>HG992174.1:1344166-2688333 GCA_905220505.1 Laothoe populi
TCGGTGGCGCAGTGGTAATTGCGCATGCGTTACGACTGCTGTGCTGAGGTCTCCTCGATCCCCGGGTCGGGTAAAGTGATATTGGGTTTTTCTATCTAGAAATTCCTCAGTATTAGCCCGGAGTCTGGAATTTGTGACCGGTGTGGCGATAGGCTCGCCCCCTATCACATTATGGGACCGAAATTCGGCGAAAAGTGGGTGTACTCGTTACACCTCTGCCTACCCCTTCGGGGATTACGGCGTGAGTGTATGTATGTATTAATCTCTCGTCTGCTGTGCAGCATGAGGTAGCGCGCTGTCGTGCAGGAGCAGTGGAGACGAACGATTGAACAAAGCTGGTTGGAGATGTGCGTTCTCCATCATTGTGTTCTGTTCTTCTGAAATGTTTTTTTTTATTCTGGCGCGGCAAAGTGACCACACTGCGCCTGATGGTAAGCGCAGTGCCGTCCAGATAGAGTATCAAGTAGCGAGAGACAGTCTATCCCCTGCTGCTCAACACAATCATGCCGGCCTGCTGTTTAGCTTCTTCACATTACGCCTAAAGGACCCAGGATCATAGGAAGGAGGGAACACGGTAGCTGGCAAACTGTTCCACAGCTTGATGAAATGAAATCAAATCGTTTATTGATCATGTAGGCAATTACATAGCTCTTATGACAAGTCAGTACATTAAAAAAAACGTAAAGAAATTTAATCATCATCAATAAACTGGCAATTACTTTATTCATTATAATGTATTTATAATTTTTATTTTTAATATTATTCAAAGAAATACCAGTCAAATATACATATTTTTAAATGGGTTTGATACGGACCATGGGTATTTCCGAGAAGTCGCTTGTTTTAAAAGCTACCACCGGATCCAAACGCGACCCAGCCTGAGAAGACCCGGCGAAACAAACTCAGCGGGCTTACATTACCGCTGGATACTACGCGGCGCGACCCAGTCCTGAGACAATCCAGCGAATTAACTCAGCGGGCTTGGTTTCTTCACGGTACACGTCTGCAGTAACGCAAGCTTACCTAACTTAGGTACTAAACCATACCCTTTGGTAAGATCTATCACTAGGGGTAAGTTTTCGTATCCATGACGACGAAAAGGATTCAAATGCGATGAAAACATGCGATCATATAAACAAATGACTATTTATTTATTTAATTTTAGAGTTACCAAAAGAAGATAAGTACATTAATCGTTACAAATATACCAAACCAAAATCTACTTTTTAACCGACTTCAAAAAAAGGAGGAGGTTCTCAATTCGTCGGAATCTTGTTTTTTGTTTAAAAGGGTAAGTTCCCAGGTGGTCCATTGGCACCAAGTCAGGATCTGATGATGGGAACAGAAAAATCGAGGGCAACCTTCAAATTTTATAGGGACGCATAATTTGTTTTTTATTGAAGTCGATGTACTTTTTACGAATGAGAACCAAAATCGGCAAAATAGGTAGTTGGGAAAAATGAATAAAAATATGGCAATATAGAAAACTGAAATCTGCGTCGATTATTGTAATATTTTATTTACACATCATATCTGTCCGTCACACAAACCTTTGTCTCGGTGCGGGAATCGAACCCATGGCCTCTCGTTACACAACCTAACCGGCTGTGCCACGGAGGCTATAAATGTATAAATCAGACTAACCTAATAAGTTAACCGAACTAAGATGTTCGCAAATTCGTATTTTTGCCGCACCATCAAGCTGTGGAACAGTTTGCCAGCTACCGTGTTCCCTCCTTCCTATGATCCTGGGTCCTTTAGGCGTAGTGTGAAGAAGCTACACAGCAGGCCGGCATGATTGTATTGAGTAGCGAGGGATGGATTATCACTCGCTACTTGATACTATAACTGGACGGCACTGCACTTACCATCAGGTGCAGTGTGGTCACTTTGCCGAGACACGATAAAAAAAAAAAGTAGATGAAACAGCGGCGTGGTCGAGACAGATATAGTTTTCAAAGCAACGCTTTGAGGGCGGAGTTGTATTTCAGATTGTGTTGGAAATTAAAAGTCGTAAGCGACTTTGATATTCTTTAGAGTGGAATCTTTAATCCTACTCTTATTTAACGGCTGCTTCTGTACGCTCATACATTATTTTGGAACGAACTTCTGTGGCATTAATGATAAAAAGTCTAACCGATTAAGATATAAATAATATTAAAATAATGTCAGACTGCCTCAGTGGCGCAGTTGTAATTGCACATGCGTTACAACTGTTCTGAGGTTTCGGGCTCGATCCTCGGGTCGGTAAAGTGATATTAGGTTTTCTATTCAGAAATACTCAGTATCAGCCCGTAGTCTGGAAGTGTGCCCGGTATGGCGATAGGACCGTAATAAATTCGGCGAAAGTGGGTGTACTGGTTACACCTTTGCCTACCCATTCGAGGATTACAAGCGTGAGTGTATATGTTCATAAAAAAAATAAGTTGTCAAAAAGTTGTTACGCAGTGTTTATTATTTTAAATTATGGGTCACCTATACCTATAATATTGCAATATTACTTTACCCTTAGAATACCATAATCACACATCCTATAATATGTTAGTGATTAAAGTTAATAAAATAAGAAAATATTCCTCTACCATTATTTTCACAATGACACATATAAAACTCGCTGATTAAAACCTCTTTATTGTGAAAAAGTCAACAGCAGTTGGCTATGCCCTTTCTATTTCGAAATACGAATACGCCCTTCGTATCTCATTCGTCCCTATAACACTTAAGCCCTTTCTGATACCCAACAGTAGATCCTATAAAGAGCGGTAGTTGGGACGTTTTTCTCCCGATGATTTTTGTTTGATATTAGCTCCGCCCACCTTGTAATGGAATGGGGAACATTCTTTAGTACGGAATAGGCGGGACTATTGGCTACTCGTCCGGGATTTAATGTCAAAAATATTTGACGTTTAAGTAAAAAGTGACAATCTATTGTATTGCAAAAAATAATTAGGCTGTACATCGAGTGACGTTAGCCGTTATTAAAAAAATATATTTATCCTTTTTTCACAAAGGCAACGAAATATGATTCCAATTAAAAATTATCAGTATCAAAAAGTGAAATAAATAAAAAAAACAGTGATCAAATAATTTTTAAATAATAAAACAAGTGTATTTATTTGTGGAGTTTTGTTTATAATATTTTTGGTAGCTATATTAAATCATTTTGTGCCAATGGTTTTTGAACGGTTTCATATTACACAATAAAAAGTAAGTAAGTATTATTGTATGAGTCATCATTATTTCTCCATTGAAGAAGTTTTAGCACTTTAAAACCACTTTACATTCAGATCACATAATGTAGGTAACAAAAAAATTAGAAAATTGGGAATACGATGATCCATATCAGGCCTACTTAAAAGTTGTTAATCTACTTTGTATATCTTTGAATAATAATTAAAAATAATAGACTCAAAATCGTACTAATAATAAAAATACGAATGTATGGATGTATGTTTGTTACTCAATCACGCTAGAACGGTTGAACGGATCTGGTTGAACACACACACATACACTCACGCCTGTAATCCACGAAGGGGTAGAAAGAGGTGTAATGATTACACCCACTTTTCGCCGAATTTCGGTCCCATAATGTGATAGCGGACCAGCCTATCGCCATACCGGGCACAAATTCCAGACTCCGGGCTAATATTGAGGAATTTCTAGATAGAAACACCCAATATCACTTTACCCGACCCGGGGATCGAACCCGAGACCTCAGCACAGTCGTAACGCATGCGCAATTACAACTGCGCCACCGAGACAGTCTGGATCTGGTTGAAATTTGGCACAAAGATAGATAGTCTGGAATAGCACATATTTTTATCATGGAAAAATTCATGGTTCCCATGGGATATAGAAAGATGTAGTAGGTAGCTTAAAAGGACTCCATGGATGATACTTCTCTTTTAAAAATAATTACCATGCGGGTGAAGCCGCGGGCAACAGCTAGTTGTAAATAAATACAATCGCCAATGTATTGATGATGCTATGTAGCATACATACGTATATATAAGGTTATATGCTTTCTGTTATATATTTTTTAATGTGGCGCGGCAAAGTGACCACATTGCACCTGATGGTAACCTCTTGGTACCTACTACGAGTACAACAATAACACCCAACAGTCACACACATAGCCCCGACCCCACACTAAGATACGAGTCTTGTGTTGTATCAGGGACCTAGAGAGACGCACCCTCTCACAACACACAGACCCCGGACACTAATATAATAACACCCAACAGTCACACACATAGCCCCGACCCCACACTAAGATACGAGTCTTGTGTTGTATCAGGGACCTAGAGAGACGCACCCTCTCACAACACACAGACCCCGGACACTAATATAATAACACCCAACAGTCACACACATAGCCCCGACCCCACACTAAGATACGAGTCTTGTGTTGTATCAGGGACCTAGAGAGACGCACCCTCTCACAACACACAGACCCCGGACACTAATATAATAACACCCAACAGTCACACACATAGCCCCGACCCCACACTAAGATACGAGTCTTGTGTTGTATCAGGGACCTAGAGAGACGCACCCTCTCACAACACACAGACCCCGGACACTAATATAATAACACCCAACAGTCACACACATAGCCCCGACCCCACACTAAGATACGAGTCTTGTGTTGTATCAGGGACCTAGAGAGACGCACCCTCTCACAACACACAGACCCCGGACACTAATATAATAACACCCAACAGTCACACACATAGCCCCGACCCCACACTAAGATACGAGTCTTGTGTTGTATCAGGGACCTAGAGAGACGCACCCTCTCACAACACACAGACCCCGGACACTAATATAATAACACCCAACAGTCACACACATAGCCCCGACCCCACACTAAGATACGAGTCTTGTGTTGTATCAGGGACCTAGAGAGACGCACCCTCTCACAACACACAGACCCCGGACACTAATATAATAACACCCAACAGTCACACACATAGCCCCGACCCCACACTAAGATACGAGTCTTGTGTTGTATCAGGGACCTAGAGAGACGCACCCTCTCACAACACACAGACCCCGGACACTAATATAATAACACCCAACAGTCACACACATAGCCCCGACCCCACACTAAGATACGAGTCTTGTGTTGTATCAGGGACCTAGAGAGACGCACCCTCTCACAACACACAGACCCCGGACACTAATATAATAACACCCAACAGTCACACACATAGCCCCGACCCCACACTAAGATACGAGTCTTGTGTTGTATCAGGGACCTAGAGAGACGCACCCTCTCACAACACACAGACCCCGGACACTAATATAATAACACCCAACAGTCACACACATAGCCCCGACCCCACACTAAGATACGAGTCTTGTGTTGTATCAGGGACCTAGAGAGACGCACCCTCTCACAACACACAGACCCCGGACACAAATGTATGTCAGTCACATAAACATGCCTTCCTTAGTGGCGCAGTTGTAATTGCGCATGCGTTACAACCGCTGTGCTGAGGTCTCGGGTTCGATCCCCGGTTCGGGTAAAGTGATATTGGGTTTTTCTATCTAGAAATTCTCAGTATTAGCCCGGAGTCTGGAACCTGTGCCCGGTATGGCGATAGGCTCGCCCCCTATCACATTATGGGACCGAAATTCGGCGAAAAGTGGGTGTACTGGTTACACCTCTGCCTACCTCTTCGGGGATTATAGGCGTGAGTGTATATGTATATGTATGCACATAAACATTTGTCCCGGTGTGGGAATCGAACCCACGGCATCTCGTTTCACAGCCGGCTGCTCGCCTACTGGGCCACGGAGGCTGTCATCTAAACCCAACAGTCAATATCCCTGACCAAACACTAGGTCCTGTATCGTGGTAATTAGAGGGACTACGTACATCCAGACCAGAAACAAATATCAGTCTCACAATCATTTGTCTCGTTGCGGGAATCGAACCACGGCCTCTCGTTTCACGGACGCTGCCAAGAATTTTATTATACACTTTATACAGGCGCATATAGCATATCTAAAAACCTCAGTGGTTTTTAATGCATATAACACCGATTATTGTATATAAAACAATAAAAAAATGCCAAAATCATTAGGTTACCTTAGGAGTAAACGGTAGGCAGCGGTTTTGCTGTGCCCTGGCATTGCAGAAGTCTCTGGGGGGCGGTGACTACTTACCATCAGGTGGCCTGTCTGCTCGTCTGCCTATCGAGGTTCAACGGTAGGCAGCGGCTCTGCTGTGCTCTGGCATTGCAGAAGTCTATGGGCGGCGGTGACTACTTACCATCAGGTGGCCCGTCTGCTCGTCTGCCTATCGAGGTTCAACGGT
This sequence comes from Laothoe populi, assembly GCA_905220505.1. Classification (NCBI taxonomy): domain Eukaryota; kingdom Metazoa; phylum Arthropoda; class Insecta; order Lepidoptera; family Sphingidae; genus Laothoe; species Laothoe populi. The sequence continues at coordinate 1,350,492 of HG992174.1, forward strand.
AGGCAGCGGCTCTGCTGTACCCTGGCATTGCAGAAGTCTATGGGCGGCGGTGACTACTTACCATCGGGTGGCCCGTCTGCTCGTCTGCCTATCAATGCACTAAAAAAAATTCTTCGTATTAGAATTCTCAGGTATGCAGGTTTCGTTACGATGTTTTTGCTAAAGCAAGATTATTAGACGTTGGTCCACCACGCTGGCCTAATAAGAGTTGGTAGACTTCACATACCTTTGAAATTCGCATAAGAATTCTCAGGTATGCAGGTTTCCTCACGATGTTTACGAAAGTAAGCGATAATTAAAAATTAGTACACGTAATTTAAAAGGGCAAATCAGGAGTACCTCCAACCTAAATGTATGAGAAGATGTATGAATGTGGAAGAGGCGAAAGAAGTGTGTCAGGATCGTAGCCGGTGACAGTCAATATTCTCTGCCTACCTCCATGGGATACGGGCGTGAGTGTATATGTATGTATGTACGAATACACTTTAGAAATTCAAAGGTGATTGCAATTTGGGCTGTTTTTGAACATACGACTTTCTTCACAGTCCGTACCAACTAGGCTATCGCTGCTCTATCATTATGGATGCCTTCCTATGATCCTGGGTCCTTTAGGCGTAGTGTGAAGAAGCTACACAGCAGGCTTGACTGTGTTGAGTAGCGGGGCATAGATTGTCATTACTACTTGATACTCTAATTGGACGGCACTGCGCTTACCATCAGGTGCAGTGTGGTTTGCCGTGCCAGAATAAAAAAAGCATGTTACAAAAATACACACACACATACACATACACTCACGCCAGTAATCCCCGAAGGGGTAGGCAGAGGTGTAACTAGTACACCCATTTTTAGCCGAATTTCGGTCCCATAATGTGATAGGGGGCGAGCCTATCGCCATACCAGGCACATTTTCCAGACTCCGGGCTAATACTGAGGAATTTCTAGATAGAAAAACCCAATATCACTTTACCCAACCCGGGGATCGAGGAGACCTCAGCACAGCAGTCGTAACGCATGCGCAATTACAAATGCGCCACCGAGACAGTCGGTACATAAATATGGCACAAAAAATACGCACAGACACATATGAATAACCGTACCATTAAGATTACAAATAATCTAAAGATTTTAACTTAGCTACTTGCATAGATTATCTGCAGATAATTTGAAACAAGCAGGGTCCCACTTGACTTCAAGGGTACCGGTTAAAAAATATTTTAAACTAGGTGCACACGGCTTGCGTTGCAATGCCGCGTAAAGTAAATTTCAATTATTGCGATCGGTTGAACAGTATAGAAGTTGATGTTCTGCAGCGCCATCTAGCGAGTTAACAAGTTGGCAAGGAACCATCGCGTGGGTATGAAGAACAACTCACCAAAGTTTCATCACAATCACATGAATAGTTTAGGATTCCATAGAGGACAAACTTACATAGATTTTTACTTATACTACGTGTAACAGGAATAACGCACATCCTCAGACACCCCAATTTAAACACATTATTACAATCATAATTCATGTATTGAAATTAGACTACGATGAATATAAATATTGTGTTTTTTTAAACTAATTTTCGACATAAAGTTCGTAATTTTATTTATTTGATTTTTTAAAGTGTTTATTAATGCATTTAGAAAAGACTTTATCGCATCGAGCTATGTTTCTGTTTCGTTTGTCTTGAATGTTAAATTAAAGGTGACTCATATTTACCCGAGTGTTAATTATTTTTGGAAAATAAATCGTCTATTAAAAAACTGTTGATATCGATTCAGTCGCTTATTCTGAACAAACTACTTTCAGAGTGTTACATGTTGTATAGTAACTCTAGCGGTAATTTGAGTGCGAAATGCCTGATACACCTTTAAGTTCTGAAGTAACGTATAATAATACTAGCCCTGTATTAAACATTGTCCCACTGCTGGGCACGGGCCTCCTCTACTAATGAGAGGGGTTAGGCCTTAATCCACCACGCTGGCCTAATGCGGGTTGGTAGACTTCACATACCTTCGAAATTCTTATAAGAATTCTCAGGTATGCAGGTTTCCTCACGATGTTTTCCTTCACCGTTAAAGCAAGCCATAATTAACATTTAATACACACATAACTTTAGAAAAGTCAGAGGTGTATGCCACTTGGGTTTCGAACATGCGACTTTCGTCTTGGCAGTCCGTACCGCAACCAACTAGGCTATCGCTGCTTTTCGTATTTCTGAAGTAACGTATAAGTATCTATACTAATATTATAATGCTGAAGAGTTCGTTTGTTCCATCGCGGGCAACTGATGGTTTTTAAATAAAACAGATTTCCGTCCCGGCATTTCAAAAGCTTTCATTTCATGGATTCAATAAATATTTGATTTTGATTTTGAAAAAAAAAAACTTTTTAGAGAAAATTTTCGTGATCCTGTACATTGGTCAAGCCTTCATGAGGAAAATTCGCCAAAAATCTATTTCACGAACGTTATTGTTAACGTTTCAACTCCTTACAAATACACGGTTCCTGTAGAATATAATTGTTATGCTATCCCATAATAACGGTGTATTTTCCGGTATAGAAAGTAGCCTAATACTCCAGACACATATCTATCTCTGTGGCTAAAATAAATCAGGTCCGTTCAGCCGTTCTGGCGTGATGGTGTAACAAACATCCAAACATTCGCATTTATAATGGTTGTAAGATATCAGGACTACTTTAACGGTATGCAGCGGTTTTGCTGTGCCCTGGCATTGCAGAAGTCTATGGGCATCAGGTGGCCCGTCTGCTCGTCTGCCTATCAAGGCACTAAAAAAAAACTCGCATTCCATTTTCAAATTATTGTTTCTCCAAAGGGCAGGCTACAGTCTTTCGACCATACTGCCTAGTTTTACGTGGACAAATTATTTTTGTGGTGCGTTCAAAAATACAAAATATGAAAAAGATTGATGCGTCCAAAACATTTAAAATACTTACGGTCGACAGCCCTACAAAAATTATTGTTACACATGGCGTCCAGATTCAATTGTTTATGTTATAAATAGTTATGTTGCTAGACACATCCGCCTACATTTTATTGACTAATCTGTGCTAAATACCTAATTTTGTCTTTGTTTGTTTTTTGTAATACACCTGTACATTTTTGAAATAATGTCTGAGATTTTGTTTGATTTTGCGGTTTTCACTATAGTTCGTCGAAAGTCGTAAAAATAGCGCCGAATAAATCCTACTAATATTACAGATGCGAATGTTTGAATGGATGGATGTATGTTTGTTACTCAATCACGCTACAACGGCTGGATGGATCTGTAGGCCTACTCTTGAAATCAATTCCAATCCCGAACTCGATACAGTCTCAATTTCAATTTAGAAGATTTTGGAATTCGCAACTCAGTCAAATAAATGAAATAGAAAATTTACGTTTATTTATTTATATTACTATAAATTCCGCCATATTCAGTAGAATCGTGCGCTGGTGTTGCGTTCAAGAGTGCCAATTGTACCGTTTTCGTACCCAATTACAATTTTAAATTGGAATCGAGTAAGAAGAGTAACCCCTCTGGTTTGAAATTTGGCACTGAGATAGATTATAGTCTAAGATGGTTTAAATCTTATCTTGCTAAAAGACCCCAGTCAGTGGTCGTAAAGGGATATGAATCTACTGTATATTTTGCCGACTCTGGCGTGCCACAGGGATCACATCTTGGACCAGTTCTATTTTCCATATTCATTAATGACATAACAGACAAAATCAAATACTCAAAGTTCTCCCTATTCGCTGACGACCTTAAGATATACAAGACAGTTAATAGCCTGTCTGATGCACATCTAATCCAATGTGACCTGGACAATATTGGGCACTGGTGTAACGAGAATGGTATGATGCTGAATCCAGGAAAATGTTCACACATAAAATATTGTAGAAAAAAAATACCAATACAATCGAGTTACAGCATCGACGGAGTATCCCTACAGGAAGTGAGCGATATAAGAGATCTGGGTGTCAATTTGGATAGTAGCTTAAGATTTACCCTACACATAAACGCGACAGTAAAAAAAGCTGCCCAAATGTTAGCGTTCATTAAACGCAGCCTTAAAGACTTTCGACGTCCACAAACCAGGATTTTATTATATAACGCCTTGGTGCGAAGTCATTTAGAATTCGCTTGTGTGGTCTGGTGCCCCTCTTACGCAGTACATTCGCAGAGAATTGAAGGCATCCAGCGCGCCTTCACAAGGCATTTGGCTTATATGTCGTCAGGTATTTCACATAGGGCTCCTTACAACGAAAGGCTCAAGGCTTTTAAAATGTTGTCACTTAACAATCGTCGCATTATTCAGGACCTTTTGTTCCTCTACAAAATCCTGAACGGTCAGGTAGATTGTTGCCAGTTGAATGACAACATAAAACTTTTAGTACCTAGAAGAATTCCAAGATATCCCCTTACTAAAACGTTTTATATTCCAACTTTTAAAACGAACCTCGGTCGATACTCTCCATTAGCTCGAATGTGTGGCCACTATAACACCGTTTGCGGTGTCTCGGACGACACTGACGTTGACATCTTTCATGATTCTTTCTTCCAATTTAAAGGCAAGCTTGTCAAACATTTCAGTCCCTGATTGAAGTGTTTGTCGAGTATCATGAATGAGATACAATATGGTGACTGTTTTTAATTAAATTTTGGCGACATTACCTAATTAATATAATAATATAATAATGTAATCTAACCTAATCGAATCTAATTTAATGTAATTTCATCTAATGTAATGTAATTTCATCTAATGTAATGTAATTGTGTAATCTATTATGTGTGCTATTTTCGGTATAATTCTATTTCTATTGTCGTACTCTTTTTTTATGAATGCTGTGTATGTCTTTAATTGATATTCATAACTGTTCTTGTGCTGTGATAAATAATAATTCTATGTATATTATGAATATTGTTGACGTACCTTAATAAATAAATAAATAAATAAAATAAAATAAAATAAAATAAAATAGTCTGGAATAATAGCACGCTTCCTATTGGATAGCAAAATATTGAAAGGTGAAATAGCTTAATATGCCTCCATGGATTGTATACCTTTTCTTCCAAAAATAACTTCCACGCGGGCGGAGCCGCGGGCAACATCTAGTAAAATATAATACTAGCCCTGTATTAAACATTGTCCCACTGCTTGGCACGGGCCTCCCTACTCCTCTACAATGTACCTCCCCATGAAGTTAAAGTGACAATAAAAAATTGGAAACTTGGCAATCTTACCTTAGTTGGCTTAATACTGGGAAATGCCCAGCAGTGGGACAATGTTTAATCCAGGGCTAGTATTATTATTATACCCTATTAATGTGAAAAAATATAGTTGCCAACTTTAATAATCAAAGTTCAGTTTTTTAATGCATAATATGTTTAAGGATCAATACCAAATGTCCAGTTACGGCAGCATGTCGCCTTCAGAGGAGTGTTTCGAGAGATATGAGCCGGCGTTCTACTGCCAGCCGTCACATCAAGGTATTTATCTGTCTATATATTATTTCTCAAAGGTGTCTTCGAGTAATCAGGGAACATACATAAAAAAAGCTTCCGACGAATTGAGAACCTCCTCCATTTTTTGAAGTCGATTAATAAAATGATTTGTAAACTTCATTTTCAACAGGCAGCCCCATGGATGGTGGGGTGTACTGGCCGGCATCCAGTGCTGACGGTCAAGAGTTCGATTCCCAAGATGTGTACCACGACAACACGCATTACATAGGACGGACTTACAGTAAGTAGAATAAATAAATAAATAACACCCAACAGTCACACACATAGCCCCGACCCCACACTAAGATACGAGTCTTGTGTCGTGGGTATCAGGGACCTAGAGAGACGCACCCTCTCACAACTACAACCCAGACTATCTGTATGTCACACAAACACTAGTCCCGGTTAGGGAATCGAACCCACGGCTTCTCGTTTCACAGCCGGCTACTCGCCAACTGCGATACGCACACCTGAGTGGTAAACGATCGGTACAGATGCGCCATTGCAATGGAGACATCCCCTTGAATTGTATTTTTTTTTACCTAAATATTCTTGCGTTTGACCACTATCTCGCCTGATGGTAAGTGATGATGTGGTCTACGGTGGAGCACGCTTGCCTAGAAGATACCTATTCACTCTTGACCTAAAGATACCCAGGTTATAATTTTCGCGAAATATAGACTCCGGCAAAGAGTTCCACTCTCTAGCGGTGCGCATGATGAATGTACTAGCAAAACGCTTCGTGCGCGCTGGTGGAATATCAACCATATATCGATGACGCTTCGCCGAGTCTCTTGTCGTCCGATGATAGAAAGGGGTTGGGGGAATTAAATTGTGTAATTCCAAGGCACACTCGCTGAAATGTATCCCTCCGAAGTGTATTTGCTCCCAAAAATAAATACCACGCGGGCGGTGCCGCGGGCAACAGCTAGTAATATTCGCGTAAACATAGATAATTACACCCAACAGTCGCACAATTCAGATCCCACATAAGGTCCTGTATCATAAGTATCGATGAGGGACTACGGACCACCAGACCAAGAACAAACATCTGTCACACAAACATGTGTCTTAGGGCGGGAATCGAACAATCGTTTTCACGCCCACTGCGTCACTTTAGCTGGTGGTAGGATATTCATATCCGCCCGGATAGCGACCACCGTACACAGGGCGAAAAACCCGCCATAGTGGCACACGCAAGTGTGTCGCGTTCCGGGATCAGCCAGTGTACATCCGGTTTTTGTCGGGGGTCTGGAGTTGGGGTACAATGGCCATTTTACGGCCTTCTTAGTACTCTGACACTAGACCCTTGACCCCTTCTTCACCTTCTTGCCCATGGCGTAGTGTGAAGAAGCAGGCATGAGTGTGTTGAGTAGTGGGGATAGATCGTCTCTCGCTACTCAGTACTCTATTTGGACCGCGCTGCGCTTACCATCAGGTACAGTGCGGTCACTTTGCCGTGCCAGGATAAAAAAAAACGGAGGCTGTGTAATATAAATCATTAACACGTTTATCGTATCAGAAAATGCACTAAGATTCAAAGCTCAAAGATTTCCTTTGAAGATATGGAGTGATGCCGAAAAAAATCATTAGTTTTTGTTCTAGGCTATGAAGAAATGCAAATAACCAGTAACGAACCGTATGACAGCTATCACCATCCATTACATCATACGTATGGACAAAATAATACTGGTAAGTATGACTCTATGTTTAATATTAAGTCAGAAAAATGGATATCTTTGAAAGTGGCCACCAGTTTTTCTCGGGGGTCTAGAGTTGGGGTACAATGTTTGGCGATTTTGCGGCCTTCTGAGTACTCTGACAATAGACCCTCAACCACTTTTTCGCCTTCTTGCCCATGGCGTAGTGTGAAGAAGTAGGCCGGCATGATGGTGTTGAGTAGCGAGGGATGGATTATTTCTCGCTACTCGATACTCTAATTGGACCGCCCTGCGCTTACCATCAGGTGCAGTGCGGTCACTTTGCCGTGCCAGGATAAAAAAAGTAGACTTTAACATTATTATGATCTGTAAAAAATGACCCTCTAGTGGCCTAATTTACTAAATACAAGATTTGTCTTGATTTGAAACATTGTCACATAAAATAACGTTGACATTTCTAAATTCAAATATTTATCCACCAAGACTTTATGAATGAACTAGCTTTTGCCAGCGGCTCTGTAGTTATTTTTGAAAGAAAAGGTATCCATGGAGTCATCTTAAGCTATTACGTCTTTCTATATTTTGCTATCCCATAGGAAGCGTGTATTTTCCGAGATAAAAAGTAGCCTATGTCATTTTCAGAGCCTTCAATAGGCTATTTGACAACATTGAAAATACACTGCAAATTGTGGTCATCCTGTAAGACAATAGCTTAAAAAAACATATTTCACTTAATTTTAAACAAAACAATATATATTTTTTGCAAATTAAATGAAATAAAATACAACATTTATTTAAAATTTTATCTATGTGAACACTCTGTTATTGGTTGCAACTCTGGTGACGTCACACGCAAGTAAACATAGTTTCTTCGAGTGATTTTAGTACGGGTTTTATGTTTTCTGGGTGATAAATTCTATTGTTGATCTATTTTTGAAGCAGTTTTATGATAATTGTTGATAAAACAATTATATAAAACTTAGCTTTGCTTATCATTATTAGCTTGTTTACTTGCATGTGACGTCACACGTGTCATATAATCAGCGCCATTACAGAAATAGCGTATTTGCCGCGGTTTTGGAGATTTAAACTTTAACACTGATTTTTGTTAAAAATACAGTAGATTTCCCGGAAATATCAATAGAGTGTACTTATTATGTAATAAATAATAGTTTTAAATCATTATCGAAAATTAGTCAAATGGCCTATTGACACTATGCAACAAATCATGTCAATCCCTTGCTCTGTATAGAACAAAAACGAATCTATCCAACGGGAACCGTACCTTTTCCGGTATAAAAAGTGGTCTATGTACTATTCCAGACTATAATCTATCTCTGTGCTAAACAACCAGATCCGTCCAGCCGTTCTTGCGTGATTGAGTAACAAACATACTTAGGGTAAATTTTTTTTTGTTGTATTACTACTTGTGTTTTTTTTTTATCCTGGCACGGCAAAGTGATCGCTCTGTACCTGATGGTAAGCGCAGTGCGGTCCAAATAGAGTACTGAGTAGCGAGAGACGATCTATCCCCGCTACTCAACACACTCATGCCGGCCTGCTTCTTCACACTACGCCATGGGCAAGAAGGTGAAGAAGAAGGGGTCGAGGGTCTAGTGTCAGAGTACTAAGAAGGCCGCAAAATGGCCATTGTACCCCAACTCCAGACCCCCGACAAAAACCGGATGTATACTGGCTGATCCCGGAACGCGACACACTTGCGTGTGCCACTATGGCGGGTTTTTCGCCCTGTGTACGGTGGTCGCTATCCGGGCGGATATGAATATCCTACCACCAGCATAATGTGTTTCTAATTTGTATATCATCGAAAGTGTTGCTTGACCAAATGACATTTATTTTCTTTTTCTTTAATCCATCAAACCATTCGCATTTATAATATTAGTGTCTCTATCTGGACGGCGCGCGCTGCGCTTACCATTAGGCGCAGTGTGGTCACTTTGCAGAGGCAGAATAAAAAAAATGGTTTAAAAGAATAGGTACTTTGTGCTATAGGTCTGGATTGCGATATGCAGTCTCTGCCACTTCGATACGATCGTCCAGCGGCACCTTCTTTCGTCAGGGTCGCAAAACGGAGGACTACAGCCAACAAAAAGGAGAGAAGACGCACGCAGAGCATAAATACTGCATTTTCAGATCTCAGAGAGTGTATACCCAACGTGCCACCCGATACCAAGTTGTCAAAGGTGAGAAAAAGTAATGAATGGTAACCGACTTCAAGAAAATGTTCTCAATTCGTCGGTTTTTTATGTATGTTCCCCGATTACTCGAAGACGCCTGGACCGATTCGAGTTTTTTTTTGTTTAATAGGTGTCCAGGTGGTCCCATTGGCTCCAAGTCACGATCTGATGATGGGATCTTAGAAAAATCGAGGGCAACCCTCAAATTTTATAGGGTCGCATAATGTGTTATTTATTGAAGTCGGTGTACTTTTTATTAACCGACTTCAAAAAAGGAGGAGGTTAACAATTCGTCGGAATCTTTTTTTTATGTATGTTACCCGATTACTCGAAGACGCCTGGACCGATTCGAGAAATTCTTTTTTTGTTTAAAAGGGTATACTTCCCAGGTGATCCCATTGGCACCAAGTCAGGATCTGATGATGGGATCTTAGAAAAATCGAGGGCAACCCTCAAATTTTATAGGGTCGCATAATGTGTTATTTATTGAAGTCGGTGTACTTTTTATGAATTAATTTTTTTTACTTATATTTACATAGATCAGTATGGATAGCCAGTGGTGCAGTCAGAATTTATTTATTAACTTTTTGTGTACTTATTTGATTAGTAATGTTCGTTTTGTACTTAAATAAAGTTACTATTGTTAGGTGTAAGGGCCGCCTAATGCGGTAAAAGCCTGCTCTAAACTATTCCAGATGCCTCTATCCTTTGCCTTCCTGGGCCATATGTTTCCGGCTGTTTGTACGATGTCGTCACATCTTTTACAAGGTCTAGTCCATCCTTCTTTTTTCAATGTTTGGATACCAATTTGAGATTATTTGTGACCATCTTTCATCCGTAGCTCTCTGAATATGTCCTGTCCATTTCCATTTCGCAGTCACTTTCACACTTCTCCCCTGCATCCACAAAGACGGAGTAATCTCGTAGTTTTGCACCAGCTGTTAAACAGTTTGCCTACGTGTCTTCTACTTCCTATAATCCTGGGTCCTTTACAGTGTGAAGGTGTGATTGTGTCGAGTAGAGAGGGATTGTCTCTGACTACCCGATACTCTTAGTGGACGGCACTGCGCTTACCATCAGGTACAGTGCGGTCAGTTTGTCGTGCTAGGATAAAAAAAAAAACTCTCCTTTTTCTCTAGGTCAACCATAACTGTAAACAGCTGATCGTAGTTACGTATACCTTTTTTATAAATCTTTGAACTACAATATCCCGGATATATATAATAGTCTTGCGTTTGACCACTATCTCGCCTGATGGTAAGTGATGATGTGGTCTACGGTGGAGCACGCTTGCCTAGAAGATACCTATTCACTCTTGACTTAAAGATACCCAGGTTATAATTTTCGGGAAATATAGACTCCGGCAAAGAGTTCCACTCTCTACCATGGCTCAAATGTCATCGCTTGCTAGCAGATGGTGAGAAAGCGGTCCCAGAGCATCAACACGGCGTTTTCGAAATTACGCCAGCACATTCCGCATGTATTGCCTGACACTAAGATGACCAAGGTTAGTCCAGCTTCGTGTGGACTTGACTCTCAAACTGATAGGAATCCTAAATACTGCGTAGGGATCAGATTACGTCTTAGTCATTTAAGTATAACTAAGTGGCATTGCCTGCCTCGGTGGCGCAGTTGTAATTGCGCATGCGTTACGACTGCTGTGCTGAGGTCTTGGGTTCGATCCCCGGGTCGGGAAAATATTGAATTTTTCTATTAAGAAATTCTCAGTATTCGCCCGGAGTCTGGAATCTGTGCCCGGTATGGCGATAGTCTCGCCCCCTATCACATAGTGGGACCAAAATTCGGCGAAAAGTGGGTGTACTGGCTACACCTCTGCCTACCCCTTCGGGGATTACAGGCGTGACTGTATATGTATGTAAGCAGAATTTTAGTTACTTTCAACCCCTTCTCCCTCTTGTCAGTGAATGTAAGAAAGTTCTTACCCCTCCCCCACACGCTTACTTAAGTTATACCTACTTTTAACAGTCTATGACGTAAACATCCTGTTATCTTTTAAGCATAGACAAGTAGGATTGCCATATATGTTCATATCAGAATCTTCTAAATTTTTCAATATAAAATTCTAAATAAATAAATATTATGAGTCAATGTATCTCTCCCAGTATGAATTCACTCACATTTTGAGGTTATAATTCATCATTGGTACCTAGACACCACTCACATATTGAGGTTATAATTCATCACCGAAACCTAGACACAATTCACATTTTGAGGTTATAATTCATCACCGAAACCTAGACACAATTCACATTTTGAGGTTATAATTCATCACTGGTACCTAGACACCATGAAGATTAAGACCTCGATGAGACAATGTCTCTCTCCGAGCGTGAATGCACTCACATTTTGAGGTTATAATTCATCACTGGTACCTAGACACCATAAAATTCGAAATCTTGATAAAACAATGTCTCTCTCCTAGCGTGAATGCACTCACATTTAGAGGTTATAATTCATCACTGGTAACTAAACACTACTCACATTTAGAGGTTATAATTCATCACACAAAAGTTTGAGAGTTCAACCCACACGAGGCCATAACATATTCCCAAGATAAAATTAATGTTTTATTCTATTTTGTTTATATTGACAGATCAAAACGCTGCGGCTGGCGACTTCTTACATCTCGTACCTGCTGAAGGTATTGGAGACGGATGGAGAGCCCGCGGGAGGGTTCAGGGCTGACCTTCATCACACACCGCCGAGGAGACGAACCGCTGATAATGGTCAGGTGAGATTGTTGATTTTAAGTCATTACTTGATACTTGACTAGCGACTTTAATTTCGCTTTTAATAGGTTAGTTTCCTGTGTTTAATTTTGTACATTATTCGATATGCAACCGAATATAATACGAAAAGAAACCTTTTTTAACCGACTTCAAAAAAGGAGAAGGTTAACAATAGGGTGTTTGACTGGTGTAACCAAAATATATAAAACTGCACTAAGAGAAAGGATAGTGGGCAAACATATTTATTAAATACATTTTTTTATTTTAAATGTATTGTAAACATTTTATTTTCGTCATTAAAATTTAGAATTTTTAATCTGTATCACTCGGGGCCTAAAACGTAGCAATACCGGCCGCCATTATTCGTGACGACATCGCACATAAACATTGCATCCTACGACAAATAAAATTGTAAGGAAGAACATATTTTTCGATGTGTAAACGTGTGGAAACATGTTAATTTCGTCTTCAAGTCTTCTATAAGAATGGAAGAAGGCATTACAAGGGCTGATAGTCGAAATCTGCCACTTCTTTCTTAAAACTTTTGATTTTGGCACATGGATGAACAATTTATCGGCATTTAGTGTCGAGTTTTTACACAAAGGCATTGAACAATATTTATATGCTGGCTCATTCATTTTTGCGGAAAAACTAACAGATAAATGCAAATAATTTGTTATGTTGTTAGGTGTCACGAATGTTTGTGTATGTGCGATGACGTCATATAGAGATAATGTCACGTGACAACGCGTTTTAGCGCGAAATTATATGTGCAAAAATAAAATCACAGATTTTATATAAATTGAGTATATTTCAATAATAATAATATTACAGGGGCTATAAGTGAAGAGTCTCTATCGATGTCCATCAATTTTCAAAAATTGTCAAATACCATATTCGTCGGAATCTTTTATTTTTTATGTATGTTACCCGATTACTCGAAGACGCCTGGACCGATTCGAGAAATTATTTTTTTCTTTAAAATGGTATACTTTCTAGGTGGTCCCATTGGCACCAAGGATCTGATGTTGGGATCTCAGTAAAATCGAGTGCAACCCTCAAATTTTATATCCGCATAATTTGTTTTTTATTGAAGTCGGTGTACTTTTATAAATTAAAAAAACTTTTTTTAAATAACTATATTATATTTTGAGTTGGAAACACAAAATATGTAGGTAGTCGTAACATAAGTTTGTAGGTACAATATTTACCTTCATAATAGGGTAGGGTATGTTCATAATGGTGTGCTGGTACCTACACTTATGTATGGAAGTGAAAGTTGGGTGTGGCAGAAGAAGCATGAAAGTAAAGTTAATGCGGTGGAGATGCGTTCCTTACGGAGTATGTGTGGAGTCACCCTTGCTGATCGCATGAGGAATAGTGTGATAAGAGATCGTTGTGAGTTGAAGAATGATGTGGTGACTAAGATAGAAAGAGGTATGCTGAGATGGTTTGGCCACATGGAGAGGATGGATGAAAGGCGATTTACGAAAGCTATTTATCGTGCAAATGTGACTGGAAGAGTGGGTAGAGGGCGCCCAAGGAGAACGTTTACGAATCAGATAAACGATCTTCTCCTAAAAGCGCAAATCAGAAGTACCTCCAACCGTCGTAAATGTATGAGAAGATGTATGAATGTGGAAGAGGCGAAAGAAGTGTGTCAGAATCGTAGCTTGTGGCACTCAATAATCTCTGCCTACCCCCATGAGATGCGGGCGTGAGTGTATATGTATGTAATAGGGTAGTTTCCTGTGTTTCTTTTTGTACATTATTCGAATCGAAACCGAATATAATACGCAAAAGGAACCCTAACATCACTATCTCCCTCGCACAACGGCACAGTAATGGACATTCTGAGAAGTGACGTCACGGCTCATATCATGCATCCTTTTACTGAAAAAACTTTTACTTATATAAATAGATGCATTTTGCATGTATACGTAATATGTCTCGTAATATAGTTTTATAAACTTGTTCGGAGTTACGGGCACAGCTAAAGCCACTTGACTCTGATTCACTGGGGAACGCTCTCAGGATCATGTGCGGGAGATAAACTCGTCTGCCCTTGCACTTACAGGCGCCACTGCACTACTGTACGTTAAAGATAAAATATGATTACTAAAATACTTGTAGTTTCAATTTTGAGGTTAGATTTTTTTTGTTTCTAATAAATTGGCATGGTGGCGATACTGATGGGTTGTATAATCGTATTCAGAATTTTCTTTTAATCTATTAAATATCCAAATAACTTTCGCTACATTCACCCAATATAAACAGAATATTCCACCTAAGTTAGGATTAAAACAAAGCAGCGATAGCCTAGTTGGTTGCGGTACGGACTGCCAAGACGAAAGTAGGTTCGAAACCCAAGTGGCATACACCTCTGACTTTTCTAAAGTTATGTGTGTATTAAAATGTTAATTATCGCTTGCTTTAACGGTGAAGGAAAACATCGTGAGGAAATCTGCATATCTGAGAATTTTTCGAAGGTATGAGAAGTCTGCCAACCCGCATTAGGCCAGCGTGGTGGATTAAGGCCTAACCCCTCTCATTAGTAGAGGAGGCCCGTGCCCAGCAGTGGGACAATGTTTAATACAGGGCTAGTATTATTAGGTTAGGATTACCAACTCCGGAATTCAAATACTAGGATTTGAAGTTAGAAAAACCAGGACAATTCAGTTTAAAAACAGGACGCGTCTTTGTTTTAAAATAGCGTAAACACTTGCGAGCCGAGACACCGCTCCTAAAGCAAGAATAATTGTGTGTGCGAATTTTAACATACAGGACCTTATCAGAGGGCTTTAAAAATCCAGGACGCCGCTTTAAAACTATCCAGGACACCCCAGGATACCCCAGGACACTCTAAAAACCAGGACATGTCCTGGGATGACATGTCCAGAAAGGTTGGCAATTTTAACCTAAGTTATACCTACACGGCAATATTTCCTCTATCAGACAAAAATAACGTATTAACAGTAACAAAAAAAACAAATAGCAAAATTGACCACCTTCCTCTACATTATCTTAATACCGTAGCTTGTACGGGTGCCAATTCTCATACGAGTTTAACTTCGAAAATAATATAATGACGAAAAATGCATAAAATGTGAACAAAAAACGAAATTACTCCATTGGCACACGCCAATCGCCTAATGACGTTTCTAATCACCGACAGATGTCACTAATCTCAATAATTCTTAATAACGCAAAAGGAGTTTTTACTCGAAAAATCTCCCGCGGGAATGTTCCAGAGCGTTTCTCTTTGAACGTCAGAGCGCGGGAAACAGTTTAGCATCAATAAAAACTCGATTTACTGTGTTTTAGTGTAATTATTATTAGAATGGCGGGGTCTGGTCGCGTGGCTTAGTGTGGTGTGAGGGAGAAAATGTAGCGATTATGTATTAAACATGGAGAAAGCCTATAATTTTTTATGTGGTTAGATTTTTTAATAGGCAGAGTCAAGTGAAATCAACAGCAACAGCGAATTAATAGGTCTTAATTTTCTTGAGAATCATTGTTAAATATTTTGTGAGTGACATAGGCATTTTATTGATCCATGAAATAGTAAATACGCTCAATATATTATATATGTATCTGATAATAAGGACAATCCTAATAAATCAAACACACTCGTCGATTAAAATGAGGATTTCTCCATTTTCTATCGACCTGTCAGAAGTAACCATAGATATAGAGAATGGTCAAAATTTACCACTTTGTAAAAAGAGACAAAGCGACTATGCGGCCAATACCTATTTCTTTTCGCTCCTGCAAGTCTGTGACCTAGACCAATCAAAATTCTATCAGAAAAACTACTGGCCGCACGTTTGCTTTATCTCTCTCACATTTTTCTACCCTTATTCACCTAAAAGCTGGATAGAGAACGCTCAATCCATTCTCTATGTCTATGAGACACCGCGATTCAAGGTTGCTTTTGATATTTGCGCACTGTGTGCCACCACAACAGTGTTGCGGCGTACAACTTACAAACGGCGAGCTAATAAGGCCTGACACTGTCGTAATTCTTATATAAGCTTCCATTAGCGTTATTTATATTTTTATTCAGACTAAATACAACTTTCGATGCAGTGTGTAACCAGATTACTGCGAAACGAGAAATATTTGACCCACAATTTTTTTTGCCTCGGTGGCGCAGTTATAATTGCGCATGCGTTTACGACTGCTATGCTGATGTCTCGGGTTCGATCCCCGGGTCGGGTAAAGTGATGTTGGGTTTTTCTATCCAGAAATTCCCAGTATTAGCCCGGAGTCTGGAATCTGTGCCCGGTATGGCGATAGGCTCGCCCCCTATCACATCATGGGACCGAAATTTGGCGAAAAGTGGGTGTACTAGTTACACCTCTGCCCACCCCTTCGGGGATTACAGGTGTGAGTGTATATGTACAATTTTTTTTCGGTCTTAATTTATTCTGGCACGGCAAAGGGACCAGTGACGCAGGGCACATCTGAAATTGGGGCGCTTTTCGCACCAAAAGTGGAGAACCATCCCTAGAGCAATAAGGACCACTGCGGGGCTTTAGTGGGTATTGTCAATTTTGGATATATCGTGTTACTGTAGAAGCCTTTTTCGTGGGAAAAACCCATCGTACGGATAACTTCTCAACCTCGGGGGAGGTGAGATGGTTATGCCGGACTCTCTGACCCAGTTTACTATATTGAGACCCTGCTCAATTTCCCTCGCCAATCGTGCCACGGAGGCTATAATACCAATGCGGTAGAATAATTTGTTTAGAAGTTTAAGCACAAACAAACGGTAGGCAGCGGCTCTGCTGTGCTCTGGCATTGCAGAAGTCTATGGGCCGCGGTGATTACTTACCATCAGGTGGCCCGTCTGCTCGTCTGCCTATCCAGACACTAAAAAACAAACAATACAAAAATATTACAATATTTCCGAATCCGCTATCTCTTATGAATTATGTCCTTTCATATATAATTACTCAGCGCCACATGGCCCTCGGAGCTCCAACAGATAAACTCAATAAAACATTGATTGAATTATTTCGTGGAATATAATATAAATGTACGGGCGTCTGGTTTGTACACTTCCTTATCTGCAGAGGTGTAAAATGAGGTTGGTGTGTTTCACGCAAACTTTCACACTGAATTAATTTATGTAAAAATGGCATACGCCATAGTAGGCAGGGGCTTTGCGGTACGCAGCGGTTTTTCGGTAGGCAGCGACTTTGCTGTGCCCTGGCATAGCAGAAGTCTATGGGCGGCGGTGACTACTTACAATCAGGTGGCCCGTCTGCTCGTCTGTCTATCGAGGCACTAAAAAAAAGTGGCACACGCAAGTGTGTGACACTAGACCCTCGACCGCTTCTTCATCTCCTTGCCTCATGGCGTAGTGAAGAAGCAGGCCGGCATGATTGTCTTGAGTACCGCCACGCCATGTGCAAGAAGGTGAAGAAGTGGTTGAGGGTCTAGTGTCAGAGTACTCAGAAGGCCGCAACACGGCCAAATCGTACCCCAACTCTAGACCACCAACAAAAACCGGATATACACTGGCTGATCCCGGAACGCGACCCACTTGCGCGTGCCACTATGGCGGGTTTTACACCCTGTGTACGGTGGTCGCTATCCGGGCAGATTTGAATATCCTACCAGCATGTACACGTAACTTCATTAAAACGTTTGTTTGTAGACTTTGCATACTAGGCTTTACATAAAGTTACCTTAAACATGTGCACAAAAAAAAGTAACACGGTGAACTCGCAACGCGTATACAAATACGGGAAGTTATAAAAATTTCGTGTAACATAAACATTGTTGTTTACAACACAGGTACATGACACGTGCAAGAGTCCGGATGTTAATTTTTTACAACATTTTTTATAACAAACTCCGTTTACACTAGCGATGTGTAACAGAAGCTATTTCAATAAGGATCCTTGTTTCGATACATTTTAAAAACTAGTGTGCGACCAAAACAAAGTTTATAACCGAATGATAATTTTTTCTTGATAAACCTCTATAATAATAATACTAGCCCTGTATTAAACATTGTCCCACTGCTGGGCACGGGCCTCCGACACTAATGAGAGGGGTTAGGCCGTAGTCCAACACGCTGGCCTAATACGAAACCTATATAAAAACCGTAAAATTACTTTTATTTCAATGTGTAATATTCGCGTAAAGATGAGAAATTACTGCCTCGGTGGCGCAGTTGTAATTGCACATGTGTTACGACTGCTTTGCTGAGGTCTCGGGTTCGATCCCCGGGTCGGGTAAAGTGATATTGGGTTTCTCTATATAGAAATTCTCAGTAACAGCTCGGAGTCTGGAATCTGTGCCCAGTATGGCGCTACCTAGTCTCACCCCCTATCACTTTATAGGACCGAAATTCGGCGAATAGTGGGTGAACTGGTTACACCTCTGCCTACCCCTTCGGGGATTGCAGGCGTGAGTGTATATGAGAAATCATTATGTAAATCAATCTTTATTTCTCATACTAGAAGGCCACACGAAAATTAACGATGTTTTGGTTTCGATCGTAGTTTCGGGCGCATTTTCCCGAAACTAAACCGAATTTAACGCCGAAACCGAAACCGAAAGTTACGCCAGTCACTATCTAACACCTCTGACTGACAAGAGAGTATTTGAAAGCATGTCTGTCTTTTTAAACGGTATCAGTTATTTTTTATGGACACAGTTAGTTTTACTCAATTTGACTCGAGTAGCTTTTTTGTTTAACAACGCATATCTTTAAAGACTGACATAATATTAATAATACTAGCCCCTTATTAAACATTGTCCCACTGCTGGGCACGGGCCTCCTCTACTAATAAGAGGGATTAGGCCTTAGTCCACCACGCTGGCCTAATGCGGGTTGGTAGACTTCACATACCTTCGAAATTCTTATGAGGGTTCTCAGGTATGCAGGTTTCCTCACGATGTTTTCCTTCATCGTTAAAGCAAGCGATAATTAACATTTAATACACACGTAACTTTATAAAAGTCAGTGGTGTATGCCATTTGGGTTTCGAACATACGGCTTTTGTCTTGACAGTCCGTAACGCAACCAACTAGGCTATCGCTGCTTAAAGACCGACATGATTTCAATAATCCGATTTGCGATAGAGTCTAATGTAGGTTGAAATTCAAAATTCAATCTCTAAAGGTACTTAGTCACAAATCAATGTGAAACTCTGGCCACAAGATTGTGTTGAGTAGCGAGGGATAGACTGTCTCTCGCTACTTGATACTCTATCTGGACGGCACTGCGCTTACCATCAGGTGCAGTGTGGTCACTTTGCCGCGCCAGAATAAAAAAAAGTACACTGATCCTCGAGCGCTACACTTTTGCGTGTGCCACTATGGCGGCTTTTACACCCTGTGTACGGTGTTCACTATCCGGGTGCATATGATTCTACCACCATCTGTTAATCTATTCTATGGCGTAGAGCTAAAGTAAATATATTGTTCACAGCAAAATTCATCAGCGGAGAAGCGAGGGAAGGGGCGGACGGGTTGGCCGCAACATGTGTGGGCCTTAGAGTTGAAGACAGAACAGAATTTGCAGACGTAAGGCTAAAAGACGGATAGTGCAGCCTTAGGATGAATTATAAACTACTGTAGAAAGAAACGCATACTTTGGAATGAACGCTACAAAATCTATAATAAAAACTAGCGGACTGTGCAGACGTCGTCCTGCCCGGAAAAGCAGCGCCATCTGCCGGGCTGATTTGTGAATCTAAACCATCCAGGGCGCCACCCAAACGCATACAAAAAAAATCATACAAATCTGTCCAGCCGTTTAGGAGGAATTCAGTGACATACACACGTACAGTAGAATTATATATACAAAGATAAAGATGAACCCCTATTTCCCTTAGTCACGGCATCACGCGTAAACGGCTGGACCGATTTCGATAATGCTTTTTGTTGTGTTTGTTATTGTCAGGAAAAGGTTCTTATGAAACAAAAAATTAAAAAAGTTGCTCGGAAAATTTGAAAACTTAACGACTATATAAATTTTTCTAATGTATCCTCAGCGCGTTTGACATAACTGTCAATCTTTTTACAGTTCGGAAAATATAGAAACATGTAATAGCTTAAGATGATTCCATGGATTTTATACCTTTTCTTTCAAAAATAACTACCACGCGGAGCCACGGGCAACAGCAAGTCAATTTTCACAGATTCCTTTTTCAAAATGTTCAATATTTAACCGTCAACTTATCGAAGTGACGAAAGGGAAAATTAAAAAATGTGTTTTGTAGCTAATGTTTTAGTAAATCGAATTTACGGCGTGGTGGAATTATAATTCGAGGGCTAAGTCATTTTCGTCCAAAGTCGTCGAAGTTTGCTTCTTTTACTCCCGTATACTCCCGTCGCAAAATGGGTGTGATGTTTTTTTATCTTAGATCTGTCTGTGGTATCGTAGTTTTAATGAATACAATTCTGTTGCGTATTATTTTTCAAAACTGGTTAAAATCTAATGTTACATTTGTTATCTCATTTTGAATTTCGAAAATATGTACAGCCATTTTGAATTTCGAAATTCTGTTACAAATTTTAAATTTCGAATACCTGTTCAGCCATTTTGAATTTTTGAGAATTAAAAATTTCTGTCGAATTTGTGTCGGAGTTTGTATATTTACATGGCTTATGAGATCAACTTGATAAATAACTTAGATAGATGTATGTACAATGTTTATTAGTAAGTTGTATAGTTATAAAAAAACACAAATGTAAGCTTTAGTAGTTATTGTAGCCAAATATTATTTTGTTATAGACTGTAAAATATTGTAGACTGTATGTTACATGAACATAGCCTGAAATTGCCAAAGAAATAAATATTTAAGGTTTCCTCGTTGTTTATTTTATTTTAACCGACTTCAAAAAAGGAGGAGGTTAACAAATCGTCGGAACCTTTTTTTTTATGTATGTTCCCCGATTACTCGAAGACGCCTGGACCGATTCGAGAAATTATTTTTTTGTTTAAAAAGGGTATACTTCCCAGGTGGTCCCATTGGCACCAAGTCAGGATCTGACGATGGAATCTCGGAAAAATCAAGGACAACCCTAAAATTTGAAAGTGACTCATAATTTGTTTTAACCACTCACGTATCTGGACATATTTGACCACTACAAACTGATAATACTCGCCCTTATTGACGTGCGTGTAAAGCGTATTTGCAACGTTAATTTCATCGAAATAAAGTTGATTTTGGCTTGTAATTTACTCACTACTTATAACCTTTCTACACCGGTTTCTTTATGATACTTGAGAGGTTAAATTACCCCTCTGGACTTCACTACTCCTTTTTTTTGCCCCGGGGATATCCATCTTACGGATACCTTCTCAACCTCGGGGGAGGAGAGATGGTTATGCGGGACTCACCGACCTTCTAACCCAGTTTACCGGAGGGATCCTAGATCGGAGCCCTAACCAATTTTCCTACGTTGGTGTACCGACTAAAAACCCCGCGGTGGCCCTCTACAGCGAATGCGGGATGGTTCCGGGGGATCCTGAAAATCTCTGGATTGCTGCCGGAACAGACTTCACTACTCCTAACCTCACACTAGGTCTTGTATCGTGGTAATTAGGAGGGACTACACAACACCCAGAATCGAAACAAATATCTGCCACGAAAACATATGTCTCGGTGCGGGAATCGAGCCGGCTACCCTCCCGCCGTGACAAACTTTATCTGATACATAAAAAATATTTACTTAACAATTGTTAACGGTAGGCAGCGGCTTTGCAGTGCCCTGGCATTGCAGAAATCTATGGGTGGAGGTGACTACTTACCATCAAGTGGCCCGTCAGCTCGTCTGTCTATCGAGGTTCAACGGTAGGGAGTGGCTCTGCTGTGCCCTGGCATTGCAGAAGTCTATGGGCGGCGGTGACTACTTACCATCAGGTGGCCCGTCAGCTCGTCTGTCTATCGAGGTTCAACGGTAGGGAGTGGCTCTGCTGTGCCCTGGCATTGCAGAAGTCTATGGGCGGCGGTGACTACTTACCATCAGGTGGCCCGTCTGCTCGTCTGTCTATCGAGATTCAACGGTAGGCAGCGGCTCTGCTGTGCCCTAGCATTGCAGAAGTCTATGGGCGGCGGTGACTACTTACCATCAGGTGGCCCGTCTGCTCGTCTGTCTATCGAGATTCAACGGTAGGCAGCGGCTCTGCTGTGCCCTGGCATTGCAGAAATCTATGGGCGGAGGTGACTACTTACCATCAGGTGGCCCGTCAGCTCGTCTGTCTATCGAGGTTCAACGGTAGGGAGTGGCTCTGCTGTGCCCTGGCATTGCAGAAGTCTATGGGCGGCGGTGATTACTTACCATTAGGTGGCCCGTCTGCTCGTCTGTCTATCGAGGTTCAACGGTAGGCAGCGGCTCTGCTGTGCCCTGGCATTGCAGAAGTCTATGGGCGGCGGTGACTACTTACCATTAGGTGGCCTGTCTGCTCGTCTGCCTATCGAGGAACTAAAAAAAAAGGAAATTGTAGATGTAATAAGGTTTACTAAATCTGCCATGGCATGTGACTATCTTAGGTCTCACAGAAACAAGCGAAAGTCGGGCGCTAGTAATAGAACATAACAAGTCCTTACCAGCTGAAACGGTGGGATATATCGGTGGTTGCAGACTATTTGATATTGAATTATATAAATAACTAGCTGTCCCGGCGAACTTCGTACCGCCATAATCAATAAATTTTGTGTTAAAATATAAGATAAATTAAAATTCACATCTAGTAGTTGTTGCAGATCTTGAAGATTAGGTTTTTTCATCGCTGTAGTGATCGTTTGACTATGTCGTGATTCTGGTGTTTCAGCACGAAGAAAGGAATTCAATGGCTCAGGTGGTGGAGGCAACAATGGCAATTCCACCTTGCCACTGAAACAGCACTATCCAGGCGTATCTCCAGCGAACTTCAATGCATCGTAATGGTCGCGCACAACCACCATCATTCGGCCAATTCGAACGAAAGGATGTGAGCTTTACTCAACTGTGCAATCGTATTTCAACGCTACTCGATTCAAATCAGTACTTGTTGCTTTTCTTCTTGCACGTCAAAGATCGTTGTTGATTTGTTCGATAAGCTCGACGATTTGTCATTGCCAACTGAGCCGTTTGACGTACTGCCTCTCATCGTTCTTGAGTTTTTGAAGCACACAGCCGGGTCATACTAACGCGGTGCTCTTATGCGTGAGGTGACTTCTCGAGACCAGCAAAAAAAAACATCTAAATCCGTCTGTCTGAGAAAATGATTTTTTTTGTGACTTTTTCGATGTTTTAATACTTATCCTATTCCTGACGAAGACAATCCCAAAAACACCAAAATCATAAAAATTGGTCCAGCCGTTCTGGTTGTCTGTAGTCCCTCGTTGATACCGATACAGGATCTAGTCTGGGGTCAGGACTGAATGTCAGGTGTATTAAATGTCTCCTTTAATTTTTCGAGTATTAAAAAATAAAAAGGCAAAGGTAATTTGTTTTAGCTACAAATGTTCAATCGTCTGTACAGATCTCCACTGTTCTATTTCGGTTGTAACATTTACCTCAAGATCCGGATGGTAAGCAGACGTGAGGCCATGTGTTTCGGCGTGTGCCTTGTATGTACTCCATAATTAGGCAGTTTGATGGGATAATCTTGATGTTAATAATTAAAAAAGAATAAAATTTATATTACTGAATAAAAGTCTATAGTTAAGCGTGTTTTGTAAACAATTAGCTATTTCCCGCTGTTTTTTGATTGATTACTTTTTCGGTACTGTAAGAGCAGTCCTTTAGAGAAAATCAATATTTTTGCTAAAATTTTCATTGAAATTGGCATTATTGCCAATTTTATTTTAATTAAAAACCTTCTGACTATTATGTACAATTAAAAATACACGTGATACCAACGAAGTTTTTTTTATTTATAGAGATATAAATTATGCAAGGCATAACCTATAAAAAACCATTTATTTACCACAATACATATAAAACACAAATACACCTAGTACGGTGGTATGGACTGCTGAGACGAAAGTCACAGGTTCGAAACTAGCCTGCTGGTGGTAGAATATATAGTCGATATCCGCCCTGATAGCGATCACCGTACATAGGGTGTAAGACCCGCCATGGTGTCACACGCAGGTGTGTCGCGTTTCAGGAACAGCCATTGTACATCCGGTTTTTGTAGGGGGTCTAAAGTTGGTGCGCGATGTTTGGCGGTTTTGTGGCCTTCTGAGTACTCTGACACTAGACCCTCGACCGCTTCTCCACCTTCTTGCCCATGGCGTAGTGTGAAGAAGCAGGCCGGCATGATTATGTTACCACTATATCGTGGAATATCCTACCACGATCTAGATGTAACTTTGTAAAATATTAAAATGGAAATACAACCATATCCCAAAATATCTGACAACATATCCACCCTACGCATTCTTAATTTATGTCCGACGATGTATTGGCAATCGATTTTGATAAACTATTTTTTTATGAAATAAACTCATTAAATTGACTGAATAAAACTTCAAGTTGGGATTTAGGTTTGCATTTCCTTTGCCTTCGATTATGTTTAAAAATGTATCGATTGACTTACTTATACCTATACTACATACATATTCGGATTTTTTTTCTTTTTTTTTTTTAAATTTTTCTGCATCTTTTGAGCCTAGTTAAAAAAAATGTGCATTGTTTGGCGCTCAAATCAACTGGTAAAACCATTGACTTATATTCTATAGACACGAACTGTAGAAGAAAAAAGATGTTCCAAAAACCTTGTCCGCCCACTAATGCCATCTATTCATTTTACTAAGAACTAATTGGAAGTTGTAACTTCCGTCACTTTCTCTCGAAAGGGACTTTCACACGCCAAAACGGGATAAACTATATATATAATGAATTTTGTTATGAAATATAGACTTCCCGTATTCAGAATTGAAATTAATTAATATTTATTGATATTACGTTCTAAACGTTATGAAATTATGTTATTTATCTTATATACTATTAACAGTTTAACTGTAAATCGATTTAAGGCAGATTTGTTCGGGAATGTCGCTACAAATAACTAAAATTAACTGGTATACATTCGTATGCGGCATGAAGCATACTTACGTCGGTGCAGTGTATACAACGCGACTCGGTGGAACATGTTTGTTCTGGTCGCCGCATCTAGTACGTAGTACATATAGATCGCTGGGTGAAACAATAATTTTTTGCTGCAAACATAAAAAACGTTCTCTCCTTAACGTAACTTTTCAAAAATGTCGCTTAAATTCAAGTAGCCGAGCGTCGATATAAAACACAAAGATATTTAACACAATTAATTAGTAATTCACGTCGTTCTTACGTAAGCACACAGCTGTTTAAATGTTTTTACGATAAATGAACGCGCAAAAAGTACACACGTAGGTATAAAAGTAGAAATAATATGCAATTAATATTGTGTAAGAATTAAAAAGCAGCGATAGATGTCAGTACGGACTTTTTTTATCCTGGCACGGAAAGTTACCACCCTGCGCCTGATGGCAAGCGCAGTGCCGTCCAGTTAGAGTATCAAGTAGCGAGAAACAATCTATCTCTCGCTACTCAACACAATCAAGGGCACGCTACTATGACAAGGAGGTGAAGAAGCGGTCGAGGGTCTAGTGTCAGAGTACTCAGAAGGCCAAACCTTGTACCCCAACTGTAGACACCCGACAAAAACCTGACCGACCCCGGAACGCGACACACTTGCGTGGGCCACTATGGCGGGTTTTACACCCTGTGTACGGTGGTCACTATTCGGGTGGATATGAATATCCTACCACCAGCAAACCTCTGGCTTTTATAAAATTACGTGTTTATTCAGTGTTCATTATTTGCTTCAAAGAAAAAATTGTGAGAAAACATAACTGAGATTTCTCATAAGAATATCAAAGATAAGAAATTCAGGTTTAGTTTGCATAAGATCAGCGTGTCCACACTAAGTCCACACTAAGACCTGACTCTTATAAGCTTACTTCATGGCGAATGCTCCGAAGAATTGTTTAATGTTATCCCATGCTCTCCCTTCTACACCAGAACCACGCGTACTGGCTTGCGGAGCCACAGCTTCGTGTCTACTACCCCGGCCCGAGACAAGAGCAGAGCAAATTCGTATTTATGCCGCACCATCAAGCTGTGGAACAGTTTGCCAGCTACCGTGTTCCCTCCTTCCTTTGATCCTGGGCGTAGTGTGAAGAAGCTAAACAGCAGAATCAGAATCAGAATCAGAATGTTTTTATTTTGCATTGAATGTAGGTACAAACATAGGATGTTAATAATACAAAACAATAGCTCCGATACATTCTGCCATGTGGCGTGCAAAAAAAAAAAAATTTACGTACATAATAACTCTTAATCTAAATTAATAACTATTTATGTAGCTATATTAAAATTAAAATTGTGACATATTTCAGAAAGTCTCATCATTTAGGAAATCTTTTACTGAGTAATAACATTTATCTATTAATAAAGCTTTTAGTTTGTTTTTAAACAAATTTCTAGGTTGGTTTTTTATGTTTTGTGATATTTTATTGTATATTATTGGTCCCATGGAAAGGATGCTTTTTATCAGCCATTGAACTAAATAAGTTTAAGTTGGTTTTAACGAATATTGCAATTTCTAATATATATAATGATGGAAAGGTCAGTAGTTTATGCGATTTGAACATTTCTAGGCAGGTTTCTGTTGTTTGTGGCCGGCATGATTGTGTTGAGTAGCGAGGGATAGACTGTCTCTCGCTACTTGGAACTATAACTGGACGGCACTGCGCTTACCATCGGGTGCTGGGTGGTCACTTCATCGTACCAGAATAAAAAAAAATAGAGGAGGCCCAGCTGTGGGACAGTAATACAAGGCTAGTATTATTATAACAAACAAAACCGTTGCATATCATATCGTAAGAAATATACTAAACCTGAATATAATAACACTATGGATCTCTTCGTAGATTATGGTCATTTTTTTATTTAATTTATAAGAAAAAATAAGAGCCTCGGTGGTGCGTTTGTAATTGCGCATGCGTTACGACTGCTGTGCTGAGGTCTCTGGTTCGATCCCCGGATCGGGTAAAGTGTCATTGGGTTTTTCTATCTAGAAATACTCAGTACCGGCCCGGAGTCTGGAACTGTGCCCGGTACGGCGATAGGCTCGCCCCCTATCACATTATGTGGCCGTAATGAATTCGACGAAAATGTACTGGTTACACCTCTGCCTTCCTTCAGGGATTACAGGCGTGATTGTATATGTATGTGTTAATAAAATGTTGTTTAACAATAACATTAATTGAATTGTTTTCTACATTTCAGTTCGGCTATAAAAGCCTGGTTTTTCTAAACTATAAGTTATTTTCTTTTTACAGTCTCAGAACAGGTGGGTTACTCTTGACACTCGATTCCAATTTAAAATTTGGTTTGGGTTCGAAAACTGTTCAATTAGCACTCTTGAACGCAACAACAGCGTACGATTTAACTGAATACAGCTGATTTTTTATTATAAAAATGATTTAGAATCGCTAGATCGTAAATATTCTATTTCATTTAGTTGAGTGAGTTAGAGTTCTAAATCTTAGTGATTGGAATTGAAACTGAATCAAGTTCGAGACTGGAATTGATTTCAAGAACAGGCCTACAGCTTCAAAAGTCCTTAAATCCAAGATTGCATGATAATAAATGTGACAAATATCAGGTAGGTCATGACTCCTTTCATTTTCCGGTCATCCTCTTTTCTCCTTTTCCAGTCCTATCCTTGTCCCTACCTATAAATCTTCTATACGTTCTTCTAACTCCTCATAACTGGACGGATTTGGATGAATTTTGTGTGTATATTCCAATGGGTTCCGGGATGGTTTGAAGACACAATTGGACCCGGTAGGTTGTATGTATGTCACCAAATTTGATTTGATTTGTGGCAGAAAAAGATCTTTAAAATATCATATTTAAGCGCTGCTTTTCCGGGGATGATGTCTGCCGGGCCCCCTAGTTTAATTTAATACTGTACCTTCTTGTACTTGGACAGTATGTCACCAAATTTGTTTTGCTGGGAATTGTGGTAGAAAAGATGTTTAAAATATCATATTTAAGCGCTGCTTTTCCGGGGATGATGTCTGCCGGGCCCCCTAGTTTAATTTAATACTGTACCTTCTTGCTGTACTTGGACGGTATGTCACCAAATTTGTTTTGCTGGGAATTGTGGTAGAAAAGATGTTTAAAATATCATTTTTAAAAGCGCTGCTTTTCCGGAGATGATGTCTGCCGGCCCCCTAGTTTTATTTAATACTGTACCTTCTTGCTATATAAAATAAAGAACTCAGGGCACCTAGCTACATAGCTAATTGCGAATAATAGAAATACTATGTCAATATTAACATTGTTCTATTGTGTGATTTGTATAAAACGATGACTTACGTTGGTACTTGTAAGTGTTGTTTTTAACATGAGGCTATTTGCTGTGTTGTGTTTAGGGGTAAGTTGTTAATATTATTAATAAAAATAACAATTAAGTTTAGTAGAAGCAGCGATAGCCTAGTTGGTTGCGGTACGGACTGTCAAGACGAAAGTTGTATGTTCGAAACCCAAATGGCATTCACCTCTGACTTTTCTAAAGTTATGTGTGTAATAAATTTAAAAAACTGCACCTCCGTGGCGCAGTTGGCGAGTAGCTGTGAAACGAAAGGCCGTGGGTTCGATTCCCACACCGGGACAAATGTTTGTGTGACAGACAGATATTTGTGTCCGGGGTCTGGGTGTTGTGAGACCGTGCGTCTCTCGTAGTTGATACCCACAACACAAGACTCGTATCTTAGTGTGGGGTCGGGGCTATGTGTGTGACGGTACGGACTGTCAAGACGAAAGTCGTAGGTTCGAAACCCAAGTGGCATACACCTCTGACTTTTCTAAAGTTATGTGTGTATTAAAATGTTAATTATCGCTTGCTTTAACGGCGAAGGAAAACATCGTGAGGAAACCTGCATATCTGAGAATTTTTCGAAGGTATGAGAAGTCTGCCAACCCGCATTAGGCCAGCGTGGTGGACTAAGGCCTAACCCCTCTCATTAGTAGAGGAGGCCCGTGCCCAGCAGTGGGACAATGTTTAATACAGGGCTAGTATTATTATTATTATTTTTTATTAAATTAGTTCTACTAATTTTCGACTTAAAGTTCGTAATTTTAATTATTTGATTATTTAAAGTGTTCGTTTATTATTGCATATAGAAAAGACTTTATCGCACCGAGTTATGTCTCAGTTGCATTTATCTTGAACGTTAAATTAAAGGGTTACTATTATTTACCTGAGTCTTAATTATTTTTGGAAAAATATCTATTAATGAATTGTTGATATCGATTCTGTCGCTTATTCTGAACAAACTGCTTTCAGAGTGTGCATTAATCATGTTACATGTTGTATATGTTATTTTTGAACTGGCGTCTGCTGTAAAACTGAACTGTTTAAGATGAGTTTATGTATAACTGGTAAGGTTACGCGACACATGTTTAGAACTTAGTGCGCAGCGTAATGCTATATTGTTAAATAAATTGTAATGTTTTTTCCAAATAAAATAAACAAATAAATAAAAGTATATATTTATTTTATCCTGTCACAGTAAAGTGACCACACTGCACCTGATGGTAAGCGTACGTTCCAGTTAGAGTATCAAGTAGCAAAAGGCAATATATCCGCTACTCAACACAATAATGCCGGCTTGCTTCTTCACACTACGCCATGGGCAAGGTGAAGAAGCGGTCGAGGGTCTAGTGTCAAAGTACTCAGATGACCGCAAAACGGCCAAACATCGTACCTCAACAAAAACCGGATGTACACTGGCTGACCCCGGAACGCGACACTTGCGTGTTCTACTATGGCGGGTTTTACACCCCGCGTACGGCGGTCGGTATCTGAATGGATATGAATATCCTGCTGTGTTGAGTAGCGAGGCATAGATTGTTTCTCGCTACTTCATACTCTACCTGGACGGGACTGCGCTTACCATCAGGTGCAGTGTGGTCACTTTGCCAAGCCAGGATAAAAAAAACGCAAAAAGAGCTCAGTGTCTTTTAGGTTCCGATTTAATTAAAGTATAATCGGATTCCAGGCTGGTGGTTCTTGGTGCCTTTTAATTAAAATTTGGATGTGTTTAATTTTCTTTCTATCTTCTTTGGAAGGATTTGTGTTTTACAAATGTAAATATTATTTGGGGCTATCTAATTAATTTTAAGTTTACTGTTAAGATAATCTCAAATGGCCTCGTGTGAATATAAATTGTATTTAGACCCGACCCGACGTCCGCACGTCACACGAGGCCCCTCATTGAAAAACAGCGCTGCAGTACTGTTCAGGCTGTTCAGCATATCGCTGAATGAGGGGACCTGTTACGGAGCAAACAGTTTTGTTTTTGTCTTAAGTTTTATTTTGTATTTTCCTTGTATTTGCTCTGATAATAAAATCTTTTTCTTTCTTTCTATTTATAAACAAATGTTCGCTTTCAGATTATACTTGCCGTTCATGCTTTACCAACTCGTAAGTATTTTTTTTAAACCATAGATAATCTAATTTTGACTCTTCATTAGTTACTTGACAGTTGAAAGACTCCGGGGCGCAGCGGGCGAGTAGCTGTGAAAAAGAGGCCGTGGGTTCGGTGCCCGCACCGAGACAAATGTTTGACGAACAGATATTTGTTTCGTGTCTGGGTGTTGTGGGACCGTAGTCCTTCGTTGTTGATACCCACGATACAGGTTTTACCTAGTGTGGGGTCAGAACTATGTGTGTGACTGTTAGGTGTCTGTATATATAAAAGAAGAAACTGACTGACTGACTGATCGATCAACGCACAGCCGAAACGGCTGGGGTTAGAGACTTGAAATTTTGACCGTAGGTACCTTTTATGACGTAGGCATCCACTAAGGAAGGGTTTTTGGATATACCACCCCTAAGGAGGAAAAATAGGGGATGAAAGATTGTATGAAAATCCGACATTTTTTAAGTTAAACGCATGAGTATTTTGTATTGTATACTTTGTCTCCCAAACATGACCACGCGGGCGGAGCCGCGAGCAACAGCTATATTGTATATACAAAAACTAAAGTAAAATAAATAGTTAAGCAGCGATAGTCTAGTTGGTTACGGTACGGACTGTCAAGACGAAAGTCGTATGTTCGAAACCCAAATGGCATACACCTCTGACTTTTCTAAATTTGCGTGCTGTGGAAGTAAATAGTTTTTGAAGTGAAACTTCTTTAGAAACGTTGTGATTTGAAACTAGATGTAAAGAAATAGCGACAAAAGCGTAAAAAGAGACAAACACACAAATCTATAGGACTAAGCCTAAGAGAGAATGAGAGCCTTGAGTTGAGAGAGTGGGATCGAGTAGGATCGAGTGAGATCGAGTGGGATCGACTGGGATCAACTAAGATCGACTGTTTCAGTAAGGACCGACTGCTTTAAGAAATCGATTTTTTTATCACTATCACGACGGTCATGTGTGGCACTAGGTCTTGTAATGAGTTCTATTTCACAATATTTCAATAAGGCAACTTAACATACATTGAGCTGCTCTAATCTAAGGTAATTAAACTTAAATCGTATATATTATATGACCTATGATTATAATTATATGACCAATTATTGTTAACCGGTGTGAAAAGAGCAACGCTATAGTTTCTTGCCCGTTCTTCTCTAGCGAGACTGCATTCCGAACTGGCGGTAAAGTGAAAAAATTGACTGAATCCAAATGATGTATAACATTTTATGGATTCAATAAATATTTGATTTTGATCGAGTGGGGTCGAGTAG
Source organism: Laothoe populi (assembly GCA_905220505.1). Taxonomy (NCBI): domain Eukaryota; kingdom Metazoa; phylum Arthropoda; class Insecta; order Lepidoptera; family Sphingidae; genus Laothoe; species Laothoe populi. Next base: position 1,382,370 of record HG992174.1, read on the forward strand.
GATCGAGTGGGGTCGACTTAGGTCGAATGGAATCGAATCGGTTACTGTTATTGACGTAGTTCTTTAATGGTTTTGAAATATCTTAGTAGTTAGTACTTAGTATGTGTGTGAATACGCGTGTATGTGCCTGCGTATTACAAAGCTTACTCGTAGGTACATTTTCTAAAGTTTCACCTTTACCAGGTATGAATTGCACACACACTTTTGTTTTTTTTCTTCTCTTTATTTTATTCTTGTTAACTATCACTTGCCTTAACGGTGAAGGGTAACTGACATACCTGAGAATTGTCATAAGTAATCGAAGGTATGTGTAGTCTACCAACCCGCATTAAGCCAGCGGGATAGACAGAAGTCTAACCCCTCTCATTAGTAGAGGAGGCCCGTGCCCAGCAGTGGGACAATGTTTAATACAGGGCTAGTATTATTATTAGTCTAAGGGCTAAGGGCTCATTAAATTTACGTAACTGACTGGGAGTTCTTTGCTTATTTCGACAACATGGGGGTCTGAATGGCAATATTTATTGACGGCCTCCGTGGCGCAGTACCTATGAAACGTGAGGCCGCGCCCGCACCGAGCCAAAGATTTGTGTAAGTTACAAATTATTTGACCTTCGAATATGGACTGCCTCGGTGGCGCAGTTGTAATTGATGCGTTACGGCTGCTATGCTGAGGTCTGGGGTTAAAAAAAGAAAAGGTTTTTTTATTGTCGGATGTTAAAAACACATAACAAAAGTAGAAAAAAGCACAATAATAATTGATCCGACAATGGGAGTCCCTATTCAGCTACATGCTGCAGTACAGGCTAACCCATACTGCAGCGCTGGTTTTCGATAGAACCCAACCAGTGACGTACACATGTTATACAAAAAAACAAACAAAATAAAAACTCATCAATAAATATTATTAAACCTGGTAACAAAAAATAACCTGACTTAATAGTAATATTGCGGTACACGCACGAACTTCGGGTCCATGAGCAACACAGATGCGGCGGGATCAAGTCATCCCACACGTGCACACACCAGACACGCAGCAGCAATCCGACCAAGCGCATGTCGCACTACGCAGAATCAGTAAAATACCAAAAGTAAAACTATTGCTTCTGCAGCTGTAATAAATATTTTTAGATTTAGGTTAGATCCCCGTGTCGGGTAAATGATATTGGGTTTTTCTATTTAGAAATACTCAGTAACAGCCCGAAATGGAATTGTGCCCGGTATGGCGAAAGGCTATCACATTATGGGACCGTAATAAATTCGGCGTAAAATGGTACTGGTTACACTTCTACCCCTTCGGGTAATATAGGCGTATAGTGTGTGAATCCACAAGGACTTGTGGACAATATGTTACTTTTTTTTTTTATCCGGCACGGCAAAGTGACCGCACTGTACCTGATGGTAAGCGCAGTGCGGTCCAAAAAGAGTACTGAGTAGCGAGAGACGATCTATCCCCGCTACTCAACACACTCATGCCGGCCTGCTTCTTCACACTACGCCATGAGCAAGAAGGTGAAGAAGGGGTCGAGGGTCTAGTGTCAGAGTACTAAGAAGGCCGCAAAATGGCCATTGTACCCCAACTCCAGACCCCCGACAAAAACCGGATGTACACTGGCTGATCCCGGAACGCGACACACTTGCGTGTGCCACTATGGCGGGTTTTTCGAATGTACTGTAGAATGTATCTATTGTTTAATTTACAGCTAAAACCAAGCCTCCCAACAACCATCCCGATGATGATCAGAACAAAACCAATCAACGAGATAAACTGAATGTAAAACACAATACCAAGACTATAAATAACCAACCAACCAAACACCCTCCTGATAAAGATGGACATAAAGCGGAAGACGGTGATAAAGACAAAAATGAACACGGTAGCAAAGATGATCATGGGGTAAAAGACAAGGACAAACGTTATCATGGTAGCAAAGATGATCATGGAGATAAGAACGATAATGGTGGCAAAGATGATCATGGAGATAAGAACGATCATGGTGGCAAAGATGGTCATGGAGATAAGAACAATCATGGTGGCAAAGATGATCATGGGGTGAAAGGCAAGGACAAAGGTGACCATGGTGGCAAAGATGGTCATGGAGATAAAGACAAGAATAAAGGTGATCATGATGGCAAAGATGGTCATGTAGTAAAAGACAAGGACAAAGGGGATCATGGTGGCAAAGATGATCATGGAAATAAAGACAAGAACAAAGGCAACCATGGTGGAAAAGATGGTCATGGAGATAAGAACAATCATGGTGGCAAAGATGGTCATGGAGATAAGAACGATCATGGTGGCAAAGATGATCATGGGGTGAAAGGCAAGGACAAAGGTGATCATGGTGGCAAAGATGGTCATGGGGCGAAAGACAAGGACAAAGGCGACCATAGTGGCAAAGATGGTCATGGAGATAAAGACAAGAATAAAGGTGATCATGGTGGCAAAGATGTTCATGTAGTAAAAGGCAAGGACAAAGGGGATCATGGTGGCAAAGATGATCATGGAGATAAGAACGATCATGGTGGCAAAGACGGTCATGGAGATAAGAACGATCATGGTGGCAAAGATGATCATGGGGTGAAAGACAAGGACAAAGGTGATCATGGTGGCAAAGATGGTCATGGAGATAAAGACAAGAACAAAGGCAACCATGGTGGAAAAGATGGTCATGGAAATAAAGACAAGAACAAAGACGACCATGGTGGCAAAGATGGTCATGGAGATAAAGGCAACCACGGTGGCAAAGACGACCACGGGGTGAAAGACAAGAACAAAGGCGATCATGGTGGCAAAGATGGTCATGGGGTGAAAGGCAAGGACAAAGGGAATCATGGTGGCAAAGATGGTCATGGAGATAAAGACAAGAACAAAGGCGACCATGGTGGCAAAGATGGTCATGGAGATAAAGGCGATCACGGTAGCAAAGACGACCATGGAGTTAAAGACAAGAACAAAGGTGATCATGGTGGCAAAGATGGTCATGTGGTAAAAGACAAGAACAAAGGCAACCATGGTGGCAAAGATGGTCATGGAGATAAGAACGATCATGGTGGCAAAGATGGTCATGGAGTAAAGAACGATCATGGTGGCAAAGATGATCATGGAGATAAAGACAAGAATAAAGGCGTACATGGTGGTAAAGGTGGTCATGGAGATAAATTCGATCACGGTAGCAAATACGAACATGCAGTAAAAGACAAGAACAAAGGTGATCATGGTGGCAGAGATGGTCACGGAGATAAAGACGACCACGGGGTGAAAAACAAGAACAAAGGCGATCATGGTGGCAAAGATGGTGATGGGGTGAAAGGCAAGAACAAAGGCAACCATGGTGGCAAAGATGGTCATGGAAATAAAGGCAACCACGGTGGCAAAGACGACCACAGGGTGAAAGACAAGAACAAAGGATATCATGGTGGCAAAGATGGTGATGGGGTGAAAGGCAAGAACAAAGGCAACCATGGTGGCAAAGATGGTCATGGAGATAAAGGTAACCACGGTGGCAAAGACGACCACGGGGTGAAAGACAAGAACAAAGGCGATCATGGTAGCAAAGATGGTCATGGGGTGAAAGACAAGAACAAAGAGAATCATGGTGGCAAAGATGGTCATGGAGATAAAGACAAGAACAAAGGCGATCATGGTGGCAAAGATGGTGATGGGGTGAAAGGCAAGAACAAAGGGAATCATGGTGGCAAAGACGGTCATGGAGATAAGAACGATCATGGTGGCAAAGATGATCATGGGGTGAAAGACAAGGACAAAGGTGATCATGGTGGCAAAGATGGTCATGGGGTAAAAGGCAAGGACAAAGAGAATCATGGTGGCAAAGATGGTCATGGAGATAAAGGCAACCACGGTGGCAAAGACGACCACAGGGTGAAAGACAAGAACAAAGGCGATCATGGTGGCAAAGATGGTGATGGGGTGAAAGGCAAGAACAAAGGCAACCATGGTGGCAAAGATGGTCATGGAGATAAAGGTAACCACGGTGGCAAAGACGACCACGGGGTGAAAGACAAGAACAAAGGCGATCATGGTAGCAAAGATGGTCATGGGGTGAAAGACAAGAACAAAGAGAATCATGGTGGCAAAGATGGTCATGGAGATAAAGACAAGAACAAAGGCGATCATGGTGGCAAAGATGGTGATGGGGTGAAAGGCAAGAACAAAGGGAATCATGGTGGCAAAGACGGTCATGGAGATAAGAACGATCATGGTGGCAAAGATGATCATGGGGTGAAAGACAAGGACAAAGGTGATCATGGTGGCAAAGATGGTCATGGGGTAAAAGGCAAGGACAAAGAGAATCATGGTGGCAAAGATGGTCATGGAGATAAAGACAAGAACAAAGGCGACCATGATGGCAAAGGTGGTCATGGAGACAAAGGCGATCACGGTAGCAAAGACGACCATGGAGTAAAAGACAAGAACAAAGGTGATCATGGTGGCCAAGATGGTCATGTGGTAAAAGGCAAGAACAAAGGGAATCATGGTGGCAAAGACGGATATGGAGATAAGAACGATCATGGTGGCAAAGATGATCATGGGGTAAAAGACAAGGACAAAGGTGATCATGGTGGCAAAGATGGTCATGGGGTAAAAGGCAAGGACCAAGGGGATCATGATGGCAAAGATGGTCATGGAGATAAAGACAAGAACAAAGGCAAACATAGTGGCAAAGATGGTCATGGAAATAAAGACAAGAACAAAGACGACCATGGTGGCAAAGATGGTCATGGAAATAAAGGCAACCACGGTGGCAAAGACGACCACGGGGTGAAAGACAAGAACAAAGGCGATCATGGTAGCAAAGATGGTCATGGGGTGAAAGGCAAGGACAAAGAGAATCATGGTGGCAAAGATGGTCATGGAGATAAAGACAAGAACAAAGGCGATCATGGTGGCAAAGATGGTGATGGGGTGAAAGGCAAGAACAAAGGGAATCATGGTGGCAAAGACGGTCATGGAGATAAGAACGATCATGGTGGCAAAGATGATCATTGGGTGAAAGACAAGGACAAAGGTGATCATGGTGGCAAAGATGGTCATGGGGTAAAAGGCAAGGACAAAGAGAATCATGGTGGCAAAGATGGTCATGGAGATAAAGACAAGAACAAAGGCGACCATGATGGCAAAGGTGGTCATGGAGACAAAGGCGATCACGGTAGCAAAGACGACCATGGAGTAAAAGACAAGAACAAAGGTGATCATGGTGGCCAAGATGGTCATGTGGTAAAAGGCAAGGACAAAGGGGATCATGGTGGCAAAGATGGTCATGGAGATAAAGACAAGAACAAAGGCGACCATGATGGCAAAGGTGGTCATGGAGACAAAGGCGATCACGGTAGCAAAGACGACCATGGAGTAAAAGACAAGAACAAAGGTGATCATGGTGGCCAAGATGGTCATGTGGTAAAAGGCAAGAACAAAGGGAATCATGGTGGCAAAGACGGATATGGAGATAAGAACGATCATGGTGGCAAAGATGATCATGGGGTAAAAGACAAGGACAAAGGTGATCATGGTGGCAAAGATGGTCATGGGGTAAAAGGCAAGGACCAAGGGGATCATGATGGCAAAGATGGTCATGGAGATAAAGACAAGAACAAAGGCAAACATAGTGGCAAAGATGGTCATGGAAATAAAGACAAGAACAAAGACGACCATGGTGGCAAAGATGGTCATGGAGATAAAGGCAACCACGGTGGCAAAGACGACCACGGGGTGAAAAACAAGAACAAAGGCGATCATGGTGGCAAATATGGTCATGGGGTGAAAGGCAAGGACAAAGGGAATCATGGTGGCAAAGATGGTCATGGAGATAAAGACAAGAACAAAGGCGAACATGGTGGCAAAGATGGTCATGGGGTAAAAGGCAAGGACCAAGGGGATCATGATGGCAAAGATGGTCATGGAGATAAAGACAAGAACAAAGGCGATCATGGTGGCAAAGATGGTCATGGGGTGAAAGGCAAGGACAAAGGGAATCATGGTGGCAAAGATGGTCATGGAGATAAAGACAAGAACAAAGGCGATCATGGTGGCAAAGATGGTCATGGAGATAAAGGCAACCACGGTGGCAAAGACGACCACGAGGTGAAAGACAAGAACAAAGGCGATCATGGTGGCAAAGATGGTCATGGGGTGAAAGGCAACAACGAAGGGAATCATGGTGGCAAAGATGGTCATGGAGATAAAGGCAACCACGGTGGCAAAGACGACCACGGGGTGAAAAACAAGAACAAAGGTGATCATGGTGGCAAAGATGGTCATGTGGTAAAAGGCAAGGACAAAGGGGATCATGGTGGCAAAGATGGTCATGAATATAAGAACGATCATGGTGGCAAAGATGGTCATGGAGTAAAGAACGATCAAGGTGGCAAAGATGATCATGGAGATAAAGATAAGAATAAAGGCGACCATGGTGGTCATGGAGATAAATTCGATCGCGGTAGCAAAGACGAACATGGAGTAAAAGACAAGAACAAAGGCGATCATGGTGGCAAAGATGGTCATGAGGTAAAAGGCAAGGACCAAGGGGATCATGATGGCAAAGATGGTCATGGAGATAAAGACAAGAACAAAGGCAAAGATGGTCATGGAAATAAAGACAAGAACAAAGACGACTATGGTGGCAAAGATGGTCATGGGGTGAAAGGCAAGGACAAAGGGAATCATGGTGGCAAAGATGGTCATGGAGATAAAGACAAGAACAAAGGCGATCATGGTGGCAAAGATGGTGATGGGGTGAAAGGCAAGAACAAAGGGAATCATGGTGGCAAAGACGGTCATGGAGATAAGAACGATCATGGTGGCAAAGATGATCATGGTGTGAAAGACAAGGACAAAGGTGAACATGGTGGCAAAGATGGTCATGGGGTAAAAGGCAAGGACCAAGGGGATCATGATGGCAAAGATGGTCATGGAGATAAGAACGATCATAGTGACAAAGATGGTCATGGAGATAAGAACGATGATGATGGCAAAGATGATCATGGGGTGAAAGGCAAGGACAAAGGGGATCATGGTGGCAAAGATGATCATGTAGATAAAGGCGATCACGGTAGCAAAGACGACCATGGAGTAAAAGACAAGAACAAAGGCAACCATAGTGGCAAAGATGGTCATGAAGATAAAGACAAGAACAAAGGCAACCATAGTGGCAAAGATGGTCATGGAGATAAAGAAAAGAACAAAGGCGACCATGGTAGCAAAGATGGTCAGGGAGATAAAGAAAAGAACAAAGGCGACCATGGTGGCAAAGATGGTCATGGAGATAAAGACAAGAACAAAGGCGATCATAGTGGCAAAGATGGTCATGGGGTGAAAGGCAAGGACAAAGGGAATCATGGTGGCAAAGATGGTCATGGAGATAAAGACAAGAACAAAGGCAACCATAGCGGCAAAGATGGTCATGGAGATAAAGAAAAGAACAAAGGCGACCATGGTAGCAAAGATGGTCACGGAGATAAAGAAAAGAACAAAGGCGACCATGGTGGCAAAGATGGTCATGGAGATAAAGACAAGAACAAAGGCGATCATGGTGGCAAAGATGGTCATGGGGTGAAAGGCAAGGACAAAGGGAATCATGGTGGCAAAGATGGTCATGGAGATAAAGAGAAGGACAAAGGTGATCATGGTGGCAAAGATGGTCATGGGGTAAAAGGCAAGGACCAAGGGGATCATGATGGCAAAGATGGTCATGGAGATAAAGACAAGAACAAAGGCGATCATGGTGGCAAAGATGGTGATGGGGTGAAAGGCAAGAACAAAGGGAATCATGGTGGCAAAGACGGTCATGGAGATAAGAACGATCATGGTGGCAAAGATGATCATGGGGTGAAAGACAAGGACAAAGGTGAACATGGTGGCAAAGATGGTCATGGGGTAAAAGGCAAGGACCAAGGGGATCATGATGGCAAAGATGGTCATGGAGATAAAAACGATCATAGTGACAAAGATGGTCATGGAAATAAGAACGATGATGATGGCAAAGATGATCATGGGGTGAAAGGCAAGGACAAAGGGGATAATGGTGGCAAAGATGATCATAGACATAAAGACAAGAACAAAGGCGACCATGGTGGCAAAGGTGGTCATGGAGATAAAGGCGATCACGGTAGCAAAGACGACCATGGAGTAAAAGACAAGAACGAAGGCAACCATAGTGGCAAAGATGGTCATGAAGATAAAGACAAGAACAAAGGCAACCATAGTGGCAAAGATGGTCATGGAGATAAAGAAAAGAACAAAGGCGACCATGGTAGCAAAGATGGTCACGGAGATAAAGAAAAGAACAAAGGCGACCATGGTGGCAAAGATGGTCATGGAGATAAAGACAAGAACAAAGGCGATCATGGTGGCAAAGATGGTCATGGGGTGAAAGGCAAGGACAAAGGGAATCATGGTGGCAAAGATGGTCATGGAGATAAAGACAAGAACAAAGGCGATCATGGTGGCAAAGATGGTCATGGGGTGAAAGACAAGGACAAAGGTGATCACGGTGGCAAAGGTGATCATGTTGTTAAACATGAGCATGCAGATAAGAGTGATCACGGTGGCAAAGATAATCAAGGTGGCAAAGATAAGGACAATCATGGAGGTCGTGAGTTGAATGACAAAGACAAAGATGATCATGGTTGCAATGATTGTCATGGTGATAACGGCGATCATCGTGGCAAAGATAGCCATAGGGTGAAAGACAATCATAAAGAGAGGCATGAGACCAACAACAATTCCACCACGGGCAAACTTGAAGAAGCTCACGATTGTAATATAAACAAAACAAACCATGAACATCATCATCATCATCATCGTCCTCATCATCACCATCATCATCATCATCCTCATCATGGCCATAAACACAAACATCATCACCCAGACAATATTGCCCATAGCCATCAGAAACAACATGGAGACGATCGTAAACACCATGGAGGCAAACATAAGCACGATGACAAAGACCATAGGGCTAAACATGGACATGATGACAAATACCACGTGAATAAACATGGACCTGATGACAAAGACCATGGCCACGATGATAATGACCATGGAGGCAAACACGGCCATGATGACAAAAACCAAGGAGACAAACATGGACATGATGATAAAGACCACGGAGACAAACATGGCCACGATGACAAAAACCACGGAGTCAAACACGGCCACGATGACAAAGATCATGGACACAAACATGGGCACGATGACAAAGACCATGGCCACAAACATGGCCACGATGACAAAGACCACGGAGTCAAACATGGCCACGATGACAAAGATCATGGACACAAACATGGGCACGATGACAAAGACCATGGCCACAAACATAGCCACAATGACAAAGACCATGGCGACAAACATAAGCACGATGATAAAGATCATGAGGATAAACATGGCCATGATGACAAAGATCATAGGGGCAAACATGGTCATGATGACACAGATCATGGGGACAAACATAGGCACGATGTCAAAGACCATGGAGACAAACATAAGCACGATGACAAAGATCATGCGGAAAAAAATGGCCACGATGACAAAGATCATGGGGATAAACATGGGCACGATGACAAAGACCATGGCCACAAACATGGCCACGATGACAAAGACCATGGAGACAACCATAAGCACGATGACAAAGATCATGGGAAAAAACAAGGCCACGATGACAAAGATCATGGCGAAAAACATAAGCACGATGACAAAGATCATGGGAAAAAACAAGGCCACGATGACAAAGATCATGGCGACAAACATAAGCACGATGACAAAGATCATGGGAACAAACATGGCCACGATGACAAAGACCATGGCCACAAACATGGCCACGATGACAAAGATCATGGGGAAAAACAAGGCCACGATAACAAAGATCATGGGGATAAACATGGGCACGACGACAAAGACCATGGACACAAACATAAGCACGATGACAAAGATCATGGGGAAAAACGTGGCCACCATGACAAAGATCATGGGGATAAACATGGGCACGATGACAAAGACCATGGAGACAAACATAGGCACGATGACAAAAACCATGGCCACAAACATGGGCACGATGACAAAGATCATGGGGACAGACATGGCCACGGTGATAAAGATCATGGGGACAAACATGGGCACGATGACAAAGACCATGGAGACAAACATAAGCACGATGACAAAGATCATGGGGAAAAAAATGGCCACGATGACAAAGATCATGGGGATAAACATGGGAACGATGACAAAGACCATGGCCACAAACATGGCCACGATGACAAAGACCATGGAGACAAACATAAGCACGATGACAAAGATCATGGGAAAAAACAAGGCCACGATGACAAAGATCATGGCGACAAACATAGCCACGATGACAAAGATCATGGGGAAAAACAAGGCCACGATAACAAAGATCATGGGGATAAACATGGGCACGATGACAAAGACCATGGACACAAACATAACCACGATGACAAAGATCATGGGGAAAAACGTGGCCACCATGACAAAGATCATGGGGATAAACATGGGCACGATGACAAAGACCATGGAGACAAACATAGGCACGATGACAAAAACCATGGCCACAAACATGGGCACGATGACAAAGATCATGGGGACAGACATGGCCACGATGATAAAGATCATGGGGAAAAACATGGCCACGATGACAAAGATCATGGGGATAAACATGGGCACGATGACAAAGATCATGGGGAAAAAAATGGCCACGATAACAAAGATCATGGGGATAAACATGGGAACGATGACAAAGACCATGGCCACAATCATGGCCACGATGACAAAGACCATGGAGACAAACATAAGCACGATGACAAAGATCATGGGAAAAAACAAGGCCACGATGACAAAGATCATGGCGACAAACATAGCCACGATGACAAAGATCATGGGGAAAAACAAGGCCACGATAACAAAGATCATGGGGATAAACATGGGCACGATGACAAAGACCATGGACACAAACATAAGCACGATGACAAAGATCATGGGGAAAAACATGGCCACGATGACAAAGATCATGGGGATAAACATGGGCACGATGACAAAGACCATGGAGACAAACATAGGCACGATGACAAAAACCATGGCCACAAACATGGGGACGATGACAAAGATCATGGGGACAGACATGGCCACGATGATAAAGATCATGGGGACAAACATAGGCACGAAGACAAAGTCCATGGAGACAAACATGGCCATGATGACAAAGATCATGAGAAAAAACATGGGCACGATGACAAAGACCATGGAGACAAACATAAGCACGATGACAAAGATCATGGGGAAAAACATAGCCACGATGACATAGATCATGGGGATAAACATGGGCACGATGACAAAGACCATGGAGACAAACATGGGCACGATGACAAAAACCATGGCCACAAACATGGGCACGATGACAAAGATCATGGGGACAGACATGGCCACGATGATAAAGATCATGGGAACAAACATGGGCACGATGACAAAGACCATGGAGACAAACATAAGCACGATGACAAAGATAATGGGAAAAAACAAGGCCACGATGACAAAGATCATGGCGACAAACATAAGCATGATGACAAAGATCATGGGGAAAAACATGGCCACGATGACAAAGATCATGGGGATAAACATGGGCACGATGACAAAGACCACGGCCACAAACATGGGCACGATGACAAAGATCATGGGGACAGACATAGCCACGATGATAAAGATCATGGGGACAAACACGGGCACGATGACAAAGATCATGGGTACAAACATGGCCACGATGATAAAAATCATGGGGACAAACATGGCCACGATGACAAAGATTATGTCGACAAACATAAGCACGATGACAAAGACCATGGTGACAAACACGGCCATGCAGTTAAAGAAGCTCGTGGAGACAAAGATGATATTAGCGCCAAACAAGACAGCCGAGACAAACATCACCACGAAGGCAAACATGATTACTGGCACAAACTACACTATGCGGACCAACATTACTTTGGGAACAAAGATGTCAATAACCATAACTGGTACCAAGGACGTTATAATGTAGATTCGAGTGAAGAATCTGATGAAAACTATAATAAACAGGGACATCATATGATCCACAATCAATGGGAAACAGAGGACCAAGATTCAGTTTATTACAGGAAACAGGGGGACAAAAAATACCACCATTATGGACATCGACCCTTACCAATGTGTTGCTGCTCTAGATTTTATGGTTATTATGATACGAGATCGTATAATCATGACAGGAAGTGGCATTCTATACATAGGGATAATAATAGACACAAACATGTCACTATAGGAAAATCAGAAGAACATAAAAGCGAACACTCTGAGCTTGAAGATTGGGTTAAGCATACTTATGAGGAAAATAGGCACCGAAAAATACATCAAAGTAATTCTGAAATGAGCCATAGAGTAAATGACAGAGTTGGACGTTCTAAGAGAGAAATCCAGACTGACTATGATGCAAGTTTGAATGGAAATCATGAAGAAACCGACGTTCCTAGTGAGTCTCCTGGAAATTCGGAAGCTAACAGTAACGATGCACTCTCCAAAACTGAAAAAGACACTATAGTCCGGTCATTTTAGACAATTGAAATAAAGAAAATTCCGACAGAGCCAAATCTTCGTAGAGACCTTAGGTTTACCACAAGGAATAAAGTGTCAAAAGTCCCCATCAGTCCCATGTGAGCTTAGGGACTTATTCGGGGCCCAAGGTAAAAATTTTAGGTTTTTTGGATTTTTCTCGAAAACGGTAAGTTTTATCGAAAAAGTACCTCAGAGCAAAGTTGTAGATCTTAAAATTCTCTATAAAAATGGTCCCTATGATTTTTTCTCTAAGACCCACTATTTCCCAGATATTACGCTTGTAAGAATCACGTTCTACATAGTATGCACACATATGCCACGTATATACATATTTAGGTACTCAAGCAAGCAAAAATGCCTACTCGTGTCTCTTTTATGTATACATTATACTATTCTAAGAAAATTTACTCTAAAATCACCGCCGGTCCCTTACCGAATCCCCTCTACTTGAATAACATCTGGCCTTGAAAAACATCTGCCTATTCTTTTGTCCATGTGGTGTCGTTCACGTATACCTGCTTCTTTTAGTGTTGAACGAGCAGTTCGAGTGACTATACGTATTTATTACAAGCGTCTACTATTGAAGTTAGTGCTGATTAATATTTAAAAAAAAATGACACAATTTTGCTTTATTTGTAATAAACTTTTGACTGAAGATGAAACTGTTGTGGTCAGTCGTGGAATGCCAACTTTAATCGATGCAAGTGTCGCGAGAAGTGATGAGTTTGCTGATTATTTAAGAAGCCAAAAGTCCGTTACAATTCACGTGGATTGCAGAAAATCATACACCCGGAAAACTTCAATCTCTGCATCAAAAAGACAACGTGAGGAAGAACAGGCCAGTACTTCAAAAGTATTATATTCAAAACAAGCTCCGAATGACGCCGATGTCCTCATAATTGAAACAGCAATAGAACAATTTAATGCAAGAAATACAACTATTGTAGTAGGTGAAGATGTTGATTTATTAGTACTACTCACTGCAAGGACTCCATCTGATAAAATTATTTACTTTTTAAAACCTGGGAAGGCGCAGCAACGGACAGAAATATGTTCTTCTAAAAGTTTATCAGCTTATCCAAAATGCCAAAACTTTATTTTATTTTTACATGCGATAACCGGGTGCGATACTACGTCAGCAATGTTTAGAAGGGGCAAAAATTCAGTATTAAAATTATTTGAAAAAAATGATTTGATTGACTGCGCAAAAGTATTTACAGAAATTAATTCTTCACCTCAAATACTAATTACTAAAGGAATTCGGTTTCTTCTTGCGGTTTATGGAGCTCCAAAAAAAATTGATTGCATAGATACGTACAGATATTTAACATTTGTAAAAAATACACGAAACAAAAAGCAAGTACAGCTTGTCTTCCTCCAACATCGGCATCTGCTACTCAACATTTGTTTCGAGTATACTATCAAGTTCAGACATGGCAAGGCAATGAACTGAACCCTGAAGACTAGGGTTGGAAATTGATAAATAATACTTTGGAACCGATTCGAACTTTACTGCCCCCTGCTCCAGAAAAACTTCTTAACACTATTTTTTGCAATTGCAAGAAAGGTTGTAGTGCCAAATGTGGCTGTAAAAAAGTAGGGTTGCAGTGTTCTCCAGCGTGTACCAATTGCCAAGGTGTCTCTTGCTCAAATGTTCAATTAAATACAAGAGAGGAAAATTCATGTGATTTTGATGAAGAGACAACTGATTCATCTTCATTTGAACAATTTCTAAGCGTTCATCAACAGGAAGGAGAAGAAGAAGAACAAGAAGAAATTGAAGAAAACATGATTGTTGAAGTTGAATATGAAGAGTATGAGTCAGATTAAAGTAATAAAAAAAAGTTAGAACGACAGTTAAACTCAGTAACCCATATCAATAATCTTCATACTATTAAATAATTATTGTTCCTGAAAATAACGTCATAAAGGTTCGTGGAATAGACCTACCGGGGATACCACGTTAAAAAAAACGCGCCGAGTACACTACCTCACAGGTGGTGTGGAAATGTGTGCATATTATGTAGAACGTGATTCTTACAAGCGTAATATCTGGGAAATAGTGGGTCTTAGAGAAAAATCATAGGGACTATTTTTATAGAGAATTTTAAGATCTACAACTTTGCTCTGAGGTACTTTTTCGATAAAACTTACCGTTTTCGAGAAAAATCCAAAAAACCTAAAATTTTTACCTTGGGCCCCGAATAAGTCCCTAAGCTCACATGGGACTGATGGGGACTTTTGACACTTTATTCCTTGTGGTAAACCTAAGGTCTCTACGAAGATTTGGCTCTGTCGGAATTTTCTTTATTTGATCACTATTTTTATGTCTAAAATGACCGGACTACTAACTCAACGCAGGGTAAAAACGTAAGATCTGAAGAAACCAGTGCATCAATTGGCACCGCAGAAGCGAATAACACTTCCGGACAGACAAAAGTTGAGAGTTATAGCGTCAACACTGTCTCAACGCAGGGTCAAAACGGAAGAACTGACGTATACAGTGCATCAGGTGGACACGCAGAAGCAAATACCACTTCAGGACAGGCAACAGCCGAAAGTTATACCGTCAACACTGCATCGACGCGGGGTAAAAATGGTAGAACCGACACATACAGCTACTCAAATGCTACCGCTGAAACAAACGATACATCTGGACAGACCAAAAGTGACAGTTACACCGTCACTATAGTCTCGACTCGTGGCAAAAATGGTAGAACTGATGTATACACCGCGTCGGGTGGAACCACAGAAGCGAATAACACCTCAGGACAACTAAAAACTTACAGCTATAGCGACAATACTGTCTCAACGAGGGGTAAAAATGGAAAAAATTACAGCTATTCTGGAGGTTCAGGAACAGGAGCGGAAGGTGATTCTACCAATGACATAAACAGTCAAAATGGTGCTACTGCCCTTAGCACCTCGGGAGGTTATGCCAAGATTGAAAATGGTAAAGCGGTTGCAAGTAGTGGGACATACAATAGTGCCAGTGCCGGTAATAATGACACTAATATTCTTATTAGTTCAGGGGGAACAGCAGAATCATAATGAGAATAACAGAGAAACCATTATAATAATTATGACGAATAATACGACGATAATGAAAAGTCTTGGTGAAAAGTCTTTTCTGCTAAACGTCTAATTTTGTCTTCGCAATTTTGTCACTTTATAAATGACAATAAAAATGGTTGTAGATTTTTAATTGAATTAATGATGTTCTGAAGTTTGTAATAATTATTAGTTGTAATGGGAATATAAGTAATTAAGTATAAAATAATATTGGTAATTTAATCTGTCTACACCACCCTGTCAATTTCTGCTTATTATAAATTAAACTTTTATACAACTGAAACACATGCTTTTTATTTTTTTTACCTATTACCTTCGATCAACAATACAACTAGATAACGGGTCACATATAAACTCAAAGCTAAAATCTGTCCGCGTGAATACACACACACTATTACACACGCGCTATTACACATCTATATTTTTTTACTAACGAACTCAGATAAAAGTTTTAAAACCGTTTTAAGTTTAAAGTAATCGCAACCATAGTACCTAGGAATAAAGTTGCAACTCTTTAAAATATTATCTTATACTTACGATAATTCATCGCAAAAAAATAAATTACATAGAAATCAAAAGACATAGGTTAATTAACATTTATTGTGAAATCAACATAAGACGGCAAAAAATAAAGTGCCCTTTTCTGTAATTGTCTTGCTAGTTACGTCGTTTTGTTTCGTATCTGTTTGCTTCTTCGAATTTTACGACAGGAGGTATGGAGCCGCATTGAACTCTAAATAATATAAGTACATACTTAGTAGGTCAAAGATTTATTAAGATTTTTTGTTTATTGCATCTGCAATAAACAAAAAACTTAATAAATCTAGACAACATACATAGATAACAAACATAGATATGTTTGTTAATATAAATTTTTTGGCTTGGTTGTTCTGAGGGACTTCAACACACACCATGAGTTGTTGTTGGGCTCCTCCAGAACTGACCATGCTGGTATAATTGCTCATGCATTCGCTTTGACTCATGGCTTGACACAACTGGTGAACCAGCCTACCAGGATCGCAGATGTGGCGAGTCATGCGCCCTCTTTGCTGGACCATTTGTTGACGAGTCGGGTGGGGTGTAAAGTAGCGGTTGGTGCTCCTCTGGGGACCTCCGATCACTGCTTGGTTGGGAAGTCGGAACCTCGTGCTTTGCTCCCACGTCCCGTGAAAGTCAAGCGCAGTACTACTCGTCGGTAAATTGGGATGATATGTAGGATTATTTCGCATCCATTCTTTAGTGGCGACGCTGCTTTGATAAAAAAGGATCTTTCTGTGACTGTGCCGACGCTATTGCTTTCGAGATCAGACTATAAATTAAAAAAACAGATTATGAATGTGCCAACCTGTAATTTGGGACCTGCTGTTTTAACCAATCGACGTCGGTTAATATTTTCGGATATATCCAATTTATCAAAGTTATACGAAACATGTAACCGAATTCTTGGCTGGCTTATATAAGGCTTATATCTCTTCTTTCTCTGGCGACAATCGATATCCAACCTACACACATAAATGAATTGCTAGGAAAGCTAAAAAGTAAATATCAAATTACTTTTTTTTTATCCTGGCACGGCAAGGTACTGCACCTGATGGTAAGCGCAGTGCCGTCCAATTAGAGTATCGAGTAGCCAAAGATAATCTATCTCGCGCTACTCAACACAATGATGCCGGCCTGCTCCTTCACACTACGCCATGGGCAAAAAGGTGAGGAAGCTGTCAAAGTAGTTAGAAGACCGTAACACGGCCAAACATCGTACCCCAACTCTAGACCACCGACAAAAACTGGACGTACACTGGCTGATCCCCGAACGCGACATGCCACTATGGCGGGTTTTACATCCTGCGTACGGTGGTCGCTATCCGGGCGGATATGAATATCCTACCACCAACCAGAGTCCGACAAACGACACAAATGTAACTTAATCAATTTTAAATAGAAAGAAAGAAAGAAAGAAAAGAAAGAAAATCATTTATTTGGCCATAATCACCAGACCAGGTGGCAATAAACAATGAGTACATAAAACAAATTAAAAAAAACTTTAAGGGCTACAGGTACACAATTAAAAAAATAAAAAAAGTCTCCCGGCATACTTATGCGCCCCAGCCACCCGTGTGTAAATGTTAATGCTAACAACATATAAATAATATTACAATACAAATCTACTCCATGCATCTGCTGTTCTGTTAAACAAAGTTTACTCGTGTATTGGGCAACGTTAGCTAAACATTCTTAGGCAATGTTTTAAAATCGGTAATTTTATACAAAATTTGATATTAGTTGTTCCACCCTGTGGAATGGGGGCCCTGAAGAATTCTACCACGGTATACCCTGCCTGTCGTAAGAGGCGACTAAAAGGGATCACAGGGGTCGCGGCTGCACAGCGGGGGATGTGCGGCCTTTACATATATATCTGCATGGTGCGACCCTGAGGCGGTTGGCGGCGCGAAATATCGCGCTGCTACTGTAAATTGTGGGGGGCATCTAGCCCAAGAAGAGACGGGCCGTAAAGGTACGGCACAGGGATGGTTCCGGCAGCAATCCAGGGTAAACTCAGGATCCCCCGGGATTGTCCCACATGTGCTGCAGAAGGCTACCGCGGGGTTTTTAGTCGGTACACCGGCGTAGGAAAATTGATTAGGGTCCCGATCTAGTAGTCCTTCGGGCGAACTGGGTCGGAAGGTCGGTGAGTCCGGCATAACCATCTCTCCTCCCCGAGGACCAGAAGGTATCCGTAAGATGGATTTTCCCCGCGGGAAAAAAAAAAGTAAAAAAAAAAAAAAATATTAGTTGTTAGTATGAAGCTTAAAATATAACTTATTCTAGATGTACTTACGGAAAGTAAGGCACTCCGGCCGATAAATTGCTTTTTCGGGTATTATTTTCGCAACTTTTGAACACACACTGTGGCGTTGTGAAACGTGTTCACATTGGCTCTGTTTGGAACGAACTAAACAACAATAAGAGCTCACTTCGAAAGTGAGCTGTTATTTGCCGAGACGTTTTTGGTGCGCCGACCCGATATCTAGTTGTATTGTTGATCGAAGCCTATTACTTACAATGTATGGCGATAGGCTCGCCCCTTATCGAATTATGGGGCCGTAATAAGCTCGGCAAAAAGTGGGGTGGTTACACCTCTGCCTACCACTTCGGGGATTACAGACGTGAGTGTATTTGTATATACTTACAATGTTTCTATAAACGTACATACGTATTTTATTTCTTTCTGGTCATCTTTAGTATAAATAAATGGTAGCTATGATTTTGAAAAGAAAATCTTTTTATTCAAAGTATTATTTTGCAGGCCACTATTGTTTCTTTAACTTTTCCTCAAGGTACATAAGTAATAAAAAAATATCGTTACTTACATATACACTCACGCCAGTAATCCCCGAAGGGGTAGGCAGAGGTGTAACCAGTACACCCACTTTTCGCCGAGCTTATTACGGCCCCATTATTCGATAGGGGGCGAGCCTATTACCATACCGGGCACAATTCCAGACTCCCGGCTGATACTGAGTGTTTTGAAATGAAAAAACCATATTGGGTTTTTTAGCTGACCCGGAGATCGAACCTGAGACCTCAGCACCGCAGTCGTAACTGCATGCGCAATTACAACTCCGCCACTGAGGCAGTAAATAATTTTACTTTTTATATAGTATTATTTTAAACTGTTGTTTTTTTTATTACCACGCATACATGCCACACATAATCATGGATCATGAGAAGAAGAATCATGAATGGCTGCGTCAAAGGAAAGCTGCGGAAAACGCGCCATAAAAATAACTTTTGCCTTCATATTTTTTATATCACAGGCTCCAGGGACTATTACTTTTAAATATCGAACAAACATTCGATAAGCCCGCCATCTTTGTTTTATGTTTGTATCGTATTGGAACAGCTGTTATATTTTATAATAATGACGTCATATTATTGACTATTAACATAATAAATGTTATTAAACCAGCGCTGTGTTGTGGTATGTACTATGTATGTGCCACAGCACAGCAGTATGCTGAGTGGTCACCTACCTGTCACAGCTGCGACAAGCAAGTGCCAAACCCTTTAGTTTTAAGTGTAATAATAGTTTTTGTTAATGTGGTATGTGCGCGTTGTAGTTTGTGCAAATAAATCGTTTTTCTTTCTTTTTTTTTTTATTTCTTTGTTTTTATGTGTATATAATATAAATAATATATTCTTGAAGGAAAAAAACCAACGTAATTTTGAAACTAGAACTTTCACGTCGCAATTGGCGGTTACCCCAAAGAGATACAAATTAATCCGTTCATAGACAAAATGATTGATTGATAGAGACTTGTACAAAATCAACACTGTAACATGAATTCGAGCCAGGCAGTATTTGACTACCTGACAAATGCTGAGCCTATGGCCTTTTTAGTCATACTTTAGACACAGGTGTTGCAAATTGAGGAGTATTTGGGGTTTATAATTTTGAAGTTATACTTCTTTAGGCGCGTTATGAAAAAATTATCAGAGTGAAATTTTAAGATGCGCGTGACACAAAAGTAACACCTCTGAAGTTGCCCTGAGTACCAGGCTAGCAGAAATGTAAGAAGATTTGATACCGTTTCATTTCTAGTGACTTGGATACGTCATCCTACGTCAGTCATTATTTTTGAATTATTCCTTTATCCTAAAACATCGTGAGGAAACCTGAGAATTCTCATAAGAATTTCGAAGGTATGTGAAGTCTTCCAAACCCTCATTACAGCGTGGTGGACTAAAGCCTAACCCCTTTCATTAGTAGAGGAGGCCAGTGTGGGACAATGTTTAATACAGGGTGTAATAAAAATCTATTTTCACTTTATATATTTTATTTTCACAATTCTGAGGTAGTAATTGGATAGAAAATCCCCGTGCTGCCAATCAATTTTAAACCTTATTGCACATAACATAGAGTGGATTGTGGTAGGATTCATGAGCCACCATGAAAGTAGGATGGTGAAAAGTTACTGAAATATTTATTTAGTATTTATGTTAGAGCAAAATTGTAATTACATACATATACACTCACGCCTGTAATCCCCGAAGGGGTAGGCAGAGGTGTAACCAGTACACCCACTTTTAGCCGAATTCCGGTCCCATAATGTGATAGGGGGCGAGCCTATCGCCATACCGGGCACAGATTCCAGACTCCGGGCTAATACTGAGAATTTCTAGATAGAAAAACCCAATTGTAATTGTATTGATTTAATTTTTTTTTTAAGCGAAATAGTTTTGCCTTTGACCACTATCTCGCCTGATGGAAAGTGATGATGTGGTCTACGGTGGAGCACGCTTGCCTAGAAGATACGTGGGTAGTACTTAATTAGTAAAGAAATTGTATAAGTAAATGTATTCACTTTATAAACTCACGTTTTAAAAATACTTAGTATGTTTGTTTCATATTAATAGTATTTTCAGAAGTATTCAATATTGCATTTGATAGCTTTAAATAGTTATGTTGCTGTATTGACTTATTGGAAAGTAAAATGAAGGGGCGCCGTCATTGAATTGTATAAAAAGTGAGCATTAGGCAGCTCCAGAAAATCCAATAATTGTATTTTTTTATCCTGGCACGGCAAAGTGACCTCACTGCACCTGATGGTAAACGCAGTGCCGTCTAGTTAGAGTATCTAGTAGCGAGAGACAATCTATCCACCGTTACTCAACACAATCATGCCGGCCTTCTTCAAACTACGCCATGGGCGAGAAGGTGAAAAAGCGGTCGAGGGTATATTAACTCGAGTTGCGCTTAGATCGAATTAATAGGCTATTTGACAACATTGAAAATACACTGCAAACTGTGGTCATCCTGTTAGACAATAGCTTAAAAAACATATTTCACTTAATTTTAAACAAAATAATGTATATTTTTTGAAAATTAAACGAAATAAAGTACATTTTTTTTAAATTTTATATGAGATGTGAACACTCTGTGATTGATTGCAACTCTGGTGACGTCACACGCAAGTAAACATAGTAACATAACACATATGACTCATAGTTACAGAGATTTGTGCGTTCAAACAATGTCTTCAGCTTTAATAAATTACATTTTCCCTAGCGATCGCGAATTACGACTAGTACTGACTGGATATACACCGGCCGACCCAAAAACGAGCCACTTTCCAATCAGATACAAATGAATCGTCCAAAAATTATATCATTATAAAATATAGTACTTATTTATAATCATAGCTACTTATTAACTAAGTCTTACTTAAAATTCGACATATACAGACTGATGCAAAAATGAGGTTCATTATACATACAGGTTGATGCAAAAAATAAGTTCCATACATATACAGCGTGTTGCAGAAAAGCGGTACTAATACTACTAGCGTTTAGTAAATTATTAGTGAAGTTAAGAAATGATTTTTTTTATTTTCTGGATAGACAGATAAGCCGACGGGACGCCTGATGGTAAGAAGACACCGCCGCCCATAGACTTCTGCAATACAAGGGCACAGCAAAGCCGTTCCTTACCGTTGAAAAATTTCCTTCCATTTTTGTAGCGGGATCTTTAAACTGTACTGTTACTTTCAAAACTGTTGATATATTATACTTAGACGGTGCAAACATAATTTGTTAGTAATTAATGATTGCGGACGCATTTCAAATTCCAATTGCTCAACATTACAGATAAGTCACCATCTTATTACTTCGTATTATTATGTATACCATCTTTCTTCAACACCCTGTGAACTGCCAGACGTTGAATACATATAGGCTGTTACAAAATGGAGGTACATCAAATATAAAATCTGTTGCAAATAGGCCTTCAATACATATGAGGCTGTCAGTGCATAAGTGGCCTAACCCTCAATTTTTCATAATCTGACCTATGTACTACAAGTGATTTAAAATGTGCGAAAATTGAATGCAAAACCGGCCTATCTCTAGTTTCACCAATTGCCAATATGATGACAACAAGATGGCATTGCTAAAATTGCATTTATGTACATTGATTTAAAATTCATGAATATACAAACCTCACTATTTTCATACTCATTGTCTCAAGCTTAGACCACTTTTGCGCTGAAGGCCTCATATATAGGCTTGTACATTTTTTTAAATATACATACAAGCTGTTACAAAATGGAAGTTCAATACATATACAGGCTGTTCCAAAATGGAGGTTCAATATACATACAGGCTGTTCCAAAATGGAAGTTTAACCCATATACAGGCTGTTTCAAATTGGAGGTTCAATACAGGAGGCTATGGCCGTCGGTCTAGACATCGCGAAGGCGTTCGATCGGGTATGGCATGGGGGCCTTCTATCGAAGCTACCATCATATGGAATCCCCGAGGGACTCTGCAACTGGATCGCTAGCTTCTTGGATGGTCGGAGCATTAAAGTCGTCGTAGACGGCTACTGCTCCGACGCTTTGTCCATTAATGCTGGCGTTCCACAAGGCTCGGTGTTGTCGCCGACACTATTCATTCTGCATATCAATGACATGCTGTCTATCGATAGCATGCATTGTTATGCAGATGATAGTACTATCGACGTGCGATACACCGGCCAGCAGGGTATCCCTCGGAGCACTTTGGAAGAAAGACGGTTAGAACTTGTGTCGGAAATCGAGAGCTCTCTAGGGCGAGCCTCTGAATGGGGTGAAAGGAACCTAGTTCACTTCAACCCCACGAAGACACAAGTTTGCGCGTTCACCGCAAAGAAGGACCCATTTGTCATGGCGCCACAGTTCCAAGGAGTCACTCTCCGGATTTCCGAGGGTATTGGGATCCTCGGCGTCAATATATCGAGCTTGGTCCAGTTTAGGAGTCAAGTGGAGGACAAAGCCAAATTGGCTAGCAAAAAATTGGGGATTCTGAACAGAGCGAGGCGGTATTTCACGTCAGGCCATAGATTGGCGCTTTATAAAGCGCAAGTCCGGCCCCACGTGGAATACTGTTCTCATCTCTGGGCAGGAGCCCCGAAATACTTGCTAGACCCACTTGACTCCTTACAGAGGCGGGCCGTTCGTATTGTCGGGGATCCTGATATCACGGATAGCCTGGAACCGTTGGGGCTGCGGAGAGACTTCGGGTCTCTCTGCTTGTTCTATCGTTTGTTCCACGGGGAGTGCTCCGAGGAACTGTTTAAAATGGTGCCTACATCACCATTTTATCATCGCACCACCCGACACCGCAACAGAGTTCATCCATACCACCTGGAAACGATTCCGTCTAGCACGGTTCGTTTCCAGCGTTCATTTTTACCACGTACGTGCAAGCTCTGGAATGAACTCCCTGCTGCGGTGTTCCCTGAGCGCTATGACATGTCCTTCTTTAAACGAGGCTTAAAGAGAGTAGTCCTTCAACGGTAGGCAGCGGCTCTGCTGTGCCCTGGCATTGCAGAAGTCTATGGGCGGCGGTGACTACTTACCATCAGGTGGCCCGTCTGCTCGTCTGGCTATCAAGGCACTAAAAAAAAAAAAAAAAACATATACAGACTGTTCCAAAATGGAGGTTCAATACATATACAGACTGTTCCAAAATGGAGGTTCAATACATATACAGGCTGTTCCAAAATGGAAGTTTAACCCATATACAGGCTGTTTCATAATGGAGGTTTAATACATATACAGGCTGTTACAAAATGGAAGTTCAATACATATACAGACTGTTCCAAAATGGAGGTTCAATACATATACAGGCTGTTCCAAAATGGAAGTTTAACCCATATACAGGCTGTTTCATAATGGAGGTTTAATACATATACAGGCTGTTACAAAATGGAAGTTCAATACATATACAGACTGTTTCAAATTGGAAGTTCAATACATATACAGACTGTTTCAAATTGGAGGTTCAATACATATACAGGCTGTTACAAAATGGAAGTTCAATACATATACAGACTGTTTCAAATTGGAGGTTCAATACATATACAGGCTGTTACAAAATGGAAGTTCAATACATATACAGACTGTTTCAAATTGGAGGTTCAATACATATACAGGCTGTTACAAAATGGAAGTTCAATACATATACAGACTGTTCCAAAATGGAGGTTCAATACACATACAGGCTGTTCCAAAATGGAGGATATATACAGGTTGTTAAAAAAACGTTCAACACGTATAAATGTTACAAATTTATTTTATTTCACTAAATTCTCTATCTCTGACGATGTGTCCGTAGGTGTCTTAAGGCACACCTCGCTGCTGTGCCCTTCGCTATCCTATAGTTCCTGCCGACCCCCTTGAACGCGCCGCGACCGAACACCTCCACACACACACGGACGCGGCGACCGTCAGCCAGGCGCTCGGGTTTACTGTACAAAATAAATATTAGATATACAGTGTAAACTCTATATAGCGACACTGAAGGGACTGTGCATTTTATGGCGTTATAGAGAGTTGTCGTTAAATGGAGAGAAGAAACATCAGAATTAGAAAAATAAAAAGTTTATTTCTGACTATTGTTAGTAGTTATGTGCATAAAAAAGAATGTTATTTGAACGCTATTGAGTATAGTCTGTTATTTTTGTCTGACGTCTTTTGCTGCACCAGTAATTTTGTTGTATTTTTTTACTTATTTTATTAATATCTAGCAATACTGAGGCATCTTGGTTATAAAGGAAATATTTTTCCAATAATTTTGCTGCTTCCAGAGCTTCTTTAATGCTCGGCGGAAGCTCAGGCTCATCCGTCTCATCTTCTTCATCACCTTGTTCTTGATCCTCAGTTTTTCTCACTGAATCCAAAATTTCTTCGTCTGTGAGTGAAGCCGTTGTAAGCAGGCGGTCGTCCACTTCAATGTAGGTTTGAAGATTTACCGTATTTCCTGCCATGTTGAATTGTTGAATCCACTCAGTTAATGGAAGGTCGTCGTCGCTTTCAAACTCAGATTCTGTTTCCACCTCATCACTCGTAGAATTGGTACAAAGTCCAGCATGTCGAAAAGAGTGCTGTATAGTTGTGGGTGTCACTTCTTCCCAGGCTTTAGATAAAAAATTTACTGCATGCAGCATATTAACAGAAGTTTTACCCTCAGATTCGACTAGCTCCATCAATAATTTCCTTCTGTAGTGACCCTTGAGGCTTTTAATCACACTCTGGTCCATTGGCTGTAAGACACTAGTCGTATTTGGAGGAAGAAATGCCAACTCTATGTTTTGAAGGTTTGATATAAAAGGGTGGGCAGGGCAGTTGTCAACAAGAAGTAAAATTTTTCGTCCCTTTAATTCTGCATCCCACTTTCGCACTTCTTCTTCAAAAAGTTGACTGGTCATCCAAGCTGATTTATTAGCTTTATACGTCACTGGCAATTTTTTGATGTTCTTAAAACAGCGCGGATTTTTCGATTTGCCTATTATTAGTAGCTTTTTTTTCTCTGTGCCATCCATATTAGCAGCCACAAGCACCGTAATACGTTCCTTGGAAAACTTTCCTCCCACACACTTTTCCCCTTTAAATTTCAGAGTTTTATCTGGAGTCAACTTATAGAAAATTCCTGCTTCATCAGCATTGAAAATGTCACTTGGGGCGTATTTTTCTATGAATTTTGACCACACTCTGTTAATCCAATCATGAGTCACATTTGTATCAACACTTCGTGCTTCCCCACTTATTTTACCATAGTTGATATGATGACGCTGCTTGAATTTTCCGAGCCATCCTTCTGATGCTTTGAAAGAAGTTAAACCAAGTTCAGCAGCAAAATTCTCCGCCTTAGCTTTCACGAGCGGCCCCGAGATAGGCATATTATTCTGGCGCTGTCGATGAAACCATGATAGTACAGCTTTATCCAAATCTTCGTATATAGGTTTCTTTAATTTTTTGGAAGATTTTCCCTCGCCCGCAGCGTGGAGGATTTTTTCTTTATTTTTCCATATTGTGGACACGGTAGAGCGACTAAATCCAAAGCGTTTGCCAACATCACTTATCTTCTCTCCCGTTTCTATTGCGCGTATCAGTAAAACTTTTTCGTCAATACACAGTGATTTTCTTTTAGTAGCCATGTTTACAGTTTGCAAGTTTGTGAGCAACTAAGAATATGATAAGGTATAGATAATCCATGACTCCTAGTTATGAATCATGGTCAATAACAGTCTACACGTGCAAGCAATCCCAATTTGTAAACAAAAGAATGAATTTCTTAGAAAGTTCGGTATGCATGATGCCGACAGTCGAGTTTATTGCGGGCTAGGATAATAAAGCGACAATAGATCGTACACAGCTGCGCAGTTTTTACTAATTTTAGCAACTTAATTGTTGTCGTTATTGAGAGTGGGTGTAATGCTATATAGAGTGAAACATTGTATGAAAAACAAGCTAAACCAACCAAAGCCAATTGATTTCGACGCTTAAGAGAGTTTGTCGTTAAATAGAGTGACGTTACATGGAGTTTACACTGTATATATAAAGTAACACAAGAATTAATGCCTTGGTGGCGCAGTTGTAATTGCGCATGCATTACAACCGCTGTGCTGAGGTCTCGGGTTCGATCCCCAGGTCGGGTAAAGTGATATTGGGTTTTTCTATCTAGAAATTCTCAGTATTAGCCCGGAGTCTGGAAACTGTGCCCGGTATGGCGATAGGCTCGCCCCCTATCACATTATGGGGCCGAAATTCGGCGAAAAGTGGGTGTACTGGTTACACCTCTGCCTACCCCTTCGGGGATTATAGGCGTGAGTGTATATGTATGTATGTAAGAATGAATGTTACGTATGTAGATAGCAGCAGCGATATGCTAGTTGGAAGTACAGACTGTCCAGATGTAAGTCGTATGTTCGCAACCCAAATGGCACACACCTCTGACTTTTCTAAAAGTGACGTGTGTATTAAATGTTAATTATCGCTTGCTTTAAATAAAACATGAGGAAACTTGTATATATGAGAATTCTCCGAATTTCCAAGGTATGTGAAGTCTACCAACCCGCATTACAGCGTGGTGGACTAAGGCCTAGCTCATTAGTAGAGGGCCGTGAGCAGTGGGACAATGTTAAATACAGGGCTAGTATTATTATTTAAATAGATGGTACACTCTCTGGGACACCCTCTACCATCACAGAACCACGAGAAATACAACTTGCTGGTGGTAGGATATTCATATCCGCCCGGATAGCAACCACCGTACACAGGGTGTAAAACCCGCCATAGTGGCACACGCAAGTGTGTCGCGTTCCGGGATTAGCCAGTGTACATCCGGTTTTTCTCGGGGGTCTGGAGTTGGAGTACGATGTTTGGCCGTTTTGCGGCCTTCTGAGTACTCTGACAATAGACCCTCGACCGCTTCTTCACCTTCTTGACCATGGCGTAGTGTGAAGAAGCAGGCCGGCATAATTGTGTTGAGTAACGAGAGAAAGATCGTCTCTCGCTACTCGATACTCTATTTGGACCGCACTGCGCTTACCATCAGGTACAGTGCGGTCACTATGCCGTGCCAGGATAAAAAAAAACTTGCTTTTCGTTGAACACGTGCTAATAAAACGTTATAACCATATTCATCGCTTTTTTTTACCCTGGCACGGTAGAAACCACACTGCACCTGATGCTCAGCGCAGTGCCGTCCAGATAGAGTATCGAGTAGCGAGAGACAATCTATCCCCCGCTACTCAACACAATCAAGCCAGCCTGCTTCTTCACACTACGCCATGGGTAAGGAGGTGAAGAAGCGGCCGAGGGTCTATTGTCAGAGTACTCCAACTCTAGACCTCCTACTGTAACCGAATGTACACTGGCTGACCTCGGAGCGCGCCACACTTGCGTGTGCCACTACTCGTATGTGTATGGCGGGTTTTACACCCTGTGTACGGTGAGGACTATTCACTAAGATATGAACATCCTACCACCAGCAAAAGAAGCAACGAATATAATGGTAGTAGGTTAGGTTAGAACACATATGTTGCAATACTCACCCAAACTTGGCCGTATCCGGTTCCGCCTCCAACAGTTCCCGGACGGGGGACTTGGGCGCAGCGGCACTGAACGCCTCTAATTCACGACCCATCAGTCTCACGTACGACCTCCACACAGCACCCAGGGACATGCCTGCGGGGGAACACATGTATAAACTCGTGTCTCTCAAAAGGATAACGGTAATAAGTAGGGATTGAATACAGGCCAAAATCAATTTTATTTCCATAACGTTAAAGTTGAAAATCGCATGTAAGATCGGCGAGTGTTGCCAGTATTTGTCGGCTCGCCGGCATGCCATTGATACATGACTGGACAGAACCAAAGTCGGCAATCTTTCACTATCAACCAATCAGAAGCGTCTGTCAAGTCGACGATCTTATTTCTCATGAAGTCAATGACAAACTTGGCAGTGTAGTAGCAAAGGCGGCCATCTTACCTTAGTTGGTGATGAGATAAATCAAGAAACAAATCAATATTAATAAATCATATTAATGAAATGAAGAGAAACTACAGAGTACAACTTGGCAAGGTTGACAAGGTTTGGCAAGGTTTGGCAAGGTTTGGCTTGTACGACACAGAGCGCCAGAACCACAGGGCGTGGCTAAAGTGTTAACCAAAGTATTTTTGCTCTTAATATACAACAGGGGTGTGTGTTCATACATTTTTAACAGTTGGGATCAAACTCGGCAATAGAGAAAATTTAATAAGATTTTGCACAGCTCCGTTAAGGTTAATTTTTTATCATTATTCTCATTGATTAAATAAAATATCTCCTCAGATTAAAATTGTCTTTCAACTTAAGCTTAAGTAATCAGTTTTTTTTTAAATTGCCAAAATATAAGTCTGCCCTACTTTGCCGACTTTGTTTATATAACACTGAAATAATCCTGACTTCATACTAGTTCCCGAATCGAGAGTATCAACTAAGAAAAACTACGGAAAACCAGACCAGAAACATTTGTCTCGGTACAGGAATTGAAACTGTGGCCTATCGTTTTAGAGCTGTTCCATGGAAGCTAAATATATCGACAGCCTCCGTGGCGCAGTTGGCGGCTGTGAGAGAGGCGGTGGGTTCGATTCCCACACCGGGACAGATGTTTGTGTGATAGATATTAGTGTCCGGGGTTTGGGTGTTGTGAGAGGGTGCGTCTCTCTAGGTCCCTGATACAACACAAGACTCGTATCTTAGTGTGGGGTCGGGGCTATGTGTGTGACTGTTGGGTGTTATTATATTAGTGTCCGGGGTCTGTGTGTTGTGAGAGGGTGCGTCTCTCTAGGTCCCTGATACAACACAAGACTCGTATCGTAGTGTGGGGTCGGGGCTATGTGTGTGACTGTTGGGTGTTATTATATTAGTGTCCGGGGTCTGTGTGTTGTGAGAGGGTGCGTCTCTCTAGGTCCCTGATACAACACAAGACTCGTATCGTAGTGTGGGGTCGAGGCTATGTGTGTGACTGTTGGGTGTTATTATATTAGTGTCCGGGGTCTGTGTGTTGTGAGAGGGTGCGTCTCTCTAGGTCCCTGATACAACACAAGACTCGTATCGTAGTGTGGGGTCGGGGCTATGTGTGTGACTGTTGGGTGTTATTATATTAGTGTCCGGGGTCTGTGTGTTGTGAGAGGGTGCGTCTCTCTAGGTCCCTGATACAACACAAGACTCGTATCGTAGTGTGGGGTCGGGGCTATGTGTGTGACTGTTGGGTGTTATTATATTAGTGTCCGGGGTCTGTGTGTTGTGAGAGGGTGCGTCTCTCTAGGTCCCTGATACAACACAAGACTCGTATCGTAGTGTGGGGTCGGGGCTATGTGTGTGACTGTTGGGTGTTATTATATTAGTGTCCGGGGTCTGTGTGTTGTGAGAGGGTGCGTCTCTCTAGGTCCCTGATACAACACAAGACTCGTATCGTAGTGTGGGGTCGGGGCTATGTGTGTGACTGTTGGGTGTTATTATATTAGTGTCCGGGGTCTGTGTGTTGTGAGAGGGTGCGTCTCTCTAGGTCCCTGATACAACACAAGACTCGTATCGTAGTGTGGGGTCGAGGCTATGTGTGTGACTGTTGGGTGTTATTATATTAGTGTCCGGGGTCTGTGTGTTGTGAGAGGGTGCGTCTCTCTAGGTCCCTGATACAACACAAGACTCGTATCGTAGTGTGGGGTCGGGGCTATGTGTGTGACTGTTGGGTGTTATTATATTAGTGTCCGGGGTCTGTGTGTTGTGAGAGGGTGCGTCTCTCTAGGTCCCTGATACAACACAAGACTCGTATCGTAGTGTGGGGTCGGGGCTATGTGTGTGACTG
The DNA here is from genome assembly GCA_905220505.1 of Laothoe populi. NCBI lineage: Eukaryota > Metazoa > Arthropoda > Insecta > Lepidoptera > Sphingidae > Laothoe > Laothoe populi. The sequence goes on from HG992174.1 coordinate 1,413,221, forward strand.
TTGGGTGTTATTATATTAGTGTCCGGGGTCTGTGTGTTGTGAGAGGGTGCGTCTCTCTAGGTCCCTGATACAACACAAGACTCGTATCGTAGTGTGGGGTCGGGGCTATGTGTGTGACTGTTGGGTGTTATTATATTAGTGTCCGGGGTCTGTGTGTTGTGAGAGGGTGCGTCTCTCTAGGTCCCTGATACAACACAAGACTCGTATCTTAGTGTGGGGTCGGGGCTATGTGTGTGACTGTTGGGTGTTATTATATTAGTGTCCGGGGTCTGTGTGTTGTGAGAGGGTGCGTCTCTCTAGGTCCCTGATACAACACAAGACTCGTATCGTAGTGTGGGGTCGGGGCTATGTGTGTGACTGTTGGGTGTTATTATATTAGTGTCCGGGGTCTGTGTGTTGTGAGAGGGTGCGTCTCTCTAGGTCCCTGATACAACACAAGACTCGTATCGTAGTGTGGGGTCGAGGCTATGTGTGTGACTGTTGGGTGTTATTATATTAGTGTCCGGGGTCTGTGTGTTGTGAGAGGGTGCGTCTCTCTAGGTCCCTGATACAACACAAGACTCGTATCGTAGTGTGGGGTCGGGGCTATGTGTGTGACTGTTGGGTGTTATTATATTAGTGTCCGGGGTCTGTGTGTTGTGAGAGGGTGCGTCTCTCTAGGTCCCTGATACAACACAAGACTCGTATCGTAGTGTGGGGTCGGGGCTATGTGTGTGACTGTTGGGTGTTATTATATTAGTGTCCGGGGTCTGTGTGTTGTGAGAGGGTGCGTCTCTCTAGGTCCCTGATACAACACAAGACTCGTATCGTAGTGTGGGGTCGGGGCTATGTGTGTGACTGTTGGGTGTTATTATATTAGTGTCCGGGGTCTGTGTGTTGTGAGAGGGTGCGTCTCTCTAGGTCCCTGATACAACACAAGACTCGTATCGTAGTGTGGGGTCGGGGCTATGTGTGTGACTGTTGGGTGTTATTATATTAGTGTCCGGGGTCTGTGTGTTGTGAGAGGGTGCGTCTCTCTAGGTCCCTGATACAACACAAGACTCGTATCGTAGTGTGGGGTCGAGGCTATGTGTGTGACTGTTGGGTGTTATTATATTAGTGTCCGGGGTCTGTGTGTTGTGAGAGGGTGCGTCTCTCTAGGTCCCTGATACAACACAAGACTCGTATCGTAGTGTGGGGTCGGGGCTATGTGTGTGACTGTTGGGTGTTATTATATTAGTGTCCGGGGTCTGTGTGTTGTGAGAGGGTGCGTCTCTCTAGGTCCCTGATACAACACAAGACTCGTATCGTAGTGTGGGGTCGGGGCTATGTGTGTGACTGTTGGGTGTTATTATATTAGTGTCCGGGGTCTGTGTGTTGTGAGAGGGTGCGTCTCTCTAGGTCCCTGATACAACACAAGACTCGTATCGTAGTGTGGGGTCGGGGCTATGTGTGTGACTGTTGGGTGTTATTATATTAGTGTCCGGGGTCTGTGTGTTGTGAGAGGGTGCGTCTCTCTAGGTCCCTGATACAACACAAGACTCGTATCGTAGTGTGGGGTCGGGGCTATGTGTGTGACTGTTGGGTGTTATTATATTAGTGTCCGGGGTCTGTGTGTTGTGAGAGGGTGCGTCTCTCTAGGTCCCTGATACAACACAAGACTCGTATCGTAGTGTGGGGTCGGGGCTATGTGTGTGACTGTTGGGTGTTATTATATTAGTGTCCGGGGTCTGTGTGTTGTGAGAGGGTGCGTCTCTCTAGGTCCCTGATACAACACAAGACTCGTATCGTAGTGTGGGGTCGAGGCTATGTGTGTGACTGTTGGGTGTTATTATATTAGTGTCCGGGGTCTGTGTGTTGTGAGAGGGTGCGTCTCTCTAGGTCCCTGATACAACACAAGACTCGTATCGTAGTGTGGGGTCGGGGCTATGTGTGTGACTGTTGGGTGTTATTATATTAGTGTCCGGGGTCTGTGTGTTGTGAGAGGGTGCGTCTCTCTAGGTCCCTGATACAACACAAGACTCGTATCGTAGTGTGGGGTCGGGGCTATGTGTGTGACTGTTGGGTGTTATTATATTAGTGTCCGGGGTCTGTGTGTTGTGAGAGGGTGCGTCTCTCTAGGTCCCTGATACAACACAAGACTCGTATCGTAGTGTGGGGTCGGGGCTATGTGTGTGACTGTTGGGTGTTATTATATTAGTGTCCGGGGTCTGTGTGTTGTGAGAGGGTGCGTCTCTCTAGGTCCCTGATACAACACAAGACTCGTATCTTAGTGTGGGGTCGGGGCTATGTGTGTGACTGTTGGGTGTTATTATATTAGTGTCCGGGGTCTGTGTGTTGTGAGAGGGTGCGTCTCTCTAGGTCCCTGATACAACACAAGACTCGTATCGTAGTGTGGGGTCGGGGCTATGTGTGTGACTGTTGGGTGTTATTATATTAGTGTCCGGGGTCTGTGTGTTGTGAGAGGGTGCGTCTCTCTAGGTCCCTGATACAACACAAGACTCGTATCGTAGTGTGGGGTCGAGGCTATGTGTGTGACTGTTGGGTGTTATTATATTAGTGTCCGGGGTCTGTGTGTTGTGAGAGGGTGCGTCTCTCTAGGTCCCTGATACAACACAAGACTCGTATCGTAGTGTGGGGTCGGGGCTATGTGTGTGACTGTTGGGTGTTATTATATTAGTGTCCGGGGTCTGTGTGTTGTGAGAGGGTGCGTCTCTCTAGGTCCCTGATACAACACAAGACTCGTATCGTAGTGTGGGGTCGGGGCTATGTGTGTGACTGTTGGGTGTTATTATATTAGTGTCCGGGGTCTGTGTGTTGTGAGAGGGTGCGTCTCTCTAGGTCCCTGATACAACACAAGACTCGTATCGTAGTGTGGGGTCGGGGCTATGTGTGTGACTGTTGGGTGTTATTATATTAGTGTCCGGGGTCTGTGTGTTGTGAGAGGGTGCGTCTCTCTAGGTCCCTGATACAACACAAGACTCGTATCGTAGTGTGGGGTCGGGGCTATGTGTGTGACTGTTGGGTGTTATTATATTAGTGTCCGGGGTCTGTGTGTTGTGAGAGGGTGCGTCTCTCTAGGTCCCTGATACAACACAAGACTCGTATCGTAGTGTGGGGTCGAGGCTATGTGTGTGACTGTTGGGTGTTATTATATTAGTGTCCGGGGTCTGTGTGTTGTGAGAGGGTGCGTCTCTCTAGGTCCCTGATACAACACAAGACTCGTATCGTAGTGTGGGGTCGGGGCTATGTGTGTGACTGTTGGGTGTTATTATATTAGTGTCCGGGGTCTGTGTGTTGTGAGAGGGTGCGTCTCTCTAGGTCCCTGATACAACACAAGACTCGTATCGTAGTGTGGGGTCGGGGCTATGTGTGTGACTGTTGGGTGTTATTATATTAGTGTCCGGGGTCTGTGTGTTGTGAGAGGGTGCGTCTCTCTAGGTCCCTGATACAACACAAGACTCGTATCGTAGTGTGGGGTCGGGGCTATGTGTGTGACTGTTGGGTGTTATTATATTAGTGTCCGGGGTCTGTGTGTTGTGAGAGGGTGCGTCTCTCTAGGTCCCTGATACAACACAAGACTCGTATCTTAGTGTGGGGTCGGGGCTATGTGTGTGACTGTTGGGTGTTATTATATTAGTGTCCGGGGTCTGTGTGTTGTGAGAGGGTGCGTCTCTCTAGGTCCCTGATACAACACAAGACTCGTATCGTAGTGTGGGGTCGGGGCTATGTGTGTGACTGTTGGGTGTTATTATATTTGTGTCCGGGGTCTGTGTGTTGTGAGAGGGTGCGTCTCTCTAGGTCCCTGATACAACACAAGACTCGTATCTTAGTGTGGGGTCGGGGCTATGTGTGTGACTGTTGGGTGTTATTATATTAGTGTCCGGGGTCTGTGTGTTGTGAGAGGGTGCGTCTCTCTAGGTCCCTGATACAACACAAGACTCGTATCTTAGTGTGGGGTCGGGGCTATGTGTGTGACTGTTGGGTGTTATTTATTTTAGATAGAAACTAATATTAATTTCTTCACCTGAATCAAGGAATATTGCTCCCGCTACGGATTCGAACAGATCACCCAGCGCTTTGGGCACTTCGACGTCCTCCGCTTGTTCCATTTCATCTTCTTGTATTAGGTAATGCTGTGAAATAATCATTTCTCTAGTAGTTTCAAAAGTGTTATGATCTTTACACGTTTGCTTTTTTTTCATTTCTTATTTCAGAACACGTGATACCACTTATTTCAAGTAAAGATTCGAATTTAAAAAGTAAATTGAATTTTTTCTGTCCTACTTGATGCAATAACGTGCTGGCTAAGAAGTGGAAAAATGGCGGAAATATGATGTGACGTTTTATTTGGGATTAATAAATTAATTCATTATTTCAGATATGGCTTTGGCCTTTTGAATTGTGACGATTACAGACATGGCTTCGGCCTTTAGAATGGAAAAATATCGGACATGGCTTTCCCCTTTTAAATGGATAACAACAACAGAATGGCTTTGGCCTTTTGACTTATATAAACCAAAGAAGAAGAAGACTTTCAATTTTAGCCCAACTTTGGAAAAATAACGACAGACAAGGCTGCATGGTGGAGAACCTTTGCCTTCTCTTTTATAGAGAGAATGAAATAAAAAAAATCTAGGGTCCTATAAAATGCAATAACGTACTGTCAACCACGCAGCGTTTATATTAAACCTTTCTGTTTCTCTCAGGTCAATTAACGACAGACAAGGCTACATGGTTGAGAACCTTTGCCTTCTCTTTTATATAAAAAAGTGAGAATGAACAAAAAAAATCTCTATGGTCAATTACTCGTCTCTTTTACGTATGAAACGTTGCTTATATACGTTAATAGCATCGTGTGTAACTAGTGCAATTAGTTGTCGATTGGTTGAGGGAGAAATTGAGCGCGAGATTGAAGTGAGCGCGCTCATTGGCTCGAGTGGAATAAACATTGCACTAGTCGCAGATAGTACATTTTATTACAACTGCGATGATAAATTCTGATAAATCTTGTAATATAAATCAATTTTCATGTATTACGTCAACCTCCGTTTATTTAGTATTGACACATAGATTGTGTTTTTGGTCTTTTTTCAATTTTAGCAGTTTTTTTCACATCAATATTTTGTCGGAGATCTAGTGATGAGTAGCGGGAGATAGATAGTGTCTCGCTACTTGATACTCTAATTGGACGACACTGCGCTTACCATCAGGTGCAGTGTGGTCCCTATGCCATGCCAGTTTTTTTTTTATCCTGGCTCGGCAAAGTGACCACACTACACCTGATGGTAAGTGCAGTGCCGTCCAGTTATAGTATCAAGTAGCGAGGGATAGATTATCACTCGCTACTCAATACAATCATGCCGGCCTGCTGTGTAGCTTGTTCACACTACGCCTAAAGGACCCAGGATCATAGGAAGGAGGGAACACGGTAGCTGGCAAACTGTTCCACAGCTTGATGGTGCGGCAAAAGTACGAGTTTGCGAACCTCTTGGTTCGGGCCGGGGTAGTAGACACCACAAAGCTGTGGCTCCGCAATCCAGTACGCGTGGTTCTGGTATGGAAGGGAGAGGATGAGATAAGATCAAACAATTCTTCAGAGCATTCACCATGATACAGACGGTAGAACACGCTAAGCGAGGAAATATCCCTACGCAGCTGTAGCGGCTCCAGGCTGTTACTCACGTCTGCATCATTCACAATGCGGATGGCCCGCCGCTGCAATCCGTCCAAGGCATCGAGGAGGTATTTTGCGGAACCGTCCCAGAGGTGCGAGCAGTATAGCATTCCCGGTCGCACCTGTGCTTTATATAAGCGGTAGAGCTGACCGAGCGTGAAAAACCGCCGCACCCTGTTCAGGATTCCGACCCTGCGTGAAGTGGCGGATATTACGCCCTCGATGTGACTCCTTGGATTAAGATCGCAGCGGATATCCATACCTAGGACACTAAGGTCATTCCGCATTGCGAGTGGAACACCCTGAAGAACGGGGATTGGAGAAAACGGAGACTTCTTGCACGAGAACGCGCACACCTGGGTTTTCTTGGCATTAAACTCAACCCGATTCCTGGTACCCCATGATGATATGAGATCCAAGGCCTGGTTGAGCTCCATGACAAGATCCTCGCGTCTCCTCTCAGTATCCACCCGGCAACCAGGAGGCTTGCTGCAATAACGCCCATGAACCGTGCTGTCGTCTGCATAGCAATTAATGTTGCCAAGCGACAACATATCATTGATATGCAGAAGAAACAAGGTGGGCGAAATCACAGAACCTTGTGGTACTCCGGCATTTACTGACATGAACTGCGAAGCGTGTCCATCAACGAGGACACGCATTCTACGCTCATGCAGAAAGCCGGAAATCCACTTGCTCAGGTTGTCGGGCAGACCGTATGCCGGGAGCTTGGAGAGAAGGCCACGGTGCCACACCCTATCAAACGCCTTGGCTATGTCGAGACTCACAGCCAGAGCCTCGCCATGCCTGTCAATCGCCTCGCCCCAGTGATGCAATACAAACGCTAGAAGATCACCCGTTGATCGGTTATGGCGGAAACCATATTGTCTGTCACTGATCAACGAGTGATCCTCCAGGTAACGAACTAATTGGCTGTTAATTAGTCGCTCCATGACTTTACAGATCACTGAGGTGATGGCGATTGGGCGGTAATTGTTAGGGTCTGACCGATCATCCTTTTTGGGGATCGGCTGCACATTGGCCTCCCTCCACGATTCAGGCACAACACCTGAGAGGTAGGACGATCGGTATAGGCGCGTCAGTGCAGGAGACAACTCCGCTGCACACTTTTTGAGAACAAGCGCTGGGATACCATCCGGACCACTGACCTTCCGGACGTCGAGAGACTGCAGCTCACGCCGCACATCACAATGCCTGATACGGATATCAGGCATTGTGTGACCGCAACCGGGCAGCGTAGGTGGTAAAGGAGCATTGCAGTCCTCGAGTCTCGAATTAGTCGCGAAGAGGTTTGCCAGTAAATCGGCCTTCTCTTGCGAGCTATGGGCCAGTGTTCCATTACGATATCTCAGCGGTGGCAGCGAAGGGCGACAGAAATTAGATTGGACCGCCTTAGCCAAGCTCCAATAAGCACGACTGCTTGTCGGGTGATCGGCCAAAGCACATCCAATCTTGGAGACGCGCTGGGCATCCGCTCTAACATACTCCCTCTTGCAAGCCTTGGCAGCACGGTTGTAGGCTGCTTTGAGGGACTTGAGATTGGGATCCTTCTTAGCGCGACCCCTGATCCAAGCGCGATACGCCGTCTGTTTTTTACCAACAGCATCGGCGCATGCACGATTGAACCAGGAGCGTCCTCGGCCGTTGCCCGCGATCTCAGAGGAAGGAATGTAATATTCCATTCCTAGTCTGATCTCGCAGGCAACGGCGTCGGCACTCGCAGAAGTATCCTTTCCCTCAAAGCAGCGCTGTTGCCAAGGGATGGATGCGAAATAATCCCGCATACCATCCCAATCTGCCGACGAGTAGTGCCAGACCCTGCGCTTGACCTTCACGGGACGTGGAGGCAAAGCGCGAGGTACTGACGTCCCAACCAGACAGTGATCGGAGGTCCCCAGAGGAGCACCAACCGACACCGTATACCCGGTCGGGTGACTCGTCAACAGAAGGTCCAGCAGAGAGAGCGCATGACTCGCCACATCTGGGATCCTGGTAGGCTGGTTCACCAGCTGTGTCAAGCCATGAGTCAAGGCGAATGCATGAGCAGTTCTGCCAGCATGGTCAGTTCTGGAGGAGCCCAACCACAACTCATGGTGTGCGTTGAAGTCCCCCAGAACTACCAATTCCGCTGTTGGGAACTGCTCCTGCGCGTCGTCTGTCGCCTGGCTAATGTAATCAAATAGCCGAGTTGTCTCAACGTCCCCGTCGTGTGACCTGTAAAGGCACACGTAAACCCGACTCTGAGAGCCGAGGTCGACGTGTACCCACAGGGTGGAGAAGGAGGGGTCCTCCATGCAGCGCAGACGGCGACAACGTCCGACCGAACATACAGGCATACCCCGGCCCTCGGCCTGAAGTTTTCTTCAAGTGAGTAGCCGGGGTAAAGCAAGTATGTGGTATCGGTCGGACTAAAAATCTGCGTCTCCGTCAGGAAGAGAAGAGCAGGCCGGGCCTCTCAAGATGGTGGTCGACGGCATAAAGGTTCGAATGGAGTCCGCGGATGTTAGCGAACTCCATTGTGAAAGCGGTGGTGGGGTTACGCACCGCTGTAGGTCCTGTTCTCTTTATAGGCACTGTCATGGAGTTATGGGGGGAGGATGTGAAGAAGCGGTCGAGGGTCGAGTGTCAGAGTAATCAGAAGGCCGCAACAAGCGCCGGTCCACTAAAAGAGCCAAGAGGAGGTGAGCTGATCCGCCGGACGGAAGGGCCCCCGTACCCTCCCGGGATAGGCCGCCGGGACCCCACATCCGGTCACCAACCGGCACGACGGACCCACCCAAGATTATGCGCGTCATGGTGGGGCAGCCTCTCGTGGGTGGTTAGCCACGATTGGGCCCCTGTACTGTACCGCGGGCGGCCAGCGGTACAACCGTTTCTACAGGTCTCCCTGGCCGACGGATCAACACGCCTCCAACCGACTGTGAACCGGCTTATACCTGCACGGCCAAACATCGTACCCCAACTCTAGCCCCCCGACGATAACCGGAAATACACTGGCTGATCCCGGAACGCGACACCCTTGCGTGTGCCACTATGGCGGGTTTTTCGCCCTGTGTACGGTGGTCGCTATCCGGGCGGATACGAATATCCTACCACCAGCAAATGATAAAAAAACACATCAAATGAGTAATCGGCTATTTAAACCGAACTTAAAAACTTGAGCTAAGATAGTACTTATCCCGCATGAGTAATGAAAAATTAATTTCGACTCCATTGCACGCAAAAAAAAACTTTTAAATACTTGTCCACCGACTTCAAAAATAGGAGGAGGTTCTAAATTCGTCGGAATCTTTTTTTAATGTATATTCCCCGATTACTCGAAAACGCCTGGACAGATTCGAGATATTCTTTTTTTGTTTAAAAGGGTATACTTCCCAGGTGGTCCCATTGGCACCAAGTCAGGATCTGATGATGGGATCTCAGAAAAATCGAGGGCAACCCTCAAATTTATAGGAACGCATAATTTTTTTTTATTGAAGTCGGTGTTCTTTTTATGATTAAATTTATTCTTTTTAAATATTAAGCTCAGGCTATATTGCAGCATATCGCTGAATGAGTGGACCTATTGTCGGAGCAAACCGTTTTTATTTGTTCTAAGCTTTATTTTGTATTTTCCTTGTATTTGTTCTGGCAATAAAATCTTTTATCTTCCTTTCTTCTTTCTGTATTTTTTGACCCATCGACAATGTACCATAATATAAAATGTTTTATATATTTTCTAAAACTATTCAAGTACTACCTCGGTGGCGCAGTTGTAATTGCGCATGCGTTACAACCGCTGCTGTGCTGAGGTCTCGGGTTCGATCCCCGGGTCGGGTAAAGTGATATTGGGTTTTTCTATCTAGAAATTCTCAGTATTAGCCCGGAGTCTGGAAATTGTGCCTGCAATGGCAATAGGCTCGCCCCCTATCACATTATGGGACTGAAATTCAGCTAAAAGTGGGTGTACTGGTTACACCTCTGCCTACCCCTTCGGAGATTACAGGCGTGAGTGTATGTATATGTATATATGTACTATTCAAGTATTTGCGCCTGGTACTCACCTCTTCACTAATAGAATGACCGTTCTCCTCTTGGATCTTCACGTATTTAGTGAGAACTTCGTTCAAACCGGGCGACATGTGCCGGAAATATCTGTAAATACACCCAACAGTCAATACTGACCCCACACTAGGTCCTGTATCGTGGGTATCAACGGGTACTACGGATAACCAGACCCGAAAACCAGATCTGTGGGTCATTTATTCTTAAAAGTTTTTTTTTTATTCTGGCGCGGCAAAGTGACGGCACTGCACCTGATGGAAAGAGCAGTGCCGTCCAGTTAAAGTATCAAGTAGCGAGAGACAGTCTATCCCTCGCTCCTCAACACAATCATGCCGGCCTGCTGTTTAGCTTCTTCACATTACGCCTAAAGGACCCAGGATCATAGGAAGGAGGGAACACGGTAGCTGGCAAACTGTTCCACAGCTTGATGGTGCAGCAAAAATACGAATTTGCTCTGCTCTTGGTTCGGGCCGGGGGTTTTTTTTTTATTCTAGCACGGCAAACTGGCCGCCCTTCACCTGATGGTAAGCGCAGTGCGGTCCAATTAGAGTATCGAGTAGCGAGAGACGATCTATCCCTCGCTACTCAACACAATCATGCCGGCCTGCTCCTTCACACTAAGCCATGGACAAGAAGGTGAAGAAGCGGTCGAGGGTCTATTGTCAAAGTATTCAGAAGGCCGCAAAATGGCCAACATTGTACCCCAAAAAACCGGATGTACACTGGCTGATCCCGGAACGCGACACACTTGCGTGTGCCACTATGGCGGGTTTTTCACCCTGTGTACGGTGGTCGCTATCCAGGCGGATATGAATATCCTACCACCAGCTAAGTTACACAAAGGGGTACACAAAACCAATTAATCAATATGAATTTATCTCCATTTTTATTTTATACTAGCCTACCCGAGTATTTGGTATTCGGCAAACTCACTATTCGCGTCATCACTATATATTAAGGAATATTTCATTTTGACAGCCTCTGTGTCGCAGTGTGGCCGATTGTGAAACGGGAGGCCGTGGGTTCGATTCCCTTACCGATGCAAATATTTGTGTGACTGATATTTATTTCTGGTCTGGTTGTGTGTCCCTCGTTGATACCCACGATACAGGACCTAGCAGTTTGGAGTCAGGACTATGTGTGACACAAAAAATCGACAGAACAGTGTATTGAGGGTAGACAGAGACTCACTTGTGGAAACCGTGCTTAGCTGCCAATGTTGCAAATATGGTGTTATTGACCAGGGCCGACCGGAGATCTGTCAGCGCGCCGGGGCAGTGGCGCCGACCGTCCTCGTATAGGTGGCGAGTTATTAGATAATCTACAATCAGAAACACATACACTCACGCCTGTAATCCTCGAAGGGGTAGGCAGAGGTGACGGGCCAGTACACCCACATTTCGCAGATTACAATCATGCCGGCCTGTTTCTTCACACTACGCCATGGGGAAGAAGGTGAAGAGGCGGTCGAGGGTCTAGTGTCAGTACTTATAACATCGTACCCAACTTTAGGCCCTCGACACAAACTCTTCTCTCTCTATTCATGCAATACAGAACAATTATTAAGAAAAACCCTACACCACTTCAATCTCTTTCTCTCTGTTTCCGTCTCTATCTCTCTCTCTCTCTCTAATCATGCAATATATAACCATTTATTAGAAAAAACACAACACCACTTCAATCTCTTTCTCTCTCTCTCCGTCTCTATCTCTGTCTCTCTCTCTATTCATGCAATATATAACCATTTATTAGAAAAAAACACTACACCACTTCAATCTCTCTCTCTTTTTATCTCTTTCTCTTTATCTCTCTCTCTCTATTCATCCTTGTAATGGCAATCAACACCACTTACCTAATATGGCGTCTCCGAGGAACTCCAAACGCTGGTAACAATCGGTCAGCCTGTTCTTATGATGGGAGGCGTGGGTCAAGGCCTGCAGCAGGAGCGAGCGGTCTTGGAACCTGTACTGCAATGTCCGCTCCAGTGCGTCGTAACCTTGAGGATTACAACAGTTTTGTCGAGGGTCTAGAGTTGGGGTACGATGTTTGGCCGTTTTGCGGCCTTCCGAGTACTCTGACACTAGACCCTCGACCGCTTCATCACCTTCTTGCCCATGGCGTAGTGTGAAGAAGCAGCCCGGCATGAGTGTGTTGAGTAGCGGGATATAGATTGTCTCATGCTACTCGATACTTTAATTAGACGGCACTGCGCTTACCATCAGGTGCAGTGTGGTCATTTTGCCGTGCCAGGATAAAAAAGTCATATGTTAACCCCAACAATAGGTCCTGTATCTTGGGTATCAACGTGAGACTTTTTTTGATGTGTAACATCTACTATAGGTTTCTGGGAGTGATTTCGTGAAAAGGGACGGAAGTGTGTAACAGGAAGTTGGGAAGCGCGCTATTTGATTTGAGCGCGGGGTGCTAGAGTTAGCCATCAGATGGTATCAACCCATTTTCTGAGAAGTTTGATTTTGGTTTTCGAATGGAATAGAATATAATCAAGTGGTATAAAACGGAATCATATGGAATCGACTGGAATAGAATGAATCTAAATGAACGAGTGAGATGTCAGATATTACACATCATATACGGCTGCTGTAAGCCTCGTTTGTTTTTTATTTATCACGGCCCGGCAAAGTTACCACATTGTTGCACCTGATGGTAAGCGCAGTGCCGTGCAATTAGACTCAATCTGTATATATAAAAGAAGAAACTGACTGACTGACTGATCGATCAACGCACAGCCAAAACGGCTAGGGTTAGAGACTTGAAATTTTGACAGTAGGTACCTTTTATGACGTAGGCATCCACTAAGGAAGGGTTTTTGGAAATACCACCCCTAAGGGGGTAAAATAGGGGATGATAGTATGTATGAAAATCCGTCATTTATGAAGTTAAGTTTATGAAAATTAGTATTTGGCGTTTTAGTCAAAAATAAAAAATATATATTTCAGGATTTTTGGAAATTCCACCCCGAAGGGGGTAAAATAGGGAATGAAAGTTTGTATGAAAATCCGTCATTTTTAAGTTAAACGCATGAATATTGGTATTTTGTATTGTATACTTTTCTCCCAAACATGACCTCCACGCGGGCGGGGCCGCGAGCAACAGCTAGTACTCTAATATTCGGTTTTGTCGGGGGTCTAGATTTGGGGTACGATGTTCTTAGTATTCTGACACATTTCCATCGACCTAGAGCGAGAGACAATCTATCCCCCGCTACTCAACACAATCATGCCTGCCTGCTTCTTGACACTACGCCATGAGCAAGGAGGTGAAGAAGGGGTCAAGGGTCCAAAGTCATATATTTATGGTCCATATGTATGTGTTAATAACTATGCAGTTTTATAAATACAATAACTCAATATTAAGGTTATTTGACTTGACTTGACACACTTTTTATTTAATGGCTTCTTATGTCCACACGAAATAAAACTCAAAAAAAAAAAAAAAAAAGGATTTTAAAATTATTATTAGTCCCAACCTATCGAAAATTTTGACAGCCTTCATGGTCACGGGGCGGATATATTTTTCTCCCTTGTAAATAATACCACATTTTTTGAACACCTTGTATACAGGTCGAAAACTTCACAAAACACAGGGTGATTAATTAAACGAAATATTTTTTTTAATGTGGGGCGCCAAGCCCCACTCACTTTCCCATACCCTAGGGGCAGAGTCCTTATACTCTCCCTTTTCTAAACTATCCTAATTAATTTTCTTTTATTTTTCAGTTCTTAAATTTATAACATTTTTATAATAAAACGACATATTAGACGCACAGTATAATAATATAGTTCACGGCCCACGATTTTTTGTACCATCAACTGACCTGATTGGCCGTTTGCTAAACTTTGCAAATACTTACCGGATAACATTTGTTCCAACTCTCCTTCGGGATCTTCTATGTACCGCAGGAGTGGGGAAGGAGGTGCTTTCAGCTCTCCGTACACCGGCTGCAACAATATTATTTTTTTTTGTCTCATGTTAATGTGACTTGTATTGTTTTATATGTAAATTATTGACTGGCTCGGTGGCGCAGTTGTAATTGCGTTGTATACGTTACGACTGCTGAGACCTACGGCTGAGTTTCTTGGTGGCTTCTTCTCAGACCAGTGGGCATTTTCGAAGCACCGGTAGACTTAGATTTTAACATTACTATGACAAAAAAAAGAACAGCTTCCAAAAATTCCAATTTATTGCATTAAAGAAGTCTATGGGCGGCGGTGACTACTTACCATCCGTTGGCCCGCCTGCTTGTCTGTCTATCGAGGTTCAACGGTAGGCAACGGCTCTGCTGTGCCCTGGCTTTGCAGAAGTCTATGGGCGGCGGTGACTACTTACCATCAGGTGGCCCGTCTGCTCGTCTGTCTATCGAGGTTCAACGGTAGGCAGCGGCTCTGCTGTGCCCTAGCATTGCAGAAGTCTATGGGCGGCGGTGACTACTTACCATCAGGTGGCCCGTCTGCTCGTCTGCCTATCCAGGCACTAAAAAAACAATCATTTATCTCTGTACTAGAAAATCATACAAAATACATCAACCACCCTATCTCCACTCACCTGAATCCACGTCCCGTTGCTATCCCTCCGCGGCGCGAGTGACCCGACTGTCCGCGCGTGCCACCACCACTCCTCGACCCTCTCGCCCTCGAGGCACTCGCGCGAGACCTCCTCCTCGTCAGACGAGCACTCTGACGACGATGACGAGTGACGCTGACGCTTCGGAGACGGGAGGGGGGACGGTTTCTGCTGCAGATGAATAAACAATACTAGCGGGCCCGGCAGACGTCGTCCTGCCCGTAAAAGCAGCGCCACACCGACTGCAGCGCCATCTGCCGGGCTGATTTGTGAATCTAAACCATCCAGTGCGCCACCCAAACGCATACAATAAAACTCATTCAAATCGGTCCGTCCGTTTAGGAGGAATTCAGTGACATACACACGTACAGTAGAATTATATATATTGTTATAAACAGGAGCTATAATTGATTTTTTAAAAAGAATGGCTGGCCAATACTAAATTTAATTTATTAATGATTTAATATAACCGACAAACTTAATATAAACTAATACAAATTCAGGCAGAGCTTCCGCACGCTACGATGGCTGACGAAAAAGTGTACAGCCACGGCGAGCGCTGCTCCTTTTATAGGCCGTCGCAGTGTTGCTACTCACTGTTTTGATTTATTTCCAACAATATAACATGCTGGTGGTAGGATATTCATATCCGCCCGGATAGTGACGACCGTACACAGGGTGTAAAACCCGCCATAGTGGCACACGCAAGTGTGTCGCGTTCCGGGGTCAGCCAGTGTACATCCGGTTTTTGTCGGGGGTCTAGAAATGGGTTACGATGTTCTGAGTACTCTGACACTAGACCCTCGACCGCTGCTTCACCTTCTTGCCCATGGCGTAGTTTGAATCAGGCCGGCATGATTGTGTTGAGTACCGGGGGATAGATCGTCTCTCACTACTTGATACTTTAACTGGACGGCTCTGCGCTTACCATCAGATGCAGTGTGGTCACTTTGCCGTGCAAGGATAATAAAAAAACGTAAACCCACAGTTTTTTTTCAATCAAATTATTTTCTACAGCTATAATAATTATAATTAAAAGACTTGATATCAAATCAAGACCACATGATAAAAAAATTATATTGATATACATACTACATAGTTATACAATATTATTTTTAGTATACTACAAAGCCGAAAGTAGTTTATTGAGAATCAGTAGCACAATCCAAGAAACGGGATAAATTATTTTTGCATGTCACCGCGTGAGTTTTCCTTATTATTATTATGTCATATATTTATACCAAAATCTAATTTGGGTGTTTCGGCTTTATGGTATACAAAAACTAATCTTGTATATAATCTATTGATTAAGCTTTAATGTTATGATAGGTGAAAAAGTTATAGTGATAGGCTCACCATACTATCACATTATGTGACGGTAATACATTCGGCGAAAAATGGGTGTACTGATTACACCCCTGCCTATCCCTTCGGGGATTAAGTAAGTGTTTATGTCTTTTAAAAGCAATTAAATGATACTTAACTATTAAATAGCTGAACTTTGATGAAATTATTGAATACACTATCTAAGATTAAAAGAACGACTATTAAAGTATAGTAAAGGAAAGCTATTAAATCACTGACTCTCACCTGATCCTGTGGCCGCCAGCCCGGCGGAGGTGCTTTATCCGGGGGGAGTGGCACCAGGTGTAGTGGCAGCACCCGGATGCCCAGCCATGACATGAACAGCAAGGCACCCCGAGGGCCACACTCTAGTAGGTATGCCCCAATCAGAGCCTCCACGCAGTCCGCTATGGACTTGTCTGTAATACGATTAAGTAGGGGCGATTGTTAGAATCGATTTTTGAATCGAATCGCCAGACATCGATTAAGAAAAATCGTTGTTTATAAGTATCTTGAGATATTATATGAAAAATACGCTACCCAAAATTAATAACATAAGTCAAAAGAAAAGAAAAAAACAATCATTACGGACAAAAAATTACATTTTAAATGATAATAAAACATAAAATTTTATTCATGTAAATTTTGTGTGTGTTTATGTATGTTGATATTTGTGTGTGTGTGTGTGTGTGTGTGTGTGTGTGTGTATGTGTGTGTGTGTGTATGTGTGTGTGTGTGTGTATGTGTGTGTGTGTAATTTTGTGTGTGTTAGGGAGGGTATGTGAGTACACGAAGGTGAAATGCTTACGTTATGTCGTCGCAATTATTTATCACTAATATATTTAATATTCACCAGGTATACTATGCTGAGTGATGAGATTATATGGTATATAGCATCCGGTGTTGTCTACTGACGTCTCTGTCTTCGGACCCAACTGTTCTTGACATTCAACCTAGAAAAAAAAAATTAATTGATAGACTCACCCCTATCATATTATGGGACAGTAATAAATACGGCGAAAAGTGGGTTTATTGGCTACACCTCTGCCTACCCCTTCAGAGATTATAGGCGTGAGTGTATGTGTGTTCTTTTATATTTCTTTCTTTAATGCCTATCTTGCTGATTCAAAACAATGGGACTGTTGGGTGTTTATTTATTAATATTTCAAATGCCAATAATGTTAGGGACATCAACAAAACTATGCAAGATGTATGTTTAAAAAGCACAAATACAATATTTATAATTTATTGATTGATTTACACGACACTGTTACACATCTCAGTGCTGTAACACCACATGCTTAACAGAAGTTCAGAAATACGGCAACAGATGGCCCCGCAACAAAATTAGATCGCAGTGTCAAGATTCTAATTGTTTTGTATAACCTCTTGACTGAGATTTTGTTAATTGTCTATGGTCCAATGTAATTTGTCCTTCGCCCTACTACCAGTTGAAGCGGCATGTGAATAACTTCCACCTTGTTGGGATTATTTGCTGAAAACTAAGACACCGCTAGTTAGGATTGCGTGTGTACATTCTGTATTTATTCTTACAATAAATAAGTTTCGTCGTAACGTTCCGCATTTCATTCGGCGTCCACGACGCAGTCCGCATCCCTTCACTATAGTGCTTAATATTAACATAAACACATGTCAGGATTCATTTAAGGCTTCTCTTTATAATTAATCTAGCAGCATTACCCTCTAAGCTGAACTACGCGGCCATTGAACTGATTGCACACTGATACACTTACTACCTCGGGAACGAACCACGAATATCCTGGCTATCACCTAGTCTACTTCACAAAACAACTGAACTAAACTGACCACCGGAGCGCGAAAGGCACTCTGTTTTATATTAAACATTTACTACTCCCACTTAGGTTGTAATTATTAACTACCCCCAACTAGTCTCCTAAATACCTTCGTTATACCTTCGGTATTTCTAATAATAGGAAAATAATAACACATAAAATATGAAGTACTATTTTAAATTTACAGGTAATATACTAATCATCCTTAACGTAATTTTGTTGTGTACCACTATTTTACAACACCCTATATATTATTAACCCCATTTTAAAAAAAATGAGGTTCTCAATTCGTCGGAATCTTTTTTTATGTATGCTCCCCGATTACTCGAAGACGCCTGAACCGATTCGAGAAAATCTTTTTTGTTTAAAAGGGTATACTTCCCAGGTGGTCCCATTGGCACCAGCCAGAATCTGATGATCTCAGAAAATCAATGGCAACCCTCAAATTTTATAGGGACGCATAGTTTGTTTTTTATTGTGTCGGTGTACTTTTATTTTGTTGTGTACCACTTTTTTGCAACACCCTATATACTATTAACCCCATTTTCTAGAACTTTCAACTATATATACTTACCGCGGCCTTCGGATGTAAAGTAGGCGGTGGTTTGTGGCAGGGCGGTAACCAGTTGTCATGGGGTTCGAATTTGGACGCGATCATACGAGCGCCGAGCCGCTTGTTCCTGCCGAGACGGTAGAGGTTCAGGTTCGATACCTGTCAACGAAATTTCAGTATTTTATAGCGAAAAATAGATTGTCTCTCGCTACTTGATACTATGACTGGACGGCACTGCACTTACCAACGGGTGCAGTGTGGTCACTTTGACGTCATCCTCATCATCTACCTGCCCTCATCCCACACTAAGTGGTGTCGGCACAATTGGTTTGAACTCTCCACGCAGCCCTAACCGTCAAATCTGCATTCACTCCTTTCATGTGCATTGCGCGTAGAACCGATGGCCGTTGGGGCGGAAAGGTTCTGGAATGGCGACCACGTACCGGAAGGCGCAGCGTGGGTAGACTCCCCACAAGGTGGACTGATGACCTGGTAAAGGTCGCAGGAGTCCGCTGGATGCGGCTGGCGCAGGACCGGTCATTGTGGCACTCTTTGGAGGAGGCCTATGTCCAGCAGTGGACGTCCTTCGGTTGACATGATGATGATGTGCATGTCCTCATTCACGCAATCCATCCACCTCTTTTTTGGTCTCCCACGACTCTTTCGTCCATCCACATTCATATTGACAACTAGTCTTGTCACATGCCTTTCATCCCTCCTCATCACATGCCCATACCAAGCTACTGTGGACACTTTGACGTGCCAGGATAAAAAAAAATGTGCATTTTGTTAAAATCATTATTGTCTTTGAAATTGAAACGATGCCGTGGGTTCGACTCCCACACCGGGACACATGTTTGTGTGAGAGTTATTAGTGTCCGGGGTCTGTGTGTTGTGAGAGGGTGCGTCTCTCTAGGTCCCTGATACCCACCGGCCATGACACAAGACTCGTATCTTAGTGTGTGACTGTTGGGTGTTATTACTACTGACCTGTTTACTCCTCATATGGCTGAGTTTCCCCTCGTGCACATTCGGGTGTGCGCAGTAGAGGTACGCAGTGATGGCAAACTTCAGGAAGCTGTCGCCTATAGTCTCCAGACGTTCTAGATTGATCCCGTCGTTTGCATTGGACATTGTTAGAGCCTAAAAAATATACATACATATAGAGTTGATCATCATCATCATCATCCACAGCCTGTAGAATCCCACTGCTGGGTATAGACCTCTTCCATGTTATACCACGGTCCTGAGCCAGTCTCATCCAGATTCGACCTCCGATCTTAACGAGGTCAACCCATCATGCTGCTGGACGGCCCACGCTGCGCTTTCCTTGTCTCGGCCACCATTCAGTTAGAGACTTACTCCACCTACCATCATCTCGCCTAGCCATATGTCCCGCCCAACTCCATTTAAGGCCTTTAACCACTTGACCGATATCTCTAACTTTGGTCCGTCGTCGTATTTCAGTGTTGCGGACGCAGTCTTGCAGCTTGATACCGAGCATGGCTCGCTCCATAGCTCTTTGTGCTACAGTATTATTGGAAGTGGTAGAGCTAAAAACATATTTGTCTACAGCATGAATGAGCCGGCTCGACCGGAGTAGTACCACTGTCTCACAGAAAACCAACGTAAAGTGACAGTTTACTGTCGCGTTTCGTATGGTAAGTGAGATATCTGGAGGCCCAGATTCCCCCTTCCTTCCCTAATCCCTATTCCTGTCCTATAAGGCCGACAGCGCATACGTGATACTTTCAGTATTGTGGATGTTCATGGGCGGTGGTGATCACTTAACATCAGGTGACCCACTGGCTCGTTTTTGGGACTATACTATAAAAAAAAAAGTTACTTTATGCAGGACGTCGCATGTAAGTGTCCAGGTCTCGGCACCATATGTCATGGTGGGCAGAACACATTGAACATATAGAGTTACTGGATGTTATTTTTGGAAGAAAATGTATAGAATCCATGGAGGCATCATAAGCTATTACACCTTTCTATATTTGGCTATCCCATAGGGAGCTTGCATTTTATCGGGATAAAAATAGCCTATGTCATTCTCTAATCCCTAAACTACCAATATGAAGAAAATCATGTCGATCCCTTGCTCTGTGAAAAACAAAAATCTATCCCGTGGGAACGGTACATTTTTCTGGGATAAAAAGTAACCTATCATTTGCGCGATTGAATGATCTAACTGTATTGAACATTTCAAGAAGATTAGTCAAGCCGTTTTTGAGTTAAAATCGAACATACAGACAGACCGAAAAATTAATATTTCACGCAAAATCGGGTAAATCACTCAAATGTATAGAAAGACGTTTAAAATTTATATATTAGTATCCATGCCAAAACTATAAATGCGAAAATAACTCTGTTGTTTGTTTGTTACCTTTTCACGACTAAACGGCTGAACGGATTGTGATGAAATTTGGCAAGCAGATAGATTATATCCTGGAGAAAGACATAGGCTATCTTTTTTCTCAAATAACAATCTAGAAAGGGGTCAAATAGGAGTTCAAAATTTGTATGGGAAATCCATAATTCCTCAAGTTAGGGATCTGAAAATTCATATTTAGGCTTTTGGTGAGAAATAACGAAATACGTGTTTCAACGTTTTTACCAAATCATCCCTGAAAGGGACGAAGTGAGGGGTTAACTTATGAGGTATTCTGTAAATGCGATCTCAAGCTTCAGGCACTACACCTGAAAGTCAGGACAATCGCTACAGGTGCCTCAGTGCAGAAGACAACTCCTTGGATTGTATACTTCTGCTCCTGAAAACAACCTCCACGCGGGCGGAGCCGCGAGCAACAGCTAGTGGATATATAGATGAAGAAAAAACAGATTTATTTATACACACCTGTAATATGACACTTGGACTGGGCCCCGGGTGTCCCTCCAACACCGGCTGGTAATCGAAGTCAAACTCTTTGCTCTTCTCACCACCCTCCAAGTAATACGGGGTCAGGTCTGAACCTAAAAACAGATAGCATCGTCATTTATACAAGCAGCAGAAACACATGTATTTTTCTGGTGGTAGGATATTCATATCCTAGTGGTTAGCTCGCACCGTACACAGGGTGTAAAACCCGCCATAGTGGCACACGCAAGTGTGTCGTGTTCCGGGATCAGCCAGTGTACATCCGGTTTGTGTCGGGGGTCTAAAGTTGGGGTACGATGTTCTGAGTACTCTGAAACTAGACCCTGGACCGCTTCTTCACCTTCTTGCCCATGGTGTAGAAGAAGCAGGCCGGCATGAGTGTGTCAAGTAGCGAGGGATAGATTGTCTCTCACTACTCGATACTCTAACTGGACGGCACTGCGCTTACCATCATGTGTAGTGTGGTCACTTAGCCTTGCCAGGATAAAAAAAACCTATCCCATCCTCTCCCTTCCACACCAGAACCACGCGTACTGGATTGCGGAGCCACAGCTTCGTGGTATCTACTACCCTGGCCCGAACCAAGACGTTCGCAAACTCGTATTTTTGCCGCACCATCAAGCTGTGGAACAGTTTGCCAGCTACCGTGTTCCCTCCCTCCTATGATCCTGGGTCCTTTAGGCGTAGTGTGAAGAAGCTAAACAGCAGGCCGGCATGATTGTGTTGAGTAGCGGGGGATAGACTGTCTCTCGCTACTTGATACTTTATCTGGACGGCACTGCGCTTACCATCAGGTGCAGTGTGGTCACTTTGACGTCGCATAAAAAAAAATTAAACTGTTAAATCAATACTCACCAGATTTCTTACCCGTACTAGCAGCAAAGCCGACATTAGCTATTTTCTCATTCACATAACCTGGAGAATCAATATCAACATCCTTCATGGAGAAGCAGTTCATATTCCTCACTTCTCCACCCAATTCCTTCTTCAGTACATCCAGTAACACTCGTTTATTCTTCTCCACACTTTCTATAGTGACCTGTCCTTCTTCGATGATTAACTTCTCCTTGGTATACGGGAAAAGACAGTTCAGTTTTGTCTCGTCGAACTCTTTGGACGGTATTGTCTTTGGCTGAACGGATTCTGGGAGGACATCATTGATGGTATCTTCGTGTTTGATCAGACCATTAAGTTTGATATTTTTCTCGTGTTCTGCTACGGATGTGTTGAATTTATCTATGTGCTGTGGA
Source organism: Laothoe populi (assembly GCA_905220505.1). Classification (NCBI taxonomy): domain Eukaryota; kingdom Metazoa; phylum Arthropoda; class Insecta; order Lepidoptera; family Sphingidae; genus Laothoe; species Laothoe populi. The sequence goes on from HG992174.1 coordinate 1,435,365, forward strand.
TAGAAATAATAATAATAATAATACTAGCCCTTTAACATTGTCCCACTGCTGGGCACGGGCCTCTTCTACTGATAAGGTTAGGCCTTAGTCCACCACACTGTAATGCGGGTTGGTAGACTTTACATACCTTCGACATTCTTATAAGAACTCTCAGGTATGCAGGTTTCCTCACGATGTTTTCTTTCGTTAAAGCAAGCGATAGTTAACATTAAACACACACGTAACTTTATAAAGTCAGAGGTGTATGCCACTTGGGTTTCGAACATACGACTTTCTCGACAGTCCGTACCGCACCCAACATGTCGCTGCTATTTGTTACTATGTTTATTATGTATACAGGATGTTGCAAAAATATGGTATACAGATGTGACCTAGTCCGGGTTAAGACAATTTTATTTACATATCTTAACCTTATCACAAGGACACCGGTCGCAAAAGGGTAATAAGTAGTGAGTTGTACAATCTAAAATCAACTTTATTCCCATAATATTAACGTTACAAATACACTTAACACGCACGTAAATAAGGGTGAGTATTGCCAATTGACCAAGTCCAGATGATACTTGAGTGGTTATAAGTAAAAAAATTTTGATTCATAAAAAGTACACCGACTTCCCATCCCAGATCCTGACTTGAGGCAATTGGGAGCACCCGGGAAGTATGCCCTTTTAAACAAAAAAAAAGAATTTCTCGAATCGGTCCAGGCGTCTTCGAGTAATCGGGTAACATACATAAAAATAATAGTGGTAGAGCCATGCTGTAGACATATTTGTCTACAGCATGAATGGGCCGGCTCGACCGGGGTAGTACCACTGTCTCACAGAAAACCAACGTAAAGTGACAGTTTACTGTCGCGTTTCGTATGGTAAGTGAGATATCCGGAGGTCCAGATTCCCCCTTCCCTTCCCTAATCCCTATTCCTGTCCTTTAAGGCCGACAGCGCATACATGATACTTTCGGTATTGTGGATGTTCATGGGCGGTGGAGATCACTTAACATCAGGTGACTCACTAGCTCGTTTGTCGGACTATGCTATAAAAAAATGTATGTGTCGAGGGGCCAACTCAGTGTATACACTGTTTTTCAGTTGGCTCCTTCCAGCTTTGTACATTAGGTTAAAAGTGCACGCAGGTATCGGTAAAATACACACAAAATAAACAAAAATAAAAATAAAACAATACTAGTACATTCGTACGACAAGAAAATAAAAGAAAAATACAGAAAATCAAACAGACAATAAAAAATAACTGATCTAATATAGCAGCCAAAAAAAAAACAATTATAATAATACTGACATGCCAATTTTAATAATAACAATATGACAGCTTACAAATAACATTGAATTGAGAACCTCCTCCTTTTTTCGAAGTCGGTTAAAGCCTCACCTGTCTGGGCGCAGTGCCCGACCGTATGAGGGTCGCGTGCAGCAGTCTGTCCTGGGCGTCGTCTTCCTCATCAGGCTCTGGTGCCGGGTTGACCTTGACCCTCCGCTCGAGGTCTACCGCCTCCGCTTCATGGGCCGTCTTGTACTCTATACGGACGCCCATGGCCGCTGGACAGAAATAAAAAAGAAAAAAAATTCAAATCACCATTTATATGATTTTTTTTGGGACCAAAAAAGGCTATGGTACTTAATAAATGTTTAAATGAGCGTTATACCTGTAGTAAAGTAAAAAAACTTAGTTTTTTTATAATTATGAGCCGTCTTGTACTCTATACGGACGCCCATGGCCGCTGGACAGATAATTTTTATACAAAAAAAATAATTTTTTTTCAAAACATCCTTTATGTGACGTTTTTTTCTAGGACGAAAATAAAGGCTATGTTACTTCATTAATGTTTAAACCAGCGTTATACCTGTACAAAACGTAAAATAACGTTTTGTTTCTAAAACTTTTCCGCTTTTGTGACTTTTTTCTGGGTCAAAAACTCTATGGTACTTTATTCATGTTTAAATTACCGTTATACCCGTAGAGACGTAAAAAATACGTTTTTTAGTTAGAGTGGGGTATTATTAAATAGCAGCGATAGCTTAGTTGGTTGCGGTACGGACTGTCAAGACGAAAGTCGTAGGTTCGATACCCAAGTGGCACACACCTCTGACTTTTCTAAAGTTACGTGTGTATTAAAATGTTAATTATCGCTTGCTTTAACGGTGAAGGAAAACATCGTGAGGAAACCTGCATATCTGAGAATTTTTCGAAGGTATGTGAAGTCTGCCAACCTGCATTAGGCCAGCGTGGTGGACTAAGGCCTAACCCCTCTCATTAGTAGAGGAGGCCCGTGCCCAGCAGTGGGACAATGTTTATACAGGGCTAGTATTATTATATTATTAAATAGTAGAGAAGCTAGTAGTAAGACTAGTTAAATACAAGACTGGTATTGTATTATTATTATTTAATAATACAGAGGTAATTACTTAAAAATAAATTAAACATGATTTTCAGTACGGAACTTTTTGCAAAACTTTTCGATAGGCAATTTTTTTTTGTAACAAAAAATATAATAATTCTAGCCTTGTATGGCTTTTTATTAACCCGGAGTCTGGAATTGCGTCCGGTAAGGCGATAGGCTCGCCCCCAATCATATGGGATCGTAATAAATTCGGTGAGTAGTGGGTGTCCTGGTTACACCTCTGCCTACCCCTTGGAGGATTACAGGCGTGAGTGAGTGAAGCTGTGGCTATAACATATTTACCATTGGAATGCTTGCTGCTGCAGAACCCACTGCTGGAGTCTGTCTCATCATCACTTCCATCAAGGTCCATGTCAGAATCATCGGTGTCAAAGTCACTGGAACAATGTGAAACAATAGTGGCAAAGGGTCCATACAAACCTTTTTTCATACATATGACTCGTATAGAAAGTAGGTAGTTGGGAAAAAATAAAAAAACAAGGCATTATAGGAAGTTAAAATCTGACGGCTGTAAACCCTTCTAAAACACAGAACAAAAGTTACTTTAGAACCAACGTCGGCAATCTTTCACTATCAACCAATCAGAAGCATCTGTCAACTCAACAAACCTATTTCTCATGAGGTCATGCATAAAATTAAGTATTGAAAATGGCTTAAAAAAACACAATATTTTATTAGTATGAGCGTACGTAGTGAGAACATATCACTATCTCCCTCGCACAACGGCACAGTAACGGCCATTCTGAGAGGTGACGTCATAGGACACATCATGCATCCTTTACTATCATTTGACAATTATCCAGCAGATTTGAATGGCGTCTAATTTACTTATTTTTGTTCGGATTTATAAAATTCTTTCGATAATAGGTTTTAGGTAATGTTACTTGTTAATTGAAATAATTAAAAAAACATTAGAAAGGTTAACGTAATGCGCGTCTCAGTGCAAAATTCTATTGTGTATGTATTGACGTACAGTGTGCTATTGTGAGCAACCATGGGTTTTCTTACCAGTTCTTTCCCATTGGGTAAATGCGTTCCGAACTGGCAGAAGCTTAATAAACTATGAAGTGATTAACTTGTGTTACTTTTATCACACTATGTCCATACTGACTATATCTGGAGATCAGGGATTTAAGACCTATCGTCTGCCTTCACATGTTGACTATAGTTTTTTTTTTTTTATATCATAGTCCGACAAACGAGCCAGTGGGTCACCTGATGTTAAGTGATCTCCACTGCCCATGAACATCCACAATACAGAAAGTGTCATGTATGCGCTGTCGGCCTTGAAGGACAGGAATAGGGATTAGGGAAGGGAAGGGGGAATCTGGGCCTCCGGATATCTCACTTACCATACGAAACGCGACAGTGAACTGTCACTTTACGTTGGTTTTCTGTGAGACAGTGGTACTACCCCGGTCGAGCCGGCCCATTCATGCTGTAGACAAATATATCTACAGCGTGGCTCTACCACTTTTCTTAGTCAATAAAATATATAGTATAGTCTTTAAAAGTTACCATATTTTTCGCTCTAGTGTCCAAGAGCCATTCATCAATATTCGTTTCCATTTCCTGCTGAGGATACTCACCTGGACATATAAGAGGAGTCACTGTTGGCAACTGAGTAACTCCTGGACGGGTGGTACTGGTGTTTCTGCTTATCCACTGCACTGCACCAATTGGCACCTCCTGGGACGAATAATATCTATACTATTATATAAAGCTGAAGAGTTTGTTTGTTTGTTAATTGAACGGGCTAATCTCAGGAACTACTGGTTCGAATTGAAAAAACCATTTAGTGTTGGATAGCCCATTTATCGAGGAACGCTATAGGCTATATAACATCACGCTATGACCAATAGGAGCGGAGCAGCAATGAAAAATGTTGCAAGAACGGGGAAAATTGATTCCTTTTGAGAGCTTCCGTTGCGTACGCTGCGTTAACGGAACGGTTAAAGTTACATAACAATCATGTACGACGAAATTGTTCTTCTTAAAAAGTTCTAAAAAAAAGTCCGCGATAGCATATGTCTATCTATTTCGGTTGGCTCACTATAACCTTTTTAATGGATATCGAATTTGTTCTGAAACAATGCATTATTTGGAAAGGGGTTTTTATAAACATGGTATTAATCCTTATCCAAATAAATACTTTATTCATCACAAGTATTTAATTTTGAACAAAGTTGCCTGTCTAGCCATCTAGACAGTCACAACACCTGAGATTCAGGATTCGCTATAGGTGTCTCAGTGCAGAAGACAACTCCTTGCATTGATACTTCTGCTCCCGAAAATAACCTCCACGGGGGCGGAGCCGCGAGCAACAGATAGTAGTAAATAATCCTACGATATGAATATCCTACCACCAGCTAAATCTGCACCAGCATAGATACTGCCTGAAGTAGTGACTGATGACTGACCTGATGCTGAAGTACAGAAGGTCAGGTTGGCAGGCAGCGGCTCCATCAAGTCATTGTACTCCTGGGGCGGAGGCAGGGTCGATGCCATGTCGTTACTCCACGTGCCTATTTCAAACTCCTGGAAAATTTGATGATATTAAACAGCCGGAAAGGGTGGGCACAGGTGTAACCAGTACCACTTTTCGTCAATTACTCAGACTCCGGGCTGATACTGAGTGTTTCGTGATAGAAAATCCGAATAGCACTACCCGACCCGGGGATCGAACCCGAGACCCAGCACAGTAGTAACTCATGCGCAATTACAACTGCGCCACCGAGGTAGTCTTATATAAAATGAATATGATGAAATTATGAATGTATGATTTTAAACACCTTTTTAACACTTTTCTCTTTTCTCCATTGGATGAGATCAATTACATTTCATTGAAAACATTATTCAGAAGGAGCTATTCATAAATTTACGTCACACGGATTTCATGATTTTTTGACCCCCTCCTGCACTAGCCACAGCTGGTCACATATTTTGTAAGACCCTCCCCTCTTTAGTGTGAGGACATTTTTTTTTAGTGCCTCGATAGGCAGACGAGCAGACGGGCCACCTGATGGTAAGTAGTCACCGCCGCCCATAGACTTCTGCAATGCTAGGGCACAGCAAAGCCGCTGCCTACCGTTAAAGCATTATTTATAGGATGGTAGAATTACTTACACTCTCCACTTCTTCTTTCTCCTGTAATATATCATTGATCGTCTTCTCTACTACTTCTATATCACCGTCTTCTAGCATCTTCTGTTCTTCTTCTTGTTCTCTCTGCACCTTTTCTTTCTCTTCTCTTTCTCTAAAATAAAAATTAACGTTTAAATGGAATACTAAATGTATACAACTTTAAGTTACAGAAGATATCATAGTTACGTCTGTTCTTCTTGTTTCTTCTTTTCATTCTTCTCGGAGTCGGCGCTTAGGACCTGTGAGAATATTAATTGTAATATAAAAATACATCAAATCACGCATGACGTTTTATGGGATAAATAAAAACCCAACAAAATATTGATTCAAACAATATAGAAAAAATGTATGGCAAACTTAGTTCCTTCTTTCAAATTTTCTGTCTCAATAGAGTAACTATTAATGTTTTAAAAAAGTCTTAAAACAATCATTTCATCCTTCTCGCAATCAAACATAATATAACAAGTGAGAGGGGTCAGGCCTTAGTCCAGCACGCTGGCCTAATGCAGGTTGGCAGACTTCACATACCTTCGAAAAACTCTCAGGTATGCAGGTTTCCTCACGATGTTTTCCTTCACCGTTAAAGCAAGCGATAATTAACATTTAATACACACATAACTTGAGAAAAGTCAGAGGTGTATGTATGCCACTTGGGTTTCGAACCTACGACTTTCGTCTTGGCAGTGCGTACCGCAACCAACTAGGCTATCGCTGCTTTTATAATTAAACATAGATACCATCATTAATAATATAATAATAAAGCAATAAGTTTATTTCCATTTATTCACAATTTATGATGTTTATTGATACCAACTTTCTGCATCACTCTGTATATAAAACTCATCAACACCTGCCCTTATCCCGCACAAAGTGGGCTCAGCACAAATAGTTTGAACTCTTCACGCAGCACTATCATCCGATCTGCATTCACTCCTTTCACGCGCATGTCCTCGTTCACGCAATCCATCTCTTCTTAGGTCTCCCACGACTCTTTCGTCCACATTAATATTGACAGTCAGTGTAGCGGACTTATTCCACCACTCCTCAAGTGTCGCTGGCGGGTAACCAATGAAAAGCCAAAACTTACTGACTCATACATATACACTCACGCTTGTAATCCCCGAAGGGGTAGGCAGAGGTGTAACTAGTACACCCACTGTTCGCCGAATTTCGGTCCCATAATGTGATAGGGGGCGAGCCTATCGCCACACCGGGCACCATTCCAGACTCCGGGTTAATACTGAGTATTTCTAGTTAGAAAAACTCAATATCACTTTACCCGACCTGGGGATCGAACCCGAGACCTCAGCACAGCAGTCGTAACGCATGCGCAATTACAACTGCGCCACCGAGACACTGACTAATAGTGGACTGCATCTATTATGTGTTATCACTTCAACGATCTCCGACGGACTACAAACTAAGTACATTTTGCCCCATCTTATATGGAGTTCGCAATATGTGAGCACTCACCGGGTGCGAGACTGTGTCTAGCGGTCGGCCAATCAGAGAGCGACGCTCCCTGGGCCTCCCACCGACCAATCACAAAGCGTTATTTTACACTCGTACCCGGCGACGCCCACTTACAATCACACGTTCGAAGGCTGGCTCACTCGGCGTCTGCCGGCGCTCCGACGATGTCCGCAACACTCAGTCTTGTCACATGCCTTTCATCCCTCCTCACATGCCCATACCAAGCTAACCTATAAAGCTAGTATATAAACGTACCTCTGCCAAACTCCATCCGAAGTCCAAAGGCGGCCATTGAAACCCTGGCATCGTGTCCTCGTCAATTTTCGGCAGTCCGAGACCTACGTCTATAGCCACAGCTCGTCTTATCTCATCGGCTATGAGTAAGGCGTTAATCCTGGTGGGATAAAGGGCTTTTATAACATCCTATAAGGTAAGAAATATATAGAGGGGAATTGAGATCTCTTTTTAACCGACTTGATAAAGGCAGTTCTCAATTTGTCGGAATCTTTTTTATGTATTTTCCGATTACTCGAAGACGCCTGGACCGATTCGAGAAATTCTTTTTTTTTTTTTTGTTTAAAAGGGTATACTTCCCAGGTGGTCCCATTGGCACAAAGTCAGGATCTGATGATGGATCTCAGAAAAATCGAGGGCAACCCTGAAATTTCATAGGGACGCATAATGTGTTTTTTTTTACGGAAGTCGGTGTACTTTTTAAGGCTATCATAATGGTTTTCATTGGGAGTTAAAAGTCAATTTTGAGAATTGGCCGGCATGATTGTGTCAAGTAGCGGGGGATAGATTGTCCCTCGCTACTTGATACTCTTACTAGACGGCACTGCGCTTCATCATGCAGTGTGGTCAACTACGTGCCAGGATAAAAAAAGTGTTGTTTATAGGCGATGGTGATCAGTCATGACCGAGCTGCTATGCTAGTTCACCATTTATAATAGAAAAGTTTTTTATTCATAAAAAGTACACCGACGTCAATAAAAACAAATTATGAGTCCCTATAAAATTTGAGGGTTGCCCTTAATTTTTCTGAGATCCCATCATCAGATCCTGACTTCGTGCCAAGGAGACCTCCTGGGAAGTATACCCTATCAAACAGAAAAATAATTTCTCTAACCGGTCCAGGCGTCTTCGAGTAATCGGTGAACATACAAAGAAAAAGATTCCGACGAATTGAGAACCTCCTCCTATTTGGAGTCTGAATGAAGGATCTGATGATGGGATCAGAAAAATCGAGGGCAACCTTCAAATTTTATAGGAACGTATAATTTGTTCTTTTTATGTTTTTTTTTTATTATTCCTTTTTGTGGCTGTATGTCATCGATCTCTTTGCCATAATGTCTTATGCTGGTGGTAGGATATTCATATCCGCCCAGATACCTCGCACCGTACACAGGGTGTAAAACTCGCCACAATGGCACACGCAAGTGTATCGCGTTCCGGGATCAGCCAGTGTACATACGGTTTTTGTCAGGGGTCTAGAATTGGGGTACGATGTTTTGCGGCCTTCTGAGTACTCTGACACTAGACCCTCGACCGAAGCAAGCAGACCCGCATGATTGTGTTGAGTAGTGAGTGATAGTTTGTCTCTCGCTACTCGATACTCTAATTGTACGGCATTGCACTTACCATCAGGTGCAGTGTGGTCACTTTGCCGTTACAGGATAAAATAAAAACACCTCACCTGTACAGTACACAGGGCAGGGCCACCGTGGCGAACCACAACGGAGCCGCGAACGGGTGCACCTGGCATAGCTCCGGGATAAGGATCTGCTTCTGGTCCAGTCTGTCCCTCTTGGCGCGGCGGGTACGCTCCGATGATACAGGGAGAGCCACGCCTTTGCGGTTCACGTATCTACACAGATAGACAAACATACAGACAGACAGACAGTTAGATAAACAGTAATATTAAGCCTATCGCTACACCAGGCACAATATGGTAGTTTCCTGTGTTTAATTTTGTATATTATTCGATATTTAACCGAATATAATAGGTAAAAGAAACTCTTTTGTGAAAACAGAATCAAAATTGCTTGAAAATTTAGGTCACAACATTTATATTTATAATATTTAAAAATAGTAATTGTAGTAATAGCAGTTGTAATTGCGCATGCGTTACGATTGCTGTGCTGGATCTCGGGTTCGATCCCCGGGTCGGGTAAAGTGATATTGGGTTTTTCTACCTAGAAATACTCAGTATTAGCCCGGAGTCTGGAATCTGTGCCCGGTATGGCGATAGGCTCGCCCCCTATCACATTATGGGACCGAAATTCGGCGAAAAGTGGGTGTACTGGTTACTCCTCTGCCTACCCCTTCGGGGATTACAGGCGTGAGTTTATATGTATGTATGTATGTTTAAAAATATTGGTATGAGCGTTGACGTGTGCGTAGTGGGAACATATCACTATCTCCCTCGCACAACGGCACAGTAAGCCATACTGAGAGGTGACGTCACGGCTTATATCATGCATCCTCCAACTGTCATTTGACAATTATCTCTTCCAGCAAATTTGAATGGCGTCTCATTTACTTATTATTGTTCGGATTCATAAAATTCATTCGATAACAGGTTTTAAGTAATGTAACTTATTGATTACATTAATAAAAAAAATCGAGTCAACTACACTATTCTCATAAGAGTTTCGAAGGTATGTGAAGTCTACCAACCCGCATTACAGCGTGGTGGACTAAGGCCTGACCTCATTAGTAGAGGCCCGGGAGCAGTGGGACAATGTTTAATACAGCTAGCCCTGTACTATATATATTTTTTTATATTACACAAAGCTTTTTCTAAGGTAAAGGGGGCAAACGGGCAGGAGGTTCACCTGATGAAAAGTGATCACCGCCGCCCATCAACACCAGAGGGCTTGCAAATGCGTGGCCGGCCTTTCAGGAAAGAATATGCTCTCTTCTTGAAGGTTCCCAGGTCGTAACGGTTCGGGAAGACCGCCGGCGACAGCTGGATCCACAGAGTGGTTGTGCGAGGCAGAAAATGCCGTAAAAATCGCGCTGTTGTGGAACGCTGGACATCGAGGTGATGTGGATGGAATTTACTGGGTCCATACCTGGGCGTCAGTAGGTTCAATCTAGCACTGGTGTGGTCTACGTCCAGCAGGGGTTGTTCGTGCTGAGTGAGCACCACGCCGTATTTACTCTGGTAGTAGTTCCGGAAGCTGGTGTGCAGGGCGGAGGGGAACGCAGAGTCCGGGGTTAGGGTCCAGCATATCTCAGCCACTAGGAAGAACTGGGGAAAAAAAGTTTTACAGAGTTAGAATAGTGAAAATCTCATAGAAGTTTGATTTAGAATTTTGAACCGTGCATGTTCTGGTATCTAAGTAGCCCCTCAACTTACACTATGCAAAAAAATCATGTAAAAACAAACATAACGGATTAACGTAGCCTATGTGCTTTTCCAGACTATAATCTATTTCGGCCAAGCGTTTGAGTTTTGCGGATGGTGACGTCACACGCGAGGCCATGACAGTTGCTAGCCTTTTGGTGGGAAAAATAAAGTTGGTTTATAAAAATGCAAATTATGTCTAGAAAACTTATGTTTTATGTTTTTTAATGATAATATTTTATTAATATATACCATGAAGAATAAATAAAACAGTTTTCCAAAAATTTGCTGGTGGTAGGATATTCATATCGGCCCGGATAGCGACCACCGTACACAGGGTGAAAAACCCGCCATAGTGGCACACGCAAGTGTGTCGCGTTCCGGGATCAGCCAGTGTACAACCGGTTTCTGTCGGGGGTCTAGAGTTGGTGTACGATGTTGGTCCGTGTTGCAGTCTTCTGAGTACTCTGACACTAGACCCTCGACCGCTTCTTCACCTTCTTGCCCATGGCGTAGTGTGAAGGAGCAGGCCGGCATGAGTGTGTTGAGTAGCGAGGGATAGACTGTCTCTCGCTACTCGATACTCTAACTGGACGGCACTGCGCTACCATCAGGTGCAGTTTGGTCACTTCGCCGAGCCAAGATAAAAAATCGTGTGCGTCTCGGGACGCTCGACAGAAAAGATAAGTTAAACTAATCTAAGTTGAACTATAAATATTGATTATAAAATATATTTCACCCACTCGATCCCACTCAAATCAAATCACAACGATTCTAAAGAAGTTACACTTCAAAAAAACACAGAGATTATGAACAGAGTGGCGCCGTAACGCGTTACGTTACGAAGCGGTTTACCCTCCCATAAAGAGTTATCACTTCAAAAAAAGTACCTGCGGTTGGTCCTGGTTCCTGTACCACGGCGTCACCACAGCCTCCCGGTACTTCTCCGGGTCGAAGGTGAAAGTCTCCCCAGGCTTCAGTAAGGGATTGTCCATCTTTTTCACTTTGCTGTCTTCTTTTGTCTGGAAAAGGTATAAGGTTTAATTGGAGATAATAGATCATTGTGAAACAAGTGCGACAAGTTGTCGATTGCCCACGAAAGCGAAGTTGAACGCACGAGCGAAGCGAGTGCGGTCATTCGCTTGAGTGGCTTGAGTGGGCAATCGACAACGTCGCACGAGTTGCACATACTATTTTGTATTACAAATGCGGTGATATATGTAAGTACAAAATTGGGGTCCAGGGGCGGAGCCCCGGTGGGGTCCAGGGGCGGAGCCCCGGTGGTGTCCAGGGGCGAAGCCCCGGCGGGGTCCAGGGGCGAAGCCCCGGCGGGGGGTTGGGGGGGCGGAGCCCCCCCTTAGTCCCTCAAAACAAATAAAAAGTTTTAAAAGAAGAAAAAAATATATTTTAAACAATAAATAAAATTTTTTTTAAAAGGACGAAGCCTTTTCGGACCAGAAATAATAGCTGAAAAATTAAGCATTCAAAAAAGTATCAATTAATTACAAATAAATATAAATTTATTTGATCAGAACAAAAAATAACAAGAACAACAACAGCAACATAAATAAGTTACTTTTTTTCAGTGTCATTTAAAAGAACTGTAATGTTTGTGCAGTTCGTAAATGTAATATTCAAATTCATGGCGTTTTTAGATGAAACCTGCTCTAAAATTTCGGATCTTTCATTTTCTTGATGCATCAATTTTATCTAAATTTGCGTGTGCCAAGAATAATTTGAGTGCGACAAGTAAACTTGTCGCACTCGTCGGCAAACGGTTCTTTTTCAAACGTAACAGCGAGCGTCAAGATACTACTTTTCCCGCATGAGTAATACAAAAAGTGTTTACTGCCTTAAAAAATATAAAATACTTATTTATAATTACATACACATACATTCGCGCCTGTAATCCCTTAAGGGGTAAGCAGAGGTGTAACCGGTACACCTACTTTTCACTGAATTTATATTCCAGACTCCCGGCTGATACTGTATTTCTAGATAGAAAACTCCAATATCACTCTCCAGACCTGGGGATCGAACCTGAGACCTCAGCACAGCAGTCACATGCGCAATTACAACTGCGCCACCGACTGCTGTGCTGAGGTCTCGGGTTCGATCACCGGTTCGGGTAAAGTGATATTGGGTTATTCTAGAAATTCTGAGTACTAGCCCGGAGTCTGGAATGTGTGCCCGGTATGGCGATAGGCTCGCTATCACATCATGGGACTGAAATTCGGCGAAAAGTGGGTGTAATGGTTACACCTCTGCATACCCCTTCGGGGATTACAGGCGTGAGTGTATGTGTGTGTATTTTTTTTACCCACCTGGCTCTTCTCTTCTCCGATTCCTTCGTCTTCTTCCTGCCACAGCACCACGTTCTCAACTTCTGAATGCTTCTTGTCTTCCGTATGTTTGTATATCACTTCTAGGAACGCCCAGTCGATCTCAATCTTTGTGGTGCCGTCTGGTTTCGTTGCTAGAGCAAAAAAAGATAAAAAAAATGGTATGTTTTTGTTAATGATATCTCAGGAATGTGGTCTAAGAAAAAAATAAAAAAAACATGAAAAAAAATGTCACGAAACCTGTACACTAAAGCTGGGGCTTATGCTTTTTAAAAAAGGTTTTTTTTTAATAGTTTTTTTTTATTTCCTAATTAAAATTGAACAAATTCTATAAAATAAACAGTTTTTCTAAAAAGGAAATGATGTTAGATCGATACTGTAAAAATTGTTCACAATATTTATGAAAAAAATCTAGTATTTACTTAAAAACCTCCACTGTCATTTATATTTTCATATTTTACATTTTATACCATTTCTACTAAAATTCTGAAAAGAAACATAAACAAGAAATTTCCTCGAGACAATATAATATCTTTTATTCTACGACAAAGTGACCCCACTCCACCTGATGGTAAGCGCAGTGCCGTCCAATTAGAGTATCAAGTAGCGAGAGACAATCTATCCCCCACTACTCAACACAATGAAGCCAGCTTGCTGTGTAGTTTCTTCACACTACGCCATGGGGCAAGGTGAAGAAGCGGTCGAGGGTCTAGTGTCAGAGTACTGAGAACATCGTACCCCAACTCTAGACCCCCGACACAAACCGGATGTACACTGGCTGATCCCGGAACGCGACACACTTGCGTGTGCCACTATGTTCTATGTGTATGGCGGGTGTTACACCCTGTATCCTGTGCGAGCTATCCACTAGGATATCAATATTCTACCATAGAGTCCATACTGTCCAAAATACTTACTTTTAACAGTAGGTACAATATAATAGTTATTATGCGTCGATCCTTCACTCTGTAGTCTCATGCCACGTCTCCGCACGCGGAGGACTTCCGCGAACACGAAACGCATGAACCTGCGGACAATAACACTTCACAACCTCTCGTATAAATACACCCAACAGTCACACACATACTTCTGACCCCACACTAGGTCAAACCTGTATCGTGGGTAAGAAGTACGAGGAACTACCACACCACAACACCCAGACCCGAAACAAATATTGTCACACAAACATTTGTCTCGGTGCGGGAATCGAACAGACGGCCTCTCGTTTCACAGACGACTACTAGCCCGCTGCACCACGGAGGCTATCACAAGAACACGGTGTTCGGAGAGGTAATAAGTAGTAAATAACAAGCCAAAATCAACTTTATTACCATAACGTTAACGTTAAGAATACGCACGTCATTTTTTTTTTTATTATTTATTCTTGGCCATGGATACATGTCCTTCAGCCGGCTGCGCACGTCAATAAGGACGAGGATTGCCAGTTTTACATGATAAAATGTTCATTGGCAGAAAGATTTAGAGACGGGAAGTAATAAATAATACCAGCCCTGTATTAAACTTATCCCACTGCTAATCTCCTCCACTAAGTAGCTAAGTTTATGGTTAAAGTGAAGACTAATAAAAACATCTTGGACTCGCCCGAACTGAATAAATCAACTGATTTTGATGTCCTGACCCGGTATGTAATAGTATATATTTTTTCTTTTCTGTATTGAGTGTGGAAAAATAAATGGTACAAATGGAATAAATGGTACAAATGGAATAAATGGTAGATATGGTACAAATGGTAGAAATGGTAGAAATGGTATAAATGGTAGAAATGGTAGAAATAGTTGAAATGGTATAAATGTTGTAAATCTCTGACCGTCTGACGAGCCTGCCCCTCCTGGGCGACACTCTGACGTCTGCGTCAGGAACGTGCTCGACACTGACGCGCACTTCTCCAGACCTCGTGTACACGGGAAACGCGGGGATCTGCAAACTGGAGGGAAACAACTACATTAGATCAATGAACTACTAACTGTGCGAAAATATATTCATTTTATTCTGGCACGGCAAAGTGACCGTGATGGACTTTTTGTCTGAAATAAAATAAATATTATTATTAAAGTGACCACACTGCACCTGAAGGTAAGCGCTGTGCTGTCCAGTTAGAGTAACGAGTAGCGAGAGACAATCTATCCCTCGCTACTGTGTCTGCGTGTGTGTGTGAGCTTGTGTGTTTGTGTATGTGTGTCTGGGTGTGTGTTTGTGTGTGCGTGCGTGTGTGTGTGTGTGTGTGTGCTTGTGTGTGTATGTTTGTGTGAGCTTGCGTGCGTGCGTGCGTGTGTGCTTGTGTGTGTATGTTTGTGTGTGCGTGCGTGTGTGTGTATGTGTGTGTGTGTGCTTGTATGTGTATGTGGCTGTGTGTGTATGTTTGTTTGTGCGTGTGTGTATTTATGTGTATGTGTGTGTATGTCTCCGTGCAGGCGCAATAGATTTTTATATAGAGGAAAGCAGTATTCAATATAACAATCTGTCACCTGGTAGGCTTGTCTCTGGCCATCAGTATCCCGAGCGCCTGCGCCGCGTGCTGGGGTGCGTGGAGGCGCCGCCCTCTGGTGTTGTACCTCTCTGGGAGGGCGCACCATAGATCCGACACGATCGCGTATAGCATGTTGCGTTTACCACCTACAAATGTATAATAATAATAATAAAATCTTTTTAATCTATACTAATATCATAAAGAGGAAAGATTTGTATGTAAGTATGTTTGTAACGAATTGGCTCAAAAAGTACTGGACCGATTTTAAAAATTCTTTCACCATTTGAATGCTACATTATCACTGATTAATATAGGCTTGACAACTCCATGGATTGTACACTTCTGCTCCCTAAAATAGCCTCCACGCGGGTGGAGCTGCGAGCAACAGCTAGTAAATAATAAAATAAATAACACCCAACAGTCACACACATAGCCCCGACCCCACACTAAGATACGAGTCTTGTGTTGTGGGTATCAACTACGAGAGACGCACCCTCCCGCACACCCAGACCCTGGACACTAATATCTCTCACACAAACACGTGTCCCGGTGTGGGAATCGAACCCACGGCCTCTCATTTCACAGCCGGCTACTCGCCTACTGCGTCATGGAGGCTGCGACAATAGACAAGGGTGCGATAGAACACCCCAGGCTAAATGTACTGTCAATTTATTTTTCGTGAGACCGGCTCTTGCACGTTCTTAGAAATTAAATTAGAAAGAGAAGCACTAGAGACAAGAAGGGATAAGACACTCAATCTCTTTTTCACTTTTTATGTAATTATTCTGTTGGTATGCTAAAGATAATAAATAAAATACCTAATATAATAAAAAAATATTAAAGAGAAATATATGTGCCCTGACGACACGTCCACTCGCCGGTCGTGCACAGACGCCTGTCGTCTGAGCCGTCAGTCGGCACGGCCGTGCAGCGGGAACGTGTGGGACCGAGATACTAATTATAATGAATAATATATGTATATATATGTAAAATATATATGAATTTATGTACCTATGTAGATAAAATATAATATACTATATATTGTGTATGTGTATATTTTAGTAATTTGTATTTCTTATTTTGTATTTTTGTTTATAATATAAGAATAGAAGTATAGTTTGAATAGTTGTTTAAGTTCATTATTCCAGCTGGCTGACGTCTGTACATCACTTAAGGTCACCACTGAAAACCAGCGCTGTGTTGTGGTATGTACTATGTACGTGCCACAGCACAGCAGTACGCTGAGTGGTCAGCTACCTTTTTTTTACAAAAATATATGTATAATATGTGTGTGTTTGTTAATTGTGGTATGTGCGCGTTGCGAACTGTAACAAATAAATCGTTTTTCTTTCTTTCTTACCTTTATTCTCCTCGATTTTAGGTCGAGGAGTTGTCTCTGGTCTGTCGTAACCCTCTGGAGGTTCGATTTCCGAATCGCTCGTGTCTATTACCGGTTGACAGTCTGTAAACGCCCAAGCGGTCTGTGGAAAAAGTATATAATAAAATACACACATATTCCTGACCCTGCACTAGGTCCTGTATCATGGGTATCAATGAGGGACTACATTTAGACCCGAAACAAAAATCTATCATACAAACATATGACTCGGTGCGGGAATCGAACCCACGGCCTCTCGTTTCGCTCACACGCCTGTAATCCTCGAAAGGGTACAATAAAATCCGTACAATTAGTTTATTTCAAAATGTATAATAACATGCATGTCTGCCTTGATGGCGTGCGTTACGACTGATTTGCTGTCTCGGGTTCAATCCCGAGTCGGGTCGTGGAGGCATCTTAAGCTATTACACCTTTCTATATTTTGCTGTTCCATAGGAAGCGTGCATTTTTCTGGGAAACAAGTAGCCTATTTCATTTGCTGATCCCTAAACTGCCTCTATGTAAAATCATGTCGATCCCTTGCTCTGTGAAAAACTAAACTATCCCACGGGAACTGTCCGGGATAACAAAATAGCCTATGTGCTATTCCAGACAATTTTTTTTTTATCCTAGCACGGCAAAGTAACAACACTGCACCTGATGGTAAGCGTAGTGCGGTCCGATTAGAGTATCGAGTAGCGAGAGACGATCTATCCCCCGCTACTCAACACAATCATGCCGGCCTGCTTCTTCACACTACGCCATGGGCAAGAAGGTGAAGAAGCGATCGAGGGTCTATTGTCAGAGTACTCAGAAGGCGGCAAAATGGCCAAACATTGTACCCTAAGTCTAAACCCCCGAGAAAAACCGGCTGTACACTGGCTGATCCCGGAACATACATACACATACGTGTGTCACTATAGCGGGTTTTTCACCTTGTGTACGGCGGTTGCTATCCGGGCGGATATGAATATCCTACCACCAGACAAACATACATCAGACACAAGACGGACTATAATCTATTTCTGCGCCAAATTTCAACCAGATCTGTCCAGCCGTTGTAGCGTGATTGAGTAACAAACATACATCCATCTAAACTTTCGCATTTATAATATTAGTAGGATAGTACGATTAGTAGGTTTTATTAGATTCGATAATTATTTGAATATACCCACCCGTTTATAATAATATTGTCTTCGTTTCGTGGTACCAGGTCTTGCACTGTCATTGGCTTCATCATCAGTGTTACTGCTCGTTTCAATTTCAGCAGCTTTGAAGTTCTCTTTACCTACAAATAAATGAGGTATTCGTTTGAAGGTCTACCTTCCACACCAGAACCATGCGTATTTATGGAGCCATAGCTTTATGTCTGCTACCCCAGGCTGAACCAAGACCTTGCACCATCAAGCTGTGGAACAGTTTGCCAGCTACCGCGTTCCAACCTATGATCTGGCTCCTTTATAAGTAGTGTGAAGGTACTCAGGTATGAACCTGGACGGCACTTACCATCAGATGCAGTGTGGTTAGTTTAAAAATAATAAAAAAAAATATAGTTAGGTAATAGTAAATAATAAATGTAAATAGGTAGTAAGGCAAAAAACTTTGAAGTGGTAGAGCCACGCTGTAGACATAATTGTCTACAGCATGAATGGGCCGGCTCGACCGGGGTAGTACCACTGTCTCACAGAAAACCAACGTAAAGTGACAGTTTACTGTCGCGTTTCGTATGGTAAGTGAGATATCCGGAGGCCCAGATTCCCCCTTCCCTTCCCTAATCCCTATTCCTATCCTTTAAGTCCAACAGCGCATACATGTTACTTTCGGTATTGTGTATGTTCATGTGCGGTGGAGATCACTTAACATCAGGTGACCCACTGGCTCGTTTGTCGGACTATATTAAAAAAAAAAAAAAAAACTATTTCTTCTTTAATTTTAACACTGATGTCTAACTTTCATTGATTTCTGTTTTTACTTTTCTCTTTTTTTTGCTTTTCTGTTTTTTTATTTTCAAGTTTTTTTTGGCCAATGCCATCTAGGTAGAGAATCTACAAAAGACAACCATCTAGACACTCACACTACGTTCTGGTACGACCCTACTCTCTCAACAATTAAGGAACCGTCAGGAAGTACATAATACTGAACTGTCATTTCCATGCTCATAGTTTATTTTATTGCACTTTAAAATCAGTTACATTCTGGCATTCGCGACTAGCGGTACTCGCTCCTTTAGCGACCCGTTCGGAAGAAATCGGGAAGTCAAGCTCTTGTGTGTGTATTGACAGTTTTTTTCCAATAAACTATAGTGTGGCGATTTTTTTTTTAAAGTCAAATTTTTTTCCTCTAGCGTTCTTCCTTAGCGTGTTCTACCGTTTGTATCATGGCGAATGCTCTGAAGAATTGTTTGATCTTATCCCATCCTCTCCCTTCCATACCAGAACCACGCGTACTGGCTTGCGGAGCCACAGCTTCGTGGTATCTACTACCCCGGCCCGAACCAAGAGGTTCGCAAACTCGTATTTTTGCCGCACCATCAAGCTGTGGAACAGTTTGCCAGCTACCGTGTTCCCTCCTTCCTATGGTCCTGGGTACTTTAGGCGTAATGTGAAGAAGCTAAACAGCAGGCCGGCATGATTGTGTTGAGTAGCGAGGGATAGACTGTCTCTCGGTACTTGATACTCTATCTGGACGGCACTGCGTTTACCATCAGGCGCAGTGTGGTCACTCAGCCGCGCCAGAATAAATAAAAAAAACTAACATGCTCGGTCGACTAACAGTTCACACCCGTACTAAGGAGGGAATACACGGGACGAACTATTCCACAGCTCGATGGTACAAAGTACATTTGCTCTCTTCGTACTGTTATAACCCTTATTTCTATGCGCATAAAGCGCACTCAGCATTTCAACATATGACGATGTTTATTCCATTGGAAGTTGCATTGTCAGCACTTTGCCATTTTACTTCAATACATTTAAATTATTCAATTAGCAGTTCAGTTACAATTTAGACCTCGCGGGGTACGGTTTAGCCGCTCAGAAATTCGGAAGTCAGTGTGTGTATATGTAATTAAGTTTTCTTAATAAATATAGTGTGGTAGAAGTCGTAGTTTTTTTTAAAAAGACAAACAGGCTCGGTCGCCTAACAGTTCGTGCCTGGGTAGTAGACAGTAGACACGAAGCTGTGGCTCTATTTAAACTACTGTTGTAGTTGATATTGGCTAAGTGCTGTTACAATAGCGAGTTTTCTGGATTGTTAAATAGATAGATAACTCATTATTGCACATCATCATAATAATATTACAAGAAAACTTAAAACTAGAGTAAGTTATAATAGGCGCTCTTATCGCTAAAGGCGATCTCTGCCAGACAACCTTAATAGGGTAGATGACACGATTTTTTTTATTAACTTAATCAACAAGTAACATTACCTAAAACCTATTATCGAAAGAATTTTATGAATCCGAACAAAAATAAGTAAATTAGACACCACTCAAATCTGCTGGAAGGGGTAGTTGTCAAATGACAGTAAAAAGATGCATGATATGTACCGTGACGTCACGGTTCTCAGAATCCATATTACTGTGCCGCTGTGCGAGGGAGACAGCAATATGTTTCCAATACGCAACCACTTTCGCTCATGCCTCTGAGTATTTGCACATACCAATATTTAAAATAAATATTGTGACCTCATTTTTCAAGCAATTTGGATTCTGTTTTCGCAAAAGAGTTTCTTTTGCGTATTATGATCGGTTGAATATAGAATAACATACAAAATTAAACACAGGAAACTACCCTATTATATGGAGATAAATAAAAAGGGTCCGGAAAAAATGAGGAGTGTGAAACACAATAACATGTTCAGATATCCCAAAACTGACTGCCTCGGTGGCGCAGTTGTAATTGCGCATGCGTTGCGACTGCAGTGCTGAGGTCTCGGGTTCGATCCCGGGTTAAAGTGATATTTGGTTTTTCTATCTAGAAATTCCTAAGTATTAGCCCGGAGTCTGGAAAATGTGCCCGGTATGGCGATAGGCTCGCCCCCTATCACATTATAGGACCGAAATTCGGTGAAAAGTGGGTATACTGGTTACACCTCTGCCTACCCCTTCGGGGATTACAGGCGTGAGTGTATGTGTGTGTGTGTATATCCCAAAACCTGGTTCAGCCGATGGAAGGTCGTAGTATCTACTGTCTTGTGCCACTACCACTTACCTATAGGCATCAAGTTGTCGTCCAACTCTCCAGACTTGTGCAGGATCCTGCAGGCCTGCAGGGCGACCATCCTCTTAGCCAGGACTACCGTCGGCATGGGGTGACCCTGAAAACAAAATTAATTTGTCAACAAATATTGGCTGATAGGTGCACTGAATTCTCATAGGTGCATTTACTGCAACATTCTAGTGTCTGTAGGTGCGGTCATCGCACCTCCATAAAAAATATCAGAGGTGTCGTCACGGTACCTCAACAGTGTTAGTACAGTCATCGCACTCGTAGAGAAATTACCTTAGGTGCTGCCACGGCACCTCAACAGTGTCGGTGCAGCCGTCGCGGCGTCACAAAAAGTATGAGGTGCCGTCATGGCACTTTAACAGTATAGGTGCAATCGTCGCGCCTGTACAGAAAATATCTGAGATACCGTCACCGCACTTCAACAGGGTCGTGTCGCAGCGTTACAGAAAGTGTGAGGTACCGTCATGACACCTTAACATATAACTTAAGTATATGTGCAATCTTCGCCCCTGTACAGAAATTACCTGAGGTGCTACCACGGCACCTCAACAGTATAAGTGCTGTCATCGCACCTCAACATTGTATGTAGGTGCAGTCATCGCACCTGTACATAAAATACTCAGGTGCCGTCGCGGCACCTCAACCGTGTAGGTGCAGTCGTCGCCCCTCCAACTCCTTGTAGTATAACTCACCACTATATTATACTTGACGGGACAGTTGAGGGGTAGTCGCAGAGTACATATGTAGGCGGCGCGGCGCGTGCCACCCTGGTCTGGGAGATATACCTGCTCCGTCCAACACTGGGGCGCTAGACGAGTGAACGTATCGGATGGCAGCTTACCACAGTATCTACAAGGAGAAGATTAAAAACAGATTATAAAAACATTAAAAAAAAGAAAAAAATAAAAAAAAAGGAAAAATCTTTGGAAACATCTAAATGAGAACTACCCTAAGAACATGTTTAGGTTTTTTTTCACTCTAAAAAAATGGTTTAGTCACGACCAAATCCTCATTCCAGCAGATCTGTCATGATCATCGGAATGTCGTTTCGGTCATTTTAATATTTTTTTAATGATCTGTCTACTTCCGAGGGTAAAGATATCTCCGGTACCTTAGATCGAATTACACAAGCATTATATAAAGTTTATAAAATCTTTTTTTTAATATTAACCGGCATGATTGTGTTGAGTAGCGAGGGATAGACTGTCTCTCGCTACTTGATACTCTAACTGGACGGCACTGTGCTTACCATCACATTGCCGCCATAGAAAAAAAAAGATTATATCAAAATTGATATCTTGTCACTTTGTTTAATACCTAAAAACTCGTTTCAAACTATCGTAAAAGTGGTAGAGCCACGCTGTAGACATATTTGTCTACAGCATGAATGGGCCGACTCGACCGGGGAAGTACCACTGTCTCACAGAAAACCAACGTAAAGTGACAGTTCACTGTCGCGTTTCGTATGGTAAGTGAGATATCCGGAGGCCCAGATTCCCCCTTCCCTTCCCTAATCCCTATTCCTGTCCTTTAAGGCCGACAGCGCATACATGACACTTTCGGTATTGTGGATGTTCATGTGCGGTGGAGATCACTTAACATCAGGTGACCCACTGACTCGTTTGTCGGACTATGATACAAAAAAATAAAAAATAAATCTTAAAAATCACCTGTTAATCAAAGCAATGGCCGTGTTCAAGTCCACACTGGCTATCACATCCGCGTCACACTTAACCTCGTATCTGACATCAGTTCTGACAGCGTCAGAGCCACTGACGCACAGACACTCCGCGCTCGCACAATGTTTGACACCGGTACACTTATTACACACTAGGTTCTCGTTCTTCGAACATTTCTGTATCCGAGACTCGTTGGAAATTTGATTTTCGTCAGATTCTTCTGGTTTTGACTTATCTGTGGCAATTTTTTTGTCTATGGTACATTTAGTTTGTGTATTTTCCGTGGAATCTTTTAGTTTCAACGGTATGTATGGTTTGATGATGTTGTTTAGTGTGTCTGCATGGTCTTCTTCCGCTTGCGGAGGCTCGTTTTGAATCCCACATCCGCATTTTCTTGTTATTATCTGTGACAATAAGAAAATAATAATCCTACATGGATATGTATCTAGTAACATGACAACTATTAACACTTTCACTGGGGGGCTGAATTGCGCACCCTGTATGCGGCCGGCACACGCTTGGTGTGTTTTGAATAGCGCACCCTGTACGCGGACGGCACACGCTTGGCGTGTTTTTAATTGAACACCCTGTATGCAGCCGGCACACGCTTGGCGTGTTTTTAATTGAACACCCTGTATGCAGCCGGCACACGCTTGGCGTTTATAATTGCGTACTTTGTGACGTACACACTCTTAGCGTTTATTTTATATCCCGGCACGGCAAAGTGACCCTGCACCTGATGGTAAGCGCAGTGCCGTCCAATTAGAGTATCAAGTAGCGAGAGACAATCTATCCCCCGCTTCTCAACACAATCATGCCAGGCCGTTTTCAGCGCACCTTGTATGTATTACGCCGCAGTCAATGTGTTATATTTACCTGATCCAACTCTCTGTATATAGCGACGTTCCGCAGCAGTCTGTCTGTCTGTCCATCATCAGACCCGCTGAGTACTGCGGCGGCCGAGCGCGGGGCCCGAGCGCGACCGCGGCACAATAAGTACGACCGATAACTGTAATCAAAAAGGCAATAATACGTCTTGTAATACATACATTTTGCTGGTGGTAGGATATTCATATCCGCCCGGATAGCAACCACCGTACACAGGGTGCAAAACCCGCCATAGTGGCACACGCAAGTGTGTCGCGTTCCGGGATCAGCCAGTGTACATCCGGTTTTTCTCGGGGGTCTAGAGTTGGAGTATAATGTTTGGCCATTTTGCGGCCTTCTGAGACTCTGATAATAGACCCTCGACCGCTTCTTCACCTTCTTGCCCATGGCGTAGTGTGAAGGAGCAGGCCGGCATGATTGTGTTGAGTAGTGGGGATAGATCTTTCACTACTTGATACTCTAATTGGAGCGCACTGCGCTTACCATCAGGTGCAGTGCGGTCACTTTGCCGTGCCAGGATAAAAAAAAAACATGACTAGCTGTTGCTCGCGGCTCCACCCGCGTGGATATTTTTTACACCTTGAGTAACACTATTGTAGTTTTAGTAGGGATCCTTATTTTTTTCTTGCAATAAAAATTACACCCTCTACTTCCGGATTTTGTTTTAAAAAATAATCAAAATCAAATTAGGATCGACATACATACATATATAAGAAATATAATAAACAAAGATATATAAATATATACATAACATAAAGTAAGTATAAAATAGATATAATATACTAAGAGTACTGACAGCCTCGGTGGCGCAGTTGTAATTGCGCATGCGTTACGATTGCTGTGCTGAGGTCTCCTCGATCCCCGGGTCGGGTAAAGTGATATTGGGTTTTTCTATCTAGAAATGCCTCAGTATTAGCCCGGAGACTGGAAAATGTGCCCGGTATGGCGATAGGCTCGCCCCCTATCACATTATGGGACCGAAATTCGGCGAAAAGTGGGTGTACTAGTTACACCTCTGCCTACCCCTTCGGGGATTACAGGCGTGAGTGTATGTGTGTGTATACTAGGAGTTAACATTCAGAGTTTGCATTAGTATTTTGAATGGTACTTACGATGGCGGTGTGTCCCATCTCAGTACCAGGTTGCACCGGGGCAAGTCGATCCCTTCCTCCAGGGCAGGCGAGGCCAGGAGTAGATTACATTCGTGCATACGGAACCTGAAAATTGAGGGTTATAATGAAAAATACTGTAAATACGTTATTTTCATAGATATATAATAATAATAAATAATACTAGCCCTGTATTAAACATTTCCCACTGCTGGGCACGGGCCTCCTCTACTAATGAGAGGGGTTAGGCCTTAGTCCACCACGCTGGCCGCATGCGGGTTGGCAGACTTCTCATACCTTCGAAAAACTCTCAGATATGCAGATTTCCTCACGATGTTTTCCTTCACCGTTAAAGCAAGCGATAATTAACATTTTAATACACACATAACTTTAGAAAAGTCAGAGGTGTATGCCACTTGGGTTTCGAACCTACGACTTTCGTCTTGACAGTCCGTACCGCAACCAACTAGGCTATCGCTGCTATTAGATATATAATATAGATTTTTAACCGACTTCAAAAAAACGAGGAGGTTTATGTATGTTCCCCGATTACTCGAAGACGCCTGGACCGGTTCGAGAAATTCCTTTTGTTTAAAGGGTATACTTCCCAGGAGGTCCAATTGGCACCAAGTCAGGATCTGATGATGGGATCTCAGAAAAAACAAGGTTAACCCTCAAATTTTATAGTGACGCATAATTTCTTTTTTATTGAAGTCGGTGTACCTTTTATGAATTAAAAATCTTTTTTTTTAGTTTCTGAGTGCTCTTCTAATTTGATTTTTTTTATTTGGGTTGTTACTTCAGATTTTTTTTGAAGGCGGTTTTATTTTTATTTAAAAAGTAATAATTTATTGCTAAGTGGAAACCCAGTACTCGGTATTTTTGTCGTTAAATAATGTCTACTTACTTTTTAAGCACATCTTCCTGTTTCTTCCCTTGTCGTTGACATTCCTTCAGTTCCAACGGATCTGAACCTTGTTCCACTGCGCAGTATTGAGCGCAAAGGTACGATAGTTTAGGATGGCATCGTGACATATCCTAGAAATATATTAGGCAATTTATCACACTAAGCAGCGATAGCCTAGTTGGTTGCGGTACGGGCTGTCAAGTAGAGTTGCCTAACTATCGATAGTTTGGCTATCGATAGTTGACCTCGAAAACTAGTAACAATATCGATAGTGCTATCGATAGTATCGATACTATTGATAATATCGATATGCTATCGATACTATTGATATGACGTCAAATATCGATAGACTATCGATAGTTTAGCGATAGTCGACTATCGATAGGCAACTCTACTGTCAAGACGAAAGTCGTATGTTCGAAACCAAGTGGCATACACCTCTGACTTTTCTAAATTCACATGTGTATTAAATGTTAAATATTGCTTGCTTTAACAGTGAAGAAAAACATAATGAGGAAACCTACCTACCTGAGAATTCTCATAAGAATTTCGAAGGTATGTGAAGTCTACCAACCCACATTAGGCCAGCGTGGTGGACTAAGGCCTGATCTCATTAGTAGAGGAGGCCCGTGAGCAGCAGGGGGACAATGTCTAACACAGGGCTAAGATTATTACACTGTTATTTACCTTAGGATATAGACACATGTCATCGTGGACTTTACTTTTTAACTACAATAGTTTCCGTGTTTAATTTTGTACATAATTCGATATGCATAATATAATACGCTAAATAAACTCTTTAACAGAATCAAAATTGCTTGGAAAATGAGGTCACAATATTTTAAACATTGGTAAGAGCAAAAATGCTTGCGTAGTGGGAACATATCACTATCTCCCTCGCACAACGGCACAGTAATGGACATTCTAGTGACGTCACGGCTCATATCATGCATCCTGCAACTGTCATTTGACAATTTACCCCTTCCAGCAGATTTGAATGGCGTCTAATTTACTTTTTTTCGGATTTATATAATTCTTTTGCTAATAGATTTCAGGTAACTTGTTGATTAAAATAATAAAAAAAATCATGTTATCTACTCTTTTGAGACTCGATCGCAATGATTTTAATAACATTTTTAATTACGACCCATCATGCATTTTAAAGTACTTTCAAAGACTAAAGTAAGTTGTGTCAGGATCGTGCAAATAAATCTATAGTCTACCTACCCCTATCGGATAAAGTATGTTTTTTTATCCTTTATAAAGTGACCACACTGCACCTGATGGTAAGCGCAGTGCCGTTAAGAGTATCAAGTAGCGAGAGACAATAGGGTAGTTGAAACGATTAATAATTTGATTGAATTAATAAAAAAAATAGTTTCAACTACAAATTACACTACCTAAAACCTATTATTAAAAGAATTTTATGAATCCGAACAAAAATAAGTAAATGAGACGCCATTCAAATCTGCTGGAAGGGGTAATTGTCAAATGACAGTAAAATGATGCATGATATGAGCCGTGACGTCACCTCTCAGTATGGGTTACTGTGCCGTTGTGCGAGGGAGATAGTAATATGTTCCCACTACGCACACAGTTTTACTCATACCAATATCTAAAATATTGTGAAATCAATTTTCAAGTAATTTTGATTCTGTTTTCGCAAAAGGCTTTTTTGCCTATTATATTTGGTTGCATATCGAATAATGTACAAAAACACAGAAAACTAGCATATTGTACCTCGCTACTCGACATAATCATTTTTTTTGCCTCGATAGGCAGACGAGCAGACGGGCCACCTGATGGTAAGTAGTCACCGCCGCCCATAGACTTCTGCAATGCCAGGGCACAGCAGAGCCGCTGCCTACCGTTGAACCTCGATAGACAGACGAGCAGACGGGCCACCTGATGGTAAGTAGTCACCGCCGCCCATAGACGTCTGCAATGCCAGGGCACAGCAGAGCCGCTGCCTACCGTTGAACCTCGATAGACAGACGAGCAGACGGGCCACCTGATGGTAAGTAGTCACCGCCGCCCATAGACGTCTGCAATGCCAGGGCACAGCAGAGCCGCTGCCTACCGTTGAACCTCGATAGACAGACGAGCAGACGGGCCACCTGATGGTAAGTAGTCACCGCCGCCCATAGACGTCTGCAATGCCAGGGCACAGCAGAGCCGCTGCCTACCGTTGAACCTCGATAGACAGACGAGCAGACGGGCCACCTGATGGTAAGTAGTCACCGCCGCCCATAGACGTCTGCAATGCCAGGGCACAGCAGAGCCGCTGCCTACCGTTGAACCTCGATAGACAGACGAGCAGACGGGCCACCTGATGGTAAGTAGTCACCGCCGCCCATAGACGTCTGCAATGCCAGGGCACAGCAGAGCCGCTGCCTACTGTTGAACCTCGATAGACAGACGAGCAGACGGGCCACCTGATGGTAAGTAGTCACCGCCGCCCATAGACGTCTGCAATGCCAGGGCACAGCAGAGCCGCTGCCTACCGTTGAACCTCGATAGACAGACGAGCAGACGGGCCACCTGATGGTAAGTAGTCACCGCCGCCCATAGACGTCTGCAATGCCAGGGCACAGCAGAGCCGCTGCCTACCGTTAATGCCTGCTTGTAGCTTCTTCACTATGGGTCAAGGTGAAAACAAACTCACCACTATCAACATGAACAATATCTTCGCCATCAGCGGTTCCTTCACAAACACAATCCCACACAACGCGTCTGGATTCAACAGCGTCATCTGCAACCTCGCGGCGTTCGACCTCTGCACCCTGCGGCCGCGGACCCTACCGGTCCTTCTGCTGAATCCCACCTTTTGCACATTGTGGGGTTCGGTCTGATTGATGATTGTAACTTTTGGAATATTGTTTTCCTTGGATTGATTGTTCTCGATCGTATTGTCTTCTGTGATATGATTGACCATCTCTTTCATATTGTCTTTGTTGGTTTGATTGGCCATCTGTTCCGTATTCTCCTCCTTGTTTTGATTGACCATCTCTTTCTTATTGTCTTCTTTGATTTGATTGTTCTCTTTCGTATTGTCTTCCTTGGTTGTATTGACTATCTCTTTTGTATTGTCTGTCTTGATTTCATTGACTATCTCTTTAGTATTGTCTTTTTGAGCGTTGTTTTTATCAGTAGGTACTGTGTCTTTTGTGGCATTATCAATAATTGGTGCTTCTGTTACATCATTGGAAGAATTTTCAGCTAGCATATTTTCATTATTAAAAACTCTAGCGTTTTTAACGATTCCATTCTGTTCTTTTTCTACGTAATACTCGTGAATTTCTTTCAAATTTGATTCCATGGTGTTAACTCTGTCCTCTATAGCATCACCTAGCTTGTTAAAATCACACTTATCAATGTCGTTTAACATTCTAGCTGTATTGTCTTTGGTGGAAGCATTTTCTCTATGAATTTTATCTAAATTGGGATGGAATTTCTGTAAAATCTCCGCGAAACGCAGCACTTTCGGCGTGCAAAACAGTTTTAATTTCTCCCAATCGTTGTCGTATTTACTAAATATATAATCCGCATATCCCCTTATTTTGATGAATGTGGTCATACAAAAGCATAAGAGTAAAAAATGTCTCTCATAGGGTACTTTGATTTTTAATTTTTCTAATGTTATTAATAATGAGAAAGCTGCCTTGTCGGCTCCGTAGGGACCTTAAAGAAACAATCACACGTTGAATCCCACACGAAGCTCTTGTGGTGGGTATCTTATGTACCTTAAGGAGATTAGAACTATAAAGTCAATAAAACATCAATATTTACAAAAAAGTATCGATGTCAAAAACGATTGAAGAAACATCGAGAAACTAGTTCAATCCCACAAATTTGTAAACATGTAAAATTGTGAATCCCACAAACATTGTGCCACGAAACGGAAATCGAACCCGCAGGCTCATTTCACAGCCGGTTACTTCGACGACTATCTGGGGCTTGAACCATAATTACAATCTAGTAAACTAAATATCGAAAATACTAAAAGTATCGACCTAAGAATCGAACTATGGTCTTTCTCTATATATAATAAACCCAAAAGTCACACATATAGTCTTAATCCCACACTAAGTCGACCCTGCAAGTAGGTTTACATAAAATCTATATATATAAAAATCTATCACCATTCATTAGTCTCGCTAAAACTCAAAAATGGGCTAACCGATTTGGATGAAATTTTGTGTGTATATTTCAATGGGTTCCTGGAAGGTTTGAAAACACAATGGACCCGGCAGGTGGCGCTACTGTCGGTGTGTCACCAATTTTGATTTGCTGGGATTTGTGGGAGAAATACCAAATATTGTGTGATGTGTGATCTTTAAAATATCATATTTAATGTGGCGCTGATTTCTGAGCAGAACAACGTCTGCCGGGCCCGCTAGTCTTTAATATCTTTTTATCCCACATAAACCAGAATCCCACGCAACCCCACTTACCCAATTGATCCAGGACGTATAAAAACTGCTTCAATATATTCTTCGGGTCGGTGGTGGGATCAGGAATGTTCTTGAACTCGTCGTATAACTCCTCTCCGTATATCTCCGTGGGATCGTGTCTGAAATATTGTGTAACGAGCAAGAATCGAGACGAGCAATGACGTCACCATTGGAAAGAGAGGCAGAGAGTAGTAGAGAAGGGAGTGGAGAGGAGAGACGTAGAGCAGTGGAGAGGAGAGAGGGAAGGAGCGAAATGAGGGGAGAGGAGAGAAATAGTGGTAACATAAGTGGTAAGCACAGTGCCGTCCAATTAGAATATCGAGTAGCTATAGACAATCTATCCCCCGCTACTCAACACAATCATGCCGGACTGCTTCTTCACACTACGCCATGGGCAAGAAGGTGAAGAAGCGGTCGAGGGTCTAGTGTCAGAGTACTCAGAACATCCTGCCCAACTCTAGACCCCCTGACAAAACCCGGATGTACACTCGCTGATCCCGGAACGCGACACTTGCGTGTGCCACTATGGTGGGTTTTACACTCCCTTCTAGTTCCCCTTACCTATGATCATTTAAGAAGTCCAAGGCCTCGTTCACAGAGTCTCTCATATACTTCTCCAGTATCCTACACTCTTCGTTTACATCCTCATTGCCTGGTTGTGAACTGTACTCTATAATCAACTCTCGGGGTTTGATCAGACTAGTTGATATTCTGAAATGTTAATTCAACGGTCATTAGTTAGAGTCCCTACAACCGTAACAATATTTTTAACCGACTTCAAAAAAGGAGGAGGTTCTCAATTAGTCGGAATCTTTTTTATGTATGTTACTCGAAGACGCCTGGATCGATTCGAGAAATTCCTTTTTTGTTTAAAACGGTATACTTCCCAGGTGGTCCCGTTGGCACCAAGTCAGGATCTCACGATGGGCTCTCAGAAAAATCGAGGGCAACCCTCAAATTTTATTGGGACGCATAATGTGTTTTTATTGAAGTCTTTGTACTTATTATGAGTTATAATGTGTAATGAGTAAGGCAAGTGATTAATTTAATGTGGAAAAGAAACGGCGAGAAGGTAATTCCCGAAGGGGGTAGGCAGCGGCTTTGCTGTGCCCTGGCATTGCAGAAGTCTATGGGCAGCGGTGACTACTTACCATCAGGTGGCCCGTCTGCTCGTCTGCCTATCAAGGCACTAAAAAAAAAAAAAAAAAAAGGGGAAGGCAGAGGTGTAACCAGTACACCCACTTTTCGCTGAGTTTTTTACGGTCCCATAATGTGATGGGAGCCTAGCCTATCGCCATACCAGGCACAATTCCAGACTCCGGGTTAATACTGAGTATTTTTAAATAGAAGAACCCAATATCAATTTACCGGCCCCGGGGATCAAACCGGAGACCTCAGTACAGCAGTCGTAACGCATGCCCAATTACAACTACGCAACCGAGGCAGTCAAAAATATGTATTGATATGAACAAGTGGGCGTAGTGGAAACATATCACTATCTCCCTCGCACAATCGGCATGGTTATTGGATGGTGACGTCATCACTCATATCGTGCATCTCTTTCTGTCATTTGACATCTACCACTTCCACCAGATTTGAAGTGCTAATACTTTTTGTTCGGATTTATAAAATTCTTTCATTTGAATTATTTAACTTATTGATTTAAATCATGAAAAATGTCGTGACAATTGTCATTTTATTGTATAATACTTCTTTTTCTTGTTTCAATGGTCTTTGCGGAGGAACGATTCCACAATTTGGCCAATGTCACGTAATAAAATTAATAAATGTTCGGATCGAGGAAAATTACACAAACTATGAACACTAGTAAAGATAGTAAAATATTGTTGAGGCTGTTATTTGAAAACCAAATAACCAATTTGTTATTTATAGTGGTAGAGCCACGCTGTAGACATATTTGTCTACAGCATGAATGGGCCGGCTCGACCGGGGTAGTACCACTGTCTCACAGAAAACCAACGTAAAGTGACAGTTTACTGTCGCGTTTCGTATGGTAAGTGAGATATCCGGAGGCCCAGATTCCCCCTTCCTTTCCCTATTCCCTATTCCTTAAGGCCGACAGCGCATACATGACACTTTCGGTATTGTGGATGTTCATGGGCGGTGGAGATCACTTAACATCAGGTGACCCACTGGCTCGTTTGTCGGACTATGCAATAAAAACCAAGATGATTTGAAGAATAGAGAATAAATCTTACCTCTTCCCGCCATCTATATCTTCTGCCAAGTCCATTTGACAACACAAAGAATCTTCTAATTGACAAATATTCCACTCTAGCTTCTCATACATATCATAATCATCTAAATTCTCATATACGCCGAACTCTTCCTTCTTTACTACTTCTGCGTCCTTCTGTATTACTTCGGTGCCATTCGGAGGTACTTCTGAGTCTTGATTTATTACTTCTGAGTCTTGCTTTATAACTTCGGAGACTTGGTTTTTGACTTCGGAGTCTTGCTTTATAACTTCGGAGACTTGCTTTATAACTTCGGAGACTTGCTTTATAACTTCGGAGTCTTTGTTTATAACTTCGGAGCCTTGCTTTATAACTTCGGAGACTTGGTTTTTGACTTCGGAGTCTTGCTCTACAATTTCGTCATCCTTCTGTATATCTTCTGTGTTCTTCTCTACAACTTCTGCCTGTTTTTTCTTAGGAGATGTAAATAGGGGGTAAGTTAAGGCTAATATTCTAGGTTTTTTCTCTTCCGGGCAGTTTTTGTAAAGTTGCATTATCTAGAATTACATAAATACATCAATTACAGTACTTCAAGTTACACAATATATTTTTATTCAAATGTAGTCAAAGTATATTAAAATTTATTGAAAAAAAACTTATTTTACGGATTTTGTCGTGGTTCATTTTATTTTAAGTACCTTGAAGGCTGTAAAGTTTTCGAAACATTGGAATTCATTGTTCGAATTTAAACATGACGATGAAATTAATTATCTTCTTGAAAAGGCAAGTCGTCAGTACTTTTAATCAGTGTAAATAGCTGGTGGTAGGATATTCATATCCTGGTGGATAGCGACCACCGTACACAGGGTGAAAAAACCCGCCATAGTGGCACACGCAAGTGTGTCGCGTTCCGGGATCAGCCAGTGTACATCCGGTTTTTGGGGGTCTAGAGTTGGGGTACAATGTTTGGCCATTTTGCGGCCTTCTGAGTACTCTGACAATAGACCCTCGACCTCGACCCTCTAATTGGACCGTACTGCGCTTACCATCAGGTGAAGTGCGGTCACTTTGCCGTGATAGGATAAAAAAAAAATTATGAGAAGATGAAATGTCAGCATTGTAGTTTATGACGTTCCATTGTCAATGCTGACTTCTATGGGGTAAAGATCTGTGTATAAAGTTACACGTTTTTTGACAACCTCCATGGCGCAGCGGGCGAGTAGCCGGTTGTGAAACGAGAGGCCGTTCGATTCCCGGATCGAGACAAATATTCGTACGACAGATAGATTATTTGTTTCGCGTCTGGGTGTTGTAGGACCGTAGTCCGTCGTAGTTCTTACCCACGATACATGTTTTACCTAGTGTGGGGTCAGAACTGTGTTGCTCTTGGGTGTATTGGGTATATCTATGATTAGTTTTCCAGAATATGTACCAATTTTCACATAGTACCTTTGTTAAATACTTACATATTTCAAATTGTCATCCATGTAAATCAAATGACAGCTGTCTAATATCATCACGTTTATATCAGTCATCTTCAACACTTCTGCTTCTAGAACGTGCTTGATCACTTCCGAAGTGCCAACAAGGACCTGCAAAGCAATTTCACAACTTCATAGTAGGTTTTTTCACGGCAAATTGACAACACTGCACCTGATGGTCAGCGCAGTGCCATCCAATTAGAGTATCGAGTAGCGAGAGAGAAACTATCCCCCGCTACTTAACACAATCACCGGCCTGCTTCTTCACACTACACAATGGGCAAGAAGGTGAAAAAGCGATCGAGGGTCTAGTGTCGGAGTACTCAGAAGGCCGCAAAAGGGCCAAACATCGTACCCCAACTCTAGACCTCGACAAAACACCGGATGTACACTGGCTGATTCAGGAACTCGACACACTTGCCACTATGGCAGGTTTTACATCCTACCACCAGCATTCGTATGGTGAGGGTTTCGGCAAATAATTTAGTATTGGACTGCCTCGGTGGCGCAGTTTTAATTGAGCATGCGTTACGACTGCTGCGCTGAGGTCTCGGGTTCGATCCCCGGGTCGGGTAAAGTGATTTCCATCTAGAAATTCTTAGTATCAGCCCGAAGTCTGGAATCTGTGCCCGGTATGGCGACAGGCTCGCCCCCTATCACATTATGGGACCGAAATTCGGCGAAAAGTGGGTGTACTGGTTACACCTCTGCCTACCCCTTTGGGGATTACAGGCGTGAGTGTATATGTATGTAGGTAAATATTGCTCGATTAAGACCCGTTTATTAATATAATATGTCTGTAAGAATGTTTTCTCACCTCTTTAAGTTCCATCTCCTGAGTCCAATCGTCAACCTCGTCAGGTCTGGTGGCGCCCGACACTTGCAAGTCGGTCATGATCCTCAAATCATACGTCACTAACGCCACACGAGACTTCCTTGTCACATAAATGGATCTACGACGGCCTTCGGATAGCAGCCTGGAAAACATAAGTATTCATAAAAAGTACACAGACTTCAATAAGAAACAAATTATGCATCACTATAAAACTTGAGGGTTGTCCTTGATTTTTCGGAGATCCCATCATCAGATCCTGACTTGGTGCCAATGGGACCACCTGGGAAGTATACCCTTTTAAACAAAGAAAGAATTTCTCGAATCGGTCCAGGCGTCTTCGAGTAATCGGGTAACATACATAAAAAAACAAAGATTCCGACGAATTGTTAACCTCCTCCTTTTTTGAAGTCGGTTAAAAACAAAAAAAATACACCCAACCCTAAACAGAAAATACCTGACGCACGTAAAATCACGCTTTACAAAGTTAAAACAAGAGTGTAGTAAATAATTTATTGTATTTCATATATATTCATAGTGGTGTTCAGAGACTTTTTAGACCGTGATTGTACATTAGTCGAGTTTTAGTTTTTGGACTTATTTTTTATTTAAAGTATTTTGGGGTTTTTGCGGAGCCACATCACAATTTCTGTTTAGGGTTTTTTGACAATATTGATATGTAGTTTAGAATTATGAGGGAAAATATCAACATGAATGCATGAATGAATATCCAGTTACACAAAAACAAGTGATAATCGCCCTTACTGGCGTGCTCATTACGCTATTTTTACCGTTAATGCTATGGAAATAAAGTTGATTTTGGCTTGTATTTTTACTCACTACTTATAACCTTTTTCCAAACACCAGTGGCCTTGTGATAAATGAGAGGATATCCGGGTTTTATAACATTTAAAATCTGTCTTATACGAATAAGAATTCTTATACGAATTTCGAAGGTATGTGAAGTCTACCAACCCGCATTACAGCGTGGTGGACTAACCCCTCTCATTAGTAGAGGCCCGTGCCCAGCAATGGGACAAAGTCTAATACAGGGCTATTATATTATTATTTTATTTTTTGTCAAGGGTCTGGAGTTGGGGTACAATGGCCATTTTACGGTCTTCTGAGAACTCTTACACTAGACCCTCGACCACTTCTTCACCTTCTTGCCCATGGCGTCGTTTGAAGAAGCAGGCCGGCATAAGTGTGTTGAGTAGCGGGGATAGATCGTCTCTCGCTACTCAGTACTCTATTTGGACCGCACTGCGCTTACCATCAGGTACAGTGCGGTCATTTTGCCGTGCCAGGATAAAAAAAAACAATTTAAATCTGTCTGTCTTCTTAATATATGTCAACTCAACCAATCTGGACTAGGCCAGTGTAAAATTAAAAGCTTGGTGATGCTTACCCTCTGATGTTATATGCCTCCTCACACACTAGCCTGGTGGATATGAACCCACTATACTCAGCGACGAGGAGGTTCCTGGAGCTGGCGGCCGCAGCGAGCCTTGTCCCGCCCTCCGCAGCCGTGTACCGACTGCTACAGGGCTCCATCTGGAATAAATACACTCAAGTTATAACATCATTCTGATCCGACACTGGGTCAAACCTGTATTGTAGGTATTAATGGGATCAAGTGGGTGTCATAACAGTTGGTAGCGTTCACTTCAGTTGGTCACATGACCGTCCACAAAACTAATAGATATTTGGCTCAGCGTTTTAGATGTTTCGAACGGTGACGTCATACACGACTGATTAGTGTTGCATGTCACGTGACAAAATGCTTTATTTCTACATATTTGTTTCATGAAAATATGAAATAATCCATACTAATACTATAAATGCGAAAGTAACTCTGTTTGTTTGTTTGATTGTAATGAAATTTGGTAACGGAATAGATTATATCCTGGAGAAGGACATAGGCTATCTTTTTTCTCAAAAAACAACCTTAAAAGGGGTCAAATAGGAGTTTAAAATTTGTATGGGAAATCCATAATTCCTCGACTTAGGGATCTGTAAATTCATATTTAGGCTTTTGGTAGGAAATAAAGAAATACGTGTTTCAACGTTTTTGAAAAATCATCCTTAAAAAGGGCAAAGCGAGGTTAAACTTATGGGGTATTCTTTAGATGCAATCTCAAGATTCAGGCACAAAACCTGAGAGGCTGGACAAACGCTACAGGTGCCTCAGTGCAGAGGACAACTCCTTGGATTGTATACTTCTGCTACCGAATATAATCTCCACGCAGGCGGAGCCGCGAGCAACAGCTAGTCACATATAAATTAACAAATTGTTTTAATTTTCGTTTTTTTTATGCTATTTTTTTTCAGGTTTTCACTTACTGTCAACTACTTATTATTACTTATTATTTATGTTATTGGCTACTTTAGGATGATATTAATTATATCATTGTACCAGCGATAGCCTAGTTGGTTGCATTATGGACTGTCAAGACGAAAGTCGTATGTTCCAAACCAGCCCAAAACACATAAACCTCTGACTTTTTTTTTTATAGTACTTTTCTAAAGTTATGTATTAAATGTTAATTATCGCTTGATTTAATGAAAGAAAACATCGTGATGAGACCTGCATACCTGAGAATTCTCATGAGAATTTCAATGGTATGTGAAGTCTATAAAACCGCATAAGGTCAGCGTGGTGGACTAAGGCACCTCTCATTAGTAGAGGAGGCCCGTGCACAGCAGTGAGACAATGCTTAATTCAGGGCTGGTATTATTATTATTTAACTCGATAACATATTTTAAACTTATATATAAAAACGAAATTACTTTCTCTATTATTTACATTAGTTTGAATGAGTTAACTTTGGAAAAGAAACATTTGAAAAGCTGTTCAAAATGTTACAAATGAGGCATAAGTCGGACTTTTTTTGTAGGATATTTATTTTCTTTGGTACTGGTAAATGGCAACATGCATGCAAAGTTGCAGACAAAAGCTAGTTTAAAAATAAAAATTGAAATAAATAATAACACCCAACAGTCACACACAAAGCCCCAATCCCACACTAAGCTATGAGTCTTGTGTTGTGGGCATCAGGGACCTAGAGAGACGCACCCTCTCACAACACACAGACCCCGGACACAAATATCTGTTTGTCACACAAACATTTGTCCCGGTGTGGGAATCGAACCCACGGCCTCTCATTTCACAGCCGCTACTCGGCTACTGCACCACAGAGGCAGTCAAAATGTCTTAACTATTGAAGCAAATTCACAGTATTTGAAAAATATACATGCAATCATGCCAGTAATCACTGAACTGATAGAGAGGTGTAACTAGTATATCTATATTATTGTCCTATGATTTGATAATAATCATGTGATAAATATACATATCATTTATCTGTGCCAGGGATTGTACCCGAGACCTCAGCCTAGCAATCTTACCGCATACACAAATACAACTGTGCAACAATATTTAGATATTTGAGAAATTTATGAATTATTATTATGATGGTAAGTCGCAGTGCGGTCCAAATAGAGTACTGAGTAACGAGAGACGATCTATCCCCACTACTCAACACACTACTCCATGGGCAAGAAGGTGAAGAAGGGGTCGAGGGTCTAGTGTCAGAGTACTAAGAAGGCCGCAAAATGGGCATTGTACCCCAACTCCAGACCCCCGACAAAAACCGGATGTACACTGGCTGATCCCAGAACGCGACACAATTGCGTGTGCCACTATGGCGGGTTTTACACCCTGTGTACGGTGGTCGCTATCCGGGCGGATATGAATATCCTACCACCAGCATTACAGGCGTGAATGTATATGTATGTTATTTAATTAAAAAATAACTACTTGAATACACAATTTATACGGTAGAAAGTACTCAGAAATCATATGTAACCAAGCAACTCGGTTGTTTGCGATAAGACGCTTTAGGTTATTCGTAAAATAGCCAAAATAATACTCACAGTATCTGTATCCAACTAAAAATACATTGTTTGCTTTCATAAATACCAATGATCATCAACTAACACAATAACAAAGTTTCTTTTCACGAATCATTTGTTCTGTTTAACAACAATAATGAAAAATGAATTTCATGTTTGTGCTGTAAAAGATATCTAGTTATTTTTCTAATTTCTGGGTTAGATTACTATTATTATGGCATTAAACCTAAATGTATAATGTGTAAATCTTCTGTTGGTTTTTTTAAGTGACTGTATGTAAACAAACCTTTTACTTAATATTACACCATCAAATTCCCCAATAGAACTGCAACGGTGGCCTTAATTCGTGTAGAATTAAATTTTACTCAACCTGAATTACACATTTATTAAGGAATTAACGCAAATCTAGTTAAATATTCAAAATTAGAGGTTATTTATTTAGCATCAATCAAGATTTTTTTTATTCAAATTAATATAACATCTGCCAATCCTCGATGTTCCAGGTATACTTTTTTTTTTTTTTCGTTTTATTCGTCCAAAGGACAGGCTATAGTCAATCGACCATACTGCCTAGATACTTTCCAGGTATACGCGTACTGCATAGCTACTTTTTTCCCTTTCTACCGCTATTTGTTATCTCTTTTTATTACCTCATCAAGAATCGAAAACAGAAACCGAATATATTCGTATGCTTAATATTGATACTGTGGTAGGGAACGCAATAGAAGCTTCACCCTATTGGATAAAATCAGTGTGACCACTTTTTCATCTGCGTTTCTACAAACATTATCGCCAAATACTGCTAAAATATTCTAGACACATTTTGAAAATCTACTAAGTTCCTAGTTCTTTTTAAGGACGCAAACTGTCTGGGCAAACTTTTTGAATTGCAGGCTTTGCAAAATGCACTATAATAATTGTTACTACATTTACACAACTACTTGGAAAATAATCAGTCTTTATATTTTAACCGATTTCCCTTTTAACGCGATATTTTTTCAATTTTAAAGTTTTAGTTTTAAGTTTTAAACCTGCCGTGAAATAATACAATTCACGGTAGTTATGGAACCGAATGCAAAAAACATAGTTTTTTATCCTGGCACGACAAAGTGACCACACTGCACCTAAGGGTAAGCACAGTGCTGTCCAATTAGAGTATCGAGACGCGAGAGACAATCTATCCCCCGCTACTCAACACAATCATGCTGGCCTGCTTCTTTCCACTACGCCATGAGTAAGAAAGTGAAGAAGCGGTCAAGGGTCGAGAGTGGTAGGGTACACAGAAGGCCGCAAAACAGCCAAACATCGTACGCCAACTCTATACCCACCACCAACAAAAACTGGATGTACACTGGCTAATCCCGCTACACACTTGTGTGTGCCAGGAAGGCAGGTATTACACCCTGTGTACAGTGGCCACTATCCAGGTGGATATGAATATCCTACCACCAGCAAAAAAGTTGATCGTAGGAATAAACAAGCTTATTGTACCAACAGAATAAAAACCTCAGACTCGTTTTTTTTAATTAATCTTTATCATTACAATGATAAAGTTCATTTTGCTGTTAAGTACAGTGTTATCGTTTGACTATACTTTTCGGGAAATCCCTGATCATCATTACGAGCCAATGCGATCTTAAACATTTACAGCCATCTTCCAAATTATCAAAACTACTAAATTCTACTAAGACATACTCGACCTATTAAACAATCACAATTTAAAATCTACTAAAACAGTAGAAATCTACCAAAAGTGGTCACGGATAAAATAATCGGATCATAGACACAGAAAGAACTTTGTACAGATAGAAGAACCTATACAGCATCTCTAAAATAATATACTCAAAACTAACGTTGTGCATCAAAAACATAACAAATGTGTATGAAATGCTGCTGTTTCTAGAAAATAAAATTTAATGGTATTAAAAAAAGTATGAGCGGCGTACGCTCATTCTTATCTGCCGTAATTTTTGTGAAAACAATTAGCTGTCACGAAAGATATTGTTGTCGAAACATATGACTTATCTACATTAAAAATATTTTTTTACCAAGCTTTCGGGTAAAAACCCAAACATGATAAAACTTTTGTTGTGACTCCCCTAATTTTATCGCAGTCAGTAATATGCTTGTTTATTTTGTCTTTGGTCAGTTGAAAAAGTTAAGTTTTGGTCAACTTTTCTATAAATTATTAAAGTATATCACAAGGTGGTAAAAATATTATTAACTTGTATTTTACTATATAGCAAATATAATTTTGATCGTGATTTATAGTAAAAATCGGACCGACGAAGAAAGTAAGATTGTCTAATTCTATTTTTAGAACGCATGAACTGAACTGACGTGTATAGTATATTGTTTTGATAATATAATACCGGGAATGTATCACTATTGACTAGTCACATAGTATAAAAGAAAGTCGCTGTCGCTGTCCGTCCCTATGTATGCTTAAATCTTCAAAACTACGCAACGGATTTTGAAGCGCTTTTTTTTAATAGACAGAGTGATTCAAGAGGAATGTTTATATGTATGATATATGCATAATATTGTAGAGAAACACTGATGAATTTACAGGTTTCTGGATTGTACACCTTTTCTTACAAAAATAACCTCCATGCGGGCGGAGCCGCGAGCAACAGCTAGTTATTTATAAAGTTAATTATAGAAAATACATGATATTATTCTGGATAGGTTTTTATTATATTTATTTTGCACTTCACACAAGGTAAACTAGCTTCCTCCTACAAGCTATTAAGCTTGTAAGGGAAGATCAACATTTTTTTCAAAACGCAAAGGTTTCCAAATCTATATTGCCTGTTTTAAGTGACTACGAAATTGTGTTTTTTTTGTATGTTACGCGATTTATCCATCAAAAGTGTCGAGTCAAATCGTTTTAAGTAATTATATTTATTAATATATACGAAGGAAAAATGGAAACCTCAGTGGAAAACATAAACATGTCATGCCAAAGCGGTTACGTACACTAATATATTTAAATACAAATTCAAGCAGTGATAGCCTGGTTGGAGGTACAGTCTGCTATGACGAAAGTCATAGGTTCAAAACCAGCTCAAATGGGCTGACTTCTCTTTTCGAAATTAGATATGTATTATTTGTTACTCTGGCTTACTTTAACGGTGACAGAAAACATAATGAGGACACTTGCATACCTGAGTATTCTAAATAAAAAGGTGGAAGGTGTGTGAAGCCTACCTATCACATTAGTCCAGGTGGTGGACTAAGCTACTTATCCCGTTTTCATTGATAAAGGAGGCTCGTTATCAGCAGTAGGATAGTGTATAATAACCTAAAAACTGCATAAGAAAAATAGAATAACACAAAATTAAACTCTGTTGGATTGATTAGGTTTTGTAAGTAACAATATACAATTACGATCAGATGACTCATTGACCTGCTATATAGATCCTAATTTAACATACACAAAGACTTCACTATTTAAAAACCTCTGTATCTTAAACACGTGTCGTATCTTTCCAGATCACACGATGGACAGTACACAAGAACACAAAAAGTTGCCACCTTTTTTGAAGTTTTTCGATCCATATGCCGTATTGGAACCGGAGAAAGTTGGAAAATCCACCGATAGTCAAAATAACGATTCAGAACAAGACGTTTCCGGTTCACTTATTACTTTAAAAAAAGATGCTAATGTTGTGGATGTTTTTGATAATTTATTTGTAACACCTCAACAAGTTACACATAACGGAAACACTAATTGTTATGATGAGGAATTTGCGAAATTTCTTGATAAATACGAAGAAGAGAAAGTCGGGAAACTCATAGATATAAGTGAATCTAAGCCTAAAAGTATTAAGCTATACCCTGACGAGAATAGTAAAGTTTTGGAGCCGAAATTAGTTATAAACGATAACGTAGATGAAGACCTGATTGACGAATTGATTTTAGAAAAGAGTATAGAGAATATGCGTTTAAAAGAAATAGCTGATAATATTGACTTGACCAAAATTTTTCCAGATAATTTTCGATCAAATATTTATAACGATAAAAATATTAAAAAATCTGTGAGAGATGCAATCGCAACAAACTCTAGAATTGTAATTGATGAGAAACCAAATAAAGACGCAAAAAGTACAACTCAACATTCCAGCATGAAGCCTACGACAGTAATTCCAAATAATAATGAACAAAAAATAAGCCATATACTGGCCAAACAATATATCCTTAAACCAAGTATTTTACGTGAAAATGTATACAAATGCAATATATATATAGAAACTGTAGCAAAAGATCCGAAAGCATTTAAAAAACAACGTAAAGTTAAATCTGATAACGAGGTATTAAATTATACAAAAGGGGCCGGTTTACAGGAAAAATTGGTTGTCTTACCACAAATTATGGAGCGATTGACGAAGAGAAATATCGCTCATGAAAATAAAATGAGTTTAGAAAGAAAAATGTTACTGGACGCCGAGGTAACTGCTGCTACTAAAGAAAATTACATATCAGAAAATGAATTCACATGTAGACGAGAAGTCAAACGGAAGCAAGTGGAGGAATTTATTAATCACCAACAAAT
The DNA here is from genome assembly GCA_905220505.1 of Laothoe populi. NCBI lineage: Eukaryota > Metazoa > Arthropoda > Insecta > Lepidoptera > Sphingidae > Laothoe > Laothoe populi. The sequence goes on from HG992174.1 coordinate 1,478,204, forward strand.
TGGTGATTTGAGCGTAAATTTAGATCAATATAAGAAATTTGATACAAGTACTTCAAAAAATATTTACGACCGTAATAATGATACTGCACTGTTAAAAATGAATGACGGTTCTTCAGAATATAAGCCGAATAATACAAATGAAGTTTTTACCAGTGACATACAACGGTACATATTATCGACAAGGGAATCTAAACACTTTCCTAATGAAGCCTCTACTTCTAAAGTAAATGAAGGTAACAAAGAAGTCGGTTCTTGGTCGGTTCGAAATTTGGCGCAGAGATAGATTATAGTATAGAATAGCACATAGGCTACTTTTTACCCCTGCGAAATATACTGCTCCCGTGGGATAGATTTGTTTTTGTTTTTCACAGAGCAAGGGATCGACATAATTTTTTGCATAGTGGTAGTGTAGTCAGAGAATGACATAGGCTAGTTTTTATCCCGGAAACTTGCACGGTTCCTATGAGACAGCATAATATAAAAAGATGTAATAACTTAAGATGTTTCCATGGATTTTATACCTTTCTTACAAAAAAAAAACTACCACGCTGGTGTAGCCGTGAGCAAAAGCTAGTACATAATAAACCCCTCATGGATGAACCCAAGAGGGTTTGAGCCATGATTTCTCTAGTGACAGTGTTCACGGATGGTGACGACTACTTACAATCAGATGATTCGTTTCTAGACCTGCTATTAAGATCAATTACATTAGAGAATCTATGATAACAGCTCTAAAGGATTCTTTATTAGAAGATCTCTATATCTTAAACACATCTCTTATCTTTTCAGATCACACAATGAATAATACACAAGGAAACACAACGTTACCGTCATTTTTGAAGTTTCTCGATCTGTACGCCGTATCCGAACTAATTAAAGTTTGGGAAAAAATCACTGATAGTCAAAATGCCGATCTCATACAAAATATTTCCGGATCATTTTTAACAGTAAAAAAAGATCCTAATGTTGGTAATGATAAAAAAACAAATGGACACTCAAAACACACGACTCAAGTCGATTCCAACATGGCACATTATAGAATAATCCAAAATAATAATGAACCAAACATAAGCCAAATATTAGCTAAACAAAATATTCCTACACCAACTAGTGCTCATGAAAATTCACAAAAATGTAAAATATTCATAGAAACTGTATCAAAAGATCCAAAAGTATTTCAAAAAAGACGAATAGTGAAATCCGAAAAAGAGACATCAAAATATACGAAAGGTGCCAGTTTGCAAGAAAAAAATGTTGTCTTACCACAAATTATGGAGCGTTTGATAAATAGAAATATCGCTCATGAAATGAAAAATAATGTACAAAAGAAATTATTACTTGACACTGGTGTAACTGTTGCTACTAAAGAAAATGACGTATCAGACAACGAATTCACATATAGACGAGAAATCAAACGCAAGCAAATGGAGGAATTTATTAATCACCAACAAATTGGTGATCTGAGCGTAAACTTAAATGAATATAAGAAATTTGATGCAAGCACTACTAGCAATATTTACGACAGAAATAATGATAATTCACTATTAAAAAAAACGAATAATGGTGCTTCAGAACTTAAGCTGAATGAAGTTTTTACTAGTGACATACAACGTTACATATTATCGACAAGGAATCTGAAAGACTCTCATAATGAAGCATCTACTTCTAAAACAAACAAAGGCAACCAAGAAGTTGGTTCTATTAATTATGTTTTGCATCCAGAAGTCCTCATGGAGGATTGTAACAGACAAAGACTTATAGAGTTCCAAAGAAGACGGCTGTTCGAGAATTTTGTACGCAACGAAAAATCTGATTAATCGACGTTTTTTTTTATTTGAAGCTCCTTTTTATTTAAAGCGAGGACACTATATCATTCAATTCTGACTCTTACAGTCTTACTGCATATAACTGAGTGGTGCATGGAGTGATGGCATATAGAAAAACCGTATAATAATTAGTCGTAGAGAGATTTATTATGTGCCATGTTATGTCGACTTTGATTCGTAATTTAGATTTTAATACCAGATGAAAACACTAAGACGAAAAAAAATGAGCTATAACTGTTTAGATAATGCATATTTTGTAAAGCATGATAATAGAACTGGGGTGCTCAGGTATAAGTACATGTGACAAATTGTAACACAAAATGATTGGTATCAAATAACGGCAAACTAGGGTGCACTCATTAACTGTATCTTTTAACCGACTTCAAAAAAGGAGGAGGTTAATAATTCGTCGGAATCTTTTTTTTATGTATGTTACCCGATTACTCGAAGACGCCTGGACCGATTCGAGAAATTCTTTTTTTGTTTAAAAGGGTATACTTCCCAGGTGGTCCCATTGGCACCAAGTCAGGATCTGATGATGGGATCTCAGAAAAATCAAGGGAAACTCACAAATTTTATAGTGACGCATAATTTGTTTTTATTGAAGTCGGTGTACTTTTTATGAATTAAAAAACTTTTACTTATACATGCGTATGGTGCAATAGCATGCAACAAGCGCAAGTAACAAGCATAGTATGACAAGTTACATTCCGTTAATGCACGAATGTGTGAGATGACAAAAGACAAAAGTGCAGTGAACAAACTCTATTGGTGGTACAAATATTCTTGAAGCATTCGTATATGAATTACACTTTTTATATAGTTATTGTGTAAAGGTGAACATAAGACATGAGGCATTCTCTACCTGTCGATATCTAGCTTAGGTTCATGTTGAATATAATCTGTGAAAGTAGATTTTCTTTATAGCTACATAAAACATGGCTACAAATTAATAAATGGGGTTCCGCTTAAATTGAAATTTAAAAATCATTCTATTATAAAATCAAAATCAAATATATATAGAATCCATGAAATGTTATACATCATTTAGATTCAGTAAATTTTTTACTCTACCGCCAGTTCGGAATGCAGTTTCGCTACAGAAGAACGGGCACGAAACTCTAGCGTTGCTCTTTTCACACCGGTTAACAATATTTGGTCATACAATTAATATACGATTTCAGTTTAATTACATTAGATTAGAGCAGCTCAATGTATGTTAAGTTGCCTTATTGCAATATTGTGAATAAAAATCATTACAAGACCTAGTGCCGTACATGACCATCGTGAGTGATGAAAATCGATTTCACAAAGCAGTTGGTCCTTACTGAAACAGTCTAAGCAGACCAGTCCACATACATATACATACACGCCTGTAATCCCGTAACAGGTAAGCAAAGGTGTAACTAGTACACACACATTTCGCGTCCTATGACATGATAGGGGCGAGCCTATCGCCATAAGCCACTCCGGGCACAATTCTATACTCCGCGCTGATACTGAGCATTTTTTATTATTTTATTTACATAAAACTGTAGGATGCTTTTAAATTGGGTTAAGCGAAACTCTGCTTAAATTTCACACACGCAAACTAAGTTCGGGAGGTGCAGTGGCAGCAGGGTTAGTTAATATGGATTGTATTTTATTTCGTGTTAGAAACGTTTAAAATATAGCTAGACGTGTTTTTGGGATGTCACAACACTTCATTTAGTATAGGATACTCGTGAATAGAATTAGTATTATAAAAGTATTATTTGCATTTTTAAATTATCTACATTATTTGAATACATAATTTCCATAGCTTTCGTTATTTATTTATTTTAAGGAAAGAAACAGTGTTACAAAAATAATACAACTAAATAAAAACTTTACACAAATTTTTCACATGCTTCCACAAATAGAAGTAAAATAGAACATTTGTAAGAGGTACACAAAAAATACAAAAAAAATATGAAGCTATTTTTTTTTATTTATTTCAGCAGATTTCTTAAGAATTTCTAGGTACTCGAAATATTTATGATTTGCACTACTAATAACATTGAGCTATTTTGTTTTAAAAAAATACCCAGCCTTACATTTATGTTCGTTTAACAATGCCGTTGATTTTTTTAGTTTCTGCGGAAAATGTTGGTTATTCCTTTATTCTTTCATTTTTATTTTGTTATGATCTCTGTAGGTGTCGCTTTAGTCTAATCTTTAATTGTGTTCTGAGCACAGAACAAACGTTATGTTCCACCGAGTTGAGGTGTATACTCCACACCGACGTTAGTATGCTTCATGTCACATACGAATGCACACCAGTTAATTTTAGTTATTTGTAGCGACATTCCCGAACAAATCTGCCTTAAATTGATTTACAGTGAAACTGTTAATAGTATATAAGGTAAATAACATAATATCATAACGTTTAGAACGTAATATCAATAAATATTAATTAATTTCAATTCTGCATGCGGGATAGTTCTTAGTCAAATGAATATATGGCATTTTCATAATAAAATACATTATATAGTTGGTCCCGTTTTAGCGCGCGCAAAGTGCCGTTCGAGAGACAGTGACGGGAGTTTTATTTCCAAATAGTTCTTAGTAAAATGATAGATTAACATTAGTGGGCGGACAAGGTTTTTGTAACATATTTCTTCTTCGACGATTCGTGTCTATAGAATATAAGTCAATGTTATGCACCGACAAATACACTGCCGTCGAGTCGCGTCGTAGTCGTACTGTTGATCATAGTTAACTAAAATTAATATTGGTAAAAATGATTAATATATTTGACAATGATTTTAATAAACACCTGTCAGAAATTGCATTTATTATATTTTACATTTTTTATTCGTCTTTTATTTACATTAGCACCAAATGCAATAGGTAGCAGCTCTGCTTCCCCGTGGCATTGCAGAAGTGTATGGACGGCGGTGACTACTTACCATCAGGTGGCCCGTGTGCTCGTCTGCCTATTCAGGCATAAAAAAAAATAATGTTTACCCGCAATTTTTGTCGATGTGAAAGCCTTTTAATGACTACCTGCCCGTGTGGGGCGGGATAGTTATGATAGACAGTTAGTCTTCTCAGCACCCCATCACCCGGGTATACAGAGGCCGTTACGTTGAGTCTCTGTTGCCTATATCCTCCAGGCACTAAAACCCTGCAGCCTTCTTCTGTGTTTATTAAATGACAGGTATCCTGAGATATGTAGGATTCCTCCGTTCCTGCGCAGAGTTTGCGGCCCTTCTCCATGGGAAAGAAGAACGAAAGACCGTTGTCAGTACACTGATATAGGCGCTACGACAGCTCTCGCTGCACGCCCGCGACCCCCAACCGACGGTCCCAATTAGTCGCCTCTTACGACAGACAGGGGATACCTTGATGGAATTGTCCAAATGTCCCCATTTCACAAGGCCTGAGTCATTATTGAGAATGACTAATGACGAAAGAAAAAACCTAATAAAGAATAATATGTTCTGTATATGAATGAACAACATAACCGTTCTGATAATGGCGGGAATGTGATGTGACGTTTTATTTGTGATTAGTAAGTGAATTAATTATTTCAGACATGGCTTTGGCCTTTTAATTTGTGACTATTTCAGACATGGCTTTGGCCTTTGGAATTGTGAATATTTCGGACACGGCTTTGGTCTTTTGAATTGTGACTATTTCAGAGATGTCTTCGGCCTTAAAATGAAAAAAATATCGAACATGGCTTTCCCCTTTTAATGGATAAAAACCACAGACATGGTTTTGGCCTGTTGACTTGTACAAACCAGAGAAGAAGAAGACTTTCAATTTTAGCCCAGATTTGGAAAAATAACGACAGACAAGGCTGCATGATGGAGAACCTTTGCCTTCTCCTTTATATAAAAAAGAGTAAATGAAAAAAAGTAAACAATCAGTTTTTTTTTACGATTTAGTAAATTGGACGTGTTATATTCGAAATTAAATAAGAATTAACAAAAAATGGATCGTATAAGTGTATTAGAACAAGAAATTTCGAATTTACGTACAGTACTTCATGAAAAAGAGACGGAATTGAATCAAATTAAAAATGATTGGGATATGGTATGATTTATTTACATATATTCTATAATATTATATACAGATGCTGTCTATTATGTTATTTACAGCTTTAACTATTAGCTTATGATTTTTACTACTATTAAACGTTGTTTTTGTAAGCCTTTATTTACTTTTAAATTATTTGATAGCCTAGTTGGTTGCGGTACTGCCAAGACGAAAGTCGTAGGTTCGAAACCCAAGTGGCATACACCTCTGACTTTTCTAAAGTTGTGTGTGTATTAAAATGTTAATTATCGCTTGCTTTAACGGTGAAGGAAAACATCGTGAGGAAACCTGCATATCTGAGAATTTTTCGAAGGTATGAGAAGTCTGCCAACCCATTAGGCCAGCGTGGTGGACTAAGGCCTAACCCCTCTCATTAGTAGAGGAGGCCCGTGCCCAGCAGTGGGACAATGTTTAATACAGGGCTTGTATTATTATTATCTCTTCAAAATTTATTTTCTTTCTTATTTTTATAAGGCAAGTATGTTAATTAAAACAAGTGTTTAAACAATTGTCTTACAGAGACAGCAAATAAATGTACCAATGCAGCAAGGACAGCACAGTTATGTGAATAAAAACGGTATACAATACAGTGGTACTATGCCAAAATGGGCTATAGAGAGGTATGTTTTAATGATATATTTTATAAGATACAAGATTACTTTTTGATACAAAATTATTACTTTTTAAATAAAAATTAAACCGCCTTCAAAAAAACCCAGACACAACTAAAAAGCAAAAAATAATTGGTTACATTTAAATGAATTAGTTATATGCAATTTAAATCAATTATTTTTGGAGTCGGTGCCGGTGTTGTTTTCTTTACTTTTAGATTTATAAAAACCAAGTCTGGATCTATTTTATATTTTTTTGTATGCCTGATTATTCTGTTTTTTCCATGTTTTGGCTGGCACCGACTCCAAATAATTGATTTAAATTGCATATAACTAATTGATTTAAATGTAACCAATTATTTTTTGCTTTTTAGTTGTGTCTGGGTTTTTTTGAAGGCGGTTTAATTTTTATTTAAAAAGTAATAATTTATTTTTTGCTTTTTAGTGGTAAATTATATAAAATCGGTTAAAAGCTGCTGAAGATATTAGAATTTACGTGTATTTTAATTTTATCACCCCCCTCCCTCACCCCCACCCCTTTTACCCTCTCTCACTGAAACTTAATTTTTATAATGAACGTAATGCAAAAAGAACCACTGGAATACTACTTAATTTTAAGGAGTTACCCTCTCCAGCTCCGAAGATATTCATCAGATCTTCACCATATTTTTATGGGACCAAATGACAAGCACCAGCTTTCAATCAAAGAAAGAATGGTCGAAATCGGTTCACACAGTACAGAGAAACGAGGTAACAAACATAAAAAAAAAAAAAAACAACATACAGTCGAATTGAGAACCTCCTCCTTTTTTTGAAGTCGGTTAAAAAGATAGCCTATGTTCTTCCCCAGGATATAATCTATCCCCTTGCCAAATTTTCTTATGATCCATTTAGTTAAAAAGGTAATAAAGAAACAATCAAAAAGTTACTTTTTTTTAATCATGGCACTGCAGTGTGACCACACTGCACCTGATGGTAAGCGCAGTGCTGTCCAATCAGAGTATCGAGTAGCGAGAGACAAAACCGGATGTATACGAATATCCTTCCACCAAAAAAGTTGAGTTGATCAGGAAACAAGCAAAGTTTCGCATTTATAATATCAGTGTGGATAGTAGCATTGCCTTTAGCTTCACATAGTGATTACGTTGACAAAACGGCACTAGAGATTTTAAAAACTACTTTTCAAATTTAATACTTTGCGCTTGGCGAAATACAGGTAATCTTAAAAAACCAGAGGTGACTATTATCCACTCACAATCAGGAACCTTATCTCTGAAAAAGAAAACAAAGAAAACAGTGGCAAAGAACCAGGTTTTCGTATCATAAAACATTGCTGAACAAAAAAAACTCAGAGAAGAAATCAAAAACTTTAAGGATGAATTGATGAATACCTACCTCAACAATATTACAAGCGACCGGACAACAGATTACTTATTGTGGAAAACAACCAAAAATATAAAAAAAACCTATTATGCCTCCATTAAAGTCACCAAATGGTTGCTGGGCTATAAGCCACTAAATGACATAGAGGACCTGAACCTAGACAACATTCCCCAAGATGATATATAGTCCGGGAGGTATTGTCAAATTTTCATGGGTAATTTCAGCATAAGTTACCTTTATTGAATATGGTAGACACACACACATACACTCACGTCTGTAATCCCCGAAGGGGTAGGCAGAGGTGTAACTAGTACACCAACTTTTCGCCGAATTTCGGTCCCATAATGTGATAGGGGGCGAGCCTATCGCCATACCGGGCACATTTTCCAAACTCCGAGCTAATACTGAGGAATTTATAGATAGAAAAACCCAATATCACTTTACCCGACCCGGGGATCGAACTCGAGACCTCAGCACAGCAGTCGTAACGCATGCGCAATTACAACTGCGCCACCGAGGCAGTTTATTAAGTAAAATATGGTAGATTTTACTTAATATACAAAGAAAAAACTTGACAGCTGGTATCTAGGTATCTTATAAACTGCCATTCATTATGTTTTATTATCAGATATAGGAACGGGTTGTAGTGCAAATACGTTAGGGTTACCAACCCCGGAATTCAAATACTATTTTTTTTTTTTTTTTTTCAGTGCCTTGATAGGCAGACGAGCAGACGGGCCACCTGATGGTAAGTAGTCACCGCCGCCCATAGACTTCTGCAATGCCAGGGCACAGCAAAGCCGCTGCCTACCGTTGAAGGACTACTCTTTTTAAGCCTCGTTTAAAGAAGGACATGTCATAGCGCTCAGGGAACACCGCAGCAGGGAGTTCATTCCAGAGCTTGCACGTACGTGGTAAAAAGGAACGCTGGAAACGAACCGTGCTAGACGGAATCGTTTCCAGGTAGTATGGATGAACTCTGTTGCGGTGTCGGTGGTGCGATGATAAAATGGAGATGTAGGCACCATTTTAAACAGCTCCTCGGAGCACTCCCCGTGGAACAAACGATAGAACAAGCAGAGAGACCCGAAGTCTCTCCGCAGCCCCAACGGTTCCAGGCTACCCGTGATATCAGGATCCCCGACAATTCGAACGGCCCGCCTCTGTAAGGAGTCAAGTGGGTCTAGCAAGTATTTCGGGGCTCCTGCCCATACTAGGGTTTGAAGTTAGAAAAACCAGGACAATTCAGTTTAAAAACAGAACGCATCTTTGTTTTTACATATCGTAAACACTTGTGAGCCGAGACGCCACTCCTAAAGTAAGGATTACAAAAGTGGTGTGCGAATTTTAAATATAAGACCTTATCAGGGTGCTTTAAAAACCCAGGACGCTCTAAAAACCAGTACATTTTGCTGGTAGTAGGATATACATATCATATCATATCATATCATATCCGCCCGGATAGCGACCACCGTACACAGGGCGAAAAACCCGCCATAGTGGCACACGCAAGTGTGTCGCGTTCCGGGATCAGCCAGTGTACATCCGGTTTTTGTCGGGGGTCTGGAGTTGGGGTACAATGGCCATTTTACGGCCTTCTTAGTACTCTGACACTAGACCCTCGACCCCTTCTTCACCTTCTTGCCCATGGCGTAGTGTGAAGAAGCAGGCCGGCATGAGTGTGTTGAGTAGCGGGGATAGATCGTCTCTCGCTACTCAGTACTCTATTTGGACCGCACTGCGCTTACCATCAGGTACAGTGCGGTCAAAGTGACAAAGTGAGTGTGGTCATGCCAGGATAAAAAAAAAACATGTCCTGGGAAAACAGGACGGTTGGCAACTCTAAAATACGTGCATATTCCTTTTGCAGGTACAGCCGACAAATCCTCCTGCCAGATATAGGAGTGGCTGGTCAGGAGAGACTGTGTGCAGCTAAGGTGCTGATAGTAGGTGCAGGTGGCCTCGGATGTCCAGCATCTGTATATCTTGCTGGGGCCGGTGTTGGTATGATGTTTTAAGAATAATACTAGCCCTGCATTAAACACTGTCCCACTGCTCACGGGCCTGTACTGATGAGGTCAGGCCTTAGTCCACCACGCTGCAAAGCGGGTTGGTAGACTTCACATATTGATATTTGTACGAGAATTCTCAGGTATGCAGGTTCTTCACGATGTTGACCTTCACCGTTAAAGCCAGCGATAATTAACATTGAATATACACGTAACTTTAGAAAAGTCAGAGGTGTATGACATTTGGGTTTCGAACATACGACTCTCGTCTTGACAGTCCGTACCGCAACCAACTAGGCTATCGCTGCTTTTTAATGGTTTACTTAATGTAAATTGTTGATTAAAAAATTTAAAAAACAACTACCCTACTGTAAAGAATCCTTTTTGAAAAACACTTCAAGAATATATTGTCACTAACCCTATTTTGTTATCCAGGAGAGATCGGCATTGTGGATTATGATACAGTTGATCTCACTAATATTCATCGACAAATACTGCATTGTGAAAGAGATGAGAATGTGAGTAAGGTGGAATCAGCGGCTGAGACACTTAGAAGGTATGCAGGTTTCCTCACAATGTTTTTGTTGAATCAAGCTATAATTAATGAATACACTTAACTTAAAATAAATGTCTCTCTAAACTTAACCTCCGTAGCGCAGTTGTCGAGTAGCCGGCTGTGAAACGAGAGGCCGTGGGTTCGATTCCCACACCGGGACAAATGTTTGTGTGACAGACATATTTGTGTCCGGGGTCTGGGTATTGTGAGACCGTACGTCTCTCTAGGTCCCTGATACAACACAAGACTCGTATCTTAGTGTGGGGTCGGGGCTATGTGTGTGACTGTTGGGTGTTATTATATTAGTGTCCGGGGTCTGTGTGTTGTGAGAGGGTGCGTCTCTCTAGGTCCCTGATACAACACAAGACTCGTATCTTAGTGTGGGGTCGGGGCTATGTGTGTGACTGTTGGGTGTTATTATATTAGTGTCCGGGGTCTGTGTGTTGTGAGAGGGTGCGTCTCTCTAGGTCCCTGATACAACACAAGACTCGTATCTTAGTGTGGGGTCGGGGCTATGTGTGTGACTGTTGGGTGTTATTATATTATTGTCCGGGGTCTGTGTGTTGTGAGAGGGTGCGTCTCTCTAGGTCCCTGATACAACACAAGACTCGTATCTTAGTGTGGGGTCGGGGCTATGTGTGTGACTGTTGGGTGTTATTATATTAGTGTCCGGGGTCTGTGTGTTGTGAGAGGGTGCGTCTCTCTAGGTCCCTGATACAACACAAGACTCATATCTTAGTGTGGGGTCGGGGCTATGTGTGTGACTGTTGGTTGTTATTATATTAGTGTCCGGGATCTGTGTGTTGTGAGAGGGTGCGTCTTTCTAGGTCCCTGATACCCACCGGCCATGACACAAGACTCGTATCTTAGTGTGGGGTCGGGGCTATGTGTGTGACTGTTGGGTGTTATGTATTTATTATTATTTGGTCTTTCCTATAATTTACTGGTATTATTTTGATTTAATTTGTTTCTAGCATAAACTCTAGGATTAAAGTGACTCCGTACTGTTTGCAACTGGATTCAAGTAATGCTATGCAGATAGCATCAAATTATGATATTATTTTGGACTGCAGTGACAATGTGCCTACGAGGTACCTATTGAATGACCTTAGCGTTATGTTAAAGGTAATATATCAAACAATAACTTTGACAATATTTTTGGTATTTGAATGTGTTGCCTTATTATTATAAAAAAAATATAGATCTTTCCAAAAACTATAGCCTATTGGACATAACTTTTGACTTTAGCTCAAAGATTATGCGTTAACTAATGTAAATAGATGTTAAAAAATCTGTGACACGACTGGGTGTTTTTATTGATTTGACACGACTGGGTGTTTTTATTGATTTGGCATGACTGGGTGTTTTATTGATTTGGCATGACTGGGTGTTTTATTGATTTGGCATGACTGGGTGTTTTATTGATTTGGCATGACTGGGTGTTTTTATTGATTTGGCATGACTGGGTGATTTTATTGATTTGGCATGACTGGGTGTTTTATTGATTTGGCATGACTGGGTGTTTTATGGATTTGACATGACTGGGTGTTTTATTGATTTGGCATGACTGGGTGTTTTATGGATTTGGCATGACTGGGTGTTTTATTGATTTGGCATGACTGGGTGTTTTATTGATTTGGCATGACTGGGTGTTTTCCATTCCCTTTACATGCTATTTATTTCCATTGAATTCACTCTCCAGATTGTTTTATTGATAATATATAACGAGCTCTTGAAAATATTGAGGTATTTTTTCGTCAACTTATTTTAAATATTTGAATAACGTATTTAAGGGGTTTACGTATTAATGCAAAAAAATATTAATATTTTAGATACGAAATAAAATGTACTTATATTATTTTTTATTACAGATACCTTTAATATCAGGCAGTGCTCTACAGCTAGAAGGACAATTAACAATATACGGATATAGAGCCGATAAAAACCCGAAAGAAATGGTGAGATGCAATTTTTTTTGTACCTATTCTTTGCATCACCCTATAGTTGATAGGTAGAGAATGTCGCTAAGCCCGCATATACAAGGTGTTGCATAAAGATGGTACTAATAATTAATGATAAATTATTTTTAGGTGCCTCGGTGGCGCAGTTGTAATTGCGCATGCGTTACGACTGCTGTGCTGAGGTCTCGGGTTCGATCCCCGGGTCGGGTAAAGTGAAATTGGGTTTTTCTATCTAGAAATTCTCAGTATAAGCCCGGAGTACGGAATTTGTGCCCCGTATGGCGATAGGCTCGCCCCCTATCACATTAAGGGACCGAAAAAAAATCATCGAAATGTGTGTACTGGTTACACCTCTGCCTACCCCGTCGGGATTACAGGCGTGAGTGTATATGCATGGATTATTTTTAGGATCGTAACTACATTGGTCCGTGCTATCGATGCGTGTTCCCCACTCCACCCCCTCCGGAAGCGGTCGGCAGTTGTTCCACCAATGGCGTGGCTGGTCCTGTACCGGGAGCGATTGGTAAGTACTAGTAGTATAGGTCTAGTGACCTACCGGGTCAAGACATCAAAATGAGATGACTTATTCAGTCCTGCTCAGTCAACTTTCTCAGTCCACACTCAGACGATTTTATTAGTCTTCACTTTAATCATCAATTTTGCTATTAATAAGCGTATTTTACTCTACACTGACTTTTTTAATCTAGGTCAATAAACAAGAGTGCGATAGAACATCACATGCTAAATGTTCTATGTGTCATTTTTACTGTTGCGTCGGGTCGGCTCTTGAGCGTTCTTAGAAATTACATTAGAAAGAGAAGGAGAATCGCTAGACACTCAACCACATTTTCGATTTTTATGCTGTCGACACCCGAGGGACTAGGGGACCATAGTGTATCGTTGGCCAGTGGTTCTCAAAGTTGACCCACTTAACAAAACTTCGAATTCGGACCTCTTTAAGCGTAGTGTGTAGCTACTCAGCTGGTATGGTATGTATGGAATAGTGAGGGACAGTTGTCTCTTGTTGATACTTTAACTGGACTGCACTTTCCATCAGGTGCAGTGTGGTCACTGCCGTGTCAGGATTGAAAACCTTTTAGTTGTAATTGATGAATTAGAAAAAACAGTTCCATATGAATACTTTAATTATATTTGTAATGTATATTCTTTCTATGTAAACGTTTTTTAATTTCGTTTAACACCCAAAAACATATACGTGCAATTTATGTCTGTCTTGAAGTTGAAGTCTTGACACGCTTGACCAATTAAAATTGCGCATATTGTGTGGGTTTCACATGCGTCTTAAATTGTACAGCGTGTTTCAGAAAGTAGATATAAATAAACCCCACTTGTCATCGCGTAGAGTTCGTTATAATAGGCTGTTGGTACATTTTTCTGGTGGTAGGATATTCGTATCCGCCTGGATAGTGACTACCGTACCCAGGGTGTAAAACCCGCCATAGTTGCCCACGAAAGTGTGGGTTTAGAGTTAAGGTACGTTGTTTGGCCGTTTTGTGGCGCTCTGAATACTCTGACACTAGACCCTTGACTGCTTCTTCACATTCTTGCCCATGGCGTAGTGTGAAAAAGCAGGCTGGCATGATTGTGTTGAGTAGCGGAGGATAGATCGTCTCTTGCTACTCCATACTCTAATTGCGATTACCATTAGGTGCAGTGTGTACACTTTAAGGTTAAAAAAAACAAATAAAAAGTGGTCTGTACATTTAACCTGATCCACCTACCTATATTTATTTAGACACGCTGAATCCAAAACTCTGCTTGGTTCGTACACACACAATATATTTAAAAAAATTGCAATAATATGAAAAAAAATATGGAACCGTATCAAGTATGATTTTTATGTACTTCTATCCGCTGCTTCTGAAGTTTATTTTGCCCGTTAACCCTCCAAAAATTTAGTATAATTATCAAACGCAATTTTGGCAATTAGGTCGGCAACGCGCATGTGATGCTCCTGGTAGATATTGCTAGCGTCCATAGGCTACGGTAACCGCTTACCATCAGGCGGGCTGTAAGCTTGTTTGCCACCATCGTGGTGTATAAAAATAAATAAAAGTCAGTGATATGTCCTTACTTATTTCTTTTGTAGGAGCCCTACAAGCACTAGAAGCTATAAAGTACATAGTGGGTCTGACACATAGTAAATTATTGGTAGAAAGGATGTTATTATTCGATGGAGATGACACTACTTTCAGGACTGGTAAGTAATAATAATAAATACACAGTCACACACAGTTCTAATCCCACACTAGGTTTTACCTGTATCTTGGGTATCAAGAACTACGAGGGTCTTCGGTCCCACAACACCCAGACCCGAAACAAATATCTGTCTAAACATTTGTCTAGGTGCGGGAATCGAACCCACGGCCACCCGTTTCACAGTTTCTCGCCCGCTACGCCACGTAGGCTGTCAAAATGTTAAATTACTGATTACGGTAGTTTCATTTCTAAAAAGTTTTTTAATTTATAAAAAGTACACCGATTCCAAAAAACTTATTATGCGACCCGATAAAATTTGAGGGTTGCCCTTGATTTTCTGAGATCTCATCATCAGATCCTGACTTGGTGCCAATGGGACCACCTGGGAAGCATACCCTGTTAAACAAAAAAAGAATTTCTCGGATCGGTCCAGACGTCTTCTAGTAATCGGGGAACATCGGGGTTGTCCGTAGTCCCTCGTTGATACCCACTATACAGGACCTAGTCTGGGGTCAGAACTATGTGTGACTGTTGGGTGTATTTATTTATGTATATTTTAGTAAAGTTGCGTCCGAGGAATCCACAATGCGCCGCGTGTTCCGACACTCCTACAATCTGCCAACTCCTGGACTATGAGACTGTGTGCAAGGCGCAAGCCAAAGAGAAGGTATTTTACATGTTTTTTTCGAATCCTACATTTTTAAAGAAACTTCCAAGCAATTTCAATTACCTTTTTTATTTATGTAAAAACATGAGTAGGTAGTTTTTTTTAGTTTGACAAAACCTTTGACATAAATTACATGTCCTAAGTTAAACTGCGAAATAAAAAAAGATCATGGCATTCTATTTTTTTTTGGTGCCGGCAACTGTCTATAAAAAAAAGTTTTGAGTTTAGTAATTTACTTCAACAAGTTTTTAAACTTTTAGTTTTAGTTTTTTTTTATAAAAAACATTTTATTGGAAAATATGTGTGTTTATGAAGAACCAAAACTAAGAATGTTTTAAGGTAAGTTTTTTTTCGTTTTTTTATACATATATTTGTTTTTTTATTATTTTCCTTAAGACATTCGTAGTGTTGGAGACAATGTTAGTTATACGAGTAATATGAACATAACGACTGTTGGCCGGCTATTGGATTTAAGAGTAATTTTTGCGATATTGAGTTATATACATATTCAGAATTAGCTAATTTTTATACATCTTTTGAGCGTAGTTTAATTTTTTGACGTTTAAATCAACTTGTATAACAGGGCACTTTTCATTTCGCAAATAATATAAATGCGTGAAAATAAGTGATAAAGATGCAGTACGTGCTTACAAAAGTAATATGTTTATTCTAATAAAATCCACGCAAGTTTTATTATAGAGATATTTTACGAAAAAAAAAAAAAAAATCTAAACCTCTTTCCTGTAACTTTAAAAAAAGTCGCTTAAATCAAATAGTCCGCTAACAGTCAATATATATGTGCTTTGTTAGTACATATTTATTAGTGAGAAACTGACGACAAGACTATATACAGGATGTCCCTCCTGGAAATATAGATCATATCAAATAGGGGCATGGGCAAGGTAATTTCCAAATTTTTAACCGCGGCAATGTTGGTGCAATTTTTTACGGTTCAAAAGTTATGACCATTTTTAGTATTTTCCAATCAATTCGCAGTGCTCAAAGAAAAAAACATAAAAAATAAACTATCAGAGCTATCAATGTAATAGCTCCGATTCCTCTAGATTAAAAATTTGGAAATGACCTCGCCCATGCCCCTATTCGATTTGATCCATACTTCCAGGGACACCCTGTATATAGAGTGTTTCACCGTCATAAACAATTTCTTTTTCAAATTATTTATTGAAGCCGTTTTATGGGACACCTTTATACAGAAAAAACAAGAAGCACGCTTAAAATCTGAGAGGAGGAAGCAAGAGATGGAGAAAAGAATGACGGGACAAAGCTACTATGGGTTCAGAGCCAAGGCCGATGGGACCAAGAAATGGGTCCAAGACGTCCCCAAATCGGAGAGGAAGCTGGGACCACGGTGTCAATCAGAATTATGCACAAAGGGGACGAGCCGAAAATGTGTTTTAATAAAAGAAAATGATAGAAACGAGATTTTTAGGTTAGTTTTTAAAATGGTAGTGATAGCCTAGTTGGGGTACGGGCTGTTGAGACGAATGTCGTATGTTCGAATCCAGCCCAAATGGCATATTCCTGTGATTAGAAGTTGCATGTGTGTTAATTATCGCTTTTTAGTTTTATTCTGGCACAGTAAAGTGACCACACTGCACCTGATGGTAAGCACAGTGTCGTCCAATTAGAGTATCGAGTAGCGAGAGGCGATCTATCCACCGTTACTCAACACAGTCATGCCGGCCTGATTTTCACTCACTTGCTTTAACGAAAGAAAACATGAGAAAACTTGTCTGAGAATTCTCATAAGAATTTTAATATGAGAAGTCTACCAACCCAGAGGCCAGCGTGGTGGACTAAGGCCTAACTCATTAATATAGGAGGCCCAAAAGTGAGACAAGTTTTTTTTTCCTGGCACGGCAAAGTGATCGCACTGCACCTGATGGTAAGCACAGTGCCGTCCAATTAGAGTATCGAGAGACAATATATCCTTCGCTACTCAACACAATCATGTTGGCCTGCTCCTTCACACTTCGCCATGGGCAAGAAGGTGAAGAAGCGGTCGAGGGTCTAGTGTCAGAGTACTCAGAACATCGTACCCCAACTCTAGACCCCCGACAAAAACCGGATGTACAATGGCTGATCCCGGAACGCGACACACTTGCGTGTGCCACTATGGCGGGTTTTACACCCTGTGTACGATGCGAGCAGCAGCAGGCTTACTTTAACAGCGTCACCGAGTTCATATATAGATACTTCAATAAAGTTCTAATTTCTAGACACTTCTGGAACGATCTAGACTGGCGTCAGAAGAAGTCGTATGTTCGGACATTGGTGGATGCAGTGCCGGCAAAGCGACGCCGACTGAAGATCAAAGGGGATGTGTCAAGGAAGGGGGATTCCAGACGATATCATCTGAAATGTAATGGCGATAGGCTGCCTGTGTGTAGGATTATGTTTTTAAACACTTTAGGCGTGAAGGAGGCGATGGTGAGGTGAGTTTTAAGATTAATAATTTATCACACACACACATATACACATACATTGAATAATGTTTTCTTATGTTTACGCGAATATTATACATTGTAATAAAACGAAATTTACAGATTCTATCGCGGTTTATTTTACTTTTTTAACCCGACGTTTCGAAGGCTTTACAGCCTTCATGGTCACGGGGGAGACTGAGTTGTATGTCGTCACGAAAGTATAGTGCAATGTTTCTACCCTCCATATAGTTGATATTTTTATTTGTTGTAGTCCGATCTACGCAGAAAGAGCTCACAATGTCTTGAGGTCTGGCAGTTGGTCTTTTGGGTTCCGATTTAATTAAATGTATAATTGGATCCCAGGCTGGTGCTAGCTTCCAACCGTCTTCTCTATTGAAATTTGGATGTTTTTTAATTTCAATAGCCTCGCGAATCATCCTAGGCAGGAATCGGTGTTCTTTGGCAAGGATTTGTGGTTTGTCAAATCGAAGATAATGCTTGGAGCCTTCCTCTGAATGTTCAGCAACTGCAGACTTCGAAACGTCGGGTTAAAAAAGTAAAATAAACCGCGATAGAATCCGTAAATTTCGTTTTGTTACAACATACATTGTATATTACTTTAAATAATTATATTTTCACTCTTTAATCTAAATCTTAAGTTTGATATCAAGTATAAGTTAGTAAGTTTGTTAAACGACACCCACGGTTTGTTGTTTGGCTCCATTCTTCCTTTGCTCCCCAAATCATCCTTATGGACGTGTAAAAAAGCAAATAAGAATATTTTTTTTTTTTTTTTTTTAATTTATTTACTCTATAAAAGAGAAGGCAAAGGTTCTCCACCATGCAGCCATGTCTGTCGTTATTTTTTCCAAATCTTGGCTAGAATTAGTCTTCTTTTCTGGTTTTAACTTATACGAAAGGGTGAAGCCATGTCTGCAGTCTTCATCCAATCAAAAGGGGGAAGCCATGTCCCATATTTTTCTCATTCTAAAGGCCGGAGCCATGTCTGTAATAGTCACAATTTAAAGGCCGAAGCCATGTTTGTAATAGTCACAATTTAAAGGCCGAAGCCATGTTTGTAATACTCACAATTAAAAGGCCTAAGCCATGTCTGAAATATTTTTTTCACTTATAAATCACAATACTACGTCACATCACATTCCCGCCATTTTTTTTTCAATATTTTTTGTTTATTTATTTCTGGTACTACACATATTCATAGACGATTGAACCCTAATAAATTGGATCACCCTATAATTCCTTTGTCGGTTTTTGGCCATACAAACTCGTCTCAAATAACAGACGTATATATATATGCATCTGAAAAATTTTGAAAATATTTTTTTATATGTTATAATTTATTGTAGAATTTGCTGATATGACGTTTAGAAAAAAAATATAAACTTTATAATATAATTTATTTGAGAAGATTTTGAAAACAATTTCCCATTTTTTTTTCTGACTGCCTCGGTGTAGTTGTAATTGCGCATGCGTTATGGCTGCTGAGGTCTCGGATTCGATCCCCGGGTCGGGTAAAGTGATATTGTATTTTTCTATTTAGAAATACTCAGTATTAGCCCGGAGTCTGGATTTGAGCCCGGTATGGTGATAGGCTCGATATCACATTATGGGACCGAAATTGGGTGAAAAGTGGGGTACTGGTTACACCTCTGCCTACACCTTCGGGGATTACAGGCGTGAGTGTATATGTATGTTTTTCTGTTACAGATCATGGCTGACCATTCCAGATCGTCCGAAAACGCCCAAAAAAGCCCTAAAAGCGCTTAACGTTAACACATTCATAGACTGTTTACCAAAAACAACGCCAAATTGTAAAAACTGCGCCAAATCTGAATACATAGCTTTGGAATCGATAGCAAATTTACACCAACTGTACACTTTGTATGTGCGAGAATGCGCGGTGCAAGGTTCGGTTCCCGCGTCGAGAAAAACGTTTAGTAAAGTCATAGCGTCGAGGAATGTTAAAATGAAAAATGTATGTGAATGCAAGCGTGATAATGGTTGGGGGTCAGAATGTAATTTGGGGTACCAAATCTAAAGCGGTCCCTGAATATGCCTATTAGTACCCTGAAAGCGTATACAGAGCTTTTATCCGTCCCATGATAGTCGAGTCTACCGTCATGATGTGATATTATTGAAATTGAAAAAAAAAATGAGTGTTATGAATATGAAATAAATTGTTTTAAAAAAAAATAGTTTTTTATTTACTCGCCATTTTGTTTTTAACTTTTAAGTTCATAATGATTCTATTGTGTATTATTACAATTAGAAGCGCAATTGCAACTGCGCTACCGAGGTAGTCTAAAACTGAATTTAACATGGTTTATATAGGTAAATCTAATACAGTCTGTGCCATTATGGTAATTAGATACACAGACGGACGGACGCACAGACGGGCCCGTGTCCAGGGTCCCATCCTCAAAGGACCCGAAAGGCCGATATATATTACACTAGCTGTTGCTCGCGGCTCCGCCCGCGTGGGACAAAAAGTATACACTACAAAATACCAATTTTCATGCATTTAACTTCAACAATGAAGGTTTTCATACAAAATTTCTTAACCTATTTAACCCCCTTAGGGGTGGAATTTCCAAAAACCCTGAAATATGTGTTTTTAATTTTTAACTGTAAGGCCAAATACCAAATTTCATGCGTTTAACTGCAAAAATGACAGATTTTCATACAAACTTTCTTCCCCTATTTTACCCCCTTCGGAGTGGAATTTCCAAAAATCCTGAAATATATATTTTTATTTTTGACTAAAACGCTAAATACTAATTTTCATAAACTTAACTTCAAAAATGACGGATTTTCATACAAACTATCACATCCCCTATTTCACCCCCTTAGGGATGGTATTTCCAAAAACCCTTCCTTAGTGGCTGCCTACGTCATAAAAGGTACCTACTGTCAAAATTTCAAGTCTAACCCCAGCCGTTTTGGCTGTGCGTTGATCGATCAGTCAGTCAGTCAGTCAGTTTCTTCTATTTTATTTATTTATAAACTTCATATACAAACTAATATGTACATACATAAATAAATCCAAATACATACCATATATATACACATATAGACATAAATATATTGCAACTACATATATACTTATGTATATAAATATATATAATATACATTAATTGTGAGATGATTCTGCCATTCCATTCAGCAATAATTGGCGAACTCTCAGCTTGAAAGTCGACCGGCTGGTGCACGATCTGATATCGAGAGGGAGTGAATTTCAGAATATTTTAGTCAGATATAGCCGGACAAAAAAATTTTAGAGTCATATCATTTTCTTTCCAAAAGGGCCCCAAATTGTTGTGTGCCTAAAAGCCCGGCGTGGCCTAAGACGACCCTGTATAAATCAACTCATTAGGTATATTGCTAATGTTATTCAAATTATTCAATTCTTGTAGGATTTAGATCTACACATTATACCACCAGAAAACAGAACATTAGCTACAGACTTAGCTGACATCATAAAGAATGGCAATCAACGCCATCTGTTAGTTGACGTGCGAAGCGAGCCCGAGTTCCTTATGTGTAGGATAGATGGCGCTGTAAACTATCCCATAGAAAGGATTGATATGTTGTTGACCGATTTGCTGGAAGAGATCAAAGGGTGTGAACAAGGTATGTCTTAAAAAAACATTTAGTTGTATAGCAAGCGATAGCCCAGTTGGTTGCGGTACGGACTGTCAAGACGAAAGTCGTATGTTCGAAACCCAAGTGGCATACACTCCTGACTTTGCTAAAGTTACGTGTATGCCTACAAAGATGAAAATGGAGTTACTATTGAACTATGAAGAACAGATATAATATCAACATCATCCAATACATTGCCCACAGCTGGACACTTTGATTTCACATTTAAAGTATTGTGAATTCACAGGTATACATTTTTCCGAATAAATACTGGTATAGGTTGAATTCACCCGGTTCGGTCTTCGGCTGAGAGCGAGGACGAATATTCGGTATTCAGCCAAACCCGTATTCTTCATATACCTTTCCATCAGGTGACATGCTTCCTCATATAGCATTTAGTATAAAAAAAAAATGAAAACCTTTAGTGGGTTAAATATTGGTACAATTCGTTGGCAGAATTATCCAAATTCATAACTCCTTTTCGTAATATTTTACATGAAAGAATAAACTATTTGCTTATTTTTATTTTACGGAGTATGTAAGGGGAAGTGTGAAAGTAGCACCAATTGTGGAAAAGATGAGGAGTGCTAGGTTAGCTTGGTATGGGCAGTGATGAGGAGGGATGAAAGGCATGTGACAAGACTAGTTGTCAATATGAATGTGGATGGACGAAAGTGTCGTGGGAGACCAAAAAGAGGTGGATGGATTGCGTGAATGAGGACATGCGCATGAAAGGGCTGCGTGGAGAGTTCAAACCGTTTGTGCCGACCCCACTTAGTGTGGGATAAGGGCAGGTAGAAAAAAAAAACCCATTCGAATAGATGAAGAAAGGTCCATTGATGGCATCAAACACCCATATAGAATTTTTTGGAGTTCGAGTTTTGATAATTAAGACCAACGGTATGGTATCTTTCAAATGTTAAACCTGTTTGTTCCAGTTACCTTCATATGCCGACGCGGGAACGATTCTCAGATCGCAGCCAACAAAGTACTAGATGTTCTCGACGCAGAACATTCTAGAAAGATTAAAGATCTAACTGGGGGCTTGCATGCCTGGTCTAAACATGTAGATAGAGAATTTCCTGTGTATTAGAATTTTTACAGGCATTTTTTTATCCTGGCACGGCAGTGACACTGCACCTGATGGTAAGTGCAGTGCCGTCCAGTTAGAGTATCGAGTAGCGAGAGACAATCTATCCCTCACCATTCAACACATGCCAGCCTGCTTCTTCACTTCTAGCTTCAAGGATCATAAAATAAATTATTCCTTTCAATTACAAATTCCAATTATTCAAATAAGTTTAGCTTTATGCTGTCTTCATCTTTACCTATAAGTTACCGATCATACACCGCTTACGTGCGTCGTATTGTTATTTAACCGACTTAAAAAAAGGAGGAGGTTAACATTTCGTCGGAATCATTTTTTATGTATGTTCCCCGATTACTCGAAGACGCCTGGACCGATTCGAGTTTTTTTTTGTTTAAATATACTTCCCAGGTGGTCCCATTGGCACCAAGGCAGGATCTGATGATAGGATCTCTGAAAAATCGAGGGTAACCTTCAAATTTTATAGGGACCCATGATTTGTTTTTTATTGAAGTCGGTGTACTTTTTATGAATTAAAAAACTTTTACTTATTTATACCACCATTTTGTAACACCCTGTGAACTAGTGTAAGACGTTAAAAACATATAGGCTGTTACAAAGTGGAGGAACAAACAAATATATCAGTAATTGCTTTGTGTGTCAAAGCAATCTTGTTTACAATAAAAGTTTTTTAATTCATAAAAAGTACACAGAGTTCAATAAAAAACAAATTATGCGTCCCTATAAAATTTGTGGTTGCCCTCGATTTTTCTGAGATCCCATCATCCGATCCTGACTTGGTACCAAGTGGACCACCTGGGAAGTATATCCTTTTAAACAAAGAAAGAAGAAGAATTGAAGTTTCTTGATCTAAGCGCAATGATTTGTAAAAATAAGATCGTTTTGAATTTTTACTGTTTGTTGTTTAAATGGTGTTATATATTATAGGTGTTTTAAATAAAAATATATAAGTTAGTATATATGAATTTTATTTTTTCACTATTCCTTAGTTCTTAATATTTTGCCTTACTCTTATCTGATAGATGGAACCATCGACTGCCTCGGTGGCGTAGTTGTAATTGCGCATGCGTTACGGCTGCTGTGAGGTCTCGGGTTCGATCCCCGGGTCGGGTAAAGTGATATTGGGGTTTTCTATCTAGAAATTCTCAGTATTAGCCCGGAGTCTGGAATCTGTCCCCGATATGGCAATAGGCTCGCCCCCTATCACATTATGGGACCGTAATAAATTCAGCGAAAAGTGGGTGTACTGGTTACACCTCTTCCTACCCCTTCGGGGATTACAGGCGTGAGTGTATGTGTAGGGAACCATCGAAGTGCTTCATGGACAAGGGAATCATCTAATCTATCGTCCATTTACTAAAAGTTATACGGCTAAACTTTATTTTGAGATTTAAAAGCGTGGAAGTGGTCCAAGAAGTAATGTGGTTCGTGAGCGTAGTCTTTAAATCTTATACATAGAAAATATGAGCCAGACTGATCGATAGAGAAATATTACTTTCTATATATAATAACTAGCTATTGCTCGCGGCTCCACCCGCGTGTAGGTCATGTTTGAGAGAAAAAGTATACAATACAAAATACCAATTTTCATGTGATTAACTTAAAAATGACTGATTTTCATACAAACTTTCATCCCCTATTTGACCCCCTTGATGGTGTTTCCAAAAACCCTTCCTTAGTGAATTACGTCAAAAAGGTACATACTGTCCAAATTTCAAGTCTACTCTCTAACCCCAGCTGTTTAGGCTGTGCGTTGATATGTCAGTCAATCAGTTTCTTCTTTTATATATAGAGCCTTAAAATAATAATATTAGGGTCGGCAACGCGCATGTGATGCTCCTGGTGTTGCAAGCGTCCATAGGCTACAGTAACCGGTTACTATCAGGCGAGCTGTAAACATGTGTGCCACCATCGTGGTATAAAAAAAAAACAAAAATTATACAAAAACAGTCAAAACTAGAAGACATTGAGTATTTAGAATACAGACTAACAAAGTGTTTAATTGAACCCAAATAAAGAGTTAACTTGTGTAATGAGTACCAGGGAGCATTTTTTTGTTAGTGCCTTGATAGGCAGACGGGCCACCTGATGGTAAGTAGTCACCGCCGCCCAAGGACTTCTGCAATGCCAGGGCACAGCAGAGCCGCTGCCTACCGTTGAACCTCGATAGGCAGACGAGCAGACGGGCCACCTGATGGTAAGTAGTCACCGCCGCCCAACGACTTCTGCAATACCAGGGCACAGCAAAGCCGCTGCCTACCGTTGAACCTCGATAGGCAGACGAGCAGACGGGCCACCTGATGGTAAGTAGTCACCGCCGCCCAACGACTTCTGCAATACCAGGGCACAGCAAAGCCGCTGCCTACCGTTGAACCTCGATAGACAGACGAGCAGACGGGCCACCTGATGGTAAGTAGTCACCGCCGCCCATAGACTTCTGCAATGCCAGGGCACAGCAGAGCCGCTGCCTACAGAACCGTATTAAAAGTATTCCATGGTACGAAACAAGATAAAACATAGACAATGTAATCGTTAGAAGTATAAATGGTCGTCATTTAAGTAAGTTTTAAATCAAGTGCACATCATCATCATCATCATGTCAGCCAAAGGACGTCCACTGCTGGACATAGGCCTCCCCCAAAGAGTGCCACAATGACCACATGCATATATTTAATTTAAAATTTGTGTGTGTGTGGATGAGGGTGTGTGTGTATGTGCGTGGGTGTGAGTGTTAGTTTATGGGTGTCTTTGTGTGTATATGTAAAGAAAATAGAATGCCTGGGAAGTATGGAAGATTAGTGATAGCGCTGTATGCAAGAGCGCGTACGAGTGTTCGGTCCGAAGTCGGCGTCACTGACGAGGTCGGTGTGGCAGTGGGTCTGCATCAGGGGTCGGCTTTAAGCCCCTATCTGTTCCTCCTGGTCATGGATGCTTTGAAATCACACATACAGGAGGAAGTACCTTGGTGCATGCTTTTTGCAGACGACATTGTACTCGTGGGAGAGGAGGCAGCTGAGGTACAGAGCAGCCTGGTAAAATGGCAAGAGAAATTGGAAAGAGTAGGCCTCAAGATCAGCCGTTGGTACTAAGACCGATCAACTATGACAAGTGCCCCTTAAACTTAAAGGAAAATCTATAAGACTGTCATAAGACCTGTCGCTATGTATGGATCTGAATGTTGGGCAATGAAAAAGACGGATGAGAGGCTCTCCTGTATGGAGATGCGTATGTTAAGATGGATGTGTGGGGTCACAAAGTTAGATTCCGCAGTTTTTATTTAAACGAAATCCTCAAATCAACATCATCAATGTCATAAAATAATTCGTCGTTTAAATGTCTCATTACGGGATATTAGTTTTTTTCTTTCTTCAATAGTTTGACTGTAGGCAACGGAACATCAGCTGCAAATTTTGTGAAATATTTTTCATTTATGTCATCAAGTTGGACTTTCTAACTTTATTCGCAAAGAAATTTCTAGAATGTGTGTTTTGAATGATTGCTGAAACAAAATTGGTAGTGCACATTTTTGAACTGGCAACTACTAATATGAAAGTTTTAGAAAGAATAGAGTTAATATTTGCGAGTATCCTGTTGTGAAACGGCTGGGTTTGAATCCCGCACCGAGACAAATGTTTGTGTGACAGGCTATTTGTTTCGGGTCTGGGTGTTGTGGGACCGTAGTCCCTCGTAAATACCCACGATACAGGTTTTATCTAGTGCGGGGTCAGGACTATATGTGGCTGTTGGGTGTATTTATTAATAATAAGTTTTAGAAGAATACTTAAACTTATTACTAGCCCCGTATTAAACATTGTCCCACTGCTGGGCACGGGCCTCCTCTACTAATGACAGAGGTTAGGCCTTAGTCCACCACGCTGGCCTGTTGCGGGTTAAAGACTTCACATGGCTTCGAAATTCTTATGAGAATTCTCAGGTATGCAGGTTTCCTCACGATTTTTTTCCTTCACCGTTAAAGCAAGCGATAATTAACAACGAAGACACACGCTTTTTTTAAAAAAGTCAGAGGTGTGTGCCATTTTTGAGTTTCAATCATACGACTTTCGTATTGACAGTCGTTTGCTGGTGGTAGGATATTCATATCCGCCCGGATAGCGACCACCGTACACAGGGTGTAAAACCCGCCATAGTGGCACAAGCAACTGTGTCGCGTTCCGGGATCAGCCAGTGTATATCCGGTTTCTGTCGGGGGTTTAGAGTTGGGGTACGATGTTTGGCCATTTTGCGGCTTTCTGAGTACTCTGACACTAGACCCTCGACCACTTCTTCACCTTCTTGCCCATGGCGTAGTGTGAAGAAGCAGGCCGGCTTGATTGTGTTGAGTAGAGGGGGATTTAGATCGCCTCTCGCTACTCGATACTCTTATTGGACCGCACTGTGCTTACCATCAGGTGCAGTGTGGTCAACGTGCCAGTATAAAAAAAAAGTCCGAACCGCAACCAACTAGGCTATGGCTACTATATATAAGTTTTATAAGAATACTTACCTAACAACAAAAACGTAAATACACACAATTTTATCCATGAGTTTCAGATACTGTTTATAGAAAACTTTGAATAGCTCGTAACGTGGCGTTAAATTAAAAAGTCAACTATTATTAAAGTTAATTTTTGAGAATTGCCTTTAACAATACTATATGCTCCTATTGCAAAAACGCTTCATCCTACTATATTCTACTATTTCCTACTAATATTATAAATGCAAATGTTTGAATGGATGTTTGTTACTCAATCACGCTACAACGGCTGGACGGATCTGGTTGAAATTTTGCACAGAGATACATTATAGTCTGGAATAGCACATAGGCTATTTATCCCGGAAAAATGTAAAGTTCCCGAGGGATAGTTTAGTTTTTCACGTAGCAAGGTATTGACATAATTTTTGCGTAGTGGCAGTTTACGGATCAGAAAATGACATAGGCCACTTTTTATCCCGGAAAAATGCACGCATCCTATAGCAAAATACAGAAAGGTGTAATAGCTTAGATGTCTTCATGGATTGTATACCTTTTCTTTCAAAAATACTCCACGCGGGCGGAGCCGCGGGCAACACTTAGTATGAAATACACCTGTTTGTTTTAGGCGAGTGGTTCAATTTTTTAAAGCGTTTAAAAAAAATGTAAAAGTCGTATTAAAGGATTATCCATATTAGGGAGAGTTCAAAAACTGGGCCATCGCGTGAGTAGGTGACACATGGCTTTGATTAATGTTAATTAATTATCTAATGAATTAATTCAGTCTATAGTTTTTTTTATCCTGGCAAAGTGACCACACTGCACCTGATGGTAAGCGCAGCCGTCCAGTTAAGAGTAGGTATCGAGTAGCGAGAAACAATCTATCCCCTGCTACTCAACATAATCATGCCGGCCTGCTTCTTCACACTACGCCATGGGCAAGGAGGTGAAAAAGCTGTCGAGAGTCTAGTGCCAGAGTACTCAGAAGGCCGCAAAACGGCCAAACATCGTACCCCAACTCTAGACCCCCGACAAAAACCGGATGTGCACTGGCTGATCCCGGAACGCGACACACTTTCGTGTGCCACTATGGCGGGTTTTACACCCTGTGTACGGTGGTCGCTATCCGGGCGGATATGAAAATCCTACCACCAGCAAGTTCAGTAGATTTGTAAAGAATTTCTTGGAACTTTTTTGATTTGTACCAAGATTGCTGTAGTCATAACATCATACAGGTGCTACAAACTAGGCTTTCTGCCATGTTCTAAACCTTACGCGTTAAAACAACATAAAAACGCGCCCTCAAATTCGCCCTAATCGCAAATTACCTTATAACCAGAATAAATACTAACTCCAAACTAAAAGCCAATCAATTTTCACCCTTATGGCAATACATTTAAACAACACTATTAATCCCATAGCAGCACCGTAGCTTGTTCATTCGAGCCCTTTAGATATAACCTGTGATTGGCTAGCGAGGTAAATGCGCGCGCAAACAGAAAATCACTGAAACGATGTCTTCATTTTGTTTGATTTACATTGCTGCTTGATCACCAAACTAGTTTTTGTAAAGAACTTTGTGAAATAAATAAATGGACGGAAAATATGGCGAGAAAACTTTTTCGTGTCAATTTTCAAGGTTAGGTGGATGTTTAGAGTCTGTTAACCTGCGTTAAGCCAGCACGGCGGACTAAGGTCTAACACCTCTTATATAGGAGGCTTTTAGTATATAAAATATTTTTTTGCATAGTCCGACAAACGAGCCAGTGGGTCACCTGATGTTAAGTGATCTCCACCGCCCATGAACATTCACAATACCGAAAGTATCATGTATGCGCTGTCGGCCTTAAAGGACAGGAATAGGGATTAGGGAAGGGAAGGGTGAATCTGGGCCTCCGGATATCTCACTTACCATACGAAACGCGACAGTAAACTGTCACTTTACGTTGGCTTTCTGTGAGACAGTGGTACTACCCCGGTTGAGCCGGCCCATTCATGCTGTAGACAAATATGTCTACAGCGTGGCTCTACCACTATCAAAGATAACATATGTGTTCCTGTGAGAGTAGGTCTTTTCATATCTGGATTATTTTATAATTAGTCGTCCCGGGCAGACGTTGTCCTGCCATAAACCGTCTTCTCTGTGGACCGAATTTTCGTTGAAAAAAAAAGAAAGTTGTGTAAACAAATAAAAATGTAATTAAGAAGCCATTTCAAGAAAATTCCGCCTCTGACTGCCTAAGTGCGCAGTTGTAATTGCGGATGCGTTATGACTGCTGTGCTGAGGTCTCGGGTTCGATCCCCGGGTCGGGTAAAGAGATATTGGGTTTTTATATTTAGAAATACTCAATATCCGCCTGGAGTCTGGAATTGTGCCCGGTATGGCGATAGGCTCGCCCCCTATCACATTATGGCACTGTAATAAATTCGGCGAAAGTGGGTGTACTAGTTACACCTCTGCCTACTCCTTCGGGAATTACAGGCGTGAGTGTAGGTATATATATGTATGTATATCACGAAAATATTTTAGCTTTAGGTAGAGTAGTTTTGCCATAAAAAACTTAATCTTATATAACTTTGTTTATGTAAATAAATGGTCACCTAATCTGATTGCCGTAGAATCCATTACTATAACCAGCGATCTATATCTATTACGTACTAGATGCGGCGATGTGAAAATTCATTATATAGTTTGTCCCGTTTTGGCGCGCGGAAAGTCCCGTTCGAGAGAAAGTGACGGGAGTTAGAACTTCTAAATAGTTCTTAGTAAAATGAATAGATGGCATTAGTGGGCGGACAAGGTTTTGGAACATCTTTTTTCTTCGACAGTTCGTGTCTATAGAATATAAGTCAATGGCCACACGTCTTTTTATCTATTACATAATAAGTTTGACAGCGAATGTATACTACGCAGTAATTTCAAGCAAGCAATGGACTTGATCCAAACAGGAAAGCGCCGACCCATCTCTTCTTTAGATACGTTAACTCTTTAGTTCATTTGCGAAGATAGTTTACACTATCTGGCGGTTTTCGCGAAGTCAAAACGGTTTTTGTGTATAGTGCATCAAATTTAGTAGCTTTTATAGTGATTTTTGAAAATAAGCTATGGAAATTGATTTTAGTGCCTTGTTTAAATAAATAAAATGAAAAACAAGCGTGCATTGTAAATTAAAAAATCTGTATATTTTACAAATTTCGTAAATCATTATTATATTTTAAAATGTATAAATAAATACAAAAATATCTACTGAAAAATAAATAAAATAAATTTTTATGAAATTCAAAATGTAACCGTGTAAATTTAAATACAATTATAATATTATTAAAACTTATAAATAACTTTATATCGAAAATAATTATTAACATTTTTAATTATTCAACATAATCATCAAAATGTACAATCTGCAAAATTTAAAACTAAAAAACCCGCGTTAAAATTAGCACAGATTACAAATAATTTAAGTTTTTAAATTGCACATACAAAGGTCGTCGTTTCGTAATGCCATTTCGCGTATAACAAAATGGCGAATATCGGCAAAGTTTTGGCTACAATCAAAGCAGTTATTACAAGACTGGTATTTGCCTGCCATGGCATCATTGCTATATGGCAAGTTACAGTTTTTAAAGACAGTATTGAATATTGGTATCTTGCTTCTCCTATTTTACTTTTGATTTTCGAAGGCCTCTTCACGTTGACGATAAAAGAAAACCAAGAATGGAAATGGTAAGATTTTTTTATTTACCTAAGTACAATAGTATTAAGTCACGAGTAGCGGGGGATAGACTGTCCCTCGCTACTTGATACTCTATCTGGACGGCACTGCGCTTACCATCAGGTGCAGTGTGGTCACTTTGCCGCGCCAGAATAAATAAAAAAAAAAGAATACACGTGCTTAATATTCTAACTAAGGCATGTTAAGAGTTGAATTGGCAGATTAAAATAATAATAAAAAAAATCACTATTATTATTCTACCGCCAGCTTCAGTAGAAAAATATGAGCACATAATGTTGCTAAGTAAGCATATTCCTTAGGCGAATTAATAAAAAAAGTATATTTTTTTTCGTAAATTAATGTCACATTGACGTATTACGACCAGTATAGTAGTTGTTTCAATGCGTCTTTAAAAAGCCCTGATTAGGTCCTATCAGCTCTGTATACATAGATTACCTTAGAAACTTAAAGCTAACACCTTTTTGCCCATGGCGTGGTGTGAAGAAGCAAGCCGGCATGACTGTGTTGAGTACTCCACACTCTAATTGAACGGCACTGCGCTTATCCGATGCAGTGTGGTCACATTGCCATGCCAGAATAAAAAAGAAAAAAAACTATACTTTTTTTGTCTATGAAAAAAAACTAAACTGTAAATCTTTATTATATAAAAGATTTTTAGGAAATGTCATGAAATTAAACTAATGAATAATAAATACACACATAGTTCTGACCTCACACTAGGTCAAACCTGTCCCACAACACCTAGTCCCGAATAAAATATCTGTCTGTCACACGCTCATTTGTCTCGATGCGGGAATCGAACCCACGGCCTCTCGTTTCACAGCCGGCTTCTGGCCCGGTGTAACCAGTACACTTTTCGCCGAATTTCGGTCCCAAAAGGGGTTAGGGGGCGTTCCTACCGCCATACCGGGCACAATTCCAGACTCCGGGCTGATACTGAGTATGTCTAAATAGTAAAACCCAATATCACTTTACCAGACCCGGCGATCGAACCCGAGACTGCGCCACCGAAGTAGTCAGAACAGTGAGTGGAGAACAGTAATTCTATGTTATGTTTATTAACAAGGTTTTATTGACTTCATTTATGATAAATAAGCAGCGATAGCCTAGTTGGTTGTGGTACGGACTGTCAAGACGAAAGTTGTATGTTCGAAACAACAGCCCAAATACACCTCTGACTTATAAAGTTACGTGTGTATTGTTAATTAGCGTTTGCTTTAACGGCGAAGGACAACATCGTGATGAAACCTGCATAGCTGAGAATCCTCATAAGAATTTAGAAGGTATGTGAAGTCTACCAACCCGCATTAGGCCAGCGTGGTAGAATAAAATGATATGTCAGAAAATACGTATCTAGGACTACTGAGTTTAATTTTTATGCCATATATTACTGGAGTTATCCTTATCTATACTAATATTATAAAGAGGAAAGATTTGTATGTATGTTTGTAACGAATTGGCTCAAAATGTACTGGACAGAATTTAAAAAATCTTTCTCCATCAGAATGCTACATTATCACTGATTAATATATGTTATTTTAATTGCAAGAAAAAAATAAGGATCCCTACTAAAACTACAACAATGTTACCTAAGGTGTGAAAAAAAATCCACGCGGGTGGAGCCGCGAGCAACAGCTAGTAGTATATACAGGAAGATGCAGAAAGGTAGTATAGAAATAAAACATAAAGGGTGGATGATTACTTATCGGTCAAGTTGAAAATCCCTAAAATCTTATCTTATCTGAGTAATTGGAGTTTGAAATTGTTTGGGATTGTTCGTTTTCTGATCCCTGAAGCCAATAACGATCTATTTTTGCAGTGTGTAAGTAATGCTTAGATAATCGGTTGGCACTTTATCAAAGTTTTTAAAAGTAACACACATTTTTTTTTATTCTGGCGTGGCCGTCCAAATAGAGTATCAAGTAGCGAGAGACAATTTATCCCCCGCTACTCAACACAATCGTGCCGGCCTGTCTATTGATAGCATCATTCCACTTTATTTTTTGTTTATATTTTCGCCCTCCCAATTTTAACAAATTTTCCATCCCATGGTTGTTTTGAAAAATTACCGAGAGCGATATGACCGCCAGCTGTGATTTTATACTTTGGTGTGTTGCAATATTATGTATTGTAGTGTACACATAGTATGAATAAATACAATTTTAAGATCAAAAGCCAAAAAAAATTGACAAAATTTTTTTACGTTTCAAATAAGTTACAACTCCTATACGTGGAACATTCATTGATACCACATTTTTGCAACATACTGTATCTATTTTCTTTGCCCCTAAAAGCTTATTAACTCAACGCTTGAATGGTCTTTCACAAAACAATAAATGTCACGGCTAGAACCAATTCACCCCTCGCAAGGTTAATAAATAAAGGGTTGGGGTAACAATTACCCAGCCAATTGTCTACGTCCTAGGAGATATGTCAATGACAATAGTATTTCAGCCAACAGGGTATTAGACTGTATCTGTATATATAAAAGAAGAAACTGACTGACTGACTGACTGACTGACTGACTGACTGACTGATTGATCAACGCACAGCCTAAACGGCTGGGGTTAGAGACTTGAAATTTTGACAGTAGGTACCTTTTATCACGTAGGCATCCACTAAGGAAGGGTTTTTGGAAATACCACCCCTAAGGGGGTAAAGTAGGGGATGAAAGTTTGTATGAAAAACCGTCATTTTTGAAGTTAAATACATGAAAATTGGTATTTTGTATTGTATACTTTTTCTCCCAAATATGACCTCCACGCGGGCGGAGCCGCGAGCAACAGCTAGTTAAAAATATGGATGAATGCTAGCCCTGTATTAAACATTGTCCGACTGCTTACGGGCATCCTCTACTAATGAGAAAGGTTAGGCATAGTCTACCAAATTGGTCTAATGCGAGTTGGTAGACTTCACACACCTTCGAAATTCCTTATGAAAATTCTCATGTATGTAGGTTTCCTCACGATGTTTTCTTTCACCGTTAAAGCAAGCGATAATTAACATTTAATACACATCTCACTTTAGATAAGTCAGAGGTGTATGCCGTGTATGCCATTTGGGTTTCGAACATACGACTTTCGTCTTGACAGTCCGTACCGCAACCAACTAGGCTATCGCTTGCTATATAACAATATGTAAAAATGTAGTTAAAAAATGTTGTATAAAATCCCCTACCCTCACAGCTTATCAAACCTGACAGTTGTTGAGACGCTAATGGCATCCGGAGTCAAAGCTGACCCAATTCCAGCAACAACGACCCCTAAAACAAACTACGGGACTTGATTACATTACATAAGCTTTTGCACCACGCGAGGAGTTTTGGAATATAATAAAGTAATTTACTAAATATATTCCCGTATCGTTTAAATGACACTCGGCGGTCAGTATTTTTTAGTGTCTGGGTAGGCAGACGAGCAGACGGGCCACCTGATGGAAAGTAGTCACCACCGCCCATAGACTTCTGCTATGCCAGGGCACAGAAAGCCGCTGCCTACCGTTGAACTTCGATAGGCAGATGAGCAGACGGGCCACCTGATGGTAAGTGGTCACCGCCGCCCATAGACTTCTGCTATGCCTTGGCACAGCAAAGCCGCTGCCTACCGTTGAACCTCGATAGGTAGACGAGCAGACGGGCCACCTGATGGTAAGTAGTCACCGACTCCCATAGACTTCTGTTATGCCAGGCCACAGAAAGCCGCTGCCCTGCCTGTGAAAAATATTTTTACAATTGGTTAATGCTGCCTCGCCAGCGAAACCAACAGCTCTCTTCTTGTTCCAATAAGGTTTTTACAAGCTGTTATAAATTGTACAGCTGGTTTAATTATGCTGGTGGCAGGATATTTATTTATTTTAATTGGTGATCTAGAGTTGGGGTACGATGTTCTGAGTACTCTGACACTAGACCTTCGACCGCTTCTTCACCTCCGTGCCCCATAGGGTAGTGTGAAGAAGCTATACAGCAGGCCGGCATCATTGTATTGAGTAGCGAGGGATAGATTGTTTCTCGCTACTTGATACTCTGCACTGCGATTACCATCAGGTGCAGTGTACATTGCCGTGCCAGGATAAAAAAGCCACACTGAAGCTGGTACCAATCTATAATGCAGATTGTCTGGTAATCTACTAAGCCTATTCTCGTGTAGCTTATACTAAAAAGGTGTTAGGCATCCTGACAAAACAGGTCTTGCAAAATTGACGAATTTCCTATCAAAAGATAAAGACAAAAAAAACACTACCCTGATGCGCCTGAATCCTCAGCTTCAACCGGTGTTTGTATGGAGCTGATAGCGTTCAAATC
This sequence comes from Laothoe populi, assembly GCA_905220505.1. Lineage (NCBI taxonomy): Eukaryota > Metazoa > Arthropoda > Insecta > Lepidoptera > Sphingidae > Laothoe > Laothoe populi. The sequence continues at coordinate 1,513,225 of HG992174.1, forward strand.
GTCAAGGTCATTAGCGAGTATAGCCTAACTGAGTTGTGATTGAAATTTATTTGTTCTAGGTTCTGCCCATCAGTTTTCATCTACCTAGGTCTTGTGGTTCCAGCAATATGGCTTCTAGAACTCCACAAAGTAGACCTTAGACTACAGAAGAAGATTATTAATATGACTTATGTTGAGGTAAGCATTATGGATGACCATAGTTTGAAGAAGCTCCTCAGCAGGCTAGCATAATTCCAAATTAAAATTATTACATCTCTTACTAACTAGATCACTTATACAATAGGCTATTTTTATCCTGGCACGACAGTGACCACACTGCTCCTGATGGTACCCAGTGCCGTCCAGCTAGAATATAAAGTAGCAAAAGACAACTATTCATCACTAGTGGATACAGTCATGCCTGCTGAGTAGCTTCAAACTACTTCAAAGGTCCCAGTATTAGTAGTATTTAGCTGGTGGTAGGATATTCATATCCGCCCGGATAGCGACCACCGTACACAGGGCGAAAAACCGCCATAGTAGCACACGCAAGTGTGTCGCGTTCCGGTATCAGCCAGTGTACAACCGGTTTTTGTCGGGGGTCTGGAGTTGGGGTACAATGGCCATTTTGCGGCCTTCTTAGTACTCTGACACTAGACCCTCGACCCCTTCTTCACCTTCTTGCTCATGGCGTAGTGTGAAGAAGCAGGCCGGCATGAGTGTGTTGAGTAGTGGGGATAGATCGTCTCTCGCTACTCAGTACTCTAATTGGACCGCACTGCGCTTACCATCAGGTACAGTGGGGTCAATTTGCCGTGCCAGGATAAAAAAAAAAGTATCAGTATACGTGGTCTGGCAAACTGTTGCACAAGTTGATGGTGCGACGAAGATACGAGTTTGCAAACCTCTTGGTGCGAGACGGGGTAGTAGACACCACAAAGCTGTGGCTCCACAAAGTATACGTGGTTCTGGTGTGGAAGGTAGTGGATGGGATAAGGTTACACAATGAGCATTCGCCACGATCCAGGTGTTCCTTATTCAGATACAGGAGGTCCAAAACCAAACATTCCTTTAAATCTTTTTATCCCAGATTTATTTACATGGGATGATCTATTACCTACCACTATCTCACAGAAATAAGATGTGAAGTTGAAATTCACTGTTGCATTTTGTCCTTTTGTACATTTCGAAGGAATAAATCGCACTCCTTTTCCAATCGTCATTCGTTTCCTTAGACAACGTACCCAATGTCGACCCTAATGGAGCGAGCGATGTGACTGCACCGGGCGCTATCATTCGCCGAAGTCAAATGAATGAGCAGAACAGTTGCTATGTCACAGACTCCACTGTGCTTGTCGTGGACTCACCCAGATATTTGCTAACTCTATCTAATATTTACGCACAGACAAGCAACTGCATAGCATGGGATCACTGAGGTTTGGAATTTAGAGGCGCCACTTTGAGATTTTGCATCAACTAATAATTTTGACAGCGCCACTACTGAACGTTATGTTTCTTGTGGTCTATACTGTGGACCTTATCATCAGACTCCTCATTTCCGACTTCTGCTGTACCTGATTTTTTATACTGTCTGTGCCCATCCACGTGCTGATATTATGGTCTAACAAAGTCTTCTTTTCAGACGGAAATTGTGATCCCAGGAGCAACAAAGATCCCAACAGATATGTGGGTAACGTTGATAGAACAGTTCCTGATGCTCACACTGATAGTTGGAAGGTGGTTACTGCCCAAAGGAGACTTGACGAGGGACCAGCTTAGCCAATTACTCCTAGTCTACATTGGTAAGTATAAAACTATTTTTATGGATTTTATCGCGGTTTTTTTACTCGTTGGTCCCGATGTTTCGAAGACTACAGCCTTCATGGTCACAGGCGGACTGAGTTTTATGTCATCACAAAAGGATAGTTAACGTTTCTATCAGCAATTAAGTTGATATTCATTTTAATTATTGTTAGTTCGATCTACCACAAGCTAACAGTGTTTTGAGGACTAACCGTTGGTATTTTGGGTTCCGATTTAATAAAGGTATAATTGGGTCCCAGGCCTAAGCTAGTTTCCAACCATCTTCTCTATTGAAATTTGGTTTTAATTTCAACAGACCTGTGAATAATCCTAGAAAGGAATCGGTGTTCTTTGACAAGTATTTATGGTTTGTAAAACCTAAGATAATATTTCGAGACATCCTCTGAATATTCAACTGCAGACTTCAGAAAAGCAGGTGTTTTGTATACAGACGAAATCATCCAGAGAGTAAAGTTTAACAGTAGGCAGCGGCTTTGCTTTTCCTTGGCATTGCAGAATTGCCATCAGGTGGTCTGCCTATCGAGGTACCAAACAAAAAAGTAGCATCTGAACAGAATGTACATTTTAGGCACAGCGGCTGATATCATAGAATTCTTCGACTCATTCAAAGACGAGAAGGTAGCTTCTGAGAAAGTGCTGGTGCTCCTAACCCTGGCCATCTGGTCGTGGTCCCTCATGCAGTTCACGGTCGTGCTGACGGCGACAAAGTCCAGGAAATCCCGTGGAACTGCAAATAGGTCTGACATGTACGTAAATACTTGCACGCTAGCCCATTCACGACGCACGACATTTTGGACAATACCATACATTTGGATAAATAAACACAACCAATAGTCACACAGTCCTGACCTTGTTGGAATCTTGTTGCCAGCTACCGTGTTCCCTCCTTCCTGTGATCCTGGGTTTTTTAGGCGTAGTGTGAAGCTACACAGCAGGCCGGCATGATTGTGTTGAGTAGGGGCGGATAGATTGTCTCTCGCTACTTGATACTTTAACTGGACGGCACTGCACTTACCATCAGGTGCAGTGTGGTCACTTTGCCGTGCCAGGATAAAAAAAAACAATTCCAATCTCGAACTCTTTACAGTTTCAATTCCTATCTAGAAGATATTGGAACTCTAACTCACTCAACTCAATGCTCTATTTCATTTAGTTACTAAACTTCCGCCGTATACAGTTAAATCGTGCGCTGGTGTTGTGTTCAAGAGTGCCAATTGAACAGTTTTCGAACCCAATCCCAATTTTAAATTGGAATCCAGTGTCAAGAGTAACCCTCTTGATCCCGGTCAAACCTGCAACGTTGTATCAACTACGAGAGACTTCGGCCGAGACCCAGACTCGAAATGACTTGTAGATCACACATATGTATCGGCGCGGGAATCCTGGCCTCTCGTTTCGCAGCCAGCTACTCGCCCACTGCGTGATGAAGGCTCTCAATATATATCTATCACAGCATCTCAAATCATCAGTTATTCAAAGCAATGATAGATAATGAAGTAGGCTAGTTGTTTTGCTTCTTCATAATGATCGTTTTAATAATAATACTAGCCCTGTACTAAACATTGTCCCACTGCGCATGGGCCTTCTCTACTAATGAGGTCAGGTCTTAGTCCACCACGCTGTAATGCAGGTTGGTAGGCTTCACACAATTTTGAAATACGTATGAGAATTCTCATGTATCCAGGTTTCCTCACGATGTTTTCTTTCGTTAAAGCAAACGATAATCAACAATGAATACACACGTATGTTTAAAGAAGTCAAAGGTGTATGCCATTTGGGTTTCGAACATAGCTTTCGTAGTGACAGACCGTACCGCAACCAACTAGGCTATCGCTGCTTTCGTGCTTTTTGTTTCTTTCTGCTGTGATCGTTTTAAATATTTGAAATTATATACGAGTTGTTTTTCATTAATTTTGTTAGGTTTTTGAGTATGATTGATAGAATCTAAGAATGTAATTTATTTTGAAATTGAAAAATGATATCACCTAAAACTAAATAAAACACGGACTCAATGATAAGCTGCTAAAGTATTACCAAAATGAGAATGAGGTTTTTATGGGGTCTCTAGAGTTGGGGTACGATGTTTGGCTGCTTTGCTGCCTTCTGAGTACTCTAACACTAGATCCTCGACCGCTTCTTCACCTTCTTGCCCATGGCGTAGTGTGACGAGGCCGGAATGATTGTGTTGAGTAGCGGGGGATAGATTGTCTCTTGCTATTCGATACTCTAATTGGACGGCACTGCGCTTAGCATCAGATGTATTGTAGTTTTTGTTGAATTTATCTAACATGGTGTTACTTCAAATCAATAACTAAGAGTTTTTTATGAATTCGAAGAAATAATAAAAACATATATTTTGCAAATCAATCATATGATCATATATTAAAATTATGGGTAAAAATTTACTATTACATAAACAAAGAATCAAATCAAACACAAATAAAAATAATCAGATTGAGTTTAATATTGCCGTGAATTCGATAACAATAAATGTATTATAATATTTCATTTATTACTACTACAAAATTGGCATAGCAGCGATAACTTTGGATCATACTATTAATAATCATAGGTTCTAAACCAAAACCAATGGCACATCTCTGACTTTGCAAAGTTACGCGTGTATTGTTAAACATTGCTTGCTTAGCGGTGAACGAAATCATAAGGAAACATGTCTCAGAATTTCAATATGTGGTCCGAGTTTCAATTTGCTGGTGGTATATTCATATCCGACTGGATAGTGACCACCGTATACAGGGTGTAAAACCCGCCATAGTGGCACACGCAAGTGTGTTGCGTTCCGGGGTCAGCGCACATCCGGTTTTGTCAGGGGTCTAAAGTTGGGGTACAATGTTTGGCCGTGTTGAGGCCTTCTGAGTACTCTGACATTAGACCCCCGACCGCTTCTTCACCTCCTTGCCCCATGGCGTAGTGTTAAGTAGCTATACAGCAGGCCGGCATGATTGTGTTGAGTAGCGAGGGATAGTTCGTTACTCGCTACTTGATACTCTAACTGGACTGCATTACGCTTACCATCAGTGCAATGTGGTCGCTTTGCCGTGCCAGGAAAAAAAAAGTGAAATCTACCAATCCGCATTAGACCAGCGTGGTGGACTAAGGCCTAATCCTCTTCTAGTTGGAAAGTGTATAGATATAAAGCTGGTACTCTTATAAAAGTGGTAATATGATGATTTAGTAATTAATATCTGGCTCACCAGGTTGACAAAGTACTAAACTAGGTATAGTAAAAGAATAAGCACGAGAAATGAATCGTCTCTGAGAATCTGGAGCTAAGTGACCGATGAATAAAATCTTTAGTCTTTCACAAAAATATGTACAGATTCTGGATAACTTTAAAATAACACGAACTTGACTGCCTCGGTGGCGCAGTTGTAATTGCGCATGCGTTATGACTGCTGTGCTGAGCTCTCGGGTTCAATCCCCGGGTCGGGTAAAGTGATATTGGGATTTTCTATCTAGAAATTCTCAGTATTAGCCCGGAGTCTGGAATCTGTGCCCGGCATGGCGATAGGCTTGCCCCCTATCACATTATGGGACCGAAATTCGGCGGGTGTACTGGTTACACCTCTGCCTACCCCTTCGGGTATTACAGGCGTGAGTGTATATGTATATATAACACCTACTTTGGTCTAAATTACCGTATTATACGTATTCAAGGTATTCAAGAACTATCCTTATGACATACAGAAATCAATGCATAGCGAAAAGCTACGTCATTGGTTCATTTTCGGCGGCAAACACAAACTGACCTATCACGTAGTATTACACACGGCCATAAGAGTAAATATAATTTTTTTTAACACCTTACTTTTCCTCGCAAAGCCATCTTACACAACGCTGTATAAAGCTGACGCTCAAGCTTCTCTGACGTCAAGCCGTCAAGCCAAACTGTCATCACCTTCGATTTCAGGAACAGTCGGGCGTGCTGCTGCAGCATAGAAGTATGTGCTATTATAATGAACATAGCGCTGCAAGATGCACCGTTTCTGGCATTTCGCCTTCTAATTATATGCCATTATAAAATTATTAATTATATGAATATATTTTTCACGTGCAAAAATACTTTGGTGAGTTAATATTATTGATTAGATAATTTTAAGGCATGACACAATAGACAACATTCTTGTAAAGGTTATTTCAGGTACTTTTTATGTTTAATTTCTAACAAAATGGATCTGAAAATACCAAAAGAAACTCTTTAACGAACACAGAATCAAAATATATCCCACTCGATCCCGCTCGATCGCACTCTCTCTCATTCTCTCTTAGGCTTAGTCCTATAGATTTATATGTTTGTCTCTTTTTACTGTCGCTTTTTCGTTTCATCGAGTTTCAAATCACAACGATTCTAAAGAAGTTTCAAAAATAAATTTTAGGTAACATATTTTCTTAAAAGGGTTTCTTTGACGGATTATTTTCAACAGTAAATATCATACAAAATGAAATATAATATAAAAATACCTACTATTTAAAACATCGTTACCTTAGGAGCATTTAGTTTATATTGAATACTAGTCGCCTTTTGTAATAAAACATACTTGTCACATGGTTTTAACAACGGTTTAAACCTAGAACCTACTAACTAACTTAAGTTTCATGAGGCCGTACGGGTTTTTTCGGTCTTTCCCATCATCATTTAAAATACAAAGAATTAAATGATTTTTTTGAATGATCTTCAAAAGTTTATGTGCCTTAATTGGAACAACTTCTAGAGCAACGAATGTTAAGTCCTCTAGCGAAGGCCCTTCAAGCATTATTATTCGGTGTTCTATATAATAATATATGAAGCGTCGCGCAAACTTTGCAACCGCGATTCAGAATTTCTTGACGAATTTAGGTGTGAACTTATGACAAAACCAACTTTTTCAGGTAATTCTTTTGCAAATATATAGGTTATATGTTCTCCATTTGGAAACAGTTGATGAAGGAACTGGCGGATCTGTTTACAGAAAGAGACGCAAGCATAGGTCCAAAGATAAGAAAGAACGGTCAAGAAGACATGGGTAAGTCAATATATACATCTAACATAAGCACACCTGAAACACATACATATACATTCACGCCTGCAATCCTCAAAGGGGTAGGCAGAGGTGTAACCAGTACACCCACTTTTGGCAGAATTTATTTCCCATAAAGTGATTCGAGCCTATCGCCATACCGGGCACAATTCCAGACTCCGTTCTGATACTGAGTATTTCTAAATAGAAAAACCCAATCACTTATTTTTGCCGCACCATCAAGCTGTGGAACAGTTTGCCAGCTACCGTATTCCCTCCTTCCTATGATCCTGGCTCCTTTAGGCGAAATGTGAAGAAGCTAAACAGCAGGCCGGCATGATTGTGTTGAGTAGCGGGGGATAGACTGTCTCTCGCTACTTGATACTCAATCTGGACGGCACTGCGCTTACCATCAGGCGCAGTGTGGTCATTTTGCCGCGCCAGAATAAAAAAAAAAAAAACTTTACCCAACCCGGGGATCGAACCCGAGACCTCAGTCACAGGAATCATAACGCATGCGCAATTACAACTGCGCCACCGAGATAGTACACCTGAAAGTAGTTTAAGAATAACTGAATGAATTTCATTCATTTTTAAAATAGATATTTTTATCCTATAATAATTTATTAGAACTAAATAATTAACCGAAACCATAAAACAGTCGAAACAAATGAAATTGTATCATAAACGCAGGTGACAAGGTCCTTTTTAAATGCAACAGTAAACGAAATCTGTTATCAAATAATTAAAGTTCCACGAGTAAGCGATAAGTAGCTTATTAAAAAAGTAAAAAAAAAATGATATTTTTTTGTTTTTTTGTAGTGCGATTTTAAAAAGAATCTTATAAAATCAAAAACGGCTATCTACACTTAAGTTTGAGTTTTGTTGACATTAAAAAAAATCTATGGTGCAGCAATAATTACTGGCGTATAATTGTTGAATAACCTATGGATGTTTATTTTTCTACCATGTTACTAAGAAAAAATCGCGATAAATTAAAAAATAAGCTATTAGAATAGAAATAGCCATATTTCACCAAATTTTATAAAGTACGAGTTTTTTTTCTTTTATTATTTAGTATTAATTATGTAATTTATTTGACTTAATATTTTTCATATTAATAAATAAACTCATATGCAAAAAAAACGGGCGGTTTTGATTTTAATTCTTCTTTAAAAAAATACAGTACCAAAATGATTTCAATCATTTGTACATGTTACTGGCCGGTTTTAAAAATGCCGTGGTGTTTAAAACAGTACGTTCTAAATTAAAATTTTCGTTTGATGCTCGTTTTTACAGAAAACCACTTTTTATCCTACATTTTTGGTGCGAAGTTCCAAATGATAATATCGGTTTTCATAACTTTTAGTCAATTTTTATGAATTTATTTCATATTCTTAATTGTCAAAGCTTCATTTATTGCTGTTTAGCTGTCTCAATAATGTTAGAGAAAGTGGTAAAAGCTACCAAAATTATTGCGCTGCTCGAAGAGGGTTGCAGCCAATGCTTCGTGGCTCAGAGGCTAAGTGTGAGTCGCTCGACGGTACAAAGGACCTGGCAGCGGTATCAAGACACCGGTTCCGTTGACAGAAGGCCTGGTTCTGGAAGAAAACCATGTACCCAACCACGGGATGATCGTTTTCTTGTGAGTCGCGCATTGAGAAATCGCAAGTCTTCGTATATGGACCTTAAGAACAACCTCGAAGAAGTAAGAAATGTGCATATTAGTCTATGGACGGTCAGGAGGAGGCTTCTCGCGGCCAATATACGCAGTCATCGCCCGGCCCGCGGCTCTAAGTTACTCCGTGAGCACAGAGTTGCCAGGCTTAGGTTTGCTCGAAATTGTGTGTCATGGACTCAAGAAGACTGGAATAGGGTATTGTTCTCCGATGAAGCCAGGATATCTCTGTTCGGTGAAGATCGACGTCGGCGAGTGCTACGAAGACGAGGAGAACGCTTTGCAGAGGCTTGTTTTGAAGAAATCACACCTTATGGTGGGGGCTCTGTTATGTTTTGGGCAGGAATAAATTCAATGGATCGTACAGAGTTAGTCTTCATAGAAAACGGCTCACTGACTGGACATCGATACATAACGGAAGTTCTAATTCCTCATGCACAACCCGCATTGGCTGCTTTAGGCGAAGACTCAATTTTTATGGACGACAACGCTCGCGCCCACCGGTCTGGCGATGTGGAGGCGTATGTGCAAGAGGTCGGCATTCGTCGTTTGGATTGGCCAGCTCGAAGTCCCGACCTCAATCCTATAGAGCATGTCTGAGACGTTCTGAAACGACGCGTGAGATCAGTACAACCGGCTCCGCAGACCATCAGAGAGCTGAAGAATGTGATTACCGCGGAGTGGGAACGTATTCCGCAAGCAAGTATCCGGGATATCCTCGCTAGCATACCCAGACGAATTCAAGCTGTGATTTCAGCTAGAGGGGGTCACACTCGATACTAAACATTTATCTGCTTTTACTTTATTAAAGAAAAAACAAACAAAAATCTTTGTTAACTTTTACTTCACGAGCATATGCACTACTAGCGAGCATACACTACTAGTGAACTTTAGCATTAAAACCCATAAATTTTATCAAAATTTTATGATAATACTGACGAAAACGATTATTTGCTTATTAATTTACAAAATTGTGAAAGTAAAACTACCTGTAATTATCAAACAAACCAATAGTAACATTTGAAATGGTTCATTGCTTAGGTGCCCGTTTTTTGTGCAAATGAGTGTATTATTGTTAAATTATTTGAGTCACACTTGTATGCCAATATGAGGCTGATCATAGAGCACCTAATATAAGTTACATGTCAACAATGTAACCACCTATGTATCACAAGTGAATAAATGATTATGATTATGAACCGATTATCTTAACATTAAAGGTCTTATTCATAATGAGTTATCGGAGCTTTATAAGGCCGTTAATAGGAGCTTGTTAAAAAATGTTGAGCGTTTTATCTTTATTGAGCCATTATGTATAACATTTTTTAACAAGCTCCTATTAGCGGCCTTATAAAGCTCCGATAACTCCGATAAAAACAGTTCGTTATCGTTAATCAGATATCATAAAACGATTGATTCCAATTTTAAACTCCAATTACTCAAATAAGATGAGGTCTATGTGATTTTAAACTTTACCGATAAATTACCAATCACCATCTTTTACATCCAATTTTATATATACCACATTTTTGCAACACCCTATAGAAAATATTTCTTACAGCGACCACAAGTCTAAAAGGCACAAGAGGAAACGTGAGATAGCAGAGACCACTGTATCCGTGATCAGCGACCCTCGGAAACATGACAGAGTTGATGGCGGCAGGATCAGGTAAGCGAAGTAAACCCAACAGTCACACACATAGCCCCGACCCCACACTAAGATACGAGTCTTGTGTTGTGGGTATCAGGGACTACGAGAAACGCATCCTCTCACAACAACAAATCCCAGACACATCAGTCTGTCACACAAACATTTGTCCCGGTGTGGGAATCGAACCCACGGCCTCGCATAGCCGACTACTCGCCTACTGCCACGGAAGCTGTCGATAAAGTATGTCATCCATCCAAAGGCCAAAGCCCTATATATACACTCACGTCTGTAATCCTCGAAGAGGTAGGCAGGTAACCAGTACACATCTCGCAGAGTTCGTTACCGTATGATGTGATATCTAGTCTGCCATATCGGGCACAATTATACTTCGGGCTGATACTGAATAATTCGTGATAGAAAAACCCAATATAACTTTACCCCACCCGGGGATGGAACTAAAGTGTCTGTGCTTGCTGCGGCGCCATGTGCCAGGTCGGTCTCTTCCCTGTAACATGGTTGAGGAGGCCGATGGCTGACACATGCGTCATTACTCGTGAACGGGTGTGGCTCGTGTGGACTGGTCTGCTGAGACTGTTTTCTGGACCAACTGTTTTAAGAAATCGATATTTTCATCACTCTCACGACGGTCATGTGCGGCACAGGGTGTTGTAATGGGTTCTATTTTACTATATTGCAATAAGGCAACTTAACGTACATTGAGCTGCTCTAATCTAATGTAATTAAACTAAAATCGTATATTAATTGTATGACCAATTATTGTTAACCAGTGTGAAAAGAGCAACGCTAGTGTTTCTTGCCCGTTCTTCTCTAGCGCAACTGCATTCCGAACAGGCGGTAGAGTAAAAAATTTACTGAATCTAAATGATGTATAACATTTCATAGATTCAATTAATATTTGATTTTGATTTTTGAACCCGGGACCCCAAGCCGGCTATAACAACTATATAACCTAACCATACAAACAACACAAAATAAAACAGATAGAGTGTTAGCCCAAGTTAATCTAACATAGCGTATATGTATAGATGTAGGGATGAGGGGACAAAGGTTCGTCGCCTTGACACGGGGAGAATCACGGCCGGTAGGGATGGGACAATTATCGATATTTATAGCTACCAGTAACTTTATTATTACTTCCAAAAATATAGGCACAGTTGAAAAATAATGTTGATGTTTCAGAGATATCGTGGTATTTCGCTTATATATATATTTATATGTGGGTGACATGTCGACATGCCGGGGTTGTGAGAGGGCTTATACATCCCTCTCCGATATCTAGATATTGTCAGGATGCACATCAGATGATAGTTCAGTAGAAAAACACAATATTAACACTAGACACTTGAGAGTTTATTAAACTACTGCCAGTTCGGAATGCAGTTATGCATGGGGAAGAACCTAGGCAAGAAACCCCATAGTTGCTCTTTTAAACACAGCATAATCCAAATTACTATAACTGATACTAATTAAAGTTTCAGATCACGTTAAAGTATTACTTTAAATAGTATTTCGTACCTCTAAGTTACTAGCTATTCAAGATTGAATATTGAATTCCTCCTTCCTCCGAGGAAGCGCACCCTTTTTATTGTGATATTGTCTATTATGCCCCACTCTGTGCGCGAGCTCACCCTATAAACTACTCAAACCCACCCTCAAAATAGCCAAGCAAGTGATGGTACAGACACTTCAATAAAACGAGTTATTTAAAAGTTCAATTGAGTATCCCTTGTCATGTTGCTCCGACATTATAAGATTCATTAACCTACTATCAAGTGCTATGATCTCAAACTATCGACGTCGATATATTTCCCATCCCTATTACCTAAGGGTGCGGCAGAATGACTCGCCACACAATTGACCGTTCCACTAATAAAAATGTATAACTAACTTGACGGACTCAGGGATTTGTACAGGGGGTTAATTTATTAGTGAACGTATTCTATAATAGCAGCGATAGCCTAGTTGGTTGTACGGACTGTCAAGACGAAAGTCGTATGTTCGAAACCCAAATGGCATACACCTCTGACTTTCTAAAGTTACGTGTGCATTAAATGTTAATTATCGCTTGCTTTAACGGTGAAGGAAAACATGGTGAGGAAACCTGCATACCTGAGAATTCTCATAGGAAATTCAAAGGTATGTGAAGTCTACCAACCCGCATTAGGCCAGTGTGGTTGATTAAGGCCTAATCCCTCATTCGTAGAGGAGGCCCGTGCCCAGCAGTGGGACAATGCTTAATACAGAGCTAGTATCAGTAACTTTAAGATTTATTCTGAATGTTAACTATCATTCTTTCTTAATATTATAGATGTGAAATGTTGTACGTTTGGATGTTTGTTACTCACGCAAAACCGCTAAATGGCATGAATTTTGGCACACAGTTTAATACCTGTATTAACACTTAGGATATGTTATACTTGTTCAACGGTAGGCAGCGGCTTTGTTGTGCCCTGGCATTGCAGAAGTCTATAGGCGGTGGTGACTACTTACCATCAGGTGGCCCGTCTGCTCGTCTGCCTATCGAGGCACTAAAAAAAGGTTCTTTCTAATATATGCTCTTATCAGAATCTATTTATATTGCTATAAGCGCTCCATTCATTGCGAAATCTCGTAAAGAAATTCGGCACTTTGTAGTTAATCAGTGAGTCAGTAAAATCATCACACCATGTATCCGTAGAAATCAAATCATTTATTGTTTACTAGTGGTCCCGGGCTGGGTTTTCCAGCCATTAACCGCCTTCTCTGTGGACAGAACTTCAGCGCCACCTATCGAATCTAAAACTGTACTATCTTTTAAGTACTCAACCACACACATACACAAAATTTCATTGAAATCGGTTGAGTGATTTCAAAGTCTATAACGGACATAGGTAGAAACAATTTTTGTATTCTATGTATAGATTGACTATATATGTGTATATAGATTGACCCACCCGTACAATGACCCGAACAAAGGCCGGCGAAAACTTAATCTATTACTGTGGGGGGTCATAGCACCCATATAGTCTCTTGAATTCGTTCTAATCCACCTTCAAACACATTGATGAAGATATATGGCAGTTTGTTTAGATTAGGAAAAATCGCTTTAGATTCGTTTGTTTGACTTCAGTGACATTGGTTATTTAAGCGGTAAAGTTTCGCCGAGTCTTCTCAGGTCGCGTTTAGATCCAGTGGTTGATAAATTAAAAGTTTTATAATTCATAAAAATTACACAGACATTAATAAAAACAAATTATGCGTCCCTATAAAATTTGAAGGTTGCCCTTGATTTTTCTGAGATCCCATCATCAGATCCTGACTTGGTGCCAATGGGACCACCTGGGAAGTATACCCTTTTAAACAAAAAAGAATTTCTCGACTCGGTCCAGGCGTCGTCGAGTAATCGGGGAACATACATAAAAAAAGATTCCGACGAATTGTTAACCTCCTCCTTTTTGAAGTCAGACCTATGCTTAAAGGACCCTTATAATGACGCCGAGTTATGACGATATGCAGAAAGGGTACGGTTAGGTTTCCAATGACCGTTTTATATCCCCATCCTTTCTTTTATGGTAGACGTACCTATAATTTTTTATCATAGTCCGACAAACGAGCCAGTCGGTCACCTGATGTTAAGTGATCTCCACCGCCCATGAACATCCACAATACCGAAAGTGTCATGTATGCGCTGTCGGCCTTAAAGGACAGGAATAGGGATTAGGGAAGGGAAGGGGGAATCTGGGCCTCCGGATATCTCACTTACCATACAAAACGCGACAGTGAACTGTCACTTTACGTTGGTTTTCTATGAGACAGTGGTACTACCCCGGTCGAGCCGGCCCATTCATGCTGTAGACAAATATGCATACAGCGTGGCTCTACCACTTTTACCACTTTTACACTTGTACCTATAATACTTCTGATATTGTATTGTAGAGATAATTAAAACGCATGACTTAATAAAATCTTTCCACCATCGGACGACAAGAGACTCGGCGAAGCGTCATCGATACATGGTTGATATTCCACCAGTGCGCACGAAGCGTTTTGCTAGTACATTTATCATGCGCACCGCTAGAGAGTGGAACTCTTTACCGGAGTCTATATTTCGCGAAAATTATAACCTGGGTACCTTTAAGTCAAGAGTGAATAGGTATCTCTCTAGGCAAGTGTGCTCCACCGTAGACCACATCATCACTTACCATCAGGCGAGATAGTGGAGAAACGCAATCCTATTTATAGTAAAAAACTGTACTTATTTTTATTATTATTACAAGAGAGAAAACAAAACACAATCGCCATTGTTTTACATTCTTTTTGATTTTCAACCTTGACTGCCATAGTGGCGCAGTTGTATTTTCATATGCGTTACGATTGCTGTGCTGAGGTCTCGGGTTCGATCGGACCGGCTGGTCGGGTTGTTGTCAAGGGTTGGGAAACGATGTTTAACCGTTTTGCGGCTTTCTGATTACTCTGACACTAGATCCTCGACCGCTTTTTTACCTTCTTGCCCATGGCGTAGTGTGAAGAAGCAAGCAGGCATGATTGTGTTGAGTAGTGGGGGATAGATTGTCTCTCGATATTCTAATTGGACGGCACTGCGCTTACCATCAGGTGCAGTGTGGTCATTTTGTCGTGCCAGGATAAAAAAACACGTGAGTCATAATTTTGTTATTTTATTCCAGAGCAATAATACTTACAAACTCTGATGACATTAAGGAATTGGAATTGACAAAGTTGTTTAACGATCAAATTTCTAATGAAAATGAAAAGAAGAAGAAGTAAGTATTATAACCTGTTTATTATACAGCATGCTGCATAAAGGTGGTATTAATAAAGAGTACATACATATAAAATTTGCGTATAAATAGCATATAATGCAATACCTTGTAAATGTACCATACTCATCGTTTATTGCTACCTGGTCTGGTGATTATGGCCAAATAAATGATTTTCTTTCTTCTTCTTTCTTTCTTTCTAAATTATTCTTAGTACCACCCTTAATCACTCGTATCTATAAGGATTTAAAAATAAAAGTATGGAGTACAATACAAGCTTTTATCTCCATAGCATTAAAGTTAAAAATGGCATGTAAGAACGGCGAGTGTTGCTGTGATGACGCGCCGCCGGCGAGCTTATGAGTCATGACTGGTTACATTGTATTGTGACGTTCAATTCATATACACTCACGCCTGTAATCCCTGAAAGGAAAGGTGGAGGTGTAACCAGTACACCCGCTTTTCGCAGAATTTTATTACTGCCCCATAATATAATAAGAGGCGAGCCTATCGCCATACCGGGCTCAATTACAGACTCCGAGATGACTCAGGATTTCTAAATAGACTCACGATATTTTCCTTCACCGTTAAAACATGGGATAATTGGAATGAATATAGTGTTCATTTGGGTTAGTTGAGAACCTGTGAATTTTCGTCTCGGCAATCCACTCCTAACTAAGCTATTCATGCTGCTTAAGTATAAAATACCTTGTAAATTGAATTAACGTATCTCATCTTAAGAATTCGAGATAAATTCTTATTTGGTGCGCCATTATAGCTGACATAATATTAGTTTTTCAATTCTACGCTTTTGTTGGGGGTCTAGAGTTGGGGTATGATGTTTGACCGTTTTGCGGCCTTCCGAGTACTCTGACACTAGACCCTCGACCGCTTCTTCACCTTACCCATGGCGTAGTCTGAAGAAGCAGGCCGGCATGATTGTGTCGAGTAGCGGGGGTAGATTGTCTCTCGCTACTCGATACTCTAATTGAACGGCATTGCGCTTACCATCAGGTGCAGTGCGGTCACTTTACCGGGCCAGGATAAAAAAAACAAGTTTAGGAAATTTTGAATAAAGTAAGACATACAAGAATATCGATCTGTATCTTATAGAATACTGATATTACATTTCTATTTTCAGCGCTAAAAAGAAACAGAAATCAGAAACGTCTGAAGAATCAGTTAATGTCCACCACACAACTGACGATTCGGGCATTTGACATCATCGAGTGAGGCGTGAAAGCCCCAAACGAAGCCCCCGACATAAAGACAAGCACAAAGACAAAAAACATAAGCGAAAACATGATAGTAGCGAAAGCGACTCGGGTAGTTCAAGTTGAAAATGTCTTTGGTATATGGATGGAATTGTCTATTTTATGGCTGTATGAGTTACGGCCTTTTTGAAAAATGGATAATGGATGTATAGATTACGACCTTTGTCTTGTTTGTTTTTAAAAAGTATAATGTTGACAGTATGAGTTTATGTCAAAGACTTGGACGTATGCTAAACGACCTTAGTGTTGAACTTAGGCATTGTCTTTTTATAATTATTGTAAATTGACCAATGTTAAGGATTAATGTGGCCTTTGTAAAAATATAATGAGTAAGCAGGTCTATGGTTAAAGAAAATAAATATTATATTGTATACATATTGTTGGAAACATTTTTGTATTATAAGTCACTAGATACAAGCAGTAACCGTCACTGCCTCTGTACAAAAAATATATGAGCGGTATAAGTTACTTAAATGTTATTATGCTGTAAATTAATATTGATGTGGGTTAAGTAATGATGGCATTTCTAAGACTGTGTAAATGAGTTCCCTGTGCCTTCTAAAGAGAACAAATAACCACGTTAAGTGCCTTCTAATAACCGTTATAATATAAAATAATTTTTCATTTATATATTTTTTAAGTAATATATGTTTTATGTATTTTTGCCTCGGTGGCGCAGTTGTAAATGAGCAAGCGTTACGACTGCTGCTGTGCTAAGGTCTTGGGTTCGATCCCCGAATCGGGTAAAGTGATATTGGTTTTTTTCTATCTAGAATTTCTCAGTATTAGCCCGGAGTCTGAGCCCGGTATGGCGATAGGCTCCCCCTATCACATTATGGGACCGAAATTCGGCGAATAGTGGATGTACTGGTTACACCTCTGCCTACCCCTTCGGGGAATGCAGACGTGAGAGTATATGTGTGTATTTTTTAAGTATGGCCACGCCAATATTTGTTGTAAATTAACTATCACATAAAAACTGATGTAAGATGTGAAATGTGTGTTAAGATTTCCGAAAGTCTAAATTTCTTCTCATTTCATTGGTCGACAATTGAGTACTTACTTATTCTGTTGTCATTTTGGCTGTAAAAATAACGATTAAGTTATTCAATTGCTAATTTGTCAAACTCTGCTACACTCATATAAGAGTCGTATAGAACCAAAATCGGCAAAGTAGTAAAGACTTGTTTTTTTGGTAAATAAAAAAAGTTAACTTTCGTTTAAGTCGAAAGATGATTTTGCAGAATATTTTAATTTAACCTTAGGAGATATTTAATTGAATCAATGACAACACTAATAATAAAAAATATACAGAGTGTTGCAAAAAGGTGGTACTAATAAAATATCTAGAGTTGACGATTAGAAACTTATTACTATAAGCAAAAAAAAATCCAATTAGAAATAAAACTGCTTCATAAATAGATCAACAATAGAATTAATCACCCCTAAAACATACAACGCGAAATAAAATCACTCGAAGAAACTATGTTTACTTGCGTGTGACGTCACCAGAGTTGCAACCAATAACAGAGTGTTCACATCACAGATAAAATTAAAAAAAAATGTTGTACTTTATTTCGTTTAATTTGCAAAAAATATACATTATTTTGTTTAAAATTAAGTGAAAAATGGTTTTTTAGGCTATTGTCTAACAGGAGTCATCCTGTTAAACACAATTTGCAGTGTATTTTCAATGTTGTCAAATAGCCTATTGGGTCTATAGAAAGGACTATGGCACCTGCCTGACGAATGTAAATAATACGGATAAAATAGGCAGGTGGTGACTCGCCAACTCAGGTAGATGGGCTCCACAAAATAGTCGTTACAAAAAAGCGACAAAGGAGCAACATCATTTGAGCGGCTAAAGGGTGGGGAGGTGTCACTGGACTTTATACAATGATCACTATTTGAGTTATTAAGTATATATATTTTATAAATTATGGTTATAAAGTATTCTGGAGTATAATCCTATTACAAGAGGGTTTGCAAATGTACTTCGCGGCAAAGAAAGAAGATCTAGCCTAAAAGTTAAAATTAAAGGTTTTCTGATACCTGTACCTAATCCAGTATAATAATGAACTTAAATAAAATATAACAATAATATCAGCCTGTATATACTGCCCCACTAATAGATACAGACCTCGTCTACTGATGAGAAGATTTAGGCTTTATTCTTTTTTAACCGACTTCAAAAAAAGGAGGAGGTTCTCAATTCGACGTGTTTTTTTTATGTTTGTATCAGAACTCCGTCATTTATTGACCGATTTGGAAAATTCTTCTTTTATTACAGAGAATATGCTTCCAGATTGGTCCCATAGAATTTTTGTCAAAATCGGTTGAGTAGTTTGGTTTTAAAACCAAAATGACTTTAAAAAATATGTTGTCCGAATATACGAAACTGCGAATTTTGCTTTTCTGACACTTTTTCAGAGCTGTTTTCTTTTGGTACTCTATCCAATTCTATATTTGTACCACTAAAAAGCAAATAATAAATTCTTACTTTTTAAATAAAAATAAAACCGCCTTCAAAAATAATTGATTTAAATTGTATGTAATTACTTTTTGTGTTTTTAGTTGTGACTGGGTTTTTTTGTAGGCGGTTTTATTTTTATTTAAAAAGTAAAAATTTTTAATATATGGAGAACTAATCATTTGTTTCTAATTTTTATGAGATTAATAGATAAACGAAATAACATAATAATTAGTACATTTTCTTCCTCAATTGAAACATCTGTTTTTGTTTCAAAGGGATTCACACATCTTGTAAATCCTAGTTTACAGAACGAAACTTTAATTTATTCCGCAAAAAAATCATGATTACCTTCTACGAAAATGTATGACGAAGAGGCGAAAGAAGAATGCCAGGATCGTAGCTTGTGGCACTCAATAGTCTCTGACTACCCCCATAGAATACGGGTGTCAATGTATGTGTCCGCGAAAAAAATTGTGGGAGAATTGCTTTGATATAGGAATAAATTCGACATATTTTTTTCAACATACATTTAGCGCCACCTAGATGGCACTAATTAAACGGTGCTCTTCCCCACTGTATCAGTACATTTCATTTTTCCTAATGGATATAACGGGAACATTGAATCTTAAGACTTTATTTATATAATCAGCTTTTCAGTCATTTTATTTAAAAAACATTTCGGTCGTAGGTAAATACACGTCTTTCGCGCCATTTTTCTACTGTCATTTCTGACAGATTAGTCCAAAGAGTATTATACTATATACGGAAAGATTAGTCAATTGAGGGTTTTATTATCGTTCTACCCCAAAATGTAATAGTTTTAAATAACTATATAAAAATAATGTACGTTGGTAAGCGTATCATTTCAGAACGGCTGGACCGATTTGGCTTTGTAAATGTTCGTAATAGTTCTAAAAGAAGAAAAATTGCTTGAAAATTGGAAGATTCTAGAAATACGGAATGTTTTGGCGCGAAACGCATGTAAAGCTGCGTGAAAAGTATATAAGTAAACATTGCAGATGGGTATATCTATAAATTAGTATTGAAGTGTAAATTCGCGCACAATATTTTAATAATATTAGATTTTTAATAAAATTGTTTCGAAAAATGAATTGTTGTTTGTTTTTTTTAGTGCCTCTATAGATAGACGGGCAGACGGGCCACCTGATGGTAAGTAATCACCGCCGCCCATAGACTTCTGCAATACCAGGCCACAGAAAAGCCGCTGCCTACCGTTGTAAATCATGTAATCCCCGTTTCCTTTATTATATATCTTTTGCTTATATTTTATGAAAATTTAGCACAAATATTGTACAACGGTAGTTATCATTTTGCATTCATTCGAGCATCACGCATAAAGTACTTGACTGATTTGAAAAAACCATAGACACAGAAGGGACTCAGCGCTCTCTATCCAGCTATTAAGTAAATAAAATATAATAATAATACTAGCCCTGTATTAAACATTGTCCCACTGCTGGGCACGGGCCTCCTCTGCTAATCAGAGGGGTTGGGCCTTATTCCACCACGCTGGCCTAATGCGGGTTGGTAGACTTCGCCTTTGAAATTATGCCACTTGGGTTTCGAACATACGAATTTCGTCTTAACAGTCCTGACATACATTTGTTTCTCCTCGACCGCTGTCTACTGCCCACAGTTAGTAATACACACAACTAAACACACACTGAACTGAGGACAACTGCACACTGATCCAAACCGAGCGAGACTGACTCGAGAATGCAGAGACGCTCCTTTTTAACCGACTTCAAAAAAAGGAGGAGGTTCTCAATTCGACTGTATGTTGCTTTTTTTTTTTTTTTTTTTTTTTTTTTTATGTTTGTTACCTCGTTTCTCTGTACTGTGTGAACCGATTTCGACCATTCTTTCTTTGATTGAAAGCTGGTGCTTGTCATTTGGTCCCATAAAAATATGGTGAAGATCTGATGAATATCTTCGGAGCTGGAGAGGGTAACTCCTTAAAATTAAGTAGTATTCCAGTGGTTCTTTTTGCATTACGTTCATTATAAAAGTTAAGTTTCAGTGAGAGAGGGTAAAAGGGGTGGGGGTGAGGGAGGGGGGTGATAAAATTAAAATACACGTAAATTCTAATATCTTCAGCAGCTTTTAACCGATTTTATATAATTTACCACTAAAAAGAAAAAAATAAATTATTACTTTTTAAAAAAAAATTAAACCGCCTTCAAAAAACCCCAGACACAACTAAAAAGCAAAAAATAATTGGTTACATTTAAATCAATTAGTTATATGCAATTTAAATCAATTATTTGGAGTCGGTGCCAGCCAAAACATGGAAAAAACAGAATAATCAGGCATACAAAAAAATATAAAAAAGATCCAGACTTGGTTTTTATAAATCTAAAAGTAAAGAAAACAACACCGGCACCGACTCCAAAAATAATTGATTTAAATTGCATATAACTAATTGATTTAAATGTAACCAATTATTTTTTGCTTTTTAGTTGTGTCTGGGGTTTTTTGAAGGCGGTTTAATTTTTTTTTAAAAAGTAATTATAGCAAATCAACCGAGTATAAATTATGAATCTACCCGTACTTATTTTGTAAGAGACCCTCGACATTTCCAATAAAGAAAGACTACCCTCACACCAAGATTTAATAGTTTGCTGCTTGTTCACAGTTCGCGACTATTCGCGACAGGAGTGCTACCAATATAAAAATCCAGAATTTCCGCAGCAATATGCGAGGCAGAGTTTATTTTAAATAACGGTGTCTAAAAAAATAATCAAAATTCCTTTGGTATGTGTCTGAGTTAATCTTTGAAATTAAAAAGGCATTATAAAATATAATTTACTTATAATTATTATTTACAATAAATAAATTAATAAATAATAAAAGCTAATATTAATACAATTAAATATATCGCCAAATATTTATTTAAAAAGTGCCAAATTACTATATCACCAAAGAAAAAGAAGAACTATACTAATAAAAGCAACAGAAAAATAATTTTGAGTGTAAATTTAGAACTTTGAGCTATTAATTACATAAATAATCTGTTAAAGGCATTTGACCAACGTAGTATAACTATGAGACCTAAAAAGGAAAGATTTATTTAAAACCTAATAACGGTAATTTCCGATGCCAAATTACTTATTAAAAAAAAACAAATATGCATTATTTTTTTTTAAGGAACAATGTTAAACCATGAAATCAAAAAATTATAGATTTAAAAACCTAATAACAGTAATTTCTGATGATTAATTTAAAAAACTGGATTATTTTTTAAGATACAATGTGTCGCATAAATGAATTTAGAAAAAAAATTTTAAATAGTCAAATACCCATCATCTAGCATACTGGTTAAATTTATCAATGTTCAATTTCGGCGCCATATTTTAGGTACAAATCCCGCCAAAACTGCGCTCTTTCCGGTGTCAAGGAAGTGACGTATTGAGGCTCGATGGCTATGGCTAGGTTGTGGGGATACGGCAACCACTCCCCACTACCAGAATCAATAGTTGGTGTGCTGCAAAATAAATACATATAAATAAAGCCATAAGAAAACATTAGCCTCTATGATACTGGGTCTTATAGTATGGTGTAAATTTTACCTATAAGGATTATTGATACGTCCTTACCACACAAATCCACCACAAATTAACACGCTTACACACTTAGCACCGTGTGCACTAATTAGTTGATAGCTACCCAATATTTATCATTCAGATGTAAAACTTTTTTCGATATGCCTTTATCCTACTTGGATTATAGGCCGTAACATAACTCTTGCAAAGAGTTCCGGTTATAGCATACATGACACTCATTTCCACGCCAGAACCACGCGTACTGGCTTGAGGAGACACAGTTTCTTTTCTACTACCCCGGCCCGAACCAAGAGCATAATAGAGCAAAGCATATTCGTATCTTAGCACAATCAAGCTGTGGAACAGTTTGCGAGCTTCCGTGTTCCCTCCTTCCTGTGATCCTGGGTCCTTTAGGCGTAGTGTGAAGAAGCTAAACAGCAGGCCGGCATGATTGTGTTGAGTAGCGAGGGATAGATTGTGTCTAGCTACTTGATGCTCTAAACGGCGCTGCGCTTATCATCAGGTATAGTGTGGTCACTTAGTCGTGCCAGGATAAAAGAGGATTTGTTGGTCATGCCATAACGACTCATTCAAAAGTAATCATTCCTAACCTTCCACTTACTTTGACTAGTCTAAGGAGGCAATAAACTCAGCATATTTAAAAAAACACTATAATAACTTAACGTCACAAAAACTTAAACTAACTCACCCGTATTTCGCGAAGTTGGTCCACAACATGGTCATGAAAGTGATGATCCTTGCATCATCCTCGTCCATCGGAAGCGGCAGCCTTTCTAGTTCGAAGATATAGAACAGTTCATCATAATGAGAAGTTGCTGGAAGGCTGGAATTGGTTAGCAATTTACCCAGGTTTCTTGACCCTATGTGATTAAAGATATATTGGAAGACAGGTTGGCCAGACACGTTAGCGTAGATGTCCACAAACATAGACATCGGGCCAACGAACGAAAAATCTGAATTGTAGTTGATAAGTCCTCCAACAAGTGCTTCATCTGTTGTATTCGCAAAATAAGTATCTCTAATCATATTTCTAAAGTCTTCTTTCTCGTCTTTCGGGATAATTAGATTCCTCTGATCAAGTACAGAGTAATCATCATTCGCCAAACGATCTAACTGACTGGTTATTGTGAAATAATCTAAAGTACTAGTTAATCCTTCAACAGTGTTGAGACCTATTAAAATTGGCACAGAATGCGTCTTATTCTGGGTTAAAATGTTATATGGAGTGTCAGTTAAAAATGGCTCCTCATCTTTGAAGACTGTTTCAACGGATGGCACGAAAACAGAACGTGAACTCATCTGTTTCATAATAGCTTCTTCAAGTTTGATTATCTCTGCTTCAGAGAAAACTTCGTAAAGTTTCTTCGGGTCTTCTGTATTCACTTCTAAACTCTTCGCGATTTGACTGGCAGTTGCGATAGGGTCCGGATCGAAAGACTGTGGGTTGAACAGCGAGCCACTCTCAGAAATCACTCTTTTGAATAATCCTTTAGTAGAGTCAGACAATGTCATCAAAATCGCTGCTGTGCCACCGGTTCCGTGTCCAAAAACGGTCACATTATCAGGGTCTCCACCGAAGTTACCTATATTATCCTTAACCCAACGCAAAGCGGCTCTTATATCTTTCAACCCGGCATTACCAGGTGCTTCCTTTGTGTGCAGATTGAGGAAACCATAAGCATTCAGCCTGTAGTTGACAGTTACTAGAATTATATCATGGGTGAGGAGATATTGGGGACCATAGAATGCTGGGGAACCTGATCCAACTCCAAAACCTCCTCCATGGATAAACACCATTACAGGAAGGGTGCCATTGAAGAAGGCAGGGGTGAAAACGTTCAAAACTAAGCAGTCAGGGTTGTCGCTAGGAGCTGTTAGGGGATCATGGAATGGGAATTGCGGACATAATACTGCTCGAAGGTCAGCTTTGTAGACATCTGAGTGCGTTGGCGGTTCCTCTGGAGCCTGAAAATTTCATTATTATTAGTCTACAAAAAACCTTATTTCAATGCGAACTAGATTAATATCATGAGAGTTTATTTTTTGTAATTGACTGCAATACCCTAAAAAGAGCCCGCGTGGAGGTTTTTTTTTTGGAAGAAAAGTTATACAGACCATGGAGGCATCTTAAGCTATTATACCTTATATATCCTTCCTTGCTATCCCTAGGAAGCGTGCATATTTCCGGGATAAAAAGTCCTGCCCTGCCATCCCTAAACTGCCACTATACAAAAAATTATGTTGATCCCTTGCTCTGTGAAAAACTAAACTATCCCATGGACATGGATCCCATGGGAACTACATTTTCTGGGATAAAAAGTAGCCTGTGTGCTATTCCAGACTAAAATCTATCTCTGTGTCAAATTTCACATCCATCCATTCGCATTTATAATATTAGTAGGATTTCAGTGTCCATCTGGTAGCAAACAATTTGAATCATCTTACCTTAAATTTCACAGGAACTGCATATTTAATGCCCATAAATTCGTAATAAAGTCCGCTAAATGACAAACCCCCCTCCACTTTCCCGTACTTAGTTTCAACAATTTTAGTTTTTACTATGGGTATGTCCACAAGGTTGGCTGTTTCTTCGGGGATGTCCACATCATTGGCTATTTCTTCGGGGATGTCCACATCATTGGCTATTTCTTCGGGTGGGTCCACATCATTAACTGATTCTTCTAGTATGTCAACTTTAGATTCTTCTTCCGTCACCGCATCGTCAGCCAAAGCAAGGCTGCATACAGCCAGTACCAGCACAAGGCTGCACGTTCTCATTTTAAAAATACTTATGGTTTCGATAGTCTGTGGTTACTTCGAATCATGAATGAATTGTTTGATTTGTGTTTTTATTTAAAAACGAACGTGATGAAGACAATGTATTATCGCTTGATCTTGATTAAGACGTGATTTTTTTATGATAAATTTAGCAATACTCATTTGTAATAATTTCATAATCTCTTACATAAGTTTATGAGTGTAATCGACAGGAAAATATCGTAGTACGGGGTTTATAGTTAATATTCATACATATACACTCCCACCTGTAATCCCCAATGGGGTAGGCAGAAGTGTAACCAAGTACACCCACTTTTCGCCTAATTTATTACGGTCCCATAATGTGATAGGGTCGCCGCCTATCGCCATACCGGGCACAATTTCTAACTCCGGACTGATATTGAGTATTTCTAAATAGAAAAACCCTATATCACTACCTGACCCGGGGATCAAACCCGAGACCTCAGCACAGCAGTTGTAACGCATGCGCAATTACAACTGCGCCACCGAGGCAGTCGTATCATGTCATATGACAATAGTAAATGTCATCTGCCAAAAAGTATTATACGAGTCATGACGTCACAGCTCGGAATAAATAAATAAATAAATAATAATAAATAACACCCAACAGTCACACACGTAGCCCCGACCCCACACTAAGATACGAGTCTTGTGTTATGGGTATCAGGGACCTAGAGACTTTCGGTCTCACAACACCCAGACCCCGGACACAAATATCTGTCTGTCACACAAACATTTGCCACGGTGTGGGAATCGAACCTATGGCCTGTCGTTTTACAGCAGGCTACTTGCCAACTGCGCCACGGAGGCCAATACGTACGACGAATGGTTACGAATGGTCATTACGTAGTCGTGCTAGTTTTTAAATAATTATTGTTGTATATGTATATTATTGTATAGTTTTTGTGTAGGGCTCTGATTTCACAAGAAGGTTTATTTTTCATATTCTATAGGTTAATAAATTAAATGTGAAAATAAAAAGAAACAATTGCGCGGGAAACTGGTTTAATAATAATAACTTTTTAAATTCATAGACAAAGGTAGACAAAGGTCGTGATACTGTTTCTTAATAAACACTGCACTCCTCCCTCATTACTCCATAGCTCTGATAATACATAGAAATAAATATAATTTAACTAAAATATTACATATTAAATAACGAATACAAATAAAACAAAAGACACTATCCTATATAGTAAGTACCATAATTAATACTGTTCAAAGAATTTACTTTGTTAGACACGTTAAATACAATAACTATAATTTTATTGAAATAGTAGATACATATTATTATTAATTTGGCGTATCCCCACAGCTGTGATCTTTAAGGGTAGTTAGAGATATAAGTACATTCTTAGAACGACAATTAAACCACCCCACCGAGGAATTAAACCTAGTACCTCAAGATTCAAGATTAGTTTTAAAAAACAATTTAAATATGTAAGGGTACTTTAGATTTTTATGGAAATATTGGGGGTCACTTACGAAATATTTGTGGGTAGATTGGATAGGTTGTGGACTCGGTGGGGAAGATTTGTTATAAAAAGGAAAGCCTGAACGCTCGCGGGGCAGTCTATACGAAACTAGTGGAAGTGTAGCCCGGTTTTAATCAATGGTTGTACAGTCGTTCTCAGTGTAGTTTGTGTTTAATCGATGATGGCTAATAAATATTTTTAGCAATAGCTAAGCAAACTAATAGACCAATTATTACATTTTTGATTGCAATTTAAACATACATTTTCAATCAGTTAAGAGTACTTATTGTATAACTATTTGGCGTTAGTATATTTTTAACTAACTGGAATTATTATATTAGAATTATTATTTGATTATATTAAATATTATTATAGATATGCTTAAATAATCGCCATTATCAAAAATACTAGAAAAATAAAAGTGTATTGCTAAGTAAGTATCTAACTTATGGAAACTAGCGAAAAGTCGGAAGAGAGGCCTAAATAGTTTCTTTGGTCGGTCGCAACTCGCAAATTGTCGTAATTGTGTGCTTCTGGTTTTTTAAGAGCTTTTGTTGTGGCTTCTTTAATGTTATGACATTAAGTACTATGTTTATTTTATTAGAAGCGCCGAAGACACGTGATTTCGAAACATAAATATTTTCATTTCTCTTTGTTTAAAATAAAAAATCTACTATAATTTTGAACTATGTCTCGTTTCAAAACCTAACACAAACTAATAAATTATGTAAACACTTTTATTTTTGCAACAATATTTAGTCTTATTCATAATACCTTATTCATAGTTATAAATCGATTGACGCAATTTTAATAACAAGAATTGTAATTTAATAATAGATATCAGTATCAAAAGAATTAATAACAAAAGTGAAAGTTTGTATTTGTGGACGCAAAGTTTCAAAACGCACGCAAACGTATTTTGACATAACTGAATTTTAGTTATTTTGATTGTAAAATACTCATTTTAAAAACATATTTGTTACTTAGAAGTGTGAACAAACGTAGAAATTACGAGGAATGCCACAAAACCATCATTACGTTAAAAATAGAGTGATTCACGCGCAAAATTGACTAAACCTTTCAAATTACCTTTCTGCCTACGTGTAGTCAAACATCGTCCAAAAAATGTTTATTGATTGACATAAACCGGCATCCAGACATCATTATTATGAATAAAAAGCCGAGAACAGGTCCCAGGATCCGCATCACGAGACCCAGAACTCGAATAACCGAAGATTTTGACGAGAAAAAATACGTATTCCCGTGTCAGTATTGTCGGTTGAAGTTTACAACGAACCACCATTTTCTTCGCCATATGACTTCTAATCACGAGATACAGCAGAAAGCCGCGACTTTTGAGTGCAATGACTGCCAAATTGTGTTTAACAAGAAGACCAACTTGGACATGCATTGTCAGACGCATCACCAGGTGAAAAGTAAGTTAAAATGCGAAAGTTGCGCTGTGACTTTCAAATCTCGGTACTGCCTCCGACGACATATGAAGTTGAAGCAGACTTTAGCAGAAAATTCGTGTCTGAAATGCCAGAAAAAGTTTACGAGCAAGGACGGTCTGGCAAAACATGTGAAAAACAAACACTCAAATAAAAATGTAATTTTCGAGTGCCAGTTGTGTTCTCTGAAATTTAAGGCGGAGGAGTCCTTGCAGAGTCATCTGAATAGAATTCATAAGAGATTATGATAACATGTTGATAGAATGCTACGAACTATGTTAATCAGTTTATATATTTTTTTATTATTTAAGTTATATGAGGCATATAGAACTAGTTGGCAAAATAGGTAGTTGGGAAAACTGAAACAAATGGCCGTATAGGAAATTAAAATCTGCACTGACTACTGCATTGTTTTACAGATAAAGACAGCTGTAAACCCTCCTAGAATACAGAACAAAAGTTGCTTTAAGATGGCTATAGCCCAAACCTCACAACCATAGTCGGCAATCTTTTGCTATCAAACAATCAGAAGTGTCTCAAGTGAAAAACCCTATTTCTCGTGAAGTCAGGGACAATGAAAATGGCAAACTAGGCAGAAGTACAGTAAAGGTGGCCATCTTACCCTTAGTTGGGTTCAAACAACTGTTTTTTTTTTAGTGCCTCGATAGGCAGACGAGCAGACGGGCCACCTGATGGTAAGTAGTCACCACCGCCCATAGACTTCTGCAATACCAGGGCACAGCAAAGCCGCTGCCTACCATAAACGTACCTACCGTAAACTGTTGTAAACTCAAAACCAAACAGTAATCTACACAATTTAATAAGATTTAGCACTATTAAACTTAATTTTTTATCAATGTCATTGATTAATTTAAATATTTCCTCCGATTAAAGTAAAATATTCAGCAAAATTTTGACTTAAACAAAAGTAAATAGCCAAAATAGACCTACTTTACCGACTGGTTTTATACGACTCATATAGTAGTAAGAAGAATGCCACCTGGTTACTCTAAATCACAGTATTTACCCAGTAAACTTGTTTAGTGTGTGGCATAAATACTAAATGCATTCATACACTGTCCAAGATGGAATGATTCGGTTCACAGATAGGAAATACTATTTTTAGTTTATAGACAGCGGATGTGGCATAGCAGGCGACTAGCCAGTACAGCCGCAACTCTCTTCAGCAACGAGAAGCTGTGGGTTCGATTCCCAGACAAATGTTTGTGTGACAGAGTTTTCGGGTCTGGGTGTTGTGCGTAGTCTCTCGTAGTTTATATCCACAATAAAGGTTTTACCTATTGTGGGGTCAGAACTATGTGTGTGTCTGTTTGTTGTATATATTTATTATATATTCAGTATTCTATTGTTCAAACTGAGATTAAAATAGGGTAGCGGAACAACTTATAAATTATAATCAATAAGTTATGTTGCATAAAACCAATGATCGAAATTTTAAACATCTGCTTTTTCATTATAAGCTATTGAAATCTAGCCGATGTGGTAACTGAAAAAAGTATGCACAGTTTATGATGCTGGAGTGGCTGTTACGTGCATAGATGTGAAGCATAGATTAAGATATTCCTACAGGCAGTGGCTTTGCTGTGACATGGCATTGCAGAAGTCTCTACTAACCATCAGGTGGCCCATCTGCTTATCTGCCTATCCAGCTAGTAAAAAAAACTAAACCACTTTTGCTCATACCAATATTTAAAATAAACCTGGCATTTTTAATTGATTTTGATTCTGTTGCATATCAAATGTTCAAAGTAACACAGAATACTGTCGTATCTGTTTTTTTTTCAAGCCCTGTATTAAGCATTGTCCCACTGCTGGGCACGGGCCTTCTCTACTAATGAGAGGGGTTAGGCGTTAGTCCAGCACGCTGGCCTAATGCGGGTTGGTAGACTTCACATACCTTCGAAATTCGTATAAGAATTCTCAGCTATGCAGGTTTCCTCACGATGTTTTCCTTTACCGTTAAAGCAAGCGATAATTAATATTTAATACACACATAACTTTAGAAAAGTCAGAGGTGTGTGCCACTTGGGTTTCGAACATACGACATTCGTCTTGACAGTCTGTACCGCAACAAACTTGTATCTGTTATTTCTTGATATATTAATGCTGTCAATATTGTTTACTAACAATACTTGAAGACCAAATTAGTGTTTTGAAAGTAATAGATCAGACTTCTCTTCAATAACCAAACCAGAACAATGTAATCCACCCTTATAGCTTGCAAACACACATGCTATATTTTGTAAGGATTATTTCCGCACATGCTCACGACATCAGTATAGCGCATGCTTAGACGTTTGTCTAGCACATGCTTAGATGTTCGTCTAGCACATGCTTAGACGTTTGTCTAGCACATGCTTAGACCTTTGTCTAG
Organism: Laothoe populi; assembly: GCA_905220505.1. NCBI lineage: Eukaryota > Metazoa > Arthropoda > Insecta > Lepidoptera > Sphingidae > Laothoe > Laothoe populi. Next base: position 1,543,604 of record HG992174.1, read on the forward strand.
CACATGCTTAGACGTTTGTCTAGCACATGCTTGTACATTCGTCTAGCACATGCTTAGAACACACTAAACCAGAGTAAATAGGGTTGAAATTTTTTCTTTTTATCTAAAATGAATTTAAGTTTTTATTATTTTGCTGATAACAGTAAAATAAGTGTAAATATTTCTTCCTATGCACCTTCTTTTTACCGCTTTCAGGTATGTGACGACAGTCATGTGTTAATATGTTGAGTGTGACATACACCAGGTGTATTTTTAGTGCACATCCTGTTAAGAAGTATGATTGCTTATTTAACACAAGTATTGCTAACAACAAGGCTTTTTTTTATAATCCATTAGATTAGCAACAACATCTATTGCAATATGATAAAACATTTTTTTATTATAATATTAATAATTGCCTGTCTCTTTTAATTGACCATGCGTTGCGACTGCTGTGCTAAGGTCTCGGGTTCGATCACCAGGTCGGGTAAAGTGATCTTGGGATTTTCTATTTAAAAATACTCAGTATCAGCCCGGAGTCTGGAATTGAGCCCGATATGGCGATAAGCTCGCCCCCTATCACTTTATGGGGCCGTAATAAATTTGGCGAATAGTAGGTTTACTGGTTACATGTCTGCCTACCCCTTCGGGGATTTCAGGCGTGAGTGTATATGTACAAATAATTGGGTCTTGCTTGAGTCTTTGTAACCATCAATACACTCCACTTTATATTAGTTACGCCTTTACCAATTTAAACAAGTATTTTTAATTTATTACTTCTATACTCTTTTGATTCAAAAAGAAAATAAAATACTCCAAATAAGTAGAGTAAGTAAAGTGTTAAATACAAAAAAAAATATCCCTCCAATTCATTCATAATTTTAAATGATTCTGCATATCGTTACAGAATGGACCAATATTTATACATCTTGTACATTTCACGAAAATGCACGAACTGGTTTTAATTCGCTAGTTTCGTGTTTCTGTGTGCTAGCTATTTAGTGTAATAAGAATAATATACGTGTGGAAACACATATGCATTATAAAAGTCGAGTGCAAGTATCTTCGTGAAATGCACATGCAACTTCTTTAACTGTAATAAGCGGTGACCGTTTTTCCTGTGTATTTTTTGTTCATATATTCTGTACATACAAAAGCCTTACTATCAATAATTTTATATTATAAGTATTATTCACTTAATTATTAGATAACATAAGATAAGAAATTGTCAATTTTAGTATTCTCTTAAAGCAATGTGGTTAGATTTTATTAAATGGTTGATGTCAATTTCCACTGGGCTTTCTAAGTTTAAAGGACCTCTGATAACCATGAGCTAATACATAAAATCTCTGGACAATGTTTAGCACATGATTTGGTGTTTCTGTCAGCGGACAGTACTAGGCGACAAAAACCTACGGTTTGTCTATATCTGCTCAGTATCAGACCGGAGTCTGGAATTGTGCTTGTTATGATTATAGGCACGCCACCTTGTCGTATTATGGGAAGGCAAAGGCGAAAAGTGGATGTACTGGTTACACATCTGCCGACCACTTCAGGCATAAGTGCGTAAGCATGTAGATATAAACCTTGAGGGTCTCAACTATAGTTTTGTTTTACTTTTTAGCCTTCTACATAAAACCCTTCGATGTAAAACGTACGAATCCAATGTGTGCTTTGTACTTAAGGTTGTTATTTGAATAAAAGATTTGTTCAAATATTGCAGAATAACATACTATTAATAGGTCTTGAAGGCAAAAATATGGGCCCATTAAATACGCTTAAGTATATATAAATTGTAATATTTTTGTCTAATATTTCTCGAATATTTTTATTTAAATGTAATTTAACATTATTTTAGGGTAGTTTAAGGAAATGTACTTATAGTTTAATTTATAAAATTTAAAGAACAAAGCAATATGCCATGAAAAAAACGGTATTACGAATTCGATAAATTCTGAAGTCAATGATGAAGCCGAATTTACACTGAAGAGATTTTAAACTTGTACCGTCTTCGTGAAATGCACAAGCTTAGAAGTAGAGTGAGAAGTTCGGGCAAGTCGCCCGAAGATTTACGCCGAAAATATCGGTATAGAAATAATAATACATAGTACTATATTAATTTTAGACTAAGCTGCAAAAAAGAACCTGAATAAATGAACTTGTATTATTAAATTATATTGTTTAATTTTGATTTTTATTTGACACATTTCGTAACGATGTAAAATACATTCGATAGATTGCTCACTAATAATACTAATATTAGCCCTGAATTAAACATTGCCCCACTGCTGGGCACGGGCCTTCTCTACTAATGATAGGGTTAAGCCTTAATCCACAAACTGGCCTAAGTCGGGTTGGTAGACCTCACATACCTTCGAAATTCTTATGAGAATTCTCAGGTATGCAGGTTTCCTCACGATGGTGTCTTCACCGTTAAAGCAAGCCATAATCAACATTTTAATATACACGTAACATTAGAAAAGTCAGAGGTTTATGCCATATAGGCTTCGAACATACCACTTTCGTCTTGAGAGTCCGTACCGCAACCAACTAGGCTATTGCTTGCTTCTTGATTGGCCATTATCTATTGAAATTAAATTGTAGTGTATGGCGTGGAATTAGTTGTTTGGGCCTAAAGCTATATCCCATGTCGTTAGTGGTTTTCTAGAAATCTGCAGATTATTTGAGAAGACTTATAGGTATTCTATTAATACAGGAAGTTTCGTATCGAAGTCATATTTAGAATATTATTATCCATACTCTGTTTGTTTGTTACCTCTTCACGGCTGAACGGATTGTAATGAAATTTGGTAAGGGAATACATTATATACTGGAGAAGGACATAGGCTATATTTTTTCTCAAAAAACAACCTGGGTCAAATAGATGTTCAAAATTTGTATGGGAAATCCATAATTCCTCGACTTAGGGATCTGTAAATTCATATTTAGGCTTTTGGTAGGAAATAAAGAAATACGTGTTTCAATGTTTTTGAAAAATCATCCCTAAAAGGGGCTAAGTGAGGTTAAACTTATGGGGTATTCTTTAGATGCAATCTCAAGATTCAGGCACAACACCTGAGAGGCTGGACAATCGCTACAGATGCCTCAGTGCAGAAGACAACTCCTTGGATTGTATTCTGCTCCCGAATATAACCTCCACGCAAGCAGAGCCGCGAGAAACAGCTAGTATTTATTATATATCCATTGGCTCAGCGGTCTAGGGTTGACACGTTTTATTTATTATTGAATCCACAAGTTACATGGCCTAAAACTTATTATTAAAATAATTTAATGAATCCGAACAAAAATAAGTAAATTAGACGCCATTCAAATCTGCTGGAAGGGGTAATTGTAAAATGCAGTAAAAGGATGCATGATGAGCCGAGACGTCACCTCTCAGAATAGCCGTTACTGTGCTGTTGTGCGAGGGAGATAGTGAGATATTCCCACTACGCACCCATTTTTACTCACACCATTTTTTAAAATAATATTGTGAGCTAATTTTTAAAGCAATCAGGATTCTGTTTTCGCAAAAGAATTTCTTGTGCGTATTATATTCGGTTGCATATCAAATAATGTACATAATTCATCATCATCATCATCATGTCAGCCGAAGGACGTCCACTGCTGGACATAGGCCTCCCCCAAAGAGTGCCACAATGACCGGTCCTGCGCCACCCGCATCCAGCGGACTCCCGCGACCTTTACCAGGTCATCAGTCCACCTTGTGGGGGGTCTACCCACGCTGCGCCTTCCGGTACGTGGTCGCCATTCCAGAACCTTTCCGCCCCAACGGCCATCGGTTCTACGCGCAATGTGCCCCGCCCACTGCCACTTAAGTTTAGCGATTCGGAGGGCTATATCGGTTACTTTGGTTCTTCTGCGGATGGCCTCATTTCTGATGCGATCACGCAGAGAGACTCCCAGCATAGCCCTCTCCATTGCCCTTTGGGTGACTTTGAGCCTTCTTATGAGGCCCATAGTAAGGGACCACGTTTCAGTTCCGTTCATGTCATCACTGGCAACACACACTGGTCAAACAGAATTAAACACAGGAAACTATCCTATTTCTTGGGATTCGCTGTTTTCACGACGTATGGCTACATAATCGATCGATACCGATCGCGTATAAAATATAAAATAAATAAATTGGCAATTAATATGTGACAGGTCATCTACTAGAAATAATGAACCGGACCGAAAACAAGCCCGCTGAGTTTGATTCGCTGGATTGTCTCAGGACTGGGTCGCGCCGCGTAGTATCCAGCGGTAATGTAAGCCCGCTGAGTTTGTTTCGCCGGGTCTTCTCAGGCTGGGTCGCGTTTGGATCCGGTGGTAGCTTTTAAAAACGTGTGACGTCTCGGAAATACCCATGATCCATATGAAATCCATTTAAAAATATGTATATTTGACTGGTATTTCTTTGAATATTATAATTAAAATTATATATACCTTATAAATGAATAAAGTAACTGCTAGTGTATTGATGATGCTATGTATACATAAGCTGATATCCTTTTCTTAAATTTCTTTACTTTTTTTAATGTACTGACTTGTCATAAGAGCTATGTAATTGCCTTCATGATCAATAAACGATTTCATTTCATAATAAAGCCTCAAGATGTCCGATGCGTCTCTACTAGAATGGTGACCGTATTTATATTGAAATAAGTGTAATGACTTGCAAATCGCATAAAAATCCCTTCCTCAGCGAAAATCCTATAGAAAGTTTATAAAACACAAAACTAAATAAAATTATATTTATTATTAACAATATTTACATATATTTTGTACAATATTTATATCGCAATGCATTTAAAACATATTTTTATACATTTACAGAAAACACTTGCTATGTTTAAAGTGCGCATACACCCAAGCGTGTCTTAAAAAATGTATGAATGAATACGCTAGGCGCGTTAGGGGGCATCCATTAATTAAGTGAGGCAATTTTGGCGATTTTTCTACCTGCCCTGCCCTTCATAGTGAGATTTTACTCGACGCCCTCCCCCCTAATTTCACGTGAGATTTTTCGAAATGCATATTTTTTATGTAAATAAGTTAATCTGTGTTTGATTGCAATGGATTTATTTAGAAAAACAATTTACTTATATATATTTTTCCTTTAAGCTTAGTTAAGACTAGTATTTAAGATTTTTTCATATTTTACTGGAGAAACATTTTTGACTTAACTTCACCCAGTTTTGATTAGATTGGGTGATTTGACATCCCCCCTCCCTCCCAAGAGCCTCTCACGTAATTAATGGATGGACACTTAATATCGATACGCGATACGGCGCGCACACACCTGTTGTTTCGGCAGGCGCTACGTACACACGTCAGCTTCTAGCGCGAATTTTATACGCCTGCGACCTGCGTATACCGCCGCATTTGTGTTCGCACGAGTGCGGAAAACAGCTAAGGAACCATTCATTCATTACGTAGGGACGATTTTGGCCATTTTTAAATCCCCCTTCCCCATGTAGGGGAATATAAGATACCTTGAGACTCTCCGTCCCACATCTTACGTAAGATTTTACCTATAGTTTTTTTTATAGTAGTTAGAAGAGCACCAGTTTATTTGACATAAACCAATTATTTTTCTTGCATAAAAAATAATTATTTGCAAAATATTACTTAAGAATGACTTTTATTCCCACTCACGCGAAATAAGGGCATGTACCGATTTCTTAAAATCATCCCCCATGGAAGATTTACGTAATTAATGGATAGCCCCTAACGTATTGCGATCCCAAGACTAGATATAATCCGTTGAAAGGCCGCAGTCGTTATTAAAAAATGCTCAGGCACTCCAAGTTGATGTGAAATATTTTATTACCATAGAAAAATATACATATACACTCAAGCATGTTTCCCATGGGCGTAGGCAGAGACTATTAAGTGCCACAAGCAACGATCCTGACACAGTTTTTTTGCCATTTCCACATTATATAGATAAATTCATTTAAAATTAAAATATTGTGAATACACACATTTTCATAGAGGTTGGTTGATGCGGGTTGTATATTTGCCAGAGCATGCATTGAATATCATTGCTTTTTCATACTTTTTATACAACATTATTTTTAGTATACTACAAAGCCGAAAGTAGTTTGCTGAGAATCAGTAGCACACTCTATTGCACAAATTTTTAACTTGTTATATTGGTATCCCAAAAACATATAAAAATTTTCGTCAACCTGGTTACCTTGTTTATTACTTAATAAAAATGAGGCGCGTGTCGGTCGTTCACCTATACCTACATAATACTTTGACGGGAAACAACCAGCAGCGCGCGGCGCGCGTATTCTCATACATCGTTCAAGACACGGGATAAATTATTTTTGCATGTCACCGCGTGTGTTTTCCTTATTATTATTATGTCATATATTTATCTGATCTTTTATACCAAAATCTAATTTGGGTGTTTCGGCTTTATGGTATACAAAAACTAATCTTGTATAGACCACAGTATGTAACAAGTAGGATTTAATTGTCTGTAACTGCAAATAGTACTGAGAAATGTGCAACCAAACTCATCCAACATTCTATTTCATTGATACAAAATTAAATACAATTTAAAAATATATTATAGCATTAAAGTACAAAATGCTGGCAACTTTGCATTACTCTTAATTATTAATTGATAACAATTTAGGAGTGAGCAACATTTAATTCATGAAATAGAATACATAAGTTCGGCTAAATCTTTAAACTAAGTTGCTTGACCGTTCACACAGTTTAAGTTCATGTGTGTTTGATTCCTGCACCGGGACATATGTTTGTGTGACAGACAGATAGTTGTTTCAGGTCTGGGTGTTGTGGGACCGTAGTCCCTCGTAGTTGATACCCACGATACAGGTTTTACCTAGTGTGGGGTCAGGACTATGTGTGACTGTTGGGCGTATTTATTATTATTATTCCTGATTCAGATAAAATGTGGTGTACAGAAAATTAAGATTCAATAAATTAATGAATTTTTTTTCATTGTAGCTCTTGGAAACAAGCAAGTAAGTCACGGTACTCTCTCTACCAACATGTACTTTCTAGGATCATGGGCATATTGTCAAATTGTAAAAGAGAACGTAAAATTTGCAATACGCAAAATTCCATCAACACATTAGATAAAAGCTTGTTAAATGGAATTGAAGTACTTCATAGAATGTACGCACAATACAGGTTTGACATAGTATCTGTATATATAAAAGAAGAAACTGACTGACTGACTGATCGATCAACGCACAGCCTAAACGGCTGGGGTTAGAGACTTGAAATTTTGATAGTAGGTACCTTTTATGACGTAGGCATCCACTAAGGAAGGGTTTTTGGAAATACCACCCCTAAGGGGGTAAAATAGGGGATGATAGTTTGTATGAAAATCCGTCATTTTTGAAGTTAAGTTTATGAAAATTAGTATTTGGTCTTTTAGTCAAAAATAAAAAATATATATTTCAGGATTTTTGAAAATTCCACCCCGAAGGGGGTAAAATAGGGTAAAAAAGTTTGTATGAAAATCCTTCATTTTTGAAGTTAAATGCATGAAAATTGGTATTTTGTAGTGAATACTTTTTGTCTCAAACATGACCTCCATGCGGGCGGAGCCGCGAGCAACAGCTAGTTAGTCATATAGAATCAAGACTGGCAAGGTAGGGCAGGCTATTTTGATGATAACTTATATTTAAGTTGAAAGACAATTATGTGGAATACTTTTCAATAATCTGGGGAGGGATTAAAATTAAACAATGATAAGAAATTAAGTTTAACAGTGTAAAATCTTATTATATTTTCTACATTGCCGAGTTTGAACCTTACTAAGGTAAAGCGGCCTCCTTTGCTACTATACTCCTGCAAAGCTTGGCATTTTCGATCGTCACTGACTTTTTTGCCCAAAAATCCTACTTTCCCGAACTTGGTTCTAAGACTCATATGTGTGTGTGTTTAGTGTATTAACTGCCCTTAGAATCCTAAAGTATATCACTAGATTTTATCAACTTGCCGTTCAAGAAACCCATTTTATGTTTCTCCCTAACATGCCGAACCACATGGTCCTTTCGTTTAAAATTCTGATCGCAAATCGGGCACGTCACAGATTGATTCAAATGCTGCGATTTAACGTGCCTTAACATGTGATCCCTGCGTTTGAAACTAGTCTTACAATGCAGACAGCAATGCCTTTCTACAGATAAGTGAGTTAGCTCATGATTCTCTAGTTCGGGAAGTGAGCCACATTGAAAACTACACTCTCTGCACCGGTATATCTCAGGTTTATCTGAATGTTTGGACTTTATGTGGGTTAAAAGGTAATCTTGTCTTTTACAGTCCAAACTGCAGACAGGACAGCAGCTGTACCTCTGGCTGTTATGTAAACTCTTCATATGCCTCTTCAGATGGTCTTGCCTGCCGAAAATTGCGTGACAAATTTCACAAGTGAGGATTTTTCGGCCCGCATGCATTTCAGTGTTGTGATGTTCATACTCCACATTATCAACGAAGGTAAGGTTGCAGTGAGGACAATATTGGCTCAGAGTTTCGTAGAAACGGGAGTCGGAGAACTTCTTCTGCGCTTCAACAGAACTGAAGGCTATTGTGTACTTGTTCACTCCAGGGTTTTCGTAAACTTGTGCTGTGTACGTCTTGTCCGCCATTATTGGATTAATTTGTGCATAAATTGAGAAACCACTACGACTTTTTACGACAAATAAAATCTTCGTTTCAATAAAAATGTTGGGCGTTGGATTTCACATAGCTTTAGGTTCGTTTTTAGAACGTATTTACAAAATTGATTTTGTTTTACGAAAATTTACAAAAGGAAAGTTGTCAGATGATAAATTGAAGTTTATCATTAAATAAACATGAATTTTATAAAGTAATGTCTATCCATCCCGCACTTTCTTGTAGTCAATTTGACTATGATGATCTTCCTAATAGAAGAATAATGTTTAATTTACGAACTTACGTGTTACGGAATATATTTTTTTTGTTTCATTTTGTCTTTTTTATACAAAAGAGAAGGCAAAGATTTTCCACCATACAGCCTTGTCTCTCTTTATTTTTTCATTTTTATCAGAAAATCAAAAGTCTTCTTCTTCTCTGGGTACGGAATATCAATTCAAGCATCAATTTTTTATTTGACTTTAACAGTAGCCAGCAAAAAAGCACAGGTGCTATTATAATTTATTATATATACCAACGCCACTCACTTGTCGGTAGAGTACTATATTCTTTGCTCCACAGTCCACACGATCCAATTTTCCATTTTCCTAGTTATGTCTAAGGATTCTAGTCTGTTTCCATAGATGGCGTTGGTATAAAACCTTTTTGAGTTCGAATAAATTATATTTTCCTTTAAATATAAAGAATTTTTAATAGAAATAGCTTCTGCCACCAAGAGCAATGTGTATATGGGTCAAATCATTACTCGGTCAAATGGCCAAGTTTCTCATCAAAATCTAAACAATACCTAATCTTGACTCTTATAAGTTTTCGGCTATGGTTTTCGGCCTTCGAACGTCACTCAGTGTGACAAAGAAGTTCCATTGTAGCCAAACACTTTAGTAGTATTTGTAGTATGTAGCCAAACGATATAGTAATTAATCATTGACTTATATTCTATAGACACGAACTGTCGAAGAAAAAAGATGTTCCAAAAACCTTGTCCGCCCACTAATGCCATCTATTCATTTTACTAAGAACTATTTTATAACTCCGTCACTTTTTCTCGAACGGGACTTTCCGCGCGCCAAAACGGGACAAACTATATAATTAATTTTGTTGTGAAATATAGACTTCCCGTATTCAGAATTGAAATTAATTAATATTTATTGATATTACGTTATAAACGTTATGAAATTATTTTATTTACCTAATATACTATTAACAGTTTCACTGTAAATCAATTTAAGATTTGTTCTTTAAGATTTTTTAGATTTGTTCGGGAATGTCGCTACAAATAACCAAAATTAACTCGACACTGAAAGATGCAATGTGGTGTGCATTCTTAGGTAGCATGAAGCATACTAACGTCAGTGCAGTGTATACACCGCGACTCGGTGGAACATAATGTTTGTTCTGGTCGCCGCATCTAGTACGTAGTACATATAGATCGCTGTAATTAGTCAAGTAGCCTCGTCATTCCCCGAGGTTACTGCAGATGTCCGATATACCTAGGGTTGGCGGTTGCGCATTCACCGTCATTGCTTTAGGGTTACGCACTACGCCAGCGTTTATGCAGACTTTGAAATGTATATGAATATTTTAAAACTTTCATGAAATTATATGAATAAAGTGAATTTATAAAGTAACTTTTATGTTAAGTTTTTATAGAGCTCAATGAACATACTCCGTGACATATGTTTGTGTGTCAGACAGATATTTGTTTCGGACCTGGGATCATAGTCCCACGTATTTCTTGATACCAAAGGCTATTTGACTAATTTTCGAAAATGATTTTAAACTATTCTTTATTACATAATAAGCACACTATATTGGTATTTCCGGGAAATCTACTGTATTTTTAATAAAAATCAATGTTAAAGTTTAAATCTCCAAAACCGCGGCAAAAACGCTATTTCTGGAATGGCGCTGATCATATGACACGTGTGACGTCACATGCAAGTAAACAAGCTAATAATGATAAGCAAAGCTAAGTTTTATGATAATTGTTTTACCAACAATTATCATAAAACTGCTTCAAAAATAGATCATCAATAGAATTTACTCCCATAAAACATAAAACGCGAAATAAAATCACTCGAAGAAACTATGTTTACTTGCGTGTGACGTCACCAGAGTTGCAATCAATCACAGAGTGTTCACATCTCACATAAAACTTAAAAAAAATGTTGTACTTTATTCTGTTTAATTTGCAAAAAATATACATTATTTTGTTTAAAATTAAGAGAAATATGGTTTTTTAAGCTATTGTCTAACCGGATGGCCACAATTTGCAGTGTATTTTCAATGTTGTCAAAAAGCCTATTGTAATTAGTTATAATTAATTAACACCCAACAGTCACACACATAGTCCCGATCCCACACTATACGAGTCTTGTGTTGTGGGTATCAGGGACAACAAAAGACTTTCGGTATCACAACACCCAAACCCCGGACACAAATATCTGCCTGTCACACAAACACTTGTCCCGGTTTGGGAATCGAACCCACGGCCTCTCGTTTCACAGCCGGGTACTGGCCTACTGCGCCACGGATGCTGTCATTAACCTAGTCAGGACTATTATTTTTAACGATAGTAGCCTATGAATGATCTCAATGTTGTTATTTATTACTTAAGGAAATTTAAGTTTGTTTTTTTTCTCATTATTACAATTTTTATGTAGTTTAGTTTAGTCAAGTAATAAAAAACAAATAACTTTATGTGATGTAACAGTCAACATAAAACTAATATATTTGTACGCTGATGAACGGCAAAGCATTGTGAACAATATTTTATGTATTTCAATAACACCTGTAAACTACCTATGCTTACAAATAAAGAATTTGATTTGATTTGATTTGATTTTAATCATGGCACGGCAAAGTGACCACACTGCACCTGATGGTAAGCGCATTGCCGCCCAGTTTGAGTATCAAGTAGCGAGAGACAATCTATCTCTCGCTACTCAACACAATCATGCCGGCCTGTTGTGTAATTATTTAAGTACTTCTTGGGCAAGAGTAATTATTGTTTGGGTTCAACGGGATTGCTACAAACTTTTTCAATGCGGACGAAGTCGCGGGCATAAGCTAGCTGTATACGAAAGACTGCAATGAAAAATCCCTTGTCATCGACTCATTAAAAAGTACTTAGTAACTTATATCTTAAAAACATTACGGCTGGCTCTGATCTACTTAACCGCCACACAATGGCTTACAAAATATAAATTATTACATAAATACCTTGAGAAAACTCTAATCCACTTTGAGAATTTGTTAATGCGGTAAATATTTTTTCACAAGATTATTTCAAATTTGTTCCGCTAGATGTCTCTAAATACAATATAATAATAAAATGATGTACTGTAAATATTTATGATTAAATTGTTACAGCAACATTAAATATAAAAATGGTTATAGTTTAAATGTGCTTCAGATTAATATAGTAAATTACTGCATTACTATCAAATTGAGAACAGCGCCATCTGTTGGCGACCTAACGTATTAAGAGTAGAGGGGCGTTTTGTTTACAAGCGAAGCGCGACCCCAAGTCAGCTGAGTAACGATCACGCTACTATGTACATACTCATGTATATTTGACACACTGCCTTACTTAAATTTTGGTATATCGCTTGTTTTTGCGCCGGTGCGTCGGGCAGCCATTGCGCCATACAAACCCGTGTTGCGCTATCATCCGCAGCGAGAAAATGGCGCATCACAGCATTTTACACTTATTACATAGTATATACATTGTCATTTGTCATACATAAACGTATGACTTCACCATGTCGTTGAAACTTGTATAAGCCTGCATCTACCATTTCCGTGCATAAAAAAAGACGATTCTAGACATAATTCAAATTAAGAACACTCACCAGCCTGTGACATAGGCAGAATATTTTTTCCAATTCGAAATTCGAATAGCTTGCGCGCGCATGTACGATCGACCCGATATCTGTTATCTCAGTACACGTCGCTCCGTCGTCGGAGGCAGACGTATAGCTGATGGGTGAATTACAGTATCCTGGCGCACCTAGCGTGGCGGACGACGAGAGACAGTACCGTGCGCCGTTCCGTCGCGCCCCCCAGTACAGATGGCCCGCGCCACAGGCCCCGCAGCCGTCGGCCTTCGCCCCGTGGCGCAGGGCTCCAGCCCCGCCGCGGCCTCCGGACTACAGGCGGAGTTCCTCATACCCTGGAAAACCTGACGAGACATATCAGGTATTATACGTCATGATTGTGGTAATATAGACGTGTCATATTGGTATAATTACAGGCAGTATGGTCGATTGACTATAGCCTGTCCTTTGGACGAATAAAAAAAATGGTATAATTACATGAAAAAGGCTTTTTATGTGTAGTTTCTTAGGTGAAAAACGATTTTTATGCCTTTGAATGACAATGTTATTTTGAAGGTGTTTTAAGGACAGTTCGGAAAATTCTCTTATAACCTGACTCTGTTTAATGTTCAAGTTAGAACATACATCTTCAATAATATAGAAAAAATGGCGTTAAAAGGCTCTAATACGCAAAAGGTCATTTTTATCGACCTGAGTATGTTCTATTGCGGGAATGAGGCCTCATTCCCATATGGGAGGGTCCCGTGCTGGGGAATGCGGGTTGGTAGGATGGATTTGATCAGTAGCCACACGGTGTCAGAATTTTGATATATATATCAAAATTGTGACATATACGTACCTACTGTAATTTAATTAACTAATTCCGACATTTCAAAGTGAATATGTACACAGTTCGTGAAAATGCTTCTACAAGTAAATTTTGAAAAGATTTTGTATTTTAGAAAAATATGCTGACGTGTAAACCTGAGCTAAACATAAGCTCAAGACTAATTATCGATGGGAAAGAAGAGGTGTAACAAACAGATCGTAGAGCTTAAATCCGTCCTTTACAGACGGCTATGGATCTATAATACTCTATCGCCACGTCGAGCAAAAATTTCAATCACGGACAATTTATGTGTGATTTTTCGACTAGGAAATGAATTTGTGATAACTCTTATTAGGAATTCAGGCTCGCATCGCCTTAACATGTGAGGAATAAGGCGATAAATAAATATAACACGCATATTCTCTTCTATACTCGTAAATAAAATAATTTCTAACTGTACACTAACAAAAAAATATATAAAAATCATTATCATGAACACATGCCTAACAAAATATTTAATGTATTAATAAAAATATATTATAAATAAAATAATGTATTACATTAAATATTTTATATATCACATAATAATTAAATACAAGACAACCAAAAAAGTAAATATTTTTAAATGAACTTAGCTAAAGACACAATTATAATGCAACGATTCTAAAACCATGCTAAACTAAATTGGTTCATAAATTTTAAATGTCTTATATTTAATTCCTGAAAAAATACTATGGTGTCTATGGTAGGCACCGACTTGGCTGTATATTGGAATGTCCATGGGTATAATCAAAAATAAAAAAAAACTTTCCGTATTTCAGATTTAAATGATTTCCGCAAAACTGGTAGCTTGTTCTTTGGGTGCTAAAAAAGTCAGCTCAATGAAAATAATTTTAAAATGGCGTTCGGGAAGTGTGTTACGCAAATAGGGAAAACACTTTAAGTTTCAAGAAATTCTTAAGAGTTCTGCTGACTCAATCGATATGCAAAAATGTATTTCAAATAGGGATTCCTTACGACATTGGCTGAATAGAATAAGTGTACCTACTAACTGTAGAAAAATATCAAAAAGCAGATATAGGTTTTTAATGTAATTTCCTTTAAAACCTATTATATTCACGTGTGTTATGCTAATATAAGTATGTTGACTTCATAAAGAACACGTCAAAATTTTTATATAATAATAATAATAATACTAGCCCGGTACTCTACTAATGAGAGGGGTTAGGCCGTAGTCCACCACGCTGGCCTAATGCGGGTTGGCAGACTTCTCATACCTTCGAAAAATTCTCAGATATGCAGGTTTCCTCACGATGTTTTCCTTCACCGTTAAAGCAAGCGATTATTAACATTTTAATACACACATAACTTTAGAAAATTCAGAGGTGTATGCCACTTGGGTTTCGAACCTACGACTTTCGTCTTGACAGTCCGTACCGCAACCAACTAGGCTATCGCTGCTACTACTTTTAAATTTTTATATATAAATTAAAATATCAAATGAACATAAGAAACTGCAGTTACATTGCATCTCAAACATCTAAAACCTCCGCTACAGTCGCTTTGTATGGGCGTTTAACGCTAGTGGTAGAGCCAAGCTGTAGACATATTTGTCTATAGCATGAACGGGCCGGCTCGACCGGGGTAGTACCACTGTCTCACAGAAAACCAACGTAAAGTGACAGTTTACTGTCGCGTTTCGTATGGTAACTGAGATATCCGGAGGCCCAGATTCCCCCTTCCCTTCCCTAATCCCTATTCCTGGTCCTTTAAGGCCGACAGCGCATACATGACACTTTCGGTGTTGTGGATGTTCATGGGCGGTGGAGATCACTTAACATCAGGTGACCCACTGGCTCGTTTCTCGGACAATACTATAAAACATTCTGCGATGTAGCCTATGAATAACATTTATGGTAAACGACTGAAATCTCATAAAAAGCTTTTATTTCTTTCCGAATTGTACAATTATTGACTCTAACGAATTTTCTTTCCTTACTTCATTTGAATTGTTACTAACTCTCAAGTGACACGCAATACCAACGAACATCATTTAGTTCTTATTTATAAAATAAATAATAATACAAGCCCTGTAATAAACATTGTCCCACTGCTGGGCACGGGCCTCCTCTACTAATGAGTGGGGTTATTATTTATAAATAAACTTTATTTTTGGAAGAAAAGGTTTACAATCCATGGAGACATCTTAAGCTATTACACCTTTCTATATTTTCTGTCTCATAGGAAACGTGCATTTTTCCGGGATAAAAAGTGGCCTATGTCATTTTCTGATCACTAAACTGCCACTATGCTAAAAATCCTGTCGATCCCTAGCTCTGTGAAAAACTAAACTATTCCACAGGAACTGTACATTTTCCGGGATAAAAAGTAGCCTATGCGCTATTTCAGACTATAAATTGTAGCGTGATTAAGTAACAAACATCCATCCATCCAAACATTTGCATTTATTATAGGTATTAGTAGTATAAATCCCACAGTCATAAACATAGTCCCCCACATTATCACACCTATTTTATCCTGGCACGGCATAGTGACCACACTGCACCTGATGGTAAGGGCAGTGCCGTCCAGTTAGAGTATCAAATAACCAACTAACTTTACGCAAAGTGTGAAGTTATTCAGCAGGTATGATTGCTAGGACTACAGTATGGGGTTCTTCAAGAAGGGAGTAAATAGGTTTTAGGGTCGGCAACACGCATGTGATGCTCCTGGTGTTGCGTCCATAGGCTACGGTAACGCTTACCATCAGGCGGGCCGTAAGCTTGTTTGCCACCATCGTGGTATAAAAAAAATTTACGAGTAGCGAGGGATAGTCATAATAGGGTAGTTTCCTGTGTTTAATTTTGTACATTATTCTCTACGCAATTGAATATAATACGCAAAATAAACTCTTTTGCGAAAACAGAATCCAAATTGCTTGAAAAATGAGGTCACAATATTTAATTCAAATATTTGTATGAGCAAATACTCACAGGCATAAGCGAAAACGATGGCGTATTGGGAACATATCGCTCTCTCCCTCGCACAACGGTTCAGTACAGGCGATTCATAGTACCGTGACGTCACGGTATCAGATAAGTATCCTTGTACTGTTATTTGACAACTACCCCTTCCAGCAGATTTGAATGGTGTCTAATTTACTTATTTTTGTTCGGATTCATAAAATTCTTTTGATAATAGGTTTTAGGTAACGTAACTTGTAGATAAAATTAATAAAAAAAATCGAATCAACTACCCTATTGTATCTCTCTTAACTGGAGGACTACTTACCATCACTTGGTGGTCACTTTTCTGTGCTAGGAGAAATGGGTCTGAGGACATCTCACCTAATGAATGCAAGCCCACGTAGTCACTTCAAATCAGTTATTGTGACCCAGTGACTAACTTGCTCTCTACCCATTCTGTAATTAAAATCGTCAATCTTGTCTCTACTTTTTTTTATTCTGGAACGGCAAAGTGACCGCACTGCACCTGATGGAAAGCGTAGTGCGGTCCAATTAGAGTATCGAGTAGCGAGAGACGATCCATCCCCCGCTACTTGACACAATCATGCCAGCCAACACTTACTATAAAAAAAATCTTACTATAAAAACTATCATCATTTGTAATTATAAGGTGATCATTGAAAACCAAAGCTGTGTTGTGGTATGTACTATGTACGTGCCACAGCACAGCAGTACGCTGAGTGGTCACCTACCTGTCACAGCTGCGACCACTGTTATTAGTTTTAAACTGTAAAAAAAGTTCAAATTGCCTGCTGAAAATAATCAATTTAATGGAGAATATTCATATCCGCCCGGATAGCGACCGTACACAGGGTGTAAACCCCGCCATAGTGGCACACGCAAGTGTGTAGCGCACCGGGATCAGATACATCCGGTTTTTGTCGGGTGTCTAGAGTTGGGGAATGTTTGGCCGTTTTGCGACTAAGTACTCTGACACTAGACCCTCGGCCGCTTCTTTACCTTCTTGCCCGTAGCGTAGTGTGAAGAAGCATTTTTTAAATTATCATTTTAACTCATCTATACTAATATTATAAAGAGGAAAGATTTGTATGTAAGTATGTTTGTTTTTAAAAAGTAGTGGACGGATTGTAAAAAATCTTTCACCATTTGATTGCTACCTTATCACTGATTAATATAGGCTATTTTAATAGCAAGAAAAAATAAGCATCCTTACTAAAACTACAATAATGTTACCCAAGGTGTAAAAAAAGTGTGTGAAAATAACCTCCACGCTGGTGGAGCCGCGAGAAACAGCTAGTTACCTTATATTTTAGTTTTTAACCTCTAACGGATCATAAGAACACCGACGCGCGACGTTTTGAAAAAAGGTAATAAGTAGTGAGTAAAATACAAGCCAATATCTACTTTATTTCCATAACATTAGCGCTATAAATAAGCTGAACACGAACGTCAATAATGGCGGGTTAATTATATTTCCACAATTTGTGTAAAAGTTAATATGTAAACGTCCTATCGGATAAATCATGAAGAAATGATGGCCATGGCTGTGCCTGGTTGGACATCATAGTTAAATATAAGGTATAGAGCCTATAAGTCTAAGGAGAGACATAGCCTCCTTGTGTGTGTTCTACCGTTTGTATAATAGGTTGTGTTCCGAGGAATTGTTTGACATGATGCCCACGGCCACTTTCTACCATCGCACCGCTCGCCATCGACAGGGAGTTCATCCTCACACATTGGAACCTAAATGGTCGCACACAGCGCGGTTCCAGAGAAATTTCGCGAATGCAACGAATGTGGAATGAGCTCCGAGGTTTTTCAGAGGGGACTACAGTATGGGGTTCTTCAAGAAGGGAGTAAATAGGTTTTTGAAGGGTCGGCAACGCGCATGTGATGCTCCTGGTGTTGCAAGCGTCCATAGGCTACGGTAACCGCCTACCATCAGGCGGGCCGTAAGCTTGTTTGCCACATCGTGGTATAAAAAAAAATGTAACTATACTGTTTTGGACCGGTTAAATAAATTATTCTTTTTTTCTTCTTTCTAGTTGTCCCTCGGCTCTGCTGTGGAAGACATTTAAATAATCTGAATACTCATTGAAATAAAACAATATTTATTAATTCCCGACGTTTCGATAACTTTACAGCTTTCATGGTCTCGGGGCGGACTGAGACGTATATAGTCACGAAAGTATACTTGTTCTTTGTAACTTTATTTAATTTGGTAGTCCTATCTACGCAGATAGAGTTCAGTGTCTTGAGGCAGTGGGTCTTTTGGGTTCCCATTTAATTATACATATGTATAACTGGAACCCAAGTTTGTGCTACTTTCCAACTATATTTTCCATGGAAAAGATGGTTTTAAATTTCCACAGCCTAGCGAATAATTCTAAGTTGCAATCGGTGCTCTTTAACAAGGATATGTCTCAGCCTATTGCTGTCCATTGTTGGACCTAGGCCTCTCTAAGTGAACGTCAATCATACCGGTCTTGGGTAGCCCACATCCACCCGCTATCCGCTATCTTCAAGTTGTCATTTATCTCAAGGTTTGGGGGTTAGCAGCAGCTACAGCCTAGTTGGTTGCGGTACGGACTGTCGATGAAAGTCGTATGTTCGAAACCCAAATGGCATACACCTCGGACTTTTCTAAAGTTATGTGTATTAATTGTTAATTATCGGTTACTTTAACGGTGAAGGAAAACATCGTGAGGAAACCTGCATAGCTGAGAATTCTCATGAGAATTTCGAAGGTATGTGAAGTTTACGAACCCGCATTAGGCCAGCGTGGTGGACTAAATTGTGACTGTTGGGTGTATAAACTTACAGTATATCCAGTTAGTTCTTCGGCAGTGAAGGCCAAAAGGAAACCGTAATTGTATCATGCTCTTATATATAATTCTGTTTAGCATGTATTTACTAATTCGCTTGCAATGTAATGTCGTAATGCATAACTTTTTGTACCAAATAATAATAATAATATAATACTAGCCCTGTATTAAACATTGTCCCACTGCTGGGCACGGAAATCCTCTACTAATGAGAGGGGTTAGGCCTTAATCCACCACGCTGGCCTAATGCGGGTTGGTAGACTTCACATAACTTCGAAATTCTTATAAGAATTCTCAGGTATGCAGGTTTCCTCACGATGTTTTCCTTCACCGTTAAAGCAAGCGATAATAAACATTTCATACACACATAACTTTAGAAAAGTCAGAGGTGTATGCCACTTGGGTTTCAAACATACGACTTTCGTCTTGACAGTCCGTACCGCAACCAACTAGGCTATCGCACCAAATAAACTGATTTGATTCTGTACCATCAGAAGTACTGTAAGCAGTTCTGAGAATACCATGGCCGGGACGACAGGGTTGGTAACACTATCTTTTTTAGTCCCTCGATAGACAGACGAGCAGACGGGCCACCTGATGGTAAGTAGTCGCCGCTGCCCATAGACTTCTGCAATGCCAGGGCACAGCAGAGCCGCTGCCTACCGTTACTATCTTTATTTAATTAGGTGCGTATTATTTATAAATTACTAACTTTTTATCGCGGCTCCGCCCGCGTGCTAGATATGTTTGAAAGAAAAGGTGTAAAATTCATGGACGCTTAAGCTAACACACCTTTCTATATTTTGCTATCCCATAGGAAGCGTGTATTTTTCCGGGATAAAAAGTGGCTTATGTCGTTTTCGGATCCCTAAACTGCCACTATGCAAAAAATCATCTCGATACCTTGCTCTGTGAAAAATTAAACTATCTCACGAAAACTGTACATTTTTCCGGGATAAAAAGTAGCCTATGTTCTATTCCAGATTATAATCTATCTCTGTGCCAAATTTCAACCAGATCCGTCCAGCCGTTGTAGCGTGATTGAGTAACAAACATCCAGCCAAACATTCGCATTTATTGGTAGTATTTTTTTCTGCCTCGCACAACCACTCTGTGGAACCAGCTGTCGCCGGCAGAACCTTCAAGAAGAGAGCATAGTCTTTCCTGAAAGGCCGGCAACGCATTTGCAAGCACTCTGGTGTTGCAGATGTCCTTTTTTTCATAAAAAATTAAATGTATTTATTTCCAATCCTGAAAATATGATAGGATATTCATATCCACCCGGATAGCGACCACCAAGTGTGTCGCGTTCCGCGATCAGCCAGTGTACATCCGGTTTTTGTCGGGGGTCTAGAGTTCGGGTACGATATTTGGCCGTTTTATGGCCTTCTGAGTACTCTAACACTAGACCCTCTAAGGCTTTTTCACCTCCTTGCCCATGGCGTAGTGTGAGGAAGCAGGCCGGCATGATTGTGTTAAGTAGCGAGGGATTGATTGTCTCTCGCTACTCGATACTCTAATTGGACGGCACTCCACTTATCATCAGGTGCCTTTCTTCTTATCTATCTTTAGTCCTTCAACGGTAGGCAGCGGCTTTGCTGTGCCCTGGCATTGCAGAAGTCTATGGGCGGCGGTGACTACTTACCATCAGGTGGCCCGTCTGCTCGTCTGCCTATCAAGGCACTAAAAAAAAAGGTGCAGTGTGGTCAATTTGCCATGCCAGGATAAAAAGAAATGAGACTCTCTTATTTGTCATAATTGTGTGGCGTGTAACAAAATAAGTATCTAGCTCTTAGACGGTAAGCCAGTTAGCATTTGAGTATTTGGATGATAGAGTCACTCATTTACTGTTACTGGGATTGAACCCATGGCCTGTGCTTGACAGCCATCTTGTAAAATGCTGAGAATTTTAACCGGTCAAGTCATTCACACATTTTTATGTTGTTCCACGCGTCCGGCGGACTTGAACAGAAAACAATTGGAACAATGGGTGTTTCCACTTATCGGAAGAAACTCGGTGCATTCTTTGCAAGTTTACTGAAGATATATGTTGGATATATAGGTTAGTTAACACAATTTTGTATTATAAATCAACAAGTTACATTATCTAAAACCTATTGTCAAAAGAATTTTATGAATCCGATCAGAAGTAAATTAGTCGCCATTGAAATCTGCTGGAAGGGGTAATTGTCAAATGACTGAAAAGGGAAATATGAGCCATGACGTCATCATCCAGAATTCTCATTACGGTGCCGTTGTGCGAGGGAGATAGTGAGATGTTCCCACTACGCACCCGTTTTTACATAACCAATATTTAAAATAAATATTGTGAACTCATTTTTCAAGCAATTTTGATTCTGTTTTCACAAAAGGGTTTCTTTTAAATTATATTAGCAATATTTTTGAATAATTTTAAATCTAATGCCAAAAAAACCACTAAGTACATCACGCAGTGTCGGAATTCAGTACAGGTTGCGGCGGTTTTTCACGCCCAATCAAGCTGTGGAACAGTTTACCGTCCCAGTGTTTCGTTCTTCCTACAATCCTAGGTCCTTTATGTGTAATATCAAGAAGCTACGCAGCAGGCCAGCATGATTGGAATAGCGAGGGTTAGTTGTATCGCTACTCTACCTGGACGGCACTGCGCTTACCATCAGATGCAGTGTGGTCAATTTGCCCTGCCAGAATAAAAAAAACATTTTTTGTCGGTCTCTTTAGTTCCACTATAAAATATGCTGTAAAAATTTCAGCTTTTTTAGTCCAGCGGTTTTGTTTAGGCGTCGATAAATTAGTAACATTGAGGTACTTAAAGGCTATAGCTTTTGTCGCCTCACTTGGACCTTGTGTAGAATAATGATCGTTATTGATTTAGAGTTAGCGTTCTTCGCCTTCGATACTTTTGAAGCCCTACGTGGCATCTCAATGCCTATATTTGTCAGTAATACGATGGGAGCTTACAAACAATTTCTATAGTTAATCTAATTTATAGAGCATTTTAAGAGATTCTAACGACTGCCAGTGGCGCAGTTGTGACTGCGCACTACGACTGCAGTGCTGAGGTCTCGGGCTCGATCCCCGGATCGGGTAAAGTGATATTAGGTTTTTGTACCTAGAAATTATCTGTATTAGCCTGGAGTCTGGGATTTTCCGGTATGGCGATAGGCTCGCCACCTATCATCACATATCACATCTACATTATGGGACCGAAATTTGGCGAAAAGTGTGTGTACTGGTTACACCTCTGCCTACCCTTCGAGGATTACAGGCGTCAGTGTATATGTATTTTAACGGACTGACACAAATATCATTCAACATTTTTATAGCTGAAAAATAACAAAATGGCAACGATGTTCCAAATTCGATTTTTTTAATGTGGTAGAATTCTTTTTTCATCTACAATTCCTACTATTTGTATTGTCCGGGGTTCTGAAGGCCCACCGCATTGGCGCGGCGCGTTGTGACCTACTTTCCGCGGCGCACTGCGACGCCCTGATTGGCCACACTTAGCGCTGTGTTGCCTGTTTATAGTGATGTTACTGATTTGGAAGGGTTTTGAGGCATTAGCGTTTTAAAATAATGTGAGCTGCTCAGAGGAAGCATTTCATTTATTTTCGGTACCGTAAACTGCTATAAATTAATACTGCTACAAAATGAAGCATGCTTATGTGTTATAGCATTAAGCATTATATATAATGCCAGATTGCTTTTAGTAATACCATATACATTAAAAACATTTTTAATCGGCAATAATTAAACACTTTTGGAATTTAGGCAATGTTGAACATTGCGGCAACGTTGTAGCAGTTTACGGTACTTTTAAAATCTATAGTAACGTTGTGACAGGTTTATACTTTATACTAATATATAAAGAGGTAGTTTGAAGACTTTGGATGTTCGGGGTAATTTCCGGTACTACTGGTTCGAATTGAAAAATTATTTTAGTGTTGGATAGCCTATTTATCGAGGAAGTCTATATGCTATATAACATCACGCTATGACCAATAGGAACGGAGGATCAATGAAAAATGTTGTAAAAACGGGGAAAATATATTCCTTTTGAGAGCTTTCGTTGCGTGCGCTACGTAAAGGCGATTGGGCGATAATTGTATATTGTCTGACTGGTCACCGTTTCAGAGGATCGGCTGCACGTTGGCCTCTATGATTCAGGCACAACACCTGAGTGGTAGGAAGATCGGTACAGGTGCGTCAGTGCAGGAGACAACTCCTTGGGTTGTATACTTTTCTCCCAAAAATAACTTCCACGCGGGCGGAGCTGCGGGCCACAGCTATTATATTTTGTCAATATAATAATCTTCAAAATCAAATATTTATTGAATCCATAAAATGTTATACATCATTTAGATTCAGTCAATTTTTTCACTCTACCGCCAGTTCGGAATGCAGTCTCGCTAGAGAAGAACGGGCAAGAAACTATAGCGTTGCTCATTTCACACCGGTTAACAATATTTGGTCATATAATTATAGTATATGATTTTGGTTTCATTACCTTAGATTAGAGCAGCTCAATGTATGTTAAGTTGCCTTATTGAAATATTGTGGAATAGAACTCATTACAAGACCTAGTGCCACACATGACCGACGTGAGAGTGATGAAAATGTCGATTAATTAAAGCAGTTGGTCCTTACTGAAACAGTCTGAGCAGACAAGTCCACACGAGCCGCACCTGATCACGAGTAATGACGCATGTGTCAGCCATCGGCTTCCTCAACCATGTTACAGGGAAGAGACCGACCTGGCACATGGCGCCACAGCAAGCACAGACACTTTAGCGAGCATGACATACCCAGACTGAATACAACAATTGAAATACTAGACACAAAATATCAAGTAAAGTCATGTAAGGCATATAAGTTCGCAATGTTAAAGAAATAAATATATTGACATTACTATATACCTAGTCAGGTCATAAATTCTGTCACATGTTTAATATAAAATAATTGAAACAAGTTTATTCATTATGTAACCATTTATATACCAAAATGAACTTAACAAAACATAGATTCTTATGACACTAAAGTTTATTCAAAATGACCTCCGTGATTTTGAATACAGGCCTTCAATCTGCGCGGCCAGTTGTCTATCGCAGCACGAACGAGGTCCATGTCAATATCGGCGGCTGCCTTAATCAAGGATGTCTTGAGTGACTCCAAATTGGGATGAGGCTTTGAGCACGCCTTTTCCTCCAAGTGTTGCCATATCTTGTAATCTAACGGATTCAAATCTGGACTGGAGGAGGGCCAGTCTTCGTGCCGGATGAAGTCGATTTCACGCGCCGCCAGCCAGTCTTGTGTGCTCTTCGCTCTATGAGCTGGCGCCGAATCTTGTTGGAATACCCAGTGCCTGTTATTGAACATGGTATGAGAAACAGGTTCCACAAGGTTCGTCAGGACTGTATTTTGATACACAACTGCATTCGTTTTTACACCTTTCTCACAAAAATGTACCTCTGTTAAGCCCCAATAAGAAACTCCCAACCATACCATGAGCGAGGATGGAAAATTACCTCGTTGGACACGCGGAATACGGTTGCTTGCTTCTTTACTACTGTGTGCGTACACCTTATCATTTTGTTTGTTGTAGCTCTCTTCTACGGTAAAATTTTTTTCATCTGAAAAAAGAATTTCCCGATATTTTTTTCCCGCGTACCGCTTCAACAAAGCGCGGCATCTCTTCAGTCTCAGGTCCATTAGACGAGCATTCAAACGATGTTCTGTTTTTCTTCGATATGCCCGAAGCCCTAAGTCTTCATTTAACACCCTTTTCACCGTGGTTCTGCTTAACCCCATCTGAAGGGCCAACAGTTTCTGCTTACGTTTGGGATTTCTTTGAATTCGCGCCTTCACAGCTTTTATCACTGCTGGAGTCCTAACAGACCGAGGGCGACCACTTCTTGACCTGTCATCTACACTAGAGTCTTCATTGTATCGTTTGATGGTACGATAAACGAATCTTTTGGTTATATTCAAATTTTTCAGTATGTCACAAATTTGAATTGGCGCGTAACCGCAACGATGCAACGCAATTACTGCAACACGGTCTTCTTTAAGCGTCCACTCCATATTTAAAAATGAGTAAATTCTAAAAAGTATACATTTTTATTTTCATGAACAATTTGAAATTCGAATTCAATAAACTTTTTTGTGGCCAGCATTCTAAAATAAAAGTTTTTACTGTGTGACAATACTTATGACCTGACTGTGTATATGTACTTAAAGTTCCCAATAATAATTTAATGGCTACGCTTCTAAGTAATAGGATAACTTATTCCCAAGCCTTTAGGTCATCTAAATATTCCGAAATTTTGCATAATACAGATATTCGTTCAAACAGGTATAACTTTTGATTGAATGCACCGATTTAAATGAAATAAAGACTAAAATTGTCGATTCTTTTGTCCTAATACAGTACTTTTGACGTGATGCCTAGAAAGAAAGTCAATATTTTCAAAAACAAGTGTTTTAGGTTCTTTATCGATAATATAACATACAATAAAAAAAAGGAAAAAATATTTAATGTGAAACAGACAAAGTGCCTCTTCAGCTTTATTAGCTAGCTTTACTCTCTAACATACTACCAGATATAAACCAGTACCAACTCAAAACTTGTGCTCTTTATTAGAATTATTATAGAAAAAACGAGCGAACCTCTAAGAGGTTTTCTTCGAGTAATAAAAAAAAGATTCCGTCGAATTGAGAACCTCCTCCCTTTTTTGAAGTCGGTTAAAATTATACCTCTTTTGTTTACAAACCCTAATCTGATTTTAAACCTACTCGAAGTACTAAATCACCACAGTACAGGAAGACCAAAACGCAATAACCACAATAAAGTTTTTATCGTAGTTGTAAATATATAAATATGTGCCAGATTTGTTGATAACGGCCAACAACACCGATAACGGTTGTACACGATTTACAAAATAATTAATCACAGAACACGTTGTGTTCGCAATTCGAAAATATACGTTTGAATGGAACAATGCGTTAGAAATTTGTAAATTTTAAAAATGATAACTTTTTGGCACTGCAAATTTACCGCACTGCACCTGATGGTAAGCGCAGTCCGGTCCAATTAGAGTATCGAGTAGTGAGAGACGATCTATCCCCCGCTACTCATTACAATCATGCCGGCCTGCTTCTTCACACTACGCCATGGACAAGAAGGTGAAGAAGCGGTCGACGGTCTATTGTCAGAGTACTCAGAAGGCCGCGAAATGGCCAAACGTCGTACCCCATCTCTAGAACCCTGACACAAAACCGGAAGTACACTGGCTGATCCCGAAACGCGACACACTTGCGTGTGTCAATATGGCGGGTTTTACACCCTGTGTACGGTGGTCGCTATCCGGGTGGATATGAATATCCTACCACCAGCAAATGATGATCGTTGTTTAAAGTAACACCTCTCCACTCTTTAGCCGCTCAATGAGCTTGCTTCCTTCTCGCTTTTTATTATGACTAATTTGGGGAGCCCATTTACCTGAGCTGGCGAGTCACCACCTATTTTATCCGTGTTTTTAACATTGGTCAGGCAGATGCCATAGTTCTCCCCATAGACCCAATTACCCAATCCACTAACACCTAAATATACCACATCACATCATCACATCACAAATCTACTAAATCTACGTGTTGGCTTCGGCCCCACGCACGCCTTCCAAAAGACAGGGACTCCTGTAGTCCCTAGATTATGGTAAAAAACAGTATTTTTCTCTTATGGTATACTAACATCCCAATTTTAATAGTTTATTAAAGGTACTAAACTGAACAGTTGAAAGAAACTTCGAGAAAACTGCCTCGGTGGCGCAGTTGTAATTGCGCATGCGTTACGACTGCTGTGCTGAGGTCTCGGGTTCGATCCCCGGTGGGGAAAATGGGTTTTTCTATCTAGAAATTGTCGGTATCGGCCCGGAGGTTGGAATTGTGCCCGGTATGGCGATATTTGGCGTCCCCTATCACATTATGGGACTGTAATAAATGCGGCGAAAAGTGGGTGTACTGGTTACACCTCTGCCTACCCCTTCAGGGATTACAAACGTGAGCGTATGTGTGTGTATGTGTATAATCCTACTAATATTATAAACGCGAATGTTTGGATGGATGGATGTTTGTTACTCAACCATGCTACAACGGCTGGACGTATCTGGTTGAAATTTGGCACAGAGATAGATTATAGTCTGGAAAAGCACATAGGCTACTTTTTATCCCGGAGAAATGTACAGTTCCCATGGGATAGTTCAGTTTTTCACAGAGCAAGGGATCAACATGATATTTTGCATAATGGCAGATTCGGGATCAGAAAATGACATGGACTACTTTTTATCCCGGAAAAATGCACGCTTTCTATGGAATAGCAAAATATAGAAAAGTGTAATAGCTTAAGATGCCTCCATGGATTGTATACCTTTTCTTTCAAAAAGAACTACCACGCGGGCGGAGCCGCGGGCAACATCTAGTAAAATAATAATAATATTTTTATATTAAATAACAATATTTTTCTTAGTTCTACTAACATCAAAATTTGAATAGTTCAAATAAAATTGAAAGGTACCAAACTCAACAGTTGAAAGAAACTTCGAGAAAACTCTGGAAAATGTTCGGAAAATGGCCGTTCTCTTAAACCGAGTTAAAACATGCACGTTATCAGGTTTAGTTGTTTTCAAGGTTTTTGTTACAATGTGTGTTGCCGTCTCGCTCTTACACGTATGTGAAAGGGAGAGAGGATGCTTTTATTGGAAAACGTATAATGGAGTTAACTTTATATGCAATCAAGTCTTTGAAATGACCTTGGCGATTTGAACCCCATACAAATTGGTTAAAGCTGAGATTCTGGGATACAGCGTTTACTATCTGCTATTTTTTTTTAACATTAATTTGTTACATAGCAGCGATAGCCTAGGTGCGGTACGGACTGCTAAGACGAAAGTCGTATGTTCGAAACCCAAATGGCATACACCTCTGACTTTTCTAAAGTTACGTGTGTATTAATTGTTAATTATCGTTTGTTTTAACGGTGAAGGAAAACATCGTGAGGAGACCTGCATACCTGAGAATTCGTATAAGAATTTCGAAGGTATGTGAAGTCTACCAACCCGCATTAGGCCAGCGTGGTGGCCTAAGCCCTTACCCCTCTCATTAGTAGAGGAGGCCCGTGCCCACAGAATTACAGGCGTGAGTGTATATGTACGTAAGTTGAAATGGAAACACAAAATTTGCAACTTTATCGTTCAATGACCGATAACGTTGAACCACGTTGAATATTCAAGTATTCTACTTAGGCTACTTGGTTTGGTGGTTTTAAACGGAAGGTACTAGGTTCTTCTCCATGTAGAGCAACTCATCGACTTTATTACTAAACCTGAAAATTATATCCTGGCACGATAAAGTGACCACACTGCACCAGATGGTAAGCCGTCCCGTAAGAGTATCAAGTAGCGAGAAAGTTCATCCCTTGCTCTTCAACACACTCATGCCTGCTGTTTATCTTCTTCACACTACGCCTAAAGGACCGAGGATCATAGGAAAAGAACACGGTAGCTGGCAAACTTCCACAGCTTGATGGTGCGGTAAAAATACGAATTTACAAACCTCTGTTCGGGGCGGGGTAGTAGACATCACAAAGCTGTGGCAAGACAGTACTGGGTTTATAACTAGTTGCTATAGGAACCCTCAGTAGATTCATCAGATCCTGGGTCCTACGTAGTTAGAAGCTACTCTGCAACGAGGGATGGTTGTCTTTCGCACCATCAAGCTGTGGAACAGTTTGCCAGTTTTAAAACAATTTAATTTAGAATAATAAATAACACCCAACAGTCACACACATAGCCCCGACCCCACACTAAAATACAAGTCTTGTGTTGTGGGTACCAACTACGAGAGACGCACCCTCTCACAACACACAGACCTGACGAAAATATCTGTCTGTCAAACAAACATTTGTCCCGGTGTGGGAATCGAACCCACGGCCTTTCGTTTCAGAGCCGGCTACTCGCAAACTGAGCCACGGAGGCTGTCTATGGCTACACTATATTTTAGTATAGTTCCAAGCTGTGGAACAGTTTGCCAGGTACCGTGTTCCCTCCTTCCTATGATCAGGCAGGATAAAAAAAGATTTTTGTTTTTTTTTATTCTGGCGCGGCAAAGTGACCACACTGCACCTGATGGTAAGTGCAGTGCCGTCCAGATAGAGTATCAAGTAGCCAGAGACAGTCTATCCCTCGCTACTCAACACAATCATGCCGGCCTGCTGTGTAGCTTCTTCACATTACGCCTAAAGGACCCAGGATCATAGGAAGGAGGGAACACGGTACCTCAGTACCTGGCCGCTGTGTGTCTGTGTCGCTGGCCATAAAATAGGTTTTTGTTTTTCGTCCCATGATGTGATAGGGAAAGTGTATACAGTTTATTTTTCACGATACAGGTTTGATCTAGTGTGGGTTCAGTACTAAGTGTGTGATTGTTGGGTGTATTTATTTATTCCCATCCAGAAGCTATAAAATAAAATAAATAATAAAATAAAATTTTCATTCAAATTATTCATCACGTAGGCATATAAAAAGCACTTATGACGGTCAAAACACAAATGGAAATTCTCCATACGGGAATGAGTAATTCTGGTTAGTGGCATAGGAACTTGGAAACCACCGTCAAGGGCTGGTAGGCAGGGATACAACGACGAGGATATGACTGGAAAAGGAGAAAAGAGGATGACATAGTTCCATGTATTACAGCATTATCTTATAAGCTTGTTTGGTGAACACGATAACCTAGAAACAATGAGCATAAGATCTGGGATAAAATAACAAGAATTGAATAATGATAATTTGCAATACCATAACACGATATAGCAAGAACAACTTAGGTAGGAACAATTAGGTAGGCAGCGGCTTTGCTGTGCCCTGGTATTGCAGAAGTCTATGGGCGGCGGTGACTACTTACCATCAGGTGCCCCGTCTGCTCGTCTGCCTATCGAGATTCAACGGTAGGCAGCGGCTCTGCTGTGCCATGGTATTGCAGAAGTCTAATGGGCGGCGGTGACTACTTACCATCAGGTGGCCCGTCTGCTCGTCTGCCTATCGAGATTCAACGGTAGGCAGCGGCTCTGCTGTGCCCTGCCATTGCAGAAGTCTATGGGCGGCGGTAACTACTTTCCATCAGGTGGCTCGTCTGCTCGTCTGCCTATCGAGGTTTAACGGTAGGCAGCGGCTTTGCTGTGCCCTGGTATTGCAGAAGTCTAATAAATAATAAAAATAAAAATAAAAAATAAAAATCATTTATTTTCAGACCAGAGATCCATAGAATGTTAGTAACAATATAACTTATAGACTATGTTAGTATACATACCAATACAATTTGAAAATAAAAGTAACAGTAACACCTCAATGGGCAGGCTCATCGAACCTTTACAACATGTAGCTCGGTGAACCTGCCAACCAGGGCTGAATCGAGTCGTTCACCCACCATCTTCAGGACTCGGTTCGAGCTCCGCCGCACCCTGTAAACCAGTGAGGCAACCTTCTTTCGCATTACTGCGTAGAAGTCATCCACGCTGGCATCGGCAAACATACCCGACGCGCTACAGTAACGTGGGAGCCGGAACAGAGCCCTGAAGATGTTATTGTATTGAACTAATGGGCGGCGGTGACTACTTACCATCAGGTGGCCCGTCTGCTCGTCTGCCTATCGAGGTTTAACGGTAGGCAGCGGCTTTGCAGTGCCCTGGTATTTCAGAAGTCTAATGGGCGGCGGTGACTACTAACCATCAGGTGGCCCGTCTGCTCGTCTGCCTATCGAGGTTCAACGGTAGGCAGCGGCTTTGCTGTGCCCTGGTATTGCAGAAGTCTAATGGGCGGCGGTGACTACTTACCATCAGGTGGCCCGTCTGCTCGTCTGCCTATCGAGGTTCAACGGTAGGCAGCGGCTTTGCTGTGCCCTGGTATTGCAGAAGTCTAATGGGCGGCGGTGACTACTTACCATCAGGTGGCCCGTCTGCTCGTCTGCCTATCGAGGTTCAACGGTAGGCAGCGGCTCTGCTGTGCCCTGGTATTGCAGAAGTCTAATGGGCGGCGGTGACTACTTACCATCAGGTGGCCCGTCTGCTCGTCTGCCTATCGAGATTCAACGGTAGGCAGCGGCTCTGCTGTGCCCTGTCATTGCAGAAGTCTATGGGCGGCGGTGACTACTAACCATCAGGTGGCCCGTCTGCTCGTCTGCCTATCGAGGTTCAACGGTAGGCAGCGGCTTTGCTGTGCCCTGGTATTGCAGAAGTCTAATGGGCGGCGGTGACTACTTACCATCAGGTGGCCCGTCTGCTCGTCTGCCTATCGAGGTTCAACGGTACGCAGCGGCTTTGCTGTGCCCTGGTATTGCAGAAGTCTAATGGGCGGCGGTGACTACTTACCATCAGGTGGCCCGTCTGCTCGTCTGCCTATCGAGGTTCAACGGTAGGCAGCGGCTTTGCTGTGCCCTGGTATTGCAGAAGTCTAATGGGCGGCGGTGACTACTTACCATCAGGTGCCCCTCCTCTCGTCTGCCTATTGAGGCACGAAAAATAAAAAAAAGATTAATTTGATTGTATAAAAGTGTGGGTACTTTTTACCTGACATGGTTTTTTCGAAAATCGACTATGCCGTTCCATAAATCCACAACTGTATATCACTGTGGGGTACTTGACGTCAAATGTTACAAATAGTTCATTGGTAACTGTTTTTAAAAGTAGAGTTATTATCTTACTAATATTATAAATCCGAATGTTTGGATGGATGGATGTTTGTTACTCAATCACGCTACAACGGCTGGACGGATCTGGTTGTGTGGCACAGAGATAGATTAGTCTGGAATAGCTTATAGGCTACCTTTTATCCCGGAAAATGTACAGTTCCCGTAGTATAGTTTAGTTTTTCACAGAGCAAGGGATTGACATGATTTTTTTGACATAATTAGGGTTCAGAGAATGACATTGGCCGCTTTTACCCCGGAAAAATGCACGCTTCCTATGGATACCTACTTTCTTCCAAAAATACCCCCATGCGGGTGGAGCCGTGGGCAACATCCAGTCAGGATATAGTAGAAAGCACCTTTTTGTGGTAACTTATTTTTTGGTTCTAATTATTTCAAGTCAAAAATTACCAATTTTGAAAATGTCTGAAATCGATTTAAAACCTACAACTTTCATGTGTACAGGCGACGGTTGCATAGACCGGCCCATCGCCATGCAAATTGAGGCCTGGGGGGGTAGCGTGTTTCACACGCATTCCCTGTCTTCCGTCTGAGGGGTCTATTCCTCAGACCGTGATTGGCCCTGCACAAGTACCGACTCCCGCGGTGGCTGCGGTTGCATGCAATTGCGTACCCCGTAGCTATCGTCATAAGGGAGAGAGCGGAAAACGCGGGGTTTAGTAGGACGGCCTAGACCGGTTAGTCCGACATACCTCCTATCTTGGAAGATCTACTAATGGATTCCCCGTGGTAAAAAAAAGGTTGAAGATGTTGGTTCGTATGAAAATGCGAAATACTTCAACAATATCTAATTTGAATGTATAGAGTTACGTACTTCCTAAGTTAAATGTCACGAATTAACAATGCCTCTACAAACTATGTTATTATAGCAACAGATCTCGAAGGTTACAGTCTGTGATGTAAGAAAAATGTTTTTTTTATCAATGTGACCACACTGCACCTGATGCTAAGTACAGTGCCGTCCAATTAGAGTATCGACTAGCGAGAGACAATCTATCCTCCGCTACTCAACACAATCATGCCGGCCTGCGTCTTCTACGCTATGGGCAAGAAGGTGAAGAAGCGGTCGAGGGTCTGTCAGAGTATTTAGAAGGCCGCAACACGGCCAAACATTACGATGTTACGCCTAGGGTACGCCCTAGCTCTAGACCTCCGAAAAATCCGGATGTACGCTGGCTGATCCCGGAACGCGACACACTTGCGTGTGCGTGCCACTATGGCAGGTTTACACCCTGTGTACGGTGGTCGCTATCCGAGCGGATATGAATACCCTGCCACCAGAACGTGTTTTATCTGTATACCTAGTCAGGTCATAAATTCTGTCACATGTTTAATATAAAATAATTGAAACAAGTTTATTCATTATGTAACCATTTATATACCAAAATGAACTTAACAAAACATAGATTCTTATGACACTAAAGTTTATTCAAAATGACCTCCGTGATTTTGAATACAGGCCTTCAATCTGCGCGGCCAGTTGTCTATCGCAGCACGAACGAGGTCCATGTCAATATCGGCGGCTGCCTTAATCAAGGATGTCTTGAGTGACTCCAAATTGGGATGAGGCTTTGAGCACGCCTTTTCCTCCAAGTGTTGCCATATCTTGTAATCTAACGGATTCAAATCTGGACTGGAGGAGGGCCAGTCTTCGTGCCGGATGAAGTCGATTTCACGCGCCGCCAGCCAGTCTTGTGTGCTCTTCGCTCTATGAGCTGGCGCCGAATCTTATTGGAATACCCAGTGCCTGTTATTGAACATGGTATGAGAAACAGGTTCCACAAGGTTTGTCAGGACTGTATTTTGATACACAACTGCATTCGTTTTTACACCTTTCTCACAAAAATGTACCTCTGTTAAGCCCCAATAAGAAACTCCCAACCATACCATGAGCGAGGATGGAAAATAACCTCGTTGGACACGCGGAATACGGTTGCTCGCTTCTTCACTACTGTGTGCGTACACCTTATCATTTTGTTTGTTGTAGCTCTCTTCTACGGTAAAAATTTTTTCATCTGAAAAAAGAATTTCCCGATATTTTTTTCCCGCGTACCGCTTCAACAAAGCGCGGCATCTCTTCAGTCTCGGGTCCATTAGACGAGCATTCAAACGATGTCCTGTTTTTCTTCGATATGCCCGAAGCCCTAAGTCTTCATTTAACATCCTTTTCACCGTGGTTCTGCTTAACCCCATCTGAAGGGCCAACAGTTTCTGCTTACGTTTGGGATTTCTTTGAATTCGCGCCTTCACAGCTTTTATCACTGATGGAGTCCTAACAGACCGAGGGCGACCACTTCTTGACCTGTCATCTACACTAGAGTCTTCATTGTATCGTTTGATGGTACGATAAACGAATCTTTTGGTTATATTAAAATTTTTCAGTATGTCAAAAATTTGAATTGGCGCGTAACCGCAACGATGCAACGCAATTACTGCAACACGGTCTTCTTTAAGCGTCCACTCCATATTTAAAAATGAGTAAAATTCTAAAAGTATACATTTTTATTTTCATGAACAATTTGAAATTCGAATTCAATAAACTTTTTTGTGGCCAGCATTCTAAAATAAAAGTTTTTACTGTGTGACAATACTTATGACCTGACTAGGTATATAAAAGAAGAAACTGACTGACTGACTGATCGATCAACGCACAGCCTAAACGGCTGGGGTTAGAGACTTGAAATTTTGACAGTAGGTACCTTTTATCACGTAGGCATCCACTAAGGAAGGGTTTTGGAAATACCACCCCTAAGGGGGTAAAAAAGGGGATGAAAGTTTGTATGAAAATCCGTCATTTTTGAAGTTAAACGCATTAATATTGGTATTTTGTATTGTATACTTTTTCTCCCAAACATGACCTCCACGCGGGCGGAGCCGCGAGCAACAGCTAGTTTACTATATATAAGCTTGCGTTTGACCACTATCTCGCCTGATGGTAAGTGATGATGTGGTCTACGGTGGATCACGCTTGCCTAGAAGATACCTATTCACTCTTGACTTAAAGATAATACTATAAATAGTAGCGCTGTATTAAACATTGTCCCACTGCTCACGGAACTCCTCTAATGAGTTAGGCCTTAGTCCACAGCTGTAGTGCCCGGTGGACTTCACATACCTTCGAAATTCTTATGAGAATTCTCAGGTATGGAGGTTTCCTCACGATGTTTTTCTTAAAGCAAGCGATTAACAATGAGTACAGATGTAACATCAGAAAAGTCAGAGGTATGCCATTTGGGTTTTGAACATGCGACTCGTTACTTTAATAAGTTTTGTAACCGACTTCAAAAAAAGGAAGAGGTTCTCAATTCGTCGGAATCTTTTTTTTTATATATTTTCCCCGATTACTCGAAGACGCCTTTTTTTTTGCCGTGGGGAAAATCCATCTTACGGATACCTTCTCAAACTCGGGGGAGGGGAGATGGTTATGCCGGACTCACCGACCTTCCGACCCAGTTTACCTGAGGGACGACTAGATCGGGGCCCTAACCAATTTTCCTACGCCGATGTACCGACTAAAAACCCCGCGGTGGCCTTCTGCAGCGCATGCGCGATGGTTCCGGGGGATCCTGAGAATCTCTGGATTGCTGCCGGAACCATCCCTGCGCGGTACCTCTACGGCCCGTCTCTTTTAGGGCTGGATGCCCTCCACGTCCTACGGCAGCACGACACTTCGCGCCGCCACCTGTCTCGGGGTCGCACCATGAAAATATATGTAGAAATATTTATGAAAGCCGCACATACCCCGCTGCGCAGCCGCGACCCCCGTGACCCCTTTTAGTCGCCTCTTACGACAGGCAGGGTATACCGTGGTACAATTCTTCAAAGCCCCCAATCCACAGGGCGGGAGGCGCCAGTCAGACGCCTGGACCGATTCGAGAAATTCTTTTTTGTTTAAAAGGGTATACTTCCCAGGTGGTCCCATTGGTACCAAGTCAGGATTTGATGATGGGATCACAGAAAAATCGAGGGCAACCCTCAAATGTTATAGGGACGCCTAATTGGTTTTTTATTGAAGTCGGTGTAATTTTTATGACGTAAAAAACTTTTTTTAAGCCATCAAATTTTTCATGTTATATTCGGCTATTTTGTCTTGTTTTCCAGGTTACAAGTCGTAGTATGTTCCAATCTGTTATCATCATATATCATGATAAGTGTTATCAGTAGACGCAGACTCAATTCCTTTAAGATCAGATTACTGTAGCAAAAACTATGTTATTTTGAGCATAAGTGTTTGGTAACAACTAGCTTGGTTTATAATTATAATAATACTAGCCCTGTATTAAACAATATCCCACTGCTGGGCACGGGCCTCCTCTAATAATGAGAGGGGTTAGGCCTTAGTCCACGCTGGCCTAATGCGGGTTGGTCGACTTCACATACCTTCGAAATTCTTATGAGAATTCTCAGGTATGCAGGTTTCCTCACGATGTTCACCTTCACCGTTAAAGCAAGCGATAATTAACATTTAATACACACATAACTTTAGAAAAGTCAGGGGTATATGTCACTTGAGTTTCGAACATATGACCTTCGTCTTGACAGTCCGTACTGCAACCAACTAGGCTATCGCTGCTTAGCTTGGTTTATTTCTCTTTAATACATACGCAATCATGACTGTAATCCTCGGAATATGGTGTAACCAGTACACCCACATTTCGCTAATTACCGTCCCATGATGTGATATCACAGCCAGCTTCCAGAGCGTGGCGAGTAGGTTCCGAAATGGAGGTGGGTTCGATTCCCACACCGAGACAAATGTTTGTGTGAAATACAGATGTTGGTTTCGTGTCTAGGACCGTAGTCCCTCGTAGCTCTTGATACCCATGATACAGGTTTTACCTTGTGGGATCAGAGTAACGGGAATAACGCACATCCTCAGACACCCGAATTTAAAAATATTACTAAAATCATAATTCATGTATTGAAATTAGACTGCAATGAATATATATATATTGTTTTTTATGAAATTAGTTGTACTTATTTTCGACATAAAGTTCGTAATTTTTAACCGACTTCAAAAAAGGAGGACGTTATCAATTCGACGTGTATTTTTTTTTAATGATTGTTACCTCAGAACTCCATCATTTATTCACCGATTTGGAAAATTCTTAATTTTAATACAGAGAATATGCTTCCAGATTGGTCCCAAAGAATTTTTATCAAAATCGGTTGTGTAGTTTGCTTACTTTTTTGCTTGCTTTGCTTTGTTTACTTGAAAAAATATATTGTCCGAATATACGAAACTGTGAATTTTGCTTTTCTGTGACTTTTTCAGTGGTGTTTGCTCTTGGTACTCTATCCAACGTACCTATTTTATATTGCACTAAAAAGCAAAAAATAAATTCTTACTTTTTAAATAACAATAAAACCGCCTTCAAAAAAACCCAGATACAGACTCCAAATAATTGATTTAAATTGTATGTAAATAATTGATGTAAATGTAACCAATTATTATTTGGTTTTTAGTTGTATCTGGGTTTTCTTGAAGGCGGTTTTATTTTTATTTAAAAAGTAAGAATTTGAATTATTTGATTTTTTACAGTGTTCGTTTATTATTGCATTTAGAAAAGACTTTATCGCATCGAGTTATGTTTCAGTTTCTTTTGTCTTGAACTTCGATCAACAGTTGTATTGTTGATCGAAGGTCTTGAACGTTGAATTAAAGGATGACTATTATTTACCTGAGTGTTAATTATTTTTGAAAAAAAAAATCGTCTATTAAAAAATTGTTGGTATCGATTCAGTCGCTTATTCTGAGACTACTTTCCGAGTGTGCATTAATCATGTTACATGTTGTATGTGTGACTGTTCGGTGTATTTATTTAATTTAATTAGACTCCGGGCTGATATTGAGTATTTCCAAATAAATCCAATATCACCTTTCCTCGACCCGGCGATCCCGGGACCTCGGCACAGCCGTACCGCGTACGCAATAACAACTGCGCCACCGGTAGAGCTTATGTTTTATAATAATAACTAGATGTTGCTCGCGGCTCCGCCCGCGTGGAGGTTATTTTTGTAAGAAAAGGTTTAAAATCAATCAATATTATGCATATATCATACATATAAACCTTCCTCTTGAATTACTCTATCCTTTAAAAAAAGCGCTTGAAAATCCGTTGCGTAGTTTTGAAGATTTAAGCATACATAGGGACGGACAGCGACTGACTTTGTTTTATACTATGTAGTATGTATAAATAACTACTATGCATGATACAACAGCCTTTTGCTGGTGGTATTATATTCATATCCGTCCAGATAGCGACCACCGTACACAGGGTGTAAAACGTTTCGGTTTTTCTTGGGGTCCTAGCGTCGGGGTACGATATTTGGCCGTTTTGCGGCCTTCTGAGTACCCTGGCATTAGGCCCTCGACCGCTTCTTCACATTCTTGCCCATTGCGAAGAAGTAGGTCGGCATGATTCTGTCAAGTAGAGAGGGATAGATTGTCCCTCGCTTGATACTCTAATTAGACGGCACTGCGCTCACCATCAGGTGTACTACCCGAAACAGAAAAAAAAGTTTTATTACGGAAACATTTTACGTCTAAAAGATTATATTATATCGATTGAAACTGTCAATCAAAATTGTCAGTTTATCTGTATAGTGATAAGGAACCTGTTTTCCACGCGCCTTATCTAGTACATTAGATATTATTGATGTCTATTCATTGAATTAGAGGCGTGTTTTTTTATTCCGGACAGGACAAGTGACCACGGTAGGCAGTGCCCTGGCATTGCAGAAGTCTATGGGCGGCGGTGACTACTTACCATCAGGTGGCCCGTCTGCTCGTCTGTCTATCGAGGTTCAACGGTAGACAGCGGCTTTGCTGTGCCCTGGCATTGCATAAGTCTATGGGCGGCAGTGTCTACATACCATCAGGTGGCCCGTCTGCTCGTCTGTTTATCCAGGCAGTAAAAAAAACCACACAGCACTAGATAGACAGTGACGTCCAGTTAGAGTATCAAGCCAGAGACTATAACCTCGCGACTTGACACAATCATCCTAAGTATCCTCACACTACGCCTAAAGGATCCAGGATCATGGGAACACGGTAGCTGGCAAACAATAGCAGCGATGGCCTAGTTGGCTGCAGTACCGACTGTCAAGCAAAAGTCGTATGTTCGAAACCCAAATGGCATACACCTCTGACTTTTCTAAAGTTACGTTCATTTCTTGGTTAATTATGGCTTGCTTAAACGGTGAAGGAAAACATCGTGAGGAAAACTTCATAATGAGAATTCTCATACGAATTTCAAAGGTGTGTGAAGTCTACCAACGTAAGGCCAGCGTGGTGGACTAAGGCCTAACCCCACTCATTAGTAGAGAAGGCCCGTGCCCAGCAGTGGGACAATGTTTAATACAGGGCAAGTATTATTATTTCTACAAAATATACGCATTGACAGTTAGCCTCTTCTTTGATGTCTGTTAATAAAAATAGAATGTATAGTAAGTAAATAGGATATAAGAAAATTGCCTCACGAAATGTAAGCGATAACTGGGATCTATGACATGACATAGGGGAAAATAGGATGAAAATCTAGGCAGGATACTGGAACAAACGATCAATATCGGTTACATGGCGTAATGTGAAGGAGTAGGCTGGCATGATTGTGTTGAGTAGCGGGGGATAGATCGTCTCTCGCTACTTGTTACTCTAATTGGACGGCACTGCGCTTACTATCAGGTGCAGTGCGGTCACTTTGCCAAAAAAAAAACATGCGAGAATCGTCTGCTATCTTTTCACTCATATAATTAGCATACAGCTGTCTCTTTCACATCTGTTTAAATATTATAATTGATAAATCAATCGAAGCACTACACCTTCAAGCGACAAACTTTAGTTGACCCCTACATGTGCCTCTATGTATACAATGTTGTATAACCGCGCAGCTCTATTTAACCTGGCCGTGTTACCCCATTATGCCCCACTGACCTGTTTTCTGGGTTACGCAGTGTGACGTCACTGCGCCATTGCGCTAAATGTGTAAGTCAAGGCATAATCGACCGTATGGAGTGGGTATAAAGTAACATTTTGTGTGGCCGTGAAATTTTCCTTTTGTGGGAAAGCTGTAGATCGCGCTTGAAAAATAGCGTCATTAGTTTCCATCCAAAATGGTCCACAACTTTTTTAGACACCGTTTGTATAATATATCTGCCAAAGACTATGATTTAAACGCAAAGAAGGCAGTTGGGCGGCCATTGTTGAATGCTCGTTCGATTTTCAAATTTGAAACATTGTTTTATTTTCTATTAACTCCGAACGACATATTCTTTACATCAAAAGGGCGGGAAATGAATATGTTTGTAATAAATATGAATACTATGTAAAAATTATAGATATTTTAGTACTTTTTTTAAGCGATTTTCGTTGCTAGGTATTAAAGAGCTATGATTGATGAGACACAGAGAAACTCTCCTGTCATGTAATATTTTTTTTTTATTTATTTACTCAATAAAAGAGAAGGCAAAGGTTCTCCACCATGCAGCCATGTCTGTCGTTATTTTTTCCAAATCTGGGCTAGAATTATAGTCTTCTTCTTCTCTGGTTTTAACTTATACAAAAGGCCGAAGCCTGTCATGTAATAAAATTTGCTACAAGTCTAAGCTGAAATTAGTTTATATTTCAAAATGCCCATAGAAAATTCAGTACCTGAAAAGAGGATGATGATGCTATGTACGACTGCCTCGGTGGCGCAGTTGTGATTGCGCATGCTTTACGACTGCTGTGCTGAGGTCTCGGGTTCTATCCCCGGGTCGGGTAAAGTGATATTGGGTTTCTCTGTTTAGAAATACTCATCAGCCCGGAGTCTAATTGTGCCTGGTATGGCGATAGGCTCGATATCACATAGATGTACTGGTTACACCTCTGCCACCCCTTCGGGGATTACATGCGTATGTATGATGCTATGTGTTATGTCTACATAAGTTGATATGTGACTACTTCAGACATGGCTTCGGCCTTTCGAATGAAGAAATGTCAGCTATGGTTTTGACTTTTATTTATGAGCCTGAATAAACAAACTAAGGTTAGACAAGGCTGCATGGTAGAGAACCTTTGCCTCTTACTTACTTACACTCTTAATCTTGTACGCTTTGTTAAATAGAGAAAATTAAAAAGTAAAATTTGGTGATTTGCTTTGATATTACATATATATTATGTATTATGTATATATTATGTATATATATATATTAATACGATTATATTTATAAGGACTTTTGATGCTGTTTTGAGATTAAAAAAGGAAGAAAAAAGTATAGTAACTAAAAAAGTTTTAATAGCTAGCCGAACTATAAAATTGAAAATAACTAACAATTCGGTTTGAAAAACATGGGGGGCTTTCAATCCTGTTATTAATTCTACTGTTATAGACAGCTACCAATGAACTATGTAACATTTGATATCAAGCACACCACACTTTAAACAATCAAATTAATATAATGTACTGAATTGACAGAATTACTAATTGCCTACATGATCAATAAACGATTTACAATGGCGTCGTCGTTCAGACTTCAGTCTCATCAAACTATCACTTTTGAAATTTCTAATACATTTTTAACCGACTTCGAAAAAGGAGGAGGTGCTCAATTCGTCGGATTCTTTTTTTTATGTACGTTCCCCGATTATTTGAAGACGCCTGGACCGATTTGAAAAATTCTTTTTTTGTTTAAAAGGGTATATTTCTCCGGTGGTCCCATTGGCAGCAAGTCAGGATCTGATGATGGGATTTCAGAAAAGGCGACCCTCAAATTTTATAGGGAAGCATAATTTGTTTCTTATTGAAGTCGGTGTACTTTTTATCAATTAAAACCCTTTTATTACGATAAAGAAAGAAAGAAGAAAGAAAGAAAATCTTTTATTTGGCCTTAATCACCAGACCAGGTGGCAATAAACGATGAGTACATAAAACAAATAAAAAAAAAACTTTAAGGGCTACAGGTACACAAATAAAACAAGAAAAAAGTCTCCCGGCATACTTATGCGCCCCAGCCACCCGTGTCCACGTGTGCGTGTCCCGTGATAACAATACATCTCAATCTGAAAGACAGTTAAACACTTCAAAGACTCGCCATTTTAATCCTGGCAAGACCTGACTACACTGCACCTGATGGTAAGCGTGGTGTCACCCAGTTAGAGTATCAAGTAGCGAGAGACAATCTATTCCTCGCTACTAGACACCATCATACCCGCTGAGTCACTTCACACTACTTGTAAAGGAGCCAGGATCATAGGAAGGAGGGAACACGGTAGCTAGGAAACTTCCATAGCTTGGTGCGGCCAAAATACTAATTTGCGAACCTCTTGGTTCGAGCCGGGGTAGTAGACACGAAGATGTGGCTCCGCAAGCTACTACGCGTGGTTCTGGTGTGGAAGGGAGAGGATGGGATGAGATTAAACAATTCTTCGGAGCGTTCACCATGATGACGGTAGAACACGCTAAGCGAGGAAATATCTCTTCCCATCTTTTTATTACTGTCTCTTATTCGTTTCAGTACACGGTGTCGAAAAAATGCGTGCCAATGTTATTCTAACAAGAGTTACACTGGCGGGTGTGTAAGGGTTTAGACTCTATAAATCTTAAGCCGAATCTACAGTTCGTATCCACAGACTCATAAGAATAAAGTTTGAGTACAAGTGTATAAGCAGTTTGATTTTTATTCTGGACTAGTTGTTGCTCGCGGCTCGACTTTCGGCTCGCTAAAAAGTATACAATACCAATTTCCATGAGTTTAACTTCAAAACTGAAGGACTTTCATTTCCTATTTTACCCCCTTTCCCCCCTCTTAAAGGTGGAATTTCAAAAAATCCTGAAATACATATATATTTTTTATTTTTAACTCAGGGGCCAAATCCAAATTTTCATGAATTTAACTTCAAAAATGACGGATTTTTAAACATACTTTCGAACCCTCTTTTACCCCCTTAGTATTTCCAAAAACCCTTCCTTAGTGGATGCCTACGTCATAAAAGGTACCTACTGTCAAAATTTCAAGTCTTGTTGTCTTGTCTTGTCGCGTTGATGTCAGTCAGTCAGTTTCTTCTTTAATATATACAGATTGATTAATTATTGAAATTGGCAACTGTTCAAAGAAGAATACGTTTATAACATGAGAATAGTGAATAAAGATTTCTTCACTCGGTCCTGACGCACTGCATGAGCGTAGAATGCATGTCCTCTTTGATGGACACGCTTCTCAGCTCATGTCAGTAAATGCCGGAGTACCACAAGGCTCTGTGCTTTTGTCCAATGTTTCTTCTGCATATCAATGATAAGTTAAGATAAGTCGCTTGGCAACATTCATTGCTATCTTGAGGTGATATTCGGTAGGGGAAGTGACGGGGAATGATGATTTATTTTATTAGGATCTCCAACCAAGAAAACACTTTACATGGTTAATCATTGTACTATTGCAATTTGTGACTTGTGCCTCCTCAATTATAAAAAAAGAATAAATAAATAAATAAAAAAAACAGTTTAAGGGGCAGGAATAGGGGGAGAAATCGAAAGAAAACTGGACGTATTTGGAAGAGAGGAGTGTAATCCCTGGTCTAGCTAACCTACCTACTTAGCCTACTACCTAGTGTGGGGTCAGAACTATGTGTGTAACTGTTAATAGATTTTCCACCAGCATTTTCTGAAATAAGCAGCGAAGTGTCGGAAGTTGTACAAATTGTCACGACAATTACAAAAGACCTACGGCTGAGTTTCTTGGTGCTTCTTCCCAGACCAGTGGGCATTTCCGAAGCACCAGTAGACCTTAACATTATTATGACATGTAAAAAGTGCCCATAGTGGCCTAATTTACAAAATAAATGATATGATTTGACAATAGAGGCAGATTCCAAACGAGCCCAAAATTGCATACTAATAACTTTTCGAAGTAACGTGTGTATTGTTAATTGTTGCTTGCATTAAAGAAAACACCGTGAGGAAATCTGCTCGAGAATTCAAATAAGAATTTCATTAAGTGAAGTTTGCTGGTGGTAGGATATTTATATCCACCCGGATAGCCACCACCGTACACAGGGTGTAAAACCCGCCATAGTGGCACACGCAAGTGTGTCGCGTTCCAGGATCAGGGAGTGTACATGGTATTTTTGTCGGGGGTCTAGAGTTGGGGTACGATGTTTGGCCATTTTGCGACCTTCTGAGTACTCCGACACTAGACCCTCGACCGCTTCTTCACCTTCTCGCCCATGGCGTAGTGTGAAGAAGCAGGCCGGCATGATAGTGTTGAGTAGCAGGGGATAAAATGTCTCTCGCTACTCGATACTTACTTGGACGGCACTGCGCTAACCATTAAGTGCAGTGTGGTCAGTTTGCCGTGCCAGGATAAAAAAAAAACACCATGAGGAAACCTGTATGAACAATCTAAATTCGAAGCTGTGTGAAGTCTACCAACCCAGGCCGTGGTTGACTAAGGACTAACCTTATTAGTAGAAGCCCTTGCTCAGCTAAAGGACAGTGATACAGGGCTTATGTTAATAAAGAATTATCCTTGTTTCAGGAACGAAGTGGCCTGGAGAATATGAGGTCACTAGAACACTATCTCAC
Organism: Laothoe populi; assembly: GCA_905220505.1. NCBI lineage: Eukaryota > Metazoa > Arthropoda > Insecta > Lepidoptera > Sphingidae > Laothoe > Laothoe populi. The sequence goes on from HG992174.1 coordinate 1,588,031, forward strand.
AGACATCATGAGGGCAGATACATCAGATCACATGAAAGGTAAGATCTTATAGTACCAGGCGTACGGACATTTAATCATCTTACTACTATTAAGGCAATTTATTCATACATTAAACGGTAGGCAGCGGCTTTACTGTGCCCTGGCATTGCAGAAATCTATGGGCGGCGGTGACTACTTACCATCAGGTGGACCGTCTGCACGTCTGACTATCGAGGCACAAAAAAAATTATAAATGCGAATGTTTGGATGGATGGTAATTTTGTTATACATTACTCACACATTTTTAGTTTCAAGTTGGGGTGGAGGTACCCAGGCACCTCACCCTGCTTCATCATTGAAAGGCCACGCAAAGGTGTTGATGCAAACCTCTTGTTTTGAAGGATGTAATATTAAATATCTCCTACTGATTTTCAATGAGCAATATCTTCCAAATGCGTCATTTAATCAATACTAGGCGCTTGCTATTAATATCATCCTACGATATACGCGGGGTGGGAGAAGACTGCTTACGTCACACTTCCCGACCGTTCTGCCGTCTGCCGGCTTCAGCTACAAAATCTATACCTACTAAAATACTACTAGCCCTGTATTAAACATTGTCCCACTGCTGGGCACGGGCCTCCTCTACTAATGAGAGGGGTTAGGCCTTAGTCCACCACGCTGGCCTAATGCGGGTTGGCAGACTTCAGATACCTTCGAAATTCTTATGGGAATTCTCAGGTATGCAGGTTTCCTCACGATGTTTTCCTTCACCGTTAAAGCAAGCGATAACATAACTTTAGAAAAGTCAGAGGTGTATGCCACTTGGGTTTGGAACATACGACTTTCGTCTTGGCAGTCCGTACCGCAACCAACTAGGCTATCGCTGCTATTTGCTATAAAATCTACAAGAATTAAAAAATAACGAACTTTTAGAAAAATAACTAATTGTAAATTTTACTCTTATGATAATTAACAGTCTCTGTAGAGCAGCTTGCGAGTGGAAGGTTTTGATACGAGAGGCCGTTGGTTCGATTCCACTAATATATTTTTTGTGTTATCAGCTTTTGTTTCGGGTCTGGGTGTTTTTTTTATCCTGGCACGACAATGTGACTACACTGCACCTGATGGTAAGCGCAGTGCCGTCCAATTAGAGTATCGAGTAGCGAGATACATTCTATACCCCGCTACTCAACACAATCATAACGGCCTGCTTCTTCACACTACGCGACACCATGGGCAAGAAGGTGAAGAAGTGGTCGAGGGTCTAGTGTCAGAGTACCGCAAAACGGCCAAACAGCGTACCTCAACTCTAGACCCCTGACAAAAACCGGATGTAGGTACACTGGCTGATCCCGGAACGCGACACACTTGCGTGTGCCACTATGGCGGGTTTTATACCCTGTGTACGGTGGTCGCTATCCGGGTGGATATGAATGCTTTCCCCGAGACAACAATATAAAAAAATGGACTACGGGTCCAGCCCATTCATGTTTTAAACTGTGGTTCATTTCTCGCCGGTCATACGCCAGATCATTCAAAGACCACGTGGCCGCGAAAATTCTAACACTTTTCGACTTGACACACATAATATTGTTGACTGTACCTATTTGTTGTGAAGGTATAGAGGTACTTGGCGCTAGATGTGGCAGTTCGGTGAATCGATGAGTGTCTTAGGGCCCTTAAAAAGGTTTTTTTTGAGTCTCTTATAATATATTGGTTTCATATTATGAGCACTCTGCCAATAGGTAAAAAAATTGTAATTGGAGGTATAGCTCGAGATTTAAAAAAAAAAACGGTAAAATCGTCCATTTTTTTTTATTGTCCCGATATTTTTTTTCTAGGTTGAAAATAATAATTATTACTAAAACCTGTATCGTGGGTATTAACTACGAGGGACTACGGTCCCACAACACCCAGACCCGAAACAAATATCTATCTGTCACACAAACATTTGCCACAATAAATTCGACGAAAAGAGGATGTACTGGTTACAGTACACCCACTATTCGCCGAATATAACTCGGTCCGATAATGTGATGGGAGGCGAGCCTATCGCCATACCGGGCACAAATTCCTCCTTGCTAATACTGAGAATTCCTGGATAGAAAAACCCAACATCACTTTACCTGACCCGGGGATCGAACCCGAGTCCTCAGCACAGCAGTCGTGAAGCATGCGCCATTACAACTACGCCACCGAGACAGTCATATTGTATCTTTTTTTTTTTCACCGAAACGAAATCGATACGTTTATGGCAGGACATATATCTGCTACTTTATTAACCGACTTCAAAAAAAGGAAGAGGTTAACAATTCGTCGGAATCTTTTTTTTAATGTATATTATACTCGAAGACGCCTGGACCGTTTCGAGAAATATTTTTTTTGTTTAAAAGGGTATACTTCCCAGGTGGTCCCATTGGCACCAAGTCAGGATCTGATGATGGGATCTCAGAAAAACCCTCAAATTTTATAGTGACGCATAATTTGTTTTTTATTGAAGTCGGTGTACTTTTTATGAAATAAAAACTTTTTTTGTAAATCCAACCACGCACGAACCACATCTAGACGTGTGGTTGCATCGATCGTAGCGTACAATAGGTTGCACAACCGCCATTGTGTTGCGACCTTGGTTGCGTTTTGTTAAACAATTAACCGGGGCATAAACAGCGGCTCACGTGGGTCAGAGATTCCACTTGTCTGGACCGTTTGTATGGCAGTCAAACTATGAAATGACGGTGTTCGATTTTGAAAATAAAGACGGTAGGCTTTGCTGTGCCCTGGCATTACAGAAGTCTATGGGCGGCGGTGACTATTTATTTATTAATTTATTATGGACCATCAACGTAGATTAATTTTTGATAATTTATCTTATAGCTAAACATTTGTTTAGCCTTGGCCTTTCGTTTTACATATGATCATCAAAAAAACTTTTTTGATCTTGGTACGGCAAAGTGACCACACTGCACCTGATGGTAAGCGCAGTGCCGTCCAGATAGAGTATCAAGTAGCGAGAGACAATCAGACCTGCTGTGTAGCTCCTTCACACTACGCCATGGACAAGAAGGTGAAGAAGCGGTCGAGGGTCTAGTGTCAGAGTACTCAGAAGGCCGCGAAACGGCCAAACATCGTACCCCAACTCTAGACCCCCGATAAAAACCGGACCTTTACCTTCTTGTCCATGGCTTAGTATGAAGAAGCAGGCCGGCATGATTGTGTTGAGTAGCGAGGGATAGATTATGTTTAATGCACTGAGCTTACCATCAGGTGCAGTGTGGTCACTTTGCCGTGCCTGTATAAAAAAAAACGCGACACACTTGGGTCTCTATGGCGGCTTTTACTGTGTACGGTGGTCGCTATCCGGGCGGATATGGCGGTTTTTCACCTAGCATTGAAAATATAGAATCATAATAGAAATTCTATTGCGATAGTTTCGTATTTAAACCATATTTCACATATTGTATAGTGGTTTAACAAACTTCTCAGGAATTTTATTGTTATTTGAAGTATTTTAATGATTGGCGTGACTTAATCTATTATGTCGGTTATTTACACATTTTTTTATACTGTTGTGTATATAAATTAAGCGAAAGCCTAGTTGGTTGCGGTACGGACTGTCAAGACGAACGTCGTATGTTCGAAAGCCAAGTCGCATACACCTCTGACTTTTCTAAAGTTATGTGTGTATTAAATGTTAATTATCGCTTGCTGTAACGGTGAAGGAAAAAATCGCGAGGAAACCTGCATACCGGAGACTTCTCATAAGAATTTGGAAGGTATGTGAAGCTACCAACCAAAAAAAGCAGTTGAGGGTCTATTGTCAGAGTACTCAGAAGGCCGCAAAACGGCTAAACATCGTACCCCCGACAAAAACCTGATGTACACTGGCTTATCCTGGAACGCGACACACTTGGGTCCTTATGGCGGGTTTTTCTGTGTACGGTGGATATGAATATCCTACCACCAGCAAGTGTAGGTTACAAGTACATTAAATATATATAATACTAGCCCTGTATTAAATATTGTCCCACTGCTGGGCACGGGCCTCCTCTACTAATGAGAGGGGTTAGGCCTTAGTCCACCACGCTGGCCTATTGCGGGTTGGTAGACTACACATACCTTCCAAATTCCTATGAGAACTCTCAGATATGCAGGTTTCCTCACGATGTTTTCCTTCACCGTTAAAGCAAGCGATAATTAACATTTTTAATACACACATAACTTTAGAAAAGTCAGCGGTGTATGCCACTTGGGTTTCGAACCTACGACTTTCGTCTTGGCAGTCCGTACCGCAACCAACTAGGCTATCGCTGCTCTGTACAGCACATGCTCAGTACATTAAATATAATAAAATAAAATATCTATTGTTTACATTCATACTGTCAATGTCAAACTATAACACACGCTAATGACATATGTACATGCCATCAGCTAACGTAATAGAACAAAATTTAAAAAAATGTGCAGTGTGTGTAGAAGTACTTTTTGAATTTCAATATTTTTTATTAGTTATGGCCGAATTTCGAACAATGGGCGATCTACATATACACACTCACGCCCGTAATCCCCTAAGGGGTAGGGAGAGGTGTAACCAGTACACCCACTTTTCGCCAAATTTATTCCGGTCCCAAGACGTGATAGGGGCGAGCCTATCGCCATACCGGGCACAACTCCAGACCCCGGACTGATACTGATGATTTCTAAACAGAAAAACCCAATATAAATTTACCTGACCCGGGGATCGAACCCTAGACTTCAGCGCAGCAGTCGTAACGCATGCGCAATTACAACTACGCCACCGAGGCAGTCATTTAGGGGGTAGGCAGACGTCTCTGCCTACCCCTTCGGGGATTACAGGCGTGAGTGTATATGAAGTCATATTTAATTAAAAAAATATATATATTTGTTCAACAGGCTTTCTGGAACTCGATTACTATGCTTATTGTCTATTAATTGATTTTTCTTAAAAAAATGGCGGACACAATTACTATCTGATAAATAATCTTTTGTTTTTTTATAGCATAGTCCGACAAACGAGCCAGTGGGTCACCTGATGTTAAGTGATCTCCACCGCCCATCATCATCATCATCATCATCATCATCATCATCATCAGCCGGTGTCAGTCCACTGTTGGACGTAGGCCTCTCCCAAACGCCCATGAACATCCACAATACCGAAAGTGTAATGTATGCGCTGTCAGCCTTGAAGGACAGGAATAGGGATTAGGGAAGGGAAGGGGGAATCTGGGCCTCCGGATATCTCACTTACCATACAAAATGCGACAGTAAACTGTCACTTTACGTTGGTTTTCTGTGAGACAGTGGTACTACCCCGGTCGAGCCGGCCCATTCACGCTGTAGACATATATGTCTTCAGCGTGGCTCTACCACTCTACAAAAAAATCTGTCGGCAATTATCTGTGCCGGTAGTACTCTCAATGTATTTAACTACAAAATCAATGCAAAACAACACAACAAACTATGACATTTCAGCTTTTGGCTCGCTAGACGAAAAATTATTTATATCAACACTAATACTATTAATACGTTACCTACCTCGTGACTTAACCATCTCAAACTCCAGTATAAAATGACCCGTAAATAAACAGTCGAGTGTCTTAAACAAAGCTCTTCGTAAACTGGATAGTTTTGCGCGGGAGATTATCTAACCAAATTGAGATGTTAGATCAGGTTGTCTATTTTCGTATGATGACACTGCATACGCAATTCGGCTGTGTAATCGGCTATTGCAGCACGCGTTGAATAATGGTCAGTGCCTAAACGCGCGCGTACGCTGCCGCCTGTCGGATATACTTTTTTAATTTATTTTTTTAAAGCCGTGGGTGTTATGAGTTATTTTTGTTAAAAAAAATATTGTAACGTTGCGAGTGCAGTGACCTTTGTGTTTGGTATATGTGGAGAAAAGTGGAATTTTGTTGACCTGTTTACAGGTATATTATATTTCAGTGGTATGATGAAGTAGGGCTTGTGCAAGGCTGTACGCGTTGAATACCTTTGCCTCGGCGTGTAACTGAAAAAATATATGCGGGAAATAATATAACAAAAAAAAAACATAATAATATATAAATTATAAATAAGATTTTATTAAAATAGTTTATATTAATAAATTTATTTTGTAGTATTTATAAAAAAATCATATAATTATTTAATTATATAATAGTAAAAATATTTACTAAAGATAGGATATGAAAATCAATTGAGTTTTTTTCGATGATTCGCTGGATTTTTGTTAATCAGTATCAATTGTAGTAAATATAAACATATACACGCCTGTAATTCCCAAGGGGTAGGCAGAGGTGTAACCAGTAGGTACACCCACTTTTCGCCGGATTTATTACGGTCCCATAATATGACAGGGGGCGAGGATATCGCAATACCAGGCACAATTCCAGACTCCAGGCTGATACTGAGTATTTCTAAATAGAAATTACAATATTAGGTACTTTACTCGACTCGGAGATCGAACGCGAGACCACAGCACAGTCGTAACGCATGCGCAATTACAACTGCGCCACCCTGGTCGAGGCAGGCAGATTTATAAATCCATACTCGGCTTTCCGGAATTTACCGGGATGAGACAAAATTTTCCGGTTTCCCGGATTTTTTTAACCTCGCACCAACTATTGTCACCAATGCAATAAACAACTTAGTTTACTAAAAACGCGGTAAAATCTATTTTGTTAACCTCGATACCAACCTTATTCGATTGTTTTTCTAAGATTTTACACAATTATCGCCTCGCCGTGTCAAGGCTGAATGCTACCAATGATTTAAGTAACAAACATATTGAATATTGATTTAACAAGCTTCTAAATAGCCAAGTGTGATATGGAGTGCCAACAAAACGCATTAACAAATAAGATCGACATTTGGTGGGCAATATGATTTAACCGTCATTTTTTGCGATATTGCGACTCCAACCACAACCACCCGCATAAAATTTTGGAAGAAAAGGTACACAATCCATGGAGGCATCTTATGCTATTACATATTTGTATATTTTGCTATCCCATAGGAAGCGTGCATTTTTCCGGGATAAAAAGTAGCCTATGTACTTTTCTGATCCCTAAACTGCCACTATGTAAAAAATCATGTCGATCCATTGCTCTGTGAAAAACGAAACTATCCCACGGGAACATTTTCCCGGATAAAAGTGATGTGATGAAGTGATATATCTCTGTGCCAAATTTCAACCAGATCAGTCCAGACGTTGTAGCGTGATTGAGTAACAAACATCTATCCATCCATCCAAACATTCGCATTTATAATATTAGTAGGATTAGCAAATTTTCCTGCATCTTTTGAGACTATTTTAAATTGTGTGCACTTTTTTGGCGCTTAAATTACCTGATAAAACAAGGCTCATTTACAGGGCACATTTATTTTAGAAAATGATGCATGAAAATTATAACGATACAGTACGTACTTACACAAGTAATATATTAATTCTATTAAAATCCACGCAATAGATTTTTTATTATGATTTTTTCCGAAAAACCAAGAATTTTTACACCTCCTGCAAGTTTGCAAAACGTAGCCCGCCAACCGTAGATATGTATTCAATCCATAAAATGTTACACATATTTAGATTCAGTCAATCTCACTCTACTGCCAGGAATACAGTTTCGCTAAAGAACTGTCTAGAAACTCTACCAATTTTTATCCTAGCACGGCAAACACCACTGCACCTGATGGTAAGCGCAGTGCCGTCCAATTAGACTATGGAGTATAATAATAAAATAATAATAATAGGCATTTATTTCCGAAAATTTGGGTTTCTTTTACATAGTTATGTTAGTTCGTGTTTGTTTATCTTTAAGTGGTTAATTTTTCTATAAGATATCCCTCAATTCGGCATGCCTTTTGGCATAGGCCTCCTCCAACTGTTTCCATTGTACGCTGTCATCTGCAACTCTAGTCCAATATGATCCCAAGGTCAGACGAATATCGTCTTCCCATCTTCTTTTTGGATGTCCTTGACGTCTGGTACCGTCCCTTGGGTACCATAAAGTAACTTCTTTGCTCCATTTATTGGTTTTACAACGTAGCATGTGTCCTGTCCAACTCCGAGTAGCGAGAGGCAATTTATCCCCCGCTAGTCAACACTATCATGCCTTCCTGCTTCTTTACACTACAGGTGACGAAGCGGTCGAGAGTCTAGTGTTAGAGTACTCAGAAGGCCGCAAAACGGCCAATAATCGTACCCCAACAAAAACCAGATGTACACTGGATGATCCCGAAACGCGACACACTTGCGTGTACCACTATGAGGGGTTTTACAAACTGTGTACAGTGGTCATTATCCAGGTGGATAGGAATATCCTACAACCAGCTAATTTTTTTTCCTGGCTCGGCAAATTCATGTTTAGAAATCAAAACCTGTTATTGAATTCTGGAAACAAATCTGATATCTAAATGTCAGTAGTTATAAATGCATCTTTATCTAGGTCACGGCGTGCGACAATGTTTTTATCTATAACTAAGCGTTCGCCTTGACACTCTGTTTAAAAACGCTAAATAGCCAAAAAAGTTACTGCAATTCAACATTTGATATTTGCAACCGAACTAAAAATGTACAATATTTGACTGTTTTTTTTATCCTGGCAAAGTGACCACACCGCACCTGATGGCAAGCGCATGGCCGTCCAGATAGAGTATCAAGTAGCGAGAGACAGTCTATCCCTCGCTACTCAACACAATCATGCCGGCCTGCTGTTTAGCTTCCTCACACTACGCGTAAAGGACTCAGAATCATAGGAAGGAGGGAACACGGTAGCTGGCAAACTGTTCCACAGCTTGAAACTATACTAAAGCATTTTAAATTAAATTGTTTTAAATCATAACCATGTAGAAAGTAACCTTTGGGTGTGGCCGTGACATGGCTCTGCGCATTGCGTAAGACGCATCGCGAGGACAGAATGCCTTAGGAGGTTTAACGGCAAGAAGCCGGTGTAATTACAATATTGCAAAGGCAACGAGTTAGAAGTATTGTCATAATCATACTATCTGTTGCCGGACTAAATACCCTACACCAGGGTTCCTTGAACTCCACGAACCCCTGTTAAAGTTTCCATATGACAGTGAACCCCTTAACTAACTAATAAAAAAAGAAAGTATAAAATTGTCTGTTGAAGAAAATAAGGTTTCTATTTCAATAAAAGGTAACAAATACAGTGCAAAAAGGAATATTTTTTTATACAAATGTGATGTGGCTTGTTTCTTGTCGCCAATTGAGTCAATTTCAGGAGTAATTTTGGACAATTTTAACCTTAATTCTGACTCGGCTTCAAGTCGATTTCGTATTCCGTTTTTATCATGTGCCTGTCAGTCATCAAGCCACCATTACGTAAACCTTGTCGCGAACCCCCTGCCGTCGAATGGCGGATCTCTAGGGGTTCGCGTACCCCACCTTGCGAAATCCTGCCCTACGCCAATGAACTTGGAGAATCTAACGCTAGTCAACAGTGGTTGAAGATTTAAACGGCAAAGCGACCAGTGCACCTGATCTGATCCTGAGTCTCTTAGTGTGTGTTCTACCGTTTGTTTAATAGGTTGTGTTGCGAGGAATGGTTTGACATGATGCCCACGGCCACTTTCTATCATCGCTCGCCATCGACAGGGAGTTCATCCTCACACATTGGAGCCAAAATGGTCACGCACAGCGCGGTTTCAAAGGAATTTGCTGGTGGTAGGATATTCATATCTGCCCGCATAGCGACCATCGTACACAGATTGTGTGCAAGTGCAATCAATTTTTTGTGCACTTTTTTGGCGCTCAAATCTACCTGTTAAACAACGCTAATTATTTTTAGGGCACAATATTTTAGATAATAATGCTCATAAATGCATGAAAATAAGATGCAGTACGTGCTTATATAAGTAATATAATAATTATAATTAAATCCACGCAATGGGTTTTTAAAGGTTTTTTTTCCGAAAAACTTTTTCTCCTGTATTTTTCCAAAAATGTCGCTTAAATCAAATAGCTCGTCAACTGTTGATTATGGATTCAGTATTGATTTTGATGCCTACTCGCTTCTGTGTCAGGGATTTTTTTTATTGCCTCGATAGGCAGACGAGCAGACGGGCCACCTGATGGTAAGTAGTCACCGCCGCCCATAGACTTCTGCAATGCCAGAGCACAGCAGAGCCGCTGCCTACCGTTGAACCTCGATAGACAGACAAGCAGACGGGCCACCTGATGGTAAGTAGTCACCGCCGCCCATAGACTTCTGCAATGCCAGGGCACAGCAATGCGAGTTGGACGCAAAACTCCTCTCGTCCGCGTTCTTCTGGCGGGAGGAGGCGTCCAGTCGCCGTCAGGTGAGACTGGCCCCGAGGGAGATTGCGGCCCGATTTCGCAGAACCGCTGTGGAGGAGTGGCATACCAGGCTGGAAAGCCCAAGTGCGGGCTTGAGGACCGTCGCGGCAGTGCGTCCTGTCCTAAAGAGATGGCTAGACAGGCGCCACGGTGCGCCAACTTTCCGGCTGACGCAGGTACTGACGGACCACGGGTGTTTCGGTTCGTTCCTGTGTCGGATCGGAAAGGAGGTGTCTGCCGTGTGCCACCATTGTGGCAACTGCCACGAGGACACGGCCCAACACACGTTGGAGGAGTGCCCAGCCTGGGAGGAAGAGCGCAGCGCTCTCAGAGCAGTCGTCGGAGGAGACCTCTCGCTGCCGGCCGTGGTGTCGTCCATGGTCGCCAGCCGGAGGTCCTGGCGTGCGGTGGCCCACTTCTGCGAGAGCGTCATCTCGCAAAAGGAGAGTGCCGAGAGGGATCGGGAACGAAATGATCCCTCCCGCCGCCAGAGAAGACGTAGGAGGCGCCGGGTGGACGACTGACTGGCGTCTCCCGCCCTGTGGAACGGGGGCGTTTGAATTCCACCACGGTAACCCCTGCCTGTCGTACGAGGCGACTAATTGGGGCCATCGGGGGTCGCGGGCTCGCAGCGGGGGGCTGTCAGCCCGAATCGATGCACTCCCAGTTTCGGAGCATCGTGCGACCCCGAGGTGGACGGCAGCGCGTGTGGTAAGGCCTCGTTCGCTGTCGTTGTTCAGTGCGCGGGGGCTCCTAAGCCCTCCCATGGAGATGGGCTGCAACGCAGCACCGCGCAGGGGCGGTTCCGGCAGCAATTCTAGCACTCTTTAGAATACCCCGGGATCGCTCCGTAAGCGCCGAAGAAGGCCACCGCGGGGTTTTAGCTGGTAGTGTCGGGTGGGGTGTACATAGGAGATAGGGACTCGGCCCAGCGGCTGCCCGGATAGCCATCATCCGGGCGAGGGGGATGCTGGGTCGTAAGACCGGCTAGTCCAGCATAACCGTTTTATTCTTATTCCGCTTCCCCCCGGAGCGGGCGGTAGTAATAAAACGCTTTCCCCGCGACAAAAAAAAAAAAGGGCACAGCAATGCCACTGCCTACCGTTGAACCTCGATAGACAGACGAGCAGACGGGCCACCTGATGGTAAGTAGTCACCGCCGCCCATAGACTTCTGCAATGCCAGGGCACAGCAAAGCCGCTGCCTACCGTTGAACCTCGATAGACCGTCGAGCATACGGGCCACCTGATGGTAAGTAGTCACCGCCGCCCATAGACTTCTGCAATGCCAGGGCACAGCAAAGCCGCTGCCTACCGTTGAATTAATCAGAGAACATTAATTAATTAACATTATTACCTAACATAGCTATGTCATGAAATATGTATGATAAGTACGTGATATATATCATAGGCATGACACGTTTGAATATTTCATCTATTTTATAACAAATTTAGCGTTACAGGTTTCAAACGGCTGTAAATTAAAAAAAAACGAACTAGAAAATATTTCGTTGATAAATCTAAAAATGGACACGGTGGTGCGTGCGTTAGGACTGCCGTGCCTCAGAATACAGAACATGTGCTGAGGTCTTAGGTTCGGTTCACGGGTCGGGTAAAGTAATTAGGTTAGGTAGGTAAGTAGTTAGGTTTTTCTATCTAGAAATACTCAGTATTAGCCCGGAGTCGTGTACTGGTTACACCTCTGCCTACCCCTTCGGGGATTACAGGCATGAGTGTATATGTATGTAATAGCTTTTAAGTAAAAAATATAATGTTAACTACTCTGTTGTCCACTCAAGCTCTATCCACTTTAAACCCTTATTATATCTTTAAACTCTAATATCACAAGGACACCGGTCCTAAGGTAATAAGTAGTGAATAAAAATACAAGCCAAAATCAACTCTATTCCCATAACAATAACGTTACAAATACGCTTAACACGCACGTCAATAAGGGCGAGTATTGCCAATTTATCCGGACACCGGTGTCCGTATGATCCGATGGTCTTAATTCCACTTTATCCACAGTACTTCATAAGTGAAGTGTTGAAAAGTATGTCATATTGAGTTTTGTGTGTCAGCAAAGGATATGAGCATCATGAATGACCACCTGGTGAGCAACAGAACTTATTATGGTGAGTTAATAAATAAATACAGTCACACACATAGTTCACTCTAGGTCCTGTATCAACAAGGGACTACGGTTCAGCGGCTCTGCTGTGCCCTGGCATTGCAGAAGTCTATGGGCGGCGGTGACTACTTACCATCAGGTGGCCCGTCTGCTCGTCTGTCTATCGAGGTTCAACGGTAGGCAGCGGCTCTGCTGTGCCCTGGCATTGCAGAAGTCTATGGGCGGCGGTGACTACTTACCATCAGGTGGCTCGTCTGCTCGTCTGTCTATCGAGGTTCAACGGTAGGCAGCGGCTCTGCTGTGCCCTGGCATTGCAGAAGTCTATGGGCGGCGGTGACTACTTACCATCAGGTGGCTCGTCTGCTCGTCTGTCTATCGAGGTTCAACGGTAGGCAGCGGCTCTGCTGTGCCCTGGCATTGCAGAAGTCTATGGGCGGTGACTACTTACCATCAGGTGGCCCGTCTGCTCATCTGCATATCGAGGCACTAAAAGAAACTGTCTGCCACACAAACATTTACGTACGGGAATCGAACCCGCTACGCCACGGAGCCTCGAAGTTAGAGTTTTCAGTGTTTGTATCCTGAGCAAAGTGAGGACTGCACCTGATGATAGGTCCAGGTAGAGTATCAAGATACTATCTCTCGCTACTTGACTCAATCATGCCGGCCTGCTTCTTCACACTACGCCATGGACAAGGAGGTGAAGAAGCGGTCGAGGGTCTAGTGTCAGAGTACTCATGGCCAAACATCGTACCCCAACTCTAGACCCCCGACAAAAGTAAATAATAGCTTTACGTTTAAAATCAAATATTTATTGAATCCATGAAATTTTATTCTGGCAAAGTGGCCACTGCACTTGATTGTGGTCAGTGCCGTCCAGTTAGATTATTATGTAGAGAGAGACAATCTATACCTCGCTACTTGACACTAGCATGCCGGCCTGCTGTGTAGCTTCTTCACACTACGCCTAAAGGACCCAGGATAATAGGAGGGAGGGAACACGGTAGCTGGCAAACTGTTCCACAGCTTGATGGTGCGGCAAAAATATGAATTGACAATTTTTTACTATACCGCCAATAATGCAGTTTTGCTAAAGAACCAGCAAGAAACTCTAGCGTTGCTCTTTCGAACACCGGTTAACAATATTTGGTTATACAATTAATATATGTTAGGAACATCAACAAAACTATGCAAGATGGATATTTAAAAGGCACAAATACAATATTTATAATTTATTAATTGATTTACACGACACTGTTACACATCTCAGTGTTTAATATTAACACACACGCATGTCAGGATTCACTTAAGGCTTCTCTTTATAATTAATCTACCAGCATTACCCTTTTAAACTGAACAACGCCATTGAACCATTTACAATTACTTACTGCCCCACGAACGAACCACGAATGTTCTCACTACCAACTCACTGCTACACCACTAGTCTTCTGAACTGAACACCGGAGCGCGGAAGGCTCTCTGTTTTATATTAAACATTTACTACTCCCACTTTGGTTGTCATTATTAACTACCCCCAACTAGTCTCCTAAATACCTCAGTTATACAGTATTTCAGTATTTCTAATAATAGTAAATACCCTAATATATATGATTTAAATTTGATTCCCTACGGAACGAGGATAAAGTTGCAATAAATATAGATTATATGCAACTTTTTTTAAAAAAAATTACATAGGTATGTGATTATATACCATACACTCAACTGTGCTTGAGTTAGCATTAAATATTATAACATATGTCGATTTTCTATTCCAATAAATAAATCCATACAATTTTTTATACGGCAAAGTGACCACACTGCACCTGATGGTAAGCGCAGTGCCTTCAGTGTATCAAATAGCGAGAGACAATCTATCCCTCGCTATTCAACACAATCATGCCGGCCTGCTTCTGCCCGCTAAGCCATGGGTCAAGGCGGTGAAGAAGCAATCGAGTGTCTAGTGTCAGAGTTGTCAGATGGTAGCAACACGGCCAAACATAGTACCCCAACTCTAGACCCCCGACAAAATCCAAATAGATACATTATTCACTAAATACATGACCAGGATAGCTGGAATACCACGCCTAGTGCTGCGCGCCTGCGCGTTACTATGGAGAATGCAATATGGCCGCCGTTGCCATGACAACGCGGGTATATAGGGCAAGGCAAGGGGGTAAACCGACTGACCTACATACAATGAAGCCATGTCGTGCGAGCGGTATTCATTTCTAGTTGTTAATGCTATGTTAAGAATGCAATAGGGTAGTTGACTCGATTTTTCTGATAAAATAATAAGTTACATTACCTAAAACCTATTATCAAAAGAATTTTATGTATCCACAAAAATAAGTAAATTAGACGCCATTCAAATCTGCTGGATGGGGTAATTGTCAAATGACAATAAAATGATACATGATATATCTCGTGACGTCACGTCTCCGAATCGCCATTGAGCCTCGCCTGTGCGAGGGAGATAGCGATATGTTCCCACTACGCAACCATTTTTGCTCATGCCTTGTATTGTCTAATACCGATATTAAAAATAAATATTGTGACTACATATGATTCACCATTAAGGTCACAGCTCATTAGAGCCACTCAAACACCCGGCATCCGACCCGCGACGCCTCACCTCGTGCGGTTAGTATTCTTTACATGGCCCTTTATGGATATGCGCTCACAACATCAAGTCCGGATCGAAAATTCGAATTATTAGATTCGTGTATCTATTAATATTTTTTTTTATTGCCTAGTCCGACAAACGAGCCAGTGGGTCACCTGATGTAAAGTGATCTCCACCGCCCATGAACATCCACAATACCGAAAGTATCATGTATGCGCTGTCGGCCTTAAAGAACAGGAATAGGGATTAGGGAAGGGAAGGGGGAATCTGGGCCTCCGGATATCTCACTTACCATACGAAACGCGACAGTAAACTGTCACTTTACGTTGGTTTTCTGTGAGACAGTGGTACTACCCCGGTCCGGCCCTTTCATGCTGTAGACAAATATGTCTACAGCGTGGCTCTACCACTTACGAATCTTGGAATCGATTAAAATTCGAATGTTAATTTTCGATTCGGAACGAATAATTCGTTATTTCGAATTGTTCGTACACCCCTAAGCAATATCCTAACAAAAAGAGACAAAGTGACTGTGACGTAGACCAATCAAAATTCTAGAAAAATTCGCTAGACGCTTATAACAAAATATTGCCTATATATGTGCATGATCTTTTCAATTTAAAAGTTTTTTTTTATTCAAAAAAAGTACACCGACTTCAATAAAAAACAAATTATGCGTCACTATAAAATTTTAGGGTTTTGTGTGTTGAGTTTCTCACCTCACCTTGGGCTGCGTCGGTGCCGTAATTGCGTACGCGTATTGCAGCGTTAAGGTCTCGGGTTCGATCCCCGGGTCGGGTAAAGCGATATTGGGTTTTTCTAACCCGCAATGCTCAGTATCAGCCTGGAGTCTGGAATTGTGCCCGGTATGGTGATAGGCTCCCTATGACTTCATGGGACGGTAATAATCTCGGCGAAATGTGGGTGTACTAGTGACACCTCTACCTACCCCTTCAGGGATTACAGGCGTGAGTTTATATGTAATTGGAAAATTCAAGAAGAACTTAATTCGTTGGATTTTAGTTTTCTATAGAACCGATAAACGTGACGACATGCAAAACTGCTGTAACAAGATTACCAAAAAAAAACAAAATTTGTTAAAAGTAGATATTGCTATTTCGATACGCGCATGCGTAGACAAAACACGTGGGAGGTCAACGACCTCTTGACTTTCGAAGGGCCTCCAAACATGCTGAAAATGGTTTTAAAACTAATAGGTGCAGTGATAGGACAACAATAGGACAGAAATTCTTTAACTATGTTTTGAATATCATATTGTGTACGCATTTTTTTAATTAATGGTCCCATGGATTAGATTCGGATGTATAAATTTAAATTAATTGTTATTTTTTATGATTATTAGTTACTAGATGTTTCCCGCGGCTCCGCCCGCTTGGATTTTATTTTTGGATTTTTATTGTTGTTTAAACTATTACACCTTTCCCATAGGAAGCATGCATTTTTCCGAGATAAAAGTGGCTTATGTCATTTACAGACCCCTAAACTACCACTATGCAAAAAACCAGGCCTATCCCTTGCTCCGTGGAAAACTAAACTATCCCACGGGAACTTACATTTTTACGGGATAAAATATGTGCTATTCTAGACTATAATCTATCTCTGTGCCAAACAACCAGGTGGGTTACTCTTCGTGCGGTCCATGGCCCTCTACGGCTGCCCCGTTTGGGCCGGGTCCCTAAGCGCTCGCTGTGTCGCATTATTGCATAAACCACAGCGTTTAGTGGCGCAGCGCTTCGTCAGGGGCTACCGCACGATCTCCCATGAGGCGGCCTGCATATTAGCCGGTACTCTACCTTGGGACTTAGACGCCAACTTGCTCTCGTCAGTTTTCTTCTGGCGGGAGGAGGCGTCCCGTCGCGGGGTTAGATTGGCTCCCAGGGAGGTCAAGGCCCGACTGGCCTCCGCCCGCAGAGCCGTCTTGGATGAGTGGTTAGCCAGGCTGGAGACTCCGAATGCAGGCTTGAGGACTGTTGAGGCAGTGCGTCCTGTTTTTAGCCAATGGCTTGACAGGCGCCACGGTGCACCGACATTCCGTCTGACACAGGTACTGTCGGGTCACGGATGTTTCGGTTCGTTCCTGTGTCGGATCGGAAAAGAGGAGTCTGCCGTGTGCCACCATTGTGGTAGCTGTCGAAATGACACGGCCCAACATACCCTTGCGGAGTGCCCAGCTTGGGATGAAGAGCGCAGCGCTCTCAGGTCAGCTGTCAATGGAGACCTTTCCCTGCCGGCTGTGGTATCTGCCATGGTCGGCAGACGAAGGTCGTGGCGTGCGATGGCCTCCTTCTGCGAACGTGTCATGTTGCAGAAGGAGAGCGCCGAACGGGATCGGCAACGAACCGATCCCGCTCGTCACCAAACGAGAAGGAGGCGCCGAGTTTGACGACTGACTGGCGCCTCCCGCCCTGTGGAATGGGGGCCCTGAAGAATTCTACCACGGTATACCCTGCCTGTCGTAAGAGGCGACTAAAAGGGATCACAGGGGTCGCGGCTGCACAGCGGGGGATGTGCGGCCTTTACATATATATCTGCATGGTGCGACCCTGAGGCGGTTGGCGGCGCGAAATATCGCGCTGCTACTGTAAATTGTGGGGGGCATCTAGCCCAAGAAGAGACGAGCCGTAAAGGTACGGCACAGGGATGGTTCCGGCAGCAATCCAGGGTAAACTCAGGATCCCCCGGGATTGTCCCATATGTGCTGCAGAAGGCTACCGCGGGGTTTTTAGTCGGTACACCGGCGTAGGAAAATTGATTAGGGTCCCGATCTAGTAGTCCTTCGGGCGAACTGGGTCGGAAGGTCGGTGAGTCCGGCATCACCATCTCTCCTCCCCCGAGGACCAGAAGGTATCCGTAAGATGGATTTTCCCCGCGGGAAAAAAAAAAAAAAAAAGGTGGGTTACTCTTGAAACTCGATTCCAATTTAAAATTTGGATTGAGTTGGAAAACTGTATAATTGGCACTCTTGATCGCAACGCAACGCAACGCAAAAGTACCCTTACAGGACTATGTATTTTAGGACTATAACGAGACTATCTCGCCCACACACCGCCCTTGTAACTCCTGTTTAGCCAGGATCAACAATGGCACGCATTTTTTCAACACCGAGTAAAGAAACTCGGCGAGTCTCTGGGAATGCTTAATGTCTTTTATCCCGCAACGAAATTAATCAAATAGAAATATAGGAGCAGTTGGAAATATAAACTTTTATTATTCACTTGACACTAGACAAATGTTAAAAATCACCTTGACTATTAATTGACGCAGTATTCCCCTTCGGAAGTCGTAGTAATGGCTAGTTGAGAGGAAGCTGACTATTACTGACGGCCTCGTGTGATTACAGTGTAGCGGGAGTGTGTGGAATCGGACTTTTTATATAATTTTCACCAAAACAATTTGCAGCGACTGTCAAGACGAAAGTCGTATGTTCGAAACCCAAATGGCATACACCTCTGACTTTTATAAAGTTACGTGTGTACCTATTTATTGCTAATCATCGCAATGACTGCCTCGGTGGCGCAGTTGTAATTGCACATGCGTTATGACTGCCGCTGTGCTGAGGTCTCGGGTTCGATCCCCGGGTCGGGTAAAGTGATATTGGGTTTTTCTACCTTGAAATTCTCAGTATTAGCCCGGAGTCTGGAAAATGTGCCCGGTATGGCGATAGGCTAGCCCCCTATCACATTATGGGACCGACATTCGGCGAAATGTGGGTGTACTGGTTACACCTCTGCCTACCCCTTCGGGGATTACAGGCGTGAGTGTATGTGTGTGTGTTTTAACGGTGAAGGAAAACATCGTGAGGAAACCTGCATACCCGAGAATTCTCATAAGAATTTCGAAGGTATGTGAAGTCTGCCAACCCGCATTACAGCGTGGTGGACTAAGGCCTAACCCCTCTCATATGTAGAGGAGGCCCGTGCCCAGCAGTGGGCCAATGTTTAATACAGGGCTAGTATTATTATTATTCTTAACACAGTTTGGACCAATATAAGCAAAAACTTGCATGGGGATTAACGACGGAAGTGAAAACTTTAAACTTTGGAATTAGTGCTTTTTTTTACCCGACTACGGCGAAGCAAAAGGGAGGGTTATGTTTTGACCGGTATCTGAGTATGTATGTATGTTCATCTGTTCCCTCATAACTTCTAAACTACTGATCATAATTTAAACAGTGTCCATGAAGCAGTAACTTTTTTTTGTTAATGATTGCTTGTCAATAATTATAGAACTTCATAGGCGTGCTTATGTCAAAAGTAAAATAATCTGAGCGTGACGATCACGCGAGTTCAGTGCTTTTTATCCATGCCAAAAGTGCCCAACGCTTTCACTTCAAAGATATTAAACTTAATGTCATTGTAGTATAGGTTTTTGTCGGGGGTCTAGAGTTGGGGCACGATGTTTTGCGGACTTCTCAATACTCTAACACTAGACCCTCGACCGCTTCTTCACCTTCTTGCCCATGACGTAGTGTGAAGAAGCAGGCCGGCATGATTGTGTTGAGTAGCGAGGGATAGATCGTCTCTCGCTACTCGATACTCTAATTGGTTTCAGAGGAATGGTACCACCAGCAGTGGTAGGATATTCATATCCACCCGGATAGCGACCACCGCACACAGAGTGTAAAACTCGCCATAGTGGCACATGCAAGTGTGTCGTGTTCCGGGATCAGCCAGTGTACATCCGGTTTTTGTCGTGGGTCTAGAGTTGGGGCACGATGTTTTGCGGCCTTCTGAATACTCTGACACTAGACCCTCGACCGCTTCTTCACCTTCTTGCCCATGGCGTAGTGTGAAAAAGCAGGCCGGCATGATTGTGTTGAGTAGCGAGGTATCCTTGTCTTTTGTTGACTCTAACTGGACGGCACTGTGCTTACTATCAGGTGCAGTGTGGTCAATTTGCCGTGTCAAGATAAAAAAACAGCTCGTAGTCTGGAATTATGCCCAGTATGGCGATAGGCTCGACACCACATGGGACTTATAAGCTCGGCGACGGGTACTGGTTACTCTGTCTACCCCTTAGGGGATTACTGGCGTGAGTGTGAACGTGTGGATATATAATTAATAATAAATGTAGGGGGTTATGTATCAGGGGGTGCCAACCTGCGGCTCGCGAGCCACATGCGGCTCTTTGAAAGATAATTTGTGGCTCTCGATAAATATACCCGATTTCCCTTTTTATATTGTGCTATTATATTTTAAAAAAATATTAACGTTTCGTATGTTTCAAAATGTCTTTTAAATTATTGACAACAAATATGAAAGTCTAAAAAGTAAAAAAGATCATATACACAGATATTATACGTTTAATTAAATCGGAACCCAAAAGACCAACTGCCAGACCTCATGACACTGTGAGCTCTTTCTGCGTAGATCGGACTACATCAAAATAAAAATGTAATATCAACTACATTGAGGGTAGAAACATTGCACTACACTTTCGAGATGACATACAACTCAGTCTCCCCCGTGACCATGAAGACTGTAAAGTCTTCGAAACGTCGGGTTAAAAAAGTAAAATAAATCGCGATATAATCCGTAATCTTCGTTTTATTTCAATAAAAAAGATCAGTAAAAAAAAAATTAATACCTTTTTGCTTTTTTTTAAGTATTTAATTGCGGCTCTCGAAAAATTTCAAAGTAGAATTCCCATTCTTGGTATTGCTTTTTCTCTCGCCTCAAGATAAAAATAATATTTAAATTAATTTCTTTATTTTTGAAGTCGTCTGGCTAACAGAATATCTGTGTTGTATAGGGGATTTATTTTAAACTTAATCAGATATATTATTGATTAAAAATGCCTACTAATTTTCATTGACGTAATGATACCTACAGTTTTTTTATTCGTCCAAAGGACAGGCTATAGTCAATCGACCATACTGCCTAGTCTTAAACATCAACAAGTCATTGCGAGTCTATCTTACGTAGTTCATACCGTTTTGGTGTGTAAGGGGTCAACTAAAGTTAGGCAAATAAATAAATAAATAACACCCAACAGTCACACACAATCAATAGCCCCGACCCCACACTAAGATACGAGTCTTGTGTTGTGGGTATCAGGGACCTAGAGAGACGCACGGTCTCACAACACCCAGACCCCGGACACAAATATCTGTCTGTCACACAAACATTTGTCCCGGTGTGGGAATCGAACCCACGGCCTCTTGTTTCACAGTCGGCTACTCGCCAACTGCGCCACGGAGGCTGTCAAAAAATGAAATGTGGGAGAAATCGGGCAAATTAGCCCCTTTGAATATGCAACTAGACAATACCAGCTTGGCTGAGGTTATGTAATTTTTGTCTCGTGTCGGAAATGGCCTATTGACAGTGTGTTATATTACTCTGATGTTGCGAGGATTGCATTCAGATATTTTGCGAAGTGTCTAGATACAGAAATTGACCTACATTTGCATAACTCATGTCTTATTATAAACTAGCTGTTGCTCGCGGCTCCGCCCGCGTGGAGGTCATGTTTGGGAGAAAAAGTATACAATACAAAATACCAATTTTCATGCGTTTAACTTAAAAAATGACGGATTTTCATACAAACTTTCATCCCCTATTTTACCCCCTTAGGGGTGGTATTTCCAAAAACCCTTCCTTAGTGGTTGCTTCGTGATAAAAGGTACAAACTGTCTAAATTTCATGTCTGTAACCCCAGCCGTTTAGGCTGTGCGTTGATCGATCAGTCAGTCAGTCAGTCAGTCAGTCAGCTTCTTCTTTTATATACTCACTAGCTGTTGCTCGCGGCTCCGCCCGCGTGGAGGTCATGTTTGAGACAAAAAGTATACACTACAAAATACCAATTTTCATGCATTTAACTTAAAAAAATGAAGGATTTTCATACAAACTTTCTTACCCTATTTAACCCCCTTAGGGGTGGAATTTCCAAAAACCCTGAAATATGTGTTTTTAATTTTTAACTGTAAGGCCAAATACCAAATTTCATGCGTTTAACTGCAAAAATGACGGATTTTCATACAATCTTTCATTCCCTATTTTACCCCCTTAGAGGCGGAATTTCCAAAAATCCTGAAACATGTATTTTTTATTTTTAACTAAAATGCCAAATACAAATTTTCATGAATTTAACTTCAAAAATGACGGATTTTCATACAAACTTTCATCCCCTATTTTACCCCCTCAGGGGTGGTATTTCCAAAAACCCTTCCTTAGTGGATGCCTACGTGATAAAAGGTACCTACTGTCAAAATTTCAAGTCTCTAACCCCAGCCGTTTAGGCTGTGCGTTGATCGATCAGTCAGTCAGTCAGTCAGTCAGTCAGTCAGCTTCTTCTTTTATATATACAGATGTCTTATTATAAATACAACTAATACATAGTCCTGACTCTAGGTCCTCTATCGTGGGTATAAAAAACGGACTATGTACACCCGGACCCGAAACAAATCTGTCACATAAATATTTGTCTCGGTGCGGGAATCGAACCCACGGCCTCTAGTGTAGCTACTGTCCCGCTGCGCCACGGAGGCGGTCAAAATATTTATGGGTTAGACCTCTGTCCAGCACGATGGCCTTAAATCCGCATTGTGAATGATGCAGACGTGACCAACAGCCTGGAGCCGCTACAACTGCGAAGGGATATTTCCGCGCTTAGCGTATTCTACCTCTGTATCATGGCGAATGCTCTGAAGAATTGTTTGATCTTATCCCGTCCTCTCCCTTCCACACCAGAACCACGCGCATTGGCTTTCGGAGCCACAGATTCGTGGTGTCTTCTACCACGGCCCGAATCAAGAGGTTTGCAAATTCGTATTTTTGCCGCACCATCAAGCTGTGGAACAGTTTGCCAGCTACCGTGTTCCCTCCCTCCTATGATCCTGGGTCCTTTAGGCGTAGTGTGAAGAAGCAGGCCGGCTGATTGTGTTGAGTACCGAGGGATAGACTGTCTCTCGCTACTTGATACTCTATCTGGACGGCATTGCGCTTACCATCAGGTGCAGTGTGGTCACTTTGCCGCGCTAGAATAAAAAAAATCGTCAAGGTCATTTGCGTGAGGCACCGTCTTCAAATCATTGTGTACATTCACGCATGTACGTTTGGCGGGTCGATCAATGCCATGTTGCCAAACGAACCGTCGTGCCAACATGATGAAATTGTAGGTTTTTGTCGCCTGTTTAAATAGAATATATCAAGTTCTTTATTGGTTTCGATCACTACTCTATGTGTATTTATCACAGAGTATAGACTGAGCAGCGATAGCCCAGTTAGTTGCGGTACGGACTGTCAATACGAAAGTCGTATGTTCGAAACCTAAATGGCATACACCTCTGACTTTTTTAAAGTTATGTGTGTATTAATTGTTAATTATTATCGCTTGTTTTAACGGTGAAGGACACCATCGTGAGGAAACCTGCATACCTGAGAATTCTCATAAGAATTTCGAAGGTATGTGAAGTCTAACCCGCATTAGGCCACCGTGGGGGACTAAGGCCTAACCCCTCTCATTAGTAGAGGAGGCCCTTGCCCAGTAGTGGGACAATGTCTAATGTAGGGCTAGTATTATTATAGACCGTGCAATATCATCACAAAATTGACCACTTTATAAAAAGAGAAAAAGCGACTGTGCGGTCTATACCTATTTCGTTTCGCTCTTGTAACTCTGAGAAGTAGACAAATCAAAATTCTAGAAAAAGTCAACTGCGGGTCGCTGGTTGAACCCGAAACAAATATCTGTCACACTAACCTATGTATCGGTGCGGGAATCGAACCCACTGCCTCTCGTTTCACAGCCGGCTACTCGCCCGCTACGTCACGGAGGATGTTTTTGCCCAATATTAGTGAACACTTGTCTAAATTATGTTCGGACAGAAAGTTTAAGTTCTTTGGCCTAATTATCAAATCCCGTAAATCCAAAAACATCTATATTGGTTTTATATGCCATCAGTGCACATCAACTATTCGAATGGTAGTAGTTCCTTTTTAGAATATATATAACTAGCGGACCGTGCAGACGTCCTGCCCGTAAAAGCAGCGCCACACCGACTGCAGCGCCATCTGCCGGGCTGATTTGTGAATCTAAACCATCCAGTGCGCCACCCAAACGCATACAAAAGAATTCATTCAAATCGGTTCAGCCGTTTAGGAGTTCAGTGACATACACACGTACAGTAGAATTATATATAGTATAAAGATTAGATGACTCAAATGAAAGCAATAATAAATAAATATTTTTATTGAGTTTAACATTATTTTCAACGCGGGGTTACATGAATTGAGAATCACTTATATATTTAAAATTTTGCCAGGTCAATGACCTGTATTTATATTCATACTGTATTTTATTATTTAATCTGTATTTAATTTTATTATAATATATATAATTAATTATATTTTGAACCATAAATATTTAAATAGAACATTTCTAGGCTGTATCATTGATATTTTGGACATATTGGGTTATAAAATAACTATGCGTGCAATTTTTTTTAATATTTTGACATTGCTAAATATATCCTAACATTATGACTAAGAGAGAATATTACTTAAAATTTCGACAATTAGATAACCTTAAAATCATTTTATTTTATTTTTTTATTAATAACAATTAAAAACCAATTAAATAGTAAGACGATTTTTAAAAAGTATTTAAGCATTATATGCGGGGCATGGCCGAATAGATTAAAAAAGTAATTCAAATTTGGAAGTTGATCGTCATTTTAGTTTTTCGCATTCACGCAGTCCATCGCGTCGGCAATCGGGCGTTTTGAAAGAAAATTACGTGAAAAATTCGGATTCCGGACAATTGTTTCAAAGTTTCTAGTATATTATGTCGGTGCATACTATTCCTTTGGTTACGCCTTTCATCCGAGGACCGAGGTTTCCGTATAGAAAAAGTGAGTACATATTTTTAGTAATAATTTTTTAGACCCGAAAATTTACCAATGATATAGATCAGAAAAAATAATCGATTTTCTAAACCGTTGCCGAAGTTACATATCAATAAATATATAATATATTTAGTATACCAATATATGAATAAATTTTAATATTTTATTATTACATAAATGGAAATATGTAAATTGTTTCTTTAACAATGTGTTAGGTACAAAATGTAATCATACAAATATATTTTTAATTTAGCGCCATCTTTTATGCATTATAAGAAACTCTAAATTTCATTAATTACAATCGATTTTGTGGCTAATGACCTCGAACTGTTTATTTCTGTTACGCATCGCAAAAAATGCGTTTAAAAAATGAGATCGGCAACCTTGCTTATCCGCTCGTGTCCACGGTTAGTGTGTATGCGTTATGCTCACTGTATGGGACTGCACCATGGCCTGCAGTCTCGATAATTAACTCATCATAGCAACCTTTGGTAGTCTCGACATTTTAAATATAAATTATTAACAGATCACAACGCATACAATATATAAATTACGATCGATGTCGTTGCTGTTTGAATTTGCTATGTCATACCGACCGCAATCGGTCGATAAGCGGTGGTAGGATATTCATATCCGCCCGGATAACGACCACCGTACACAGGGTGTAAAACACGCCATAGTAGCACACGCAATGTGCCACTATGGCGTATTGCGTTCCGGAATCAGCCAGTGCTCATCCGGTTTTTGTCGGAGGTCTAGGCTAGGTTTGTGTGGCCTTCTGAGTACTCTGACACTAGACCCTCGACCGCTTCTTCACCTTCTTGCCCATAGCGAAGTGTGATGAAGCAGGCCGGCATGATTGTGATGAGTAGCAGAGGATAGATTTTCTCTCGCTACTCGATACTCTTGACTGGACGGCACTGCGCTTATCATCGGGTGCAGTGTGCAGTGCCAGGATAAAAAAAAGCGAGCGTAACGTATGTCAAGACTGTATGACCAGCTCTGTAGTTCAACCATGAAATTAACAATAAGTTCGATAGGTAAACGGTCGCTAGCGTTGTAGCGTTGTTTATGGAATACTAGCTATACCAGGCATGCGTTGCAATGCCACGTACCGTAAATTTGATTCAATGCGATCGGTTGAACGGTATAGTTGATGTTCTGCAGCGCCATCTAGCGAGATTTTATTTTTTGGGCCAGGAACCTTAGCGGGAGTATGCAGAACAACTTACCAAAGTTTCATCACAATCGGATGTATATAGGAGTCCTAAGGGACAAACATACTTAGATCAATTTTATTTATGTAGATTTCAAAATCAAATATTTATTGCATCCACGAAATGTTATACATTATTTAGATTCAGTCAATCTTTACTCTACCGCCAGGGATGCAGTTTCGATAGAGAACGGGCAAGAAACTCTAGCGTTGCTCTTTTCACACCGGTTAACAATATTTGGTCATACAATTAATATACGATTCAAGTTTAATTACCTTAGATTAGAGCAGCTCAATGTATGTTAAGTTGTCTTATTGTAATACTAGCTGGTGCTCGCGGCTCCGCCCGCGTGGAGGTCATGTTTGGGAGAAAAAGTATACAATAGAAAATACCAATATTCATGCGTTTAACTTAAAAAATGACGGATTTTCATACAAACTTTCATTTCCTATTTTACCCCCTTAGAGGCGGAATTTACAAAAATCCTGAAACATATATTTTTTGTTTTTAACTAAAAGGCCAAATACTAATTTTCATAAACTTAACTTCAAAAATGACGAATTTTCATACAAACTTTCATCCCCTATTTTACCCATTAAGGGGTGGTATTTCCAAAAACCCTTCCTTAGTGGATGCCTAGGTCATAAAAGGTACCTACTGTCAAATTTTAAAGTCTCTAACCCCAGCCGTTTTGGCTGTGCGTTGATCGATCAGTCAGTCAGTTTCTTCTTTTATATATACAGATTCTGAAATAAAATTTATTTATCGCCTCACATGACCGACGGAAGAAAGATGAAAATGTCGATTTCTTGAATCGGTTGGTGCTTTGAAACAGCCTGAGCAGACCAGTCCACACGAGCCGCACCCGTTCACGAGTAATGACGCATGTGTCAGCCATCGGCCTCCTCAACCATGTTACAGGGAAGAGACCGACCCGGCACATGGCGCCGCATTTCACTCTACAAGTAAACGGTCATGTGCGGCACTAGGTCTTGTAATGAGTTTTATTTCACAATATTGCTATAAGGCAACTTAACATACATTGAGCTGCTCTAATATAATGTAATTAAACTTAAATCCTATATTAATTGTATGACCAAATATTGTTAACCGGTGTGAGCAACGCTAGAGTTTCCTGTCCGTTCTTCTTTAGCGAAACTGCATTCCGTGCTGGCGGTAGAGTAAACAAACTGAATCTAAATGATGTATAACATTTCATGGATTCAATAAATATTTGATTTTGATTTAATTTTAATATTATTTTTATTATGCAAATTAAGTTTCTCATGTAACCGCTAGAGGCGCTGTATTGATATAAATATTTTGTTGTCGCTAGCACACATACGTGAAATCTCATGGTTGAACTACTGTGGGGTTAACAACCCCGGAATTCAAATACTAGGATTTAAAGTTAGAAAAACCAGGACAATTCAATTTAAAAACAGGGCGCGTCTTTACTTTAAAATAGCGTATAGACTTGCGAGCCGAGGAACCGAAAGTAAGGATTGCAAAAGTGGTGCACGCAGTTTAAAATACAGGACCTAATCAGGGCGCTTTAAAAACACAGGACGCTGCTTAAAAACTATCCAGGACAATCTAAAAACCAGGACATGTCCTGGGAAAACAGGACGGTTGGCAACTCTAAACTACTGAGCATCCTCAGCCAACCTGATTCTCATGACTCTCTCCTGATATATCGATTGAAGTGCGGCGTGTGCCCTATGACCCGGGATGACCCGCGGGCCGCGGGGTCAACACCGGGTCAATGCGCCGTAAATCTAGGGTGTCCTGATTTTTACGGTTCCAGTAAAGCCGACGTCACAGGATGTGGTTTAGGATTGTAATCTTTTATTAGGGCGGGATTTGAGGGTATTATGGTGGTAATGGAATTTAACATCGTTATAATACTAGCCCTGTATTAAACATTGTCCCACTGCTGGGCACCTTCTCAATAATGAGAGGGGTTAGGCCTTAGTCTGGCTAGCGGGTTGGTAGACTTCACATACCTTCGAAATTCTTATGAGAATTCTCAGGTATGCAGGTTTCCTCACGATGTTTTCCTGTGTTTAAGTTCTTACATTTTATATGCAATTGGAAATAGTACGAAAAGAAACTAGTTGTTGCCCATGGCATAGTCCGCGTGGAGGTTATTTTTGGAAGAAAAGGTATACAATCCATGGAGGTATCTTAAGCTATTGCATTTTTCTATGTCCGCCTAGTAGTGAACTTATAAAGAACCCAATATTTTTCTGGGATAAAAAATATACCATATGCTAATCCAGCTAATAAACTATCTGTGTGCCAAATTTCATACAAATCCGTTCAGCCGTTTTTGCGTGATTGAGTAAAAATACTTTTTTTGTTCTGGTACGCCAAAGTGACCACACTGCGTCTGATGGTAAGCGCAGTGCCTTCCAGATATCAAGTGGCGAGAAACAATCTATTCCTCGTCACTTGACACAAACATGCCGGCCTGCTGTGTAGCTTCACACGACGCCATGGGGCAAGGAGGTGAAGAAGCGGTCGAGGGTCGAGTGTCAGAGTACTCAGAAGGCCGGAACACGGCCAAACATCGTACCCCCAACTCTCGACAAAAACCGGATGTACACTGGCTGACCCCGGAACGCGACACACTTGCGTGCCACTATGGCGGATTTTACACCATGTGTACGTACCCTATCCGGGTGGATATGAACATCCCACCACAGAAAGCAAAGCAGTCCCTTAGCAAAGTAGGTGTATTTACTTTCGCCTTTACTGATGCTTTGTTTTATTTACAAATGCTACCCAATCTGCTAGCTAAGCCGATCGTCTTTTATTTTATTGATTCTCACATTGTCTGTTGGATTTCTGAACTTGTAATAAAACCCGTCTATATGTTACACTTGTGAAGAGGTGGACGGTGCATAGCGCATTCAGCAAATGGTATTGCAGTTTTATGATACTGTTTAGTCCTTTAGTGGTAGTCGTACTATATCCAGACTATATGTCGCGGTAAGGGGATTTCGTGGCGAGAATAGGTTTCCTGTGTTCAATTTAGTGCATTTAATATGCAACCGAATATAATAGGCAAGAGAAACCCTTTGTTGAAAGGACTGCCTCGGTGGCGCAGTTGTGATTGCGCATGCGTTACGACTGCTGTGCTGAGGTCTCCTCGATCCCCGGGTCAGGTAAAGTGATTTGGGTTTTTCTATGTAGAAATTCTCATTATTAGGCCGGAGTCTGGAACGTGTGCCCGGTATAGCGATAGGCTCGCCCCCTATCACAAATTACCGAAATTCGGCGAAAAGTGGGTGTGCTGGTTACACCTCTGCCTACCCCTTCGGGGATTACAGACGTGAGTGTATATGTGTGTGAGAAAACCCTTTTGTTTCTGGCCCGCAATCAAATTCGTAAACATTGTCATTTTCAATATTTATACCACATTTTGGAATACTGCGTCTATTACCGCTTTGAGTTATGTTTACAAACTTACAAATGGTTTGAAATATATTAATCGAGATAATAAATTGAGAATCTCATCACTCTTACTAGGGTCATGTACGGAAATAGGTCTTGTAATATTTATTTCACTATATTACAATAAGGCAACTTAACACACACTGAGCTGCTCTAATCTAATGTTATATAATAAATAATAATAATAATACTAGCCGTGTATTAAATATTGTCCCACTGCTGGGCACAGGCCTCCTCTACTAGTAGACTTAATATACCTGTGAAATTCTTATGAGAATAATCAGGCATGCAGGTTTCCTTACGATGTTATCCTTCACCGTTAAAGCAAGCGATAATTAATATTTAATACACACGTAACTTTAGAAAAGTCAGAGGTGTATGCCACTTGGGTTCCGAACATACGACTTTCATCTTGACAGTCCGTACCGCAACCGACTAGGCCTTCGCTGCTTTTAATAATCTAATGTTATAATCAAATTTAAATCGTATATTAATTGTATATCCAAATATTGTTCGAAAAGAGCAACGCTAGAGTTTCTTGCCCGTTCTTCTCTAGCGAAACTGCATTCCCAACTGGCGGTACATACATACATATACACCCACTTTTCGCCGAATTTATTTCGGTCCATTAATGTGATAGGTGACGAGCCTATCGCCATACCGGGTACAAATTCCAGACTCCGGGCTAATACTGAGAATTATATATAGAAAAACCCAATATCACTTTACCCGACCCCGGGGATTGAACCCGAGACCTCGGCACAGCAGTCGTAACGCATGCGCTATTACAACTGCGCCACCGAGGCAGTCTTGCGGTACTTATTCGAACTTGCGGAAGAGTAAAAAAATGACAATCTTAATAATGTATAACATTTCATGGATTAACAGCAGCGATAGCCTAGTTGGTTGCGGTACGGACTGCCAAGACGAAAGTCGTATGTTCGAAACCCAAGTGGCACACACCTCTAAAGTTATGTGTGTATTAAATGTTAATTATCGCTTGCTTTAATTGCGAAGGAAAACATCGTGAGGAAACCTGCATACCTGAGAATTCTTATACGAATTTCGAAGGTATGTGAAGTCTACCAACCCGCATTAGGCTAGCGTGCTGGACTAACGCCTAACCCCTCATTAGTAGAGGAGGACCGTGAGCAGTAGGACAATGTTTAATACAGGGCTAGTATTATTATTATTATTTATTTCATGGATTCAATTAGTATTATTTATTTTTCCACTCTATCCGTGACCGCAGCCTCGTAACGCTACAATCCAGGCTAGACCTGAATGCGCCGTGACCCAGATATACAGTTTAATCTGACTGTAATGGAATACATTATCTTTGTGTGGGCAATTTCACGGTAAATGTAAAGGAGGGCGGCAGTGGACTGTAAAGCCTCGTGTTTTATAGCAAACTAGCTGTTGCTCGCGGCTCCGCCCGCGTGGAGGTCGTGTTTGGAAGAAAAAGTATACAATAGAAAATACCAATTTTTATGCGTTTAACTTCAAAAATGACGGATTTACATTCAAACTATCATCCACTATTTTACCCCCTTAGGGGTGGTATTTCCAAAAACCCTTCCTTAGTGGATGCCTACGTCATAAAAGGTACCTACTGTCAACATTTCAAGTCTCTAGCCCCAGCCGTCTTGGCTGTGCGTTGATCGATCAGTCAGTCAGTCAGTTTCTTCTTTTTAACCGACTTCAAAAAAGGAGGAGTTTAACAATTCGTCGAAATCTTTTTTTTTATGTATGTTACCCGATTACTCGAAGACGCCTGGACTGATTCGAGAAATTCTTTTTTTGTTTAAAAGGGTATACTTCCCATGTGGTCCCATTGGCACCAAGTCAGGATCTGGTGATGGAATCACAGAAAAATCAAGGGAAAACCTCAACTTTTATTGTGACGCATAATTTGTTTTTTATTGAAGTCGGTGTACTTTTTATCAATTAACAGTATTCAAAAAAAAACATGTCGATCGATATACTCTATGTAAAACAAAAACGAAACTATCCCACGGGAACCGTACCTTTTCCGAGATAAAAAGTAGCCTGTGTGCTATTCCAGACTATAATCTATCTCTGTGCCAAATTTCAACCAGATCCGTCCAGCCGTTGTAGCGTGATTAACACACATCCATCCATCCATTCAAATACTTGCATTTTAATATTAGTAAGATTGACTAATTCATTTGTTATTTATTCGGAAAGCTAGCATTTATAATATTTACAAGTTTACACAAAAATATATTTACACATCCCTAGTAGAATGGCCAAAAGTCAATGACTTTCAAAAGGAGTCGCCTGTTTGGATTCTAGCCAACACCCGAAATATATTAGTCGCTGACTAATGTGCTTACTTCATAATTGCGCTCATTATGTCGGCCGGGCGTAGTGGCAAAGAATAAAACCCATTCATATGTAGTGATAGACTATAGCAGTAGTCTTTTTATAACGGCAAAGTGACACTGCACCTGATGGTAAGCGCAGTTGGTTTAGAGCATCAAGTAGCGAGAGACAATCTATCCCTCGCTACTCAACACAATTGGGCCTATTTCTTCACACTACGCCATGGGGCAAGAAGTCGAGGGTCTGGTGTCTAAGTACTCTCTACTCACTCTTATACTGGTGGTAGAATATTCATATCCGCCCCGACCGCACACAGGGTGTAAAACCCTCCATAGTGGCACACGCAAGTGTGTCGCGTTCCGGGATCAGCCAGTGTACATCCGGTTTTTTGGGGGTCTAGGAGTTGGGGTACAATGTTGGCCATTTTGTGGCCTTCTAAGTACTCTGACAATAGACCGTCGACCGCTTCTTCACCTTCTTGCCCATGGCGTAGTGTGAAGGAGCAGGCCGGCATGATTGTGTTGAGTAGCGGGGGATAGATCGTCTCTCGCTACTCGATACTCTAATTGGACCGTACTGCGCTTACCATCAGGTGAAGTGCGGTCACTTTGCCGTGCTAGGATAAAAAAAAAACCTCACACAGGATGTAAAACAAAATAAAATAGTGGCACACGCAAGTGTGTCGCGTTCCGAGGTCAACCAGTGTTCATCCGGTTTATGTCGGGGGTCTAAAGTTAGGGTACGATGTTCTGAGTTCTCTGACACTAGACCCTCGACCGCTTCTTCACTTTCTTGCCCCATGGCGGAGTGTGAAGGAGCAGGCCGGCATGATTGTGTTGAGTAGCGGGGGATAGATCGTCTCTCGCTACTCGATACTCTAATTGGACCGTACTGCGCTTACCATCAGGTGAAGTGCGGTCACTTTGCCGTGCCGGGAAAAAAATGACAAATGAGTCAAGCTCCTTTTTGTTTCGCGTGATGACGTCAATAGTACCACATGCTATATTTCCAACTCCTCTGATTGATTCGTTGCGGGATGAAGACAGTTAAGCATTAACAGAGTCGTCGAGCAGTGAAGCGAACCGAAAAAATGCATAGTCCATCCTGGGTCTCAGGAGTTAGTGGTGGGTTTGACCCTCAAATATAGTCAAATTGTTTGATCTTATCCCATCCTCTCCCTTCCATACCAGAACCAAACGTACTGGCTTGCGGAGCCACAGCTTCGTGGTGTCTACTACCCCGGCCCGAACCAAGAGGTTCGTAAATTCGTATTTTTGCCGCACCATCAAGCTGTGGAACAGTTTGCCAGCTACCGTGTTCCCTCCCTCCTATGATCCTGGGTCCTTTAGGCGTAACGTGAAGAAGCTAAACAGCAGGCCGGCATGATTGTGTTGAGTAGCGGGGGATAGACTGTCTCGCTACTTGATACTCTATCTGGACGGCACTGCGCTTACCATCAGGTGCAGTGTGGTCACTTTGCAGTGCCAGAATAAAAAAAAGTCTGGGTGCTATTGGAGTTGATGAGAGGATGCTAGTGGATTACAGGCATACGACTGCGTATATAACATGTTCCATACATTGTTGCAGGCAAGTCTCCATTCTTCCCCGGCGTGGAGGAGGCGGCCGTGGCAGTCGCTGCTGGGGCGGTGGGCGCCGGCTCTCCGGCCATGACCTCGGACCAGCAGGACGTGGTGTCGCGGCTCAGCGCTGCTGGTGAGTCAAGCCTCGATAGACAGACGAGCAGACGGGCCACCTGATGGTAAGTAGTCACCGCCGCCCATAGACTTCTGCAATGCTAGGGCACAGCAAAGCCGCTGCCTACCGTTCACTTCTAGAACGTTCCATCGTTGAATGTAGATTGATGGTAACAATTTGCGAAGTGAGCCAAGGTATCAGGCTGTGAAAAGAGACCGCCTGTCCACCCACAGACTTTAACAAATGCTTATGTGATACAAAAATGTCGTTTCTGGGCTTCTTGTGGGATTGAAAGTTTCAGTTCGGGATAGCCTCACAAGGGAGAGTTTTCCTGTACACTGTCTGATCCCGGAACGCGACACAGATGCGTGTGCCAGTAAGGCTGGTTTTACACCCTGTGTACAGTGGTCGCTATCCGGGTGGATATGAATATCCTACCACAAGCATAAGAGTGAGTAGAGAATACTCTGACACTAGACCCTCGACCGCTTCTTCTTCTTGCCCCATGGCGTAGTGTGAAGAAGTAGGCCCAATTGTGTTGAGTAGCGAGGGATAGATTGTTTCTCGCTACTTGAACTTTAAAATTGCGCTTACGATCAGGTGCAGTGTCTCTTTGCCGTGATAAAAAGAATATCCTACCACCATCACCTCTGCTCCCTCTGATACTGTTCAGAGGTTTACTAGTATTGTGTGTTGTGTCAGGCCTGTCGATGTGTGTGAGCGCCCTGGGCTCGCCGGCGCGCTCGTCTCCCGTGTCGGCCGGCTCGGAGCACGGTGAGCGGTTCAGCAGGAAGGTGTTCGTCGGCGGACTGCCCCCGGACATCGACGAGGGTGAGTATTGCTCTACGAAAGACCTATGGCCTAAAGAAGAAGCCCTAAAGACCTAACGGGAGATCTTGGAGCTTCTTCTCAGACCATTTCCGAAGCACCGGTGGATATTTAACTGCATTCTGATCTGTAAAACGTGCCCCTAGTGGCCTAATTTATTAACTAAATGATTTGATTTTGGAAGAATGTGCTGTGTTTAAGGAATACATCGCGTTTCTATTATCGCTAACTGTCTTGAAAAGCTAAGGTTTCGCCCGATATGCACTGAGGAAAACTGTACACACAATGATTAAATTGCAAATGAACTACTTGAATTGGGCTCAAACCGGGCTAGCCGGTGTACCAAGGTTCAGTCTAGACTGAATCTTGGTACATCGAGGGTCGCTCTTTTATTGCAAACCTACGGGGTGTAGGTTTGTAATAAAAGAGCGACCCTCTATAATTTATGAATCTACCCGTACTTATTTCTTAGAGACCCCCCAATATTGTTAATAAACAGGGTCTACCCTAACAATATTATTATACATTTTTGGCTTGATGCGTTATCTGTGGATATTTCCACCGAGCCCGAGATAGCTGAATTCATGTCTAACTAGACAATCTCCGCTGCTCTCGCGTCTAAAGATAAGCAAGATAAGGGCTTGACCCATTTTGAACAATGGGGAAGTGGGGCGGACGCGAAGATAACTTTATACCTACCTACCTAAGGATGTGTTGTTTAAACCGTAGTCTTAGTTAAGTCCATAGTTAGTCTTTATCATACGTACTCTCACACCTATAGGTAATCCCCGAAGGCGAACTGCGCATCCGTTTCGGTCCTTGATTTTTTGAATAGGTTTTATTCCTAAAAATAATTAGATTCAAGTCATTGACTTATATTCTATAAACACGAAATGTCGAAGAAAAAAGATGTTCTGAAAACCTTGTCCGCCCACTAATGCCATCATCATTTTACTAAGAACTATTTGGAAGTTATAACTCCCGTCACTTTCTCTCGAACAGGACTTTCCACGCGCTAAAACGGGACAAACTATATAATGAATTTATTGTGAAAATGTCATCTATTTATTTTACTAAGAACTATTTGATAACTCCGTCACTGTTTCTCGAACGGGACTTTCCACGCGCTAAAACGGGACAAACTATATGATTAATTTTGTTTTGAAATATAGACTTCCCGTATTTAATATTGAAATTAATTAATATTTATTGATATTACGTTTTAAACGTTATGAAATTATGTTATTTACCTTATATACTATTAACAGTTTCACTGTAAATCAATTTAAGGCAGATTTCTTCGGGAATGTCGCTACAAATAACTCAAATTAACTGATGTGCATTCGTAGGTGGCATGAAGCAAACTAACGTCGGTGTGGAGTATACACCTCAACTCGGTGGAACATAATGTTTGTTCTGGTCGCCGCATCTAGTACGTAGTACATATAGATCGCTGATTCAAGTACATAATATTCACCATTCACAAAACAGTCGAAATTAACTAAAATTGTAACTTTATCTAAGTGATAAGGGCCTATTTTAAATGCAATACTAAAGGAAATCATTTGTTAAATAAAATTAACTATGTTTGTAATTCTATGACGTTGTCCTGCCATGCCGTCTCTGTGGACCAAATTGTCGTTGAAAAAATTATAAACTTAGATCTTGACAACAGCGCCACCTAACGGATCGCTAAAAACCTTCACAGGAACATTCTCTAGGCTAATCTGAAAATTGCATGAAAATTTCATTAATATCGCTACATTCCATTGGAGTCCATAACGGACATGCGTTGCAATGACCACGTTAAGTAAGTTTGATTAAATGCGATCGGTTGAACGGTATTGAAGTTGATGTTCTGCAGCGCCATCTAGCGAGTTAACAAGTTGGCAAGGAACCATCGCGTGGGTATGAAGAACAACTCACCAAAGATTCATCATAATCGGATGAATAGTTTCAGAGTCCATAGAGGACAAACATACTTACATTGATTTTTATTTATATAGAAGATAGATTTCCAAGTTTCACATTTTCTTTTTTTTTATAGTATAGGCCGACAAACGAGCCAGTGGGACACCTGATGTTAAGTGATCGCCACCGCCACCCATGAACATCCACAATACCGAAAGTGTCATGTATGCGCTTTCGGCCTTAAAGGACAGGAATAGGGATTAGGGAAGGGAAGGGAGAATCTGGGCCTCCGGATATCTCACTTACCCGTAAAGTGACAGTTTACTGTCGCGTTTCGTATGGTAAGTTACCATTATACGTTAAGTTCATTTTATGTTGGTTTTCTGTGAGATATATCGCACATAATATTAATAGGTTTTGATCGATGGTATACTCGTAAAACCTTGGTGCGGTGGGAAATTATGAATATTTATCGACCGACGCAATAACTGTGTTTTCATTGTGAAATGTGGTTAAATAAAAAGCCTGGAACAAAGCAACAAAAGTCATCAATAACTACTAGAAAAAATATTTTATTGGTAAAAAACTAGTTTCCATAAACTTAGTAACCTACTTGAGCATAAAATATAAATAAAACTTGCTGAAAAAAATAGCCTATTTCTTTATCTAAACCCTAAACTACTATGCAAATCATGTCGATCCCTTGAAAAATATGAAAAACAAAAGCTATCCCGCGGGAAGCATACATTTTTCTGGGAATAAAAAGCAGTATATGTGCTATTCCAGGCTATTATCTATCTCTGTGCCAATATTCAACCAGATCCGTCCAGCCGTTGTAGCGTGATTGAGTAACAAACATCCATCCATCCAAACGTTCGCATTTATAATAGTAGTAAGAAGCAAGATTTTTTTTTATTACATAAATAGGCTTGCGTTTGACCACTATCTCGCCTGATGGTAAGTGATGATGTGGTCTACGGTGGAGCACGCTTGCCTAGAAGATACCTATTCACTCTTGACTTAAAGATAACTAATAATAATATTTGGTTTTGTGATGTCATTGATGCTAAAAACAAGAATTTAAATAACATGCGAGTTACTATTGTATATCTCTAAAGTATATGGGCTCAAGTGCACTCAAGGACCTTGGCCTGGTCATTGCGTAGTGTTGTCACTTTAGTTGCTAGGCGACTTGTGTGACAACACCGGCCGTCCACACAAGGACGATGCCAATTGCATAGTCTAATTATTATGAATTAATAACAATGTGGATTATAAATGTGGTGGGGTTTAAAGTAGATCAGTCCACATTGATAGAACCACATCGATCCCAATTACGAATTCGAATTATCCAGAAACTAAAAGATCTGGTGGTAGGATATTCATATCCGCCCGGATAGCGACGACCGTACACAGGGTGTAAAACACGCAAGTGTGTCGCGTTTGGGATCAGCCAGTGTACATTGGTTTAGTCGGGGGTCTAGTGTTGGGGTATGTTTGGCCGTTTTGCGGCCTTCTGAGTACTCTGACACTAGACCCTCGACCGCTTCTGCACCTTATTGCCCCATGGGCGTTATGTGAAGAAGCAGACCGTCATGATTATGTTGAGTAGCGGGGGATCGCTTCTCTCGCTACTTGATACTCTAACTGGACAGCACTGCGCTTACCCATCAGGTGGTGTGGTCACTTTGCCGTGACAGAATAAAAAAATGTGTTTTTTTTGCCGACGAAATACTAAACACATTTCCATAAATCCAATTTATTAGTGATAGCTGTTGCTCGCGGCTCCGCCCGCGTGGAGGTCATGTTTGGGAGAAAAAGTATACAATACAAAATACCAATATTCATGTGTTTAACTTAAAAATGACGGATTTCATTCCCTATTTTAGCCCCTTAGGGGGGTGGTATTTCCAAAAACCCTTCCTTAGTGGATGCCTACGTGATAAAAGGTACCTACTGTCAAAATTTCAAGTCTCTAACCCCAGCAGTTTAGGCTATGCGTTGATCGATCAGTCAGTCAGTCAGTTTCTTCTTTTATATATACAGATACCACCTTTTTACAACAGCCTGTCTATAAAGCAGTGTTATTTTCAGATTTATCCATTCGGGCCTGTAATATTGTAAAACCAATTGTGTTATTTTTAACCGACTTCAAAAAAGGAGGAGGTTAACAATTCGTCGGAATCTTTTTTATTTTATGTATGTTGCCCGATTATTCGAAGACGCCTGGACCGTCTCGAGAAATTCTTTTTTTGTTTAAAAGGGTATACTTCCCAGGTGGTCTCATTGGCACCGAATCAGGATCTGATGATGGGATCTCAGAAAATCGAGGGCAACCCTCAAATTTTATAGTGACGCATAATTTGTTTTTTCTTGAAGTCGGTGTACTTTTTATGAATTTATTTGTTATGCAATTTTGATGTTTTTGTGTTCCAGACGAGATAACGTCATCGTTCCGTCGTTTCGGGCCCCTAGTAGTGGACTGGCCACACAAGGCGGAAAGCAAGAGCTATTTCCCACCCAAAGGATACGCCTTCCTGCTGTTTCAGGTAAGAATTATTAACCAGTATTTATGACTGCCTCGGTGTTGCAGTTGTAATTGCGAATGCGTTACGACTACTGTGCTGAGGTCTCGGGTTCGGAGTGGGTGTATTGGTTACACCTCTGCCTATCCCCTCGGGGAGTACAGGCGTGAGTGTATTATGTATGTATGTATGCGCGTGTATGTATACTATAATTCAAATCAACAACAGAAGATTTTATTTGATAATTTTCTTTGCATGTTATTTTGTGTTACCTTAGTGTCTTCTTCTGGTAAGTCTTAAATAATGAATAGCTTTAGTAATAATGCGGGTTTTGTGAACAATTAATAATTATTTATAGAGAGATAGGCACGAAAGTCAAAAAGATGTGGATTTCCGGAATGAAAGATCTAATCCCAATTCCAGTGTAGTTTTTTTTATCTAAATGTTCAGAGGATGTTTGATCTGTTCAGTGTTTTGAAATTTACTGTTTTCTAACTGTACATGTATTTAACCGTTAAATACATGTACAGTTAGAAAATAGTAATTTTAACGTTAGGTTTAAACTCATTAAATGTTTCAATAGAGCAGTTACGTAACGTACGTTAGGTACGATTTTTTTATTAATATTAATTAACAAGTTACATTACCTAAAACCTATTATCGAAAGAATTTTATGAATCCGAACAAAAATAAGTAAACTAGACGCTATTCTACTAAACACTGTTGGGGTAATTGTCAAATGTTAGTTGCAGGATGCATTATATGAGCCGTGACGTCACCTCTCAGAATGACCATTACTGTGCCGTTGTGTGAGGGAGATAGTGAGATGTTCCCACTACGCACACATTTGCTCTCATACAAATATTTAGAATAGGAATTGTGACCTCATTTTTCAAGCAAATTTGGATTCTGTTCTCACAAAAGGGTTTCTTTTGTGTATTTTTTTTTAGTGCCTCGATAGGTTGCATATAGAACAATGTACAACATTAAACACAGGAAACTACCCTTTTACCCCTTCCAGCTGATTTGAATGGCGTCTAATTTCCTTATTTTTGTTGGTATTCCTAAAATTCTTTTGATTTTAGGTAATGTAACTGATTAAATTATTAAAAAAAACGTGTCAACTATTCCAGGATGAGAGCTCAGTAGCCGCCCTGATGGAGGCTTGCATCACTGATGACGACAAGCTATACCTGTGCGTGTCATCGCCCACCATCCGCGACAAGCCGGTGCAGATCCGGCCGTGGCGGCTCGCGGATGCGGACTACGTGCTGGATGCGAGCATGCCGCTGGATCCGAGGAAGACTGTGTTTGTAGGTGGCGTGCCGCGTCCGCTGAAGGCTGGTGAGTATTACAGTGGGGACTTTGGGGGTAGGTCCAAGAACGTATAGGTGTGATCTAATATCGTTGACGTAATTATCAAAATTCGTAACAATAAAAAACTCTAATGGTTTCTTTAAAAAAATCTGGCACGGCAAAGTGACCACACTGCACCTGATGGTAAGTGCAGTACCGTCCAGTTAGTGTCCAGTAGCGAGAGACTATCAAGTAGGGATGGATATCCCGCGCTACTCAACACAATCATGCCGGCCTGCTTGAAAATTAATATTGTCGTTGCAGTGGAGTTGGCGATGATAATGGACCGGCTGTACGGCGGCGTGTGTTACGCGGGCATCGACACCGACCCAGAGCTCAAGTACCCCAAGGTAACTCAATTTGTATCCAAGAGACTACACTATACCACACTAAAAAATCTTCACTAGAAAAGTGGAGGGCAAAAGAGAGAGGGGTCGCATAACGTTGGTCCGATCAAATTCGCCACAACCTTTCCACGACAGTCCATGATGCTATTCGAGTTGCCGGAAATCAATCAATACATTTTATCCAAATTATTACACTGTTAGACAACACATTAATTGAGTACATTGTACTAGATTAAAATTTATCCAATTGTATCACTATCTCCCTCGCACGGCTGCATCGTAACAACCATTGTGTGGTGACGTCACGACTTATCGTGCGTCCTTTTCTGACATTTGACCAGATTTCAATAGCGTCTTATTTTTATGAGCGGATTTATAAAATTATTTTGATTGATTAGACAACTTGATCTATTCTCCAGGGTGCTGGACGCGTGGCGTTCTCCAACCAGCAGTCGTACATCGCGGCCATCTCGGCGCGCTTTGTACAGCTCCAGCACGGTGACATCGACAAACGCGTTGAGGTACCGAACGCTTTTTTACACTGGGTTATTTTTTGTGTACCGTAAAATCAAAACACGCTGTATCGAATAGTTTATATTTATTTTATGTACCATAAATTCGGAACACGCTGTATTTTATTTAAATTAGTGTCTGAAACTGATGACTGGAATTATCCGAAACTGTCGGATATTGGAACTAACTTCATAATCCATATCCATGTTTGGAATTATCCAAAACTATCGGATATCCGAAACAAATTCATATCTGGTGTACCTATAAACGATATTATCCGAAACTATCGGATATCCGAAATTACTTCACATCTGTATCCAAAAGCGAAATTATCCGAAACTTTCGGATATCCGAAAAAAATTCTAATCCGTATCCGTGGCTGAAATTTTCCGAAACAATCGGATGTCAGCAATAGTTTCATATCCATCATAATCCATAACCGAAACCGATGAGTTACAATATACACATCCATGTCCCGATCTTCAATATCCGTACGGACCGACGCGATCTGTGCGTATACCACAACTATTCTGTTTAACTGCAAGCAACAACAATGTGTCACAAAATAATCCACTCGTCAGAATGTGTAGTCAATATAATAATGTCTGTTCTGAAATGGATATCTGTATATATAAAAGAAGAAACTGACTGAATGACTGACTGACTGACTGATCGATCAACGCACAGCCAAAACGGCTGGGGCTAGAGACTTGAAATTTTGACAGTAGGTACCTTTATCACGTAGGCATCCACTAAGGAAGGGTTTTTGGAAATACCATCCCTAAAGGGGTTAAATAGGGTAAGAAAGTTTGTATGAAAATCCTTAATTTTTGAAGTTAAATGCATGAAACTTGGTATTTTGTAGTGTATACTTTTTGTCTCAAACATGACCTCCACGCGGGCGGAGCCGCGAACGACAGCTAGTATATCATAATAGTAACACCTTTAAAAACCGTCTAAGATCTAACAAAGCAACAAAATTAGTGGTTTTGGTAACCTAACCACTTATTTTGTTGCTTCTTACTTTCTTATTTTTATGATCAAATTTTTTTTTATTAAATTAATTAACTAAGGTTCGCTGTTAGTTAAGTAAACATTACGAAATTGTGTTATTAGAATGCTGTGTACAGTAGTAAATGGACGCCAGATTTATATCATGACCGTTATGAATGTCACTATATGTGAAATTCAATCTGTTGTCTGTATCTGTACCAATAAATAAATAAATGACTGCCTCGGTGGCGCAGTTGTAATTGCGCATGCGTTACGACTGCTGTGCTGTGGTCTCGGGTTCGATCCCCGGGTCGGGTAAAGTCATATTGGGTTTTTCTACCTAGAAATACTCAGTATTAACCCGGAGTCTGGAGTTATGCCCGGTGTGGCGATAGGCTCGCCCCCTATCACATTAAGGGACCGAAATTCGGCGAAAAGTGGGTGTACTTGTTACACCTCTGCCTACCCCTTAGGGGATTACAGGCGTGAGTGTATATGTATGTATGTAAATAAATAAATAACATTGTCGGTGTCTGTGTCGGTGTGAAGGTGAAGCCGTACGTGCTCGACGACCAGATGTGCGACGAGTGCGCCGGCGCGCGCTGCGGCTCCAAGTTCGCGCCGTTCTTCTGCGCCAACGTCACGTGTCTACAGGTACTGTCACCTTTGTTTGGGTAGTTACATATACTGGCACGGCAAAGCGACCACGGTGAGCACAGTGCCGTCCATTTAGAGTAACGAGAGCCACTCAACACAATCATGCCGGCCTGCTTCTTCACACTACGCCATGGGTAAGAAGGTGAAGAAGCGGTCGAGGGTCTAGTGTCGAGAGTACTCGGAAGGCCGCAAAATGGCCATTGTACCCCAACTCCAGACCCCCGACAAAAACCGGATGTACACTGGCTGATCCCGGAACGTGACACACTTGCGTGTGCCACTATGGCGGGTGTTACACTATGTGTACGGTGGTCGCTATCCGGGCGGATATGAATAACCTGCCACCAGCTAGTTCCCTATTAAAAATACCAAAGGTATACCGACTGCCTCGGTGGCGCAGTTGTAATTGCGCATGCGTTACAACCGCTGTGCTGAGGTCTCGGGTTCGATCCCCGGGTTGGGTAAAGTGATATTGGGTTTTTCTATCTAGAAATTCTCAGTATTAGCCCGGAGTCTGGAATCTGTGCCCGGTATGGCGATAGGCTCGCCCCCTATCACATTATGGGACCGAAATTCGGCGAAAAGTGGGTGTACTGGTTACACCTCTGCCTACCCCTTCGGGGATTATAGGCGTGAGTGTATATGTACCGAAGGTATATCGAAAGTATTTAAGAAAATAACTAAAGGTAGATTAATAAGTTTATAGATTGCGCGGGGTGAAGACGGTTCGCATTGCAGTAAGAGACCGCCGTGGCATACCGGTCTTCAGTCCGTGTTCAGTGCTGTGCATTATAGCTTGTGAGCAGTGGAGTCGTACAGTCAGAGTTGGTAGTCTGTTTGGTTCAGAAACCTATTTACTCCCATCTTGAAGAACCCCATACTGTAGTCCCCTCGGGAAACCTCGGCAGGGAGCTCATTCCACATTCGGAACGTTCTCGGGAGGAAATCTCCTCTGAAACTGACTGTGCGAAACCGATATCCGAAACGGTCGGATATCCGACATTGGATGTTATGGATTTTACATATCCATAACCTTATGACATCCGCGTCTACATTTCATAGATATAGGTGTGTATAACAAGTGTATGTTGTTGCAGTACTACTGCGAGCACTGCTGGGCGACGATCCACTCGCGGCCGGGCCGGGAGTTCCACAAGCCGTTAGTCAAGGAGGGCGCAGACCGACCGCGCGCGGTGCCCTTCCGCTGGTGTTAGGGCATACCACCCACACTACACACCTTACACTACCAACACAAGGGGTAAAAACACGTGACGGGGTAATCGTGTGCGAGCGTTGGGGATTAAAAATGGAACGCGTTCCAAATTTGAAATTGGGGATTAAAATTGTTTATCGTGTTTTAGGGATTTTTGTTTTTCGAATGTTGCCAGTATTGTAGTTTTTTATGGTTTAGTATTGTAAAAGTATGTATTTATTATATTTTATAAACGACATGGAAATTTGCGTACAGTCAAGATGTTGGAAATTATTTCGACTAGATATTCGATGCAAGCACACAATTACCCCAAAACGTTTTTGATAAGCCCAATTAAGCCCACGCGTTGGGCTGCGCGTTTACCAAGCCCACTGAATCCCTAATGTATTGTGAGGCCGGATTATGTAATAAGCTATCG
Source organism: Laothoe populi (assembly GCA_905220505.1). Taxonomy (NCBI): domain Eukaryota; kingdom Metazoa; phylum Arthropoda; class Insecta; order Lepidoptera; family Sphingidae; genus Laothoe; species Laothoe populi. The sequence continues at coordinate 1,632,448 of HG992174.1, forward strand.
TCCAAACAAGATTACGCAAAACTCTCTCAATGTTGCAATATAGAAAAATATACTAATAAAAAAACTTAGGTAATTTACCCCATTTGTAACCGTGTATCGATGGGGTGTTCGAGTAAATTTTAGATGTTTCCCACGTTTTCTTGTTTTGACGACAACTTGGGCCGGTCTTGTAAAATTGGCAACATTGCTTTGTTTGTAGAAGCGTAGTAATGGAAAATATCCACCAAAATCTGTCATTCCTAATATCTATAATTAAAAGGGGAGAAGCTGCTATTACTGGGATTCTACCAACATGGCAGAAATTGAGTGTTGCCACACTAAACGGACATGACTTGCGAAGAGAACCTCCCGATTGGTCGACACTAGACGCTTTAAATAGCGTCCGGAAAATTTTAAAATAATTACCCATTGTATAATGTTAAGCAAAATATAGAATTCAAGTACAAGACGCTAAAAAGACGTCGCGGAATTTCCTCGCGGTGTTGCCAGGTTGGAAAATTCCAATTCTTACAATTCGTGTGGAGATATCGCGACGCCGTTTCGTTTTAAGCAAAATGTATCCAAAAAAAATGATTAGCTAGTTGTCCGTTTGACGTTTGTGAATTTTTGATGATGCACATTATCCGGGATGATGGTATTTAAAAAAACTTCTTCCCGGGTGCACGCTCACTTAGCAAAGTAACGTAAGACATAAGTGATATGTCTTTATTCTCACAAAAAAAATCGGTCAATATCGCGTTGACGCTGAATTGCCTCTTTGAAGCCGAATTGAAGCCGTTAACGACTTCAAAACGGGTTTAAAATGTTGTAAACTGCGTCTACGCGATATCGGATTGGATTTAACAACGGTACCTGTGTAGTTAGAATGAATTTCCTAAATCTAGATTTTTTTTCACAATGATTTCTCGACGCGGACGTTGTTGCGGTAGTCTCTTGGAATGTTTCGAGTTTGGTTCCCTGTTTTGGTCCTCTATTTTAGCGGTCATTCGGCAATGCGTTTTATATTCACGAGTTAATTGGGGTAGATTTCATGAATTTTAAATGTATTTTTATTGATATAATTCGCATCATTTATAAAAAGTATTTTTTCAAATGTCTTTTTACCCCAATGAAATACTGAAAATTTTCTTACCATTGTCGTGTGAAAGCTTGTCCTAAAATACCCCATGAGAAGGACCAAATAATCTTTTACCCCATTTTCTAATTATGGTTTTCGTTCCTATATTTTGCATTGCATCCACGGGAGGTGGGTAGGTCGTTTTTGTCGTTACGAGTCTGGGATGATTTCTGGATCAAATCTGGTAGTTGCCTGTACTATTGGCGCATTCGCATTAGTCCTGCCATCAGGCAAAATTGACAGTCAATACTGATTTGGTAATGAGCAAGTCGCTGGCTTGACATAACTCTATTTCTATGCAACAACTGACTACATTGGGGATTTGTATTACAAACTCAAGCCTGTCAGAAGGTCGAAAAAAACTGTGACCGCTATCAAATAGATATGTTGCCTGGAAATGTGTTTTTATGAGGCCTGGAATAAAGATGGCAATTGACAAGCTAGTACGAATGAACCAACGGTATTATACGATAGTTACCAACTGGCTGTAGAACTATTTTTAGTGATTCTTATAATAATAATATTGTTAATAATATATTGATGTTTCTTTCCTTTGGATGAAGCCGGGGTAGTGCAATAGAATTTGTAGTTTAGTAATTAGTTAAAGCCGTTTGTGGGACACTCGTCCCATCTGGCTTAAGCCGATTTGGCTCCAAATGTGTGCCCATGAAGTGGGGATGCAAAATGAGGCTAAGTTTTTTGAGGCTCATTTGTCTCAAATCTCTGAATGTGCAAAGTTTGAGTTATCTGATTTGGCTCAAAAATTGTCTTAGGAATAGACATGTAAGGGTGTTGAGCCTCGTGTGGCGTTTTGAGTATAGTTTTTGAGTCTAATTTGGCTCAATATGGCCTTGTCTATTTTACGGCTTAGGAGCTCGTGTGTTAATTGCTGTGGAAGTTCTTTATATTATCAAATTGTCATCTCTGATATTTTCTGATTTCAAAATAGTCCTAAATCTTGATCATACTTTTTTTCTGTACTAAGATTACAATAAAGAAGCCTCAATTATTACCCAGCTGGTGAAATGGCTCTTAGGGTCCACTCCCATACTAAATATTTGTCTCCCATACCAAATAATCCAAAGATATTTTTGACTAGTATTCTCACAGCAACTTGACAGCCGAAGCTCCTTCTATTTTTATTATTGACGAATCAGTCGTTCGTTTTGCCTTTAATGTTTGATGTGAACTTTGACGGCATTTGGGATCTTGACACTAAAGTTTTTGGGGTACTTAAATGATGTTTTAACAATATTAATACACCGGGAATTCAAGAGAACTCATGGCATATAAATCTAACAAATTATTTATAGAACTCATATTTGCGTGCATTGGGGTATGATTTTGGCACTTTTGTTAAACTTGGCCGATCATGCTACTATTTACCCCTTCACCTAGTCAGTAAACTTAAATTTTGTTATTTTAATCCAATTCCACAAATGGAATTGGGGTCATATAAGTATTACTCCATAGTAGAAATACATCTACCGAATGCCATTTTCATACAAAACCTACCCCAAGATCACAAATGCTCGTCTAGTTCGCAATTTTTTGTATATTATCGGACCAACGCGTTTTAAATATTATGTGATAGTCGAAATTTAATATTTTGACTTGTGGATGTTGAATACGGGCAGGGCTGAGCAGTGTCGGTCCCATCCATGGGGTATGTTGGGGTAAAAATATCCATAAATTTTTCGAACATTTTAATATAATGCACCTTGTTTTCGTATTTAATCTTGTTGTGGATAAATATTTATATCAATTTGAAATTATAAAAATGTACACTAATAAAAATATGCTTTAGTCTAATGTAGAATAGAAATATAATTATAGAATGTTGAATTAGAAAATCGTAGACAATTGTATATTGGGCATTATCGCAGGCCTGCATAGCGATTCAAATTAGAGTTGCTCTGTTGCGATTTGTCCCAAATGACTTAACTCATTGGTCGAAATTTTCCATCGGTTTCTAGTATATATAGTAATTAAAACTTTAAACCGCCCAGCATTGCCCGTCGAATTTGGATAAAACTAGCAACGTTATCCGTTGTATTATGTATGGTTCCATACACCTTTCCATGGTAGACTAACAAAACGTGAAGGAAATAATACCCGCATTAAAGCAAGCAAAATCAATTTAACTTTAACTTTTAACTTGGGGTAGAAATGCTAAATTAATTTGGTCTGGAACAAATGCACCGCGACAATTATTTAACGTACAGGGGTACCCCGTTAATAACTGAACTATACTACACTCTAAAAATACAAATAAATATGAAATTGAATTTTTTGAATTAAATTAAATTTCACCACGTTAAGTCTACCATGGTACATGCGGTGATGGGTTTTTCGATGGTTTTTAAATATCGTGTACTTAATTGCGCCGTCTCGTGGTGTTTCTGGCTCTGTCCCGAAACTCACGGACGTTAGACTGTAGATATAAAAGGCTAGCGTGTTGAATTTTTGATGAGTTTTTGCGATGGTTTCGATAGATTTTTTCGTGTCGTCTATTCAGAATTTTGCGAGGCTAAACAGTGCCTTTACGTGGGCGAATGTTAGTGTCACCCCTCCTTATACTAGAAGTTTGCCGGGCATTGAGTGCCCAGCGAATGGGGTAGAATGTGTAGCCTCGTTTTGTCAAAATGGGGTAAATGTTGCCAAGTTTTGGCAGAACGGGGTGTTCGTAGTTCCTTGTATGAGACCCGTCAATGTTCTCGTCGTGTTTTCTCCTATAATCGACAGTTGTACTGCATCGTGTTGTATTTACCCCATTTAAGTCGCGGCACGGCGTTTTTCAAATGTCGCCACGCATGGGGTGTATTACGGCGCGATGATTTTGTTTTTGAAAACGTATTGCAATTTGTAATTTAGATAGTGCGTTTTAGTGCAATTCTGCCGTCACATACCAAGACACGTTATGGGACTTTTTTAGGTCGTAAATGAGTATTACACAATTAAAGTAGGCGAAATATTTGAATATTTATATATTTTCTTAGTATTTAGATATGGCATGTACAGAAGTCGCGCGGCGGTCGACGCTCGCGGCCCGTCGCGCGCTCGATAGTCAAATAATAGTTTTCAAATAACTCTAGTAAATGCGAAATTGCGAATTCGTGATTCTTTCTCTAAATAAATAAATTAAATAAATAGAAGTATGTTAGTGAATATTTTAAAGTCACGCCTTGTTAAACGCCCTCGTCACGCCTGGTTTGTATCGTTCACCTTCACTCGGCACTTTTACGCCCCCTTACCCCGTATCATGGCATTTTTTTAAATGCATTTTTTTCCACAAATTGCTAACGGTATTTCTTGGTACATGGTTTATTTGGCGGTTGTAGAATGTTTACCACGGTTTTTTAACAAATTTTGTACCGGTGCGCGAACGTGTGTTTAGATTGAAATTTATTTTTAAAACCACTTTATTTTACGATGCGCGGTGTCGTTTTTTTCGTACCCCAATGTTTTGCTCAACGTTTGGATTCGCCCCTTTAACAATTGGCAGCCGATTACGACGGGACGCGTGTGTGTGAGTTTTGAGTGAGTAGCGTTGCACTGTCCCATTTTGTATTTTTGTATTTTTATAAAAACTACGATGAAAAATTTGATACAATTCGTGAAAAGTGATTTATTTACGCGCGCGCATTTGACGTTGCGCACGTTTCGCGGACGGCGGGTCACGTGATCCGCTCGCCGGCGTCCCTAAAACTTAATTGGTGTTTATAGAGTTTTAATGTGGTGTGACTGTAACGCCGTGGCTTTGCAATGGCACTGTCATGGCACGGTTGGGTGTCGCCGCGCGTCATCGACTCGTGGACCGATTAGTGGTTTCGTTTAGTTCAATTCGATGTTAGAGGGTTAGTTACCCCGTTATTTCTTGTTGATGTTTGTATGCACGTTTTTGACTCTGCGGCCGCCTCGCCACGCTGCGTCCACGCGACGTTTCTGTTAGTTTTGATGAGAGGTTTTTGTTTTGTTTCGGTGTCGTAGCGAGGTGGCAGTTTTTCTCTTATAACGTTAGTTTGTAGGTCGTTTTTGCTTTATTCTCTCGTTTTTTGATTGACATCGGTTTCTGTGCCGTTTCGGAGCGAATTTGGCGGCTGGTTATTCCAGAGGCAATAAATATCTGGGTAGAATGTCCACAACAATAGGAGGCGTTTTACTACATAATAATATTTTTGTGATTGGGTTTCTAAAAATGTATTCGTATATCATTTATCATTATCGGTCGACTTTACTGCCTCCAAGCAGTCTCCACACCTAATAATGTCGTGTCCAGCCTCTGTAATAACCACAGCATCTGCTCCATGTTACTGTTGTTAATTGTCTTTATAATGAACGGGTGTAATGATGTGTGTATTTCCATTAATAGCTCGTACTGTGGCATATCAGGGCTCGGGCGCGTTGGGGCACTTTCACTTAAAATCTATTTTTAATCGATATTTATAGTATAATACGTGAAATTACCAAGTTATTTCAATTTGTCGTGTCTCTACCCCCGGTCCGCACACGAGCCCTTTCCCCTACTCCTATCCCCCTTCATCACGTTACGAATGGGTGTCGCACTATGCATGTATATATCTATCGTTGCGAGTTAGTGGAAAAAGAGAAAATCCGCAAAAAAAAGTTTTTATTTTACTATATTATCGCGGTACGTTGGTCTTTCTCGTACGTTAGCTAGCTGGCGCCGGCGGCTCTGCCGGCAGCCTTGTAAAATTCTCTTAGTAAAATTAAAACTAGAGCAATTCATTAAAAATAAACTAGTTGAGTATTTTTAATGTGAATAATAGGACGTTAAATTTCCTTATTTTTTGTGAATTTATTCTAGTTCAATGTTGCGTTCGGTGGATTTGGGGTATTTGAATGTCATTTCTTTAGCCCTATTTACCGTAAATGTGCAGGTTTTGTGGTATAATATATGTATAATTATTCCTATCAGTACTGTTAGTGACAGAAAGAATATGAAATTTCCCCAAAATGTTTGACCTTATAAACAACATGACATTCAAATACCCCGCAACCCCGACTCACACCTCGTGTGGTTTTCTATTTTTCACTCGTTTTCACACGTATGCGTGCGCGCCGCTGGTTTTTGGACGCAGTAGGTTTTTGCGCCGACTCTGTTTTTTTACTATACGATGGGAGTTTTTGCCAATTGTAGACGCCAAATATCGGTGCATTACTTTTAAAGTTAGGGGTAAAATCAGTTTGAAGGCTTATGAAAATGGAATTTTTCGCCCCTTTTCCATCTCATAACTGATTTGACTTTAAACCATAAGACAATGGTTTAAATAATTTCTTCGGTCGATAAATGCAAAGTAATAAAAAGTAACGCAGCGATAATTGGCCTTACATATTTAAATTATTTTTATACCTAGCTCAAATTATTTAGTTTTTTTTTTGTATTAGAATGAATTATTGATTAGTGTAATAAATATCAAATGTGTTATGAAAATTTTCAACTATTTTTTAAAAATATTACTAGTTGCTTTATGGATTATATTTTTAAAAATTAAATGCTTTTCACTATGAATTCCTGTAAGTTTTTTATTGTATCGTTAGTAATTTTATAATCTGAGCATCGCAAAATGGCGAGTTTTGATCTATGACGACGAGTCGGCGCGTCTATGGTTTTAACAAAGATTTGATATATTTTTATAGAAGTTGTTTGATTGTATTGTTGAAAACATGAAAAGTTTGTGTTCATTTGACCGGTTTTGTGTGACTATTTGTTTTGAAGCGTAGGTGCGGCTGGAAACTAATATTGGCTCCCTTTTATTATAATGATCTCAAAAGGGTTACAAATCAAATTTTACGTTGTGTTAAAAACTTATTGGGCTATATGAAAACTTTTTGTCCCTAAATTATAAACAACCAACGCAAGTACTGTGAAAACATCATGAAAATAATGGAATTTCTTTTTTTTTGAATTCTATACGTTGGGGTAAGTAAGCCTTTTCATATGGGGTACCCCATTTCAACTTTCAAACCATGTGTATTTTGGTATACATATATTTGGTCTTTTTATTTCTTTCTGGTCGCACCCACGTGATCGGCCGTTCGGTGCCTCCCCGTACCCCTACCCCTATTTGATAGCGCTGCCACGATGCCTAGCGACGAAATAGTGAGATTCGTTAAGTTTTAATTTTTAAGCCTTTTAGTGGTAAGCATTTTTGGAGTGGAGCGGAGCTGTGACTGGCTTTAAATTGGGTTTTACAAAAAGCCTTTATGGTGTAGTGGTGAGAAGTCGGCTGAAACTAGAAGCTACGGGTTCCAATTGTGAGCTACAAACATACATAAGGAAGGGGTAGGCAGAGATGAAAATAGTACACCCATATTTCGCCGAGCTTATTAACGCTACAAACAATTTTCATCATCATCATCATCATCATCATCATTTCAGCCGAAGGACGTCCACTGCTAGACATAGGCCTCCCCCAAAGAGTGCCACAATTTTCGGTGGTCTCAAATTACAGGTTCCATACTACAACGTAATGTAAGCGTATTTACTATCACCGGTATTTTAGTATGTGTGAATTGGAAATAGAATGCAATGGGACATTAGCTATTCCATTTGGTAGAGCCTTGAAGTTGGTAAAAAATTAAATGAAACAATTTGCCAAAATAGAATGGAGCTGCAATCCAAATCTGTTATTATGCCGTCAAATACTATCAGGTATACACTATCGCTTCTGTTTGTGGTTGCCATAGATTCAGTATGACAAAAAGCATTATAATACTATGACAATCTAGCTTATTAGCGTGAATTGATAGAATACCCCCTAACGCAGAGTGCGTAAAAATACCCCATGACTGGCATGTATACAGTTGTATCCGGAGGAAGTAAATACTGAACGAACCAAGAAATAAAATGCATTGATAAGTTACCTACAAAATAAACCAAACATAAAGGTACTTAACAAACGCCAAAACACAAATTTGGTAAGGCAAAAATGCGTGCAAAAGTTATAATACAACATTGAACATAATTCGCATTGCAGGATTTAAAAACATCATGAACTCAGTTTTGTGATGTGAAGTATGTTACTATAATACCTCTGAAATACATAAATATTCATAACCCATGAAAGAATAAACAAAAAGCCAGTCACTAACGCTCGCTTTTGCACCGAACGGCGTACGAAAATCTTAATGCTATGACCTTACTTGTGCGTTTTTAACTCAACTTGCATCTTACGCATTCAGCGTGCATTTGGCATGCGCTTTAGGAAACAAGTGGGCAACGCACAAGTCGGGACATAGTTTTTTAAACTTTGGCTTATTTTTAAACATTGTACACAGTTATTTCGTTGGTATATATTTTTTCCTATCTTAGAGTGGACGGAGGATATTAAAATGAATTTGAAACTTTACCGTGTTTTGCTTCAGGGATGGTGCAATTTTTTCGATGGTCCATAGAGTTTGATTCTTAAAATGTTACATTTTTTGTGTTTTGTAATTTTTTTCATATTTTTTTTATTAGTAACAATAAGTTAGTTTTCGGTTTTAATACATGTTTTAGGATTCAACGTGTGACCATTAAGCTAGCAATGATGTGGTCACGTGGGATGGAATATTGGGATGTAGAATACATTGCCCTAAATGGTTTCTAATTCTGTAGAACATTCGAGTTCCTTGTCACGTGATATCACGAAATGAGGGGGCCTTTCTTACACCACTAATTCTGGCCCTTGCATATCCTATTTAAGGGCTGAATACATTATTTTGACCAAAGAACGCCTCCCAAAGATGTTACCAAAAAGACAGTGGAGCGGTCGCTATCGCTCCAAACGATTCCTAACTTTCTTTCCACATATATGGCAGAGACATTTCGCGTCTTGCGTATTTCACGAAAAGTGTGCGATTTGCGAATCCTTACTATGAAGCCCGTTTTGATGTATTTTTGACGTTTATTTATTTTTTACCTCGTTTTTTATATAACTTTTTTTATCGTAGCATAACGTAGCTGGTAAATCAGTATTTTTTTCTGTTTTTTTTATTGTTTTTTTGTTATATTCACCGCAACTAGAAGTTAAGCTTTTTGCAAATTGTGGTTATGCACCTTTGGCAGTAAGTTTTAATTGAGCGTTTGTGAGCAAAGATAATCTGAGCTTTACCGAATATTGTATAATATATTATTTTGTTTTAATTATATTTTTTCATACATTTGTTTATATAAAGAGTAAAGCGGTTTGTTGGATCAACTGGGTCGCGTTAGTTGTTGCAAATTTATTTAATGAAATTAGTATAATTTTCTTAGTTTAGCTATGGGGGCTGGTTTTACAAAATGTCGGGGTTAGTACGAAAATGTCGGAGTTAGTACGAAAATGTCGGGGTCAGTACGAAAATGTCGGGGCCAGTACGAAAATGTCGGGGTCAGTACGAAAATGTCGGTTATCCTACAAAAATGTCGGGTTCTTTTTGGCATGACTGACACGGCCCACTCGATCCGACCCGCATGTACATTAATTTATCTATGTATTTATACTATGAGGTAGTCGAAATCTGTAGATTTGGATTGACCGGCGTTTTTTTTATTTTAAGAGTGTATACTTTTTTCGTTTGAATAGTATTATCGTAGTGTTAAAAGTGATTGCGCATGTGGGGTGAGCGTGATTAATATTTTGAACGTTTCCTTCACGCGTTAATATAAATTTAATTAAAAAAAATATCGTATGACATTGGATCGACATTTTGGGATCGATTGACTTGACTTAATTTTTTTTATATATTTTTTTGTATTTTCAAATGTGTTGAGTCTTCTACGAATCAGTTTTTTTTACTCTACCTTTTTCCGATAGAGACGAAAATGCTGTTTTTTTTTATATGCCCACTGAACCGTATTTAAAAGTCCCAGTTTGTCTTTCTTAATTATAAATATTATATTTATGTATTATAATTGGTCTTAGGTGACTTAAAAGCCAAGATACGTTTAATTCAACCTAAATAGCTTTTCCTATCAGATATAGAAATGTATTTTGAGTCACTTAAGGGTTAATAAAACTTATGCTAATTTAAGTATTATATTTATGATTATTTTTAACAGTGGCGTCGTCCAAAGACAAATTCCTGGTCAGTTCTTGGGACTGTAAAAAATCTTGTCTTTGGATGATGGTATTTATTATAAATTTATGTATTGCATGATGTAATGGCAATAGTGACATAGCTTAGGAAAGAAGGAGATTAATATTTTGAAAATTTATTATTTCATAAACATTTAATCACTCGTGTCTAGTAATATTAAAAAAAAGTAGGGAGTAAAATACCAGCCAAAATCATTTTTATTTCTATAATTAAATGGCTAAAATGGCCAGTGTGAACGCACCTCCGCACCGCCGGCGAGCCTATGTGTCATGACTGGTTAAAATTCAATCAACACATACTCGAATCGTGACAGCCAGTTATGGACACGATTCGGTAGCCGGCTACCGGACAAATCCCGGGAATACTCGCCGATCTTATGCCCGATTTTTAACTTTAATAATATGGTAATAAAATTGATTTTGGCTTGTATATTACTCGCTACTTCTTACCTTTTTCCGAATAACTTTCAATGGTATAATTTTCCGAGTTTTTTTTAATTCATTTTGACATTAGGGTTGTTTTCAATTTCTTTCCAAAGCTATATCATTAGTAAAGAAGGTAAACGTTCAAACATAAGTCGTGGCGGTCCGCTACCCCCGCACTCTGTAGATGTTTGAAAAACTGAAAATACTTGAATTTTTATATGAATTTTATTATTATAATATGGTATTTTATTAAGATTAGTCCAATATTATAAATCTTTAGCAGTTTGTTTTATTTTTATACCCTGAATTAAGAAGCCCATTGAAATAAGTATATATTGAATAGGTATCTTCTAGGCAAGCGTGCTCCACCGTAGACCACATCTTCACTTACCATCAGGCGAGATAGTGGTCAAACGCAAGCCTATTTTGATAAAAAAAAACTAGAGAACCTAGGTATATAAAACATGATTTTAAAGCTTTGGTTGCGAATTAAAGCGAATAGCGATGTGCTCCATAGTGGCACACGCATGTGTGTCGCGTTCCGGGCAAGTGTACATCCGGTTTCTGTGGGGGTCTAGAGTTGGGGTACGATGTTTAGCCGTGTTGCGGCCTTCTGAGTACTCTGACACTAGACCCTCGACCGCTTCTTCCCCTTCTTGCCCATAGCGTAGAAGACGCAGGCTGGCATGATTGTGTTGAGTAGCGTGGGATAGATTGTCTCTCGCTACTTGATGCTCTAATTGGACGGCACTGCGCTTACCATCAGGTGCAGTGTGGTCAATTTGCGGTGCCAGCATAAAAAAATGTTTGGATAAGTATTTTGTAACTAGTTATGGGTGAGGTGGAGAAGTGAGGAGAGGAGAAAAGAGAGAAACGGAGGGCTAAGGTATAAAGTAATGAAATCAGTGGACATGATATTTAATTCTGACTCACAAAGTGACGACACTGCACCTGATGGTAAGCGCAGTGCCGTCCAGCTAGTACGACACAATTATGTCTGAGTAGCATCACACTTCAAGGACCCAGGATTATAGGAAGAAGGGGACAGGTGGGCCAGAAACTGTTCTACAGCTCGAACTACTCAAAAATATGAAAACGTCAGTTGGATCTTTTCTGCTCAACATAGTCCAATTGATCTTGTAATGAATAATTTTAAATGATTATTTTATTATTATTATATTTGCTGGTGGTAGGATATTCATATCCGCCCGGATAGCGACCAACGTACACAGGGTGAAAAACCCGACATAGTGGCACACGCAAGTGTGTCGCGTTCCGGGATCAGCCAGTGTACATCCGGTTTTAGTCGGGGGTCTAGATTTGGGGTACAATGTTGGCCATTTTGCGGCCTTCTGAGTACTCTGACAATAGACCCTCGACCGCTTCTTCACCTTCTTGCCCATGGCGTAGTGTGAAGGAGCAGGCCGACATGATTGTGTTGAGTAGCGGGGGATAGACTGTCTCTCGCTACTCGATACTCTGATTGGACCGTACTGCGCTTACCATCAGGTGAAGTGCGGTCACTGCCGTGCTAGGATAAAAAAAAAAGATTGTACCGATTACTGATTAGTAGGTAGGTATTCAACAGTTTCCAAAAACGAAAATAAAAATATAACAAAGAGGTAAAAATAGACAGACATTTCAGGCAACGATTGAAAACCCAAATCAACAAATTTAACATGCCTGAAATAAAGTTTGCAATTCATGTGGCTCTTTGTCTCTAAGATAAAATAGACAATTTCTTGGATGATGTGCATGAAGTCCCAATGTAGAGCAATATTCGCTCAGTCCACACTGCGCTTAATTAATATATTCTTCTAACGTAGAATTCTATTTTAGCACCTACCTAATTCGTATTTTTGCCGCACCATCAAGCTGTGGAACAGTTTGCCAGCTACCGTGTTCCCTCCCTCCTATGATCCTGGGTCCTTTAGGCGTAACGTGAAGAAGCTAAACAGCAGGCCGGCATGATTGTGTTGAGTAGCGGGGGATAGACTGTCTCTCGCTACTTGGTACTCTATCTGGACGGCACTGCGCTTACCATCAGGTGCAGTGTGGTCACTTTGCCGCGCCAGAATAATAAAAAAAAACCTTGTATTTCTGCACTGCCTCAGGTTGACTGGCAGAGAATACCTCCGGCATAAGTCTGCCTATACTTAAATGTACAAAGTGTGTCAAATAAATAAAAAATAATAGCCTCAGCACAGAAGTCGTAATGCATGCTCAATTACAGCCACGCCACCGAGGCAAACATATCTCATCTAACTCCTAAAAAGCATATCAATAGAGAACTTTTAAATGCTCAAAAGCTATTGTAACAGAAGAAGCAACTACGTCAGCTACAAGCAGTGAGTTTTTCATATGTAATATTATGTCTGGGAAAAATCTTATAAATTACATTGTATTGTTGCAATCCATTTTTTCTATGTTGTTGTAATTGCTAATTTGTGTAATTGTTTGTCTGTTAGAATTTGCGTTTTGTTTATGTCACTTTGGTTGTTGATGTTTGCACGTCTGTCGAAATTGTTGTGCTATGATGAAGCGACCCCACGTCCAGCTGAAAATCAGTGCTGTTTTTCAGCAGCGTATGCTGAGCTGGTGCCCCTTCCACCGCACATGTTGCAGCAAATAGCCAAATTATGTAACTAGATAGTATATAAATTTTTTCGTTTTTGTATTGTGTGTGTGAAAAAATAAATGGTTTAAATGAATTAAAACGTAAGTGTGGCAGAAGTCATTTATTAAAAGGAAGTATATATTGCCTTAGTTTTAAAATTAGGTGGCGCTTAAGATTGTCTTATTCAGTCAAAACTTAACTCCTGGAGAACGGTGGAGACGCGTTGGTTTCTAAGTAGTATATGCCAGAAGACCTGTAAAAAAAACATTTTGTATTGGTTAGTTGGTAACAGCGATAGCCTAGTTGGTTGCGGTACGGACAGTCGAGGCGAAAGTCTTATGTTCAAAACCCAAATGGCATACACCTCTGACTTTTCTAAAGTACGTGTATATTCATTATTAGTTATCGCTTACTTTAACATTGAAAATTAATTGAGGAAACCTGAGAATTCTCATAAGTTCAAACCAAAACAAAACCTTTGTGTAGTCTACCAACCCACATTAGGCCAGCGCGGAGGCCTTTACCCTTTTAACTGACTTCAAAAAAAGAAGGAGGTTCACAATTCGTCGGAATCTTTTTTTATGTATGTTCCCCGATTACTCGAAGACGCCTGGACCGATTCGAGAAAATCTTTTTTTGTTTAAAAGTGTATACTTCCCAGGTGGTCCCATTGGCCCCAATTCATGATCTGATGATGGGATCTCAGAAAAATTGAGGACAACCCTCAAATTTTATAGGGACGCATAATTTGTTTTTTATTGTACTTAGTCTGTTTACTTTTTATGAATTAAAAAACCTTTTATAACCTAAAAAAAAGGACGCGACGCTTTGTCTCTGCGCCAGTTTGAGTTAACCCTATTGCTGCGGAGTATTTGCACAGGTCATCTAGTATGTTTATATCGCGATTAGGTCAACAGAGTTCGCAGGAATGACTTATGAGTAATAATTTTCATGATTTGCACGAGTTTTAACATCAATATTGACACAACGTTGTTAACGGTAGGCAGCGGCTTTGCTGTGCCCTGGCATTGCAGAAGTCTATGGTCGGCGGTGACTACTTACCATCAGGTGGCCCGTCTGCTCGTCGGCCTATCCAGGCACTAAAAAAAAAAAAAAACAAAGGGGCTACTCACCCCGTCTTGGGAACAAGACCTCCCATCCTCAGGTTACCCCAGAGGAAGCAGTTGCCCGTCATAGCGGTGAGGTAGGACGCGCAGCGACGGCCAGTAAACCCGCCGGAGGTGAGAGACTCTGCCATGTAGAAGATGCCCCTGAACAATAAAATAAATATATAAAAATCTTTATTTATAGACATATAGTTACTTGCCCTGACTGATTCATCAACGCAGAGTCTAAGCAGCTAGGGCTAGAGCTAGAATTTGGCAGTTGATGCCTTTTATGTTGTAAGCATCCACTAAGAAAGGATGTTTGGAAATTTCAGAGTTAAGAGGTAAAATAAGGGAAAAACGGATGTACGAGTATTTTTAAAGTAAGAAGCCCTAACAGTCATATATACTTCTATCCGCACACTTGGTAAAACCTGTATGGTGGGTACCAAGAACTACGAGGGACTACGGTCCCACAACACACAGGCCCGAAACAAATATCTATCTGTTATACAAATATTTGTCTCGGTGCGGGAATCGAACCCACGGCCTATCGTTTCATAAGAGTGTGAATTAGGGGTTGAAAGTTTCTGTCTGTTACGTTTTCACCACTAACCCTAATTTGATGCCATTAAGTATGCCTTTAACCCTGAGGACAGACATAGGGTACTTTATTTTTTAAGCATCTATTAAATGTGGGAGATGTAAGAAGAAAGTTTGTATAGAAATTTTGAAACCCCGAAGTTCTAATATTTTTTGGGATACTTTGCTGATTGCACTTTGGGATCGCTGATGGTGGATTTAATTATTTAATCTATATCTTAGAGCTATCATCCCTGTTACTACAGAGAATGAGAGTAAGTCACAGAATTGATTTTGATAAAATTCAGTATGAATTCATAATGAACTCTGCTGATGGACATGACCATGTTATTTTGCCGTGCAGTGCCGTCCAATTACAGTAGCGAGTAGCGAGAGACAATCTATCCCTCGCTACTCAACACAATCATGCTGGCCTGCTTCTTCACACTACACCATGGGCAAGAAGGTGAAGAAGCGGTCGAGGGTCTAGTGTCAGAGTACTCAGACGGCCGCAACACGGTCATACAACGTACCCCAACTTTAGACCCCCGAAAAACACCGGATGTACACTGGCTGACGATAACAACGACCCGTTCCGATAAAATGACCCGATCGCTACCAAACTTCACATAATCACACGCTAGACTAATCTGAAGATTGCATGAAAATTTCATCGAAATCGCAACAGCAGTTTTGGAGTTCATTCGAAACAAGCATACACATCGATTTTTGTATATATTAATAATTCTACCGAATCAGCCCTCACCTAAGATGATCACATTCTTGAGAATTGCAGCCAGGCATGTCGATACCTCCGTTAGGGTAAAAATCTGCGTCACCCAACGTGGCCAGGAACCCTAGGAGTCCTGCATTGGTGTGGATGACTTCAGTGTAAGCTCCATCGCTCGGTCTGAGTCTATCTTCATTATTGATCCACCCAGGGTTTGCAGGGTCGAGGGCTGAAGGATAATAAAATAATAATAAATAACACCCAACAGTTACACACGTAGCCCCGACCCTACACTATGATACGAGTCTTGTGTCGTGGGTGTGGCGGCACACAAGCGCCTCACACCGACGAGATAGCAATGACGCCAGGCTGGATCGCGGTAGTTAAAATTGCGCGGCACATTGTATAAATACAAGATACAAATATCAACGGTTGGAGGGGCCGCGGCCGGTCGGGTATAACACCTGCCTGACAGGAGATACCCCCTTCGCCAGAGGAACACTATCACCCGTTCCTCTACATGGGTATCAGGACTACGAGAGACGCACGGTCTCACAACATCCAAACCCCGGACACAAATATCTGTCTGTCACACAAACATAAGTCCCGGTGTGGGAATCGAACCCACGGCCTCTCGTTTCACAGCCGGCTACTCGCCTACTGCGCCACGGAGGCTGTCAATATATTCACATTATTAATAGCTAAGGCAAAAGGCTAAAGGCTGGCACGGTCAAGTGACTACACTGCACCTTGTGGACAAGGCCGTTCAGTTAGAGTACCAAGTAGCGAGAGACAATCTATCCCTCACTACTCGGCACCTATTTTATAAGCAACAAACAAATTAAATGTTTGTTAGTAACGAAGAATAATTCTTATTAATTTATTTATTTATTCTATTCCATACGATTCCGTTTTATCCCATTCGATTATATTCGATTCCATTCGGAAATCAAAATTAAAACTCTCAGAAAATGGGTTGATCTGACGGCCAACTCTAGCACCCGCGCTCAGATCAAACAGCGCGCGCTTCCCCGATTTCCTGTTACACACTTCCGTCCCTTTTCAAAAACCACTCCCAGAAACCGATAGTAAAGATGTTACACATAATAAAATCATGTTAAAAATGGGTTTGGTTTGAATTGATTGATTTAAAATTTGAAATGATTGGTTTTAACCTCTCGTGACTCAAATGATCGGAAAAAGGTAATAAGTAGGGAAGTAAATACGAGCCAAAATCAATTTTATTTCCATAATATTAAAGTTGAAAATCGCATGTAAGAAGTGTGTTGTCAGTATTTGACGCATCGCCGGCAAGCTTATGATACATGACTGTTCTTACCAGTGATATAAGCGATCTCTCCTCCAAGAGTCCTGCCGATCACTCCAGCCATGTGTCCGCCCAAGCTGTGACCAACTAGGTGGTACATAGAAGGCACTGCAGAGGTGGCGTCGTTGAGCCATGAAATGAAACGAGCCACGCTAAGACCTGGAAAATATATTTGTATATATAGTTTTTTAATTCATAAAAAGTACACCGAGATCAATAAATTAACAAATTATTCGTCCCTTTAAAGTTTTAATCCCTCGATTTTGTGCCACCTGGGAAGTATACCCTTTTAAACAAAAAAAGAATTTCTCGAATCGGTCCAGACGTCTTCGAGTAATCATGAAACATACATAAAAAAAGATTCCGACGAATTGAGAACCTCCTCCTCTTTTTTTGAAGTCGGTTAAAAAGAAGAAACTGACTGACATATCAACGCACAGCCTAAACGGCTGGGGTTAGGGACTTGAAATGTTGACAGTAGTTACCTTTTATGACGTAGGCATCTACTAAGGAAGGGTTTTTGGAAATACCACCCCTAAGGGAGTAAAATAGGGGATGAAAGTTTGTATGGAAATCCAGGATTTTTGAAGCTAAATGCATGAAAATTGGTATTTTGTATTGTATACTTTTAATTTACTATTTTTTGTTCTGATTCATAGAACTCTTTCGATAATAGGTTTTAGGTGACATGTTGACTAAAATAAAAAAACGTGTCAACTACTCTATTGACTCACCAGCGGGCACGGTATTAGCTAAGGCAGTGAAGTAGTTGATAGATCCCCCACCAGCACTCCAGTCTACCACTATCACATTCAGGTCCTCAGCGGCGAGGAAAGCTGAAAAATAAATAACAATCACGCATAGTCTTGCGTCTAAGTATAAGCAGCGATAGCCTACTAATTCTACCAAACCTTCACTTCTCAGGTTTCCTCACGATGTTTTCTTTAACATTAACAATGAATACACAGGTAACTTTAGAAAGAGGTGTATGCCATTTAGGCCGTATACCAAAGTGTTCGAATATCTTTGTAGTCTGCCCCTTTACCCCTTTTGTAGTTATTATCTGTAAAGACTAAACTATGGACTACACTTACCAGGGACTAAAACAGTGTTGAAGTCAGAAGATGCAGAGTCCAACCATCCGTGGATTAGAACTACCGTTCTGCGCCTAGGGTCGTAGTTGGTCAGGCCCAGAAGACCATCCACGCCTGTTAGAAGGGGCTGGCTTACTGTGGGATTCTGTCTAGAAATTATATTATATTAGCATCTCGACCGTCGGAAATTTGCTTTAGAAGTAAGTTCTATACATGTAATTGTATGTCATTGACTGACGGTCAAGAAGTTATAAGTTACGGTGGGATTATCTAATTTTTTTTATCCTGACACGGCAAAGTGACCACACTGCATCTGAGGGTAAGTGCAGTGCAGTCCGGTTAGAGTATCGGGTAGTGAGAGACAATCTATCACTCAACACAATCTCGCTGCTATGGAGAATCAAAATTGCTTGAAAATTGAGGTCACAATATTTATTTTAAATATTAGTATGAGCGAAAATGGATGGGTGGGAAGATCTCGCTATCTCCCTCGCACAACGGCACGTTAATGGAGATTCAGGTGACGTCACGGCTCATATCATGCATCCTTTTACTGTCATTTTGACAATTACCCTTTCCAGCTGATTTGAATGGCGTCTTTACTTTTTTTTATTCGGAGTCATAAAATTCTTTCGATAATAGATTTTGGCTTGTAACTTGTTGATTAAAATAAGTCAGTGCAGTGTCAGTTGATTAGTTTTTCAGGGTTTAAGAGGTTCTTTACCTGGTAAATAGATGGTAAACATTCTGTCTGTCAGGGTTGTACCGTGCCACTTGTTGCAGATCACTGGCTTTCAACCAAGAGTCTGATAAATGCAGCTTTCCATCAGGACCTTGGACGTGCTGGTAGCGTAGTCCATCGTCTAGTTTCACGAGCACTGGGTCGCTGGGGAAGGCTGG
Source organism: Laothoe populi (assembly GCA_905220505.1). NCBI lineage: Eukaryota > Metazoa > Arthropoda > Insecta > Lepidoptera > Sphingidae > Laothoe > Laothoe populi. The sequence goes on from HG992174.1 coordinate 1,651,430, forward strand.
AAGGCAAAATGTGGTAAGATTCTGATCCCACTAAGGGTTACAAAAAAGACAGACTGTTTTTTTATCCTGGCAGCCAAGTGATTATACTGCACCTGGTGGTAAGTGCAGTGCCGTCCATTTAGAATATTAAGAAGCGAGAGACAATCTATCTCTCGCTACTCAACACTATCATGCCGGCCTGTAGCTTCTTCACACTACGCCATGGGGCAAGAAGGTGAAGAAGCGGTCGAAGGTCTAGTGTCGGAGTACTCAGAAGGCCGTAAAACGGCAAAACATCGTACCCCAATTCTAAACCCCCAAGAGAAAGCGGATGTACACTAGCTGATCCCGAGACCCGACACACTTGCGTGTGCCACTATGGCGGGTTTTACACCTTGTGTACGGTGGTCGCTATCCGGGTGGATACGAATATCTTGCCACCAGCATGGTATGACTGTGTTGAGCAAAGACGAGTGTTATTTCTTACGAATAAGTCTTATCTAAGTGTATTTAAATCAAAGCGCATAATAGGCTATTTGACAACATTGAAAATACACTGCAAATTGTGGTCATCTTGTTAGACAATAGCTTAAAAAAACATATTTCACTAAATTTTAAACAAAATAATGTATATTATTTGCAAATTAAACGAAATAAAATACAACATTTATTTAAAATTTTATCTGTGATGTGAACACTCTGTGATTGATTGCAACTCTGGTGACGTCACACGCAAGTAAACATAGTTTCTTCGAGTGATTTTATTTCGCGTTTTATGTTTTATGGGTGATAAATTCTATTGTTGATCTATTTTTGAAGCAGTTTTATGATAATTGTTGATAAAACAATTATCATAAAACTGCAATCAATATAGTGTGCTTATTATGTAATAAATAATAGTTTTAAATCATTTTCGAAAATTAGTCGAATAGCCTATTATTATTATTATTAATTAAATATACGCAATATAATATTGATTGGAATCTGATACGTCTTACATCTTTAGACAAAAAAATGATAAAAAGGATTTCGCTCGGGTCGCTTGTAATTGTACATGCAATACAACTGCAGGTCTCGGGTTCGATCACCGGTTCGGTCGGGTAAGATTTTATTCTATATTATACTATGAATTCTCAGTATTAGCCCGGAGTCTGGAATTGTGTATGACGATAGGCTCGCCTCCTATCACATTGAGACCGAAATAAATTCGGCGAAAGGTGGGTCCACTAGTTACATCTCCGCCTACCCATTCGGGGATTACAGGCGTGGACATATATGAAAACATATAAATGTTTAGTTTAAAATTCAAACATTATATTATAATTTTAAATACACCCAACAGTCTTACTGTTCTGACTCCATACTTGGTACCCTGTAACGTAGTGAACTACGAGGGACTACGGTCCCACAACACCCAGACCCGAAGCTGATATCTGTCAAACATTTGTATTGGTGCGGGAATCGAACGGCCTCTGGTGTCACAACCGGCTACTCACCCGCTGCACCACGGAGGCTGTCCGTATTCTATATTATTAGATACCGACGGTTGGCGGGCTACAGTTATATACTTATTCGGTATAAGCAAATTTTTCTGCATCTTTTGCGCATAGTTATAATTTTTTGTGCACCTTTTTGGCGCTCTAATCAACTGGTAAACAGGGCCCAATTTCTTAGGGCACATATATTTTAGAAAATAATGCTCATAAATGCATGAAAATAAGTCAAAACACGCAATACGTGCTTACAGAAATAATATATTGTTAGGAACATCAACAAAACTATGCAAGATGGATATTTAAAAGGCACAAATACAATGTTTATAATTTATTGATTGATTTACACGACACTGTTACACATATCAGTGCTTAATATTAACACACACGCATGTCAGGATTCACTTAAGGCTTCTCTTTATAATTAATCTACCAGCATTACCCTCTAAGCTGAACTACGCGGCCATTGAACTGATTAGGATTAACTCTTACAACACCGAACCACGAATATACTGGCTATCGTCTCGTCTACTTCACAAAACAACTGAACACCGGAGCGCGGAAGGCACTCCGTTTTATATTAAACATTTACTACTCCCACTTTGGTTGTCATTATTAATCTACCTCCAACTAGTCTCCTAAATACCTCCGTAATACCTTCGGTATTTCTAATAATAGGAAACACCCTTATAATATTAATTCTACTAAAATCCACTCAATCATTTTTGTATAATGATTTTTTTTCCGAAACACAAAACTCTACACTTCTCATGTAACTTTTCAAAATGGCGCCTAAATGAATTTGCCCGCCAACCGTCGATATAGACCTTTGCTTTCCAAATAAAATAAATTGAATACCTGTAGCAGCCAACACGAATAAGCTAAACACACCAATAAACAAGGTCATCTTTGCCAACCGAACTTCTTGAAATATTTTCCTGTATTTATATGCCGTTAATCTGCCGCCGGCATCTAATCTCAGGTCCGCTAAGTAAAACAAAACTGTTTGTGTGTCTTTTTAACCGACTTCAAAAAAGGAGGAGGTTAACAATTCATCGGAATCTTTTTTTTAATGTATGTTACCTGATAACTCGAAGACGCCTGGACCGATTCGAGAAATTATTTTTTTGTTTAAAAGGGTATACTTCCCAGGTGGCCCCATTGGCACCAAGTCAGGATCTGATGATGGGATCTCAGACAAATCAAGGGCAACCCTCAAATTTTATAGTGACGCATAATTTGTTTTTCTTTGAAGTCGGTGTACTTTTTATGAATAAAAAAACTTTTACTTATTATTTAACGACATGAGCAGGTCAACAGTACCTCCATTAGATTTTCTATATATTCGCTAGAAACGTAAAGTAATATGACAAAATATACGGCAAAGTGATCACACTGCATCTGGTGTTAAGCGTAGTGCCGTCCAATTAGAGTATGGAGCAAGAGACAATCTATCCCCCGCTACTCAACACAATCATGCCGGCCTACTTCTTCACACTACGCCATGGGCAAGAAGCGGTCGAGGGTCTAGTGTCAAAGTACTCAGGCCACAAAACAGCCAAACATACCCCAACTCTAGACCCCGACAAAACCCGGATGTACACTGACTGATCCCTGAACGCGACACACTACTACCACTATGGCGGGTTTTACACCCTGTGTACGGTGGTCGCTATCCGGTCGGATATGAATATGCTACCGCCAGCAAAATTCACTGAGTGTTTTTTTTGGGATTCCACATGCGAAGCTGCGGGCAATACCTAGTCTTATATATCAATCGAGCATACCCTTTCGCTTCTGTAATCACAATCATTTAATTGTTTTAATCACTGATAAGATGCTGTGACGACGCCATCAGGTGTTCAGATAAGGATTTTCGTAAGGACTATATATGTAAAATTAGGGTTTTCCTAGTATAGGCAGTGCACCTGCGTAGATCTTTATCCTGGCACGGCATAGTGACCACACTGCACCTGATGGTAAGCGCAGTGCAGTATCAAGTAGCGAGAGACAATCTATGCCTCGCTACTCAACTCAATCATGTCGGCCTACTTCTTCACACTACGCCATGGGCAAGAAGGTGAAGAAGCGGTCGAGGGTCTAGTGTCAGAGTACTCAGAAGGCCGCAACACGGCCAAACATATCATCATAAATTGAAAATAAATCCAAATCATATGTAAATTATTATTAATAAAACCAAAAGTTACTTAAAATAATCTTTAATTGATAAATTCATTCAAATTACTTAAATAAAATGTACATTCTATTATGATTGTTATGAAATCACAACAATCAAATAACAATACTAAAAGTTTATTTAATAAACAAATGCTTAAATATAATTTATATTACATTTTAATTCTGATTTATTACAATCAGATTATATAACATAATTATTTAAAACTATTTATAAAAATATTTTTCACATATTTTATTTAAGCAAGAGCAGCCTAGTTGGTTGCGGTACGGACTGCCAAGACGAAAGCCGTATGTTCGAAACACAAGTGGCATACACCTCTGACTTTTCTAAAGTTATGTGTGTATTAAATGTTAATTATCGCTTGCTTTAACGGTGAAGGAAAACATCGTGAGGAAACCTGCATACCTGAGAATCCTCATAAGAATTTCGAAGGTATCTGAAGTCTGCCAACCCGCATTAGGCCAGCGTGGTGGACTCAGGCCTAACCCCTCTCATTAGTAGATGAGGCCCGTGCCCAGCAGTGGGACAATGTTTAATACAGGGCTAGTATTATTATTATTTAAGCAAAAATATGTCGTCTTTATTTACGGTATGTGCTTCAAATATAATTTAGAGAAGTTATCTCTGACAGTAAGATTTACCATTTTCGGGGTTACTTTGCTCCTAAGAATAGGTAACTAATCAAAGCTTTGTTCCGATAGTAGTAGATCTAATACTGCATATGAAATTAATTTGACAGCCTCCGTGGCGCAGCGGGTTCGATGCCCGCGCTGAGACAAATATGTGTGTGATAAATAATTGTTTCGGGTTTTAGTATGGGGTTAGGACTATTTGTGACTATTGGATGTTTTTTTAAATAAATAACACACATAGCCCCACACTAAGATACGAGTCTTGTGTTGTGGGTATCATCTACGAGAGACGCACCCTCTCACAACACCCAGACCCGGACACTAATATCTGTCTGTCACACAAACATTTGTCCCGGTGTGGGAATCGAACCCACGGCCTCTCGTTTCACAGCCGGCTACTCACCTACTGCGCCACGGAGGCTGTGGCTTATACATTGAACTATTCAAAACGTCTTGTGTGAACCAACGTTCTAAAGTATTTCTAGTAAATACTCGAAATCCCTATTAGTCTTTTGTCAATAATATAAAATTAGGACTGCCTCGGTGGCGCAGTTGTAATTTCGCATGCGTTACGGCTGCTTTGCTGAGGTCTAGGATTCGATACCCTTATCGGGTAAAATTATATTGGGATTATCTTCTTAGAAATACTCAGTATCAGCCCGGAGTCTGGAACCTGTGCCCGGTATGGCGATAGGCTCGCCTCCTATCACATTATGGGACCGTAATAAATTCGGCGGAAAGTGGGTGTACTGGTCTACGTCATTAAGTCTTTGTATAAATAAAGACTAAAGACCAAGGGGACTAAATTCGCATAATTAATTGAGACTAGGTGGACTAGGTAATTGGATCCCGTATTTCTATAGTCTAAGAATAGGTGCACCTAGTCCCAAATTCACCTAGTTGCACATTACCTCATAGATTAGTCATTATCTATTCCACCAAGGCCTTTCAGTAACTCCATATTCATTTCCATTATTAAAGTCGTATATGCCTCTGTTATAATTCTGATTCCAGCCTTCAGTGACGTATCCATTCTGATTGTAGTACTGATTTTGATTGAAATTGTTTTGATTTTGATTGAAATTGTTTTGATTTTGATTGAAATTGTTTTGATTTTGATTGAAATTGTTTTGATTTTGATTGAAATTGTTTTGATTTTGATTATAAAATTGAGTTGGTTTTACGGTAGTCATTCTATTATTCTGTTGATTATAATTGGTTGTATCTTGATAGTATTGATTTGTGTTTCTATTGTTAACATTATTATTTGTACTTTGCTGGTTATTAAAATTATTATTATATTGCTGCTGGTAGTTATTTTGATTCGTATTCCTGTTATTTTGATTATTTAAATTGGTGTTGCTTTGTTGATTGAAATTATTTTGATTATTTCTATTGTTTTGTGTATTTGAATTACTATACTCTCTGTTATTGTTCTGATTGTTTGTGTTCCGATTGTTCTGATTATAATTGTTTTGATTGTTCGGGTTTTTGTTAGTTGTTTGTTGATTGTAGTTGTTCGAATTGATCTGATTATTAAATCTATTGTCGAGTGGCTTTTTGCCAAAGACTTGGGCTGCGACGAAGACCCGTGGTACTGTGGCGTAGAGGGCCGGTGTGTCTGGTGCCCCACAGGATCTGCCTGATGATGTGACAGCCACCACTCTCCAGATGCAGCCGTCGCGGACTTGAGCTGGGCCGCCGGAGTCGCCCTATGGATTGGATTGAAGGTTTTAGACTGATGAGTTGAAGATTTTATAGCGGTTTGCTTTTACTTTTTTAATCCCGAAGTTTCGTAAACTTTACACCCTTCATGGCTGGCAGACAGTCCACCCCGTAACCATGAAGGTAAAAAAAACGGATTAACTCCGTAAAATTATTTTTATTTCAATATTATGATATTTTACCATCAGGTTATCCCCAACTTGATTTACACCCTGTATGAAAAAAAAACTGAAACAATATGCAATCTTATATCGACTCTTTGATCGAGACAGAGATAGTCAACACCGTGCTTAGTAGCTCCGCAGTTAATTAATAAAATCAATAGTTTAAATAGTGATTTGTGCAATAAAAGTTTTGTGTATCCCTATATACTCAAATAACACACGTTTATATAGTGTTGGACTAACGAAATATTCTTTTAAAAGAGGAATTATAGATTTTTTCTCAATTCAACAATTTGAGGTTATTTTTTGTGCACCTCATTTTGGGGTAGTCTATTGGCCACCGTGTACAGCAACTTCACGGTTACGCACCTGACCTAACCGCGAGAATTGCGTGCACCTACCTAAAGCAAGTGTGTAGCGCGTCATCGCTAGGAATTTGGTAAATACTAACACTGCAGAACGGACACCTGTGAATTATTAATAATTGTTGCCTCTGAGAGACTACTGTAATATAAAGTTGCGAATAGATAATATTGCAAAAATGAATTGTGCTGGGTGCAAGAAGATAACTAAAAATGCATCCGTTGTTAGATGTATTTCGACAACCTGTGAGAAAACCTTCTGCCAGTTATGCGTGAATATCTCTACTCTAAGTGCCGAGCGGAAAAAGATTTGGAAGTGCCCCGAGTGCTGTGGTTCACAAAAGAAAGATAATGCTACTATATCGCCTGGTCAGTTTGGCATCGAAAATGTAAGTATCCGGAAGAAAACTGATTCAAAAGTGGCGGAATTAGGCCAGCTTACCGAACAATTTCGGTTACTAACCCATGAGCTGTCCTCTGTCAAGTCAAAGTTGGACGATTTGATGCAATCACTTTCCTTCACAAATGAGAGAATGGACGATATGGTAAATAAACTTGTAGTCGTTGATGAACGGCTAAAGTACTTGGAAAAACGCGACGATGAAGTTCAGGTTTTACAAAATACAGTCTTACAGCTACGAAATGACTTACGAATGCAAGAGCAGTTAAATCTGAAGAACGAAGTTGAGATAATCGGAATCCCCGAAAACGTGAGTGAAAACTTGCATCACATTGCACTTGTAGCGGCCAAAAAATTAGGAGTAGAATTAGAAGACAAAGAAATTGATTGGGTTACACGAGTTGGACCACGACGGCCACCAGTACGCACCGCTCTTCCAGAGGATGGAGCCAATTTACCTCGACCGGTTGTGGTTAGACTGCTGCGTCGCTCAAAGCGCGACCAATTTCTTAAAGCTGCCAAGACTAGGAAGAATATCGACAGCCGTGACCTTGAAGTTTCAGGTACTACTAGGAAAGTATTTTTCAACGAAAGGTTAACCAAAGAAAACCGAATATTATTTCGTGATACTAGAATTAGAGCCAAACAGCTTGGTTACGCTTTTTGTTGGTGCAGTGGAGGCGCTATATACGTCAGACAGCGGGAGGGAAAGTCGGCTCTTCTCATACAGTCTCACAATGCACTTGAGCGTCTGCTCCCTACTGTCCCTACTGCTGGTTGCGAGTAGATGTATTAACTGTAACGTCACGTGTATGTATTCTTTAACATTTATGGGCCACTGTATTATTCTGTATAACACCACCTACACTTTTGAATTTAGGTTACTTATTGTTTATAATTCTTGTTGTTTATACTATGTTTTTGATAAGTCTCAAACATATATTATGTTAGTTAAAACGGTTTTATCACTCCTTGTGTTGAAACAGTATGTCATTTATAAAGCAAATTATCCCACTATTTTAAAAATATCCTACTCGTATTTATATATTAATTACTACATTATTACATTATATATTAGGCATGCCATTATTACACTGTCATTACTTTGTTTTGCTTATGTATGTTATAGTACAACAGTCATATCCTTAATCTACATGTTAAATGGTATATACAGTGTAAACTCCATGTAACGTCACTCTATTTAACGACAAACTCTCTTAAGCGTCGAAATCAATTGGCTTTGGTTGGTTTAGCTTGTTTTTCATACAATGTTTCACTCTATATAGCATTACACCCACTCTCAATAACGACAACAATTAAGTTGCTAAAATTAGTAAAAACTGCGCAGCTGTGTACGATCTATTGTCGCTTTATTATCCTAGCCCGCAATAAACTCGACTGTCGGCATCATGCATACCGAACTTTCTAAGAAATTCATTATTTTGTTTACAAATTGGGATTGCTTGCACGTGTAGACTGTTATTGACCATGATTCATAACTAGGAGTCATGGATTATCTATACCTTATCATATTCTTAGTTGCTCACAAACTTGCAAACTGTAAACATGGCTACTAAAAGAAAATCACTGTGTATTGACGAAAAAGTTTTACTGATACGCGCAATAGAAACGGGAGAGAAGATAAGTGATGTTGGCAAACGCTTTGGATTTAGTCGCTCTACCGTGTCCACAATATGGAAAAATAAAGAAAAAATCCTCCACGCTGCAGGCGAGGGAAAATCTTCCAAAAAATTAAAGAAACCTATATACGAAGATTTGGATAAAGCTGTACTATCATGGTTTCATCGACAGCGCCAGAATAATATGCCTATCTCGGGGCCGCTCGTGAAAGCTAAGGCGGAGAATTTTGCTGCTGAACTTGGTTTAACTTCTTTCAAAGCATCAGAAGGATGGCTCGGAAAATTCAAGCAGCGTCATCATATCAACTATGGTAAAATAAGTGGGGAAGCACGAAGTGTTGATACAAATGTGACTCATGATTGGATTAACAGAGTTTGGTCAAAATTCATAGAAAAATACGCCCCAAGTGACATTTTCAATGCTGATGAAGCAGGAATTTTCTATAAGTTGACTCCAGATAAAACTCTGAAATTTAAAGGGGAAAAGTGTGTGGGAGGAAAGCTTTCCAAGGAACGTATTACGGTGCTTGTGGCTGCTAATATGGATGGCACAGAGAAAAAAAAGCTACTAATAATAGGCAAATCGAAAAATCCGCGCTGTTTTAAGAACATCAAAAAATTGCCAGTGACGTATAAAGCTAATAAATCAGCTTGGATGACCAGTCAACTTTTTGAAGAAGAAGTGCGAAAGTGGGATGCAGAATTAAAGGGACGAAAAATTTTACTTCTTGTTGACAACTGCCCTGCCCACCCTTTTATATCAAACCTTCAAAACATAGAGTTGGCATTTCTTCCTCCAAATACGACTAGTGTCTTACAGCCAATGGACCAGAGTGTGATTAAAAGCCTCAAGGGTCACTACAGAAGGAAATTATTGATGGAGCTAGTCGAATCTGAGGGTAAAACTTCTGTTAATATGCTGCATGCAGTAAATTTTTTATCTAAAGCCTGGGAAGAAGTGACACCCACAACTATACAGCACTCTTTTCGACATGCTGGACTTTGTACCAATTCTACGAGTGATGAGGTGGAAACAGAATCTGAGTTTGAAAGCGACGACGACCTTCCATTAACTGAGTGGATTCAACAATTCAACATGGCAGGAAATACGGTAAATCTTCAAACCTACATTGAAGTGGACGACCGCCTGCTTACAACGGCTTCACTCACAGACGAAGAAATTTTGGATTCAGTGAGAAAAACTGAGGATCAAGAACAAGGTGATGAAGAAGATGAGACGGATGAGCCTGAGCTTCCGCCGAGCATTAAAGAAGCTCTGGAAGCAGCAAAATTATTGGAAAAATATTTCCTTTATAACCAAGATGCCTCAGTATTGCTAGATATTAATAAAATAACTAAAAAAATACAACAAAATTACTGGTGCAGCAAAAGACGTCAGACAAAAATAACAGACTATACTCAATAGCGTTCAAATAACATTCTTTTTTATGCACATAACTACTAACAATAGTCAGAAATAAACTTTTTATTTTTCTAATTCTGATGTTTCTTCTCTCCATTTAACGACAACTCTCTATAACGCCATAAAATGCACAGTCCCTTCAGTGTCGCTATATAGAGTTTACACTGTATTTAGATATAAATCGCATCCTTCATTTCTGTGGTTCGACAACTTTTGAGACGTTTTAATATAAAATGCTTTTTACTAATAACATAGAAACAGAACTAGACTCATTCAACATTGAGTGCCAGGTTATGACCAATACGAGTAAATGCAATGAATTGTTCACATCGGATCATAATTTTAAACTGCTTTCTTTAAACATTAGAAGCATCCATAAAAATTTTGATACTCTACTTATAGCTTTAAAGCGTTTGAACACACCTGTTGATATTTTAATTTTAACAGAGTGCTGGCTATGCGATTCTGTTATTATTCCTCAAATTCCTGGGTATAACTCATTTAAAACGAATATATACATCAACCAAAACAGCGGTGTGGTTGTATACCTCCGAGATGTCTGGAGTGGCACGGTCTTGGAGCCAAACATTAATGAGGCCAATTGTTTAGCTATTTATATTCCTAAGGTTATAAATATCTTAGGGGTGTATCGCCCGCCATCTTTCAGGAACATGGATAGTTTTTTACTTTCACTTGATAGTCACATAAGTATACTTAATGACTTACCATTTTTACTGGTTGGCGACATAAATGTGGACATAATGAATACCTCGGACAACCTGCAGAGCCTAGAATACCAATGTTTTATGGCTGAGCATGGACTTTTTCCGGCTATAACACAACCGACTAGATACTCTTCATGCCTCGACCACATCTATGTCAAAAATATATATAATTATGAAACAGCGCTTGCCACTGTATGTCAATTTGACATAACTGATCACTATCCAGTCACTTTAGGAATTAGCCTAAATAAGCCTAAACCTCTGAGGCCAAATCGATTGATAGTAAAAAGAGATTTGAATGCCATCAAAAACGATCTTGCAAATATTAATTGGTCTATTGTTAACAGTTGCAATGAAGTTAACTCGGCTTGTGAAGTTTTTACGAGACTTTTTTCAGACACAGTAAACAAACATACTCGCCAACTAAAAGTTAGTAGAACAAAGTATAATTTAAAACCATGGATAACACCTGGATTAATGCGATGTATGCGTCATCGTGACAGTTTGCACTTGCAAGCTAGAATGGAGCCGACAAACGAATTGCTTCAAAAGATTTATACGCGTTACCAAAATTTCTTTATAGATCTACTGCGTAAAATTAAAACAGAACATCAAAACAAAGAATTAAAAGAAAATAAAAGCAATCCGAGAAAACTATGGCAAACTATTAAAAATATCTGTAACTTGGCCACCAGTAACAAAGAGCAGAACGAATTACTATCATTGGACGGCTGCTTGAACGCCCAAGAATCTGTAGATTTCATCAATACCCATTTCTCTACAGTTGGACAAAAGCTAGCTGATCAAATTCTAACAACCATGAGCAAGTCTCAACCGAATCTTGTGAAATCAGTCACAGTAAGAAACTCTCCAGTAAACTCATTGTTTATGTCACCTACCAATCATGAAGAGGTGGAAAAGCTAATTATGGGTTTGAAAAAAAACAAAGCACCGGGAATGGATGGCATTAGCAACACACTTTTAAAATACGTCAAGAATGAAATTGTCATACCACTAACATACATCTTAAATTTAAGTTTATCCAGCGGAACCTTCCCTCATGACTGGAAGCTCGCGTCGGTTTACCCTGTTCATAAAAGTGGACCAACGAACTGCATAAACAATTATAGACCAATCTCACTCCTACGAGCATTTTCTAAATTACTTGAAAAACTAGTCAATAAACGTCTTGTTCATTTTCTAGAGTCACATAACCTCATCTCTTCTAAACAGTTTGGGTTCCGCAAAGGAAAAAGCACAGAGGATGCAGTTACGTTGCTTACTGACACAGTGTCAACACATCTTGACAATAAACAATCTTGTATTGGTGTCTTCTTGGATCTGGCCAAAGCTTTCGACACAGTCTCCATACCTATACTTTTAAAAAAACTGGAAGGTATGGGCGTTCGAGGGGTTGCCTTAGATTGGTTTATTAGCTACCTATCGGAGCGGAGACAGTGCGTAAAAATAGGTCAAACAATTAGTAGTGAGCAGTACATGAATTTCGGAGTACCTCAGGGCAGCATTCTTGGACCCACGCTATTTCTTATTTACATCAACGATATTCATGACTTAAGCATTGCAAATGCAGATATTCTTTGTTACGCTGACGACACTGCAGTGATCTTTCACGGCTCTTCCTGGAACTCAGTTTGTTCATCAGTTGACCGTGGTATGGGGGCAATAGTTTGGTGGTTACGGCAAAATCTTCTTACACTCAACACGAAAAAGACTACCTTCCTGTGTTTTTATAAAACCGCTGCTTCTGCTCCTACAAATAACATAAATATTAAAATCCACGATGTAACATGCAATTTGAATTCTTCTTGTTTTTGCGACTCGTTATTACGCGAAAAATCTTATAAATACCTTGGCGTGCACATTGACGAAAACCTTACGTTCAAAAAACACATTCAAGCTCTGTCGTTACGCGTCAGAAAAGTTGTAGGTATAATGCGAAATCTCCGTAATGTAGCATGTATGAGCACACTGAAGAGTGTGTATTACGCGCTTTGTCAGTCCCTTATAAGTTACTGCTTAACATGCTGGGGGAGTGCTGCCAAAACGTATATCATTCAAGCTGAGAGGGCTCAGCGATCAGTTCTAAAAGCAATGCTGCATAAGCCATATAGATACCCTACCTCCAAAGTCTATAAAGACGCTGAAGTTTTGAGTGTCCGTCAGCTCTTTATTTTAACAACATCCCTTTCAGTTCATAAATCAGTAAAATCCTTGTACAATCATGAGTTTTTAGCGAGTCGTAGAATTTATAGACTACCTACCCCATCCGTCAACACCAGATTTGCACAAAGGTTTGGCGAATTTATAAGAGCGCATGTATATAACAGTGTTGCTAAATATTGTGATATTAAAAATAAAACAGTAAAGGAAGCGAAAACATTAATATTTAAATGGCTCATTTCACTAAATTACGACAAAACCGAAGTTGTATTACATATCCCTTGTTGACAGTACTGCTACACATAATAAATTATTCCCAATATAATAATCATTGTAATATATATTAGTATTTATATATATCATTTAGTAATTATATACATTTTTTTTTTTTTTTTGCAATACAAAAATGCCAACACCTTAATTATTTTAACATTTTATAATGTAATTTCTTTATATTAATTAGTTAAACTGTTCCCTTCAATGTTCACTATTTATTTTGTAAGTTAAGTAATTCAATTTATTTTGTAAGTTTGTAAGTTAAGCTACTATTGTAATATCGGTACTATGTAACATCAAAAATGTATTCCCGTATAAAGATTTCCTCGATACAGGCTTGCCTAGTGAGGAAATCAAAGGACATTATCATTTTTTGTACATTTTGATGTCAGCAAAATACATTGTCAAGCGATTTTTTTTTTTTTTTTATTATTGTTCTTGTATAACTTGTGAATTGTGTATTTTGTGGTATTAAATTTATTTTCATTTTCATTTTCATATCAAAAGATTTATTAAATTGATATAATGTTAGACGTTACTTAGATTCCAACTGGTTGCCTCAGTGGTGCAGTTGTAATCACGTACTCGGTACTGAGGTTTCCGAGTCAGACAAAAGTTTTCCCACAATGAAATACTTAGTATCATCTCGGAATCTAATTGTGCCCGGTATGGTCCCTACGGAGATATGCTAGATATCACAGCATGGGAAGGTATAAGCTCGGCGAAATTTGGGTGCACTGGTAACTTAACCTACTATTTCGGGAATAACAGGCGTGATGTATTATGTATTTGGATTCCGGCAAACTTTTTTACTCTACTCAGATCGGATTTAAGCTCGGAAATGTGGATATACTGTTTACCTACCTTCCACTTCGGGGAATATAGATGTGACTTCTATTATCCAGTCTGGTATCAATGGTATGCCGGCAACAAATGCTGGCAACGCTCGCCGTTCTTACATTTTTTTTTAGTGCCTTGATAGGCAGACGAGCAGACGGGCCACCTGATGGTAAGTAGTCACCGCCGCCCATAGACTTCTGTAATGCCAGGGCACAGCAAAGCCGCTGTCTACCGTTGAAGGACTACTCTTTTTAAGCCTCGTTTAAAGAAGGACATGTCATAGCGCTCAGGGAACACCGCAGCAGGGAGTTCATTCCAGAGCTTGCACGTACGTGGTAAAAATGAACGCTGGAAACGAACCGTGCTAGACGGAATCGTTTCCAGGTGGCATGGATGAACTCTGTTGCGGTGTCGGGTGGTGCGATGATAAAATGGAGAATGCCATTTAATTAATTACATGCCATTTTCAACTTTAATTTTATGGAAATAAATTGTTTATGGCTTCTATTTACTCCGTACTACCTTACCTTTTTAATATCCTTTTTATGCGCGAGTGGTAAAGTATGTGTTATTTGGGTTTCGGCAATCTTTCTTATTCAAGCGGTAGGCAGCGGCTCTGCTGTGCCCTGGCAACCATCAGGTGGCCCGTCTGCTCGTCTGTCTATCGAGGTTCAACGGTAGGCAGCGGCTCTGCTGTGCCCTGGCAACCATCAGGTGGCCCGTCTGCTCGTCTGTCTATCGAGGTTCAACGGTAGGCAGCGGCTCTGCTGTACCCTGGCAACCATCAGGTGGCCCGTCTGCTCGTCTGTCTATCGAGGTTCAACGGTAGGCAGCGGCTCTGCTGTGCCCTGGCATTGCAGAAGTCTATGGGCGGCGGTGATTACTTACCATCAGGTGGCCCGTCTGCTCGTCTGTCTATCGAGGTTCAACGGTAGGCAGCGGCTCTGCTGTGCCCTGGCATTGCAGAAGTCTATGGTCGGCGGTGACTACTTACCATCAGGTGGCCCGTCTGCTCGTCGTGTCTATCGAGGCACTAAAAAAAATCCCTATTCAGTTTGGATTTGCTAATCTAATTACCTGACAAGTATCTTTTCCACCAGATCTCTCGCCAGCACACACGTGGCTCTCGCTTGAGGGTCCGTTGGGCAGCTTCAGAGACGTCCCCCATATCTCCTTACAGTCCTGCATCTCCCATATGGGCAGGGAGACACTTCGTAACTCCAGACTCTGATCGCCACCTGGATATAGTAACAACCGGATTTAGTGGCGTAGTCTGTGAGGCTGCAGCTTCGATTCTCGAGAAAATTGTGCGACATATTTTTGATCTGCATCTGGGTATAGTCGAAATTCTTTCCTATTCGATAACAAGACTCGTATTCGATAACAGTTCCTCGGAGCACTCCCCGTGGAACAAACGATAGAACAAGCAGAGAGACCCGAAGTCTCTCCGCAGCCCCAACGGTTCCAGGCTATCCGTGATATCAGGATCCCCGACAATTCGAACGGCCTGCCTCTGTAAGGAGTCAAGTGGGTCTAGGAAGTATTTCGGGGCTCCTGCCCAGAGATGAGAACAGTATTCCACGTGGGGCCGGACTTGCGCTTTATAAAGCGCCAATCTATGGCCCGACGTGAAATACCGCCTCGCTCTGTTCAGGATCCCCAATTTTTTGCTAGCCAATTTGGCTTTGTCCTCCACTTGACTCCTAAACTGGACCAAGCTCGATATATTGACGCCGAGGATCCCAATACCCTCGGAAACCCGGAGAGTGACTCCTTGGAACTGTGGCGCCATGACAAATGGGTCCTTCTTTGCGGTGAACGCGCAAACTTGTGTCTTCGTGGGGTTGAAGTGAACTAGGTTCCTTTCACCCCATTCAGAGGCCCGCCCTAGAGAGTTCTCGATTTCCGACACAAGTTCTAACCGTCTTTCTTCCAAAGTGCTCCGAGGGATACCCTGCTGGCCGGTGTATCGCACGTCGATGGTACTATCATCTGCATAACAATGCATGCTATCGATAGACAGCATGTCATTGATATGCAGAATGAATAGTGTCGGCGACAACACCGAGCCTTGTGGAACGCCAGCATTAATGGACAAAGCGTCGGAGCAGTAGCCGTCTACGACGACTTTAATGCTCCGACCATCCAAAAAGCTAGCGATCCAGTTGCAGAGTCCCTCGGGGATTCCATATGATGGTAGCTTCGATAGAAGGCCCCCATGCCATACCCGATCGAACGCCTTCGCGATGTCTAGACCGACGGCCATAGCCTCACCCTTGCTCTCTATAGCCTCCGCCCAGCGATGTGTGAGGTAAACAAGAAGATCACCAGCTGAGCGACCGTGACGGAAACCGTACTGACGATCGCTAATCAGCTGGTGCTCCTCCAGATACCCCATAAGCTGGGCGTTAATTATTCTTTCCATAACTTTAGAGAGCAAGGATGTGACGCTATCGGTCTATAACACGAAGGGTCCGACCGGTCACCTTTTTTAGGGATCGGATGGACATGGGCAACCTTCCACGAAGCAGGAACCCTTTTGGAGTTGTACGAAAGACGATAAAGGCGCGTGAGAATGGGGGTCAACTCAGGGGCGCACGTCTTAAGAACCACTGCGGGGATGCAGTCCGGCCCACTCGACTTTCGGATGTTAAGGAGCCTAAGCTCCCGCCTGACCGCACGCTGATTGATGCGGATTTCAGGCAGGGAGTACTCGCACCGGGGAAGTTTTGGTGGAGTAGCTCCCCCGTCATCCAAAGTCGAGTTCGAGGCAAAGGATTGGGCCAAGATATCGGCCTTTTCCTTTGCACTATGGGCCAAACTGTCCCATGTTTGGCCGTTTTGCTTTTTGAGTATTCTGACACTGGACCCTCGACTGCTTCTTCACCTTCTTGTCCATGGCGTAGTGTGAAGAAGCTATACAACAGGCCGGCATGATTGTGTTGAGTAGCGGGGGGTAAATTGTCTCTCGCTACTAGATACTCTAACTGGACCGCACTGCGCTTACCATCAGGTGCAGTGAGGTCACTTTTCCTTGCAGGATAAAAAAAATATTTGTTTTTGTACTATCTTAATATTATCCACCTTAAGGTTGACTGGGAGAGAATGCGTGAATGAATGAATGAATGAGAATGAATGAGAACTGGGAGAAAGTGTAAATAAATATAACACACTAATGATCAAATAGGTAGAAAATTCTCGATTACCAAATTCTGTCCTGCCCCAGCCTGTAGCTATGATGGGTTTCCCCACAGGTGGTGGCACTCCAAGACATGCGGGTTTGATCACATCGGAGAAACTGGAAAGCAAAATATTAGATTAAAATACATACATACACACACATCCGAGGGGGTAGGCAGAGGTGTAACCACTACACATTTCGCCGAGCTTATTACCGTCCATGATATCGAGCCTATCGTCATACCGGGCACAATTCCAGACTCCTCATTTATGCTGAGTATTTCGTAGAAAACAATTTTACCCGACCCGGAAATCGAACACGAGACCTCAGCGCAGCAGTCATACCGCGTTCACAATTATAACTGCGCCTCCAAAGCAACCAATCAGTCGAGTAGATTAAAATATTATAATAAAAATATTATATGACAGCCTCCGTGACGCAGTTGGTGAGTAGCCAGCTGTGAAACGAGAGGTCGTGGGTTCAATTCCCACACCGGGACAAATATTTGTGAGACAGACAGATATTTGTGTCCGGGGTCTGGGTGTTGTGAGAGCGTGCGTCTCTCTAGGTCCCTGATACCCACCGGCCATGACACAAGACTCGTATCTTAGTGTGGGGTCGGGGCTATGTGTGTGACTGTTGGGTGTTATTTATTTATTTTTGTATATTACTCACTACTTATTAGGTATCTTTCTCGGAACACCCATCGGTGTTTTGAGATTCCTTCATCCTTATGCTTTTTGAGAGGTTAAGAATGTCTTAATAAGAAACTCTGCCAACTCATCTATACATCTTTTGAATTTAGACTCCTATCATCCTTTTAGTACCCGAACCACCTTAAAGTTAGCAGAATAAGCAAAATATACAACATGTAACATGATTAACGCACACTCTGAAAGTAGTTTGTTCAGAATAAGCGAATGAATCGATATCAACAATTTTTTAATAGATAGAATTATTAACTCTCACGTAAATAATAGTCATCCTTTAATTCAACGTTCAAGACACACGAAACAGACATAACTCGATGCGATAAAGTCTTTTCTAAGTGCAATAATAAACGAACACTTTAAAATATCAAATAATTAAAATTACGATTTTTATGTCGAAAATGAGTACAACTAATTTCATAAAAAACAATATTTATATTCATCGCAGTGTAATTTCAATACATGAATTATGATTGTAATAATATATTTAAATTGGGGTGTCTGAGGATGTGCGTTAGTCCCGTTACACGTAGTATAATCAGAGAAACCCTTAGTACTTACCTCACTTTGGAAGTCAATTTGATCAACGCGACGTCATAGTATGACCGTCTCTGCTTGTACTTCGGGTGTCGTATGACTGATGAAGTAGTCACCACCACACCTCCTGGACCGTCCACGTAGGTGGAGCCGAGCTGGACTGCGTGAGGTGGGCCGCTGGAAGATATACAAGACTGATAAATACACCCAACAGTCATACATAGTCTTGACCCTACACATATTTAAATACAGCTATATTCATTTCTATTTATTTGTCAGAGCAACATGAAAACGTATACTTAATTGAACTTTTAAATAACTCGTTTTATTGTAGAATGTCTGTAGTAACTTGTTTTGCTATTTTGAGGGTGGGTTTGAGTAGTTTATCGTGTGATCTCGCGCACAGAGTGGGGCACAATAGAAAATATCACAATAAAAGCGTGCACCTTGTCATTTGTAGAGGAATTCCACATTCAATATTGAATAGCTAGTAACTTAGAGGTCGTAATGCCGAAATACTGTTAAACTTATAAGCTAACGTGATGTGAAACTCTAATTAGAATCAGTTATAGTAACTTAGATTGTGCTGTGTTTAAAAGAGCAACCATGAGAGTTTCTTGCCAGATTCTTCTCCATGGATGACTGCATTCGGAACTGGCAGTAGTTTAATAAACTCTGAAGTCTTAAGTGTTAATCTTTTACTACCGAACTATTATACGATGAGCATCCTGACAATATCTGGAGATCGAAGAGGGATGTGTAAGCCCTCTCACAGCCTCTGACTGTGGACATCCCGCCGACATATTTATCATTTCACTTGAACCATTAACAGATGATACAATAATGTACTAACACAGATAAAATACAGTAATGCTCGCCCAGTTATAGGTCGATCCAGCTACATTATATTATTAACTAAGAAAGCAGACAATAAAAGAGGTATATTAAAATCACGGTATTGTTAAACATGATAATGTTAAAAAGCACATACCTTCAACTTCTAAATATTTTAAATATATATTGTAAAGAAAATTACTCAGCAATGAATTTATACTTCATACGCTGCAGAAGATAAAAAATCTTTAAAACAGTATCAAAATTGGTTGAAAAAGTATTTTACATCCAAACCCAGACTTATCTTTATTCAAATTCAAAATATTTATTGAATCCACAAAATTTAGGTTCAGTCATTTTGTTTACTCTACCGCCATTTCGGAATGCAGATTAGCTAGACAACAGGCAAGAAACTCTCTTGTTCTTTTCGAATATTCTAACAATATATTCACTACACTAAAAAACATAACTTTACTTTTCAACTTTATTTGTTTTAAGGTAGGCAGTTTAATTGCATTGCGTACATACATATTTTATACTCATGATTTGGGCACAAATTTTTTGAGTGCAATCTAGATTAGAATCACTAACTCTGTGTATTTTATTTTGCCTTTGATTGTATTCTGTAATGTGTCGTTAATCCTACTAATATTATAAATGCGAAAGTTTGGATGGATGGATGTTTGTTACTCAATCACGCTACAACAGCTGGACGGATCTGGTTGAAATTTGGCACAGAGATAGAATATAGTCTGGAATAGCACATAGTATAGTTCCCGTGAGATAGTTTAGTTTTTCACAGAGTAAGGGATCGACATGATTTTTTGCATAGTGATAGTTTAAGGATCAGAAAATGACATAGGCCACTTTTTATCCCGGAAAAAGTCATGCTTCCTATGGGATAGCAAAATATAGAGAGGTGTAATAGTTTAAGATGCCTCCATGAATTGTATACCTTTCCTTCCAAAAATAACCTAGTAGCAACATCTAGTAAATAATAAAAATGTATATTCAGCTAAACGGTTGTTAAGTTGCCTTGTGAAAATTTAATTACAAGACTCATCATGACCGTCATGAGGGTGATAACAATAACATTAAAAAGTAGTAAAGAGTAACCACACAAGTACCTGACAACATTATAGTCTTTCTCATGGTACGTGCAGTGTCCAGCGGTGAGGACGTACTGGTCACTGATGAGGGAACCACCACACTTCCAGGAATATCCACCACCCTGCAACAAAGAGAATTAGGATTTATCCTGGGATGACAAAGTACACTGCACTTGATGGTAAGCGCAGCGCCGTCCAATTGGAGTATCGAGTGACAATATATCCCCGGCTACTCATCATGCCGACGTGCTTTTCACACTACGCCATGGGAAAGAAGGTCAAGAAGCGGTCGAGGGTCTAGTGTCAGAGTACTCAGAAGACTGCGTACCCCAACCCTAGACCCCCGACAAAAACCAGGTGTACACTGGCTGATCCCGGAACGCGACACACTCGCGTGTACCACTATGGCGGGTTTACATCCTGTGTACGATGGTTGCTATCCAGGCGGATATGAATACCCTACCACCAGCAATAATAATTCATTGTAAACTCTGTTGGCAATCCATATAATAATAAATCACTTATCCTGATAGCGTGAAAAAAATTAACATACCTGAACCTTCCTCCATCCAACCAAAGACATATGAGGATACTCCTCGATGCTGGACACTTTGCCTCCGATAATCAAGGGGGTATTGAAAGGGGTGCAATCAGTTACATTGAACTCCACCGCTTCTGGAGACGGCACCAGGGGCAAGGCTACCACCTTCCTTATGTTCAGAGCTTTGTAGTTCTCACACACTGAAAAAATATTTATGACAGTTTTTTATTTAGCACCGCATATTGACCGCTGAGCTTTAAGTAGAATATCAAGTAGCGAAAGACAATCATCCGTCGCTATTCGACCCATCAGGCCTGCTGAGTAACACACTACTCTTAAAGAGCGAGATGGTTTGATGGTGGCGTAGCAAGTAATTTGTGTCTAGTCGAAGGCCTCTGTGATATCACACTAAGTCACTTTGACATTTTAACAAAATACGAAGCACAATGGCATGAACATTGGCAAGGGCACTTTGATATAAGATCTCGTGATGAAGGCATCTGGTGTAAGACGATTTGATCTTCTCATATTCCTTGGTTTATTTTATTTATTTATTTATTTATTTATTTATCTTAAACAATATCATTACAGGTACTTAAACCTAATACAATATTGTCGCTATTAACTAAATTAACTCTTTCTGATATGATATCTTTCTTAATACTACAATATTTACACATACATAATAGGTATCATTTTTTTATATACTATTAACATATCTAAACTATAAAATAATTAACAAAATTAATATATTTATCATGCATAACAAATGATACTTACAAGAACTTTAGCGATTTCACTCCAAGTACCTGAGAATATATCTATCCTGTCATGGGTTACGTTAATTGTTTTAATTATCCGTGTTACGGCTGTTTTCGCCAGTAGATTGGTTCTGGCTACCGGTACCGCGAGTAGTTGCGGGGGCCGTCTCTTCCACACGTATCGGTCTGGTACGCACAGGTTCAGGTGCCGCAGCACTCCCGGGTTATGTGCTACACCACGCAGTAATTTTATTATATACGCCGCGAGTGTGAAGTCCCGGCGTACCCTAAGCTCGTTGTATCCCACCATACCCAATACAAACAATGTAGGGTACATTAAAGGGTAGAACGGGTATACCCCGTATAATTTAAAATACAAGTGTCTTGTGAATTTATTTTGGACTCGTTCCAACATGACACTGTATTTTGCTTCATGGGGAGCCCAAATAATTGCACTATGTTCAAGATGACTCCTGACTAGCGCGTCGTACAACACCTTGATTGTTGCAATGTTTGTGAACCCTCGAGATTGCCTCAATACAAACCCTAGGTTCCTGTATGCCTTCCTGCATATCTTAATGATGTGTTCCCGAAAGTTTAAATCGGTACTGAGAACAACCCCTAGGTCACGTACCTGCGATACTCGTTGCATCGGCTCCTCTCCTACCTTGTACTCATAGTGCATAGGAGTCCGAGCGCGAGTAAAGCTAATCACCGAGCATTTAGCTACATTGAAGCAGAGTTTATTTTTATGACTCCACTCTACCACTCTGCTAATGTCCTCTTGTAGGCGTTCACAATCTAAGTGACCTTTAACCTCGTGCAGCAATTTGAGGTCATCTGCAAATAACAAACATGATGCATGTCTGACAACCTCTGGCAAGTCATTTATCATTATAATAAATTCAAGAGGCCCCAAGTTGCTGCCCTGACTTACCCCAGACCTGGTGTAATATGGTTCAGATTCGTACCCATTGTAATCTACATACTGCTGCCGGTCTTTTATGTAGCTTGCAAAGAATTGTAACAGGTGTGGTGTAAACCCTATTGCCGCTAGTTTCCTTAATAACACATCGTTGTCAACTGTGTCGAACGCTTTTTTAAAATCAAAGTATGCTGCGTCTACCTGTACCCCAGCGTCCACTGCCGGCACCACCTTCCCCATAAAGTTAAGCAGATTAGTAGCTGTGCTACGTCCCGGTCGGAACCCATGCTGCTCGTCCGACAGCTGTGCGCGCACCTGACTTTGCACGCAGCGTTGGATCGCCGATTCAAAGACTTTAGCCGGCGTCGACAGCACAGCCACTGGTCTATATCCACTGACCTCTGGACCAGAACTACCCTTAGGCACCGGAATCACTCGTGTTATCTTCCACCTCACCGGAAACGTCGCATGTTTTAAGCAGATGTTAAATATATGATGTAGTGGCTCTGCTAGAACTCTGCCACAGTCCCTGAACAGAAACGCTGGTATACCGTCAGGACCAGATGAATGTTTAGGTTTAAGACTTACAAGTGCTTTATTAACATCTTGAAGACTCAAATGTTCTATATGAACACGAGCACTATTCGCGTCAACCTCCACCGCTGCCGCTTGTGCGTCTAATAGTGGTGGTTCCTTACTATACACCGATTCAAAAAAATCGGCGAACTGCTTAGCACTCTCCTGATTATTGAGATGTTGACCATCTTTCATGATACTTTGCCTATTTACTCTACTTCTCTTTGACCTAATATATTTCCAGAATGATTTTGGATCCTTTACAAACTGATATTGAATTTTACTTTTGTGATTATTGTGTGCAACTTCTATTGACTTTTTAATCCGAGCTCGGCACTTAGAAAATTCTAAATAATACTTGTCAAGCTTTGTTTTTTTGTATTTCTTATGAAGTCTAGCTTTAGTCTGTATGTCTTTAATTATTTCTGAAGTGTACCATTCAGGGTAAACATATCGGGAATTTTCCCTGTTTCGTTGTTTGCGAGGCACACATTTATCTATTATATGATTAAGTTTATCATAAAAGAAGTTCAACATCTCATCCACATCCTGTATCTCATATAATGCACTCCAATCAGTTGTAGTTAACAAAGTATACAATAATTGATAATCGGCTTTATAAAAATTCCACTGCGGTCGAATACTACGCACGCTGGTACAGAGGGCGTCGGTGGTAGGTGACGCGGGCGGGGGGCTGGGCCGCACACTCACCGCGAGCGGCGGGTGGTGCGGGTCCACGGGCACTAGCGCCTCATCCGCCGCAACTACTGACAATTCACCGCTAAAACCTGTACTCAAAACCAAATCTAGTTGGCGACCTAAGCAATTGGAGACTGTATTACTTTGAGTGAATTCGCAGTATGACATAAAACATTCATAATAATTACTTATATTTACCGGGCACGAATATAAATTAAAATCTCCAATAACAATTATTTCCTTATATCTATCACATAACTTTTCTATTAAACTAAATAATAACATATAGTCATTCTCAGAACTTCCTGGAGGGATATAAATTACACAACTTAAAAATAAAAATCTATTATTTAAATGTACAGTTGCACAAACCATTTCAAAAACGCATTCGTCCATCGACGCGTCCGGGACAAGGACTTGTCGAAGCTCCAACCGGTGCGTGGCCACGAGAAGCACGCCGCCCTGTTTCCGACCATCGGCTCGATCGCAACGTAGTATTCCATATCCCTGTGGGACAATTTCAGCATCGAGTATGGATTCGTTACATCCTGATTCTGTGACTGCGTATAAGTCCGCATTAGATGAAGCTATGTTGTTTCTAAAATTGTCCAATTTGGTTCGTAATCCCCTCACATTTTGGTAATATATTCCCACCTTGTTATTATTTATTGAACATATTCTTGGGCGATCTACGAAACCAAATCCACTCATTAAACTCGGCGTTCAGTGGCCATATTTCCACCTTATTCAAATGATCATACATCTGTTCCGGTACTCCTATTATAAAAGAAGAATAATCCCGTTCCGTTTTATGCTTAATTTTATCAATTTTTATGATCCCCTCTGGGCCACATATACTTTTGACGTGATCGGTCATAGCTTCTACAGTAGTTTCCGGATGTAAACGCCATACGTGTAAGTATTTTTTTCGTTCTGTTGCTACTATCGCCCTCAACTCAGTATTTTTCCCAATTCTCACATCCTTAGATAAACGTTTAGTTCTCTTACTGCGCACCATAGTCCAGTCTGATTGGTTAATTTCCTCCTCTTGTTTGGATAGTTCATCAGTCAGTTGTTGGTTCGTAACACTCACCTGTGTCAGGGATAAATCAGTTTTCGTGGCCCCACGTGTGTTTACATTTTGTACCTCGATGGATTGCTGAATACTCGCTTTCCCTTTAGATTTATTTGCCATGGTATTTTGGCTAACGGATTCAGTGAACGAACTGTGAGAATTTTCAGGCACCTCATTTGTTGAGTCTTGCGGTTGGTTGTACAGAGTCAATTTAGAATTGACTTTTTTTTCTATCACCGTCATTATTTTAACCAAATTGTCGAGATCGCTTTTCGTTTGTGAAAATTGATACTGTAGGTGCGCTATGGCAGTTGCCTGACTGTCCAATCGGGCAACAATATCAGAACGAAATTGCCGTAGTTCATTAAGTAATGCGGAATCCACATCTCTATCGATCATTGTCGGCGAGAATTGAGCCCTACTCCCGCGTTGGGTGTTCACGCTGTTGCAGGGTGTAGTTGTTATGTTCAGTTCCTCCATATTGGCCCTCACAGGTGTCTCTGCGTTGCCGTGTTTAGGATTTAAGCAAATACACTCTGGACATGCCCATTTCATCCTATATGCTAGGGTAAATGCTTTAAAAGCATCTGGTGTAATGTTAAGGCATTTTAAGTCATACCTTTTTTTGCATTTGTCCTTCGAACATTCCATGTAAGAGCGATCTAATATTATTGAACAACAAGCGCTGCATTCCTTCACCATAGTTTTAATTTCAAATTATCCAAAGTAATTCAAAATAATGCACCTGTGTGAGTGTAACCGCCGTGCGCTCCCCGCTTCGCAAATTCCTAGCGATGACACGCTACGCACTTGCTTTACGTAGGTGCACGCTATTCTCGCGGTTAGGTCAGGTGCGTAACCGTGAAATTGCTATACACGGTGGCGACGAGACTACCCGAAAACGAGTTGCACAAAAATGTCCTAAAATTTTTGAATTGAAAAACTTTAATAATTCCTCGTTTTAGAGAATATTTCCTTAATCCAACACTATATACACTTGTGTTATTTGAGTATATAGGGATATACAAAACTTTATTGCACAAATCACTGCATAAACTATTTATTATAATTATTAATTGCGGAGCTACTTAGCACGTACCGCGTCACCGACACGCGATACTTGAAATGTATAAAATTATGTATACTTAAATGAACAGAAAGCTTGTAATGGAACACACACATGCTGGTGGTAGGATATTCATATCCGCCCGGAAAGTGACCACCGTACACAGGGTGTAAAACCCACCATAGTGGTACAAGTGTGTCGCGTTCCGGAATCAGCTAGTGTACATCCGGTTTTTGTCTGGGTCTAGAGTTGAGGTACGATGTTTGGCCGTTTTGCAACAAAAAACAATGCAGCTTGGACATTCCAAACTGTGAAAATTATGGTGCAGTCGATTATGTCTATCACTTGTTTGTGGAATGTGTCGGGACCAGAAATATGGGACGGTTCTGAGAAGAAAATCTGTATATATAAAAGAAGAAGCTGACTCACTGACTGATCGATCAACGCACAGCCTAAACGGCTGGGGTTAGAGACTTGAAATTTTGACAGTAGGTACCTATTATGACGCAGGCATCCACTAAGAAAGGGTTTTTGGAAATACCACCCCTAAAGGGGTAAAATAGGGGATGAAAGTTTGTATGAAAATCCGTCATTTTTTAAGTTACATTCATCAAAATTAGTAATTGGCATTTTAGTTAAAAATAAAAAATATGTTTCAGGATTTTTGAAAATTCCGCCTCTAAGGGGATAAAATAGGGGATGAAAGTTTGTATGAAAATCCCTCATTTTTTAAGTAAAACACATGAAAATTATATCATGTATTATATACTTTGTTTCCCAAACATAATCTCCGCGCGGGCGGAGCCGCGAGCAACAGCTAGTAAATTATAAACCTAATGAATATCGGTGCATTCCAGAGTATGGCGACGGACAAGCACGTGTGGCGACGGCGCCGGCCACAGTTACTAGTGGTGCCGCGGGCGCGTACTAACCTTTTGAAAGAAGCGCCTATAACCCGCGCTCTTCGAACTCTCAATCTAGTAGCAGTTAAAACGGACATATTCCACTGTGCTCTGAGTGAATTCACAAAGATAGCGGCCATGGTCATATGTTATGGCCAAGAAAAATAAATATTATGGTAGTTGTAGGTTTCTTTTTGTTTTTTTTTTATGTGTTTGTTATAATTAATTATATGTATTTAGTAAACAATATATTAATAGTCGACACTACTGCATTAGGGTAGATACCCTGTAAAAGTAGTTGTAAGAATGGAAAAATAAATAAAATATTCTCTTGGAGTAGCGTTCTAATACCTTTTCATTGTTGAAGAATTTTTGGGAATAGTATTACAAAATCCTCAACAAGAGGTTAATCTAAAATAATAATTACTATAGTATTATAAATGTAACGATATTTCTATTATTATTGGTTAAAATTGGCCTATGTTAGTGGTGCATGCGGTATGAGCCTATAAGTAATTGTTGCACTGAAGTTTGTTTTTTTTTTTTGCCTGATTTATATAGAATATTGATTTGGTATACACAATTGTTGGCTAATCAAATAAATAAAAATAAAAAGATTAGGCTACACAAGGCAAATAAAAATTCAAGTCTGTTGAAATTTATTTCAAATTCAATCAGTTTATTTGTAAGACAGAAGTTGAGTATGATGCCAAAGCAATATTATAAATGACCCTTATACATCACACCATTAAGTGTTTAAATATTAGGATTTAAATAACACATTAGGATTTCGCCATCCTTAATATTATATTAACAATGATCAAATTGAATCTGCCAATCTCGTTGAAGCCGGAAAAGACAAAATGTCCAAATATTCAGATCTGGGTCACGAGGTTGATGAGTGGGATTTGACGGCCATCAATGTCCTGATAGTCGTTTCCGCCAATGAGCTGATATCAAAGAGCCTCGATCAACATCTCCAGAGACTCGATCGGTCATTGGGTCAAAAGATACAAAACGTAGTATTGGAGACGGCACGTATTGTAAGGAGGTTCCTGTGGGGTTATAACCGGTGGTTTTAGGTCCTAGGCCTCCCTATTGGAAGGTGCAATTTTAATATTTTTCTATGTATTTATTTTAATATTAAAAAATGTTAAAAATACAACCTTTTAAATAATGTTTCTTATGAATAATATTCGGCATAGGTATTGGTTGTTGAGACGTCCTTGATTGGCTGTATCTTGTATGATGATTTTTATAAAATTAATATCTCATTGGAAATCCATTGAGACTAGTTTTTGATGAATTTGCGGAACATAAACCTGAATTAATTTCGTCAAGATTTTGGATAATTTTTTTTACTGTATTTAAAAATGTGCGATGATTAACGCTACATTTTAATGGTGATAAGGTGTCTTATACTCGTGTTTTAGATATAAGCAATATAAACCCAAAATGGAGCAATTAATGCATTTTATAAAATTTTAAATGACTTGGAATTTCTAACTTTCGCTGAATAAAGCTAGGACACCCAAGACTTAAAATAAATTATCGAGGACAATTTCAATCACCATAGAACACCAATACACACGTATAGCACATCTTTCCTACTTACTTTCATCCGCAGCTGCCAAATACTGCCTCTTCTCCACCGAAGACATGTCATCTTCATCAGGTCCAATCTCCAGTTCAGGGCCGTCTGAACCATTCGGGTTTGGAGTAGCTGGGAACACGGTCTCCAGTGGTCTATTAGTAATTGGGGGTCTGCTTTCATCTACTGGAGCGGGTTTTACTCCTGGCCTGATGGTTATAGGTTTTCGTGTTGTACCAATGTTCTGTTTATTCCAATTACCAAGGCTTGGCGGTTTTTTAATGGAAGTAACGTCGGGATTCCTGTTGTCGTTTTTGTTATTCCACTGTGTCGTACTGACGACAGGGTTTCGGTTGGTATTTTTGTTACCCAATTGCGTCGGACTAGAAATGACCTCAGGATTTCTATTATTATTCCATTGTGTCGTACTGACGACAGGGTTTCGGTTGGTATTTTTGTTACCCAATTGCGTCGGACTAGAAATGACCTCAGGATTTCTATTATTATTCCATTGTGTCGTACTGACGACAGGGTTTCGGTTGGTATTTTTGTTACCCAATTGCGTTAAACTAGAGCTAACTTCAGGGTTCCTGTTATTATTCCATTGGGTCGTACTGACGACAGGGTTTCGGTTGGTATTTTTGTTACCCAATTGCGTTAAACTAGAGCTAACTTCAGGGTTCCTGTTATTTTTGTTACTCCACTGTGTATTGACAGGGCTTAAATTGTCATTTTTGTTACCCCACTGAGTAGTTTTTCGGTTCGAATTAGTTGTTTCCACATCATCATTTGGAAAGAATATATTATCACTATTGAACAGAGCGAAGTCGTTTCTTCTATTTTCATTACTCTTAGGCTTTTCTTTATAACTAGGGGTTGTATGCCTTGTGTTAGCTTGTAAATTCCCTGATTTAGGTCTAGTGGTGGGAGATTGACTAGAATTAGGTCTAGTAGATTTTCTACTAGGTTTAGACGTTGTGCCGCTTGTTTTTGGTCTGTCGCTTCTGTAATCATCAGGGAATACTATGGATGGGTTAGATGGGTTATTATTCTGATGTCTGCTGCCATGACGTTTATTTTCTGGTTTTCTTGTGGTTATTGAACCATCAAATTGGTACGGTTGGAAGAATGTTTGGAGTCCTTGTAATAAATCTGGAATAAAGAGATGTTTTCTTAGATTAGCATTTAATGGAACATGGTATTTAAAGAAAATATTAGAGAACGACTGTATAGTCTGCGATTATGTTACTACGATACGCATGTTATCTATACTAATATATAAATCTATAGCGTCTGTCTATACATTTGAGTAATTGACCCGATTTTGCGTGAAATATTAATTTTATGACTCACTGATAACATTTCATAATTTTTTGTCTGTCTGTCTGTATGTCGGTTTTAACTCAAAGATGGCTTGACCAATACAGTTTAATCATTCGATCGCGCAAATGATAGGCTACTTTTTATCCCCGAAGAATGTAAGTTTCCCGTAGGGTAGTTATTTGTCGAAAAATTATGTTAGTCCCTTGTCATTGAAAAGCAAGGGATCGAGATGTTTTTTTGCGTAGTTGTAGTTTAGGGATTAGAGAACGACATATAATAATTTTTTCCGGGATAAAAAGTAGGCTAACAAAATATAAGATGTAATTGCTTAAGATGTATCCATAAATCCTACTAATATTATAAATGCGAATTTTTCGATGGATGGATGTTTGTTACTCAATCACGCTAAAACGGCTGGACGGATCTGGCTGAAATTTGGCACAGAGATAGATTATAGTCTGGAATAGCACATAGGCAGGCTGGAATAGCAATTTTTATCCAGGAAAAAATGCACGCTTCTTATGAGATAGCAAAATATAGAAAGGTGTAATAGCCGTGCCTTCGTGGATTGTATACCTTTTCTTCCAAAAATAACTTCCACGCGGGCGGAGCCGCGAGCAACAGCTAGTGTTATATATTTTTTTCAAACTCTTATATCGAGGGTTTATCAATAAATGTTACAAATGCGAATGTTTGGATGGATGCTTGTTACTCAATCACGCCAGAATGGCTGAATGGATCTGGTTGAAATTTAGCACTGAAATAGATTTGTCTGTAATAGTAAATAGGCTGCTTTTATCCCGAAAAAATGTACAGTTCCCGTGGGAAAGTTCTGTTGTTGATTTCCAAAGAGCAAGTGATAGACATGATATAGGAAGATGTCCCCATGTATTTTTGGCGTGTTGGTGTGTTGGCGTGTTGGCGTATTGGCGTGTTGGCAGGCAAGGCTGCATGGTGGAGAACCTTTGCCTACTTTTTTATGAGAAAATGTAACAAAAAAAAGTTTATCGCACACATGGTAAAATAGTACCTATCAGGGGTTTCAGCATATCAGCAGAACCGTGCTAAAGTGAAATTGAAAATAATAGTTATTATGGCGGGAATACAACATGAACTTGGCAAATTATAAAATAGTATTTAAATTTTATTTCTATTTATGAATTGTAGTTTTTTTTTATCATGAAGGTCGAATATGGACAAAAGTCACTTTGATTTTAATTAATATAAAAAACAAACGTAAAATCGACATGGTCAGCTGATTTCATGTTAACCTTTGTAAATTAGTCGACCGTCGCGAAAAGCTGGCCTGAAGTAACTGGCCACAGAAGTATATATGGTTTTTCACTATTCTTAAAGTCACTATGTAGCCGAACTCAGACGAAAGAACCATAGACATTTTTTTTGTTTCTTTCTCTCTTTTTTATATACAAGAGAAGGCAAAGGTTAGAACCATAGACACAGAGAATGGGCTGAGCAATTTCCTCACAAAATTCACCACTTTGTAGAAAGAGACAAAGCGATGTGCGGCCAATACCTTTTCGCTCCTGTAAATGTGTGTGACCAATAGGAGTGTTCGTTGAATAAACGAACCGTTTTTTTAAACTGTTAACGAGTCAACCGTTTTCTCTTTACCGAAAAACTAGTTGAATCAACGACAGACGCGAACAAAACGGGCGCACAGATAAACTAGTTGAATTTATAAACCCGTTTCATTCAACGTCGTTGAATCAACGAAAGACGCTAACAAAACGGGACATTAACGTATAGATCTGTGCACGTTTCTGCAAACCAGTTAAAAACGTCAACTGGTTTTTTAACCAGTTGACCGTTTAAAGGAAACGGTTTCGTTTCGTTAACTCAAAAACCGTTAACGACCCAACTCTAGTGACCAATAAAAATTCTAGAAAAAGACAACTGCTGGCCGCACTTTCGCTTTATGAGAACACATTATTCTGTCAGTATTCAGTTATTACTGCTTATTACTCACTACACTTATTATTTAGAATGGAAAAATATCGGACATGGCTTTCTCTTTTCAAATGGATAAAAGCAAATGACATGGCTTTAGCCTATTGACTTATGGAAACCAGAGAAAAAGAAGACTTTTTAATTTTAGTCCAGATTTGAAAAAAACACGACAAGGCGAACCTTTGCCTTCTCAAAAAGAGAAAATGAAACTAAAAAAAATGCTATCGAAAGAACCAATATCCACAAAAGCTCAAAAGACACCTGACTTTTCGAAGTTACATATATTCATTGTTAACTCGCTTAACTTACCGAAGGAAAAGGTTATTTTTATACTGGCCCGGCAAAGTGACCACACTGCACCTGATGGTAAGCGCAATGCAGTCCAGTTAGAGTATCAAGTAGCGAGAAACAATCTATCCCTCGATACTCAACACAATCATGCCCGCCTGCTTCTTCACACTACGCCATGGGCAAGAAGGTAAAGAAGCGGTCGAGAAGAAGGCTGCAATACTGCCAAATATCGTAAACTAAACCCCCGACAAAAACCGGGTGTACACTGTCTGATCCCGGAACACATTTGCGTGTGCAACTATGGCGGATTTTACACCCTGTGTACGGTGGTCGCTATCCGGGCGGATATGAATATCCTACCACTAGTAATCTAGCATCTACTGTGGGTCAGAGCTGATTTTATTACCTACTAGCTGTTGCTCGCGGCTCCACCTGCGTAAAGGTTATATTCGGGAGCAGAAGTATACTATCCAAGGAGTTGTCTTCTGCACTACCTGTAGCAATTGTCCAGCCTCTCAGGTGTTGTGCCTGAATCTTGAGATTGCATCTAAAGAATACCCCATAAGTTTAACCTCACTTTGCCCCTTTTAGGGATGATTTTCGGAAATTTTCGGAAAGGAAATAAATAAATACGTGTTTCAAAAACGTTGAAACACGTATTTATTTATTTCCTACCAAAGTCCTAAATGTGAATTTACAGATCCCTAAGTCAAGGAATTATGGATTTCCCATACAAATTTTTAACTCTTATTTGACCCCTTTCAAGGTTGTTTTTTGAGAAAAAAAGATAGCCTATGTCCTTCTCCAGGATATAATCTATTCCCTTACCAAATTTTATTACAATCCGTTCAGCCGTTTAGCCGTGAAGAAGTAACAAACAAACAAACAGAGTTTCTACTTTACTTTCTCATTTATAGTATTAGTATGGATTGCATAAAATAAGACCGAAAGCCAACGGTCATAAACTGAAATGAGGTTATTGTGTACTCCCATTTACATATCAAGAGCCCTCAATTTTTTTATTCACTTATATATCCCTTGCATGTCACTCAAAATCAAAATCAAAATCAAATATTTATTGAATCCATGAAATGTTATACATTATTTAGATTCAGTCAATTTTTTACTCTACCGCCAGTTCGGAATGCAGTTTCGCTAGAGAAGAACAATATTTGGTAATACATTTATTATACAATTTTAATTTAATTACATTAGATTAGAGCAGCTCAATGTGTGTTAAGCTGCCTTATTGCAAGATTGTGAAATAAAACTCATTACAGCACCTAGTGCCGCACATGACCATCGTGAGAGTGAAATCTCGATTTCTTAAAGCAATTGGTCCTTACTGAAATAGTCTGAGCAGACCAGTCCACACGAGCCGCACCCAATCACGAGTAGTGACGCATGTGTCAGCCTTCGGCCTCCTCAACCATGTTACAGGGAAGAGACCGACCTGGCACATGGCGCCGCAGCAAGCACAGACACTTTAGCGAGCATGACATACCCAGACTAAATACAACAATTAAATACGAAGACAATAATATCAAGTAAAGTCATGTAAGGCATATAAGTTCGCAATGTTAAGCAAATAAAATATTGAACACTGAACCCTCGGGGTCCGTATAGACATGAAATAAATAATACCCAACAATCACACACATAGTCATGACCCCAGGTCCTGTATCGTGGATATCAACGAGGGACTACGGACAACCAAACCCGAAATAAATATCTCACACAACATTTGTCTTAGGTATCAAACCCACTGCCTCTCGATTCACTAGCTATTCGCTCACTGCTGATGTAAATAGTGTTTTGAAATAGTAATATTTTTTGTCCCGTTGATCATATCTTTAAACAAAATAATCACCTGACATCTTGTGGAAAAATTCTTAAATGGTACGCAATTAAACCACTATTATATAGTTTCTTTATTAATGTATCTTTTTTGTTGTATTCCAACGAGAAATTCCAGTTTGTAACGTTGGGGCCTTTATCAAGATCGTATTTGTTTGTGGTCATTCTACTATCGTTAAGTCATTAATGTAGATATATCGTTGGAAAATGAAATAGAAACATAAATTCATGTTATACGGCCTTTTTAACAGACTTCAAAAAAGGAGGAGGTTAACAATTCGTCGGAATCTTTTTTTTATGTTTTATGTTACCCGATTACTCGAAGACGCCTGGACTGATTCGAGAAATTCTTTTTTGTTTAAAAGGGTATACTTCCCAGGTGGTCCTATTGG
The DNA here is from genome assembly GCA_905220505.1 of Laothoe populi. Classification (NCBI taxonomy): domain Eukaryota; kingdom Metazoa; phylum Arthropoda; class Insecta; order Lepidoptera; family Sphingidae; genus Laothoe; species Laothoe populi. The sequence continues at coordinate 1,685,808 of HG992174.1, forward strand.
CACCAAGTCAGGATCTGATGATGGGATCTCAGAAAAATCAAGGGCAACCCTCAAATTTTATAGTGACGCATACTTTGTTTTTATTGAAGTCGGTGTACTTTTTATTAATTAAAAAACTTTTTTAAATGCATTTTTTTTTTATCAAATAAGACTATATGTTTGTTACGGATTTGTAGACCTCACATACCTTTGAAATTCATTTGAGAATACGGTAATTGAATCGATTCTTTTTATTAATTTAATCAGAAATTTACATTACCTTACCTATGATCCTGGGTCCTTTAGGCGTAATGTGAAGAAGCTAAACAGCAGGCCGGCATGATTGTGTTGAGTAGCGGGGGATAGACTGTCTTTCGCTACTTGATACTCTATTTGGACGGCACTGCGCTTACCATCAGGGGCAGTGTGGTCACTTAACCAGAATAAAAAAAAACCTATTAACGCGCAAATTGCGCATGCGTTACGACTGCTGTGCTGAGGTTTCGGGTTCGATCCCCGGGTCGGGTAAAGTGATATTGGGTTTTTCTACCTAGAAATACTCAGTATTAACCCGGAGTCTGGAATGGTGCCCGGTGTGGCGATAGGCTCGCCCCCTATCACATTATGGGACCGAAATTTGGCGAAAAGTGGGTGTACTGGTTACACCTCTGCCTACCCCTTTGGGGATAACAGGCGTGAGAGTATATGTATGTATGTATGTACTATTAACGAAAGAATTTTATGTATCCTAACAAAAATAAGTAGAGTAGACGCCATTCAAACCTGCTGGAAGGGGCAATTGGCAAATGACAGTAAAAGGATGCTATATGTAACGTGACGTCGCGGTTCTCAGAATGGCCATTACTGTGCCGTTGTGCGAGGGAGATAGCAATATGTTCCCAATACGCAACCATTTTCACTCATGTCTGTGAGTAATTAATTGGTCATAGCAAAAATAAATATTGTGACTGCATTTTTTAAACAATTTTGATTCTGTTTTCGGAAAAGAGTTTCTTTTGCGTATTATATTCGGTTGCATATAGAATAATGTACAAAATTAAATGTTTTTAGACTCTCGCGATTTGAATACATATTATAAAATTAGGAACGGGTCTTACGGGAAATAATTGTGGTATTTATACCATTAAAGTATTGCGCGATTAAGACCCGTTCCTAATTTTATAATATACAAAATTAAACACAGTAAACTACCCGATTCTTAGGTATGCAGGTTTCCACATGATGATTTTTTTAAACCAAGGCATAATTAACAATTAATACACGCGTAACTTATGAAATTCAGAGGCGAGAGAGAGAAATCTGGTTTCGAAACTACTATCGTAAAGTACAGATAAATAAAATTAGAATGTTTGTTTTTAATGTCAAAAGAACAGCTCGCATGAAAGCATATACTGTATTTATAAGAATTTTAAAATGTTTTGTCTGTCTGTTTGTTCCGGCTAATCTTTTATACGATTGGACCGATTTTGAAAGGACTTTCAGTGGTAGATAGCTGATGTTTTACAGGGTAACTTAGGCTATTTTTAGAATAAATAAAGAAGGGTCCGCGTAATAGTCATATAACAAACAAACTAAAGGCGGATGGTTGTCTCAACGCAGGCCTTCAAAATTGTTTACTTGCAATGCGATCTTACTATTGCGGGCAAAATTTAGTAAATAAACTGTAACTAAGTTCAAACATTAAAGAAGCAGAATTGATTGATGTAAACTTTGTGTACGTGTTTTTAATTTATATTTATCAATTTTTTAGTTTTTATTTTTGATTTTGAACATTCAAAAATAAAAATAAAATCTTTATTTCTATTAACTTTATTTTTATTTTTTTTATTGTTAATGTTTTTATTGTTATAATTTTTTAATTTCTCGAAATTTACTAATAACTTGTTATTTTCACATGTCTCCTTAGATTTAATATGCACAAGGATCATTTTTACTGCCAATTTGTTATACATTTAAAATGTGTTATCTTTGTTGGAGAACCTTAATAAATAATTAATAAAAGTGACTTACCTACGTACTGACTGGAGGTATGGACAGCAAATACTGATGCCAATATTAGAGGAAGCAAACTGCGGGGAAGCATCATAACATTCTCGACTGTGAACAAAAAAAAAGGTCAATAAACGATCTGAAAATTAAATAAATTATGGTTTAATATAGCAGCAATAGTTGGTTGTGGTACGGACTGTCATAACGAAAGTCGTATGTTCAAAATCCAAGTGGCATACACCTCTGACTTTTCTAAAGTTATGTGTGTATTATTAAGCTATGTGTATTTTATCGCTTGCTTTAACGGTGAAGGAAAACATCGTGAGGAAACCTGCATACCTGAGAATTCTCAAAGGAATTTCGAAGGTATGTGAAGTCTACCAACCCGCAATAGGCCAGTGCGGTGGACTAAGGCCTAACCCCTCTCATTAGTATAGGAGGCCCGTGCCCAGCAGTGGGACAATCTTTAATACAGGGCTAGTATTAGTAATAGTTTAATATAATTAAAGTAAACTTTATATCACTATAGAAAAAAACTGTCGAGTCTTTTCGTTATAAGTACTTTTGACGCTGTTTTGAGAATAATAAATTATAATTAAAAAAGAGCTAAAAAAACAAGCTGTAATAGCCAGCTGCACTTTATATTAGAGAATAATTACAATCAAATTATTCTCTACTTTTAGAGAGAGTTCTCTTCTCTAGAGTTGGGGTACGATGTTTGGCCGTGTTGCCTTCTGATTACTCTGAAACTAGAACCTCGACGCTTTTTTACCCTGTTGCCTTGCGTAGTGTGAAGAAGCAGGCCGGCATGATGGTGTTGAGCAGCAGGGGATAGATTGTGTCTCGCTACTTGATACTCTAATTGGACCGCACTGCGCTTACCATCAGGTGCAGTGTGGTCACTTTGCCGTGCCAGGATAAAAAAAAAGGTGAAAAGTGGATGACCGGAAAATTAAAGGAACCATGATCTTCGGTAATGGAAGTGACGGGAGATAAGGATCAAAAGAAGGGGCAGCAGGAGGAGGGAAGGAGTCGAAAGGAAACTGGACGGATTTGAAAGGAAAATGTGTCTAGTGTAGCTAACCGAAGAAGAAAGGACCATAAAAAAGATTCCAACGAACTGAGAACCTCTTTCTTTTTTGAAGTCGGTTAAAAATTGCTTACTAAAGTCCGTGGTGGCCTGTAAGATTGACTCATAAGGTGTGAAGCAGGTTGCTTATAAAGAGAATTTAAAGTTAGAATTACAATAGTTAATTGACGCGTTTTAATTATTTATGCGTAGGAATAGGGAATCCCAATTAGTCACACTTTATTGTATATTTATTAATAGACTTCCGTTTAAAGAGCTTTTTGTGCGGGTCACATGAGAAATCATAAAAGTCATTCATTCTCATTCTTATATTTATTTTGGAATGCATATACATTCACGCCTGTAATCCGTGAAGTGGTAGGCAGATGTGTAACCAGTACATTCACTTTTCGCCGAATTTACGGTCCTATAATGTGATATAGGGCGAGCCTATCGCCATACCGAGCACAATTCGACTCGGGCTAATATGAGTATTTCTAAATAGAAAAACCCAATATCACTTTACCCGACACGGGGATCGAACACGAGACATCAGCATATCAGTCATAGCGCATGCGCAATTACAATTGCGCCACCTTAAGCTTAAGATTGATATTCAGAGATCACCTTAAGATTAAGGTGGGAGCAGCCAGTGTACTTCCGGTTTTTGTGGGTCTAGAGTTGGGGTTCGATGTTTGGCCGTTTTGTGGCCTGCTGAGTACTCTGACACTAGACCCTCGACCGCTTCTTCACCTTCTTGCCCATTACATTGAAGAAGCAGGCCGGCATGATTGTGTTGAGCAGCGGGCGATAGATTGTCTCCCGCTACTCGATACTCTGATTGGTCGGCACTGCGTTTACCATAAGGTGTGGTCCGTTGCCGTGACAGAATAAAAAAAAAGTTTAAAAGTTTCTTAATGAAATCATATTTAACATATGTTTATACAGCAATTGAGTTAGCAGATTACTCAGGAATTGGATCTCTACGACCTTTTTAACTGACTTCAAAAAAATGAGAAAGTTCTTATCTCAATTCGTCGAAATATTATTTTTATGTATGTTCCCCGATTACTCGAAGACGCCTTGACCGATCCGAGAAATCCTTTTTTTGTTTAAAAGGGTATACTTCCCAGGTGGTCCCATTGGCACCAAGTCAGGATCTGATGATGGGTTCTAAGAAAAATCGAGGGCAACCCTCAAAATTATAGGGACGCATAATTTGTTTTTCTATTGAAGTCGGTGTACTTTTTATCATTATTCGATTATCATATGATTCAGTATATAAAGGGGGTTTTCGCTACATATGTCTAAATAAACAGTACAAAGGCCATAATTGCGAGTCATATTTACTAGAAATATGACACACACAATACAAGTTCCTTTCCTTAAAGGAACAATTCCTGTGATATTGATGCAAGTACTTACTAGAGTGACCAATTTAGTGGTTTTTATATACACATATAGTTGTACTAGCTGTTACCCGTGGCTCCGCCCGCGTGGAGATTATTTTTGGAAGAAAAGATAAACAATCCATGGAGACATCCTTAACTATTACACCTTTCTATATTTTGCTATCCTATAGGAACCGTGCATTTTTCTCTGGCCCCTGAACAACTACTATGCAAAAAATCATGTCGATCCCTTGCTCTGTGAAAAACGAAACTATCCCACGGGAACTGTACATTTTTCCGGGATCAAAATGATATATGCTATTTCCAAACTATAATCTATTTTTGTGCCAAATTTCAACCAGATCCGTCCAGCCGTTGTAGCGTGATTGAGTAACAAACATCCATCCAAACATTCGCATTTATAATATAAGTAGGATAGTAACCACATAACAGTACGCTAAAATGACATAAACAAAGGAAAACAAAGGCAGGCAAAAGGACTACATATTATAGAAGTGAAAACTTAAAACTTTGGAATTACTGTGTTCCTTTTTAAAACAGCGTACATGCAGTATGCAGTAGTAACTTTATTTGCTTCTCAATAATTAAAGAACTTCATAGGTGTGGTTTTGTCAAAATTAAAATAATCTGTAGGCCTACTCTTGAAATCAGTTCCAATCTCAAACACGATACAGTTTCAATTCCAATCAATAAGATATTGGAACTCTAACTCACTCGACTAAATGAAATAGAATATTTACGAACTAGCGATCGTAAATACTCTATTTCGTTTAGTTACTAAAAATTCCGCCGTATTCAGTAAAATCATGCGCTGGTGTTGCTTTCAAGAGTGCCAATTGTACAGTTTTCGAACCCAATCCCAATTTGAAATTGGAATCGAGTGTCAAGAGTAACCCTCCTGAGCGTGACGATCACGCGAGTTTAGTGCTTTTCCCCATCACAAAAGTGGCCAGCGCGACATACTTGCGTGTGCCACTATGGTGGGTTTAACTTCCTGTGTACGGTGGTCGCTACATGGGCGGATATGAATATCCTACCACCAGCTAGTTTTATCTTGATTTATATAATTCTACTGTACGTGTGTATGTCACTGAACTCCTCCTAAACGGCTGGACCGATTTGAATGTTTTTGTATGCGTTTGGGTGGCGACCTGGATGGTTTAGATTCACAAATCAGCCCGGCAGATGGCGCTGCAGTCATTGTGGCGCTACTTTTACGGGCAGGACGACGTCTGCCGGGCCTACTAGTTACTTAATATATTTCTTTAGTGAAACACAGGCTTTTTCAATTAGACTTCATTTACGAATTTTTACTTAGTAGTATTTTGAAATTCCCATTGTTAGAATTAATGAAATATTAAATTCGTTCTCGGAAAACGCTTCAAATATCATTAAATATTGTCTTATTGAGTTTGTATTCTATTAAATAACGATTAACTGTGAGTGATAAGAGCAGCATACCGGGATATCCGGTAAACTATTTATCAATAGATAAAGCCACTATCCGCGTATGTACGTTTATTTCTTTTAAACCACGCAACAGATTTTGTTTTTTTTAGTGCGTCGATAGGCAGACAAGCAGACGGGCCACCTGATGGTAAATAGTCACCGCCGCCCATAGACTTCTGCAATGCCAGGGCACAGCAAAGCCGCTGCCTACCATTGATGCAGTATCTATGATTTAGATAATTTCTTCCGGAAGGTTTATATGTATATAATAATACTAGCCCTGTGTTAAGCCCACTGCTCACGGGCCTCCTCTAATGAGTTAGACCTTAGTCCACCACGCTGTAATGCCTGGCAGACTTCATATACCTTCGAATGAGAATTCTCAGTTTTTCTTAGCATGTTTTCTTACGTTATAGCAAGCGATAATTAACATTTAATACACACGTAACTTTAGAAAAGTCAGAGGTGTATGCCATTTGGGTTTCGAACATACGACTTTCGTCTTGACAGTCCGTACCGCAACCAACTAGGCTATCGCTGCTTATGTATATATGTAGGATTAATTTGTTATTGGCTCAAAGACCTTAGGTTCCTTTTGGTACGTTTTCGTCCTGTCGCCATCCAGACACTATTTTTGTCTATCTCTTTCGAATTAATAGGCATTTCGAAGTGAAAGAATAAAGGGGGGGGGGCTTTACCCAGCAGTGGGATATAAAAAAAATTACTAGACTAGACTGCCTTGGTGGCGCAGTTGTAATTGCGCATGCGTTACAACCGCTGTGCTGAGGTCTCGGGTTCGATACCCGGGTCGGGTAAAGTGATATTGGGTTTTTCTATCTAGAAATTCTCAGTATTAGCCCGGAGTCTGGAACCTGTGCCCGGTATGGCGATAGGCTCGCCCCCTATCACATTATGGGACCGAAATTCGGCGAAAAGTGGGTGTACTGGTTACACCTCTGCCTACCCCTTTGGAGATTATAGGCGTGAGTGTATAACTCAAAAAAATTGGAAAGCAGACGTTTTGTAATATCATTTTTAAGATAATTAATAATTATGAATACTTATTTTTTTATTCTGGCACGGCAAAGTGACCACACTGCTCCTGATGGTAAGCGCAGTGCCGTCCAGTTACAGTGAGACAATCGGTCCCCAGCAACTCAACACAATTAATTCAAAGCATTAAAAGGAATTAACTAAGTAAATGTCATATGTTCCGGAACTGAACGAAGAGTCCAAGGTTCGATAATTAATTTTGTTATTATATATTCATGGAAAATCAATATCCTTGGAATTCTTTATATTATTCCGAAATGTAAATACAAACTAGCAAGTGGACATGACACAAAAAATTACGCCTGTAGCCCGATTCATGTCACAATTCGCGGATCTTATCCCTCCCATGATGTGATGGTCATCATGATAGAGATTTCATCGGTTCTATGACGAATTCTTCATAAATTGGAAAGTCATTCTTAGAATCTTGTTAGATTGAATGCACATCCAATCAACCAGTTTCATCTGATTTTGTATCATCTTCTGCTGGAGGTGCAGGCACTTTAACTTGTTTGGTCTGCATATCTTCAAAAGAATTCTTGAATTCAGCTTTGATTTCATCGCTAGCACTATTGCATCGAGCACAAAAGTGTGATGAGGCATGATTGTGTTGAGTAGCGGAGGATAGATCGTCTCTCTACTATACTCTAATTGGACGGCACTGCGCTTACCATCAGGTGTGGTCACTTTGCCAGGATAAAAAAAAACAGTCTACGTGCGATTTTTAATTTCAACACCTCTCAAGCATCACAAGGAATCCGGTGTCCGGAAAATGTAAAAGTAGTGAGTAAAATACAAGCCAAATTCAACTTTATTTCCATAACATTAACGTCACAAATACGCTTAAAACGCACGTCAATAAGGGCGAGTATTGCCAGTTTTTGCGCGGCCAAATATGACCAGAAGATACTTGACAGGTTAAGAACCTAGACCTCAGTTATTTAAGAACGCTCCTACTAAACGAATAAGGCCATAGACGTAAGTGATCGACCTGTAAAAGATCTAGACATTTAAATTACAAAACTTCCGTATTTAAAGGTTAAATATTATAATATGGCTGCCTCGGTGGCGCAGTTGTAATTGCGTATGCGTTACGCTGTGCTGAGGTCTCGGGTTCGATCCCCGGGTCGGGTAAAGTGATATTGGGTGTTTCTAATACTCAGTATTAACCCGGAGTCTAGAATGGTGCCTGGTGTGGCGATAGGCTAGCCCCCTATCACATTAAGGGACCGAAATTCGGCGAAAAGTGGGTGTACTGGTTACACCTCTGCCTACCCCTTCGGGGATTACAGGCGTGAGTGTATATGTATGTATATATTATAATATCGGCCTGTGGGCTGGAGGCCATTAAACAATTCCGCCACGGTATCCTCTGCCGTAAGAGGCAACTAAAGAGGCCGTCAGGGGTCGTGGGCGCGCAGCGGGGGCTGTTATAGCGCCACCTGTACTATAAAACGTTTGTACATCGTGCGACCCCTATATGGACGGCAGCATGGCTAGCTGCTGTTGTGGACTCCAAGGGCTTCCGTAGGTGTGTGGGGGTTTCTGATCAACCCCCCCTCCCCCACTTTAGAGATGAGCCGTTACGCGGCACTGCGCAGGGTCGGTCCCGGTAGATATCGAGGCGCTTTTGGCCTCAAGAATCCGAGGCCGATCATAATGCGCTGAAGAAGGCCACCGCGGGGTTTTGGTTGGTATTCCGGTGTAGGGTGTACATAGTGTTAGGGATTCGTGGGTATCAAGAACTACGAGGGACCCATGCCAGCCTGCTGTGGAGCTTCTTCACACTACGCCATGGGCAAGAAAGTGAAGAAGCGTTCGAGGGTCTAGTGTCAGAGTACTCAGAAGGCCGCAACACGGCAAAACATGGTACCCCAACTCTAGACCCCCGACAAAAACCGGATGTACTCAGTCTGACTCCGGAACGCGACACACCTGCGTGTGCCACTATGGCGGGTTTAACACCCTGTTTACGGTGGTCGCTATCGGATATGAATGATGATATCCTACCACCAGCGTTGTTCCAGTCACATGTATATGATATTAGTTTATGTATAAATAAACACCATAATTACAATGTATCATAATAATCGAACCAAGGACTTCATTGGTTACGTAAATTATATACTGTTGGACTGTTGTTTTTGTAAATAATAATAATAATAAATCAATAACACCTAACAGTCACACCCCCCATAGCCCCGATTCCACACTAACGGTAGGCAGCGGGTTTGCTGTACCCTGGCATTGCAGAAGTCTATGGGCGGCGGTGACTACTTACCATCAGGTGGCCCGTCTGATCGTCTGCCTATCAAGGCACTAAAAAAAACTAAGATACGAGTCTTGTGTTATGGGCGGTGGGTATCAGGGAATACGAGAGACGCACGGTCTCACAACACCCAGACCCCGGACACAAATATCTGTCCGTCACACAAACAATGGTCCCGGGGTTGGGAATGGAACCCATGGCCTCACGTTTCACAGCCGGCTACTGGCCAACTACGCCACGGAGGCTGTCTGTTTTTACACCCAATAATCACTGAAGTCTAGGTCAAACGTGCATTGGGTATCAACTACTAGGCACTACACACGGCACCCAGATCCGAAATAAATATTGTGGTTCAAACATTTGCCTCGATCGAACCCATGGCCTGTCGTTTCTCAATTTCTGGCTGTTACACCATTGCCAAGCGCTATAAGGTCATGACCCCACGTTAAATCTGACCCAGAATAGTCCCCGTTAGTTCATTTAACGGTAACTAATGACTAAAAGTTCTTTAGAATATAGTGTTGCACGATTTTTGATGTGTAACATCTTTACTATAGGTTTTTGGGAGTGATTTCGTAAAAAGGGACGGATGTGTGTAACAGGAAGTTGGGGAAGCGCGCGCTATTTGATTTTTTCAAATAAAAACTTCTTTATGCCTCCTGTGCAATTTATTTTTATTATTTTAATAAATAAGTTACATCACCTAAATCCTATTTTTTTTTAAATCTACCACCGGATCCAAATCCAAACTATAATCTATATTTGTGCCAAATTTCAACCAGATCCGTCCAGCCATTGTAGCGTGATTGAGAAAGAAACATCCATCCATCCAAACATACGCATTTATAATATTAGTAGGATTTAAAAATGTCTTGCCTGATGGAATCTCACACGTAAACTTCCACTCTTTTCCGCACAAGATTACAGAATCAACTTAATATTAACATTTGGTATTTTATCTCATTAATATGAATATTTAATTACAGACGAAAATCCGAATTCTTTCCACGTTAAAACAAGTTAAACGGGAAATATCAGTTTGTATACACTTGTGTTATGTAGAAAGATGAGTAAAAAATATACTGATTTGAATGTTTTTCTTTATCCACGGCAAAGTGACCACACCGCACCTGATGGCAAAGTGCCGTCCAGTTAGAGTATCAAGTAGCGAGAGACAAGTATAGCTACTCGACACAATCAAGCCGGCCTGTTTCTTCACACTACAAGGGAAGAAGGTGAAGAAGGGATCGAGGGTCTAGTGTCAAAGTACTCAGAACATGGTACCCCAACTCTAGACCCCCGACAAAAAGCGGATGTTCACTGGCTGATCCCGGAACGCGACACACTTACGTGTGCCACTATGGTGGGTTTTACACCCTGTGTACGGTGGTCACCATCCGAGCGAATATGAATATCTTACCAAACAACAACAATGAACCAAACAGGACATGAGATAATATTCTGATTTATTGCATAATATTACGATAGACTGATCAAATCCAATTTAAATAATTTTAGATTAATATAACCAGTTGTAAAGAGCAAAGCTAGAGTTTCTTGTTCCCTATAGAAATTTCATTCCCAACTGGCAACTAAAAAACAGAATACATATAAACTCACGTCTGTAATCCCCGAAAGGGTAGGCAGTAGTTTTGTTTAAAAGAGTATACTTCCTAGGTGCTCCCATTGGCACCAAGTCAGGATCTGATGATGTGATCTCAGAAAAATCGAGGGAAAACCTAAAATTTTATAGGGACGCATAATTTGTTTTTTATTCGGTGTACTTTTGATGAATTAAAATACTTTTTTTGTGTTGCATGTATCCAAAGAATTTTATTATGCCTAGAGTGTGGTGATTTCGCTGTGACAAATTAACTATTAATAAAATTAAGTATAAAACAATTTATTGAACATTAACCCCATGTCAATGAACTTGACGATTTGAGCGCTGTTAGCTCCGTACAAACACCGATTTGAGGGGTTCGAGATGCAGATGTTTTTGGGGTTTTATCTTTGTTTTTTGTTAGGAAAGTCGAAAATATGGCTAGACCTATTTTTTCAGGATGCCATAACACTTCTTTTAGTGTAGAATACACCTGAATAGGCTTAGTAGTTTTTCAGACAATTCGCATTAATGATCAGTACCATATACTTTTAAGATTTTTGAAGTGAAAACTTCTTTAGGCACCTTGGGCACTTTGAGGATGAAAAAAAAGCACTGAACTCGCATGACCGTCCCGCTCAGATTATTTTACTTTTGACATAAGCACGCCTATGAAATCGGCCTTAAAGGACAGGAATAGGGATAGGGAAGGGAAGGGGGAATCTGGGCCTCCGGATATCTCACTTACCATACGAAACGCGACAGTAAACTGTCACTTTACGTTGGTTTTCTGTGAGACAGTGGTACTACCCCGGTTGAGCCGGCCCATTCATGCTGTAGACAAATATGTCTACAGCGTAGCTCTACCACTATAACTTGCTGCTTGAAACACCTTTTAACGCCTTACATTTTAGATATGATTATATTCTCTTTACCACTCCACGCAGACTGAACTGGCTAAGGCGTGCTTCTACCACAATTATAGCGGTAACAACAATATAATCACCAATTAGAAGTCCGTAATATCTACAATTAGTTTTTTTTACATAATTAACGTTCGTAAGACAATCCTAAAATCCAGCTATCAAAGTAGCTAGAGATAAATACTAAGACAAAAGAAAGAATTCTAATTACAATTATAAACTTACCTGAACACAACAATTATCCGCTCAAACACATTTTAAAATAAACATTTATATAAAATGTTCCGAACGCACTTCAATGTAATACACGTGTGATTCCACAGACTTATGAACGTAAACTGACCATTCTGGTTTCGTTGTAGGGTTGGCAGTCATTTAAATAATGGTTTCTTATATTTGCGCGAATATTATACATTGAAATAAAACGATTTTTATGATGATACGCGAGGCTATTGAAATTAAAAACATCCTAATTCCAATAGAGAAGATGGTTGGTAGCTAGCACCAGCCTGGGATCCAGTTATACATTTAATTAAATCAGAACCCAAAAGACTGCCAGTCCTCATGACACTGTAAGCTCTTTCCGCGTAGATCGGACTACAACAAAATAAAAATGTAATATCAACTATATGGAGGGTAGAAACATTGCACTATACTTTCGAGATGACATACAACTCAGTCTCCCCCGTGACCATGAAGGCTGTAAAGTCTTCGAAACGTCGGGTTAAAAAAGTAAATTAAGCCGCGATATAATCCGCAAAATTAGTTTTATTTCAAAGTAATTTAATTTTATTCATTGTATTTGACAGCGTCCGTGGCGCAGTAGCCGGCTGTGAAACGAGAGGCCGTGGCTTCGATTCCCGCACACAAATGTTTGTGTGACAGACTGATTTATGTCGGATCTGGGTTTGCGAGACCGAAAGTCTCTCGTAGTCCCTACACACAAGACTCGTATCTTAGTGTGGGGTCGGGGCTACGTGTGTAATTGTTGGGTGTTATGTATTTAGTTAGCAGCGATAATTAGCTAGATACTTGGGAGTACGGTAGCCGCGACGACATTCGTAGTTTGCCGTTTTCTCATTAGATTCTGTCAAAAAAAAAAAAAACTATTTATTTGCTACAATTAATAACTTTACATACTTATTAATCGTGCTTGAAACGGATACAAAAAACATTGGCAGGCATAGGGACTACCGACAGAAGAGAAAACTTAAAACTTTGGAATTACTGTGTTCTTTTTTGAATCAGCTTCCATGATATAGTAATGAAATGAAATGAAATCGTTTATCGATCATGTAGGCAATTACATAGCTCTTATGACAAGTCAGAACATTGAAAAAAGTAAAGAAATTTTAAGAAAAGCATATCAGCTTATGTATACATAACATACATAGCATCATCAATACACTAGCACTCAATTATTCATGAGGTATTTAACATTATTATTATTTATTTATTATTAATTATTTTTATATTATGAATTAATATTATTCAAGGTAATATATATATATATATATATATATATATATATATATATTTAAATGGGTTTGATATGGACCATGGGTATTTCCGAGACGTCGCTTGTTTTAAAAGCTACCACCGGATCCAAACGCGACTCCGCCTAAGAAGACCCGGCGAAACAAACTCAGCGGGCTTACATTACCGCTGGATACTACGCGGCGCGACCCAGTCCTGAGAGAATCCAGCAAATCAAACTCAGCGGGCTTGTTTTTGGTCCAGTTCAGTAACTTTTTTGTTTATAATATTATAGAAATTCATAGGTGTCAAAAGTAAAATAATCACGACACGATCGTCACACCAGTTCTGTCCTTTATCCCCTTCCCAAAAGTACCCAACGTGCCCCAAGAAGTTTGCACTTCAAAAATGCAGCTATAACTTATTTGTGGTACTGACGAGACGAAAGACGTAGGTTCAAAACCAGACCGAATACACCTCTGAAGGACATTGTCCAAAGTCGCCTATAAATCAACAGAGATTTAACTTATACCATAATTCTTGGCTTATTTTACGCCCTTTATTCCAAATACTAGAATTTAACGGACACTTCTTATTAAAAAGATAAAAGTAAATGGGCATTTTATTGATTTCGCGATAATCAAATTCTACTTTAAGCGCTTGATCTATAAATCGTCCGTAATGCTAGAAAAGGGTTAAGGCGCTTAATTCGCTGAAAGTAAACGGAAATAGCGCAAACATTTTTTTGATTTAACCCCTTGTGTCAGTTGTCACTTGTCATGTTCGTCAGAGTAGTAAGTAAATAGTGTTCTGTGTTCATGTTTATTGTTTTTAAGTCATTTGCTTGTTGTTCAGTGGATCGTTTTTGTTGTGTTTATCTTTTAAAACGATGTAAGTAAATAACAGTTATAATGTAGGTAGTTGCCTACCTATAATGCTAAACTAACATACTTTGATAAGGCAGGTAAAACCGTAAAAAATATATTAGCTTCTTACTTCGTGAAATCATTGTCATTGATATAATTATGATTTACCTATTATTAGGTAATTATTTAGTAGTTAGAATCTAAATGTCAAATAAAACCGAATTAGCTCTAATGTTGGTATTGTGCCACTGTATTGAAGGCATGTTGACGTAAAGAATATAACCTAAAATAGAAAACATTTTTGTTAATAAATAAACTCATAGAAGTGTCCGTTGTTTAAATCAACTTTTATGGATTTATAGGTGTTCTTTAGAACCCGAAAGTATTTTTGCTAAGGCTGTTGGTTCTTAGGCGAACTTTGTATGGGCGCTGAGCAATGTCCTTTCTAAAGTTACGTGTGTTTATTGAGTATCGCTTGCTTTAACGAAAGAAAAGTGAGGAAACCTACCTGAGAATTCTCACAAGACTTTCAATATATGAAGTAAACTAACCCACTGGCCAGCGTGGTGGTAGACCTAAGCACTCAGTACAGGTATTTTGTTTTTATGTCCTGGCAACGTGGCAACACTGCACCTGATGGTAAGCGCAGTGCCGTCCAGGTAGAGTAACAAGTAGCGAGAGAGAACCATCCCTCGCTACTTATATACTCACGATACAATCATAGTTTAATATATACTCACGCCTGTAATCACCGAAGGGGTAGGCAGAGGTGTAACAAGTACGCCACTTTTCGCTGAGTCTATTACGGTCCCAAAATCTGATAGGGGCCTATCAGAACGGGGAACGAGCCTATCGCCATACCAGGCACAATTCCAAACTCCGGGCTGATACTAAGTTGTATATCTAAATAGAATCCGAGATAGGGGATCGAACCCGAGACCTCAGCACTGCAATCGTAACGCATGCGCTATTGCAACGGTGCCACCAATAATAATAATAATAATATTACTAGCCCTGTATTAAACATTGTCCCACTGCTGGGCACGGGCCTCCTCTACTAATGAGAGGGGTTAGCCCTTAGTCCACCACGCTGGCCTAATGCGGTGTTGGCAGACTTCTCATGCCTTCGAAAAATTCTCAGGTATGCAAGTTTCCTCACGATGTTTTCCTTCACCGTTAAAGCAAGCGATAATTAACATTTGAATACACACATAACTTTAGAAAAGTCAGAGGTGTATGCCACTTGGGTTTCGAACCTACGACTTTTGTCTTGG
This sequence comes from Laothoe populi, assembly GCA_905220505.1. NCBI lineage: Eukaryota > Metazoa > Arthropoda > Insecta > Lepidoptera > Sphingidae > Laothoe > Laothoe populi. The sequence continues at coordinate 1,701,191 of HG992174.1, forward strand.
CAGTCCGTACCGCAACCAACTAGGCTATCGCTGCTATAACCACCAAAAATCATAAAATTGAATATTATAAAAACTTGCAGCAGACAGCCCTAAGAAACTTGGTGTCATTAATGACAAGTTTGCGGCATGCGCGGGCGCCGATACGTCAGAGAATAATTATATGGTACAGGGCAAGAGATGTTGCAATGGCGGATTTATAAGCGGAGCGAATAAAAACACATTATATGTTAAAATAGCTTTTTCCCGCGACTTCATCTGCGTTGAATGGGTTTAAATATTCAGTTTTAAACAACGACACGGCCCATATGGAAAATATGACGCGAATTAACAAATATCCAAAAAACTGTTGAGCTGATCGCTAGCATACTTCATGGGATCACACGCTGAGTCAATCTGAAGATCGCCTGAAAATTTCATCAAAATCGCTCCAGCTGTTTTGGAGTTTTGTTGTCTCATATCAAATGTAGATCTTACGTGAGATTGAACAAAACACTTACCTAGATATTATGTTTTATTCCATGCCAGCTTTTGTCCGCAGCTTCGCACGTCTGATTATGTTTATCGAGATAGATTCGCATGTCGTCATCATCATCATCTACATGCCCTTATCCCACACTAAGTGGGGTCGGCACAAATCGTTTTGACTCTCCACGCTGCCCTATCATCCGTCAAATCTGCATTCACTCCTTTCACACGCATGTCCACATTCACGCAATCCATCCATCTGTTTTTTGGTCTCCCACGACTCTTTCGTCCATCCAAATTCATCTATATATAATCTATTTCTGTGCCAAATTTCAATCAGATCCTTCGAGCCGTTTTAGCGTGATTTAGTAACAAACATCAATCCGACCAAACATAAGTAGAATTATTGATAAACACCCGATAACAGAATTCATATAAACTTTCATCCCCTTATTTTACTTTTTAATTTCTAACTCTGCCTGCTGGACTGCCTCGGTGGCGCAGTTGTAATTGCGCATGCGTTACGATTGCTGTGCTGAGGTCTCGGGTTCGATCCCCGGGTCGGGTAAAGTGATATTGGGTTTTTCTATCTAGAAATACTCAGTATTAACCGGAGTCTGGAATGGTGCCCGGTGTGGCGATAGGCTCGCCCCCTATCACATTATGGGACCGAAATTCGGCGAAAAGTGGGTGTACTGGTTACACCTCTGCCTACCCCTTCGGGGATAACAGGCGTGAGTGTATATGTATGTATGTATGTAATTTCTAACTGAAAGGCCAAATACCAATTTTTATGCCTTTAACTTCAAAAATGACGGAGTTTCGTACAAACTTTCTTCCCTTATTTTACCCCCTTAGGGGTGGAATTTCCAAAAATCCTGAAATATATATTTTTTATTTTTACCTGGGAGGCACAATACCAATTTTTATGCCTTTAACTTCAAAAATGATAGAGTTTCATACAAACTTTCTTCCCCTATTTTACTCCCTTAGGAGTGCAATTACCAAAAATCCTGAAACACATATTTTTTATTTTTAACTAAAAGGTCAAATACAAATTTTCATACGTTTAACTTCAGAAATGACGGATTTTCATACAAACTATCATCCCCTATTTTACCCCCTTAGAGGTGGCATTTCCAAAAACCCTTCCTTAGTGGATGCCTACGTGATAAAAGGTACATATTGTCAAAATTTCAAGTCTCTAACCCCAGCCGTTTTGGCTGTGCGTTGATCGATCAGTCAGTCAGTCAGTCAGTTTCTCCTTTCATATATACAGATTATCAATTCTTTCCCTAAAACTATTATTATTACGAACATTTAAATAGCAATATAGGTACAGCTGTTCCCAGTGATGTATCAACGAATAGCATTTGTTTCTGTTTTATGTATGCAATACATACGTACGCACTCACGCCTGTAAACCCCGACGGGGCAGACAGAGGAATAGCTATACACATTATTTCGAGGAGCACTTACAGCGCATAAGTATAAATATTACTAGCCTGTATTAAACATTGCTCCACTGCTGGGCACAGACTACAGATACGATACAGGACCTAGTGTTAGGTCAGGACTATATGTATGTTTTTTTTTATCCTGGCACGGCAAAGTGACCGCACTGCACCTAATGGTAAGCGCAGTGCGGTCCAATTAGAGTATCGAGTAGTGTGAGACGATCTATCCCCGCTACTCAACACAATCATGCCGGCCTACTTCTTCACACTACGCCATGGGCAAGAAGGTGAAGAAGCGGTCTAGGGTCTATTGTCAGAGTACTCAGAAGACCGCAAAATGGCCAAACATTGTACCCCAACTCTAGACCCCCGTGAAAAACCGGATGTACACTGGCTGATCCCGGAACGCGACACACTTGCGTGTGCCACTATGGCGGGTTTTACACCCTGTGTACGGTGGTCGCTATCCGGGCGGATGTGAGTATCCTACCACCAGCCATGTATGTTGGATGTATTTAATTATACTACATTTAACAGTTCGTCTCTCGTAACTTGCATCGACATAGTTTAAGTGTATGACCATTATAAATGTTCCTTCCTTGATCTTTTGTTCAGTGTACTAGGAATTGCGTTCAACTTGTTTTAATTCACTTTCTTATGAAAATAATATTTGTTGTCGATATTTTTCCGGTTTACATGTTATAATAAGCACACCCTTTTTTGCCTAAATAGTCTTGCGTGTGACCACAATCTAGCCTGTAAGTGATGATGTGGTCTACGGTGGAGCACGGTTGCCTAGAAGATACCTATTCACTCTTGACTTAAAGATACCCAGATTATAATTTTCGGGAAATATAGACTCCGGCAAAGAGTTCCACTCTCTAGCGGTGCGCATGACAAATGTACTAGCAAAACGCTTCGTGCGCGCTTGTGGAATATCAACCATGTATCGATGACGCTTCGCCGAGTCTCTTGTCGTCCGATGATAGAAAGGGGTAAACCCTGAAGATAGTTTAATATAATGGCATTTTACACGCTTTATATTAGCTTCACCTGTATCTATGTATGTTTGTATGTAAATTTCATGGATACAAATTAATTTATTAAATTAATTAATCATTGAACGTAATTTTCATCACCTTCAATACGCCCGATTTATATTTATATATCCTAACCAGGATTCTGTTCGTGGTAGGGTATTCAAATCTGCCCAGATAGCGACCACCGTACACGGGGTGTAAAACCCGCCATAGTGGCACACGCAAGTGTGTCGCGTTCCGGGATCAGCCAGTCAGTTTTTTTCTGGGGTCTAGAGTTGGGGTACGATGTTTGGCCCTGTTGCGGCCTTCTTAGTACTCTGACACTAGATCCTCGACCGCTTGGCGGCACTTTCTTTTTTAGCCTCGATAGACAGACGAGCAGACGGGCCACCTAATGGTAAGTAGTCACCGCCGTCCATAGACTTCTGCAATACTAGGACACAGTAGAGCCGCTGCCTACCGTTAACTACTTGGCACTAGGTAAGGAGGTGAAGAAGCACACACTTGCGTGTGCCACTATGGGAGGTTTTACACCCTGTGTACGGTGGTCGATATCCGGGCGGATATGAATATCCTACCACCAGCAAATCTAATCTGTATATAAGATCATTGAATACCACTTTTCATATCAAGCTGTTAAATATTTTGCCACACACAGGCAGACATAGACACACATAGACAGCGTCCGTGGCGTAGTTAGCGAGTAGCCCGCTGCGAAACGAGAGGCCGTGGGTTCGATTCCCACCCGGGACAAATGTTTATGTGATAGATATTTGTGTCCGGGGTCTGGGTGTTGTGAGACCGTGCGTCTCTCGTAGTTGATACCCACAACACAAGACTCGTATCTTAGTGTGGGGTCGGGGCTATGTGTGACTGTTGGGTGTTATTTATTTATTATTTATCTACCGTGTTCCCTTCTTCCTAGGATTCTGGGACCTTTAGGAGTAGTTTGATACTACTCAGCAGGCCGGCATGATTTTGTTGAGAAGCGATGTATAGTTGTTACTCTACCTGGATGGCACTGCGCTTATCATCAGGTGCAGTGTGGTCATTTCCCCGAGCCAGGATTTTTTATAGCATCTGTGGAGGAGTGGCATACCAGGCTGGAAAGCCCAAGTGCGGGCTTGAGAACCGTTGCGGCAGTGCGTCCTGTCCTGAAGAGATGGCTAGACAGGCGCCACGGTGCGCCAACGTTCCGGCTGACGCAGGTACTGACGGATCACGGGTGTTTCGGTTCGTTCCTGTGTCGGATCGGAAAGGAGGTGTCTGCCGTGTGCCACCATTGTGGCAACTGCCTCGAGGACACGGCCCAACACACGTTGGAGGAGTGCCCAGCCTGGGACGAGGAGCGCAGCGCTCTCAGAGCAGTCGTCGGAGGAGACCTCTCGCTGCCGGCCGTGGTGTCGTCCATGGTCGCCAGCCGGAGGTCCTGGCGTGCGATGGCTAACTTCTGCTAGAGCAACATCTCGCAGAAGGAGAGTGCCGAGAGGGATCGGGAACGATTTGATCCCTCCCGCCGCCAGAGGAGACGTAGGAGGCGCCGGGTGGACGACTGACCGGCGTCTCCCGCCCTGTGGAATGGGGGCGTTTAGAGAATTCTACCACGGTAACCCCTGCCTGTCGTAGGAGGCGACTAATTGGGGCCATCGGGGGTCGCGGGTGTGCAGCGGGGGGCTGTCAGCCCATATCGATGCACTCCAATTTCGGTGCATCGTGCGACCCCGAGATGGACGGCAGCGCGGGTGGTAAGGCCTCGTTAGCTGTCGTTGTTCGGTGCGCGGGGGCTCCTAAGCCCCACATGGAGATGGGCCCGTAAAAGGCACCGCGCAGGGGCGGTTCCGGCAGCAATTCTAGCACTCCTTAGAATACCCCGGGATCGCTCCGTATGCGCCGAAGAAGGCCACCGCGGGGTTTTAGCTGGTAGTGTCGGGTGGGGTGTACATAGGGGGTAGGGACTCGGCCCAGCGGCAGCACGGATAGCCATCATCCGGGCGAGGGGGGTGCTGGGTCGTAAGACCGGCTAGTCCAGCATAACCGTTTTATTCTTATTCCGCTTCCCCCCGAAGCGGGCGGTAGTAATAAAACGCTTTCCCCGCGACAACAAAAAAAAAAAAAAGGATTTTTTATAGCATAGTCCGACAAACGAGCCGGTGGGTCACCTGATGTTAAGTGATCTCCACCGCCCATAAACATCCATAATACTGAAAGTATAATGTATGTGCTGTCGGCCTTAAAGGACAGGAATAGGGATTAGGGAAGGGAAGGGGGAATCTGGGCCTCCGGATATTTCACTTACCATACGAAACGCGACAGTAAACTGTCACTTTACGTTGGTTTTCTGTGAGACAGTGGTACTACCCCGGTCGAGCCGGCCCATTCATGCTGTAAACAAATATGTCTACAGCGTGACTCTACCACTATGATATGATACATAAACCCTCGTCATAGGTACTGCATTGTTTGGCACAGTGGCAGTCACACGAAAGGCCATGACAGTTGGTAGTGTTTTGCTGAAAAAATAAAGATGGTTTATAAAAATGCAAATTAAATCTTGATAACTTATGATTTATGTTTATTAATGATATTATTTTAATAATATAGACCATGAAGAATAATATAGAATGGTTTCCCTAAAACAGTTATCTAGCCTATTGTCTACCAGATCTAAAATAAATCCATAATTCTGAATCAGTGAAGTTCCCAGGCGTATTGACATCATCATATTCGGTTACTTTTCTTCTTCCAGCCAGTGTCAACATAACATACGTAACTGGAAATAAAAAATGGAATTTTCGAGATTAGACTTGTCTCTAGCTACATATCTTCTAAATTGGACTAGACTCTAGCTATTTTATATGTCATTTAATTGTGTTCTTTATTGTCTTCAACCACTCGCGTATCTGTATATATAAAAGAAGAAACTGACTGACTGACTGACTGACTGATCGATCAACGCACAGCCTAAACAGCTGGGGTTAGATACTTGAAATTTTTACACTAGGTACCTATTATGACGTAGGCATCCACTAAGGAAGGGTTTATGGATATACCACCCCTAAGGGGGTAAAATAGGGGATGAAAGTTTGTATGAAAATCCGTCATTTTTGAAGTTAAATTTATGAAAATTAGTATTTGGCCTTTTAGTTAAAAATAAAAAATGTGTTTCAGGATTTTTGGAAATTCCACCTCTAAGGGGGTAAAATAGGGGATGAAAGATTGTATGAAAATCCGTCATTTTTTAAGTTAAACGCATGAGTATTTTGTATTGTATACTTTTTCTCCCAAACATGACCTCAACGCGGGCGGAGCCGCGAGCAACAGCTACTCAAAAATATTTAAAAAGATAGGTAGTAAGGAGTAAGCCGTACCAGCTACCGTGTTCCCTCCTTCCTATGATCCTGGGTCCTTTAGGCGTAATGTGAAGAAGCTAAACAGCAGGCCGGCATGATTGTGTTGAGTAGCGAGGGATTGACTGTCTCGCTACTTGATACTCTATCTGGACGGCACTGCGCTTACCATCAGGTGCAGTGTTAGCCGCGCCAAAATAAAAAATGGAAGCCAAAATTAATTTTATTTGCATAACATTAAAGTTGAAAGGTTAAAACTATACCACGCTTATGACCTTTAAATATTGAGTTAAAGAAAACTAGATGAGTGGTGGAAACATCTCTCTATCTCCCTTGCACCACTGCACAGTAATGGCCATTCTAGAAGGTGACGTCATGAGTAAAATTATGCATGTTTTTATGGCATTTTACAACTACTTTTTCATCCAATTTGAATGGCTAACTTACATGTTTTAGCGAAGTAATAAAATTTTAAGGTGTTAGGTAATGTAATAAGTTAATTAAAATAAAAAAATCAAGTCCTGAATCTCGATGTTAAATCTTATTTGGATTGCACTGTACTATCCGGAGAAGTGTAGTGACTTTGCCATGCCAAAAAAAAAACAAGAAATTTCCAATTACTTACTGAATCACTTCAAATCATATAAAACTGTAATTTTAATTTCAGTAACCTCCATCAGTTTAATAATAAATATTCTTCCACTTATGTATTTTTATTGTTTAACCTTTTCCTAAACAGAACCCTTCTGATAATATATTTTCCAAAATTACTAAACCTATAGTTTCCTTGCCTTTGTTTGTTTGTTTCTTTACCTTGCCTAAATACTGCCTTGGTGGCGCAGTTGTAATTGCGCATGCGTTACAACCGCTGTGCTGAGGTCTCGGGTTCGATCCCCGGGTCGGGTAAAGTGATATTGGGTTTTTCTATCTAGAAATTCTCAGTATTAGCCCGGAGTCTGGAACCTGTGCCCGGTATGGCGATAGGCTCGCCCCCTATCACATTATGGGACCGAAATTCGGCGAAAAGTGGGTGTACTGGTTACACCTCTGCCTACCCCTTCGGGGATTATAGGCGTGAGTGTATATGTATGTATGTATCAAACTAAATATAATAATTTGTCTTTAGCTAAGTGAACACAAAGAAAACTTACTGAATACAACAGAAATGTCCTTTATTCCTTTCATATCATAGATTTGGAAAAATAACGACCGACAAGGCTGCATGATGCAGAACCTTTGCCTTTTTTATATAAAAAAGAGAATTAAACAAAATAAATCATAGCAAATCTATTGATTTTCCGCTTACCTGATTTGTAGTTAAGGCGGTGAACTAGATATGTCTTAGTAACCATTTTTTTTTGTAAGATGGCTGTAGCATACGTCATAAAGACAAATAAATAACACCCAACAGTAACACACATAGCCCCGATCCCATACTAAGATACGAGTCTTGTGTTGTGGGTATCAACTACGAGAGACTTTCGGTCTCGTGACACCCAAACCCCGGACACAAATATCTGTCTGACAAACAAACATTGGTCCCCGTGTGGGAATCGAACGCACGGCCTCTCGTTTCACAGTCGGCTACTAGCCCACTACGCCACGGAGGCTGTCAAATATGCGTTAATCATTTTAATTAACCGTTTTTGATCAGCGAGTGCTATATTCAAATATATTGAGGTCATTCGTTGAGTAAGCCATATTGCGTCGAGTTCTTCTAAATTCCTGAGTCTGCTTACTCAATCGCTACATAATATGTTGAATACGGCTTCATTAAGAAACTTTCTGCCTCAATAGAATTTCTAGTGTGTGATGGCCACTCTGAGAGGCTCATAAAATGCATCCCTTTACTGTCATTTAACAATTACCCCTTCCAGTCAGTAGATTAAAATGACGTCTAATTTCATTGACTTATATTCTATAGACACGTACTGTCGAAGAAGAAACGTTGTCCGCCCACTAATGCCATCTATTCGTTTTACAAGAACTATTTGGAAGTTATAACTCCCGTCACTTTCTCTCGTAAGGGCCTATCGCGCGCCAAAACGAGACAAACTATATAATGAATTTTGCTGTCAAATATAGACTTCCCGTATTCAGAATTGAAACTAATTAATATTTATTGATATTACGTTCTAAACGTGATGAAATTATGTTATTTACCTTATATACTATTAACAGTTTCACTGTAAATCAATTTAAGGCAGATTTGTTCGGGAATGTCGCTACAAATAACTAAAATTAACTGGTGTGCATTCGTAGGTGGCATGAAGCATACTAACGTCGGTGCAGTGTAAACACTGCCACTCGGTAGAACATAATGTTTGTTCTGGTCGCCGCATCTAGTACGTAGTAACATATAGATCGCTGGCCTCAATAGAATTTCTAGTGAGTAATGGCCACTCTGAGAGATGACGTCACGGCTCATATCATGCATACTGTAATTTGCCAATTACCCTTTCCAGCAGCTTTGAATGGCGTCTAATTTACATTTTGTTCGGATTCATAAATTTATTTCGTTAATAAGTTTTAATTTAAATTGTTGATTAAAATAATAAAAACTGCCTCGGTGGCGCAGTTGTAAATGAGCATGCGTTACGACTGCTGTGCTCGGGTTCGATTCGATAGAAATTCTCAGTATTAGCCCAGAGTCTGGAATTTGTGCCCGGTATGGCGATAGGCTCACCCCCTATCACTTTATGGGACCGAAATAAATTCGGCGAAAAGTGGATGTACTGGTTGCACTTCTGCCTATCCCTTCGGGGATTACAGACGTGAGTGTATATGTATCTAAATAATAAAAAAAAACGTGTCAACTACCCTATTGCATTTTTCAAAATCAAAATCAAATATTTATTGAATCCATAAAATGTTATACATCATTTAGATTCAGTCAATTTTTTCACTCTACCGCCAGTTCGGAATGCAGTCTCGCTAGAGAAGAACGGGCAAGAAACTATAGCGTTGCTCTTTTTACACCGGTTAACAATATTTGGTCATATAATTATAATCATAGGTCATATAATATATACGATTTAAGTTTAATTACCTTCGATTAGAGCAGCTCAATTTTAATAACACTCAACATTTGCAGCCGCACCCTTTTGCAGCCGGTGGGTCCATGAAAGAAGTGTAGCTGAGCTTAGAATTGTTTTATATTATCCCAGCCTCTCCCTTCCACACCAAAACCACGCGTACTGGCTTGCGGAGCCACAGCTTCGTGGCGTCTACTACCCCGGCCCGAACCAAGAGCAGAGCAAATTCGTATTTTTGCCAGCTACCGTGTTCCATCCTTCCTATGATCCTGGGTCCTTTAGGCGTAGTGTGAAGAAGCTAAACAGCAGGCCGGCATGATTGTGTTGAGTAGCGAGGGATAGACTGTCTCTCGCTACTTCATACTCTTACTGGACGGCGCTGAGCTTACCAAAAAAAGCTCAACTTTAAGTGAAATTAGACACATCAGCAGAAATATGAGAGATAAAGCGAACGTGCGGTCAGCGGTTTTATTTCTAGAAGTTTTATTGGTTTACGTCACAGACTTGCAGGAGCGAAAGAAATAGGTATAGACCGCACATTCGCTTTGTCTCTTTCTACAAAGTGGTCAATTTTGTGAGGATATTGCTCAGTGCATTCTTTATGTCTATGGTCTTACTAAACCCTTCATGCCATAGACAAAAAATAGTATCGACCATAAATATTTCCTAGTCCGCCTTAATATGCATCTTGTTCAACTGTAATAATTGATTGTAGTCATTCGAAACAATACAAGTCGCTTTAATAAGCATACTACTGTCACGCCTGTAATTACATTTGAATTATTTAATGACCACAACTACGTTTGTAACTAGTTTCCAATCCCATTTAGCTGGTGGCCGAATATTCATATCCGCCCGGATAGCGACCACCGTACACAGGGCGTAAAACCCGCCATAGTGGCACACGCAAGTGTGTCGCGTTCCGGAGTCAGCAAGTGTACATCCGGTTTTTGTTGGGGGTCTAGAGTTCGGGTATCATGTTTGGCCGTGTTGCGGCCTCCTGAGTACTCTGACACTAGACCGTCGATCGCTTCTTCACCTCCTTGCCCCATGGCGTTTTACAGCCTAGTAAACTGGTTATTGCCATAGGTCAAGAAAGACAAATTATTTCCTACCTGTTTGATTCTCACTACTGGAAACATTGGATTTATCTATTTATTGTCTAGGGCAGTGTTTCCCAAACTATGGGTCGCGACCCAGTAGTGGGTCGCGAGCGATTATTGCTAGGGGCCATGAATACTTCGACCGAACATAATATAATTATGAAAACTGTTTTTTTCTCTTATTTTAACAGTCCATTCATATCGTTATGCCTCTATTTTAGACAGCCTCCGTGGCGCAGTAGGCGAGTAGCCGGCTGTGAAACGAGAGGCCGTGGGTTCGATTCCCACACGGGACAAATGTTTGTGTGACATACAGACATTTGTGTCCGGGGTTTGGGTGTTGTGAGACCGAAAGTCTCTCGTAGTCCCTGATACCCACAACACAAGACTCGTATCTTAGTGTAGGACTGGGGCTATGTGCGTGACTGTTGGGTGTTATTTATTTATTATTTACCTATGACAACCAAGAGGTGTCTCGAATTTGAAACATTTTATTAGGGGGGCTCTGTTCAGTCAATTTTGGGAACCACTGGTCTAGGGCATGGTTCCCATGGTTTGGCCCCATCCTCACTTCAAGCCAATATTTGTATAAAATTTATTAAATACTAGCAGGCCTGGCAGACGTTATACTGCTTGGTAAAGCAGCACCACATTAAATATGGTATTTTGAAGATCACAATCTTTGGCATTTCTTCCACAAATCCCAGCAAATAAAATTTGGTGAGTTTTTTTTTTATTTATTTCCCATAAAATTTAGTACAAAACAAAGTTTTGGTCCCCTGACACCCAAACTAGGCATTAGCCTGTATTTTGGGCGTCAGTGTTCCTCCACAAAATAAATAATAATAATCAGTGACATAATTTGGGATATAACATATGTATTAGTAACTATAATTAAGTCTTATTTTACATGATTCAGGCTCTAGGAGTGCTATGGAATTCTACTGTTGTTCATGTATGGGTGTGTGTGTGGGTGTTTGCGTGTGTGTGTGTGTGATACAATAGTGCCACCTGTAATATGCTAACTATAATAAGTATTTTTAACAGAGATGTTTCATTTAAATAAAAATCCTTATTCATCATGTAGGCATATAAAGAGCACTTATGACAGGTCAAAACACAAATGGGAATTTTCCATACGGCATGAGTAATCATGGTTAATGGCATATTTCAAAGATTATTGTATTGTTTTTGGAACTATTTAGTAGATCAACGGCATCTGACAGTGTCCGTTTGAAATTAGAGAATGGAGCACTCATTTCTTAGTAAAATTTTTAAAATATCTAAGGATGGTATGTCGTTGTTGAACTATGAAGTAAGCTCGCTAAAGATGTAATAGATACTACATAAACTGAGTTTTAGGGAAATAAGAATTATCTTCTAGTTGTAATATCCAATCAGATTTCACTAGTAATCTATTTCTGTATTTGGTTTTGTTTTATGAGGCTTTTGGTGGCATTTATAACTGTTAAATGGTTCACCGATGAGACTGCGGACCCCTATACATACACTTGCAGACCCCAATGTGTACACGGACCACAGGTTAAGAAACACTGATGTAGGGCATAGTCTTACCAAATAAAACGACAGAAGCCTTATCCAAAACGCTTAATTTATTAAAAAAATATATACTAAAAATTATTTCTTGTTTTTATTTTGTGGTCGCGGGTTCCCGCCTCCTCTTGCTAATGGCGCCGGTCTCCCGCGGTTTCCGAACGCACCCCGACTTCCGCCACGACCTGTCCTCATATTTTGACCACCACGGCCTTTCGATGCCTCACTGCGACCCCTTGCTTTAACTTGAGTCTCCTCTTTAACCATGTCGATAACTTCGTCAGGAATTCGAAGGTATTTTATCGTACTCCCGCGGATGTAGCACTCCGGCATCCTCCAGAACTTGTCTCCGTCCCGGGATGTGCAAATAACTTCTCTCAAGTTGATGTTCATCCAATTATCACAACTGACCAGATGACCGTTGTATGTTTCGCCATTTTTCAATTCTACTAGCATTGGGTGGTTTTGTGCGGTCCGTAGCAAGGATAGGGGCAACATTTTGTACGGGAATATTGAATTATGAACTAATATTAACACTTTTTAGAAGTTTGTTTTTCGTTCAAGCGTTTGTTTGTTGAAATGTCAAGATTTTGTAGGTTATAGAATTAGGTCTTTTACGAGATACGTTAACTGTCACTTAGTATTTTATTGTTTTATCATTACGATAATATGTAACATTATTAGGAAACACATTGGAAAACTTAAATAAAGCACATACCTCTGTTAATATAAACTATATGATTTTATATTTTTCTATTTACTAAATATATAAGATAATTTTTTCTTATTAGACAAAGAGTTGAAAACGCGATCTTGAAAGACCTATTTGACAGTTTTAAAAAAGTTTTCATACTTTGTTTCGTACACTATTACTAGTAAATTTAACATAACGCGACTTTTTATTATCGTTCTTCCTTTTTTAAGTACTCGCATTAGAAAGAAAAAGATATATATCTGCATGAGCTGTACAAAAAATAACAAGTTTTAGTTCCGTTCCCGAAACGTAACTGAAAAGTAAATGACCCGCTTTCCGCATGTTTCCTAAAATTTCTGGAAATAATTAGTTAAATACGGCTCTAACACTGTGAAATTAAGCAAAATATCGTCAATTATACGCAGGTAAGCAATATTTGAACCTAGAAACCTTAAATATTATAGAAAATGGCGACTTTTTCCATTGTTCAACATGCGGTTTTTCTATGTTGTTCATTTGCGTGTTTTGCGCTAATTATGAGATACATTTTGGTTTATAATCCGCGTATTACTCATTAAAGACCTTGAGAACGTATTGAGACTGAGTAAAATAAATTTCCACGTTTTTTGGTGTACCTAGTGAAAAAAAAGTGAACCAGTTTCGAGTAACGTATTGATGTCTTTAAATCCTGGAATACTTATTTTAAATAACTTCTAAGTTAGTATGATATTTCGGCCTCTTCTTAAATCGTCTCATCTGTATATTATATGAAAACGTGAATTATTTTATGGCTTTCATTTATTACGATTCAGAAATCAGTCGTATAGAACCAAAGTTGGCAAAGTACGAATTAGTTTTTGGCAAAAAAAAACTGATAACTTTTGTTTAAGTCAAAATTTTGCTGAATATTTTATTATAATCTGAGGAGATATTTAATTTATTCAATGACAACAACAATGATAAAAATTAAGCTTAACTGTGAAAAATCTTCCAAGATTAATAATTTTCCAAGATTGGCGAATTTGATCCCAACTAAGGTAAGATGGCCACCTTTGGTACTGCCAAGTTTCTCATTTTTTATTGGTCTCTGACTTTATGAGCAATAGGATTGTTGACTTGACAGACGCTTCTGATTGGTTGATAGTGAAAGATTGCCAACTTTGGTTCTAAAGCAACTTTTGCTTTTTGGAAGGGTTTATATCCGTCTTTAATTATAAAACATTGCAATAGTCGATGCAGATTTGAATTTCCTATATTACTGTATATTTATCTCATTTTTGCCCAACTACCTACTTTACCGACTTTGTTTCTATATGACTCAAAATTAACATTGTTAGCTATTGTCATTATTGTAAGAATTAAACCTACTAATATTATAAATGCGAATATTTGGATGGATGGATGTTTGTTACTCAATCACGCTACAACAGCTGGACGGATCTGGTTGAAATTTGGCACAGAGATAGATTATAGTCTGGAATAGCACATAGGCTACTTTTTATCCTGGAAAAATGTACAGTTCCCGTGGTATAGTTTAGTTTTTCACAGAGCAAGGGATCGACATGATTTTTTGCATAGTGGTAGTTTAGGGATCAGACAAAAATATTGCCACTTTTTATCGCAGAAAAATGCATGCATCCTATGGGATAGCAAAATATAGAAAGGTGTGATAGTTAAGGATGTCTCCATGGTATACCTTTCCTTCCAAAAGTAACCTCCACGCGGGCGGAGCCGTGAGCAACATCTAGTAACAAATAAATTTCAGATGTAGTTATTATTTTCAGTATATATTGAGGTTAATTTGCTTTTGCATACCTCATTCTAAAGTCTGATAACTGTATTTGCTTTTACGAAGAATAATGAGTTCAACCTTTATGCATTTTTTTTCTTTTATTTTGAAAAGGGAACACTTATGTTTAAATACTTGAGAACATGTACTCTTTTGGATTATTATTTGTTTGATTATGGAGTAGAGAAGTAATAAATTTCCAATACAGAAATATAAGACACAAGATTTTTATTAATAACCTCAGTAAAGTCCTTGGTCTATCTACATTAAAAGCATACATGTTTTCTTAATGAAACCACACTCACAGTGTAATATATTCGTTTAAATATTATTTATAAGTGCTAGAAACATACCTCCCTGGCATACTATTTTTTTTTAATGGTCGGGGTAGGCCCGCTCAGTTTTCCCCCTAGTACAGGATATTCAGGGACGTGACATCTAAAAGGATAATAAAAATCTTGGGTTATTTATTAAGCTTTACATAAAATAGAAGAATAGGCAAACTAATTAACTCTACACAACAAACTGAGGGTGATATCTATACTAAGTAAACTTTGGACTAAGTTTCTAAGTTAGTCAGTTATTGACTTAAGACCTACACCATAAAAACCTCAACAAAATGGCCCTTCACCGTTATCTTTGGCATGAAATAACACAGACCATGTAGGGTAAATCCTACTAATATTGTAAATGTGAATGTTTGTTTTTTTTATTCTATAATTTTTAGGGTCTTTTGGTCTTTGTTTGGCCCCATATGAATCTCTTTTTAATTTTATTTACAAAAACTCTTAACACGTTGACTGCGGCGCCAAATATTGCAACGCTACGCCTATGCGGCTGGCACACGCTAGGTGCGTTTCCCGCACTCGCGTAACAATCCCGAACGCCAGTGCGGAGCTACGCGCCTCGCGTGTTGTATATATCGCTAAGCTAAAAACCATGTCTGGCCGTGCAAATTTATAAGCCACTTTTCCCCTCGTATTTATGGTACTGTTGAATTACTTGCAATACAGTAATTGCGCATCGTTTTAATTTAAAACTTATAATAAAACTTTAGATATTATTACCATTATTTATTTTGAGCAACAGCTACCAAAGCTGTTATTGTATTTTGTTAAAATTTGTGTCCCTGTTTAGATGTAATAAAAAGGAAGATATTTACGTGTTTGAAATAAATTTTATGTATGAAATTTGAGTATATACTTATATTCGTAAGATTTATCGAAATAACTCGCTCAAGTTAGCTTTAACATTTAGGATAATCATTCCTATAAATATTAACCAAACCATGGCTATCTAAGACAAGTAATAAAATATTAAATAAAAATACGTGGGTGAAGCCACAATCTTTGTATATATTTATTTAAAACGCACCTAGCGTGTGCCGTCCGCACAGGCGTCGCGCAATAAAAACACACCTGGTGTGTGCCGGCCGCACTCTTGTATAGAGATTTTTAAAACGCACCTAGCGTGTGACGGCCGCATGCGCGTAGCAAAATCAAAAACACACCGTGTGTGTGCGCCGCAGTCAACGTGTTAAATAATAAAAAGGCCGCATTTGAATGAGGCTCGGAGAGAACACTCTGGAATGCTCCAACATACATAAGATTTATATTTAGTGTACTCATCAGAACGAATGTTTGGATGTATATTTGTTACTCAATCAGGCTACAACGGCTGGACGGATCTGGTTGAAATTGGGACAGAGATGAATTATAGTCTGGAATAGCATATAGACTACTTTTTATCCAGGAAAAATGTACAGTTCCCATGGGTTAGTTTAGTTTTTCACAGAGCAAGGGCTTGACGTGATTTTTTGCATAGTGGCAGCTTAGGGATTCGAAAATGACATAGGCCAGTGTTATCCCGGAAAAATGCACGCTTCCTATGGGATAGCATAATATAAAAAGGTGTAATAGCCTTGCCTCCATACCTCCATGGATTGTATACCTTTTCTTTCAAAAACAACCTCCACGCGGGCGGAGTCGCGGGTAACATCTAGTAAATAATAAATACACACAGCCACATACATACTTCTGACCCATAGTCAAAAAATTTTGATAAATATCTTTCAGAATGGATGTATCTATACGTAACGAACTAAATTCAATAATATTAATCATTGCGAGACAATTAGTGAAGAAAATGGCCCAAAGACGGAAAGCTATTAGAAAGAAAAGGATATTGGTCCGTGAAACGACGACCCCGAAGCAAGTGCCAATCCCGAAGCAAGTGCCAACCCCGAAGCAAGTGCCAACCCCGAAGCAAGTGCCAATCCCGAAACAAGTGCCCATAGCAAGCAGCGTGCCCATAGCAAGCAGCGTGCCCAAAGAAATAGAACAGATAATAGAATACCAGTACTTTTTTAAAATGTCTTTCGTGAAGTTTAAAGAACTTTTAAGCAAAATTGAGCCGTTGATTAAGAAAAAAGGCACTCGTGGGAAAGATGCTGTGACGTCAAGTGTTAAGTTGGATGTGACACTAAAATACTTGACCACTGGGTTCTCGTATGAAACTTTGGAGTCTTTATATAAAGTGTCTGAGGGCAGCATATCCAAGTTTGTGCCTCAAGTTTGCGCTGCTATATGCAGCTGTATGACAGAATTCATAACGGTAAGTTGCGTTTGTGGTTAATATGAATTTTATACCCACACTGAGGGTAGTTTTTTATCCTGGCATGGCAAAGATCACACTGCATCTGATAGTTAGCGCAATGACGTCTAATTAGTGTATTGAGTAGCTAAAGACAATCTATCTTCTGCTACTCAATCTGCTAATCATGCCGCAAGCTTCTTCACACTACATGGGCAAGAAGGTGAAGAAGCAGTCGAGGGTCTAGTCTCAGAAGACCGCAAAATGGCCAAATATCGTACCCCAACTCTTGACCCCAAGGTACCAAAGGGGGAGGGGGGTTTAATATCTACATGACCTGTGTTATACGCTGCGTTGGCATGTTAAGAAAATTATCAAAAATGGCGGCATAAGTTTCACACAGGTGTTTTAGTTTTGTCTATATTGGCAATTTTTCCTTCCAGATTCCCTCAAAAGACGAATGGAAGAAAATAGAAAGAAAATTTGAAACGAAATGGGATTTGCCAGGGTGCGTTGGGGTGATTTTCGGAAAGCATGTGAACATTAAAGCGCCCGAAGATTCTGAGTACTCTTATAATGGAAGACAGAGTGTGGTCTTGTTGGCTTTAGCTGATGCTGATTATTGTTTCCCCTACGTAGACATTCGGAGTAATGGCCCTGAGATATTTAACCAATCAAATTTAAAGAGAGCCTTGGAAGACAATGCATTGGATTTGCCAAGTAATTCAGTTGTGATCGGAGATTTAAATTTCCCTTTAACAAAATACTTACTGACATCATATACCAAGCCAAACTACAAAGAAATACAGTTGAACAAAACTTTAAACAGGACTTTGCGCGTTGCTGAGAATGCCTTCGGAGTGCTGGCGGGGAAATTTAAACTTTTGCAAACGACCATCGATCAGCCACCGCGCAAAGTGCATACGGTCATAACAGCGGCATGCATTTTACACAATTGGTTAAGAAGAACGACCGATTCGTATTTAACGGATGCGTGTACCGATTTCATAGATGCCCATTCAAGGGAAATTATAAAAGGCAAGTGGAGATGGCATGTGCATAAAAAGTTTGATAATATTTCGTCCCCAGCATCCCAACCGTCCGCAGAAGCTTTGGAGATCAGAAATTGTTACATGGAACATTTTGCTTTCGGTAAGGCGTTTCCATGGAAGCCCAAGGATAAATATTTCTAATATAATAATACTAACTCTGTAATAAACACTAGCTGTTGCTCGCGGCTCCGCCCGTGTGGAGGTCATGTTTGAGAGAAAAATATACAATACAAAATACCAATTATACAAGCTTTCATCCCCTATTTTACCTTCTTAGGGGTGGAATTACCAAAAACCCTTCCGTACGTAATAAACCAATTATGCGAGCTTTCATCCCCTATTTTACCTTCTTAGGGGTGGATTTACCAAAAACCCTTCCTTAGTGGACGCCTACGTTATAAAAGGTACCTACTGTCAAAATTTCAAGTCTCTAACCCCAGCCTAGGCTGTGCGTTGATCGATCAGTCAGTCAGTTTCTTCTTATATATACTACGTGTAACGGGAATAACGCACATCCTCAGACACCCCAATTAAAAAATATTATTACAATCATAATTCATGTATTGAAATTAGACTGCGATGAATATAAATATTGTTTTTTATGAAATTAGTTGTGCTAATTTTCGACATAAATTACGTAATTTTAATTATTTCATTTTTTAAAGTGTTCGTTTATTATTGCATTTATAAAAGACTTTATCGCATCGAGTTATGTCTCAGTTTCGTTTGTCTTGAACGTTAAATTAAAGGTGACTATTACTTACCTGAGTGTTAATTATTTTTGGAAAAGTCTATTAAAAGATTGTTGATATCGATTCAGTCGCTTATTCTGAACAAACTACTTTCAGAGTGTGCGTTAATCATGTTACATGTTGTATATATAGATTGTCCCACTGCTCACGGACCTCTAATGACCAAGCCCTAGTCCACAGCTGTAATAACTGTCTGTCTGACTGTCTTAACCATATTGTTCTATATATTTAGGTTAAATTGTGTTTCTTTTTATATAATGTATGAATGCTGTAGTTTACTATAATTGGAGAATTGTCCATACTATAATATTGTAATCTGTGATTGTGATGTGTATTCTGCATTGTAAACTCATAATAAAAAAAAAAACGGTGCATGTACTTATGTACGCGCTTAAGTTATACTTATAAAAGTCGTCAAATTGACTAGGTTTGTATATAAATTATTTTAATGAACGATGAAGAATAATATTAATATAAAATCGAATATTTTAAACAGCAAAAGAAAACAATTTGGTTAAAATCTAAAAACATTTTTTCAAAAACATAGAAAAACGTTTTATAATCATATTTATAACAATAACGAGGTATTTATTATAATGTCACAAGTGGAGACATAGCACCTCGGTTCTGATTTAAGTCACTAGAAATGAAACGGTATCAAATCTCCTTACATTTCATGCCAGCCTGGTACTTAAAGTGATTAATGACACTGACGTAGGATGACGTACCCAAGAAGTATCTAGTAACAAACAAACCTTGCATTTTTACTACCTAGAAGTCACTAGAAATGAAACGGTATCAAATCTCCTTACATTTCATGCCAGCCTGGTACTTAGGGCAACTTCAGAGTGTTAATTTTGTGTCACGGTATGCGCGCGCATCTTAAAATTTCACTCTCATATTTTTTTCATAACGCGCCTAAAGAAGTATAACTTCAGAAAAATTGTTTTCTTTACTTTTAGATTTATAAAAACCAAGTCTGGATCTATTTTATATTTTTTTGTATGCCTGATTATTCTGTTTTTTCCATGTTTTGGCTGGCACCGACTCCAAATAATTGATTTAAATTGCATATAACTAATTGATTTAAATGTAACCAATTATTTTTTGCTTTTTAGTTGTGTCTGGGTTTTTTTGAAGGCGGTTTAATTTTTATTTAAAAAGTAATAATTTATTTTTTGCTTTTTAGTGGTAAATTATATAAAATCGGTTAAAAGCTGCTGAAGATATTAGAATTTACGTGTATTTTAATTTTATCACCCCCACCCCTTTTACCCTCTCTCACTGAAACTTAACTTTTATAATGAACGTAATGCAAAAAGAACCACTGGAATACTACTTAATTTTAAGGAGTTACCCTCTCCAGCTCCGAAGATATTCATCAGATCTTCACCATATTTTTATGGGACCAAATGACAAGCACCAGCTTTCAATCAAAGAAAGAATGGTCGAAATCGGTTCACACAGTACAGAGAAACGAGGTAACATAAAAAAAAAAAAAAAAAAAGCAACATACAGTCGAATTGAGAACCTCCTCCTTTTTTTGAAGTCGGTTAAAAATAAATAATGCCCGGTAGACTTCCCATACCTTTACATACTATTTTCAACTTTAATGTTATGTAAATGAAATTGATTTTTGCTTCTATTTACTCCGTACTACTTTACTTTTTTAATATCCTTCGGTACTCCAGGGGTTAAAAAGGATAGCGTGCAAATTAAACTCAGCAGTCCTTATATATGTATTTCTTACATATCTCGTGGTACTAATATCGAATGTCTAACCTTTCCGTGTCGCTATTGAGTCAGTACCGCATGGTTATTTCACATGTTAATTTCTATAGTTTTTTTTAATATTTACTTTAAACTATTTCAGTATCCTTTACAATATTTGCTGTAAATAATACTGCCCTGTATTAAACATTGCCTTGCTGGGACGGACTACCTCTAATAAGAGAGGTTGGTAGACTTCACATACCTTCGAAATTCTTATGAGAATTCTCAGGTGTGCAGGTTTCCTCACGATGTTTTCTTTTTACACATATAACTTTAGAAAAGTCAGAGGTATATGCCAATTGGGGTTCGAACATTTAAATCATTTAAACCATTTATTTAGCCAACACACATATTTGCAGAAACATATGACTTTCGTCTTGACAGTTCGTACCGCAACCGACTAGGCTATCGCTGCTATATCTATATACGACCACCACTTTGAGTATAACAAAGAGCATACGTTTAACCTCTCATCTCTCAAAAGGATACCGGTGTTCGGAAAAAGGTAATAAGTAGGCAGTAAATACAAGCCAAAATCAATTTTATTTCCATAACATTAAAGTTAAAAATCGCATGTAAGAACTGCGAGTGCTGCCAGTAATTGTCCGCTTGCCGGCATGCCAATGATACATGAGTGGTTTTCCTTTATCCATTCACTTATCAATACAATAGGTTGTTATTGCGCTTGCGGCCATATTTAATTTAGTTTTGTTTATATTACTATTTTCATGGAAAAATGGGGCAAACGGGCAGGAGGCTCACCTGACGGAAAGTGATCACCGCCGCCCATGAACATCCGCAACACCAGAGTGCTTGCAAATGCGTTGCCGGCCTTTCAGGAAAGAATATGCTCTCTTCTTGAAGGTTCCCAGGTCGTAACTAGGTAACCCGTGGTCACTTACGTAATATAATAAAGTAGAAATAAGTAAATGTAAATATTAATTTTAAATATTTTAATCTGCAAAATTGTAACGAAATTAGTTATATACTACAATAGCTGGCGCTTGCTAAATCTATGAGCGTAATGCTAAATTAACAATATAACAAATTAGTTGATTATACTGCCAACAGATGTCATGCTGGTGGTAGGATATTCATATCCGCCCGGATAGCGACCACCGCACACAGAGTGTAAACCCGCCATAGTGGCACACGCAAGTGTGTCGCGTTCCGGGATCAGCCAGTGTACATCCGGTCTTTGTCGGGGGTATTGAGTTGGGGTACGATGTTTAGCCGTTCTGCGGCTTTCTGAATACTCTGACACTAGACCCTCGACTCCTTCTTCACCTTCTAGCCCATGGCGTAGTGTGAGGAAGCAGGCCGGCATGATAGTGTTGAGTAGCGGGAGATAAATTGTCTCTCGCTACTCGATACTCTAATTGGACGACACTGCGCTTACCATCAGGTGCAGTGTGGTCAGTTTGCCGTGCCAGGATAAAAAAAAAAAATTTTTGGCATAACAGTTTTGTAACATTTGTGTATTTTTTGTCAATAGCGGCAAACATAAGCTGTAAAATGGTGTTTCAATCATTACATTTTATGAAGAATTATAGAAGTTATGGCGTACCGACAAATAACACTTTAGAAATAATGTATAGACTAAGGGAATTTGTTTTTTAAATAAGGATAATTATATAATAAAGTGATGTTGAACTTTGATTTTTTTTATTTATTTTAACTAGTAAGTCACTATCGTACTCAAGGGTGGGCTGGGCTACCTCAGTTTATTTTCAAGAAACAAATATGTAAAAATAAAGCATTTTGTCACGTGACATGAAACACAATCAGTCATGCATGACGTCACCGTTCGAAACATCTAAAACGCTGTGCCAAACGTCTATTAGTTTTGAGGATGGTCACGTCACACGAGAGGCCATGACAGCGGTTATGGTAGCGTTTTGGTGGGAAAAATAAACTTGGTTATTAAAAATGCAAACTAAATCTTGAAACTTATGTTTTATGTTTATTAATGATAATATTTTAATAATAATATAAAATAAAACAGTTTCCAATAAAAAGTCAACTAGCCTTGTTATATAAGGAGGGTTAAATAAAGTGATGTTGAACTTTTATTTTTTTTATTTATTTTTAACCAGTAAGTCACTAGCGTACTAAGGGGTCACAGGCCCCTTATGCTAACTGAACTTCTCAAGAAAGCCCCAAGATCATTTTTGACCGAGTTTCAAATATAACTACGATATGTTTCATAACTAAAATTGTCTGCTTGATGCAATTCATCAAAGCAGACCGCGGGGTAGTGTGAGATTTGGCATAGTTAAGGGTTCTATGGAGAAGGAGTGCAGGTAGCTACTAATTATGTATACACTCTCTTAGCTGGATCTTAGCTCTTAGCTGTAATGGAAGAGAATCCAAAAAAATATATCCAATTATTAATGTATTCTTTACTAGCTGTTGCTCGCGGCTCCACCTGCGTGGAATGTTTTTTTTAACCCTGGGGAACATTATTGTAGTTTTAGGGATCATTATTTTTTCTTGCAATTAAAATAGCCTATATTAATCAGTGATAATGTAGCATTCGAATGGCGAAAGAATTTTTAAAATAGGTCCTGTACTTTTTGAGCCAATTCGTTACAAACATACATACAAATCTTTCCCCTTTATTATATTAGTATAGATAAAAAAAGATCCTGAATAAGTTTAAAACTTTTTTTTATATAAAGAAATACTAAAAAGAGGCAAGGAAATGTTTAGGAGAGGCCTACGTCGTAGAGGCTACGTACTACTCATATTAAGTCATATATACATAGTTATTAGTTACACATATCCAGTAAAATACTTAGTACCTGTCATTTTAACCTAAATTAATTCTATGTTAAGTTTTTTTTATTGTAGTAGAAATAAAGGCTATTTTAATTTTATTTTAATGGAATTTCGACCAGTGGGGACTACTAGTATAACACACAACAGTCACACACAGTCCTGACCCTACGCTGGGTCAAACATATATCGTGGGTATCAAGAACTACACACTACGGTCCCACAACACCCAAACCTGAAACAAATCTATCACAACATTTTTTCTCCGTGCGGGAATCGAACCCACAGCCTCTACAGCTAGCTACTCGCCCACTGTCCCACGGAGGCTATTAATTATTTTGATATAATTATAGCCTTTCATACCAGCACCATGCGTACTAGCTTACTTCACAGCTTCGTGGTGTCTACTACCCCGAAGTAAGAGTTTCTAATGCGTATATTTTTTTTTATCACGGCAAAGTGACCACTCTGCACCTGATGGTAAGCGCAGTGCCGCCCAGTTAGAGTATCAGGTGGCGAGAAACAATGTATCACTCGCTACGCAACACAATCTGCCGCACTGTAGCTGTGGAACAGTTTGCCAGCTACCGTGTTCCCTCCTTCCATGGGTTTTTTAAGCTCTTGAAGCTAAGCAGATATGATTGTGTCGAGTAGCCATGGTTTTCTCTCGGTACTTGATACTCTACCTGGACATGTCATATAAAAAACAGAAGAGCTTAAATCTTTGCTGTCTATTCGATTCCCAAACCAAGATGACTGTCGGTGATCAAGTCCTTATAGTCTTGTAGTCTAGCTTTGCCTGACGTCTCGTATTTCCCGGGGCGTCCCGTATTTAAGGCATAGTCCCGATGTCCCGGCGGGACAGACTGTCCCGTAAATCGATCGATCTACGCTTGATAATTTACTCACACAAACTTCGCTTATGTTTGCTTACAAATAAGTTGAAACGAATAAAAAAATGTTAAAACTGGGTCGATCCTCACAAAAATCCTACTAATCCTATTTCCTACTAATATTATAAATGCGAATGTTTGGATGGATGGATGTTTGTTAATCACGCTATAACGGCTGGACGGATGTGGTTGAAATTTGGTATAGAGATAGATTATAGCCTGGAATAGCACATAGGCAACATTTTTATCCCAGAAAAATGCACGCTTCCTATGTGATAGCAAAATATAGAAAGGTGTAATAATGTATCTATACCTTTTCTTCCAAAATAATCTTCACGCGGGCGGAGCCGCGGGCTACATCTAGTATAAAAATAAAATCGCAAAACTATTTTGTTTTTTATTTGTCCTGGGTAAACCGTAAATCCCGTATCCGTAATTCGTATGTTTTTCCCATTGAAGCATATGTCCCTTATAGCCTGAAAATCTGGCAACTCTAATGATGCCCACGATACAGAACCTAGTGTGGAGTGGCTTTGTTTGTTTACCTACTAAAAATATATAAAACATACTAGCGGAACGTGCAGACGTCGTCCTGCCCGGAAAAGTATCGCCACACCGACTGCAGCGCAATCTGCCGGGCTGATTTGTGAATCTAAATCATCCAGGGCGCCACCCAAACGCATACAAAAAAAACCATTCAAATCGGTCCAGCCGCTCAGGAGGAGTTCAGTGACATACACACGTACAGTAGAGTTATATATATAACTAGCTGTAGCTCGCGGCACGCCCGCGTGGAGGTCATGTTTGGGAGAAAAGGTGTACAATCCAGAAACCTGTAAATTCATCAGTGCTTCTCTACAATATGATGCATGTATCATACATATAAACCTTCCTCTTGAATCACTCTATTAAAAAAAAGCGCTTCAAAATCCGTTGCGTAGTTTTGAAGATTTAAGCATACATATAATGGTTTTATTTTACAGCTATAATGCCTCAAGCGAGACGCAAAACGCCCTTCAGCGGAAAGGTGAAAAAACAGCAGCTACAGTCGAAGAAAATGGGCAAAACATTTTTGACGACTAGTAAGTGTTTTTACTCCTGTTGCAAGGAATCCAGCCCATATGGCACATATTCCAATTGAAACATAAAGTTACAATCGTAATACGTACACTGACATTATACCGGGATCAACTTTCACACTGCACCTGATGATAAGTGCCGTCCAATTAGACTATCGAGTAGCGAGAGACAATGCAACCCTCGCTACTGGACTCCATCATATCAGCTGAGCACAAACAAAAAGAACCCAGGATCATAGGAAGGAGGGAACACGGTAGCTGGCAAACTGTTCCACAGCTTTATGTTTTTTTTTATTTTATTATTATTCTGGCGCGGCAAAGTGACCACACTGCACCTGATGGTAAGCGCAGTGCCGTCCAGATAGAGTATCAAGTAGCGAGATACAGTCTATCCCTCGCTACTCAACACAATCATGCCCGCCTGCTGTTTAGCTTCTTCACACTACGCCTAAAGGAGCCAGGATCATAGGAAGGAGGGAACACGGTAGCTGGCAAACTGTTCCACAGCTTGATGGTGCGGCAAAAATACGAGTTTGCGAACCTCTTGGTTCGGGCCGGGGTAGTAGACACTCCGAAGCTGTGGCTCCGCAATCCAGTACGCGTGGTTCTGGTATGGAGGGAGAGGATGGTATAAGATCAAACAATTCTTCAGAGCATTCATGGTGTCAAAGATACGAATTACATCCTCTTGGTTCGGGCCAGAGTGATACCACGAAGCTTTGTAAGCCAGGACACGTGGACTTCAGAGATGGAAGACACCACGAAATTGTGGCTCCGTAAGCCAGTACGCATGGTTCTGGTCGATAGTCGCCCATTCTTATAATAATAATAAAACTAGCCCTGAATCAAACAGTGTCCTACTGCTGGGCACGGGCCTCCTCTACTAATGAGAGGGGCAAGCTTAGTCCACAATGCGGTTTGGTAGACTTCACAAACCTTCGAAATTCATATGAGAATTCTCAGGTATGCAGGTTCCCTTACGATGTTTTCTTTCGTTAAAGCAAGCTATAATTATTAACAATTAATACACACGTAACTTTAGAAATGTGTGAGGTGTATGTATGTCATTTGTTTTCGAACATACGACCTTTATCTTGACAGTCCGTACCGCAACCGTTTAGGCTATCGCTGCCCATTCTGGAACTACTTTTTGACCGACTTAAAAAAAGGAGGACTTGAAGACGCCTGGACCGATTCGAGAAATTCTTTTTTTGTTTAAAAGGGTATACTTCCCAGGTGGTCCCATTGGCCTCAAGTCAGGATCGGATGATGGGATCTCTGAAAAATCGAGGACAACCCAAAAAACCCTCCTTCCTATGATCCTGGGTCCTTTATGCGTAGTGTGAAGAAGCTAAACAGTAGGCCGGCATGATTGTGTTGAGTAGCGAGGGATAGACTCTTTCGCTACTTTATACTCTAAATGGACGGCACTGCGCTTACCATCAGGTGCAGTTTTGTCACTTTGCCGTGCCAGAATAAAAAATAACTTTGTTTACAGCGTCTTCTGGTGCCAGTGCGTATGATGTACTGTCCCTGAATTACCAACCTGGCAGTCGAGGAGGTCGGGATACCAACCGATACGCCTTGAAGTTCTACAGAGAATCTGATGAAGAGCTGAAGATTAAGAAAGAGGACGCGCTGTGAGTCACTTGTATAAAACTTAAGTATAATAAACGGCCGGATAATCTTGGGAGAGGCCTACGTCCAACGGTGGACTGACACCGGCTGATGATGATGATGATGATGAATAAACGGCATCGGCGCAGCGGGCGAGTATCCGGTTGTGAGACGAGAGGGCGTGGGTTCGATTCACGAACCGAGACAGAAATTTGTTTCGAGTCTAGGTGTGTTTTTTTTATCCAGGCGGCAAAGTGACCACACTACACCTAATGGCAAGCTCAGTGCCGTCCAATTATAGTATCGAGTAGCGAGAGACTATCTATCTCTCGCTACTCAACACAATCATGCCGGCCTGCTTCTTCACACTACGCCATGGGCAAGAAGGTGAAGAAGCAGTCGAGGGTCTAGTGTCAGAGTACTCAGAAAAACCGAAAAACACCCAAACATCGTACCCAACTCCTAGACCTTCGACAAAAACCGGATGTACTCTGGCTGATCCCGGCACTATGGCGGGTTTTACACCCTGTGTACGGTGGTCGCTATCCGGGCGGATATGAATATCCTACCACTAGCGGTGTAGTCTCTCGTAGTGGATACCTACGTTACAGGTTTGGTGTCAGCACTATGTATGTGACTGATGAGTGTATTTATTTATTACTGGCTGGCTGCTAGTTATTTTTGAAAGAAAGTGTATAAAATCCATGGGTCCATCTTAAGCTATTACATCTTTCTATAATATTTTGCTATCCCATAGGAACCGTGCATTTTTCAGATCCCATCAGGCGTTCTGGCGTGATTGTTTAACAAACATCCGTCCGAACATTAGCATTTGTAAAATTAGAAGTGGTAGATCCACGCTGTAGACATATTTGGCTACAGCATGAATGGGCCGGCTCGACCGGGGTGGTACCACTGTCTCACAGAAAACCAACGTAAAGTGACAGTTTACTGTCGCGTTTCGTATGGTAAGTGAGATATCCGGAGGCCCAGATTCCCCCTTCCCTTCCCTAATCCCTATTCCTGTCCTTTAAGGCCGACAGCGCATACATGATACTTTCGGTATTGTGGATGTTCATGGGCGGTGGAGATCACTTAACATCAGGTGACCCACTGGCTCGTATGTCGGACTATGATATAAAAAAAAATAGCATAATAAGATTTAATGTAAATCAATGTCAATAATAATAATCAATCCAACAGGAAATCCCTCAACCCAGTCCCGGAGAAGGACATGGAAGTGGACCCCTATGATTACTTCCCTAAGGAGTTGTCGTTCCCGAAACGTCCCCCGTGGGACTTCGACATGACCCCGGCGCAACTGGATGCCCAGGAACAGAAATATTTTCGGGTAAGTACTTCCAGCTAGTACGTGTTCCTTCTTATGATCCTGGCTCCTAGTGTGAAGCTATTCAGCATGTATGGTTGTGTCCAGCCCTGTGGAATGGGGTCGTTTGGAGAATTCATAGCATTTCCCTACTTTTTTTATTATAAATAATATAATAATAATAATAGCCCTGTATTAAACGTTGTCCCACTGCTGGGCACGGGCCTCCTCTACTAATGAGAGGGGTTAGGCCGTAGTCCACCACGCTGGCCTAATGCGGGTTGGTAGACTTCACAGACCTTCGAAATTCGTATAAGAATTCTCAGGTATGCAGGTTTCCTCACGATGTTTTTCTTCACAGTTAAAGCAAGCGATAATTAACATTTAATACACACATAACTTTAAAAAAGTCAGAGGTGTATGCCACTTGGGTTTCGAACATACGACTTCCGCCTTGACAGTCCGTACCTCAACCAACTAGGCTATCGCTGCTTTTTTTTATTAATTTAATCAAAAAGTTACATTATCTATAAAACCTATTATTGAGAAAAAATTATAAATCCGAACAAAAATAAGTAAATTACGCCATCAAATCTGCTGGAAGGAGTAATTGTCAAATGACAGTAAATATAGGATGTGAGCCGTGACGTCACCTCTCAGTATGGCCGTTACTGTGCTGTTGTGCGAGGGAGATAGCGATATGTTTCCACTACGCAACCATTTTTGCTCATACCAATATTTTAAATAAATGTTGTGACCTCATATTTCAAGCAATTTTGATTATGTTTTCGCAAGACTTTCTTTTTGACCGACTTCAAAAAAAGAAGGAGGTTTTCAATTCGACGGAATCTTTTTTTTTATGTATGTTCCCCGATTACTCGAAGACGCCTGGACCGATTCGAGAAATTCTTTTTTTGTTTAAAAGGGTATACTTCCCAGGTGTTCTCATTGGCACCAATGAATTGATGATGGGATCCCAGACAAATCGAGGGCAACCCTCAAACTTTATAGGAACGCATAATTCGTTTTATTGAAGTCGCTGTATTTTTTATATTATATTCGGTTACATATCGAATAATGTACAAAATTAAACACAGGAAACCTTATTTCCAATGTCTAAAAAGCATTCTTTTTCCAGACGTACATAGACGACCTGCAAGCGTCAGGACACTGGAAGGATATGTCATACTTCGAAATGAACCTCGAGACCTGGAGGCAGCTGTGGCGTGTGTTAGAAATGTGCGACATATTGTTACTGATCGTCGATGTCAGATATGCGGTAAGTGTTACGATAGTGGCGCCATCTATTGTCTATGGTACTGTTATAACCCTTATTTCTATGCACATAAAGCGCACTCAGCATTTCATCATATGACGATGTTTTATTCCATTGGAAGTTGCATTGTCAGCACTTTGGCCATTTTACTTTAATACATTTAAATTATTCAATTAGCAGTTCAGTTACAATTTAGACCTCGCGGGGTACGGTTTAGCCGCTCAGAAATTCGGAAGTCAGTGTGTGTGTATATGTAATTAAGTTTTCT
This sequence comes from Laothoe populi, assembly GCA_905220505.1. Classification (NCBI taxonomy): domain Eukaryota; kingdom Metazoa; phylum Arthropoda; class Insecta; order Lepidoptera; family Sphingidae; genus Laothoe; species Laothoe populi. Next base: position 1,731,082 of record HG992174.1, read on the forward strand.
TAATAAATATAGTGTGGTAGAAGTCGTAGTTTTTTTTTAAAAAGACAAACAGGCTCGGTCGCCTAACAGTACGTGTGCATGGAATATTCCAGAATGGAGTGCATCTAGAAACTTCTACACAGTATATTGTAGAAGTCTGAGGGCATTTGCTGGTGGCAGGGTATTCATATCCACCCGGATAGAGACAACCGTACACAGGGTGTAAAATCGACCATAGTGGCACAAGTGTGTCGCTTTCCGGGATCAGTCAGTGTATATTAGGTTTTTGTCGGGTTCTAGAATTGGGGTACGATGTTCTGAGTACACTGACACTAGACCCTCGGCCGCTTCACCTTCTTGCCCATGTAGTGTGAAGAATCAGGCCGTCATGATTGTGTTGAGTAGCGAGGGATAGATTTTATTTAAGGCACTGAGCTTACCATCAGGTGCAGTGTGGTCACTTTGCCGTGCCTTGAAAAGACTTGTAGAGGAATGGGTGATAATGTTCCTCTAGCGAAGGGGGGTATCTCCAGTCAGGCAGGTGTTATGCCCGACCGGCCGCGGCCCTCCAACCATTGATATTTGTATCTTGTATTTATACAATGTGCTGCGCAATAGGCTATTTGACTAATTTTCGAAAATGATTTAAAACTATTATTTATTACATAATAAGCACACTATATTGATATTTCCGGAAAATCTACTGTATTTTTAATAAAAATCAATGTTAAAGTTTAAATCTCCAAAACCGCGGCAAAAACGCTATTTCTGTAATGGCGCTGATCATATGACACGTGTGACGTCACATGCAAGTAAACAAGCTAATAATGATAAGCAAAGCTAAGTTTATGATAATTGTTTTATCAACAATTATCATGAAACTGCTTCAAAAATAGATCAACAATAGAATTTATCACCCAGAAAACATAAAACGCGAACTAAAATCACTCGAAGAAACTATGCTTACTTGCGTGTGACGTCACCAGAGTTGCAACCAATCACAGAGTGTTCACATCTCATATAAAATTAAAAAAAAAATGTATTTTATTTCGTTTAATTTGTAAAAAATATACATTATTTTGTTTAAGGTTAAGTGAAATATGGTTTTTTAAGCTATTGTCTAACAGGATGACCACAATTTGCAGTGTATTTCCAATGTTGTCAAATAGCCTATTTTAACTACCGCGATCCAGCCTGGCGTCATTGCTATCTCGTCGGTGTGAGGCGCTTGTGTGCCGCCACAGACCTGACCAAATATATGTCTGTAACACAAACATTTGTCCCGGTGTGGGAACCCACGGCCTCTCGTTTCACATTTGGCTAATCACCTACTGCGCCACGGAGGCTGTCTAATATTTTTTTTTGTCCAGGGCATGATGTTCCCCCCATCACTGTACGAGTACATCGTCAAGGAGGGCAAGAGTATGATCCTGGTATTGAATAAGATTGACCTGGTGCCAGCGGCCGTGGTGTGTGCGTGGAGACAGTACCTGAGTACCAAGTATCCGGGACTACGGGTCCAGTACTTCACGTCATGTCCAGGGTATAACTTGCGCGGAGCCACCAGCGATAAGGCCGGTATGTTGAAGATGGATGTTTTTTTGTGTAACCTTTGATCTTTTGTGACCTTGACCTTATATGTGACCTTTGACCTTTTGTGTGGCTTATGACCATGTATGTGAGCTATAAACTTTTATTTAATCTGTAATTTTTGTGTGACCTTTGACCTTGTATGTGACCTTACACCTTGAATGTGAGTTTGACCTTTTGTGTGACATGGGATCTTGTATGTGCCCTATAACCTTTAACTTGTCCTTTGTCCTTTCAAGTGTCCTTTGACCTTTTGGTGACCTTTTTCCCATGTCACCTCGGAACTTCTAGGCTTGAAGTATGGATAGGGCCTTCAAGCGACCTACACAAACTTGAACAATTACTTATCTATTTATTCTTTTAGGTCTTCAAGTCCGTCGCCGTAAGGGTAGACAGAGGATGTGCGCGGAGGGCGCGACGAAGATTCTAGAAGCTTGCAAGGACATCGTCCAAGGGGAAGTTGATTTGAGCTCTTGGGAGAAGAAGATTAAAGAGGAAACGGATGTGGAATTTGACGATGAAGAAACGGAAATTGGTGAGAGCATGAGATGTATCCTCTAGTAGCTGTGAAATGAGGTCGTGGGCTCGATTCCCGCGAGAGGAATGTTTGTATGACAGATTTGTTTCGGGTCTAGATTTTGAGGGTAGTCTCTCGTAGTTCATACCCATTATACAGGACCTAGTGGGGGTAAAGACTATATGTGTGACTGTTTGGTGTATTTATTTATAATTATAAAAAAGATTATCATAGCCTGCAAAAGTACACCGACTTCAATAAAAACACAAGTTGCGTCCCTATAAAATTTGAGGGTTGCCCTCGATTTTCTGAGATCCCATCATCAGATCCTGACTTGGTGCCAATGGGACCACCTGGGAAGTATACCCTTTTAAACAAAAATAGAACTTCTCGAATCGGTCCAGGCGTCTTCGAGTAATCGGGGTACATACATAAAAAAAAGATTCCGACCGAGAACCTCCTCCTTTTTTGAAGTCGGTTAAATAATGTACTGCAGAATTGTAGGTGGTGAAAAAATCTACAGTACATCATGTATATTTTACATTTTCATTCAAAATTACTTAATACTGTAGAGAGCGCTGTAATTTTTTTATTTTTGTTTGTAAATTACAAAAGGCCCACGGCTGAGTTTCTTGGTGCTTCTTCTCAGACCAGTGGGCATTTCCGAAGCACCAGTAGACCTTAACATTATTATGACATGTAAAAAGTGCCCATAGTGGCCTAATTTACAAAATAAATGATTTGATTTGATTTGTTTTAGGTGAAACAATAATCGAAAAGACGGATACAAGTTTCTACGCCCACGAGAGATACAAGAACGGTGTGTTGACTATAGGCTGTGTGGGACAACCCAACGTGGGCAAGTCGTCACTGATGAATGCGATAATGGGAAGGAAGATCGTGTCCGTTTCTAAAACGCCGGGGCATACCAAACACTTCCAGACCATATACTTGACGCCGCAGGTGAGTTTGAGCGAGTGGTAGAACCCCGGTTTTGTGTGGTAGCACCCCGGGTTTGTGTGGTAGGACCCCGGTTTTTTGTGGTAGAACAGCGGTCGTGGCGGGAATATGTGTGTGCACTTGTGTTCGGGTTGCGATGACTATGAAGGCAAATTATTAGGAATTATGTAGATTTAAAGCGATAGTGAATAGTGTGAAACGAGAGGCCGTGCGTTCGATTCCCACACCGGGACATATGTTTGTGTGACAGACAGATATTAGTGTCTGAGGTCTGTGTGTTGTGAGAGCGTGCAACTCTCTAGGTCCCTGATACCCACCGGCCATGACACAAGACTCGTATCTTAGTGTGGGGTCGGGGCTATGTGTGTGACTGTTGGGTGTTACTTATTATTTATTTATTTTTATTGTTCACAGGTCCGTCTGTGCGACTGCCCGGGACTGGTGTTTCCGTCCAAAGTGCCCCGGCCGATACAGATCTTGATGGGGTCCTATCCCATAGCGCAGTTGAGGGAGCCATACACTGCCATAAGGTAAACACTTATTAACTATTGGTTCCAGGCAGACATTGCCCTGGCATAAACTGCCTTTTTTATGCTGGCACGGCAAAGTGACCACACTGCACCCGATGGTAAGCGCAGTGCCGTCCAATTAGAATATAGTAGAGAGACGATCTATCCTCCGCTACTCAACACAATCATGCCGTCACATCATTCCTCTGTCACCAAAATGTCAGAGGAATAATGTCAATCTCCCAAATTCATAATCGATAATTTATGTCTTCAAAATATCGATTCTGAACTTGTATCTACCTTCCCAATCGGCGCTTAGGCGTTAATCTGTCTATAATGTACACATTTAAATAAATTAATAGATTTTTATTCGATTCTGAACTCTTTAAGAACCATATTTTATCTACCTATCCGTTAAGTTTTGACGTGGAAGTAAATTTGTAGGTAACCTGCACATATATCTATCCTCAATTATATTCTAAATATCGATTATCGCCGACGATAAGTATCGATTCTGAACTCTTTGAGAACAATCGTTTCAAATATCTGACATTCAGGATTCGGGCGTAAATCAGGTAAACCTACACAGATTAACAAATACATATTTATGTTCAACTACATTTTAAGAAATATCGATTATTGACGACCGAGTATCGATTCTGAACTGAGAACAATCGTTTTTCTAACCGTTCAGGACTCGGACGTAAATATGTCAATAACCAACACAATTAACAAATAGATCTTTATCTTCAACGAGATTTTATGAAATATCGATTATGGATGACCATAAATATCGATTTTAACTCGTGGACAAATGTTTTTTATTTTGTTTTTTATATCATAGTCCGACATACGAGCCAGTGGGTCACCTGATGTTAAGTGATCTCCACCGCCCATGAACATCCACAATACCGAAAGTGTCATGTATGCGCTGTCGGCCTTAAAGGACAGGAATAGGGACTACGGAAGGGAAGGGGGAATCTGGGCCTCCGGATATCTCACTTACCATACGAAACGCGACAGTAAACTGTCACTTTACGTTGGTTTTCTGTGAGACAGTGGTACTACCCCGGTCGAGCCGGCCCATTCATGCTGTAGACAAATATGTCTACAGCGTGGCTCTACCACTTCTAAAACTATGTACCTATATTCTCAACTTGAGCTTTAAGTTATCGATACATTAATGATAATGATTTTTAAGTTCGCTTTTAGCGATGAGACCGCCTATTTTAACTTACTCTAGTTTTAATGTTTCTTGTTGTAATGTTATTATGTTGGTGTGTAATAACGAGTTATCTATCTATCTATAGCTGCCTCGGTGGCGCAGTTGTAATTGCGCATGCGTTACGTCTGCTGCGCTGAGGTCTCTTCGATCCCCGGGTCGGGTAAAGTGATATTGGGTTTTTCTAACTAGAAATTCTCAGTATTAGTCCGGAGTCTGGAATTTGTGCTCGGTGTGGCGATAGGCTCGCCCCCTATCGCATTATGGGACCGAAATTCTGCGAAAAGTGGGTGTACTAGTGTACACCTCTGCCTACCCCTTCGGGGATTACAGGCGTGAGTGTATATGTATGTATTTATCTGTCTAAGTTATCGATACATTTTACCGATTATTTTTAGATACATGGCGGAACGTTTGAATCTACCTCAGTTATTGAGAATCAATCATCCAGAGAATGACGACACCTGGTCACCCCGGGATATATGCGACGGTTGGGCCAAAAAACGAGGGTACTTGACCGCTAAAGCTGCTAGGTAAGTCTAAAACCATTATGACAGCCTCGAAAAGTACACCGACGTAAAAAAAACACATTATGCATCCCTATAAAATTTGCTGGTGGTAGGTGGATATTTATATCCGCCCGAATAGCGACCACCGTACACAGGGTGTAAACCCGCCATAGTGGCACACGCAAGTGTGTCGCGTTCCGGGATCAGCCAGTATACATCCGGTTTTTCTCGGGGGTCTAGAGTTGGGGTACAATGTTTGGCCATTTTGCGGCCTTCTGAGTACTCTGACGATAGACCTTCGACCGCTTCTTCACCTTCTTGCCTATGGTGTAGTGTGAAGGAGCAGGCCGGCATCATTGTGTTGAGTAGCGGGGGATATATCGTCTCTCGCTACTCGATACTCTAATTGGACCGCACTTCGCTTACCATCAGGTGCAGTGCAGTCACTTTGCCGTGCCAGGATAAAAATTGAGGGTTGCCCTCGATTTTTCTGAGATCCCATCATCAGATCCTGACTATGGCACAGTTTGCTGGTGGTAGGATATTCATATCCGGCCTTACTTAGGTGCAGTGTGGTCACTTTGCCGTGCCAGGATAAAATGAATTTTATGAATCCGAACAAAAATAAGTAAATTATAGGTCATTCAAATCTGCTGGAACGGGTAGATGTCAAATTACAGTTAAATGATGCATGATATGAGTCGTGACGTCACCTCTCAGAATGGCCATTACTGTGCCGTTGTGCGAGGGAGATAGTGATATGTTCCCACTACGTATATATTTTTGCTCATACCAATATTTAAACCTTCTTTAAACGAGACTTAAGAAGAGTAGTCTTTAAACGGTAGGCAGCGGCTCTGCTGTGCCCTGGCATTGCAGAAGTCTATGGGCGGCGTTGACTACTTACCATCAGGTGGCCCGTCTGCTCGTCTGTCTATCGAGGTTCAACGGTAGGCAGCGGCTTTGCTGTGCCATGGCATTGCAGAAGTCTATGGGCGGCGTTGACTACTTACCATCAGGTGGCCCGTGAGCTCCGCTGCCTATTAAGGCAATAAAAAAATAAAAATTATAAAACACATAGTCCTGACCCCAGACTAGGTGTATCGTTGGAATCAACGAGCGACTACGGACAACGCACACACCCGAGATACATATCAACTGTCACGTAAACTGTCTCGGGGCGGGAATAGAACCCACAGCGTCGATTATCAGTCGGCTATTTGCCCACTGCAGCGATAGCCTAGTTGGTTGCGGTACGGACTGTCAAGACGAAAGTTAGTCGAAATCCAAGTGGCATACACCTCTGACTTTTATAAAGTTATGTGTGTATTAAAATGTTAATTATCGCTTGATTTAACGGTGAAGGAAAACATCGTGAGGAAACCTGCATATCTGAGAGTTTTTCGAAGGTATGTGAAGTCTGCCAACCCGCATTAGGCCAGCGTGGTGGACTAAGGCCTAACCCCTCATTAGTAGAGGAGGCCCGTGCCCAGCAGTGGGACAATGTTTAATACAGGGCTAGTATTATTATGCGCCCTTGCGCCATGGAGACTGTCAACTCTTAATATTTTTGAATGCCCATTTATTTATTTATTTATACTTTATTGTACACCAGAACAGCAATATTAACAGTACATTGCAATAAACTTAAAATAGAATGTACAAACGGCGACCTTATCGCTAACTGCGATCTCCAGACAACCTTTAGATGGATTGGATTTGAAGAGAAACAAAAAGTAATGGGTGGTCATAGTAGGGTATACGATGATACAATATAGGGGTGTACGATGTAACGTATGACATTATATCTCAGCACCTCATATATCTTATAGCTTCACGGTGCTGGTAGGCAAAACAACAGTTGCAAGCCACACTTGCAAGTTTTTAAAACGACAGAATAACATCGACAAAGGATTTTTACCAGCGACATATGATGTACAGCAAAATACATAGACATAACATACTATAATATCCTACATATATTAAATATAGTTATATACTACGTACACTACGATATAATAATAGATTTTACCTATTCTTTCGGCACGCTACATGCTAGGTGTGGTTCACTCGAGAATTTAGCTGGTGGTAGGATATTCATATCCGCCCGGATAGCGACCACCGTACACAGGGCGAAAAACCCGCCATAGTGGCACACGCAAGTGTGTCGCGTTCCGGGATCAGCCAGTGTACATCCGGTTTTTTGTCGGGGGTCTGGTGTTGGGGTACAATGGCCATTTTACGGCCTTCTTAGTACTCTGACACTAGACCCTCGACCCCTTCTTCACCTTGCCCATGGCGTAGTGTGAAGAAGCAGGCCGGCATGATTGTGTTGGGTAGCGGGGATAGATCGTCTCTCGCTACTCAGTACTCTATTTGGACCGCACTGCGCTTACCATCAGGTATAGTGCGGTCACTTTGCCGTGCCAGGATAAAAAAAAAAAGAATCGAACAGGAAGTCCAATACGACGGCAGACAGGCCGTGTATAAATGTAGCTTTTTTAAATGAAAGCTTATTTAGTTGATGTGTAAATACATTCAGGAATTTAGAAAATATAAATATATTTAATCGATTTAAATATATATGTTTAACGATAATCGATTTTAATCACAGATTATAAATGTTTTGTAAACGATTTTTGGGGGTTTAGTTAAATACAAAAGTTTGTACTTGTTTTAGATTGGACACGTATCGAGCTGCGAACAGTTTACTCCGAATGGCTTTGGACGGAAAGATTTGCGTATGGCTGAGACCTCCCGGATACACTGAACAGAAAGGTATGATCATTTTGCGAGTGATTTCATAGTCTATATATATATTGTTATTATTTATAAGTGGTAGAGCCACGCTGTAGACATATTTGTCTACAGCATGAATGGGCCGGCTCGACCGGGGTAGTACCACTGTCTCACAGAAAACCAACGTAAAGTGACAGTTCACTGTCGCGTTTCGTATGGTAAGTGAGATATCCGGAGGCCCAGATTCCCCCTTCCCTTCCCTAATCCCTATTCCTGTCCTTCAAGGACGACAGCGCATACATGATACTTTCGGTATTGTGGATGTTCATGGGCGGTGGAGATCACTTAACATCAGGTGACCCACTGGATCGTTTGTTGGACTATGATATATAAAAAAAATATTTGGTGTTTTATATACTAGCTTTTGCCTGCGAAAATATTTCATGTACAGACAAAGTGCTTTATAGTATAGATAATTGGGGACAAGTGGCATCCACCTCTGACTTTTCTAAAGTTATGTGTGTATTAAATGTTAATTATCGCTTGCTTTAACGGTGAAGGAAAACATCGTGAGGAAACCTGCATATTTGAGAATTCTTATATGAATTTCGAAGGTATGTGAAGTCTACCAACCCGCATTAGGCCAGCGTGGTGGACTAAGGCCTAACACCTGTCTAGCAGTGGGACAATGTTTAATGCAGGGCTACCATTATATATGTAAAACATTTAATTTTCACATTTTTACAGACCAATTTGAGACATGCGACGAAATTAAATACGTGAAATGGGTCCAAGCGCAATCAGCAGAGGACCAACTTACTGTATCGTCTGAAGAGGAAAGGTCCCAGAGCGATGATGACCCTGATGACCCCGATGACTCTGATGACAGTGATGACAGTAGTGTCGGTGATACGGCCGCTATGGCTAACACGTTCGCCGCTTTAGCTGGGGATGATTAAATCCATTATATACCGACGGTTGGCTATTTGATTAGCGATAATTTAAGTATTAACTTCTTATGAGAGGGTAAACCGCTTCGTAGCGTAACGCGTTACGGCGCCACTCTGTCTGGGTTCTTTATTCATTTCCATCTTTTTTTATCCAAAGTGACCACACTGCACCTGATGGTAAGCGCAGTGTCGTCCAATTAGTGTCGAGTAGCGAGAGACAATCTATCTACCGCTACTCAACACAATCATGCCGGCCTGCTTCTTCACACTACGCCATGGGCAAGGTGAAGAAGCGGGCGAGGGTCTAGTGTCAGAGTACTCTGAAGGCCACAAAACGGCCTAATATCGAACCCCAACTCTAGACCCCCGAAAAAATTCTGTCGTTCCATAATCTCTGTGCTATATTTATTTGAAGTAAATTTCTTTATTTTGCGATTTTGAGTTAACCATATTCGAAATGAGATATTTCTACATCTTTTGAGCCTAGTTTCAAATTTTTTTGTGCACTTTTTTGGTGATCAGTTGGTAAAACAGGGTCTTTTTCAGACATTTATTTTAGAAAATAAAAACCATTATGATAGTCTCAAAAAGTGCACCGACTTCAATAAAAAACACATTATATGCGTCTCTATAAAATTTGAGGGTTGCACTCGATTTTTCTGGAATCATCAGATCCTGACCTGGTGCCAATGGGAGCACTTGGGAAGTATATCATTTTAAACAAAAAAATAATTTCTCGAATCGGTTCAGGCGTCTTGGAGTAATCGGGGAACATACGTAAAAAATAACCTCCTTTTTTGAAGTCGGTTAATAATGCCCATAAATGCGTAAGAATAAGTCATAAAGATGCAGTACGTGCTTACAAGTAATATATTGATTCTACTAAAATCCACGCAATTGTTTTTATAAGTGATTTTTTTTCGAAAAACAAAAAAAACTGTAAACCTCTCCTGTAACTTTTCCAAAAATACCGCTTAAGTCAAAAAGCCCGTCAACTGAATTGTATTTGAGTGATGTTTGTCAAATCGATAAGAGGCGTTTGAATTTTAAGTATATGTTTCAGAAATCGATTTGAATCGATCATATTGCAATCTATTATTTAATTATATCGATTAATATTTAAAGACATACAGCGGTTATAGACTGCCTCGGTGGCGCGGTTGTAATTGCGCATGCGTTACGACTGCTGTGCTGAGGTCTCGGGTTCGATCCCCGGGTCGGGTAAAGTAATATTGGGTTTTTCTATCTAGAAATTCTCAGTATTAGCCCGGAGTCTGGAATCTGTCCCGGTATGGCGATAGGCTCGCCCCCTATCACATTATGGGACCGAAATTCGGCGAAAAGTGGGTGTACTGGTTACACCTCTGCCTACCCCTTCGGGGATTACAGGCGTGAGTGTATATGTATGTATGTACATACAGCGGTTATATTATGATTTCGCCGCTATAAATTGATGTTTTAAACAATATATTTTATCAGTACATGGTATCTTTTTTAAATATAAGAAATGGAATACGGCTATTTTGCAATAAAACGAAATTTACGGATTCTATCGCGGTTTATTTCTTTTTTAACCCGACGTTTCGAAGGCTTTATAGCTATCGTGGTCACGGGGGAGACTGAGTTGTATGTCGTCACGAAAGTATAGCGTGTAAGTTTTATTGCAATGTATAATATTCGCGTAAACATAAGAAACCATTATGGCTATTTTTTTCGATAGTAATTGAATCGATTTGTGATAAAATATGTATCGATACTTTATGTATTACTTGTTGAAATCAGAGATGTCGATTTCTGTAGATGAAGATGCTTCATTTATATTTGAATTAGTAAATATAATTCGATTCAATTAATAAGACGTATTTTTGAAAATGTGATTCAAAATTTAAATTATTTATTATTTATTGATATTTGTTGAAAATATTAGTAAAATCGAATGAAATTGAATGTAGCAATAATTATTTTTAGAAAAAAATATTTAAATCGATTAGTCTCATGCATCACAATCGATTAACAGAAGTTAATTTAATTTTTATACTGTATATGTGCCCTAATTCTAGTATAAGAACAATTTTAATTTTTCTCGGGGGTCTAGAGTTGGGGTACAATGTTTGGCCATTTTGCGGCCTTCAGAGTACTCTGACAATAGACCCTCGACCGCTTCTTCACCTCCTTGCCCCATGGCGTAGTGTGAAGGAGCAGGCCGGCATGATTGTGTTGAGTAGCGAGGGATGGATCGTCTCTCGCTACTCGATACTCTAATTGGACCGTACTGCGCTTACCACCAGGTGCAGTGCGGTCACTTTGCCGTGCTAGGATAAAAAAAAATAAGATTTTAAATCGATTTTTATCGATTCTTAAGAATCGATTGCTTAGAGACTCGCTAATTATATTCTATATTAAGCAATATTATGCATTTAAAAGCAACTGAGGCAACTAAATAATTTGAATTTGATTAAAATATATATAGTTTGTGTAATTTGAAATTCTGTGTCTTATTGTATATGTGGTACGTGTCAAAATTGAATGGCAATGTTACATATGTAATTATGTACTTTATTTATTTTTATTAAATAATGAAATCTTGAATTGTCTTTTCATTTATACTAAAATGGTTCATATCTTGAAATCTTTCAAAATTTTTAAGAGTTTTGACTGTCTCGGTGGCGCAGTTGTAATTGCGCATGCGTTACGACTGCTGTGCTCATGTCTCGGGTTCGATGCCCGGGTCGAGTAAAGTGATATTGGGGTTTTCTATCTACAAATTTTCAGTATTAGCCCGGAGTCTGGAATCTGTAACTGGTATGGCAATAGGCTCGCCCCCTATCACATTATGGGACCGAAATTCGGCGGAAAGTGGATGTACTAGTTACAGCTCTGCCTACTCCTTCGAGGATTACAAGTGTGAGTTTATATGTATGTAAGAGTTTTGAAAGTGAATTCTACTTTTTTCTATTTTTTTATCCTGGCACGGCAAAGTGACGTAGTGCCGTCCAATTAGAGTATCGAGTAGCGAGAGACAATCTATACCTCGCTACTCAACACAATCATGCCGGCCTGCTGTTTAGGCTTTGGGCCTCCGGAATAGAGGTGGGGGGAGTTCCGTGCCCAACAGTGGGACTTAAGACTATCCTTTAACCCTTGTATAGAATCGAGGACATGGATTACCACCGAGCAGGGCCACATTGTCTCGAAGCTGTTTTTGTCCCGCTATGCAAATAAATAAATAAAATTGTACCAACCTTTTAACGACCTCGGTGGCCGTTGTAATTGCGCATGCGTTACAACTACTGTGCTGAGGTCTCGGGTGCGATCCCCGGGTCGGGTAAAGTGATATTTGGCTTTTCTATTTAGAAACACTCTGTATCAGCCCGGAGTCTGGAATTGTGCCCGGTATGGCGATAGACTCGCCATATCACATCATGGGACCGTAATAAATTTGGCGAAAAGTGGGTTTACTGGTTACACATCTGACTACCCCTTCGAGGATTACAGACGTGGCTGTAAATGTATCTACCAGCCCTGGATTATTTTCTTACACATTGATATTGACTTCTCGAACGCCTTTAATACCGTCAGTCACGACATCCTCCTATCGATCCTTTCCCATCTTATGATCTCTCCAGAAGCGCTAGAATGGTTCTCATCTTATATTTGTGGGCGTCAGCAGTCGGTGCGCCTTGATGCTTCCTCATCTAATTGGTGCAATATCGACTCTGGTGTCCCTCAAGGCGGCATTCTCTCCCCGTTGTTATTTTCTATATTTATCAATCTCTTGTCTGTAAATCTTCAGTGTGCATACCATCTGTATGCCGATGACTTGCAGTTGTACTCTCAGGCTGGCGTCGATTGTGTGTCCGCAGCTGTGGCCAGTGTGAATAAGGACCTGGTATACTTAAAAGGTTGGTCTAACAGTTTTGGTTTGTCTGTCAACCCAACCAAATGTCAGGCTATTATCGTGGGTAGCTCAAGATTATTGAGCAGACTGGACATCTCAACTGTTCCATGTCTTGAGTTTAATGGCACGGCTATTCCTTGGTGCCCCTGTGTTAAGGACTTAGGGCTACACATAGACTCCAGCCTGAGTTGGCGGGCCCAGGTAACCTCTGTATGCCAGAGAGTTACTGGTACTCTCCGCGCCCTATACCGGTTGAAGAATTTCCTGCCATCTAAGACCAAGACAATGCTTGTGCAAACCCTTATTTTCCCTCTGATTGACTATGGTGATGTGTGCTGTTTTGACCTGAATGCAGATCAGCTCAATAAACTTGACCGACTTCTTAATAACTGCATTCGATTCATTTTTAACCTTCGCAAATACGACCATGTATCATCCTATCGTTCTCAACTGAAATGGTTACCTATCCGTCAGCGCCGCTCTTTGCGTGCACTCACTACCCTCTTCTCTCTTCTTACGTCCTCCACTCCACCTTCCTATCTTATGTCCCACTTTCAGTACCTTGGTAGTAACCACGAAAGAAATCTTCGCTCTTCAAGCAGTCTTATTCTCAAATGTCCCCCACATAGTTCTGACTTTATCCACTCTTCTTTTGTTGTCCAATCTATACTCCTCTGGAACTCGCTCCCTTTGGAAATTAGGTCGGCCACTGCATGCCTGACTTTTAAATCCAGAGTTCGAAAGTTGTTTCTTGATGGTGCCACAGAGTCACCACGTTAGTATGGTATTTATAAATATATGTATATATGTATGTATGCTTGTATATATAATTATTTTATATATTTTTCTTTTATTTTTTACGATATTGTATGTTTATTACTATATATTTATTTATGTAAGTTTTATATATGTATTCGTATATAATGAACATTTTCTCTACTTCCTTTTCTTGTTATCTACACCTGCCTTGATTATTTTCTGCACCACCCAAAGGTTGACTGGTAGAGAATGCCTTAGGCATTAAGTCCGCCTGTACATGTATACTGTATGAAGTGTATTAAATAAAATAAAAAAAAAAATATTCCGACGAATTGTTAACTCCTTTTTTGAAGTCGGTTGAAAATATTAAATCGAAAAAAGGTAATTATTATATTAACCAAAATGGTGTCATGTGACAATGCTATACAACGACGGTTACCGAACGAATACCCCGAACGGGTAGGCAGAGGTGTAACCCCCCGAGGCGTCGCTGTCGTCTGTTATGCAGACGACACACTAGTGACAGCGTCGGCCAGGTCTTTCCAGGAGGCCACCCTGCTCGCCTCGTTTGCAACAGAACAGGTGGTGGGCAGGATTCGGCGACTGGGTCTTAAGGTGGCCCTGAACAAAACCGAGGCCCTTTGCTTTCACGGGCCTCGGATTCGGCCACCTTTAGGGCCCTACATCGATGTGGAGGGGGTGCAGATTCCCATCGGCTGTAAAATGAAGTACTTGGGATTGATTCTGGACAGCCGATGGGATTTCCGTGCCCATTTCCAGGAGTTGTCGCCGAAATTGGTGCGGGTGGCGGGCGCGCTCGGACGCCTGCTGCCGAACCTGGAGGGACCTAGTAACCCTTGCCGAAGTTTATACGCTGGAGTCGTGCGGTCAATGGCCCTGTACGGATGTCCCGTATGGGCTGAGTTCCTGAAAGCCCGATGCGTTGCCTTGCTGCGCAAACCGTAGCGTTTGGTGGCGCAGTGAATAGTAAGGGGCTACCGCACGGTCTCCCACGAGGCGGCCTGCGTATTGGCCGGCACACTCCCTTGGGAGTTGGATGCAAAACTCCTCTCGTCAGCGTTCTTCTGGCGGGAGGAGGCGTCCAGTCGCCGACAGGAGAGACTGGCCCCAAGGGAGATTGCGGCCCGGTTCCGCAGAACCGCTGTGGAGGAGTGGCATACCAGGCTGGAAAGCCCAAGTGTGGGCTTGAGGACCGTCACGGCAGTGCGTCCTGTCCTAAAGAGATGGCTAGACAGGCGCCACGGTGCGCCTACGTTCCGGCTGACGCAGGTACTGACGGACCACGGGTGTTTCGGTTCGTTCCTGTGTCGGATCGGAAAGGAGGTGTCTGTCGTGTGCCACCACTGTGGCAACTGCCGTGAGGACACGGCAGTTGCCACACACGTTGGAGGAGTGCCCAGCCTGGGACGAAGAGCGCAGCGCTCTCAGAGCAGTCGTCGGAGGAGACCTCTCGGTGCCGGCCGTGGTGTCCATGGTCGCCAGCTGGAGATCCTGGCGTGCGGTGGCCCACTTCTGCGAGAGCGTCATCTCGCAGAAGGAGAGTGCCGAGAGGGATCGAGAACGATATGATCCCTCCCGCCGCCAGAGAAGACGTAGGAGGCGCCGGGTGGACGACTGACCGGCGTCTCGCGCCCTGTGGAATGGGGGCATTTTGAGAATTTCACCACGGTAACCCCTGCCTGTCGTATGAGGCGACTAATTGGGGCCATCGGGGGTCGCGGGCTCGCAGCGGGGGGCTGTCAGCCCGAATCGATGCACTTCCAGTTTCGGAGCATCGTGCGACCCCGAGATGGACGGCAGCGCGCGTGGTAAGGCCTCGTTCGCTGTCGTTGATCGGTGTGCGGGGGCTCCTAAGCCCTCCCATGGAGATGGGCTGCAACGCAGCACCGCGCAGGGGCGGTTCCGGCAGCAATTCTAGCACTCCTTAGAATACCCCGGGATCGCTCCGTAAGCGCCGAAGAAGGCCACCGCAGGGTTTTAGCTGGTAGTGTCGGGTAGGGTGTACATAGAGGGTAGGGACTCGGCCCAGCGGCTGCCCGGATAGCCATCATCCGGGCGAGGGGGATGCTGGGTCGTAAGACCGGCTAGTCCAGCATAACCGTTTTATTCTTATTCCGCTTCCCCCCGGAGCGGGCGGTAGTAATAAACGCTTTCCCCGCGACAACAAAAAAAAAGGCAGTGGTGTAACCAGTACCTACACCCACTTTTCGTCGAATTTAGTGCGGTCCCATAATGTGACAGGAGCGAGCCTATCGCCATACCGGGCACAATTCCACTACGGCTGATACTGAGTACTTCGAAATAGAAAATCCCAATATCATGATAGCCGACCTGGGGATCGAACCCGAGACCTCAGCACAGCAGTCGTAACGCACGCGCAATAACAACTGCGCCACCGAGGCAGTAAGCCTATTCACGGGTTATACTAAAATGAACATAATGTTAATTCCCCAAAATTCCAGGTTCCTCTGGGATAGCGACGAACCCTATCAACGCGAAATTGCAGGAATACCTGCATATTTTTGAATGTAAATACGAACACCATGTATAATGGCGAATGCTCCGAAGAATTGTTTAATCTCATCCCATCCTTCCAAACCAGAACCACGCGTACTAGCTTGCGGAGCCACAGCTTCGTTTTTTTTAAAATTTTTTATCCTGGCACGGCAAAGTGACCGCACTGCACCTGATGGTAAGCGCAGTGCGGTCCAATTAGAATATCGAGTAGTGAGAGACGATCTATCCCCCGCTACTCAACACAATCATGTCGGCCTACTTCTTCACACTACGCCATGGGCAAGAAGGTGAAGAAGCGGTCGAGGGTCTAGTGTCAGAGTACTCAGAAGGCTGCAATATGGCCAAACATTGTATCCCAACTCTAGACCTCCGAGAAAAACCGGATGTACACTGGCTGATCCCGGAACGAGACACACTTGCGTGTGCCACTATGGCGGGTTTTACACCCTGTGGACGGTGGTCGCTATCCGGGCGGATATGAAAATCCTGCCACTATCGTGGTGTCTATTACGCCAGCACCAACCAAGAGTTTCGCTAATCGTATATTTGCCGCACCATTTTTATCCTGGCACGGCAAAGTGACCACCCTGCACCTGATGGTAAGTGCAGTGCCGTCCAATTAGAGTATAAAGAAGCAAGAGACAATCTATCCCTCGCTACTTAACACAATCATGCCGGCCTGCATCAAGCTGTGGAACAGTTTGCCAGCAACGGTGTGCTTCCTTCCTATAATCCTGGAGGAAACTACTCAGCATGATTGTTTCGTGTAGCGAGGAATAGTCGTTCCTCGCTAAGAGACCTACGGCTGAGTTTCGTGGTGCTTCTTCTCAGACCAGTGGGCATTTCCGAAGCACCAGTAGACTTTTACATTATTATGACATGTAAAAAGTGCCCCTAGTGGCCTAATAATATAAATAACGGTAGGCAGCGGCTTTGCTGTGCCCTGGCATTGCAGAAGTCTATGGACGACGGTGAATACTTACCATCAGGTGGCCAGTCTGTCTATCGTGGCACTTAAAAAAAAAATTACGAAATAAATGATTTGATTTGCTAGTTCATACTCTACCTGGACGATAATAAATATTGTGAACTCATTTTTCATGCAATTTTGATCTGTTTTCGCAGAGTTCTTTTGCGTGTTATATTATGCATATCGAATAATACAAAATTAAACATCCTATTGACACGTAAAAGTTAAACCAATGATTGTATTTGCAGGATTTGAATATAATAATAATTCTAGTCCTTTATTAAACATTGTCCCACTGCTGGGCACGGGCCTCCTCTACTAATGAGAGGGGTTAGGCCTTAGTCTATCTACCACGCTGGCCTATTGCGGGTTGGACTTCACATACCTTCGAAATTCTTATGAAAATTCTCAGGTATGCAGGTTTCCTCACGATGTTTTCCTTTACCGTTAAAGCAAGCAATTAACAATTAATACACACGTAACTTTAGAAAAGTCAGAGGTGTATTTGTATATGTAATCGATAATTTCTCTCGCAGTGTTACAGAAGCACCCATTGTCCGTGCGTCTCGGCTCATAAAATACATATTCCAGTCACTGTGACCCGCCGGCCGGCTGTATACCGCATTATAGTGTAATGCTTAGGAGACAGCGGGAGCGGAAGCGTTTTATATTTGTTGGGGAAAACGACCTGTTGGTCGTCACCCGCTTTGTTTTTATTAGTGTAAGTGGACTGTATGATTTTGTCTGCCACTCACCTGGTACAACAGAACTGCCGGTCTTCTGGGGTACCCCGTTGTTGGCGATATAGGTTGCTGGTTGCCTGTCTCGCTATCTTCGGGTTTGCACCTGACACGAATACTAATCTCGTATTTCCAAAGAAAGTTAATTTTCTAGAATTGCACCGCGCGCGCTCTCGGTCCGAAGCGTACGTTACAACGATTCAAAATGGAAGAGAGTGAGTTTTGTTGTAGGTGGCAGCACCTTTCTGCATTGTATACGTTCAGTTGAATTATGTGACAACATGATTTTAAACATCAGAAAAGATATGAAATGAAAGTTTTAGGCTTGTGCGAACATAATATACGGAACAATATATATTGAGACTTAGTTTTAGGCAGTGGCTTTGCTGTGCCCTGGCATTGCAGAAGTCTATGGGCGGCGGTGATTACTTACCATCAGGTGGTCCGTCTGCTCGTCTGTCTATCCAGACAGTAAAAAAAGACTTCTTTAGAATACAGTCAAATAGAATTCCATAGTTACAGGTTGGCCGATCACTAAAAGAGTGTTAACAGTTTAATTTACATACATATACACTCAAGCCTGTAATCGCCGAAGGGGTAGGCAGAGATGCAACCAGTGCATCCACTTTTCGTCGAATTTATTACAGTCCCATAATGTGATAGGGGGCGAGCCTATCGCCATACCGGGCACAATTCTAGACTCTGGACTGATACTGATTATTTCTAAATAGAAATCCCCAATATCACTTTACCCGACCCGGGAGCGAACCCGAGACCTCAGCACAACAGCCGTACGCAATCTTAACTGCGCCCCTAAGGCAGTTTTTAAAAATAATTTACATTTAAAACAATAAAAAAAAACCTACAATTGAAAATCTAATAAAACATATGCCAATCCGCTTTCGCCTCTCACTCAAGACCGAAGCATTTACCGGAAGGGTTGGACCCTACCTGCAAAGGTTAATTCACCCAGCGACCTCTATTACTACTAATTAAGTTTTAAGCCCAAATTCCAGTAATTAATGTCCGAAAATGCCTTTTACGGCTCAAACGGCGGACATGTAAATTGAACTTGTTGCCATTAGCGATGTTGAGGTTTTAAAAGTTTTTTAATTCATAAAAAGTACACCGACTTCAATAAAAAACAAATTATGTGTTCCTATAAAATTCGAGGGTTGGCCTCGATTTTTCTGAGATCCCAACATCAGATCCTGACTTGATGCCAATGGGACCACCTGGGAAGTATACCCTTTTAAACAAAAAAGAATTTCTCGAATCGGTCCAGGCGTCTTCGAGTAATCGGGGAGAATACATAAAAAAAAGATTCCGACGAATTGAGAACCTCCTCCTTTTTTGAAGTTGGTTAAAAATATAATTAATACTTGAAGAGAAAACCTTGATTTTTTTAAGCATATTGTCTACCTCTTCGGCGGTAATAGGCGTGAGTGTATATGTATTATTTAATTACTATCTAGTCCTAGATTACTTTTAATGTTGTGACCTGTTATGATTGTAGGCTGGTGAGGTGGCGCAGTTGTAATTGCGCATGCGTTACGACTGCTGTGCTGAGGTCTCAGGTTCCATCCCCGGGTCGTTTAAGTGATATTGGGTTTTTCTATCTAGAAATTCTCAGTATTAGCCCGGAGTCCGGAATTGTGCCCGGTATGGCGATAGGCTCGCCCTCTGTCAAATTATGGGACCGAAATTCGGCGAAAAGTGAGTGTACTGGTTACACTTCTGCCTACCCCTTCATGGATTACAGGAGTGAGTGTATATGAATGTATAAATAAATTTAAATAATACATTTTTTACGAGGTTTTTTTGTGTCTTACCGCTTAGCCTAAATTTGACGATTATTTGAATTTGAAATAAATCCCAAAAGTATAACACACACTAAAGACGTATTTTTACACGGCGTTAGCTGAAGTAATAAGAAAAATGCAATAATTACACTGATCACTTGGTCTGGGCTGGTCACGTCTGCAGACGGACAGATGGCCGGTGGAGGAGACATGTGTTGGAGTGGCGACAGCGTTTAGAGAAACGTAGTGTGGGACGCCCTGCGCCCTGCTGCACGATAGACCGACGACTTGAACACGCCAACACGCCAACACGCCAACACGCCAACACGCCAACACGCCAACACACCAACACGCCAACACACAAACCATACAAACAGAGTAACTTTCGCATTTATACCTTTATGAATTTGTAAAAAAGCTGAAACACGTATTTCCATTTTACTCCCTAAAAGCCTAAATATTTTCAGATCCTAACTTCATTGCCCATACAAATTCTGAACGATTTAAAAGATAGCCTATCTTCTTCTCCAGGATATAATCTATCTCCTTGCCAAATTTCATCACAATCCGTTCAGCCGTTTAGTCGTGAAAGGTAACAAACAAACAGAGTTACTCTCGCATTTATATTATTGGTATGGATTGACCCATTCTTAGAATTGCCTGTCTTGAATCGAACCCAGCAGGCCGAAACGCGTACGTATAAGATAAAACAATTTTATTCTGATAAAACCAAACTGAAGTCTATTAAAAATTCACAAGGCGTTTGATTGAGGAAAAATCAACTTAATACTGTTTTTACTATTCTTCCAACGTTTTCACTTATCTAATTAGTCTACAGGGCAGGTGTTCAGTTCTCAGGGAGGGAAATAATTGATTCTTTATTCGTGGATGGATATGGATGTTCGTAAATGTTAAAAATTGCGTCGCGTTTTAAGAAATTCCTGAGAATTCTCCTGACTCAATCCCTATATGATAAACATGGCTTCATTAAAAAAAATCTGTGTCAATAAAATCTATACTAAGTGGTAGAGCTCGAAGTGGTAGAGCCAGCTGTAGACATATTTGTCTACAGCATGAATGGGCCGGCTCGACCGGGGTAGTACCACTGTCTCACAGAAAACCAACGTAAAGTGACAGTTTACTGTCGCGTTTCGTATGGTAAGTGAGATATCCGGAGGCCCAGATTCTCCCTTCCTTTCCCTAATCCCTATTCCTGTCCTTTAAGGCCGACAGCGCATACATGACACTTTCGGTATTGTGGATGTTCATGGGCGGTGGAGATCACTGAACATCAGGTGACCCACTGGCTCGTTTGTCGGACTATGATATAAAAAAAATACTAATATATAAATCTGTATCTTATTTCTGTACATTTGAGTAATTTATCCGATTTAGCGTGAAATATTCTTTTTATGTCTCACGGATCCCTATACTAAAATTTTCGTCTGTCTTTCTGTATGTCCGGGTTTGAATCAAACCGGCTTGCAATCATCCTGAAATTTAGAATATACATAGTTAAATCATTCGATCGCGCAAATGATAGGTTACTTTTTATCCCGGAAAAATGTACGATTCCCGCGGAATAGTCTCTTGTTTTTTATTATTAAAAGATCGACATGATTTTGGCATAGTGGTAGTTTAGGGATCACAGAATGCCATAGGTTTTAGGGTATTTGCTATTATTACAAATACCGAACGTATATCGGAGGTATTTAGGAGACTAGTTGGGGGTACATTAATAATGACAACCAAAGTGGGAGTAGTAAATGTTTAGCATAAAACGGAGTGCCTTCCGCGCTCCGGTGTTCAGTTGAGTTGTGGAGAAGTGATAGCCCGGATATTCGTGGTTCGTTCGCGGGACAGTAAGTAAGCGTAATCAGTTCAATGGCCGCGTAGTTCAGCTTAGAGGGTAATGCTGGTAGATTAATTATAAAGAGAAGCCTTAAGTGAATCCTGACATGCGTGTGTGTTCATATTAAGCACTGAGATGTGTAACAGTGTCGTGTAAATCAATCAATAAATTATAAATATTGTATTTGTGCCTTTTAAATATCCATCTTGCATAGTTTTGTTGATTTTGCTAACATAGGCTACTTTTATCCCGGAAAAATCTACAGTTCCCGCGGGATAGTTTTTTGTTTTTCACGGAGTAATAATCGACATGATTTTTTGCATAGTTTAGGGATCAAAGAATGACATAAGCATTTTTTTCCCGGAAAAATGGACGGTTCCTATGGGATAGCAAAATATAGAAAGATGACTTCATGGATTACCACTACCACTATAAATACTCCAGGAAATGTTTAAAAAAGTAGACTATGTCGTTGACTTTTTATTTTAAATATACAGGCACTTGAAGACAATAAGGATATTTTTTATGGTAAGTGCAGTGAAGACCAGTTAGAGAATCAAGTAGCGAGAGACAATCTTAGCGGCCTTCTGTGTAGCTTCTTCACACTACGCTAAAGAAGCGAAGCGGTCGAGGGTCTTGTGTCAGAGTACTCAGATCAGTATCTTATGATATATGAAGAAATGAAAAATATATAATGGTAGAGCCAGGCTGTAGATATAATTGTCTACAGCATGAATGGGCCGGCTCGACCGCGGTAGTACCACTGTCTCACAGAAAACCAACGTAAAGTGACAGTTTACTGTCGCGTTTCGTATGGTAAGTGAGATATCCGGAGGCCCAGTCCTTTAAGGCCGACAGCACATACATAATACTTTCGGTATTGTGGATGTTCATGGGCGGCGGAGATCACTTAACATCAGGTGACCCACTGGCTTGTATGTCGGACTAAGTATGCTATAAAAAAAAATTCTTTAAGAAATCGAGATTTTCATCACTCTGACGAAGGTCATGTGCAGCACTAGGTCTTGTAATTAAATTTATTTCACAATATTTGTAATATTAATAGCAGCGATAGCCTAGTTGGTTGCGGTACGGACTGTCAAGACGAAAGTCGTATGTTCGAAACCCAAGTGGTATTAAATGTTAATTATCGCTTGTTTTAACGGTGAAGGAAAACATCGTGAGGAAACCTGCATACCTGAGAATTCTTATACGAATTCCGAAGGTATGTGAAGTCTACCAACCCGCATTAGGCCAGCGTGGTGGACTAAGGCCTAACCCTCTCTCATTAGTAGAGGAGGCCCGTGTCCAGCAGTGGGACAATGTTTAATACAGGGCTAGTATTATTATTATTATTTATTTGTAATATTTAATAAGGTAATCTAATTAACATACAAAGAGCTGCTGCTTTAATCAAATTTAAATCATATATTTATTGTGTGACACAATATTGTTAACTGGTGTGAAATGAGAAACGCGAGTTTTTGCCCGTTCTTCTCTAGCGAAACTGCATTCCAAACTGGTAGTAGAGTAAAAAACCTTACTGAATCTAAATAATGTATAACATTTCATGGATTCAATAAATATTTGATTTTGTGAAAGTTGGAAATGTGTCTGGACTTGCAGTGTCAGGATGCCGTAACACTTATTTTAGTACTAGATGTTGCTCGCTGCATCTCCCGCGTGGTAATCATCTTTGAAAGAAAAGGTATAAAATCCTTGAAGACATCTTAAGCTTAAGCATTTTTCTATATGTTATCCCATATGAACCGTGCATTTTCCGGGGTAAAAAATCTATGTCATTCGCAGACCCCTCAACTAACACTATGCAAAAATCATGTTGATCCATTGTTCTGTGTTAAACAAATAATTGTCCCGCGGGAACTTTACATTTTTCCGGGATAAAATGTAGCCTATGTGCTATTCCAGACTATAATCTATCTTTGTGCCAAATTTCAACCAGATCTGTCCAGCCGTTGTAGCGTGATTGAGTAACAAACATCCATCCATCCAAACATTCGCATTTATAATAGTAGTAAGACCCACGGGTACTGTACATTTTTCCGGGATAAAAAGTAGCCTATTCTAGACTATAATCTATCTCTGTGCCAAATTTCAACCAGATCCGTCCAGCCGTTGTAGCGTGATTGAGTAACAAACATCCATCCATCCAAACATTCGCATTTATAATAGTAGTAAGATTATACATGTGAATAGATTAACGGTTTTATTGATATCTAGTAGCTCCGGACAGACGTTATCTTGCCATAAGGGGTCTTCTAGGCAGACCGAATTTTCATTGAAAAAAAATAGAACTCGGCAACAGCGCCGCATATCGGGTCCAAAAGTATCCTATCATTTATGATTTTTTAGTGCCTGGATAGACAGACGAGCAGACGGGCCACCTGATGGTAAGTAGTCACTGCCGCCCATAGACTTCTGCAATGCCAGGGCACAGCAGAGCCGCTGCCTATCGTTGCAACAAATCAACATTTTGAAAATAAATTACGTATAATTATTAGTAAAAATTAATTAATTATTAATTTTTACTTTTTTAACCCGACGTTTCGAAGGCTTTACAGCCTTCATGGTCACGGGGGTGACTGAGTTGTATGACGTCACGAAAGTATAGTGCAATGTTTCTACCCTCCATATAGTTGATATTAAATTTTTATTTTGTTGTAGTCCGATCTACGCAGAAAGAGCTCACAATGTCTTGAGGTCTGGCAGTTGGTCTTTTGGTTCCGATTTAATTAAATGCATAATTGGATCCCAGGCTGGTGCTAGCTTCCAACCTTCTTCTCTATTGAAATTTGGATGTTTTTTAATTTCAATAGCCTCGCGAATCATCCTAGGCAGGAATCTGTGTTCTTTGGCAAGGATTTGTGGTTTGTTAAATCGAAGATAATGCTTGGAGCCTTCGTCTGTATGTTCAGCAACTGCAGACTTTTTAGAGCGTCGGTGTTTTCGTTTTATTACAATGTATAATGTATGCGTAAACATAAGAAACCATTATCTATGCTGTAATAAATAATAAAGCTCAAGAAGCACTCTGTCTGTACATTAAATATTTTTTCCAAAGTTTCGATTATAACGTGTTATATTAACGATATAAAAACATAAACAATTGTCCTGGGATCCAATTATACATTTAATTAACTCGGAACCCAAAAGACCAACTGCCAGATCTCATGACACTGTGAGCTCTTGCGTAGATCGGATTACAACAAAATAAAAATGTAATATCAACTATAGGAGGGTAGACACATTGCACTATACTTTAGAGATGACATACAACTCAGTCTCCCCCGTGACCATTAAGGCTGTAAAACCTTCGAAACGTCGGGTTAAAAAAGTAAAATAAACCGCGATATAATCCGTAAAATTCGTTTTATTTTAATAGTCTGGAATCTGTGCCCTGTATGGCGATAGGCCCCCTATAACATTATGGGACCGAAATTTGGCGAAAATTGAGTGTGTGTGTGTGTTTTGCTGTGCCCTGGGATTGCAGAAGTCTATGGGCGGCGGTGACTACTTACCATCAGGTGGCCCGTCTGCTCGTCTGCCTATCGAGGCACAAAAAAAAGTGGGTGTACTGGTTACACCTCTGCCTACCCCTTCGGGGATTACAGGCATGAGTGTATATGTCTGCTTATAGAAATTCTATTGAGGTAGAAGTTTTTGTAATGAAGACATGTTTTTAAAGCGATTCTTACGATACGTAACATTTAAACACTCCAAAACATTTAGGAAATACTAAATCAAACCCGCCATTTTGGTCTAGTCTAGACATAGTTTTAAATAGGGGGTGTGGTTCGAAACTCCGCCCTAAAAACCCGCCTCTTGGCAATCCTTAGGCAGTGTCACCCTGACTTTAGCAAAGAGAGAACGTCGCGTCCCTTGGGATGCATCTTAAGACAATTTTAAATCCTTATTTATCAATAAACACATATAACTAAACAGTGAAAATAATCGAGGACATAAACACACGTAATTCAATCTGATATGTGTAATTAATATATGTTTTTGGTTTGTTTGTTTGTGAAATTTGTTTGTAAACAAACACACGTGGCGGGTCAATGACATGGATTTGGTGAATAGTTGAAAAGTGACGGCATTTTTGGTGCGGTTTGCAATAACAATTGTGGAATAAGTGTTAATTCTAATAAAGTTTGCGATAACTATAAAACTGTAATTGTGAAATCAATTGACTAAAATAATAGAAGTGGTAACAATCGATTTTAAATGGAGTCAACGAATTTGGAATAACTAATATAGTGACAATAAATTGTGAACTTAACAAAGAATTATCTTTATGTGAAATAGGAAATAAAGCCATCAAATTGGATACGAAAGGACACACGGAGGCCCTCCAAGGGGCCTCAAATTTGAAACAAAAATCTAAAACACTACTAGTGCATCCATTCATTGAACCTGAAAAGAAGAATAAATATCTGCTAGAAACACCGAAAGATTTGAAGCGAAAGACGCCTTTGCTCGAAATACCAGTTGACCCTAAAAAGAAACCCAAGCCGTTCATTGAAAAACTGTCTGATGACAGCCAAAGTGATAGTACGATGGTAAACACTTCAATACAGACGGTGGAGTGCCGTAGTGAGACGAAATGTCACCATTGTTGCTGTAAAAGCTGCCACGATGAAGTGAAAGTCGAGGTGTCAAAGTGTAAATGTCAAAACCAGCCTGTCAAAGTGGTTTTTGCGCCTGCGATGATGCCTTCTATATACGGTGCTATGCCGGGAATCCCTTATATTATGAAGCCCACGGTCAAGGTTGATAAGGTAAGTGTTTTTCTGAACAATAATTTTATTAATTATTTAACACATGTATTTAACAAGATGTTTGGCGGTTTTGCGGCCTTCTGAGTACTCTGTAACTAGACCCTCGTCCGCTTCTTCAATTTCTTGCCCATGGCGTAGTGTGAAGAAGCAGGCCGGCATGATTGTGTTGATTAGCGGGGGATAGATTGTTTCTCGCTTCTCGATACTCTAATTGGACAGCACTGAGCTTACCATTAGGTGCAGTGTGGTCACTTTGCCGTGCCAGGATAGAAAAAATAACATTTAACTAGCCTCCTAGCGTTGCTCTTTATTTTTTTTCGTTTCCTTCCCATTCTTTAGCGAAACCGCATGCTGAGCTGGCGTTAGAGTAAAGATTGTCTCAATCTAAATAAAATGTTTTAAAACAACTGTGTCTGCTGTTAAGTTATGCCAGAAAAAAAGTTTATTTACGTGTACAGTAAAAAAGTGTCATAAAATTCTGAAAAAATCTCATTTTCAACATTCCTAATAAAAAAAATAATACTACATTGTCTCACTGCTGGGCACAGGCCTCCTCTACTAATGAGAAGAGTTAGGCCTTAGTCCACCACGCTGGCCTAATGCGGGTTGGTAGACTTCACATACCTTCGAAATTCGTATAAGAATTCTGAGATATGCACGTTTCCTCACGATGTTTTCCTTCACCGTTAAAGCAAGCGATAATTAACATTTAATACACATATAACTTTAGAAAAGTCAGAGGTGTGTGCCACTTGGGTTTCGAACATACGACTTTCGTCTTGACAGTCCGTACCGCAACCAACTAGGCTATCGCTGCTCTATCCATGCTCTATCTCTTCCTTTAAACATTAAAATAATAAATGAAAACGATAAAGCCACATTTCGTGCGCTTGGAACCTCTGCTCCGGCCACGTATGGCAGTGAATTCTTTAATTCACCCAAAATTATTTGCAAAGGATACAATCATAAATCACCGTAACATATTTGAATACACCCAACAGTCACACACAAACCTGATCCTACACAAGGTCATGTATAGTGCACAACACGACATCCGCACACATCCGCACAGGGTGTACGCTCCCACAACACCCAGACCCGAAACAAATATCTGTCTGTCACAAAAATGCTGGTGGTAGGATATTCATAACCACCCGGATAGCGACCACCGTACACAGGGTGTAAAACCCGCCATAGTGGCACACGCAAGTGTGTCGCGTTCCGGCATTAGCCAGTGTACATCCGGTTTTTATCGGGGGTTAGAGTTGGGGTACGTTGTTTGGCCGTTTTGCGGCCTTCTGAGTACTCTGACAATAGACCTTCGACCGCTTCTTCACCTTCTTGCCCATGGCGTAGTGTGAAGAAGCAGGCCGGCATGATTGTGTTGAGTAGCGGGGGATAGATCGTCTCTCACTACTCGATACTCTAATTGGACCGCACTGCGCTTACCATCAGGTGCAGTGCGGTCACTTTGCCGTGCCTGTATATAAAACTAGTTGTTGCTCGCGGCTCCGCCCGCGTGGAGGTCATGTTTGGGAGAAAAACATACAATACTAAATACCAATATTCATGCGTTTAACTTAAAAATTACGGATTTTCATACAAACTTTCATTCCCTATTTTACCCCCTTAGGGGCGGAATTTCCAAAAATCCTGAAACATATATTTTTTATTTTTAACTAAAATGCCAAATACAAATTTTCATGAATTTAACTTCAAAAATGACGGATTTTCATACAAACTTTCATCCCCTATTTTACCCCTTTTTTTTATTAGGGGTGGTATTTCCAAAAACCCTTCCTTAGTGGATGCCTACGTGATAAAAGGTACCTACTGGCAAAATTTCAAGTCTCTAACCCCAGCCGTTTAGGCTGTGCGTTGATCGATCAGTCAGTCAGTCAGTCAGTCAGTCAGTCAATTTCTTCTTTTATATATACAGAAATGGAATTACTATTTTATTATCTGAAGTAGGTACAGAGTTTTATAAGAATAATATCGACTGTTGGCTGGGTATTTGTTTTAAGCTACATTTTATGCATCTTTAGAGCCTAGTTAAAATTTTTTGGCGCCCAAATCTACTGGTAAGACATGGCTCTTTTTTTATCAGGGCAAATTTATTTTAGTAATACTGCTCATAAATGAATGAAAATAAATCATAAAGATGCAGTACGTTACACAATTAATATATTAATTCTACTAAAATCCACTCAATAGTTTTTTATAGTGAACTTTTTCGGAAAACCAAAATAAAATTTAAACCTCTTTTTTTTTTATCCTAGCACGGCAAAGTGACCGCACTTCACCTGATGGTAAGCACAGTACGGTCCAATTACAGTATCGAGTAGCGAGAGACAATCTATCCCCCGCTACTCAACACAATCATGCCGGCCTGCTTCTTCACACTACGCCATGGACAAGAAGGTGAAGAAGCGGTCGAGGGTCTATTGTCAGAGTACTCAGAAGGCCACAAAATGGCCAAACATTGTACGCCAACTCTAGACCCCCAAAAAAGCCGGATGTACACTGGCTGATCCCGGAACGCGACACACTTGCGTGTGCCACTATGGCGGGTTTTTCACCCTGTGTACGGTGGTCGTTATCCGAGCGGATATGAATATCCTACCACCAGCAGATGTAACTTTAAAAAAATGCCGCTAGTGGTTTAGGTATTAGGCGACTTTTGAACACAAATGTGCTGAACCGGGGTCCCTTGACTTGTTTCAGACTCTAAAACCCACGAATAGGCTCCCCAGCCAGGTCTCAGGTTAATTTATTGATTCAACTAAAATCTAAGCAATATATTTTTTTGAGATTTTTTTCAAAAATAAAAACACTAAACCTTTCTCCTGTAACTTTTAAAAAATGACTCTCAAATCAAGTAGCCCGCAACCGTCGAATGATTCCTTACATTTTTTTATTTTTTTTTATTCTGGCACGGCAAAGACCACATTGCACCTGATGATAAGCGCAATGCTGTCCAATTAGAGTATCGAGTAGACACATCAAGACATATCTATCTATCATGCCGGCCTTCTTCTTCACACTACGCCATGGGCAAGAAGGTGAAGAAGGGTCGAAGGTCAGTCGAGTGTCAGAGTTATCAGAAGGCCGCAACACGGCAAAACATCGTACCCCAACTCTAGACCCGCGATAAAACATTTTTATAAAAGAAAACACAGTAAAAATAAAACCTCAATATAAAATATTGTAGATCTCCCCTTGTAAAGCCATTTCGAACCGGTATTGAGATTGTCCGGATGAACATAAATCCGTCAAACGGTCAAGTGGTTGCATTTAGGGGTTGAACAACCCTTGTCTTCGCAATTTGTTTTATATCTTGTTTCTATGTTTAAAGATTTAAATTGCTTCCTTAAAGCCTTAGTTGATCATCTTAAATAACGGTCACATTTATATTTGAATAATGACATACATGACATGCGTGGCGCAGTGAGTAGACGGCTCTGAAACGAGAGGCCGTGGGTTCGATTCACGCACCGAGACAAATCAAATCAAATCATTTATTTGTAAATGTACAATAGGTGTTTAAGGCTAGTTCTCTACATTTTACTTAAAAAGAATACAAAATATTTTCTAATTAAACCATATTCTACATTACTATCATACCTTACTTTCCTAATAAACTCATTTGCAAAAAAAACGGGCACCTAAGCAATGAACCATTTCAAATGTTACTATTGGTTTGTTTGATAATTATAGGTAGTTTTACTTTCACAATTTTGTAAATTAATAAGCAAATAATCGTTTTCGTCAGTATTATCATAAAATTTTGATAAAATTTATGGGTTTTAATGCTAAAGTTCACTAGTAGTGTATGCTCGTTAGTAGTGCATATGCTCGTGAAGTAAAAGTTAACAAAGATTTTGTTTGTTTTTTCTTTAATAAAGTAAAATTTCATATTCTTAATTGTCAAAGCTTTATTTATTGCTGTTTAGCTGTCTCAATAATGTTAGAGAAAGTGGTAAAAGCTACCAAAATTATTGCGCTGCTCGAAGAGGGTTGCAGCCAATGCTTCGTGGCTCAGAGGCTAAGTGTGAGTCGTTCGACGGTTCAAAGGACCTGGCAGCGGTATCAAGACACCGGTTCCGTCGAGAGAAGGTCTGGTTCTGGAAGAAAACCATGTACCCAACCACGGGATGATCGTTTTCTTGTGAGTCGCGCATTGAGAAATCGCAAGTCTTCGTATGTGGACCTTAAGAACAACCTCGAAGAAGTAAGAAATGTGCATATTAGTCTATGGACGGTCAGGAGGAGGCTTCTCGCGGCCAATATACGCAGTCATCGCCCGGCCCGCGGCCCTAAGTTACTTCGTGAGCACAGAGTTGCCAGGCTTAGGTTTGCTCGAAATTGTGAGTCATGGACTCAAGAAGACTGGAATAGGGTATTGTTCTCCGATGAAGCCAGGATATCTCTGTTCGGTGAAGATTGACGTCGGCGAGTGCTACGAAGACGAGGAGAACGCTTTGCAGAGGCTTGTTTTGAAGAAATCACACCTTATGGTGGGGGCTCTGTTATGTTTTGGGCAGGAATAAATTCAATGGATCGTACAGAGTTAGTCTTCATTGAAAACGGCTCACTGACTGGACATCGATACATAACGGAAGTTCTAATCCCTCATGCACAACCCGCATTGGCTGCTTTAGGCGAAGACTCAATTTTTATGGACGACAACGCTCGCGCCCACCGATCTGGCGATGTGGAAGCGTATGTGCAAGAGGTCGGCATTCGTCGTTTGGATTGGCCAGCTCGAAGTCCCGACCTCAATCCTATAGAGCATGTCTGGGACGTTCTGAAACGACACGTGAGATCAGTACAACCGGCTCCGCAGACCATCAGAGAGCTGAAGAATGTGATTACCGCGGAGTGGGAACGTATTCCGTAAGCAAGTATCCGGGATATCCTCGCTAGCATACCCAGACGAATTCAAGCTGTGATTTCAGCTAGAGGGGGTCACACTCGATACAAACATTTATCTGCTTTTACTTTATTAAAGAAAAAACAAACAAAATTCTTTGTTAACTTTTACTTCACGAGCATATGCACTACTAGCGAGCATACACTACTAGTGAACTTTAGCATTAAAACCCATAAATTTTATCAAAATTTTATGATAATACTGACGAAAACGATTATTTGCTTATTAATTTACAAAATTGTGAAAGTAAAACTACCTATAATTATCAAACAAACCAATAGTAACATTTGAAATGGTTCATTGCTTAGGTGCCCGTATTTTTTGCAAATGAGTGTATTTATTAAATTACACAAATGTCATTAAATGCATTACAATATATTCATTAGGACTGGAAGAATTCTTCAATTGAATAAAAGCATCTTGAAAGTGGTAGAGCCACGCTGTAGACATGTTTGTCTATAGCATGAATGGGTCGGCTCGACCGGGGTAGTACCACTGTCTCACAGAAAACCAACGTAAAGTGACAGTTCACTGTCGCGTTTCGTAAGGTAAGTGAGATATCCGGAGGCCCAGATTCCCCCTTCTTTTCCTTAATCCCTACTCCTGTCCTTTAAGGCCGACAGCGCATACATGATACTTTCGGTATTGTGGATGTTCATGGGCGGTGGAGATCACATAACATCAGGTGACCCACTGGCTCATTTGTCGGACTATGATATATATATATATAAAAAAAAAGAAAACTACCGATGAGGAAATTTTTGTATAAAATTACATTTGCTATATCTTTAATATCTGGACTCAGTTTGTTATAAATGGTTGGTCCCATTCGGTAAATACTCTGCAGAAGCGCTGTGTTGCTCCTTCCTATAGCTAAAGTATTAGCGTCCCTTATTCGTAGTCTTGTATCAGCTGGAGGTCTCATTTCAAATAAATGTGTGTTTTTTTTTGTCCTAGCACGGCAAAGTCACCGCACTTCACCTGATGGTAAGCGCAGTACGGTCCGATTAGAGTATCGAGTAGCGAGGGACGATCTGTCCCCCGCTACTCAACACAATCATGCCGGCCTGCTCCTTCATACTACGCCATGGGCAAGAAGGTGAAGAAGCGGTCGAGGGTCTATTGTCAGAGTATTCAGAAGGCCGCAAAATGGCCAAACATTGTACTCCAACTCTAGACCCCCAAAAAACCGGATGTACACTGGCTGGTCCCGGAACGCGAGACTTGCGTGTGCCACTATGGCGGGTTTTTCACCCTGTGTACGGTGGTCGCTATCCGAGCGGATATGAATATCCTACCACCAGCAGATGTAACTTTAAAAAAATGGCGCTAGTGGTTAAGGTATTAGGCGACTTTTGAACACAAATCTGCTGAACCGGGGTCCCTTGACTTGTTCCAGACCCTACTACCCATGAATAGGCTCGGATATGAATATCCTACCACCAGTACAGCACAGGGTTTTAACAAACACAGCTACCTCATAGATATATAAGGATGGAAATGTGAGAAGTTTCAGTGATTTAAAGTAGGGTTCGCAGCTTTCTCTAGGAGGTAAGTTACATATTGTGTGACAAATGTTTGTGTGACAGACAGATTTGTTTCGGGTCTGGGTGTTGTGGGCCGTTCAAATAAATACACTCAATAGTCACACACATAGTTCTGACCCCACACGAGGTAAAAACTGTATCGTGGGTATCAAGAACTACGAGGGACTACGGTCCCACAACAGAACAAATATCTGTCTATCACATAAACATTTGTCCCGGTGCGGGAATAGAACCCACGGCTTGTCGTTTCACTCACCCGCTGTGCCGCATATATCTTAACATTGTTATAAATATGTACAAGCAGTTTTGTGAACCTAAAAACATGATTTGCGGCAAAGGTATCTAAATGGTGAAATCTTTACTTAAGAATGAGATTGGTAGATCTTCCTATAAAACACATTTTTTTCTACATATGTCCGTTATTTTTAAACCACTGAACCGATTTTAACGAAATTTTGTGTATGTGTGTGGTTGGGTCCAACTTAAAAGACAGTTTTAGATCCGATAGGTGGCGCTGTTGTCGAGATCTGAATTTGTTATTTTTTCAACGTAAATTCGGACCACAGAGAAGGCAGTTTATGGCAGGACAACGTCTGCCCGGACCACTAGTATTTATCTACTAGTTAAAAGTATACCTAACCGAATAATAATAATAATACTAGCCCTGTATTAAACATTGTCCCACTGCTGGGCACGGGCCTCTTCTACTAGTGAGAGGGGTTAGGCCTTGGTCCACCACGCTGGCATAATGCGGGTTGGTAGACTTCACCGACCTTCGAAATTCTTATGAAAATTCTCAGGTATACTCTCTGGTGTATCCTCCTTCCTATGATCCTGGGTCCTTTAGGCGTAGTGTGAAGCTAAACAGCAGGCTGGCATGATTGTGTTGAGTAGCGAGGGATAGACTGTCTCTTGCTACTTGATACTCTATCTGGACGGCACTGCGCTTACCATCAGGTGCAGTGTGGTAACTTTGCCGCGCCAGAATAAAATAAATAAAAAAATACAGGTTTCCTCACGATGTTTTCCTTCACCTTTAAAGCAAACGATAATAAACAATGAATACACACGTAACTTTGGAAAAGTTTCAGGTGTATGCCATTTGGGTTTCGAATATACGACTTTCGTCTTGGCAGTCCGTACCGCAACCAATTAGGCTATCGCTGCTGTACTAACCTAACCACATGTTAAAGAATATTTTTCTCGGACCGAGCATCGAATTGGCAACCTCTCGTGTTACTTTTACGACCGCGGGGGTTGTGAAGCAACGAAAATATACATCCGAACCACTCGCGGAAAAAGTCCATGAATAAAATTATGTGTTTTGAAATTTATATGGCATATAAAACGAATGAAAGGGGAATTCTTTTGAATAACATTAATGTTTCTTTTACTGAATCCTGGGTCCTTTAGGCGTAGTGTGATGAAGGTACACAGCAGGCATGGTTGTGTTGAGTAGCGAGGGATGTCTATTGCTACTTGATACTCTATCTGGACGGCACTGCGCTTACCATCAGGTGCAGTGTGATCACTTTGCCGTGCCAGGATAAAAAAAGAATTGTTGGGAATGTATTGCCTTGCTTGGAATGAGGCCTTTTCAACCGTCTTAAAATCAGTAGGCACTATCTCAATATCCTAAAAGGAAGGTTTTATTACTAAGTGTTGAAGACGTTTGACAGTCCACGTGTTCCGTTCTTATAATTTTTATTTATTTATTAGGATATTTCCGTTTATTAGAAATACCGAAGGTATAACTGAGGTATTTAGGAGACTAGTTGGGGGTAGTTAATAATGACAACCTAAGTGGGAGTAGTAAATGTTTAATATAAAACAGAGTGCCTTCCGCGCTTCGATGTTCAGTGTTTTGTGAAGTAGACTAGGTAATAGCCAGGATATTCGTGGTTCGTTCGCGGGGTAGTAAGTGTATCAATGTGTAAACAGTTCAATGGCGGCGTAGTTCAGTTTAAAGGATAATGCTGGTAGATTAATTATAAAGAGAAGCCTTAAAGTGAATCCTGACATGCGTCTGTGTTGATATTAAGCACTGAGATGTGTAACAGTGTCGTGTAAATTAATTAATAAATTATAAATATTGTATTTGTGCCTTTTAAATATCCATCTTGCATAGTTTTGTTGATGTTCCTAACAATTTAGACAATTTAAATACGTCGTATATAGGCGGTGCTACCTGAACGGCACTGAACTTACCATCAGGTGCAGTTACTTTGTAGTGACAGGATAAAAAAAATAGACCTCGACAAAACTGGAACTACACTGGCTGCTCCCGGAACGCGACACGTGCGGAGCGAGCGTGTGCCACTATGGCGGGTTTTACACCCTGTGTACGGTGGTCGCTATCCGGGTGGATATGAATATACCACCAGCAATACTGACATTAATATTTATGTACTGCATGAATACACCCCTGTCGGGGTATAATCGACCCCTCGGGTCATAAATCTAACATCCAAGGAAGAACACGGCTTCACACTTAACTTTAACGAGTAATAACACACGCGGCTTTGCTTGTGTTTTGGAATTATAAACCTTTTACCAGAACCAAGAGTTTCGCAAATTCGAAGCCACACCATCAAGCTGTGGAACAGTTTGCCAGCTACCGTGTTCCCTCCTTCCTGATCCTGGGTCCTTTAGACGTAGTGTGAAGAAGTATGGATTGTCTCTCGCTACTTGATACTCTAACTGGACGTCACTGCGCTTACCATCAGGTGCAGAGTGGTAAAGGATAAAAAACCTAACAGTCACACACATATGTAGTCAAATAAAATGCGAATCTTATTGGTATACACTACGTGAGAATTTCAACACAACACCCAGACCCGAAATGTTTATCGAACATTTGTCTCTGAACGGGAATTGAACCCAGCCTCTCATTTCACAGCGTTTGAATAATTCTGCTACAATAAAGTAACATATTCATTGCACGGAATATACTGGCTGAAAAGCGCGAGCATAAATTCATATACAGTATGGTTCAAAAAGTTATAAAAAAATGATAGTGTATTTTTTTGTAATATTACAAAGACTTATGAAAAGCAGCGATAGCCTAGTTGGTTGCGGTACGGACTGTCAAGACGAAAGTCGTATGTTCGAATCAGCCTAAACGACATACACCTCTAACTTTTTAAAGTTACGTATATATTAATTGTCGCTTGGTATAACTGTGAAATAAAAAACAGTGAGGAAACCTGCATACCTCAGAATTCTCGTACGAATTTCAAAGGTATGTGAAGTCTACCACGGGTCAAGGGTTTGGCCCTTGCTGAAAATCAGTGTCAGGTGGGCTCTCCCACCTGGCGGATGCTGAGCCTGTGGCCTTTTTGGTCATGCTTCGGACACGGGTGGCTGGGGCGCATAAGTATGCCGGGAGACTTTTTTCTTGTTTTATTTGTGTACCTGTA
This sequence comes from Laothoe populi, assembly GCA_905220505.1. Taxonomy (NCBI): domain Eukaryota; kingdom Metazoa; phylum Arthropoda; class Insecta; order Lepidoptera; family Sphingidae; genus Laothoe; species Laothoe populi. The sequence goes on from HG992174.1 coordinate 1,767,314, forward strand.
GCCCTTAAAGTTTTTTTTTATTTGTTTTATGTACTCATCGTTTATTGCCACCTGGTCTGGTGATTATGGCCAAATAAAAGATTTTTTTTCTTTCTTTCTTTTCTTTTCTTTCTTTTCTTTTCTTTCTTTTCTTTCTTTTCTTTCTTTTCTTTCTTTTTTTTCTTTTCTTTCTTTTCTTTCTTTCCTTTCTTTCCTTTCTTTTCTTTCTTTTCTTTCTTTTCTTTCTTTTCTTTCTTTTCTTTCTTTTCTTTCTTTTCTTTCTTTTCTTTCTTTTCTTTCTTTTCTTTCTTTTCTTTCTTTTCTTTCTTTTCTTTCTTTTCTTTCTTTTCTTTCTTTTCTTTCTTTTCTTTCTTTTCTTTCTTTTCTTTCTTTTCTTTCTTTTCTTTCTTTTCTTTCTTTTCTTTCTTTTCTTTCTTTTCTTTCTTTTCTTTCTTTTCTTTCTTTTCTTTCTTTTCTTTCTTTTCTTTCTTTTCTTTCTTTTCTTTCTTTTCTTTCTTTTCTTTCTTTTCTTTCTTTTCTTTCTTTTCTTTCTTTTCTTTCTTTTCTTTCTTTTCTTTCTTTTCTTTCTTTTCTTTCTTTTCTTTCTTTTCTTTCTTTTCTTTCTTTACCAACCCGCATTACAGCGTGGTGGACTAAGGCCTAACCTCATTAGTAGAGGCCCGAGAGCAGTGGGACAATGTAATACAGGGCTAGTATATTTTCACTGACTTATACAACTCATAATTACTAATTAAATCAAAAATAATAGTTTCCTGTGTAATTTTGTACATTATTTAATACACAACTGAAAATACAAAAATGAGGTTCTAATTATTATTTTGAATATTGTCATATATTGACAGCCTCCGTGGCGCAGCGGGTATGTAGCCGGTTGTGAAACGAGAGGCCGTGGGTTCGATTACCGCACCGGCACAAATGTTTGTTTCGGACCTGGGTGTTGTGGAACCGTAGTCATACGTTGTTCTTGATACCCACAATACAAGTTTTACCTAGTGTGGGGTCAGAACTATGTGTGTGACTGCTGGGTGTATTTTATTTTATTTATATTTGTATCATTTTTAACCAACTTCAAAAAAGAGGAGGTTAACAATTCGTCGGAATCTTTTTTTTTATGTATGTTACCCGATTACTCGAAGACGCCTGGACCGATTCGAGAAATTCTTTTTTTGTTTAGAAGGGCATACTTCCCAGGTGGTCCCATTGGCACCAAGTCAGGATCTGATGATGGGATCTCAGAAAAATCAAGGGAAACCCATAAATTTTATAGTGACGCATAATTTGTTTTTTATTGAAGTCGGTGTACTTTTTATATGAGTATGTAATCTAAAGTGTTGGATATTTAAACTTTATATTCTTTCATATTAGACAAAATTAGCTCTCGTTCCCCATACTCTTTATTGCTTATCACTTTAACCAGTCACGTATTAATGACATACTGGCAGCACTCGCCGTTCCTACATACTATTTTAACTTTAATATTATGGAAATAAAATTGATTTTGGACAGACCCTACTTATTACCTTTTCGAACTGCGGTTCCTTGTGATTCGAGGGTGGTTAATATACTCTCCATCACACAGGCTGTAAATAAAATAAACTTTGCAAGTTAAACCACCCTGTACATGAAGATCGGGTTACGAAGGACCAAAGAATTTTATAACGTTTACGTGATGTGAAACCGTAGAGTGTGGTTTATAGACTTAACTGCTGCTTAAAGGTGTCTTGAGTATATAAAGTTAAATTCAAGAGTAACTGTGTTAAATACATTTCCTGGACAAAACTTTCTGGACTATATTTAAAAATAATATAAAACACAAAAATTGTTTCTAACTATATCCGTTGTACGATAGCCTAGTTGGTTGCGGCACGGACTGCCAAGACGAAAGTCGTAGGTTCGAAACCCAAGTAGCATACAAATCTGACTTTTCTAAAGTTATGTGTGTATTGATAATTATCGCTTGATTTTAACCGACTTCAAAAAAAGGAGGAGGTTCTCAATTCGTCGGTATCTTTTTCTTTATGTACGTTCCTCGATTACTCGAAGAAGCCTGGACCGATTCGAGAAATTCTTTTATTGTTTAAAAGAGTTTACTTCCCAGGTGGTCCCATTGGCACCAAGTCAGAATCTGATGATAGGATCTCATAAAATCGAAGGCAACCCTCAAATTTTATAGGGACGCATAATTTGTTTTTTATTGAGGTCGGTGTACTTTTTATGAATTAGAAACTTTTACGACTTTTGTTTCTTCGACACGAACTGTCGAAGAAACAATATGTTCTAAATACCTTGTCCGCCCACGAATGCTATCTATTCATTTTACTAAGAACTATTTGGTAGTTAGAAGAGTGATAACTCCGTCACTTTTTCTCGAACGAAACTTTCCGCGCGCCAAAACGGGACAAACTATATAATGAATTTTGTTGTGAAATATAGACTTCTCGTATTCAGAATTGAAATTATTTAATATTTGTTGATATTACGTTCTAAACGTTATGAAATTATGTTATTTACCTTATATACTATTAACAGTTTCACTGTAAATCAATTTAAGGCAGATTTGTTCGGTAATGTCGCTACAAATAACTAAAATTAACTCGACACTAAAAGATGCAATGTGGTGTGCATACTTAGATGGCATGAAGCATACTAACGTCGGTGCAGTGTATACACCGCGACTCGGTGGAACATAATGTTTGTTCTGGTCGCCGCATCTAGTACGTAGTACATATACATCGCTGGCTAGTATAAATAATTATAAAATAATTTAAGTAAAATTAACTATTAATTATAATAGTAATATTTTTACTAACAAAGACGCTGGAACAAACTCAACACAAATGTTAATGAAAAACCATATGTATTCAATAATTTAATATGCGTTTAAATCTTTGTAATATTTGTTTAGTTTTATAATTATCCTCTTGAGAACGGCGCGAAGGCGTTGGTTTGAAGGAAGAATATGCCGGTAGATCTGAAAACAAACATTTATATGCATTCTTAGGTAAGGAAAAGGAGCGATTGTGGCGAGTATTTGACAGACCTCGACCTTGACCTTGAAAGTAAATATACTTTGTATTAACATATCAATTTCATTAAACTTAAGGTTTTGACACGATGACCTGGACGACTTGAATGTTGACAGTCCACCAAACAAAGCATAGTGGCACACGCAAGTCTGTCGCGTTATGGATCAGCCAGTGTACATCCGGTTTGTGTCCTTTATCGGAGTTTTTTATCCTGGCAAGTCAAAGCGACCACTGCACCTGATAGTAAGCGCAGTGACGTCCAGTTAGAGTATTAAGTAACGAGAGATAATCTATCCATCGCTACTCAACACAATCATGCCGGCCTGCTTCCTCACACTACGCCATGGGCAAGGTGAAGAAACGGTCGAGGGTCTAGTGTCAGAGTTCTCAGAACATCGTACCGCAACTCTAGACCCCCGACACAAACCGGATGTACACTGTCTGATCCCGGAACGCGACACACTTGCGTGTGCCACTGTGGCGGGTTTTACACTCTGTGTACGGTGGTCACTATCCGGCGGATATGAATATCCTACCACCAGCCATGGGGCAAGGAGGTGAAGCGGTCGAGGGTCTAGTGTCAGAGTACTCAGAACTTCGTACCGCAACTCTAGACCCAGAAAGGGTAGGGGTCCCTGGAAATTGAGGGTGTGCGTTTTTCCTGTGCATGCTGTACATACCAAGTATAATCGACTTGTGCTTAGTGCAACACATTTTTTTTACTGCCTGGATAGACAGACAAGCAGACGGACCACCTGATGGTAAGTAGTCACCGCCGCCCATAGACTTCTGCAATGCCAGGGCACAGCAGAGCCACTGCCTACCGTTGAACCTCGATAGACAGACGAGCAGACGGGCCTCCTGATAGTAAGAAGTCACCGCCACCCATAGACTTCTGCAATGCCAGGGCACAGCAGAGCCGCTGCCTACAGTTGAACCTCGATAGGTAGACGAGCAGACGGGCCACCTGATGGTAAGTAGTCACCGCCGCCCATAGACTTCTGCAATGACAGGGCACAGCAAAGCCGCTGCCTACCGGTACGAAGTATAATTGACTTGTGCTTGGTGCAACGCTTGCAATACTCACCCAGTCTTGGGGTCACGTCCTCCCATCCTGAGGGTGCTGTTAGGATTGCACGTGCCACGCACAGCGTCTTCAAGGGTCGCGCATCGTTGGCCTGTGAAGCCACCAGTTCTCACGGACTCGCCCAAAAAGTGATATGACCTAGAAAAATACAGGTTTATCAGTGCGCAATTTAATAATTTAGCAATAGGATTTGCACATACACTCACGACTGTAATCCCCGAAGGGTTAGGCAGAGGTGTAACCAGTACACCCACTTTACACTTTTCAAGAAGAGTATGAATAGGATTCTGAAGAGTCGGCAACGCTCATGAGATTTTATAGTGGTAGAGCCACGCTGTAGACATATTTGTCTGCAGCATGAATGGGCCGGCTCGACCGGCGTAGTCTCACAGAAAACCAACGTAAAGTGACAGTTTACTGTCGCGTTTCGTATGGTAAGTGAGATATCCGGAGGCCCAGATTCCCCCTTCCCTTCCCTAATCCCTATTCCTGCCCTTTAAAGCCGACAGCGCATACATGATACTTTCGGTATTGTGGATGTTCGTGGGCGGTGGAGATCACTTAACATCAGGTGACCCACATGCTCGTTTGTCGGACTATGCAATAAAAAAATAAATAAAATGAGATGCTCCTGGCAAGCGTCCATAGGCTACGGTAACCGCTTACCATCAAGCGGGCCGTAACCTTGTTCTCCACCATCGTGGTATAAATAAATACATCCAACAGTTACACACATAGTTCTGACCCCACACTAGGTAAAACCAGTATCGTGGGTATCAACTACCAGACCCAGACCCGAAACAACTGTCTGTCTGTCACACAAACATTTGTCTCGGTGTGGGAATCAAACCCACGGCCTCTTGTTTCACGGCTGCTCGCCCACTGCGCCACGGAGGCTGTCGAAAAAGGTATAAAAAATGCTTGTAGATCATATACCTGTAATGGTCACAAAGTGCAGTCTGGCAACCGGGCTGGCCGCTGCCTCCATTAGGATAGAAATCAACATGGCCATGGGGTTGAAGAACTCCGATGTTTCCTGCATTGGTATGTATCACTTCAGTGTATAGGGCATCATCCGCCCTGAACACGTTGTTAGAGTCCCACCTGTCTGCTGGGTCCAGGCCTAAAAAACATATTTTTGAGTAGAGACCAACAATACACCTCGGATGCGCCAAGCTATCGCTACTTAGGCAAGAAACGATTTAATTTTTGATACTTAAAATAAACTTATCTATTCACATAAATATGTACAAATACAATCACGCCTGTAATCTCCGAAAGGGTAGACACAGGTGCAACCAGTACACCAACTTTTCGCCAGATATTTTAAGGTTCAATAATGTGAATGTGAGCCTATCGCCATACCGGGCACAATTCCAGACTCCGGGCTACTGAGCATTTCTAAATAGAAATACACAATGTCACTTTACCCAACCTGGGGATCGAACCCCCTCAGCGGTCGCAACGCATGTGCAATTACAACTGCGCCACCGAGGCAGAATATATTTATCCAAAATAATGTAACACCATGCAAAATTCGTTGTGATCGAATAAAATACCTAAAGTTTTGTTCATAATTAATTAGATAATATTCGAATTAAATGTATAATGAAATATTAAAATAATTTCTTGATATTCATATTTATAATTTAACTAGCTGTTGCTCGCGGCCCCGCCCGCGTGGAGGTCATGTTTGGGAGAAAAAGTATACATTACAAAATACCAATTTTCATGCCTTTAACTTAAAAAATGACGGATTTTCATACAAACTTTCATCCCCTATTTTACCCCCTTAGGGGTGGTATTTCCAAAAACCCTTGCTTAGTGGATGCCTACGTCATAAAAGGTACCTACTGTCAAAAGTCTCTAACCCCAGCCGTTTTGTCTGTGCGTTGATCGATCAGTCAGTCAGTCAGTCAGTTTCTTCTTTTATATATACAGATAATGTAATTAATTTAATAATTGAAAGAAACCATTATAATATCTCTTGCCATAACGCTCAAACCATCAAGTGAATTGAGGTACAGGCAGCGGCTTTACTGTGCCCTGGCATTGCAGAAGTCTATGGGCGGCGGCGACTACTTACCATCAGGTGGCCCGTCTGCTCGTCTATCTATCGAGACCCTAAAAAAATACCAGTAACATAGGCGACATTTCCATTCATAGTCCTGGCTATGATAGCAGCTCCATGTCCACCGACGCTGTACCCCACGATGTGGTATCTGGCGGGAGTAGCTCCGGTCTCCGAGTTCACCCAGTCGAAGAAACGAGCGGCGGCTTGAGCTGTTATGATATTTAAAATTCGTGCATAAAGTGCAAGTTGCTTCTGTCAATAATAATTAAAATTCGTGCAGAAAGCGCAAGTCCCTTCTGTCAATAATATTTAAAATTCGTGCATAAAGAGCAAGTTACTTGTCATGCGCAAAGTGCATGAGCAACTTAATGCCTACAGCGCATGCCGCGCCCAATTAGCATGCGTTAAAGACGAAAGTGCACAAAATATATCGAAATAGATTTTAAACGTCATTTGCTTTTTTAATAATATTTAGTAATTGATATTTTTTATAGCTGTAATGCCAGAAGAATCTAGGATGTTTTAGGTTTTACGATTAAAGGACCCAGAATCACAGGAAGGAGGGAACGCCTGAGTCGGCATACTATCCACAGCTTGATTGTGCAAGATGCGAGATTGAAACCTAATAACTAATAAAAGAATAGAGAAATAACTAAATCAAAATATAAAACATAAATAAGTATAAATATTTAAGTGGAAATTGATGAAGGTATCTTACCAGCCAGCACAGCATTAGGTCCCCAGTGAGATCCAGAGCCCCAATCCAAGATTATGACGTTAACGTCTTCGGTGGCCAGGAAAGCTGAAAGAAAAAATATATCACTATCTTTACCTATACGCACTAAAATTTGTAAAGTTCTAAATGTCAAGTTCATATTATGGGCAACTGAATCAAATCAATAATAATAATAATAAAATAAATTAATTTTAATTTCTATAATAATTAATTTTACAAAAACATTCATTCATCTGATGGGAAGCGCAGTGTCGTCCAGATAGAGTATGAAGTAGCGAGAAACAATCTATCCCTCGCTACTCAACAAAATCACGCCGGCCTGCTGTGCGGCTTTTATGCACGCCATGGAGCAAGGAGAAGAAGCGGTCTAGGGTCTAGTGTCAGAGTACTCCGATCATCGTACCCCAACTCTAGAACCCCGACAAAAACTGGATATAAAACACGACACACTTGCGTGTGCCACTATGACGGGTTTTACATCCTGTGTACGGTGGTTGCTATCCGGACGGTTATGAATATCCTACCAGCATAATATAATTAAACTAGTTGGCCCGGCAGACGTCCTGCCCTTAAAAGCAGCGCCACACCGACTGCAGCGCCATCTGCCGGGCTTATTTGCAAATCTAAAACATCCAGAGCGCCACCCAAACGCATAAAAAACGCATTCAAAACGGGCCTGCTGTTTAGGAGGAGTTCAGTGACGTACACACGTACAGTAGAATTATATATTTAATAGCTGTTGCTCGCGGCTCCGCCCGCGTGGAGACCATATTTGGGAGAAAAATGTCGGATGTTCATCCAAACTTTCAACCCCTATTTTACCCCCTTAGGGGTAGAATTTCGAAAAATCCTGAAATACATATTTTTTGTTTTTAACTAAAAGGCCAAATACCAATTTTCGTGCGTTTAACTTCAAAAATGACGAATTTTCATACAAACTTTCATCCCCTATTTTACCACCTTAGGGGTGGTATTTCCAAAAACCCTTCCTTAGTGGATGCCTACGTGATAAAAGGTACCTACTGTCAAAATTTCAAGTCTCTAACCCCAGCCGTTTAGGCTGTGCGTTGATCGATCAGTCAGTCAGTCAGCTTCTTCTTTTATATATACAGAAGTTGTACGAACCTGGTGCAAGCACTGTGTTGAACCCACTTGTGGTTGACCCCATAAAGCCATGCATGAGGACTACTGTCCTCCTACCGGCTCTGAAGTTGGAGTTACGGAGGCGGGCAGAGTCTCCCATGACTAAGGGCTGAGTAATGGTTGGGTTTTGCCTGTGAAAAAAAAAAGATCTTTTTTATTTTTACATACCCAAACCAACAGTTACATATAGATCTGACCCTGTTTAAGTAAAAGTTTTTTGATTCATAAAAAGTACACCGACTTCAATAAAAAAACAAATTATGCGTCCCTATAAAATTTGAGGGTTGCCCTCGATTTTTCTGAGATCCCATCATCAAATCCTGACTTGGTGCCAATGGGACCACCTGGGAAGTATACCCTTTAAAACAAAAAAGAATTTCTCGAATCGGTCCAGGCGTCTTCGAGTAATCGGGGAACATACATAAAAAAAAGATTCCGACGAATTGAGAACGTTCTCCTTTTTTTGAAGTTGGTTAAAAACTGTATCGTAGGTATCAAGGGACTACACACAACTAGAAACAAATATCTGTCACACAAATGGCGGTAGGCTCACCCCCCTATCACATTATGCGACCGAAATTCGGCGAAAAGTGAGTGTACTGTTTACACCTCTGCCAACGCTTTTGGGGATTATAGGCGTGAGTGTATATATATGGTGCGGGAATCGAACCCACGGCCTCTCAGACCATAGCAGTCTAAACGCCCGCTGCGCCAGGCTGTCAAATAGATATCGAAATAAAACGGTTAAAATGGTTATTTCAATGTGTGATATGCGTATAAATATAAGAAACCATTTTAATATGAAAGAAGATTAATATTGGGTGATTACGATTCACGAGGAAAAAATAGAAATATCTAGTATTGTTAAATAGCAGCGATAGCCTAGTTGGTTGCGGTACGGACTGACAAGATGAAAGTTGTACATACATACATATACATATACACTCACGCCTATAATCCCCGAAGGGGTAGGCAGAGGTGTAACCAGTACACCCACGTTTCGCCAAATTTCGGTCCCATAATGTGATAGGGGGCGAGCCTATCGCCATACCGGGCACAGGTTCCAGACTCCGGGCTAATACTGAGAATTTCTAGATAGAAAAACCCAATATCACTTTACCCGACCCGGGGATCGAACCCGAGACCTCAGCACAGCGGTTGTAACGCATGCGCAATTACAACTGCGCCACCAAGGCAGTCATGAAAGTTGTATGTTAAATTATGCGTCCCTATAAAATTCTAGGGTTGCCTTCTATTTTTCTGAGATCCCATCATCAGATCCTGACTTGGTGCCAATGGAACCTGGGAAGTATACCATTTTAAATAAAAAAATAATTTCTCCTGGCGTCTTCGAGTAATCCGGGAACATACATAAAAAACCGACGAATTAAGAACCTTCTCCTTTTTTGTGAAGTCGGTTAAAAACTGTGATCAATTGTTTTACTCACCAGGTGAGAAGGTGGTACGCGTTAGAGCTATCCGGGTTGTATCTAGCCATGCGTGCATAATCACTGAGCTTCATCCAGTTATCTATGAGTTGGGGGTTTCCATGGTCATCCCGGAGATAGCTGTAACGAGGCCCTTCGGCGTCCCATTTCGATATTACAGGGTCATTGGTCGGCAGGGCTGAAATAAGTAAAAGTTTTTTTTTTAAATAATAATAATACTAGCCCTGTATTAAACATTGTCCCACTGCTGGGCATGGGCCTCCTCTACTAATGAGAGGGGTTAGGCCTTAGTCCACCACGCTGGCCTAATGCGGGTTGGCAGACTTCACATACCTTCGAAAAATTCTCAGATATGCAGGTTTCCTCACGATGTTTTCCTTCACCGTTAAAGCAAGCGATAATTAACATTTTAATACACACATAACTTTAGAAAAGTCAGAGGTGTATGCCACTCTACCAGGCTGGAAAGCCCAAGTGCGGGCTTGAGGACCGTCGCGGCAGTGCGTCCTGTCCTAAAGAGATGGCTAGACAGGCGCCACGGTGCGCCAACTTTCCGGCTGACGCAGGTACTGACGGACCACGGATGTTTCGGTTCGTTCCTGTGTCGGATCGGAAAGGAGGTGTCTGCCGTGTGCCACCATTGTGGCAACTGCCACGAGGACACGGCCCAACATACGTTGGAGGAGTGCCCAGCCTGGGACGAAGAGCGCAGCGCTCTCAGAGCAGTCGTCGGAGGAGACCTCTCGCTGCCGGCCGTGGTGTCGTCCATCGTCGCCAGCCGGAGGTCCTGGCGTGCGGTGGCCCACTTCTGCGAGAGCGTCATCTTGCAGAAGGAGAGTGCCGAGAGGGATCGGGAACGAAATGATCCCTCCCGCCGCCAGAGAAGACGTAGGAGGCGCCGGGTGGACGACTGACCGGTGTCTCCCGCCCTGTGGAACGGGGGCGTTTGAATTCCACCACGGTAACCCCTGCCTGTCGTACGAGGCGACTAATAGGGGCCATCAGGGGTCGCGGGCTCGCAGCGGGGGGCTGTCAGCCCGAATCGATGCACTCGGTTTCGGAGGTTTCCAGTTTCGGAGCATCGTGCGACTCCGAGATCGACGGCAGCGCGTGTGGTAAGGCCTCGTTCGCTGTCGTTGTTCGGTGCGCGGGGGCTCCTAAGCCCTCCCATGGAGATGGGCTGCTACGCAGCACCGCGCAGGGGCGGTTCCGGCAGCAATTCTAGCACTCCTTAGAATACCCCGGGATCGCTCCGTAAGCGCCGAAGAAGGCCACCGCGGGGTTTTAGCTGGTAGTGTCGGGTGGGGTGTACATAAGGGGTAGGGACTCGGCCCAGCGGCTGCCCGGATAGCCATCATCCGGGCGAGGGGGATGCTGGGTCGTAAGACCGGCTAGTCCAGCATAACCGTTTTATTCTTATTCCGCTTCCCCCCGGAGCGGGCGGTAGTAATAAAACGCTTTCCCCGCGACAAAAAAAAAAAAGAGGTGTATGCCACTTGGGTTTTGAACCTACGACTTTCGTCTTGGCAGTCCGTACCGCAACCAACTAGGCTATCGCTGCTTTTTAAAAGTTTTTTATTTCATAAAAAGTACACCAACTTCAATAAAAAACAAATTATGCTTCCCTATAAAATGACTGCCTCATTGGCGCAGTTGTAATTGCGCATGCGTTACGACTGCTGCTGTGCTGAGGTCTCGGGTTCGATCCCTGGGTCGGGTAAAGTGATATTGGGTTTTTCTATCTAGAAATTCTCAGTATTAGCCCGGAGTCTGGAATCTGTGCCCGGTATGGCGATAGGCTCGCCCCCTATCACATTATGGGACCGAAATTCGGCGAAAAGTGGGTGTACTGGTTACACCTCTGCCTACCCCTTCGGGAATTACAGGCGTGAGTGTATATGTATGTTATGTATGTATAAAATTTGAGGCATACCCTTTTAAACAAAAAAAGAATTTCTCGTATCGGCCCAGGCGTCTTCGAGTAATCGGGGAACATACATAAAAAAAAAGATTCCGACGAATAGAGAATCTCCTCAGATTATTTTACTTTTGACATACGCCTATGTAGTTCTCTAATTATTGGCAACGAATCATAAACAAAAAAGTAACTACTTCATGGATGCTGTTTTAAAAAAGAATACAGTAATTCCAAAGTAATTTTTTTTTTACTTCTGGCTACCCATCGTTTTTCAACTAATCCATACTAATACTATAAATTCGAAAGTAACTCTGTTTGTTTGTTTGTTACCTCTTCACGACTAAACGGCTGATCGGATTGTAATGAATTTTGGTAAGGGAATAGATTATATCCTGGAGAAGGACATAGTTTATTTTTTTTCTCAAAAAACAATCTTGAAAGGGGTCAAATAGGAGTTCAAAATTTGTATAGGAAATCCATAATTCCTCGACTTAGGGATCTGTAACTTCATATTCAGGCTTTTGGTAGGAAAAAAAGAAATACGCGTTACAACGTTTTTGAAAAATCACCCTAAAAGGAGCAAACTGATGTTAAACTTATGGGGTATTCTTTAGATGCAATCTCAGGATTCAGGCACAACACCTGAGAGGCTGGACAATCGCTACAGGTGCCTCAGTGCAGAAGACAACTCCTTGGAGTGTATTCTTCTGTTGTATATGTTATTGTATACTTGTTTAATAAATGAATCTTATGTGAAGGAGACAGTGTCATAATCACCTATATCTTCGGCGTGCGGTACAGTCTTAACTTTATCACCATGCTTTATCGGTTTAATTATTTAATACCACCAAATTTTATCATAATTAAGTATATGATTATGAATGTCAGTTTTTTGATAGATATTGTTTTGGTATTTCAGTGTTTGGTATTTTGATAACGTCGACTGCGTAAAAACCTGTATTTATATTCACATGACTATCGTAACTCGTGATTATTTTAAGGTTCCGTATACCTCAGATAAAAAATAAAATCCACATGCTGTAATTTTATTTAAAAGTTTTATACTGGCACGGCAAAGTGACCACGTCCACACTGCACCTGGTGGTAAGCGCAGTAGATAAATAGAGAAATAGAGTATCAAGTAGCGAGAGACAATGTATCCCTCGGTACTCGACACAATCAGGCCGGCCTGTTGATCAGCTTCTTCACATTACGTCATGAGGCAAGGAGGTGAAGAAGTGGTCGAGGGTCTAATTTCAGGGTCAGACGTTTTTTTATAGTGCCTCGATAGGCAGACGAGCAGACAGGCCACCTGATGGTAAGTAGTCACCGCCATAGAATTCTGCAATGCCAGGGCACAGCAAAGCTGCCTACCGTTAAATACTAACTTAGAAGGCCGCAGTCAAACATCGAAGCCCAACTCTAGATACCCGACAAAAACCGGATGTAAACTGTCTGAAGAACGCGATACACTTGCGTGTGCGAATATGACGGGATTTACACCCTGTGTACGGTGGTTGCTATCCGGGCGGATATGAATATCTTACCACCAGCAAATTGCATTTATATGTCCGTGTGTCACAGCTAATTTTAAGAATTTACTGGACATGAAAGATTGATATTTGGTATACCAATTGTATATTTTATACCAATTTAGATAACCTTCCCCAAAAAATTTGCAACAGCAAAAAGTAAATTTTTATTCTAGAGATTTGTGTTTAAGTTATTTATAAGTAAAGATTCGTATCTCCGTACCTAACTTTCATTTTTTTTTATCGTGGCTCGGCAAAGTGACCACACTGCACCTGATGGTAAGTGCAATCCTGCTACCTTCTCAGAATTTCGCCCCATTTCTATATTACCATTCCTTTCTAAAGTCCTAGAGCGTCTGATCCATTCCCTGCTTAGTGGATTCCTGTCCGAAAATCACCTCTTAAATCCTCCAGTCAGGGTTTCGTCCAGGTCACAGCACCACTACGACGCTAATTCATATTACGGATGGCATTAGATTAGGCATGGAGGAAGGTAAGCTGACGGCTTTAGCTTTACTCGATTTCAGCAATGCCTTTAACACTGTTGACTTTGACGTCCTCCTTGGCATACTGTGTTCTCTTAACATATCTCCAACGGCAATTGACTGGTTTCGTAGTTACCTGTACGGACGCCGGCAACGCATCTGCATCGAGGAAAGTCATTCTTCTTGGTGCACTATGTCTGCTGGCGTTCCACAGGGCGGCGTGCTATCTCCTATACTCTTCGCAATTTTTATAAATTCTGTCAGTAATTATCTTCGCTCTTCCTACCACCTTTACGCAGATGATCTCCAGATATACGTTCAGGCACCTTTAGGTGAATTAACGGATGCTATTTATAGTATAAATAGAGACATAGAACAAATCTGCGATTGGACTAAGTCCTATGGACTGAAGATAAATCCATCCAAAACCCAAATCATTGTTGTCGGCAGCCCCAGGATGATATCGAAAGTGAAATGTAATGAATTGCCTCGAGTATCTTGTGATGGTGTCACCATTCCGTACAGCGACACAGTCAAAAATTTAGGACTATACATTGATCGATCTTTCACCTGGGGTCCACAGCTTCGTGAATTAAGTCGGAAGCTGTTTGCCTCGGCCAGGTCCTTGCAAAGATTGCGTAACTTTCTACCTATCACCACAAAAATCTCGCTTGCGCAAACACTCCTTCTCCCCATCCTTGATTATGCAGATGTCAGCTATCTCGATCTCACCGAAGACCAATTAAACAAGCTTGAGCGACTCCAAAATTTCTGCATTAGATTCATATTTAGTCTGCGCAAATATGATCATGTTTCAATGTATCGTGCTAAGCTCAAGTGGTTACCCATAAGACTTTGCCGGAATAGTCATGTCCTTTCTCTTCTATACAATACCTTGTTCAATCCCCTTACTCCTCCTTATCTTAAAGATCGCTTTGATTTCCTTCATGAATCACATACAAGATCCTTGAGGTCGTCGGAGAATTTGAAATTGAGAATGCCGGTGCATTCCACTACATTTATGGATAAATCCTTTACCGTTAAAGCTGTTCGGTTGTGGAATGCACTGCCTGTTGAGATAAGACGAGTACAGACCCTATCACGCTTTAAAAAACTTGTGAAAGACCATTATCTTTTCTTTTGAGCCGATCCACTCTAATTATTATGCAATAACATATCTAGCATATTTATATGTGTGTATGTTTAAGTATGCATGTATTGTATTGTATTTGTATTTAGTTATTTTCTATATATAAATAGGTATGTATGTATGTGTATGTATGTATATGTATGTGTATGTATTTATATATATGCATGTATGTGCGTCTGTGTGTATTTATAATTATTTTGTATAAGTAACAACATTATTCTACTTATTCGTTTATTTATAAGTAATTTTTTTTTCTTATAATTTCTGTTTTTCCTAAAAAACTATTATGTACACAAACTGCCCTCCACTTTTTCTTTTCCCTTTTAATTTTTTTTTCCATCCCATGGTTGTCTTGAAAAGATCACCGAGAGCGATAAGGCCGCCAATTGCACTTTAAATAATTTTTGTTTTTCTATTTTTTTATGTATTTTAGTGTACAATAAAGAGTATAAATAAATAAGTGCAGTGCCGTCCAGTTATAGTATCAAGTAGCGAGTGATTTCATACTTATCTTTCGGATTACCGACTTGGCATGTGCTGTGAGCTATCATTTAATCCTATACTTGTACCACGTGCACGTTGCACGCGTCATTGCGATAAACGCATGCAATTAACGACAAACAAACTCACAATCCCGTACAGAAATCAATGTACCAAATAGCAGGCTTCTTCTTACATACTGGTATTAGAAGAATTCATATTACATGCCAAAGATATATTTGCAAGCGAGAGAGTGCTGCGGAACTTTCATCGCAAACAGGGTTGAATATTCCAAGCTGACGGCCAACCATTCGTGATTGGAGAGGCACATGAAGAAGTAGTGAGAGATGATAATACACCAAACAGTCTACTATATCCCCACACTAGTCCAAACCTGTATCATGAGTATCAGCCATCATCAGGATATCATATCGGGATCAGCCAGTGTACATCCGGTTTTTCTCGGGGGTCTAGAGTTGGGGTACAATGTTTGGCCATTTTGCGGCCTTCTGAGTACTCGGACAATAGACCCTCGACCGCTTCTTCACCTTCTTGCCCATGGCGTAGTGTGAAGAAGTAGGCCGGTATGATTGTGTTGAGTAGCGGGGGATAGATCGTCTCTCGCTACTCTAATTGGACCGCACTGCGCTTATCATCAGGTGCAGTTCGGTCACTTTGCCGTGCCAGGACAAAAAAAACGCATGCTTATAGCGATCGTTTTTAAGCACCCTGCGTGCACCCATACAGTTAGCGTGCTGTGAGATGCAATTTAAAATGCATTATGATAGGTCAATAGCTCCCTGCCAAGGTTTTCCAAGGAGACTACAGTATGGGGTTCTTCAAGTAGGGAGTAAATAAATAACACCCAACAGTCACACACATAGCCCCGACCCCACACTAAAAACGAGTCATGTGTTGTGGGTATCAGGGACTACGAGAGACGCACAGTCTCAACACCCAGACCCCGGACACAAATATCTGTCTGTCACATAAACATTTGTCCCGGTGTGGGAATCGAACACACGGGCTCTCGTTTCACAGCTACTCGCCAACTGCGCGGAGGCTTTCGAAATAGTAAATAGGTTTCTGAAGGGTCGGCAAAGCGCATGTGATGATCCTGCGAGCGTCCTTAGTCTACGGTAACCGCTTACCATCAAGCGGGACGTAAGCTTGTTTGCCACCGGATAAAAAACTGATAAATAAATCCATACCTGAAGCTACAGCTAGGCCAAAAACCAGTAGGCAACACACCTTGGCCATTTTGTAAATAGTTTTGATAAATTTAATCGTGAAGTCATATTTATTAACATTGAAGATAAAGATAAATTCGCGATAAGCCAGCGGTGCTAAAACTTTCGGCATAAATTACCAGGGATGTTATGGAGCTCCGTAACCGTAACCGAAATTATCGGATATCCGAAATAAAATTCTATCCGTAACCGTAACCGAATCTGATATAAAAGTTACAAATAATTTCGGATTTTCTAATTGAAACACGGCAGGACTGGTTTTTGTTTTTGCCTGGTCGAACCGACACACGAACCGCGCGCGTATCTCAATGCATTTATTATATTTAGTTCTATTGCTTAATAGCAGCGATAGCCTAGTAATAGCAGCGATAGCCTAGTTGGTTGCGGTACGGACTGTCAAGACGAAAGTCGTAGGTTCGAAACCCAAGTGGCACACACCTCTGACTCTTCTAAAGTTATGTGTGTATTACAATGTTAATTATCGCTTGCTTTAACGGGGAAGGAAAACAACGTGAGGAAACCTGCATATCTGAGAGTTTTTCGAAGGTATGAAAAGTCTGCCAATCCGCATTAGGCCAGCGTGGTGGACTAAGACCTTAACCCCTCTCATTAGTAGAGGAGGCCCGTGCCCAGCAGTGGGACAATGTTTTAATACAGGGCTAGTATTATATTATTATTGCTTAGACATAGCCTGTCAGTCATTTACTCTTGTGGGATTACATTTATTTACATAAAATAGTACCAAATGAAATACTAAAAATAAAGCTATTTGTTTTTTACTTTTACAATTTCTTCAAAACCTAATATCCATAATCGGAACTGACGGATAATCCGAAATAATTTCATATCCGTAACCGTATCCGAAACCGATACAATATTATTCACAAATCCGTATCCATATCCAGATCCGAAATTTCAAATCCATAACATCTCTATAAATTATTATAAACAAACTAATCAAATAAATTCCCAAATCATCTAATTGGTTGTTTTGCAATTATGTTTTTCTACTTTGATAGCCTCCGTGGCGAGTAGCTGGCTGTGAAACGAGAGGCCGTGGGTTCAATTCCCACACCGGGACAAATGTTTGTGTAACATACAGATATTTGTGTCCAGGGTCTGGGTGTTGTGAGACCGTGCGTCTCTCGTAGTTGATACCCACATCACAAGACTCGTATCTTAGTGTGGGGCCGGGGCTATGTTTGTGACTGTTGGGTGTATTTATTTATTATTATAATTTACTTCACGAACGGAAAAATGATGATGATGAAATCTACTGACCTTTTTTATCACAGCGAAAAGACCCGTCGGGGGAGGAGGCGGAATGCTTACATTGGACTCGGCGGTTTTACGACCCAGCGTTGAGTTTTTTTTTATTTAGGTACATCAATGAGACAATTTATCCCTCGCTACTCAACACAGTCATGCCGACCTGCTTCTTCACACTACGCCATGGGCAAGAAGGCGAAGAAGCGGTCGAGGGTCTAGTGTCAGTACTCAAAAGGCTGCAAAATATAACAGATATAACAATAAAACAAATTCTACGGATTTTATCGTGGTTTATTTCGTAAACTAACAATATAAACCACGATAGAATCTTTAAATGGTTTACTCCAATAGATAAGCAGTTAAAAACAGATTCCTAATATGCAAAAAGACATATTAAAAAGTTTTTTAATTCATAAAAAGTACACTGACTTCAATAAAAAACAAATTATGTATCCCTATAAAATTTGAGGGTTGCCCTAGATTTTTCTAAGATCCCCTCAACAGATCCCGACTTGGTCCCTATGGGACCACCTGGGAAGTATATAATTTTAAACAAAAAAATAATTTCTCGAATCGGTCCAGGCGTCTTCGAGTAATCGAGGAACATACATAAAAAAAGATTCCGACGAATTTAGAACCTCCTCCTTTTTTGAAGTCGGTTAAAAACTAAATGAAATTAATACCAAATTATTTCTCGATGTTCAAACCGAGCTACATCGGCCGTGAGCGTGAGAGTCTAAAAACATTTAATGCAAAAAGACATACTGGAACTTAAAACTTAACTTAGCTGCTGGTAGGATATTCATATCCGCTCGGAAAGCGACCACCGTACACAGGGTGGAAAACCCGCCATAGTGGCACACGCAAGTGTGTCGCGTTCCGGTATCAGCCAGTGTACATCCGGTTTTTATCGGGGGTCTAGAGTTGGGTGGTACGTTGTTTGGCCGTTTTGCAGCCTTCTGAGTACTCTGACAATAGACCCTCCACCTCTTCTTCAGCTTCTTGCCCATGGCGTAGTGTGAAGAACCAGGCCGGCATAATTGTGTTGAGTAGCCGGGGATAGATTGTCTCTCGCTACTCGATACTCTAATTGGACCGCACTGCGCTTACCATCAGGTGCAGTGTGGTCACTTTGCCGTGCCAGTATCAAAAAAAAAACTTTGAGAAACATATGTCCTCCGTGTTAGATATGAATTTGTAGGTATCGTTATTATCTTTTGCTTTTGCATGCCTTATTACTATTATTGGTAGGGGAGAGAGCTGGTGGTAGGATATTGATATCCGCCTGGGTAGCGACCACCGTACACAGGGTGTAAAATCTACCATAGTGGCACATGCAAGTGGCGTTCTGGGATCAGCCAGTGTACTTCCGGTTTTTGTTCGGGGGTAGATGCGGTACGATGTTTGGCCGTGTTCCGGCCTCGACAATGACACTAGAATCTCGGCTGCTTCTTTACCTTCTTGCCCACGGCGCTGCTCTTACCATCAGGTGCAGAGTGGTATGCCAGGAAAACTGACTGAAATCTCTTCTACCAGTAACTGAACAATGAGTTTTCCTCACGTATTTTCCCTATCGACAACGTAAAATACTTATATGACATTATACAGCGCGGTTGCGTGAGAAACTATATCCATACTAATATTATAAATGTCAAAGTAACTCTGTTTGTTTCTTACCTCTTCACGACTAAACGGATTGTAATGAAATTTGGTAAGGGAATAGATTATATCCTGGACATAGGCTACCTTTTTCTCAAAAAACAACCTTGAAAGGGGTCAAATAGGAGTTAAAAATTTGTATGGGAAATTCATAATTCTGCGAGTTAGGGATCTGTAAATTCATAATTCGTCTTTTGGTAGGAAATAAAGAAATACGTGTTTCAACGTTTTTGAAAAATCACCCCAAAGTGGGCAAAGTGAGGTTAAACTTATGGGGTATTCTTTAGATGCAATCTCAAAATTCAGGCACAACACCTGAGAGGCTGGACAATCGCTACAGGTGCCTCAGTGCAGAAGACAGCTCCTTGATTGTATACTTCTGCTCCCGAATATAACCTCCACGCAGGCAGAGCCGCGAGCAACAGCTAGTTTGGTATAAGATCGAAACATTCCATACACAGAAACAACGCTAGCGACTTCGTTTACCTATCGTAGCTATTCAACATAAAATGGTTGTAGTTTAATAGCTTATAAAAAACACTACTGGGCACGCCCAGCAGTGGGACAATGTTTAATACAGGGCTAAATGCTATGCTAATGCTTTTTCGAAGGTATGTGAAGTCTACCAACCCACATTACAGCGTGGTGGACTAAGGCCTAACCCCTCTCATTAGTAGAGGAGTATTATTCACGGTGTTTATCACTGTTAAAGCAAGCAATAATTTACATTTAATACACACGTAATTTTAGAAAAGTCAGAGGTGTATGCCATTTGGGTTTCGAACATACGACTTCGTGTTGACAGTCCGTACCGCAGGCAACTAGGCTACCGCTGCTAGTTAAATAGCTTGTAACCCTCTTCTTTTACGGATTTATAAAATTCCGTTAATATGTTTTAGATAACGTAATGTTTTTAGTTTTTAGTAACTTACTGTAGTTCTGATCTTTTTCGCCTCTGGCCATCACGTCCGTAGTCACTGATCAAACTCCTTGTATTTCTTAGACCATCGAAGTAAGTAAAAATAATATTTTCTCAAGCGACCTGCGGACGGACGATAAACCCTCTAGGGCTTCTTGGTACAGTCGCCGATAAAAATGGTAACGGCAATAGGGTAGTTGACAGTAAGTAAAAACTTGATTGCTCGCGGCTCCACCCGCGTGGATATTTTTTTACACCTTGGGTAAAATTATTGTAGTTTTAGTAGGGATCCTTATTTTTTTCTTACAATTAAAACATTAATCAGTGATAATGTCGCATTCAAATGGTGAAAGAATTTTTAAAATCGGCCCAGTATTTTTTGAGCCAATTCGTAACAAATGTACATACAAATCTTTCCTCTTTATAATATTAGTATAGATTTAAGTCAAAATATTTCGAAAATTACACCAATTTGTTAATTTATATGTGATTAATTAACATTTTCAAGAAACATATATGTAAAAATAAAGCATTTTGTCACGTGACATGAAACAAATCAGTCATGCATGACGTCACCGTACGAAATATTTATTGAACGCTGAGCCAAACGTCTATTCGTTTTCGGATGGTCACGTCACCAGAGAGGCCATGACAGTTGGTAGCGTTTTGGTAGGAAAAATATTTTTTTTCCTTCTCTTAGACGGTTGCTAATCAATACTTGCAGGCCGTCTTCCCTACTTTATGGGGACTGACTTTGATATAGAAATAGGGATGGTACAATAAAAAAAGGTAAACTGTCTATATAAATAAAATAATAAAAAAACAAAAAGCCTTTTTTGCGTTTTTACAGGATTGTCTTTACTATTTAGCTTGTTTTAGTTAGCCACTTATTTTCCTTAGGCCAATTACTTTTCTTTTTTAAGCTTATAGTTTAATTGGTTTGATAAGCAAGAACCCCAGGGTGGGTAAAAGCCTCTAAAGATAGATCTATATACGAATTTAAAGTTCTAATCACTTCTGTTGTCGATTGTACATCGTCCGACTGTTTGACCGCAGATAAGGGTGGACAAATATACCAATATGGGATTAAGTCTAACAACATTGTGAGAGTGGACACTGGATACATACATACATACACACTCACGCCTGTAATCCCCGAAGGGGTAGGCAGTGGACCCACTTTTTGCTGAACATCGGTCCCATGATGTGATAAGGGGCGAGCCTATCGCCATACCGGGCACCAGAGTTTATGGACCAGCCAAACCAGGCAAACGGGAGTTTCCAGAATCTGGTCTCGAGTTCGATCCCCTGGTCGGGTAAAGTGATATGGGGGTTTACTATCACAAAATGCTCAGTACCAGCCCGGAGTCTGGAATTGCGCCCGGTACGGCAATAGGCTCGCCCCCTATTACATTATGGGACGGTTAGAAGCTCGGCGAAATGATGTGAAGGAAAACATCGTGAGGAAACCTGCATACCTAGGTAGTTGACTGTAAGTGAAAACCTGATAGAATTTTGTTTTTTATAATAGATTTTAGTCTAAAAATATCGAAAATTAAACCAATTTATATGTGATTTAATATTATCAAGAAACAAATATGTAAAAATAAAGCATATTGTCATGTGAAATGTAACACCCATCAGTCATGAATGTCGAGAATGTTTAAATACATGGCTAGATTATTATTATTATTAAAACTCAACGCTAGAGTTTCTTACCGAAGCGAAACTGCGTTCCGAACTGGCAAGTAAAGATTGACTGAATCAATTTTCAATAAGAATATATGTACTTATATTTGACGCCTCACTAAATTAATCTCAGAATTTTGAAGTGGTAGAGCCACGCTGTAGACATATTTGTCTATAGCATGAATGGGCCGGCTCGACCGGGGTAGTACCACTGTCTCACAGAAAACCAACGTAAAGTGACAGTTTACTGTCGCGTTTCGTATGGTAAGTGAGATATTCGGAGGCCCAGATTCCCCCTTCCCTTCCCTAATCCCTATTCCTGTCCTTTAAGGCCGACAGCGCATACATGATACTTTCGGTATTGTGGATGTTCATAGGCGGTGGAGATCACTTAACATCAGGTGACCCACTGGTTCGTTAGTCGGACTATACTATAAAAAAAATTTGAATTAATTAATTAGGTACTGAAAATTTCGTGATAGAAAAAACCGAATATCACTTTTACCCAACTTGGGGATTGAACCCAAGACCTCACAGCAGTACGCAATTACAACTGCGCCGATGCGTTGATTTGAATACTGTATTAAAATTCCTTTCTTCCGTCTTGCTATCTTCCCAGATAAGTATAAAATCTAAAGCTATGCAAAATCTTTTCGGCGACATTTCACGCCCCCTCTAAAAAAACAGTGATTAGCGAAAACTTCGCAAAGACCCCATTTGTATGCTTATTAGAGATCCTCGGGACACTTGACAAACTTGGCCCTCGTGAGAAATAGTACAAGGTGCAAGAGTCCTGTAGATACCGCAATTTAATATTAAGCTATTTTGCTGGTGGTAGGATATTCATATCCGCCCGGATAGCGACCATCGTACACAGGGTGTAAAACCCGCCATAGTGGCACACGTAAGTGTGTCGCCAGGATCAGCCAGTGTACATTCGTTTTTTGTCGGGGGTCTAAAGTTGGGGTACGATGTTCTGAGTACTCTGACACTAGACCCTCGACCGCTTCTTCATCTTCTTGCCCATGGCGTAGTGTGAAGAAACAGGCCGGCATGATTGTGTTGAGTGAGTAGAAGCGGTCGAGGGTCTAGTGACGGAGTATTCAGACGACCGCAACACTGCCAAACATCGTACCAAAATTCTAGATCTCCGATAAAAACCGGAATTACACTGGCAGACTCCGGAAGGCGACACACTTGCGTGTGCCAAAATGGCGGGTTTTACACCCTGTGTACGGTGGTCGCTATCCGGGATATGAATATCCTACCACCAGCAAGTTTCAAATCGCTACTTTTTCCAACTTATACCATTCTCATAATCGTTTAAGAAAAAAAACCAAACCAACTTCTAATTACAAGGAAGAATTTTATAGCTTGTAACGATATTGTGCTTAACCGACGTCACAAAAGGTGGTACGTGACTAAAGTTAGGCCGTTATTGTCTTAAGGATTCGTAGGAAGCAACTTTTCATTCTACGTAAAATATTAATTTGAATTGTTTTATTTTCCAATTTCAATGACAGCCTCCGTGGCGTACTAGGCGAGTAGCCGGCTGTGAAACGAGAGGCCGTGGGTTCGATTCCCACACCGGGACAATTGTGTGACAGACATATATTTGTGTCCGGGGTCTGGGTGTTATGAGACCGTGCGTCTCTCTAGGTCCCTGATACCCACGACACAAGACTCGTATCTTAGTGTGGGGTCGGGGCTATGTGTGTGACTATTGGGTGTTATTTATTTGTCTTTATGACGTATGATACAGCCATCTTACAAAAAAATGGTTACTAAGACAATATCTAGTTGACCGCCTTAACTACAAATCAGGTAACCGGAAAATTAATAGATTTGCTATGATTTATTTGGGTGTTTAGAAAAGTCCGAGGTGTATGCCACTTGGGTTTCGAACATACGACTTTCGTCTTCACAGTCCGTACCGCAACCAACTAGGCTATCGCTGCTATTATTGTCATGAGGCAGTATTAAAAGTATAAGATCGATCGATAAAAAAAAGGAGTTATGTAATTGTCTTAACGTAGGTATATATATACCAATGAATGGTAATTGTATTTACATATTAATTATTATTATTTTTTTTTATTACTAGTATCAAGCTTTATATTTTAGTGGTGCTATATATGCATTGATTCATATATTAATAAAATATGTCTGTAAAATTACTGTGAGAAAATATATATATATATATGACAATTGATGGCGAAAGAAACAAGCCCGGAGTTTCTTTCTGCCTTTCTTCTTCGGGTCGTCATCGCTTAGGTAGCTAGTGAAAGGCTGGTAGGTTAGCTAGACTAGGGTTTACACTCATCCCTTCTATATCCGTCCAGTTTCCGTTCGCCTTATCTCCTCCCATTCCTGCGCCTTCCCGTAATCATCTGCTCCAGTCACTTCCTTTACCGAAGACCGCGATTACCTTCCTTCCTTTTTGTGGACTCCCTCTTTTCTCCCTTTCCAGTCCCGTCCTCGTTGTATCCTTCCTTGCCTACCAGCCCTTGATGGTGGTTTCTAAGTTCCCATGACGTTAAACATAATTAATTATTTTTCCGTATGGTGAATGTCCATCTGTGTTTTGACATGTCATAAGTGCCCTTTATATGCCTACGTGATCAATAAAGATTTTTATTTATTTTATCGAAGAACTTCCACAATAGAGTAGTTAACACAATTTTTTATTATTTTAATCGACAAGTTACATTGCTTAAAACCTATTATCGAAAGAATGTCATGAGTCCGAACAAAAATAAGTAATTAGACGCCATTCAAATCTGATGGAAGGGGTAATTGTCAAATGATAGTAAAAGGATGCATGATATGTCTCGTGACGTCACCACTCAGAATGCCATTATTGTGCCGTTGTGCGAGGGAGATAGTGAGATGTTCCCACTACGCAACCGTTTTTGCTCCTACCAATATTCAAAATAAATATTGTGACCTCATTTTCAAGCAATTTTGATTCTGTTTTCGAAAAGGTTTTTTTTGCTTATTATATCCAGTTGCATATCTAATAATGTACAAAATTAAATCAGGAAACTACGCTATTGATAGCTGAGAATCGAGCCCAGCCTACGGTCTACATTAGAGAAATAAATAAATTTTCATTTCCCGAAATAGACACTTGCTTCAGAGGGGCGGGAATGAATTCAATATGCGAGGGGACAAAAAAGATATTAAGTCGCCACATGTGTTATGAAAATGTTCAATGTATTATGATTTACACTTGCTGAGACCGTGTGGTTTCGTGTTAGTTGAAGTCAAACGGTGCAGACTCTTAATAGGGTAGTTGACAGTAAGTGAAAACCTGATAGAATTATGATTTTTGTAATAGATTTTAGTCTAAAAATATTAAAAGTTAAACTGATTTGTTAATTTATATGTGATTATTTAATGAAAATATTAAATAATCTGTATATATAAAAGAAAAAGCTGACTGACTGACTGACTGACTGACTGACTGACTGACTGATCGATCAACGCACAGCCTAAACGGCTGGGGTTAGAGACTTGAAATTTTGACAGTAGGTACCTTTTATGACGTAGGCATCCACTAAGGAAGGGTTTTTGGAAATACCACCCCTAAGGGGGTAAAATAGGGGATAATAGTTTGTATGAAAATCCGTCATTTTTGCAGTTAAACTCATGAAAATTAGTAATTGGCCTTTTAGTTAAAAATAAAAAATATATGTTTCAGGATTTTTGGAAATTCCGCCTCTAAGGGGGTAAAATAGGGGATGAAAGGTTGTATGAAAATCCGTCATTTTTTAAGTTAAACGCATGAGTATTTTGTATTGTATACTTTTCTCCCAAACATGAACTCCACGCGGGCGGAGCCGCGAGCAACAGCTAGTCACATATAAATTAAGAAACAAATACGTAAAATAAAGCATTTTGTCACGTGACATGAAACACCCATCAGACATGCATGACGTCACCGTTTGAAACATCTAAAACGCTGTGCCAAACGTCTATTAGTTATACAGATGGTGACGACACACGAGAGGCCATGACAGTTGGTAGCGTTTTGGTGGGAAAAATAAAGTTGGTTTATAAAAATGCATATTAAATCTTGAAAACTTGTGTATTAGGGTATTTACTATTATTAGATATACAGAAGGTATAACTGAGGTATTTAGGAGACTAGTTGGGGGTAGTTAATAATGACAACCAAAGTGGGAGTAGTAAATGTGTAATAAAAGGAAGGCACTCTGTTTTAACAGAGTGCCTTCCGCGCTCCGGGGTTCAGTTCAGAAGACTAGTGGTGTAGCAGTGAGTTGGTAGTGAGCACATTCGTGGTTCGTTCGCGGGGCAGTAAGTAATTGTAAATGGTTCAATGGCGTTGTTCAGTTTAAAAGGTAATTCTGGTAGATCAATTTTTTTTTTTTTTGTGCCTGGATAGGCAGACGAGCAGACGGGCCACCTGATGGTAAGTAGTCACCGCCGCCCATAGACTTCTGCAATGCCAGAGCACAGCAGAGCCGCTGCCTACCGTTTTATTACCGTTTAATTATAAAGAGAAGCCTTAAGTGAATCCTGACATGCGTGTGTGTTAATATTAAGCACTGAGATGTGTAACAGTGCCGTGTGAATCAATCAATAAATTATAAATATTGTATTTGTGCACTTTAAATATCCATCTTGCATAGTTTTGTTGATGTTCCTAACATATGTTACCGTGACGTCACGGTACTCAGAATCCACATTACTGTACCATTGTGCGAGGGAGACAGCAATATGTTCCCAATACGCCACCGTTTTCGTTTATGTCTCTATCTATATGTATTTCTTTTAAATATTGGAATATTTAAAATAAATATTGTGTCCTAATTTTTCAAGCAATTTCGATTCTGTTTTCACAAGTTTCTTTTGCGTATTATATTACGTTGCATATAGAATAATGTACAAAATTAAACACAGGAAACTACCATATTCCTCGGAACACAACCCATCATACAACAGGTAGAACAAACTGAAGGAGGCCGTGTCTCTCCTTAGACAATGGCTAATACTTACTTTATTATTAATGTTAAATAGGAGTGGCAGAAGAAGCATGAAAGTGGAGTTAATGCGGTGGAGGTGCGTTCTCTACGGAGCATGTATGGAGTCACCCTTGCTGATCGCATGAGGAATAGTGTGATAAGAGATCGTTGTGAGGTGAAGAATGATGTGGTGACTAAGATAGAAAGAGGTATGGTTTGGCACATGGAGAGGATGGATGAAAGGCGATTTACGAAAGCTATTTATGGTGCAAATGTGACTGGAAGAGTGGGTAGAGGGCGCCCAAGGAGAACGTTTACGAATCAAATAAACGATCTTCTCCTAAAAGGGCAAATCAGAAGTACCTCCAACCGTCGTAAATATTGAGTAGATGTATGAATGTGGAAGAGGCGAAAGAAGTTTTTTTTTTATCCTAGCACGGCAATGTGACCGCACTTCACCTGATGGTAAGCGCAGTACGGTCCAATTAGAGTATCGAGTAGCGAGAGACGATCTATCCCCCGCTACTCAACACAATCATGCCGGCCTGCTTCTTCACACTACGCCATGGGCAAGAAGGTGAAGAAGCGGTCGAGGGTCTATTGTCAGAGTACTCGGAAGGCCGTAAAATGGCCAACATTGAACCCCAACTCTAGATCCCCAAAAAAAAAATTCCGATCGTAGCTTGTGGCTGTCAATAGTCTCTGCCTACCCCCATGGGATACGGGCGTGAGTGTATATGTATATATTTATGTAATGTTAAATACATACCTCTATATTATACTGCCTCAATAGCGCAGTTGTAATGTTGCACTACAGCTGCTGCGCTGAAGTCTCTGATTCGATCCAGGGTAAAAGTAATATTTGGTTATTCTATTTAGAACTCAGTATCAGCCCGGAGTCTGGAATTGTGTCCAGTGTGGTGATAGGCTCGATATCACATCATGGGACTATAAGCTCGGTGAAATGTGGGTGTATTTTTGTTTAAGATATATTTTAAAGAAGCTCATTTACTCTAGCGATCTTATCATATCTCTAATCTTATCCCTTCCACATAAGAACTAGTACTTTACGGAGCCACAGCTTCGTGGTGTCTACTACCCCGGCCAAGATTTTCTAATTTGTATCTTTGCATTAATAAATTAATTAGCTTTAATAAGCAGCGATAGCCTAGTTGGTTGCGGTACGGACTGTCAAGACGAAAGTCGTATGATCAAAACCCAAGTGGCATACACCTCTGACTTTTCTAAAGTTATGTATATTAAATGTTAATTATCGCTGGCTTTAACGGTGAAGGAAAACATCGTGAGGAGACCTGCATATCTGAGAATTCTTATACGAATTTCGAAGGTATGTGAAATCTACCAATCCGCATTAGGCCAGCGTGGTCGACTAAGGCCTAACCCCTCTCATTAGTAGAGGAGGCCCGTGACCAGCAGTGGGACAATGTTCAATACAGGGCTAGTATTATTATTATTATCTTTGCACCATCAAGCTGTGGAACAGTTTGCCAGCTACCGTGTTCCCTCCTTATAATCCTGGATCCTTTAAGCTCAATGGAGCTACTTAGCAGGTATGATTGGGTCGGGTAGCGAGGGGTAGTTGTCCCTCGCTACTTGATACTCTACTTAGACACTGCGCACCATACGGTGCAGTTTAAAAAAAAAATAACACCCAACAGTCACACACATAGCCCCGACCCCACACTAAAATACGAGTCTTGTGTTTTGGGTATCAGGGACTACGAGAGACTTTCGGTCTCACAACACCCAGACCCCGGACACAAATATCTATCACACAAACATTTGTCTCGGTGTGGGAATCGAACCCACGGCCTCTCGTTTCACAGCCGGCCGGCCAACTGCGCCACGGAGGCTGAAAGTATTGTCACTAAGTAAAGAATCGAGGTTTTTAAACACCGCATATAATACATAATGTACATTTAAATAGAAAAACTGTTAAAACAAAGGCATGCGATGCAAAGAATGTTAATTTCCATGACAAGGGGAGGAAGCAGTCGTCTTAAATATACAAGATTGAATCATTCTTTTTCTGAGGGGATGTTGCGATGGAATAAGGAAGATAAGTCTATAATAATAAATAATAATACTAGCCCTGTGTTAAACATTGTACCACTGCTGGGCACGGGCTTCCTCTACCAATGAGAGGGGTTAGGCCGTAGTCCACCACGCTGGCTTGTGGGTTGTTAGACTTCATATTGAAATTCTCAGGTATGCAGGTTTCCTCACGATGTTTTCTTTCGTTAAAGCAAGCGATAATTAACAATGAATATACGTGTGGCTTTAGAAAAGTTAAAGGTGTATGCCATTTGGGTTTCGAACATAAGACTTTCGTCTTTACAGACCGTAACCCAACTAGGCTATCGCTGCTATCTAGTCTAAAGGTTTTCATTTTGTTCTTCTATTTGTGTTTCTAATCACCTAACAGTCATGCAGCCTTGACTTTAGTATGTTAAACCTGTATCATGAGTATTAATTACTAGGGACTACGGTCCCACTATTCTTAGACCCGAAATAAAAATCATCTGTATAATTCAAAATTGAGTTGAGGTACTTTGGCATTACGTAGGTAATGTTTGGCCGTTTTGCGGCCTTCTGAGTATTCTGACACTAGACCCTCGACTGCTTCTTCACCTTCTTGCCCTTCTTTCTTCTTGTGTTGAGTAGCGGGGGATAGATTGTCTCTCGCTACTCGATACAATAATTGGCCGGCACTGCGCTTACCATCAGATGCAGTGTGGTCACTATGCCGTGCCAGAATAAAAAAAATGAAATCTTATCCATACAATGTCTCCATCGTGTTTCTTTTGATTCGTAAAATTGAGCCCAGCGTACCGTGTTATTTAATGTTGATCCTTATTGAACCGAGACGGCCGGAGTCGCGCGGAAAAATTACTTTAACATTCGTAAAAATGCAGATAGCAATGATCTTGAAAATCACACAATCATTTCAGTGTTCTGCCGTTTGTATCATGGCTGCTCTGAAGAATTGTTCGATCTTATCCCATCCTCTCCCTTCAACAGAACCACGCGTACTGGCTTGCGGAGCCACAGCTTTGTGGTGTCTACTACCCCGGCCCGAACCAAGATGTTCGCAAATTTGTATTTTTGCCGCACCATCAAGCTCTGGAACAGTTTGCCAGCTACTGTGTTCCCTACTATGATCCTGGGTCCTTTAGGTGTAGTGTCAAGAAGCTAAACAGCAGCCCGGCATGATTGTGTTGAGTAGCGACGGATAGATTGTCTCTCGCTAAGCTATACTCTAACTTGACGGCACTGCGCTTACCATCAGGTGCAGTGTGGTCACTGTGCCGTGCCAGAATGAAAAGAAAAAAACATATCAATAATATTAATAAATAGCATGTAGGGATAATGCACACTCGATACTCCACAATCTTTATATACAACATGTAACATTATTAATGCACACTCTGAAAGTAGTTTGTTCAGAATAAGCGACTGAATCGATTTCGTCAATTTTTTAATAGACGATATTTTCCAAATATAATTAACACTCAGGTAAATAATAGTCACCCTTTAATTTAACGTTCAAGACAAACGAAACTGAGACATTACTCGATGCGATAAAGTCTTTTCTAAATGCAATAATAAACGAACAAAAAAAAAAGTTTAAAAAGTCAAATAAGTAATTAAAATTACGAACTTTATGTCGAATTTTTTTTTTTTTTTTTTTATCCTGGCTAGGCAAAGTGACCGCACTGTACCTGATGGTAAGCGCAGTGCGGTCCAAATAGACTACTGAGTAGCGAGAGACGATCTATCTCCGCTACTCAACACACTCATGCCGGCCTGCTTCTTCACACTACGCCATGAGCAAGAAGGTGAAGAAGGGGTCGAGGGTCTAGTGTCAAAGTTCTAAGAAAGCCGCAGAATGGCCATTGTACCCCAACTCCAGACCCCCAACTACTGTCTACTACTGTCTGTACTGTAGTACAACTAATTTCTAAAAATACAATATTTATATTCATCGCGGTCGAATTTCAATACATGAATTATGATTGTAATAATATATTTAAATTGGGGTGTCTGAGGATGTGCGTTATTCCCGTTACACGTATATATAAAACACAAAATTGTTTCTACCTATGTCCGTTATAGACTTTGAAACCACTCAGCCGATTCCAATGAAATGTTGTGTATATGGTGCAACTTAATAGATGGGATGGTTTTAGATATAGGTGGCGCTGTTGTCAAGATCTGAATTTATTCTTTTTTCAATGATAATTCAGTCCACAGAGAAGGCGGTTATGGCAGGACAGCTGGCTAACTGTTTACTACGGGCTTAGATGGTGGTAGGATTTCATATCCACCCGGTTAGATACCACCGTACACAGGGTGTAAAACCCGCCATAGTGGCACACGCAAGTGTGTCGCGTTCCGAGGTCAACCAGTGTGCATCCGGTTTTTGTCAGGGGTCCAGAATTGGGGTTCACATACGTCAACGCCATCGTCGTTAAGTTCGGCAAGGGTTGTTTCGGAGGTTTCGCCCGAAGAATTTCGGGCGGTGGTGCTTCGGCTACGGGGCAAGAAGACGGCCCCGGGTCTCGACGGTATCCCCGGACGTGCATGGGTGTTAGCCGTCAAACATCTTGAAGGGGTTGGGCCGGACCTGGCACAGTGCCAGTACGGGTTCCGGCAAGGCCAATCGAGAATACACGTGATTTAGCGGGTCAAGGCACAAGCGGAGGATGCAGTGGCTCGGGGTGAAGTGGTGGTGGTGGTGTCTCTAGACAACGCGTTTAATATTAAGGTATCAGGGTAAGCCCTGGGCCTGCATAATGGAAGCACTGCGGTACCATGTGGTGCCACCGTATCTTCGGCGCCTGTTGCACTCGTATCTCTCAGATAGGTACATAGTGTATCCGGGCGCCAACGGTTGGCACCGAAGAGCAATGGCCTGCGGTGTTACTAAGGGCTCAGTCTTGGGTCCTCTCTTGTGGAACATCGGCTACGATTGGGTGCTCCGTGGTACCAACCCCCGAGGTGTCGCTGTCGTCTGTTACGCGGACGACACACTAGTGACAGCGTCGGCCAGGTCTTTCCAGGAGGCCACCCTGCTCGCCTCGTTCGCAACCGAACAGGTGGTGGGCAGGATTCGGCGACTGGGCCTTAAGGTGGCCCTCAACAAAACCGAGGCCCTTTGTTTTCACAGGCCTCGGATTCGGCCACCTTTTGGGTCCCACATAAGTGTGGAGGGGGTGCGGATTCCCATCGGCTGTAAAATGAAGTATTTGGGATTGATTCTGGACAGCCGGTGGGATTTCGTTATTCGGTGCGCGGGGGCTCCTTAGCCCTCCATGGAGATGGGCTGCTACGCAGCACCGCGCAGGGGCGATTCCGGCTGCAATTCTAGCACTCCTTAGAATACCCCGGAAACGCTCCGCAAGCGCCGAAGAAGGCCACCGCGGGGTTTTAGCTGGTAGTGTCGGGTGGGGTGTACATAGGGGTTAGGGACTCGGCCCAGCGGCAGCGCGGATAGCCATCATCCGTGCGAGGGGGATGCTGGGTCGTATGACCGGCTAGTCCAGCATACCCGTTTTATT
This sequence comes from Laothoe populi, assembly GCA_905220505.1. Classification (NCBI taxonomy): domain Eukaryota; kingdom Metazoa; phylum Arthropoda; class Insecta; order Lepidoptera; family Sphingidae; genus Laothoe; species Laothoe populi. The sequence continues at coordinate 1,799,749 of HG992174.1, forward strand.
CTTAATCCGCTTCCCTCCGGAGCGGGCGGCAGTAATAAAACGCTTTTCCCGCGACAAAAAAAAAAAAAGGGGTCCAGAATTGGGGTACGATGTTTGGCCGTTTTGGGGTCTTCTGAGTACTCTGACACTAGACCCTCGACCGCTTCTTCACCTTACCCATGGCGTAGTGTGAAGAAGCAGGCCGGCATGGTTGTGTTGAGTAGCGGGGAATAGATTGTCTCTCTACTATACTCTAGTTGGACGGCACTGCGCTTATCATTAGGTGCAGTGTGGTCACTTTGCCGTGCCAGGACATAATAAAAGGTACAATCGTAATACATACACTGACATACTATCAACCTTAAGTATTACGTATTTGAAGCTGTATTTAAACCTTTATTTCCCTCGACATAAAGTTCATTTTGTTTGTTGATGGTCTTTTTTTCTGGTACGACAAAGTGACCACACTGCACCTGATGGTAAGCCCAGTGCCGTCCAGTTAGAGTATCGAGTAGCGAGAGCATACCTCCGTGACAGCCTCCATGGCGCAGTGGGCGAGTAGCCGGCTGTGAAACGAGAGGCCGTGGGTTGGATTCCCACTGAGACAAATGTTATATGACAGACATATCTCAGGTATGGGTGTAGTGGGACCTATAAAAACTATAAAAATAAAAAATACTTATTTTAGGATTTGTGGAAACTCCACGCTTAAGGCGGTGAAATAGGAGTTTTACCCCTTTATAGAAAGTTTATATGAAAATCCGTCATTTTTGAAGTTAAACGCATGAAAATTTGTATTTTGCATTGTATACTTTTTCTCCCAAACATGCCTATGGGCGGAGCCACGAGCAACAGCTAGTATGTAATATTCGCGTGAACTGAACTTAAATAAATAACACCCAACAGTCACACACATAGACCCAACCCCACACTAAGATACGGGTCTTGTTTTGTGTTCAGGGACTACGAGAGACTTTTGTCACAACACCCAGACCCCGGCACAAATATCTGTCTGTCACACAAACATTTGTCCCGGTGTGGGAATCGAACCCACGGCCTCTCGTTTCACAGACAGCTACTCGCCAACTGCAGTAAACTAATCGACAAACTTATTGCTAACAACATGTTCACAATGGACACGCAACTTAATACCCAAAAAACCTTTCCACATGATTACAACGGGATTAGAATGTGTATTTTAGGGTTAAAAAACGATTCCGGCCCAATCGACCCTTCATGTTAACCCTTCAAATAATTGCAGGGAAAAATCTTCAACCCCTCCTGTTAATTTCCGAGGGCGACGGCAATTAACCCTGTCACTGCATGGAGTATGTGAAAAATTTATAATCGGCCGTTTCGATCCGACGGGTTTATTTCAGAAGGTCCGTTCTTGGAATTAAAAAGGTTTAAAATATCATTAATATCACCGACTGCCTTGGTGGTGTAGTGTGCAAGCGTGGCGACTGCTGTGCTGAGGTCTCGGGTTCGATCCCCGGGTCGGGTAAAGTGATATTAAGTTTTTCTATATAGAAATACTCAGTATCAGCCCGGAGTCTGGAATTTGTGCCTGGTATGGCGATAGGTTCGCCCCCTATTAGATTATGGGACCTTAATAGAAGCGGCAAAAATATTAAGAAGTGGGAAGTGGTAGAGCCACGCTGTATACATATTTGTCAACAGCATGAATGGGCCGGCTCGACCGGAGTAGTACCACTGTCACACAGAAAACCAACGTAAAGTGACAGTTTACTGTCGCGTTTCCTATGTAAGTAGATATCCGAAGGCCCAGATTCCCCCTTCCCTTCCCTTAATCCCTATTCCTGTCCTTTAAGGCCGACAGCGCATACGTGACACTTTCGGTATTGTGGATGTTCATGGGCGGTGGAGATCACTTAACATCAGGTGACCCACTGGCTCGTTTGTCGGCCTATGCTATAAAAAAAAACGGGGATCGAACCCGAGACCTCAGCAAAGCAGTCGCAACGCATACGCAATTACAACAGTGGCACCGAGGTAGTGCCCGCGATGTATTTTCAATAAACTAAGGTCTATGAACAAACCACGTGTAAAAATTTCCAATATTTAACAATAAAATTGCGAACTCAATCAGGACAGAAAAAACCACAAGGGGGGATGGGGTGGCAACGGTCAGCGATTTCGTTGACCGATGCATGTTTTTAGGGTACCGTGGGCAAATTGAACCTTAAAAATTTTGGTTGAACAGTGTCACTAAACAAGAGATGAATATTTTATTACAAACTAGATGTTGCCTGCGGCTCCGTCCGCGTGTAGGTTCTTTTTAACCGACTTCAAAAAAGGAGGAGGTTAACTTTAACAATTCGTCGGAATCTTTTTTTAATGTATGTTACCCGATTGATTTTATAGGGACGCAACTTGTGTTTTTATTGAAGTCGGTATACTTTTTATGAATTAAATAACTTTTTGGAAGAAAAAGTAAACAATCCATGGATGCCTCCATAAGCATCTCTTAAGCTATTACACCTTTCTATATTTTGCTACCCATAGGAAGCATGTTATTTTCTGATCCCTAAACTGCTACTCTGCAAAAAAAAATGGGTGCTTGTACTTATGTACTTGCGTGAGAAGTTATACTTCTTTGGCCTCATAAAAAAAAAATTTTTAATTGCATGCAAATATTAATATTTAATATTAATAATATTTTAATTTATATCAATAAATAATACATACGGATAGTTAACCTAGTAAATAATATTCAATTTATTTTTTTCATAACGCGCCTAAAGAAGTATAACTTCAATAAAAATGCAAGGTTTATCTACCTAGAAGTCACTAGAAACGAAACGGTATCAAATCTCCTTACATTTTTGCTAGCCTGGTACTTAGGGCAACTTCAGAGGTGTTACTTTTGTGTCACGCGCATCTTAAAATTTCACTCTCATAATTTTTTAACGCGCCTAAAGAAGTATAAAAATCATGTCGATCCCTTGCTCTGTGAAAAACTAAACTATCCCACGGGAACTGTACATTTTTCCGGGATAAAAAGTAGCCTATGTGCTATTCCAGACTATAAACTATCTCTGTGCCAAATTTCAACCAGATCCGTTCAGCCGTTGTAGCGTGATTGAGTAACAAACATCCATCCAAACATTCGCATTTATAATATTAATATAGTAGCATTGTGTCAAGGAAGTTGTATTTAGGAATTGATTATTAAAGTTTAAAATGTCGGTTATTCAATAATAAAGCAACACATATTATTTTATTTGTCAATCCTAAGAGCTAAATCTTATAAAAATTACTAATATACACGTGAAAAAACTTTTTTTTATTTAATATGAAAAAAGTTATTTCTCACATTTTCTTATTACAATCAATAGCTACATAATGAATATTTTTTTCGCGCCTTTTTGACATTACAATGTACGGAACCCACGAATCAATTCCCGTGTCACAACTGGCCATTTTTTCTCTTACTGCACGCTAGCCTTTAATTAACGCTTTACCCGATAGTATGATATATGGCGTTTGCCTATTCTATTCTTATGGGGTAGGTACTGTCTGCTATGGAATATTCTGTGAAATTATTATTTTCATATGGCCGAAAAATGCAGGTTTTTATAGAAAAGATCTAATATTACACACGCAATGTTATCCTCGAAGGGCTAGGCAGAGGTGTAAGCAGTACATTTCACTGTATATCACCGTCCTATGATATGATAGGGGGCGAGCCTATCGCCATACCGGGCTCAATTGCAGACTCCGGTTTGATTAAATGTGACGTGGTAAAAACCCAATATCAATTTAATCCAATGCATGATGAAAAGCAGCGATAGCCTAGTTGGTTTCGGTACGGACTGTCAAGACGAAAGTCGTATGTTCGAAACCAGCCCAAATGGCAAACACCTCTGACTTTTCTAAAGTTACGTGTACCTATATTCATTGTTAGTTATCGTTTGCTTTAACGGTGAAAAACATCGTGAGGCAACCTCTCACCTGAGAACCTTCTTACCTGAGATTTCAAAGGTGTGTGAAGTGTGTTTAGCGTAGTGGAATAAGGCCTAACACCTCTCATTAGTAGAGGCCCGTAAACAGTGGGACAATCCTACTTTATAATGCGAATGTTTGGATGGATGTTTGTTACTCAATCCCGCTACAACGGCTGGACGGATCTGGTTGAAATACACAGCATAGATTATATTCTGGAATAGCACATAGGCTACTTTTTATCCCGGAAAGATGTACAGGTCCCGTGGGATAGATTAGTTTTTCACAGAGCATGGGATCGACGTGATTTTTTGCATGGTGGCAGTTTAGGGATCAGAAAATTACATAGGCTGCTTTTTATCCCGGAAAAATGTACACTTCTTATGTGACAGCAAAATATAGAAAGGTGCATAGCTTAAAATTCCTCCATGGATTGTATACCTTTTCTTCCAAAAAACTACAAGCGGGCGGAGCCGCGAGCAAAATTAAGTGTTTAATACATAGTATTATTTAATATCGAGAGCGTTGCATGAAAAACTGAGTAACAACTAATGGCTGGTTTTATCAGTTACTGACCCTTTCTTAGATCCCCTTCATAGTGAATTCAATTTGATATTCCCTCACAATGCCTGAGGGATAAACGTTGTTTGAATTTCATTCTACAACTCATTTAATATTCATTAAACATTGTACTTGTTGAATTGGAAAGAGACGGAAATATAAACTGAAAGAAAAAAGTACACCGACTTCAATAAAAAACAAATTATCCGACACTATAAAATGTTAGGGTTTCCCTTGATTTTTCTGAGATCCCATCATCAGATCCTGTCATGGTGCCAATGGGACCACCTGGGAAGTATACCCTTTTAAACAAAAAAAGAATTTCTCGAATCGGTCCAGGCGTCTTCGAGTAATCAGTTAACATACATAAAAAAAAAGATTCCGACGAATTGTTAACCTCCTCCTTTTTTGAAGTCGGTTAAAAAAAATGGCATTAAACAAAAACCGTGAGGTTTATTTTTACTTTTTAAGGCTCGATGTTTCGAAATCTTTACAGCTTTTGTGGTCACCGGTGGTCAACTGTGTGTCGTCAAGAAAGTATAGTGCAATGTTTCTACCCTCCATATAGTTTTGTTTTTTATTATTTCAATTAGGATATTTCCTTTTATTAGAAATACCGAAGGTATAACGGAGGTATTTAGGAGACTAGTTGAGGGTAGTTAATAATGACAACCTAAGTGGGAGTAGTAAATGTTTAATATAAAATAGAGTGCCTTCCGCGCTCCGGTGTTCAGTTGGTTCAGTTCAGAAGACTAGTGGTGTAGCAGTGAGTTGGTAGTGAGAACATTCGTGGTTCGTTCGCCGGGCAGTAAGTAATTGTAAATGGTTCAATGGCGTTGTTCAGTTTGAAAGGGTAATTCTGGTAGATTAATTATAAAGAGAAGCCTTAAGTTAATCCTGACATGCGTGTGTGTTAATATTAAGCACTGAGATGTGTAACAGTGTCGTGTAAATCAATCAATAAATTATAAACATTGTATTTGTGCCTTTTAAATATCCATCTTGCATAGTTTTTTTATATATATATGGCTACAAGCACTGTGTTGCTGTGCTACGCCAACGACAATCGATAGTTTTGTTGATGTTCCTAACATTTCATTCTCTCTTTTTTATATAAAAGAGAAGGCGAAGGTTCTCCACCAGGCAGCCTTGTCTGTCGTTATTTTTTACAAATCTGGGTTAAAATTGAAAGTCTTCTCTGGTTTTTTTAGTCAAAAGTCCAAAGCCATGTCTGTAGTTTTTATCTATTTAAAAGGGGAAAGCCATGTCTGAAATAGTTAATTCACGTATATTCACAAATAAAACTTTACATCACATTCCCGCCATTTTCGGCTTTCCCTCCATATAGTTAGATTTTTGATTTTTATTTGTTGTAGTTCGATCTACGCAAGGACGTCAGTGTCTTGAGGTTTGGAAGTTGATCTTTTGGGTTCCGATTTAATTAAATGTATAATTGGATCCAACCATCTTCACCATTGAAATTTGGACGGTTTTTTAATATACAGTTTTGCTAAACAATAGATTAATACATAATGAGATATGGCTTTTTTTGTATGAGACTTTTTTTTTATCCTGGCACGGTAAAGTGACCGCACTGTACCTGATGGTAAGCGCAGTGCGGTGCAAATAGAGTACTGAGTAGCGAGAGACGATCTATCCCCGCTACTCAACACACTCATGCCGGCCTGCTTCTTCACACTACGCCATGGGCAAGAAGGTGAAGAAGGGGTCGAGGGTCTAGTGTCAGAGTACTAAGAAGGCCGTAAAATGGCCATTGTACCCCAACTCCAGACCCCTGACAAAAACCGGATGTACATTGGCTGATCCCGGAACGCGACACACTTGCGTGTGCCACTATGGCGGGTTTTTCGCCCTGTGTACGGTGGTCGCTATCCGGGCGGATATGAATATCCTACCACCAGCCAAAACTACAGACTGAAGTAAAAGTAAAAAATATATGATGAGGAGGATTTCCCTTATGTATTAACAACTCATACCTGGTGAGCACAGTCTAGAGGTGCCTAGCATCCGATTTTTGTGTCGAAACTAAAAACATTTTTTTTTTGACGCTAATATTTATATGACTTAATATACAGTGCCTCTGGCGGTTGCGTGAGAAACTAAATTTGGTCTAAGAACGAAATATTCGCAACTTCGTTTACCTGTCGTAAGTTTGACTTAAACTCATAGCTGAGCTACTACGAACCGGACTTTCATCAAAATCAAATATTTATTGAATCCATGCAGCGATCTATATGTACTACGTACTAGATGCGGCGACCAGAACAAACGTTATGTTCCACCGAGTTAAGGTGTATACTCCACACTGACGTTAGTATGCTTCATGCCACCTACGAATGCACACCAGTTTAATTTGAATTATTATTTGTAGCGACATTCCCGAACAAATCTGCCTTAAATTGATTTACAGTGAAACTGTTAATATTATATAAGATAAATAACATCATTTCATAACGTTTAGAACGTAATATCAATAAATATTAATTAATTTCAATTTTGAATACGGGAAGTCCATATTTCAAAACAAATTCATTATATAGTTTGTCCCGTTTTAGCGCGCGGAAAGTACCGTTCGAGAGACAGTGACGGGAGTTTTACTTCCAAATAGTTCTTAGTAAAATGATAGATGGCATTAGTGGGCGGACAAGGTTATCGGAACATCTTTTTTCTTCGACAGTTCGTGTCTATAGAATATAAGTCAGTGAATCCATGAAATGTTATACATTATTTAGATTCAGTCAATTTTTTCCTCTACCGCCAGTTTCGCTACAGAACGGGCAAGAAACACTAGCGTTGGTCTTTTCAAACAGGTTAACAATATTTTCATTTTTTTTTATTCTGGCGCGGCAAAGTGACCACACTGCACCTGATGGTAAGCGCAGTGTCGTCAGGAGTATCAAGTAGCGAGACAGTCTATCCCCCGCTACTCAACACAATCTTGCCGGCCTGCTGTTTAGCTTCATCACACTAAGCCTAAAGGACCCAGGATCATAGGAAGGAGGGAACACGGTAGCTGGCAAACTGTTTCGCAGTTTTATGGGTTTTTTTATTTATTTTTATTTTGGCGCGGCAAAGTGACCACACTGCACCTGATGGTAAGCGCAGTGCCATCCAGATAGAGTATCAAGTAGCGAGAGACAGTCTATCATCCCCCGCTACTCAACACAATCTTGCCGGCCTGCTGTTTAGCTTCATCACATTACGCCTAAAGGACCCGGGATCATACAATTATTATACAATTTCAGTTTAATTACATTAGATTAGAGCAGCTCAATGTATGTTAAGTAATACAGTGCATTGAAACAAAACTAATTTTACGGATTCTATCGCGGTTTATTTAACTTTTTTTATCCTGGAGCTCACAGTGTTTTGTCTCACAGTGTCTTCTTCTGCGTAGATCGGACTACAATAAATAAAAATTAAAAACAACTATATGGAGGGTAGAAACATTGCACTATACTTGCGTGACGACATACAACTCAGTCTCCACCGTGACCACGAAGGCTGCAAAGCTTTCGAAACGTCGAGATAAAAAGTTTTTAATTCACAAAAAGTACACCGTACAATAAAAAACAAATTATGCGTCACTATAAAATTTGAGGGTTGCTCTTGATTTTTCTGAGATCCCATCATCAGATCCTGACTTGGTGCCAATGGGACCACCTTTGAAGTATATCCTTTCAAACAAAAAAAGAATTTCTCGAATCGGTCCAGGCGTCTTCGAGTAATCGGGGAACACACATAAAAACACACGCGTAAACATAAAAAGCCATAATACAGTACATCTCCACAGTAATCCAACGACGCTATCGGTATTGCACGAATGTATTAAAAATATCCATGTGACATTATCCAGCAGTCACTAATTGACGCAAGGCAGAACCCTCTAGTAATTTTTCGACGCCAAACCAGATGGCTGCCGTCGAGTTTAATAGCTTAGTGGGCGAAAAATGTATTTTCACTTTTATAGTATGGGTTTTTATTTCCATGTTGGATGAAAAGTTTAAAACAAAAATATTTATTGAATCTATAAAATGTTAATTGAGATAATAATACTAGCCCTGTATTGAACATTGTCCCACTGCTGGGCACTGGCTACTAATGAGAGGCCTTAGTCAACTACGCTAGCCTAATACGGGTTGGTAGACTTCACATTAGAGATGTTATGGATTTGAAATTTTGAATCTGTAAATATATGATATGTAAATAATATTATATCGGTTTCGGATACGGATACGGATATGAAATTATTTCGGATTATCCATTAGTTTCGGTTATGGATATTAGGATTTCAAGAAATTGTAAAAGTAAAAAACAAATAGCTTTATTTTTAGTTTATCATTTGGTACTATTTTATGTATGTAAATGTAATCCCACAAGAGTAAATGACCCTCATGCTATGTCTGAGCAATAGAAATAAATGCACTGATACGCGCGCGGCCCGTGTGTCGGTTCGGCCGGGCAAAACTAAAACCAGTCATAACGTGTCTCAATTATTAATTATTACGGATTTTTTTTAATATTAATATTAAAAAAAATCCGTAATTAATTGAAACGTTTATTTCAGGTTCGGTTACGGTTACGGATAGAATTTTATTTCGGATATCCGATAGTTTCGGTTACGGAGCTCCATAACATCCCTGCTTCACATATCTTCGAAACTTTTATGAGAATTCTCAAGTAACAGGTTTCCTCACGATGTTTTCCTTCACCGTTAAATCCAGCGATAATTAACATTTAATACACATGTAACTTCAGAAAAGTCAGAGGTGTATGCCATTTGGGTTTTGAACATACGACTTTCGTCGTAACAGTCCGTACCGCAACCAACTAGGCTATCGCTGCTAAGTAGGGAAACTGTATAGTAATTAATAGCGGTGTTAAATTTTGGAAAAAAGGACTATCAGGAGAGTTTGAGAACATCTTAGTCAAGACTCTCTTAGTGGAACGTCACTGCATATATGTTTTTTTTTTCATTCTCTCTTTTTCATATATAAGAGAAGGCAAAGGTTCTCCACCATGCAGCCTTGTCTGTCGTTATTTCTTCCAAATCTGGGCTAAAATTTAAAGTCTTCTTCTTCTCTGATTTGTATAAGTTAGAAGGCCAAAGCCATGTGTGATATGTTTTTTTTATTCGTCCAAAGGACAGGCTATAGTCAATCGACCATACTGCCTAGTCTTACGTTTAATCACTGCATATATGCCAAATTGGCGGGAAAATATATGTGATTTTTATAAAAAAAGAAAAGGCAAAGATTCTCTATCATGCAGCCTTATCTGTCGTTAGTTTATTCAAATGTAACAGCTATTTTATTTAACAATGCGCGGTTAACACATCTGCCATTGATACGTGTAAAAAATTAATGAATTTTCATTTTCAACTTCAAAAATACAATTATACTTTTGATCTACTAAAATTAGGATATATGTCATACAATAATCGTAGGAGAATTATTTATTAGTCTAATTTATTAAGAGAACGAAATACAAATATGCAACATTAATTGGTCCCTGCACTAGATATTTTTTATTATTCTTTTTATCCTGGCACGACAAAGTGACCACATTCACATGATGGTAAGCGCAGCGCCGTCTAATTAGAGTATCAAGTAGCGAGAGACAATCTATACCCCGCTAGTCAACACAGTCATGCCGGCCTTCTGAGTAGCTTTTTCACACTACACCATGGGAAAAAAGGCGAAGACGCGGTCAAAGGGTCTAGTGTCAGAGTACTCAGAAGGCCGCAACACGGCCAAACATCGTACCCCAACTCTAGACCCCCAACAAAATACAATAGATATTGCCTGTATCGTAGGTGTCCAAAAATATCATATTCATGTTTGACAAATCTCGTCACATATGTCAGTTAACTACTTTTTTTATGTCTGAATAGGCGGACGAGCAGACAGGCCACCTGATGGTAAGTAGTCAACGCCGCCCATAGACTTCTGCAATGCTAGGGCACAGCAGAGCCGCTGCCTATCGTTTAAGGACTACTCTTCTTAAGTCTCGTTTAAAAAATCACTCGTATTATAACAATTTTATCGAGCGTTTGACTTCTCAGTTTATTGGAATTTGACGTAATTTTCGATTTTGACGTGCAACCTTAAATATTATGTTAATAAAGGTATATAACACAAGTATTAGGCAGGTATGTCTGTACAGCTCTGTAGCGTATTTGCTTTAGCTAATTGGAACGCGTCGTCGCCTGCGGGTGGGATAGAGATGAGCATTTGTCGATAATAATGCTCCGAAGAATTATTTAATCTTATCCTCTCCCTTCCACACCTGAACCATGCGTACTTTACGGAGCCACAGCTCCGTGGTGTCTACTACCACGGCCCGAAACAGGAGGTACGCAAATTCGTATTTTTGCAACATCAAGCTGTGGAACAGTTTGCCAGCTAACGTGTTCCCTCCTTCCTATGATCCTGGGTCCTTTAGGCGTAGTGTGAAGAAGCTACACAGCGGGCCGGCATGATTGTGTTGGGTAGCGTATATATTGTCTCTCACTACTTGATACTCTAACTGGACGGCACTGCACTTACCATCAGGTGCAGTGAAATTACTATTATTAGTTACTTTGCCACACTGAAATTTTGCAGGCAATCTTAAATATTTTTTTTGGCTTTTTGTTAATTTTGTATGCATATTTACGCATTTTTTTGCATAGTTATACCGGAAACGGAAACTGAACACCCACGACATAAGATAATTGTATCTAACGTGGTCAGCGCTATTTGTTTATTCATTAATTTAAATAACATTAGAAACACACACACACACACTCACGCTTGTAATCCCCGAAGTGTGACAGTACCTTATACATTAATATAAAATCTCCAGTACTGCAAGGAACAGTATAATTAATTTAAAATGGGAATTAAACTGAATTAAAAGAGTACATAAACTTATTAAGAGCACAAAAATGGTTATTTTTAAGTCTTGAACTAAAATTTATAAAAGTATTTTTTTTATTGCATAGACCGACAAACGAGCATGTGGGTCACCTGATGTTAAGTGATCTCCACCGCCCATGAACATCGCAATACCGAAAGTATCATGTATGCGCTGTCGGCCTTGAAGGACAGGATTAGGGATTAGGGAAGGGAAGGGGGAATCTGGGCCTCCGGATATCTCACTTACCATACGAAACGCGACAGTAAACTGTCACTTTACGTTGGTTTTCTGTGAGATAGTGGTACTACCCCGGTTGAGCCGGCCCATTCATGCTGCGGACAAGTATGTCTACAGCGTGGCTCTACCACTATAAAAGTATAGTTAATTTATTATAAATAAATAAATAAATAACACCCAACAGTCACACACATAGCCCCGACCCCACACTAAGATACGAGTCTTGTTTCATGGCCGGTGGGTATCAGGGACCTAGAGAGATTTTAAATCTCACAACACCCAGACCCCGTACACAAATATCTGTATGTCACACAAACATTTGTCCCGGTGTGGGAATCGAACCCACGGCCTCTCGTTTCACTCGCCAACTACCACGGAGGCTCGCTGTATTATATTTTCAGTGTACTCATATGACCACACCAGTAATCCCTTGTAAATTATGCTTCTTGTAAATATTAATACTTAATTTATAGATTTTTCTAAAGTTATGTGTGTATTAAATGTTAATTATCGCTCACATTAACGGTGAAGGAAAACATCGTGAGGAAACTTGCATATCTGAGAATTCTTATACGAATTTCGAAGGTGTGTGAAGTCTACCAACCCGCATAAGCCAGCGTGGTGGACTAAGGCCTAACCCCTCTCATTAGTAGAGGAGGCCCGTGCCCAGCAGTGGGACAATGTTTAATACAGGGCTAGTATTATTTATATTATTTTATTATAATTTATCGATGCCTAAATAACCTCCCTACAGTCTTTCTAGTTTAAATATTAATCTAAGCGACAAAGGGGTGACTGCGGGCGCACGGGTGCTTTGTACCCCAAGGTTTGCGTTGTTCAAATTATTTTATTTTCGGAGAATTTCGGGTTAGCCCGCTCTATTTCGTGGTCGGATTTTAGTTATGTTTTCCAATTTTTAGAGTTAATAAAAATGCATAGGATACCAGGGTCGTAGGTTCGAAAGCAGCAAACACGGCATGACTTTTCTTTTTTTTTTGCCCACGGCGCCGCCCGAGTTCAGGACATTTTTGGAAGAAAAGGTATACAATCCATGGAGGCTTCTTAAGCTATTACACCTTTCTATATTTTGCTATCCCATAGGAAGCGTGCATTTTTCCGGGATAAATAGTCGTCTATATCATTTTCTGACCCCTAATCTGCCACCCACTGCCGCCACTGATCTCTTGCTCTGTGAAAAACTAAACTATCCCACTAGACTTGTACATTTTTCCGGGATAAAAAGTAGCCTATGTGCTATTCCAGACTATAATCTATCTCTGTGCCAAATTTCAGCCAGATCCGTCCATCCGTTGTAGCGTGATTGAGTAACAAACATAACTATCCATCCATCCAAACATTCGCATTTATGGTAGTAGGAAGTAGGATTACACCTCCCTTTAACGAAGGAAAACCTGCCTAATTTACCATAAGAATTTCGTCACGTGAAGTTTACCAACCCACAGTCTAGCGACGCAATAGTCCTGTCCCCACACTAGGTAAAACCTGTATCGCGAGTATCAAGAAATACGAACAACAACCCAGACCCGAAACAAATAGAGTCTATCACACAAAAACTTGTCCCGCGGGAATCAAACTCACGGCCTCTCGTTTCACAGCCGACTGCTCGCTTGCTCCACGGCTGTCGTGGCTTAAGTTTGAGTATTTGTAATGGACCTTCAGATTAACACAAACTTAATAGCTCACGTCAACTTTTAGATGTGCTTAAATTGTTAAGTGTTGACTTGGCTGCTTCTACAGTCTTGTATGTTCTGTGAAACAAGTTGTAAACGGTTACAAATTATTTGATGTTGAAACTAATAACAGGATGAAAATCAATAACATATTGCTGGTGGTAGGATATTCATATCCGCCCGGATAGCGACCACCACAAGGTGTAAAACCCGCCATAGTTGCACACGCAGGTGTGGCGTTCCGGGATCAGCCAGTGTACATCCGGTTTTTTGGGGGTCTAGAGTTGGGGTAGAATGTTGGCCATTTTGCGGCCTTCTGAGTACTCTGACAATAGACCCTCGACCGCTTCTTCACCTTCTTGCCCATGGCGTAGTGTGAAGGAGCAGGCCGGCATGATTGTGTTGAGTAGCGGGGGATAGATCGTCTCTCGCTACTCGATACTCTAATTGGACCGTACTGCGCTTACCATCAGGTGAAGTGCGGTAACTTTGCCGTGCTGGGATAAAAAAAAAACAATAAAATATTGCTGGTGGTAGGATATTCATATCCGCCCGGATAGCGACCACCGTACAGGGTGTAAAACCCGCCATAGTTGCACACGCAAGTGTGGCGTTCCGGGATCAGCCAGTCCGGTTTTTGTCGGGGGGGTTTTTTTTTTAGTGCCTCGATAGGCAGACGATCAGACGGGCCACCTGATGGTAAGTAGTACCGCCGCCCATAGACTTCTGCAATACCAGGGCACAGCAAAGCCGCTGCCCACCGTTAAAATGTTCTGAGTACACTGACACTAGACTCTTGATCGCTTCTCCACCTCCTTACCCATGGCGTAGTGTGAAGCTACACAGCAGGCATGATTGTGTTGAGTAGCGAGGTATCATTGTCTCTCAATATTTGACACTCTAACCTACCCACTATATAGTTGATATTTTATTTGTTATGTAGTCCGATCTACGCAGAAGGAGTTCACAGTGTCTTGAGGTCTGGCAGCTGGTCTTTTGGGTTCCGATTTGATTAAATGTATAATTGGATCCCAGGCTGGTGCTAGCTTCCACCCATCTTCCCTATTGAAATTTTGATGTTTTAAAATAAATACATATATACATATATGTACGTATTTATTAATAATCTGTAATCCCCGAAGGGGTAGGTAGAGGTGTAAACAGTACACCCACTTTTAGCCGAATTTCGGTCCCATAATGTGATAGAGGGCGAGCCTATTGCCATGCCGGACACAGATTCCAGACACCGGGCCAGAAAAAACCCAATATCACTTTATCCGACCCGGGGAGCGAATAATCAGTAAAATTCGTTTTATTTCAAATTTGAAAATGATTTCTTACCGCTATCTTTGGTCCTCAAATACAATTACGCGTGTACAGCCCCTGTAAACGTCGCAATTAGTCTGTAGGCTAGGGAAATCTGCGTCTCAATCGGCCGACAAATTCCCACCCTTATTTAATTAAGTTTGCTAATTTCAGGGTTGCTTTGTGAATCGATGTTCTGTTATTTTTACAATCATTTCTGATTGCATTGGTTTGGAAAAAGATAATAAACTTAACAAAAAGTACTGTGATGGCGTAGTTGAGTACTGACTGCTTACGTCTCGGGTTCGATCCCTAGATCGGGTAAAAGTCATATTAAGTTTTTCGTAAAATACTCAGTATCAGCCCGGAGAGTAAATTGTGCCGATATGGTGATAGGTTCGCTCCCTATCACCTCATGGGACGGCATTAAGCTCGGCGAAATGCTAAACTAGTTACTGCCTACCCCTTCGAGGATTACAGGCGTGACTGTATAATATGTATATTAAACAAAAGGACTGCGATGGCACAGTTTTAATTGAGTACCCGTTTTGACTGCTGAGGTCTCTGGTTTGATCCCCGGTAAAAAATATATTCGATTTTTTATACAGTACTTACTATCAGCCCGGAGTCTAATTATGCCCGGTATGGCGATAGGCATCACATCATGGTACGGTAATAAGATCTACTAGATAAGGGTGTAAAGGTTACACCTCTGCCTACCCCTTCGGAGATTACAGGCGTGAGTGCTTTCATCTTTATATATCAAAATCGACGTGTCTATGTATGTCCCCTATGGACTCTAAAACGGCTTGAGCGATTTTGATGAAATTTTCAGAAAATCTTCCGATTAGCCCAGCGGTTGAATTTGGTAGCGATCGGATCAACAGATTGGTAATTTTTTTATCCTGGCACGGCAAAGTAATCACACTGCACCTGATGATAAGCGCAGTGCCATCCAATTAAAGTATCGAGTAGCGAGAGACGATCTACCCCCCGCTACTCAACACAATCATGCCGGCCTGTTTCTTTACACTACGCAAGGCATGAAGGTAAAAAAGCGGTCGAGGGTCTAGTGTCAAAGTACTCAGAAGGCTGCAAAACGGCCAAACATCGTACCCCAACTCTAGATCTCCGACAAAAACCGAATGTACACTGGCTGATCCCAGAACGCGACACACTTGCGTGTGCCACTATGGCAGGTTTTATACCCTGTGTACGGTGGTCGCTATCCGGCCGATCACCAGCAAATTTTGTGTCATATTTTCCGTACGGAAATGATCATTGTTTATAAAAATGAATATTTCAACTCATTCAACGCGGACGAAGTCGCGGGAAACTCCTTAAATAAACGCTTCTCGAATATATTTAATATAAACGTTCGTTCGACAATAAAATGAATAAAATATCAAAGGGTACAGCCCTACTGTAAGTTTTTAATTAAATATTAAAATTCATGCTACAGCGCCAGATAAGAAACGCGGATGAACTACGACTCTCACATTTTGATACTTTAACACTTTGTAATGCCTTTGCTACAAGGAATTAAATACAGAAAAAACAATAAAAGACACATGTAGTCATGGGACCGACAAAAGTGAAAACCTACATAAAAAAAGGAGGAGGTTCTCAATTCGTCAGAATCTTTTTTTTATGTATGTTCCCTGATTACAGACGCCTGGACCGATTCGAGAAATTCTTTTTTTGTTTAAAAAGATATACTTTTCAGGTGGTCCCATTGGCACCAAGTCAGGATCTGATGATGGGATCTCAGAAAATCGGCAATCCTTAATTTTTATAGGGGCGCATAATGTGTTTTTTTTATTGAAGTCGGTGTACTTTTCTAGGCTACCACAATGGTTTTTTGAAACAGCATCCATGAAGTTTATCAATGTTTTTGATTGCATAACAATAATTATAGAATGATTATGTCTGATCTAAAACAATCTGAGCGTGATGGTCACACGAGTTCAGGGCTTTTGCCCCATCCCAAAAGAGCCCAACGTGCCTAAAGGAGTTTTCACTTTAAAATAATAATACTAGTTACACTTAGTCTTGACCCCACACTAGGTCAAACCTGTATCGTGAATCTACTACGAGGGACTACGGTCCTACAACACTCAAACCCGAAACAAATATATTTGGATCATACACAATTTGTCTTGGTGCGGGGATGGTACCCACAACCTCTCGTTTCCTATTTTACTCGCCCGTACCGCCACGGAGGCGGTAGATTGCGAAACGGTAGGCAGCGGCTTTGCTGTGCCCTGGAATTGCAGAAGTCTGGCGGTGTCTACTTACCATCAGATGGCCCGTCTGCTCGTCTACCTGTTCAGGCAGCTATATATAATACTAGACCTGTATTAAACATTGCCCCACTGCTAGGCACGGGCCTCCTCTACTAAAGAGGGGTTAGGCCTTAGTCCACCGCGCTGGCCTGTTGCGGGTTGGTAGACTTCACATGCCTTCGAAACTCTTATGAGAATTCTCAGGTATGCAGGTTTACTCACGATGCTTTCCTTCACCGTTAGAGCAAGCGATAATTAACAATTAATACACACATAACTTAAGAAACGTCAGAGGTGTATGCCATTTGGGTTTCGAACATACGACTTTCATCTGACAGTCCGTACCGCAACCAACTAGGCTATCGCTGGCAGTCCAGGCAGCAGTCCTGCCAGTTACAAAAAAAAATATCGCCAAATATACTACAAAATAAATATTTCAAGTACCAAATCATTTCAATCCTGATAAAGAACACACTGCGCTAACGTCAAGTCATTGTTCAGTCAGATGTTAACTCTGTCACTCCCCTTCCTATAGAATGGTACGGACAGTAAAGCGGACAATCTGGCTGGAGTATGTGGGTTCGGTTCCTCCCGGGCAAGAATCTTACTATCTTATCTTACTAATATTATAAATGCGTATGTTTGATGGATGTTTGTTACTCAGCCACGCCAGAACGGCTGAACGGAAATGGCTGAAATTTGGCACAGAGATAGATTATAGTCTGGAATAGCTCATACGCTTTTTATTCCGGAAAAATGCAAGGTTCTATGGGATAGCTAAATATAGCTTAAGGTGTCTCCATAGATTTTATACTTTTTCTTTAAAAAAAAGCACGCGGGCGAAGCCGCGGGCAATAGCTAGTGCAATATAATCAACACACCCTCTAAGTAGTTTCATAAGAATAAAATATATAAGCTACTAATTACTAAGATTAACTTAAATTAAGCTTTATTTTTAGCAAATTAAGGTCACAAATATGTTGTCGATAAGGGCGAACTTTCGCCTGTTTTTGTCAGGACCTGTCGTATTTAACGGTTTGAGAGGTTAAAATAGAATTTTCTCCTAAAACGAATTGGAAGTAAGTAAACAACAGACAAAACAAACGAAATTAAAACTTAAATTCCGGTTATAAGGTCTTTTTTAAATTCAGCAGTCAAATATGTTTTCAAATAAAATAAATGGTTAAGGTTTTTACATATGTAGTTTCAAAACCGCAATATACCCATTGATATTAGTAATAAAGCCACATTTAATATAGGTATGCTATAAGATTGGGACAGTAGAGTTCTCTAGAATTACTCAAAACTCAGCCTTTATGTCATAGCTGGTTTTAAACCAACTTCCCTTAGAATCAGAGATCCAAAGCAAGATATTAACATGCGGGTGAAGTCTGTAAGGTCTGTAAGTGACAAGCGAACAAAGCGATATGATATATAAGTGGGGTCCTTTTACCTATTCTAAACTCGTTTGCAAGTACCCAAAGTTTGATATATACGCTCGATTGACCACCGATTATGATCCAAAAAAATTGTTAAATCTTAAAGTCGTTCGCCTAAATCATAATTGCGTTTCAAGACTTTCCTGAGAAGGCTGTTCAATCAATTGTTAAAATAATATGTTGTTAAATATGACGGCGTTACCAAATTTTCTGCCTGAATAGAATTTCTGTTATTATAAAAGTTTTTTTTAATTCATAAAAAGTACACCGACTTCAATAAAAAACAAATTATGCGTCACTATAAAATTTGTTTTTCCTTGATTTTTCTGAGACCCCATCATCAGATCCTGACTTGGTGCCAATGGGACCACCTGGAAAGTATACCCTTTGAAACAAAAAAAGAATTTCTCGAGTCGGTCCAGGCGTCTTCGATTAATCGGGGCACATACATAAAAAAAAAGATTCTGACGAATTGAGAACCTCCTCCTTTTTTGAAGTCGGTAAAAAAAGAGAATGGAACAAAAAAAATGCACAGCAAAGTATTTTAAACATAGAATTAAATGAAAAGAAAAGACGATCGATATCTTGCCCATACACATAGACACTGGACTGAGCAATATCTACACAAAATTGACCACTTTGTAGAAAGAGATAAAGCGACTGTGCGGTCAATACTTATTTCTTTTCGCTCTTGCAAGTCTGTGGCATTCAAAATTCTAGAAAAAGACAACTGCTAGCCGCACGTTCGCTTTATCTCTATCACATTTCTGCCCGTATCCACTTACAGTGACAGTTCACTGTCGCGTTTCGTATGGTAAGTGAGATATCCGGAGGCCCAGATTCCCCCCTCCCTTCCCTAATCCCTATTCCTGTCCTTTAAGGCCGACAGCGCATACATGACACTTTCGGTATTGTGGATGTTCATGGGCGGTGGAGATCACTTAACATCAGGTGACCCACTGGCTCGTTTGTCGGACTATGATATATATAAAAAAACTTAATAGCTGACTTTTCTTAAGTTATGTGTGTATTAAATGTTAATTATCGCTTGCTTAACGGTGAAGGAAAACATCGTGAGGAAACCTGCATATCTGAGAATTCTTATACGAATTTCGAAGGTATGTGAAGTCTACCAATCTGCATTAGGCCAGCGTGGTGGACTAAGGCCTAACCCCTCTCACTAGTAGAGGAGGCCCGTGCCCAGCAGTGGGACAATGTTTAATACAGGGCTAGTATTATTATTTTTTATAGCTGGATAGAAAGCGCTCAATCCATTATCTATGCCTATTAAAAAATGGAGGAGGACATTATAATATCACGAAAATTAATTTAATTGTTGTTTGAATATGTCTAACAGATTTAACTACATAATACCAAGTGCTTTAGATATGTCTGGATGATAAATTTTCAGCCTAGTTAGATTTGAATTGGAGCCAAGATCTTAACTAGACTGAGATGCGACGAAATGATGATATTTCGACAGTATAAGACACACAGGCACTACGAAGAGGGAATAAAATTTATCAACGGTAGGCAGCGGCTTTGCTGTGCTCTGGTATTGCAGAAGTCTAAGGGCGGCGGTGACTACTTACCATCAGGTGGCCTGTCTGCTCGTTTTGATCTAACACAGCAGACCGTAGGGTTATGTCTACCTATTTTGTTATAAATATTTGAATGATTTGCTATGGCAACTTGACAATCGTTTTTTAACAAGGTAATAAAATAATACTCCGGGTTAATACTGAGAATTTTGAGATAGAAACCCCAAATATCACTATACCCAACCCGGGGATAAATGATTTTATGAAAAATAAAGTAGGTTTATAAAAATGCAAATTAAATCTGCAAAACTTATGTTTTATAATTATTACCGAGGCAGCCTATATAAACAATGTTTTTCATGCTGCGGCAATGCTCCCGGGCTATCAGAACTGTGTGTAACCAACTCTATTTATACATTAAATTTGTCTCGCTGCAATTGTATACTAACTATGATAGTTCTCACCTGTCTTTAATGTAATTTGTTTTATACAATATTAGATGTTGCCCGCGGCTCGGCCCGCGTGGAGATTATTTTTGGAAGAAAAGGTTTACAATCCATGGAGACCTCTTAAGCTCTTACATCGTCCTGTATTATGCTATACCGTAGGAACCGTGCATTTTCTGGTATAAAAAGTAGCCTCTCAACTAACCCCAGCCGTTTAGGCTGTGCGTTGATCGATCAGTCAGTCCGTCAGTCAGTTTCTTCGTTTATATATACAGATTAGATGTTGTCCGCGGCTCCGCCCGCGTGGAGGTTATTTTTAACCGACTTCAAAAAAAGGAGGAGGTTCTCAATTCGACTGTATGTTGCTTTTTTTTTTTATGTTTGTTACCTCGTTTCTCTGTACTGTGTGAACCGATTTCGACCATTCTTTCTTTGATTGAAAGCTGGTGCTTGTCATTTGGTCCCATAAAAATATGGTGAAGATCTGATGAATATCTTCGGAGCTGGAGAGGGTAACTCCTTAAAATTAAGTAGTATTCCAGTGGTTCTTTTTGCATTACGTTCATTATAAAAATTAAGTTTCAGTGAGAGAGGGTAAAAGGGGTGGGGGTGAGGGAGGGGGGTGATAAAATTAAAATACACGTAAATTCTAATATCTTCAGCAGCTTTTAACTGATTTTATATAATTTACCACTAAAAAGCAAAACATAAATTATTACTTTTTAAATAAAAATTAAACCGCCTTCAAAAAAACCCAGACACAACTAAAAAGCAAAAAATAATTGGTTACATTTAAATCAATTAGTTATATGCAATTTAAATCAATTATTTGGAGTCGGTGCCAGCCAAAACATGGAAAAAACAGAATAATCAGGCATACAAAAAAATATAAAATAGATCCAGACTTGGTTTTTATAAATCTAAAAGTAAAGAAAACAACACCGGCACCGACTCCAAAAATAATTGATTTAAATTGCATATAACTAATTGATTTAAATGTAACCAATTATTTTTTGCTTTTTAGTTGTGTCTGAGTTTTTTTGAAGGCGGTTTAATTTTTATTTAAAAAGTAATAATTTATTTTTTGCTTTTTAGTGGTAAATTATATAAAATCGGTTAAAAGCTGCTGAAGATATTAGAATTTACGTGTATTTTAATTTTATCACCCCCCTCCCTCACCCCCACCCCTTTTACCCTCTCTCACTGAAACTTAACTTTTATAATGAACGTAATGCAAAAAGAACCACTGGAATACTACTTAATTTTAAGGAGTTACCCTCTCCAGCTCCGAAGATATTCATCAGATCTTCACCATATTTTTATGGGACCCAATGACAAGCACCAGCTTTCAATCAAAGAAAGAATGGTCGAAATCGGTTCACACAGTACAGAGAAACGAGGTAACAAACATAAAAAAAAAAAAAGCAACATACAGTCGAATTGAGAACCTCCTCCTTTTTTGAAGAAATGGTATACAATCCATGGAGGCTTCCTAGCTATTACACCTTTCTATATTTTGCTATACCATAGGAAGCGTGCATTTTTCCGGGATAAAAAGTAGCCTATGTCATTATCTGATCTCTAAACCGCCACTATGCAAAATCATGTCAATCCCTTGCTCTGTGAAAAACTAAACTATCCCACGGGGGTTGTTCATTTTTCCGGGATAAAAAGTAGCCCATGTGCTATTCCAGACCATAATCTATCTCTGTGCCAAATTTCAACCAGATCCGTCCAGCCGTTGTAGCGTGATTGAGTAACAAACATCCATCCAAACATTCGCATTTATAATATTAGTAGGAAGTAGGAATGTACTTAAATAGATCTGATTGTAAATTCCACTAACTTCTTCTTCTCTTTCGTATTCTTGACAGAGCGGTCGTGGTCACCATCATCTTCCTCAGGGGCTGATGTTAAGCTTAGTGCGGTCCAATTAGAGTATCGAGTAGCGAGAAACAATTTATCCACCGGTATTCATCACAAACATGGCGGCCTGCATCTTGACACTACACACTTGTCACATTGCTGTGCCAGGATAAAAAAACATCCTACGTCAGACAAATGTTACAATTTTAATATTTTGCTAGAGGTTTTTCATATATTTAGTTATCCTATCATATGTGTCGCTAAGAAGAGTAGCAGCTAATAAGAAGGGTTAGACATGAGTCCACCACGCTAGCTTAATATTGGACTTCGCATATTGAAATACCTCGGTGAGGCTTTGCTGAGGTCTCGGGTTCGATCCGCGGGTCGAGTAAAGTGATATTGGGTTTTCTATTTAGAAATACTCAGTATCAGCCCGGAGTCTGAAATTGAGGTATGGTGATAGGCTCGCCCTCTGTCACATTATGGGACCGTAATGAATTCGGCGAAAAGGTGTACTGGTTACACCTCTGCCTACCCCTTCGGGGATTACAGGCGTGAGTTTATATGTATGTACATATTGGAGTTCATGGGAATTCTCACCTATGCTTTTTCTTCACTGGACACGAATTCACACTTCACTTCAATGAAAACGTAACTTTAGCAACTTTTATGTATGCCCTTTGCGCTGCTTTATTTATTTATTTATTTATTAAATGACACACCAACAGTTAATAGACCAAACATGCTTAATTATACTTGTACAATCTAGAGACCAGTCTACTCCCCAATTACAGGTGTGAAACAACATTTGTATTAAAATAAAATTAATATAATTATATAATAAAATAACCTAACATAACAAACATAAAATTAAAAATAACACAACTGCAGAATAGAACAAATTATCAAACACAATAACTATATAATCATAATAATAAAAATAAAAATTATGAATTACAATTAGACATACATGATTGCAGCACGTTTTTTTTTTTAAACCAAGTATAGACTCCGAAAATAAATCAACAGATACAGAACTCTGAAGGTAATTGAAATTGCTTTGTATCCTATTGAGTGGTGAAAACTTCCCCACGTTGGATTTATGCCGGCGCGTACGGAATGTATCCCTATCAATGCGACTGGGCCTACAGTTAAGTTTAGGGATATTAAAATTCAGCTCCCCCAACAGAGAAGATTCAGAGATAGCACCACTAATAAGTTTGTGGAGAACTGTTGCGTCGAGTAAAGATCTTCTCTTTTCCAACGAGTTTAAAATGCTCGAGTCTAGTCGCATAGTCTGCGCGTTCACAAATGGTGGTATCACCGTTGCATTTCGCCTTGTAGACCAGAAATCTTGTAAAAGATTTTTGTATTTTTTCTAGCCTATTAATGTGGACTTTATAGCAAGGGTTCCACACTTGACTGCAGTATTCGAGTCGGCTACGAACAAGAGCACAATACAGCATCTTTAACGTCTTGGTTCTATTGAAAGACTTACTAACTCTCTTGATGAAACCGAGCATCTTGTTACTGCACTGAGCTATATGGTCAATATGGCTTATAAAGTTAAATTTACTGTCAAGAATAACCCCTAGATCCCTTACCCTATTGCCTTCTGATAACTTTATACCATCCAAAGTGTACATAGAATCATAAGCTTCTTAGTAAATTTTAGAATCTAAGACTTTCATCTCAACTGTCCGTGGCACTCTCAACTAGGCATTTTACTAACGGAAATATACAATTTTATGGACATATAGACTGGCTATATTTCATCTTAGGTCATGCACTCAGGAAAGCACTAATGGCACTAAAAGCTTAGGCGTTAAGCTTTTAGTCTAAACCTGAGACTTTTATTAAAGTGGCGAGATACTTCGATATTTTAAGATTTATTTAGACAGCGCTGGCTTAGTGGGGATGGCGCAGAATTTCATGATAAAAGTTGCGTTACTGGTTCGAATTAACTCGACATAATCAGGCCTATGCTGGTGGTAGGATATTCATATCCGCCCGGATAGCGACCACCGTGCACAGGGTGTAAAACCCGCCATAGTGGCACACGCAAGTGTGTCGCGTTCCGGGATCAGCCAGTGTACATCAAGTTTTTGTCGGGTGTCTAGAGTTGGGGTACGTTGTTTGGCCGTTTTGCGGCCTTCTGAGTACTCTACAATAGACCCTCGACCTCTTCTTCACCTTCTTGTCCATGGCGTAGTGTGAAGAAGCAGGCCGGCATGATTGTGTTGAGTAGCGGGGGTTAGATCGTCTCTCGCTACTCGATACTCTAATTGGACCGTACTGTGCTTACCATCAGGTGCAGTGTGGTCACTTTGCCGTGCCAATATAAAAAAAAGGCCTGCTCAGTAGCTTCTTCACACTAAGCCTGAAGGGTCCAGGATTACAGGGATCATAGGAAGGAATACGGTAGCTGATAAACTGTGCCATGGCTTGATGGTGCTCTCTCTCTCTTCCTGGCTATTCGTCCCACATGGTGGTAGGGTCAGCCTTTTTACTATTTCTCCTCCACTTTGCTCTGTCTTCGACGTCGTCTGCGGATAAATAGCATTCCCTCATGTCCCTCTGCACTACATCCTTGCACCTTGTCTTGGGCCTCCCTCTAGGTCCCACACTAGGTCAAACCTGTGGGTGTCAGGACTACACACAACACAACATCTGTCTGTCACACATTTGTCTCGGTGCGGGAATCGAAACCACGACCACAAACCTCGCGATCCTAAAGTTCCGTAATATACTTTCTTGTTTCTCAAACAAATAAATAACACCCAACAGTCACACACATAGCCCCGACCCCACACTAAGATACGAGTCTTGTGTCGTGGGTATCAGGGACTAAGAGGGACTTTCGGTCTCACAACACCTAGACCCCGGACACAAATATCTGTCTGTCACACAAACATTTGTCCTGGTGTGGGAATCGAACCCACGGCCTCTCGTTTCACAGTCGGCTACTCACCAACTGCGCCACGGAGGCTGTCAAATGAAAATAAGTTACTAATATTCGAACAAAGACTTCAAAAATGGCCATTTAACTATGTTTAAAGTCGGTCCTAAACTCACAAGTAAAGCGAAAAACTCGAAAAAAGAGACGTCACAACTGAATATTCATGTCTGTTTTAAATTCAAAGATTTAAGCTCGGAGAGGTGGTATTTTTATGCAAATTAATCTCAAACGAGCTATTGTTTTCTGCTTTGTAGTGATTTTATTTTTTTTATGGTACGGCAATGTGACAACACTGCGTGATAGTAAGAGCAGTGCCGTCCAGTTCGAGTATCAAGTAGCGAGGGACAATCTATCCCTCGCTACTCAACAAATTCATGATTGAAAATTATAACAATATGTTAAAAAACGCTATAATGGCTGGTAATATCAAGTAGCATTCTGAAGCTAATCGGTGAGCACTGGCCGGCATTATTCCAGCGAGTATGGCAACCGTGGCATCTCTCCCCACTCTGATAAGAGTAATTAGTATTTAAATTTAAGCTTAAACAAACTGAATTATCTTGCTAATGCAAAATATCTTCAACAGCCTACGTGGCGCTGCGGGCGAGTTGTCGCCTGTGAAACGAGAGGTCGTGGGTTCGATTCCGAGACAAATGTTTGTGTGACAGATATTTGTTTCGGATCAGGGTGTGTTGTGTGTAGTCCCTCGTAGTTCTTAACCCCCATGGCACAGGTTTGACCTGGTATGGGGTCAGTACTATGTGTGTGACTGTTGGGTTTATTTATTGACTAGACGTTGCCCACGGCTCCGCCCGTGTGGAGGTTATTTTTGGAAGAAAAGGTATACAATCCACGGAAGCATCTTAAGCTATTACACCTTTCTATATTTTGCTATCCCATGGGAAGCGTGCATTTTTCCGGGATAAAAAGTAGCCTATGTAATTTTCTGATCCCTAAACTGCCACTATGCAAAAACTCATGTCGATCCCTTGCTCTGTGAAAAACTTTACTATCCAACGGAACTGTACATTTTCGGGGATAAAAAGTAGCTTATGTGCTATTTCAGAATATATATGAATCTCTTACAATATCTCCCGCCATTTTACATGTGAAACCACATACCCTGTTTTGAGGGACCAAGACGCCTGGACCGATTCGAGAATTTCTTTTTTTGTTTAAAAGAATACACTTTCCAGGTGGTCTCATTGGCACTAATTTAGGATCTGATGATGGGATCTCAGAAAAATTGAAGGCAACCCTCAAATTTGCGTACTTTTCAATACTACAATAGGTTTATATTTAAGTATGTATGAATGTGTTATTTGTGTTACTTTCATTTTATTTATTTTTTATTTAATATTATCTCTGATTTATCATCTGCTGGCATACGTGTGACACTCCTGTGGCCCTCGCCGAAAATCAGTGTCAGGTGGACCCTCCCACCTGGCGGACGCTGAGCCTGTGGGCCTTTTTGGTCATGCTTCGGACACGGATGGCTGGGGTGCATAAGTATGCCGGGGGACCTTCTTGTGTATAGTATTTAAGTTTTTATTTGTTTTATGTATTTTATAGCAGCGATAGCCTAGTTGGTTGCAGTACGGACCGTCAAGACGAAAGTCGTAGGTTCGAAACCCAAGTGGCATACACCTCTGACTTTTCTAAAGTTATGTGTGTATTAAAATGTTAATTATCGCTTGCTTTAACGGTGAAGGAAAACATCGTGAGGAAACCTGCATATCTGAGAGTTTTTCGAAGGTATGAGAAGTCTGCCAACCCGCATTAGGCCAGCGTGGTGGACTAAGGCCTAACCCAGTGCCCAGCAGTGGGACAATGTTTAATACAGGGCTAGTATTTATGTATTAGGTAATAAGTACCCCCATATTAATTAATTTTACGTGTTATATGTACTCACTGCCACCTGCCCGGAGACAATGGCCAAATAAATAATTTTCTTTCTTTAAATATTATAGGGACGCATAATATGTTTTTTATTGAAATCGGTGTACTTTTTGAGGCTATCATAATTAATTTTAGTTTTTCAAGATAACACCAATCTTCCTTTCTTATCAACGATTCCAACCCGTTGCATCCAGCTGATGAACCCTCTATTCTGCCTCATATCTGCCATCTTACCGCCAACACATTCTGATAAGGGTCTTCTGTGCCACACTGGAAAGAAGCTTAACTTAATTACCGAAATAAAAGTATGAAAAAACACTATTGCCGTTTATTTTGATTTTTTAACCCGTTTCCGTCGCTTCGGGTTAAAAAAGCATAATAAACCGCGACAAAATCCTTAAAATTAGTTTAACTTCAATGTGTAATATTCGCGTAATAAATAAATAAATAACACCCAACAGTCACACACATAGCCCCGACCCCACACTAAGATACGAGTCTTGTGTCGTGGGTATCAGGGACTACGAGAGACGCACGGTCTCACAACACCCAGACCCCGGACACAAATATCTGTCTGTCACACAAACATTTGTCCCGGTGAGGGAATCGAACCCACGGCCTCTCGTTTCACAGCCGGCTACTCGCCTACTGCACCACGAAAGCTGTCCATCTGTAATATTACGAAATTTATAGAATTTAAGAATAAAAGAATAAAAGTGGTAGAGCCACGCTGTAGACATATTTGTCTACAGCATGAATGGGCCGGCTCGACCGGGGTAGTACCACTGTCTCACAGAAAACCAACGTAAAGTGACAGTTTACTGTCGCGTTTCGTATGGTAAGTGAGATAACCGGAGGCCCAGATTCCCCCTTCCCTTCCCTAATCCCTATTCCTGTCCTTTAAGGCCGACAACGCATACATGATACTTTCGGTATTGTGGATGTTCATGGGCGGTGGAGATCACTTAACATCAGGTGACCCACTGGCTCGTTTGTCGGACTATGAAATAAAATATATATATATATATATACATAGAATAAATATATAAGTATATTTTTTTCTGACAACATAACTCCTCAATACGAACATTTAAAACATTTGCAGAGAAACAGAAATGTCTAAAACATTTGAAGCTTACCCACGTTATAGAAACAGGAGTCGAAATCCATTTTACAATGATTGACGAAGACCTTCCTCTGTCCGGAACCGGACACAGCGCATTCAGGATCATAATCTTCCGGACAAAAAGCTGGACAGGTGTGGGAACAGAACCTTCCATCTATTCCCATACTTAAGGATCTAGAGCAGATAAAGAAGCAAACAGCGGGACTCGCTTGACACATTTATCCTGACACGGCAGTGTGACCTGATGGTAAGCGCAGTGCCTTCGAATTAGAGTAGCGAGAGACAATCTATCCCCCGCTACTCAACACAATCATGCCGGCCTGCTTCTTCACTACGCCATGGACAAGAATGTGAAGAAGCGGTCGAGGGTCTAGTGTCAGAATACTCAGAAGTTACGCCAAACGTCGTACCCCAACTCGAGACCCCCGTGTGCCACTATGGCGGGTTTTACACCATATGTACGGTGGGCGCTATCCGGGCGGATATGAATATGGTATTACCAGCTATCCTATAATCTCCATAGAGTGTTACTCTTAATGTTACCTTAGGTATAGCCTAATCCGCCCACACACCCGCCATTCTAACACCTCCTGACAATGGCATGAATTCCATCGAAACGGTAATGAAACTCGGCGGGTCTCTGGGAATGTTAAACTGTCTTTTATCCCGCAACAAAATCCCGGGAGGAGTTGGAAATAAATACCAATTTATTTTGAATACCTTCTCGATAACGAACTTCTTCTGAAATTCTCCTTTGTCTCACTTATTGGAGGTAGTGGATTTGCTGGTAACTGTGGTATTGGCTTGAAAGAATACGGTCTTCCTGTGTTATGCGATCCAATGTTCCTACATTTTTCTAAGTCAACTATTTTGTATCCTGAAAATGCAGATGCAGATGCTTAACAAAGCTTAAGGGTTCAAGGTATTCAAAGCATTGGGTAAGAGGTAGCGGATGTGGACCGGTCAAGTTCTAATAATAATCAAATATGTGGGATGTGGAATTTCGAATATTTGGTCTCGGTTATGGAAATTATTTCGGATATCTGATAGTTTCAGTTATGGATATTAGGTTTTTGAGAGTTGTGTATAGTGTATTGATAGACCGATCCCTTTCAGAGCGTGATCAAACAGGTCGTAGTATCTAGAACCTACTGTCGATACTGCATGACCTAAACATTAATAGTGTCTCGTTCGATTCCGTTCCTAACCATTTTTTTATAGGATACGGATCATCATCTACCTGCCCTAATCCCACACTAAATGGGGTCGGCACAATTGGTTTGAACTCTCCACGCAGCCCGTCGCCAGCTATCATCCGTCAAATCTGCATTCACTCCTTTCATGCGCATGTCCTCAATCACGCAATACATCCATCTCTTCTTAGGTCTTGCACGACTCTTTCATCCATCTACATTCATATTGACAACCAGTTGTAACATGCCTTTCATCCCTCCTCATCACATTCCCATAACAAGCTAATCTAGCACTCCTCATTTTTTCTACGATTGGTGCTACTTTCAGGCTTCCCCTTACCTACTCATTCCTTATCCTATCTAACCTTTTAACACCACACATCCATCTTAACAAACGCATCTCAGTAGCATGCAGTCTATTATGTATACCTACGTATATTTAGTTATATTATATTGAGTTTCATAACATCCCTATTACCATTAGTAAAAAAAACCAAATGATCTGCCCAAGATATGAGAACTTACTATTCTCTTCATATCTAAAATTGCAGTTCACCTTCCTAAAATAACAATCGTTAAGAAAGAGTCTGTGTTTTAGTTGTCCATTATCTTTTTTGACACCGCAAACTGATTTCACTGTGTTGTTGCAATCTAGATCTGTACAATTCAAACTTGTCTTCTTTGGTGTTTCTTTCTGTGATATCGTTTCTTTTCTACGTTCTGTTTTGGATACTTCAACGTTTTCATTATTTTTGCCTGATATGAATACTATGTCTTCGTGCGGAGCCTCTGTAAAAAAACATACATATACACTCAAGCCTATAACGCCCAAGGCAGAGGTGGAACCAGTGCCTTCTTTTCGCCGAATTTATTACGGTCCCATAATGTGATTGGAGGTAGCCTATCACCATACCGGGCTCAATTCCACACTCCGGGCTGATACTAAGTATTTCTAAATAGAAAAATCCAATATCACTTTACCCGACCCGGAGATCAAATATATTTTCTAAAATTTTAGAAATAGTTCGTATACACAACGTAGTAGAGCACCGTTGGAGATTATTCTGTTTACAGTATCAGGATTTGTTCGCGCTAATACCGCGGTGAGTGATTTTTTCTGAAGACCAAAGTACCTGATCTAATCACCATTCCTTTTTATAGACCAGGAATGTATCAATGATTCTTCTGGTATTGTGGATATTCATGTGCAGGTGAAATTACCATCTGATGTACTTGCTCCTTTGTAAGACACTAGTATAGGTAAATTTAAAGTATTATTCTGGCACGGCAAAGTGACCACACCTGATAGTAAGTGCCATCCAGGTAAAGTATAAAGTTGCGAGAGACAGGCACCGCTACTCGACACAATCGAACCTTGCCAAATTCAGTTAATCTACTGAAATAAACAAATAATGAGAACACCCAGCATTGAAACGTATTGTGGTTATACCACGAGGGACTGCGGTCCCACTACATCCAGTTCGGGATAGGGATTTATCTTGTCTTTACCATAGATAAAGATTTTGCTGGTAGGATATTCATATCCGCCCGGATAGCGACCACCGTACACAGGGTGAAAAACCCGCCATAGTGGTACATGCAAGTATGTCGCGTTCCGGGATCAGCCAGTGTACATCCGGTTTTTCTCGGGGGTCTAGAGTTGGGGTACTATGTTTGGCCATTTTGCGGCCTTCTGAGTACTCTGACAATAGACCCTCGACCGCTTCTTCACCTTCGTGCCCATGGCGTAGTGTGAAGAAGCAGGCCGGCATGATTGTGTTGAGTAGCAGGGGACAGATCGTTTCTCGCTACTCGATACTCTAATTGGACCGCTCTGCGCTTACCATCAGGTACAGTGCGGTCACTTTGCCGTGCTAGGATAAAAAAAAAAGATAAGCAATATTGTTGCGAATATATGCTTTCATATCTCAACCAAGCTGTGAAATAGTTTGCCAGTTACCGTGTTCCCTCCTTCCTACGATCCTGGGTCCTTTAGGCGTAATGTGAAGAAGCTAAACAGCAGGCCGGCATTGTGTTGAGTAGCGCGGGATAGGCTATCTCCCGCTACTTGATACTATATCTGGACGGCACTGCGCTTCCCATCAGGTGCAGTGTAGTCACTTTGCCGCGCAAGAATAAAAAAAAACAACTTACCAGTTTCAATTCTAACATTCTGATGGTTAACTATATCTGCAACTGTTTTCTTGTATATAATATCATCAATTTTGATCTTATCATTTCTTCGGACTTCTCTTTCGTTCGGTACGAATACTACGTCTTCTGTAGCATCAGATTCTGCTTCTGTAGTGATTATTGATCCTGGCACCATTATGTTAATACCTTGTTTGTCTATGGTTGTTGGTTTTGGTTCCGGCATTATGGCATCGGCATGGCCTGAGTTGATGACTATTACATCGGAATTATTGTTGGCGGTGTGGCATTTTGTATTTATTATTAACACTGGTATTAAAATGGCGGGAAATAGTATGTAAGGGGCCGCCATTTTGAATTTTTATTTTGTATTTTAATATTATTATTACATTTTGCTTCACTTATTTATAATGCGTTCTTCAATATTTTTGTTAGTGTAATTATGTATTTTTATAAGTTTTTGTATTT
Source organism: Laothoe populi (assembly GCA_905220505.1). Lineage (NCBI taxonomy): Eukaryota > Metazoa > Arthropoda > Insecta > Lepidoptera > Sphingidae > Laothoe > Laothoe populi. The sequence goes on from HG992174.1 coordinate 1,831,782, forward strand.
TGTTAATTCAAATCACAACTAAGCCATTTCACACATTAAAAGCCTAACGTTATTTGAAAACATAGAGTTTGTTTTCGAATCAGAGTAATGTTTTCCAAATATTGACAGAAAATTGGCCAAGTCAGTCTACATATGGATAATTTTGGTTCCGTAAAATTCATTTAACATATTGACATACCTACTCATGCCTGAAATCCCCAAAGGCGTCGGCAGAAGTAAATACCGTCCCATGAGGTGATGAGTTTATCGTAATACCGGGCAATATTCCAAACTCCGGTCTGATGCTGAGTATTTCGTGAAAAAAAACCCAATGTCATTTTTACCGGACCCGGGGATCGAACCCGAGACCTCAATCAGTCATACCACGCATGCTTACAACTGCACCACACAGTCATATAAATACTATAAGTTTAAATAGGAATACGACTGCTATGCTTAGGTCTCGGGTTCGATCCCCGGGTCGGGAAAAGTGATATTGGATTTTTCTATCTAGAAATACTCAGTATCAGACCGCAGTCTGGAATTGTGCCCGATGACCATAGGCTCGCCCCCTATCACATTATGGGACCGTAATAAATTCGGCTAAAATTGGGCGTACTGGTTACACCTCTGCCTACCCCCTTGGGGATTACAGGCGTTAGAGTTTATATATATGAATGTATAGAACGAAAAAACACTTTTAACACATTTACCGAATATACCGATCTTGTTTTAGTTATAAGTAGACAGAGCTGAATATGGAACGAGAAATCTATATTACCAAATTACTAACACAATTGCTTTATTAATCATAGTACGGTTTGTAAATGTTAGGTGAAAGTTGATTTAAGAATGTCTTTCATAAGTATTATGAAATACTAATTTACATGATTGCTAAATAACGCCATCTTTGGGTATTTATTTGATCTACATGTCAAGATGGCGGAGATGTTCCGAAATATAACATTCAATTATTTCCACAAAGTGACGCACTATAAAAAAATAGTATTGTTGCTATATTATTAGAAATGTATATCACAAAAAAACGAATACTATAATATAAGTTCTTTTCTGCATCAGATTTAGCAGCGCCATCTCTGTAATACATTGTGTATTATTTTGCAAACCAGCAGGCTAAAATTACCCACTTGAATTCTACTTACGTAGTGTATAAAACTTTTTATAATAAATTCCACAGATGTCGTTAAATTAAGTCTTTAAGTTTTTAGAATGAACCACTAGATGGCAGATATTTCATTATTATCAAACATTAAATTCAAACAGAAAAGCTAAATAAGACACGAGTTCTTTTTCAGCATTATATGAATTGAATCGAACGCGGGAAAACGAAAAATATGAACATATCTCACAAAAGCACGAGTGCCTTTAATAAACTCTTTCGGTTTAAAAACTGCGCTTTCAACAAGTCTTTTTTAACCGAGTTCGTCGGATTCTTTTTAATGTTTATTCGACACAATACTAAGCAAGGCTGTTAATATTTTAATTTTGAAAACTGCCTTTAGACAGCGACGTAAGCCTCTGTAGCGTTACGAGTTAGAAACGAGAGGCCACGGCTTCGATTCCCGAACCGAGTTCTTTTTTGAAGTCGGTTAAAAAGATGCGTTGAAAGCGTAGTTTTTAAACTGAATGAGTTTATTAATATTGGGTACTGGGATAGTGTTGTGGGTCCGTAGTCCCTCGTAGTTGATACCCATGATATAGGTGTGACCTAGTGTGGGGTCAAAACTATGTGTGTGACTATTGGGTGTATTTATTTTATATAATTTACATATATACATATAAATACAAGGGAAGCCGCGAGCTACAGCTAGTTCCACCATAAAGTGGCTTTTGCAACATGCAAGGGTATCAACTGTAGTAAGTGATCTATATTGCTCATCACCACTATACAAAAAGATGATGGAATTCCACAAAATCACCCAAACTTTACAAATAATCCCACAGTTTCCCCCAAAGTCGCGGATAAAATCTAGTGTTTTAATAACATAAAAAGTTATTTTACTTTAACCTTATTTCGTCTTATAAAAGCACCGCGGTGAGCTAGAAAATACGAAATTTGCCTTTACATTTTAATACAACCTAATCATATGCCTAACATTTTGTTAACAATAATAGCGACTTACACTACTGCCTAAAAAGAGTATGTTTTTAGATTTCTTATAAGTATCTGTATATATAAAAGAAGAAACTGACTGACTGATCGATCAACGCACAGCCAAAACGGCTGGGGTTAGAGACTTGAAATTTTGACAGTGGGTGGTACCTTTTATGACGTAAGCATCCACTAAGGAAGGGTTTTTGGAAATACCACCCCAAAGAGGTGAAATAGGGGATGATAGTTTGTATGAAAATCCGTCATATTAGAAGTTAAACGCATGAAAATTGTTATTTTGTATGGTATACTTTTTCTCCTAAACATGAGCTCCACGCGGGCGGGCCGCGAGCAACAGCTAGTTTTTATATAATAGAGAATAGCAATCGGGCGATTGGTTAATTTTTATTAAATAATAATATTTCACGGATTCAGTAGTTTGATTAAAATTAAATAAAAAATATTAATAAATTGTATGAAAATTACCAATACCTACCATTATATATAAATAGTTTTTCTTTCTTTCTTTATATCTGAAGCAGCGATAGCCTAGTTAATAATACGAAGTCCGAGACGTCAAGACGAAGTCGTATTTTCGAAACCAGCACAAATGGCACAAACCCCTGAATTTTCTAAAGTTACGTGTGTTTTCATTGTTAATTATTGCTTGCATTAACGGTGAAGGAAAACATCGTTTGGAAATCTGTATGAGATTTTATTAAGAATTTTGTAGGTATGTGTACCAACCCGTATTAGGCCAGCGTGGCGGACTAAGACCTAACCCTTCTCATTAGTAGAGGAGACCTGGGCCTAGCAGTGGGGCAATGTTTAATACGGGGCTAGTATTATTTTCATTATTGTTATTTTATTTTTCAATATATATATATTATATATTAATATCTTGTACTGTTTATGCTGTCATCCGTGTGACACTCCTTGGCCCTTGCTGAAAATCAGTGTCAGGTGCCCTCCCACCTGGCGGACGCTGAGCCTGTGGCCTTTTTGGTCATGCTTCGGACACGGGTGGCTGGGGCGCATAAGTATGCCGGGAGACTTTTTTTATTTGTGTACCTGTAGCCCTTAAAGTTTTTAATTTGTTTTATGTACTCATCGTTTATTGCCTGGTCTGGTGATTATGGCCAAATAAAAGATTTTCTTTCTTTCTTTCTTATAATTGTTATAATATTATATTTATATAGTAACAAATCGAACTTATTACTGTATTTATTTGATAGCCTCTGTGGTGCATCGGACGAGTAGCCGGCTGTGAAACGAGAGGACGTAGGTTCGGTGCCCACACCAGGTCTGGGTGTTGTGAGACCGTGCGTCTCGTAGTCCTTGATACCCACAACACAAGACTTGTATCTTAGTGTATCGGGTCTATGTGTGTGACTGCTGAGTGTTATTTATTTATTTAATAAAATCATATATACATACATCTACACTCACGCCCGCATCCCATGGGGGTAGGCAGAGACTATTGAGTGCCACAAGCTACGATCCTGACACACTTCTTTCGCCTCTTCCACATTCATACATCTTCTCATACATTTACGACGGTTGGAGGTACTTCTGATTTGCCCTTTTAGGAGAAGATCGTTTATCTGATTCGTAAACGTTCTCCTTGGGCGCCCTCTACCCACTCTTCCAGTCTTCCAGACTAATGAAATCATATTTATAGTAATACTAGCCTTGTATTAAACATTGTCCCACTGCTCACGGGCCCTACTAATGAGGTCCGGCCTTAGTCCACCACGCTAACTTGCGTGTAGATGTCACAAAATGAATATTATTATGAAATTTCTCAGACTGGTATCCTTATTTTACATTCACAAAACAAGCGATACTTACATACACTCACGCCTGTAATCTCCGAAGGGGTGGGCAGAGGTGTAACCAGTACACCCACTTTTCGCCGAATTTATTACGGTCCCATAATGTGATGCCAGCCTATCGCCATACGAGCAATTAGGCTCCGGGATGATACTGAGTACTTCAAAATAGTAAAACCCAATATCATGATAGCCTACCCGGGGATCGAACCCGAGACCTCAGCACAGCAGTAACGCAGTAATGAATTACAACTGCGCCACCGAGGTTTTTAACAAAAACGGTGTTCCATTTTTTTTCTGCTCGAACCTGTCAAAACAAAAGCAATTTTTTTGTTTAACCAACCGTGGATATTACAAACAGCATTCTTAAATATAATAAGACCCTTGTGTACTTGAGTAAATTATAAATCATTATAACGTTTTTGGCAAGGCAAATATTAATTTTCTTTGAAAAATCTCTTCGCGTGTCCCACTGAGTGAAGCTACGCGTTGGAACGATTCGGATCATATCAAAACAAAATCAAATATTTATTGAATCCATACGTACGTAGCACCCAAGTTACTATTTCTTGTACTCAGATGTACCTAATTCTGTAAATGGTATCTGGGAATACTAGTTTTAAGGATCTCATTTTTTGTATAACATAATTTTTAGGTAGTTATAAGTCTCTATAAGTCTATATTTTTAATAAACCATTTTTCATTTTCATTACATTTCATGGATGAAAGGCGATTTACGAAAGCTATTTATCGTGCAAATGTGACTGGAAGAGTGGGTAGAGGGCGCCCAAGGAGAACGTTTACGAATCAGATAAACGATCTTCTCCTAAAAGGGCAAATCAGAAGTACCTCCAACCGTCGTAAATGTATGAGAAGATGTATGAATGTGGAAGAGGCGAAAGAAGTGTGTCAGGATCGTAGCTTGTGGCACTCAATAGTCTCTACCTACCCCCATGGGATACGGGCGTGAGTGTATATGTATGTATATGTATATTCATTTCATTTCATTTTTACCTAAAAGCTAAAAGTCACATATAAGTACTTACTTAAGTAACTTGATTTCTCTAGTTTTTTATTTAAATTAAATGGTATTTTTATTCCCCTCCCGCCGCTCTAACGCATCGTAACCGTTTACAAGACCCTATACACAAACAATATAAATATAATAATAATAATAATAATACTAGCCCTGTATTAAACATTGTCCCAGTGCTGGGCACGGGCCTCCTCTACTAATGAGAGGGGTTAGGCCTTAGTCCACCACGCTGGCCTAATGCGGGTTGGCAGACTTCTCATACCTTCGAAAAATTCTCAGATATGCAGGTTTCCTCACGGTGTTTTCCTTCACCGTTAAAGCTAGCGATAATTAACATTTTAATACACACATAACTTTTTAGAAAAGTCAGAGGTGTATGCCACTTGGGTTTCGAACCTACGACTTTCGTCTTGACAGTATATACATAGTCAGGTCATAAATTCTGTCACATGTTTAATATAAAATAATTGAAACAAGTTTATTCATTATGTAACTATTTATATACCAAAATGAACTTAACAAAACATAGATTCTTATGACACTAAAGTTTATTCAAAATGACCTCCGTGATTTTGAATACAGACCTTCAATCTGCGCGGCCAGTTGTCTATCGCAGCACGAACGAGGTCCATGTCAATATCGGCGGCTGCCTTAATCAAGGATGTCTTGAGTGACTCCAAATTGGGATGAGGCTTTGAGCACGCCTTTTCCTCCAAGTGTTGCCATATCTTGTAATCTAACGGATTCAAATCTGGACTGGAGGAGGGCCAGTCTTCGTGCCGGATGAAGTCGATTTCACGCGCCGCCAGCCAGTCTTGTGTGCTCTTCGCTCTATGAGCTGGCGCCGAATCTTGTTGGAATACCCAGTGCCTGTTATTGAACATGGTATGAGAAACAGGTTCAACAAGGTTCGTCAGGACTGTATTTTGATACACAACTGCATTCGTTTTTACACCTTTCTCACAAAAATGTACCTCTGTTAAGCCCCAATAAGAAACTCCCAACCATACCATGAGCGAGGATGGAAAATGACCTCGTTGGACACGCGGAATACGGTTGCTCGCTTCTTCACTACTGTGTGCGTACACCTCATCATTTTGTTTGTTGTAGCTCTCTTCTACGGTAAAAATTTTTTCATCTGAATAAAGAATTTCTCGATATTTTTTCCCGCGTACCGCTTCAACAAAGCGCGGCATCTCTTCAGTCTCAGGTCCATTAGACGAGCATTCAAACGATGTCCTGTTTTTCTTCGATATGCCCGAAGCCCTAAGTCTTCATTTAACACCCTTTTCACCGTGGTTCTGCTTAACCCCATCTGAAGGGCCAACAGTTTCTGCTTACGTTTGGGATTTCTTTGAATTCGCGCCTTCACAGCTTTTATCACTGCTGGAGTCCTAACAGACCGAGGGCAACCACTTCTTGACCTGTCATCTACACTAGAGTCTTCATTGTATCGTTTGATGGTACGATAAACGAATCTTTTGGTTATATTCAAATTTTTCAGTATGTCAAAAATTTGAATTGGCGCGTAACCGCAACGATGCAACGCAATTACTGCAACACGGTCTTCTTTAAGCGTCCACTCCATATTTAAAAATGAGTAAAATTCTAAAAAGTATACATTTTTATTTTCATGAACAATTTGAAATTCGAATTCAATAAACTTTTTTGTGGCCAGCATTCTAAAATAAAAGTTTTTACTGTGTGACAATACTTATGACCTGACTGTGTATATACAATATGCAAAATAAATATATATACACTCACGCCTGTAATCCCCTAAACGGTAGGCAGAGATGTAACCAGTACACCCACTTTTCGCCGAAATACGGTACCATAATGTTACAGGGGGCGAGCCTATCGCTATACCGGGCACAATTCCAGACTCCGGGCTGATACTGAGTATTTCTAAATAGAAAAACCCAATATTACTTTACCCGAACCGGGGATGGAACCTGAGACCTCACGATTGCTGATTCCGTCTAGCACGGTACGTTTCCAGCGTTCATTTTTACCACGTACGTGCAAGCTCTGGAATGAACTCCCTGCTGCGGTGTTCCCTGAGCGCTATGTGACATGTCCTTCTTTAAACGAGGCTTAAGAAGAGTAGTCCTTCAACGGTAGGCAGCGGCTTTGCTGTGCCCTGGCATTGCAGAAGTCTATGGTCGGCGGTGACTACTTACCATCAGGTGGCCCGTCTGCTCGTCTGCCTATGGCATGCTATGCCATGGCACTAAAAAAAAACTGGGAATCAAACCCAATACCTCAGCACAGCAGTCGTGCGTTACATTACAACTGCGCCACCGAGGCAGCACATATCAAAACATATCTTCGCTTAATCCAGTAGTTAACGGGTTTAAGGTTAACGTTAAAGCTATGTAGTCAGATAACAAGGGCTCCCGAGGCAACAAGCTATCTAATTAGCAGACACGGACGGCGAAAGGTCCGGTGTTCAGATCCGTTGTTGTGCGAGAAATTTGACTGAGGTCTAATTTATAAGACCTTCCTCAATATGTTTTTTTTTGGCACGGCAAAATGACCACATATGTTCTACATACATACATATACGTGCACGCCTGTAATCTCCGCAGGGGTAGGCAGAGGTGTAACCAGTACACCCACTTTTCGCCGAATATTGGTCCCATAATGTGATAGGAGGCGAGCCTATCGCCATACCGGGTACAGGTTCCAGACTCCGGGCTAAAACTGAGAATTTCTAGATAGAAAAACCCAATATCACTTTACCCGACCCGGGGATCGCACCCGAAACCTCAGCACCGCAGTAGTAACGCATGCGCAGTTACAACTAGCACGCCTAAGTGACCACATTGCATCTGGTGGGAAGCGCAGTGCCGTTCAATGAAAGTATCGAGTAGCGAGAGACAATCTTTCCCCGCTATTCAACACAATCATGCCGGCCTGCTTCTTCACACTACCCCATGGGCAAGAAGGTGGAGAAGCGGTCGAAGGTCTAGTTTCAGAATACTCCGAAGGCAACACGGCCAAACATCGTAACCCAACTCTAGACCACCGACAACAACTGGATGTACACTGACCCCGGAACGCGACACACTTGCATGTACATTATGGCGGGTTTTACACCCTGTGCACGGTGGTCGCTATCTGGGCGTATATGTATGGGCGTTATACCACCAGCAAAGGGGTTTCTAAAGGAGTGCGTTATTCCCACATACTGTTTATTTGCAAGAAGTTTCTCGTATTGAAAATCGTATAACAATGGACACAAACGCCCCCTAGCGGCGAACATGCTTCAAAACGCTAACTATTACATTGGCGTCCTTTTGTTCAACATGGGAGGGATTCTTCAAAGGAATAGAAAACTTAAATAATTGCTTATTAAAGACACGTCTAAGACTTAAATATCTTGAAAACTAAATGTATTTATAATATGTTTTTGGCGTAGTGTGAAGCCACTCAGACTGTATCTAGTAGCGAGGTATAATTGGACCCTGTCAAGAATTTACAGTTAAAGATCTGACGTTTTCATACATTTGAGTAAATAATACTAGCCCTGTATTAAACATTGTCCCACTGCTGGACACGGTCCTCCTCTACTAATGAGAGGGTTTAGGCCTTAGTCCACCACGCTGGCCTAATGCGGGTTGGCAGACTTCTCATACCTTCGAAAAAATCTCAGATATGCAGGTTTCCTCACGATGTTTTCCTTCACCGTTAAAGCAAGCGATAATTAACATTTTAATACACACATAACTTTAGAAAAGTCAGAGGTGTATGCCACTTGGGTTTCGAACCTACGACTTTCGTCTTGGCAGTGCGTACCGCAGCCAACTAGGCTATCGCTGCTATTTGAGTAAATACAGTTTATAATTTGACAGCAGTAATTGAAAAGTACAGTTACAAGCTTACAGCCTGTCTGATGGTAAGCGGTTACCGTAGCCTATGGACGCTTGCAACACCAGGAGCATCACATACGCGTTGCCGACCCTTACCGCTTCTTCACCTTCTTGCCCATGGCGTAGTGTGAAGAAGTAGGTCGGCATGATTGTGTTGAGTAGCGGAGGATAGATCATTTCTCGCTACTTGATATTCTAATTGGACGGCACTGCGCTTACTATCAGGTGCAGTGTGGTCACTTTGCCGTGCCAGGACTAAAATGACCTGAAACAAATACCTGTCTGTCACACAAACTTTTGTCTCGATGCGGAAATCGAACCCACGGCCTCTCATTTCACAATCGACCACTAAAAATCCGTCTTAGAAATGGTATACCAATTCAATTTTTTCTGTTCCCAGAATCCAGCTGTTCCAATGGTCCTGGCTAATCCACCTGCTAACTCTTCGAAAGGTAAGAAAATGTAGTCTATACCAGCGGTGCTGCTGCCCCACTGCTGGGCACGGGCCTCCTCTACTAATGAGAGGGGTTAGGCCTTAGTCCACCACGCTGTAATGCGGGTTGGTAGACTTCACATGAAATGAAATGAAATGAAATCGTTTATTGATCAAGTAGGCAATTACATAGCTCTTATGACAAGTCAGAACATTTAAAAAAGTAAAGAATTTTTAAGAAAAGCATATCAGCTTATGTATACATACATACATAGCATCATCAATACACTAGCAATTAATTATTCATAAGGTATTTAACATTATTATTATTTATTTATTATTAATTAATTTTAATTTTTATATTATTAATTAATATTATTCAAGGAAATACTAGTCAAATATATATATATTTAAAAGGGTTTGATATGGACCATGGGTATTTCCGAGACGTCGCTTGTTTTAAAAGCTACCATACCTTTGTTATTGCCTAGTATTGACTGCCTAATTAGGGTTGTTTCCTGTGTTTAATTTTCTACATTATTCTCTACGCAATCGAATATAATACACAAAAGACACTCTTTTGCGAAAACAGAATCCAAATTGCTTGAAAAATGATGTCACAATATTAATTTTAAATATTATGTGCGCAAATACTCACAGGCATAAGCGAAAACGGTGGCGTATTGGGAACATATCGCTATCTCCCTCGCACAACGGTACAGTACAGGCGATTCATAGTACCGTGACGTCACGGTATCAGATATGCATCCTTGTACTGTTATTTGACAACTACCCCTTCCAGCAGATTTGAATGGCGTCTAATTTACTTATTTTTGTTCGGATTCATAAAATTCTTTCGATAATAGGTTTTAGGTATTCTAACTTGTTGATTAAATTAATAAAACAAATCGAGTCAACTACCCTATTGCGCGTGCGTTACGACTGATGGGCTGAGGTCTTGGGCTCGATTCCCGGGTCGGGAAAAGTGATATTGGGTTTTGCAATTTAGAAATACTCATTATCAGCCCTGAGTGTAATTGTGGTTGGTATGGGGATAGACTTGATATCACATTATGGTAGTAAATTCGGCGAAAAGTGGGTCTGGTTACACCTCTGCCTACCCCTTCAAGGATTACAGGCGTGAGTGTAACAGTTACACACATACCCCCGACCCCACACTAAGATACGAGTCTTGTGTCGTGGGTATCAGGTACTACGAGAGACGCACGATCTCACAACACCCAGACCCCGGATACAAATGCCTGTCTGTCACTCAAACATTTGTCCCGGTGTGGGAATCGAACCCACGGCCTCTCGTTTCACAGCCGGCTAGTCGCCAACTGTGCCACGGAGGCTGTCACACATGTATGTCATTTATTAGAGCATAGGTTGGTGTGCGGGTAACCGAGGCACCTGATATATATACATACATACATATACATATACATATACATGGGTGTACTTGTTACACCTCACGCCTGTAATCCCCGAAGGGGTAGGCGGGGTACTGGTTACACCTCTGCCTACCCCTTCGGGGATTACAGGCGTGAGGTGTAACAAGTACACCCACTTTTCGCCGAATTTCAGTCCCATAATGTGATAGGGGGCGAGCCTATCGCCATACCGGGCACAGATTCCAGACTCCGGGCTTATACTGAGAATTTCTAGATAGAAAAACCCAATATCACTTTACCCGACCCGGGATCGAACCCGAGACCTCAGCACAGCGGTTGTAACGCATGCGCAATTACAACTGCGCCACCGAGGCAGCCATATATATATATTATGATATGATATATATTCCACTTCTTATTACGATGGTAATGAAAGGTGCCAGAAAATCATGAGCATAGGTAATTAAGAAAAGCAGGGAATTTGCGCCGCTGTAAATGACACACCGCACACAGGGTGTAAAACCCGCCATAGTGGCACATGCAAGTGTGTCGCGTTCTGGGATCAGCCAGTGTATTTTGCGGCCTTCTGGGTACTCTGACACTAGACCCTCGACCGCTTCTTTACCTTCTTGCCCATGGCGTAGTGTGAAGAAGCAGGCCGGCATGATTGTGTTGAGTAGTCATAGATTATCTCTCGCTACTCGATACTCTGATTGGACGGCATTGCGCTTACCATTAGGTGCAGTGTGGTCATATTAACGTGCCAGGATAAAACAAGCATCTGGTACAAACCCAGTCGAGCCGGGTTTTCGCCAGTGCACAACCATTTAACTAAGTACCCCAAGTCTGTACCCTATCGGGATTCGAACCTACATCCGTATGAATTGTAAATAATAATTAATAAAACATATGTTTTCTTTTATTTTCCCGGAATGAAATGTGTTTCTTTATGTTTTACTTAGACACATTCAAAAATATACTTTATTACATAGGTATTAAGCCTCAAAATCCACACTCGCTTCGTTCATGAAAGATAAATTACGTTTCTGACTAAAAGGGCGCAGGCACAGAATTACTGTTGTTTGAAAATGAGTCTTAAGTACATGAATTTACGGTTGCTATTCTGGGTGTGTGTAGGTATAAAGTGTCAGAGTTTAAGCGATGTACTAAAGAGATAGTTAATGCAAACTTCGCCTTTACTTTTTAGGGATGTGACACATTTTATCGATATCTATAGTCATTATCTATAGTAGATTTTTATTTATTATTAAGAAAACCAGCAGCTGTCTTATAAATATATATTGTTGAGTAGCGAGGGATAAATTGTCTCTCGCTACTTGCTACTGTAAATGGACGGCACTGCGCTTACCATTAGGAACAGTGTGGTTACTATGCCACTGTCCTAGGCACGAGTCTTTACCTATGTGGGCAGGCAATGTTTACGATAGACAGGCGCCACGGGGCGCCTACGTTCCGACTGACACAGGTATTAACGGACCATGGGTGTTTCGGTTCGTTCCTGTGTCGGATCGGAAAGGAGGTGTCCGCCGTATGCCACCACTGTGGCAACTGCCGCGAGGACACGGCCCAACATACGTTGGAGTAGTGCCCAGCCTGGGACGAAGAGCGCAGCGCTCTCAGAGCAGTCGTTGGAGGAGACCTCTCGCTGCCGGCCGTGGTGTCGTCCATGGTCGCCAGCCGGAGGTCCTGGCGTGCGGTGGCCCACTTCTGCGAGAACGTCATCTCGCAGAAGGAGAGTGCTGAGAGGGATCGGGAACGATATGATCCCTCCCGCCGCCAGAGAAGACGTAGGAGGCGCCGGGTGGACGACTGACCGGCGTCTCCCGCCCTGTGGAATGGGGACGTTTGAATTTCACTACGGTAACCCCTGCCTGTCGTACGAGGCGACTAATAGGGGCCATCGGGGGTCGCGGCCGCGCAGGGGAGGGCTGTCAGCCCGTATCGATGCACTCCCAAAATTCGGAGCATCGTGCTACCCCGAGATGGACGGCAGCGCGGGTGGTAAGGCCTCCTTCGCTGTCGTTGTTCGGTGCGCGGAGGCTCCTTAGCCCTCCATGGAGATGGGCTACGCAGCACCGCGCAGGGGCGATTCCGGCTGCAATTCTAGCACTCCTTAGATTACCCCGCGATCGCTCCGCAAGCGCCGAAGAAGGCCACCGCGGGGTTTTAGCTGGTAGTGTCGGGTGGGGTGTACATAGGGGTTAGGGACTCGGCCCAGCGGCAGCACGGATAGCCATCATCCGTGCGAGGGGGATGCTGGGTCGTAAGACCGGCTAGTCCAGCATACCCGTTTTATTCTTAATCCGCTTCCCTCCGGAGCGGGCGGCAGTAATAAAACACTTTCCCCGCGACAAAAAAAAAAGCCAATGTTTACGAAGTTCTGCATGTGCTAAGGGCATGTTGTTCTCCACTTACTTCTTAAAAACAATATTCTTGAATTTTCAATCTTGTACTGGTAAACTCAATAAAAGTGACAGGACATAAGAGTGGAGCATGGTTGTGTGAAAAATCATTTTTTTTTGTTATCACGTTGGATGGGGGTCTGATCAGTGCATTATATTAAAGTACAAAGAATTATAAAACTTCAATTCATTCGATAAATATGTATTGCATCCGCTCAGACCACACAAACTTAATGGAAAACGGTCATTCAGTCAATAAAGTAGACATCAAAACTGATCATGCTTTCATTGTCAGCTAAATTTTAGGTGTTTAATATCACTGACGAATGGGTACGAATCCTTCACAGATGCTCTAGTCTTTCCTCAAAGTGGTGAAAGTGGTTTAGGCTACGTGTTGAGTCAATCTATAGGTTGATCTATTCTATATGTTCTGTTGATCTGACTCACTATGGAACGAAGCGGAGCAGTACCCTTGTGTATTTTGGTATTCAAAATGTCGGGTAAAGAAAGTAAAATAAAACGCGATAAAATCTGTAAAATTAGTATCATTTCAATGTGTTATTTTCGCCTGACTGAGACTGTCTCAGTGGCGCAGTTGTAATTGCGCATGCGTTACGACTGCTGCGCTGACGTCTCGGGTTCTTTTTTTGATATCCTTGCACGGCAAAGAGACCACACTGCACCTAATGGTAAGCGCAGTGCCGTTCAGTTAGAGTATTGAGTAGCGAGAGACAATCTATCCCCCGCTACTCAACACAATCCTGCTGGCTTTTTCACACTACGCCATGGAGCAAGAAGGTGAAGAAGCGGTCGAGGGTCTAGTGTCAGAGTACTCAGAAGGCCACAAAACGGCCAAACATCGTACCCCAAATCTAGACTCCCGACAAAAACCGGATGTACACTGGCTGATCCCGGAATGTGACACACTTGCGTGTTCGATGCAAAGGTTCGATCCCCGGGTCGGGTAGTGATGTTGGTTTTTCTATTTAGAAATACTCAGTATCAGCCCGGAGTCTGGAATTGTGCACGGTATGGCGATAGGCTCGCACATCACATTATGGGACTGTAATAAATTAGGCCAAAAGTGGGTGTACTGGTTACACTTCTGCCTACCCCTTCACGGGTTATACAGGCGTGAGTGTATATGTACCTATATATGTAATATTCGCGTAAACATAAGAAGCCGTTATCGACACTTTTCCACACAAGTACAGCACTATCACAGACTTCGCTAACGGAGCGCGGCCTGTGATATTCATGTACATTTGAAGCGCTCTAGTGTCCGTCACTGGAGAAAGTCAGTCCATGCCTACTCCCTTTATTTGACTTAAGCGGACTGATTGGAACTCTTTTTACACGCTTTATGAGTCGTATAGATCTAAAGTCGGTACGGGCCGACTTATATTTTGGCAATTTAAAAAACTGATAACTTTTTTTTAAGTCGAAAGACAATTTTGCTGAATTTTTACTTTAATCTGAGAAGATTTTTAAATTAATCAATGTCAATATTGATAAAACTAAGCTTAACGGTGAGAAATCTTTTAAAAATTTCTAGATTGCCGAGTTTTGAGATTACAACAATTGCCATTTTTGAACTTCACTCAACTAAGGGTAAGATGGCCGCTAATATACTCCTGCCAAGTTTGCAATTTTGATTCACCCTTTCTTCTTTTCAATTTACACAGCGTCCATGTCTCTGTATTTTTTTCATATATACAAAACTAAGAAGCAGCGATAGCCTAGTTGGTTGCGGTACGGACTGTCAAGACGAAAGTCTTATGTTTGAAACCCAAATGGCATACACCTCTGACTTTTCTAAAGTTATGTGTGTATTAATTATTAATTATCGCTAGCTTTAACGGCGAAGGAAAACATCGTTAGGAAACAGCGATATATATGTAATACGTACTAGATGCGGCGACCAGAACAAACATAATGTTTCACCGAGTCGCGGTGTATACATTGCACCGACGTTAGTATGCTTCATGCCACCTACGAATGCACACCAGTTAATTTTAGTTATTTGTAGCGACATTCCCGAACAAATCTGCCTTAAATTGATTTACAGTGAAACTGTTAATAGTATATAAGGTAAATAACATAATTTCATAACGTTTAGAACGTAATATAAATAAATATTAATTAATTTTAATTCTGAATACGGGAAGTCTAAATTTCATAACCAAATTCATTATATAGTTTGTCCCGTTTTGGCGCGCGAAAGTCCCTTTCGAGAGAAAGTGACGGGAGTTATAACTTCCAAATAGTTCTTAGTAAAATTATAGATGGTATTAGTGGGCGGACAAGGTTTTCGGAAAATCTTGTTTCTTCGACAGTTCGTGTCTATAGAATATAAGTCAATGTTAGGAAACCTGCATACCCGAGAATTCTCATAAGAATTTCGAGGGTATGTGAAGTCTACCAACCCGCATTAGGCCAGCGTGGTGGACTAAGGCCTAACCCCTCTCATTAGTAGAGGAGGCCCGTGCCCAGTAGTAGGACAATGTCTAATACAGGGCTAGTATTATTATTTTATATATTATATTATTATACATAACTATCTTTTGCCAGCGGCTCCGCCCACGTGGTAGTTATTTTTGAAAAGGTATAAAATCCATGAAGTCATCTTAAGCTATTACATCTTCCATATTTTGCGAACTGTCAAACGACTGACAGTTATATGAAACGCGCTAAGGTTACACTAGAAAAGGTTATATATTTTTTTGTTTATCCTGGCACGGAAAAGTGACCACGCTGCACCTGATGGTAAGCGCAGTGCCGTCCAATTAGAGTATCGAGTAGCGAGAAACGATTTATCCGCCGCTTCTCAACACAATCATGCCGGCCTGCTTCTTCACACTACGCCATGGGCAAGAAGGTGAAGAAGCGGTCGAGGGGCTAGTGTTAAAGTACTCAGTACGGCGAAAACGGCCAAACATCGTACCCCAACTCTAGCCCCGTGACGATAACCGGAAGTACACTGGCTGATCCCAGAACGCGACACACTTGCGAGTGCCACTATGGCGGGTTTTTCGCCCTGTGTACGGTGGTCGCTATCCGGGCGGATACGAATCTCCTACCACCAGTAGATAGTCGTTAAGTTTTCTTACATTTTCTAATTTTCCGCGCAACTTTCTTAATTTTCTCTTTCATAAGAACCTTCTTCTCACAATAAAAAAAGAATTAGAGAAATCGGTCCAGCCGTTCACGCGTAATGCCGTGACCAAAAAAATAAGGATTTATTTATAATTTTTTTTATATAGTATAGTCCGACAAACGAGCCAGTGGGTCACCTGATGTTAAGTGATCTCCACCGCCTATGAACATCCACAATACCGAAAGTATCATGTATGCGCTGTCGTCCTTAAAGGACAGGAATAGGTATTAGGGAAGGGTAGGGGGAATCTGGGCCTCCGGATATCTCACTTACCATACGAAACGCGTCAATAAACTGTCACTTTACGTTGGTTTTCTGTGAGACAGTGGTACTACCCCGGTCGAGCCGGCCCATTCATGCTGTAGACAAATATGTCTACAGCGTGGCTCTACCACTATAAAATATAGATTATATAAATATAGATTACTAGCTGTTGCTCGCGGCTCCGCCCGCGTGGAGGTCATGTTTGGGAGAAAAAGTATACAATACAAAATACCAATATTCAATCGTTTAACTTAAAAATGACGGATTTTCATACAAACTTTCATTCCCTATTTTACCCCCTTAGGGGCGGAATTTCCAAAAATCCTGAAACATATATTTTTTATTTTTAACTAAAATGCCAAATACTAATTTTCATGAATTTAACTTCAAAAATGACGGATTTTCATACAAACTTTCATCCCCTATTTTACCCCCTTAGGGGTGATATTTCCAAAAACCCTTCCTTAGTGGATGCCTACGTGACAAAAGGTACCTACTGTCAAAATTTCAAGTCTCTAACCCCAGCCGTTTAGGCTGTGCGTTGATCGATCAGTCAGTCAGTCAGTCAGTCAGTTTCTTCTTTTATATATACAGATTCTGCTAAACCTTTCCCCGAGGATCTCTGAAACAATATAACTTTGCTACATTCGAGTTTTTTGTAATATTTTTTGCTCTACACTGTCATATACAATTCTTTTTTGAAGGCAAAGGTTGTTTCACAAACGGTTTGTATTAAAAAGTTGAGCAAAAAATTCCCGAACAAAATTCTCTTATAATTTTTAATAGCAAAAGCAACTATATTAGAGTGTTTTCGTCACAATACGCATATTGAACCAAAAGATTAAAGGTAGGAAAGAACACGGTAGCTGGAAAACTGTTCAAATCAAATCTTCTAATTCTTCGTCGCGTCCTCATGACGAGGGTCGTGACTATATGAGGTCATCACTTTGTGCACCAAGGCTCTCCGGGACGCACGGTCTTCGGCCATCCGGATGGAAGTCTGTGTACTGCTTTTCGAGACTTCTTTCACGGTGTCGGTCCATCTGGTCGGTGCACGCGGCTCCTCTTTCCTTCCTCGTGTCCTACCACAATAAGTTTTTCAAGATTATCGGGTTCTCGTCTGGTTACGTTTCCGAAGTACTTGAGGACCCGTTGGAGGTATATGGTCGATAGGCGGCACTTGAACTTTAATTCCGAGAGAATAGACACATTGGTGCGGCGCGCTGTCCATGGAATACCCAACATTTTTCTCCAGCACCACATTTCGAATGCGTCAATCATTCCGATTGCGTGCCTTCAGAGTCCAGGTTTCCGAAGCGTAGAGGAATATAGAGAAGATCAAAGTTCTCATCAGTATGCTCTTACTGATTCCTCTATTCCTCCAGATCTTCTCAAGTCTCTTCTCTTCTTCTTCTTTGCAATTTGAGCTCTTCTTATCACTTCTCTTTCGCAGTCACCATGCGCTTTACTAAACAAACCATTTATTTAGTAAATTACGCCAATATGGGTACTTTTTACAGGTCAGGATTAAGTTAAATATCTACCGGTGATTCAGAAATGCCCACTGGTCTGAGAGGAAGCACCAAGAAACTCAGCCGTAGGTCTTTTGTCCTGATATAATATAATATTGAGTTACAAATAATACCCATAGCAGCGATATCATAGTTGGTTGCGGTACGGACTGTCAAGACGAAAGTCGTATGTTTGAAACCTAAATGGCATACACCTCTGACTTTTCTAAAGTTACTTGTGTATTAAATGTTAATTATCGCTTGCTTTAACGCTAGAAAACATCGTGGGGAAACCTGCATACCTGAGAGCTCTGATAAGAATTTCGAAGGTATGTGAAGTCTACCAACACGCATTAGGCCAGCGTGGTGGACTAAGGCCTAACCACTCTCATTAGTAGAGGAGGCCCGTGTCCAGCAGTGGGACAATTTTTAATACAGGGCTAGTATTATTATTTGTTATAAATAATACACTTGAATTCCTTACACAATTATAGAAGAAATAATATTGTTTAGTTTTAGGACGTTCCACTGCTTGATGGTGCAAATCTAAGAATTTACGAACCTCTTGGCCAGGGTAGAAGACACCACGAAGCTGTGGCTTTGTAAGGCAGAACGCGTCTTCCATGTTGACCCGGCTAGGCTCTACATCTTCTAACAGTTAATAAATAAATAACACCCAACAGTCACACACATACCCACATACACACCCGACCCCCCACTAAGATACCGAGTCTTGTGTTGTGGGTATCAACTACGAGAGACGCACCCTCTCACAACACCCAGACCCCGGACACAAATATCTGTCTGTCACACAAACATTTGTCCCGGTGTGGGAATGGAACACGGCCTCTCGTTTCACAGCCGGCTACTCGCCAACTGGGCCACGGAAGCTATTAAATAAAGTCATTTAATTTAAGTATATGCCATGTAGGTACGTGACCATGTAAATATAAATGTAACTTTATAAACACTGGTAGGATTGAGCTAGTGGTAGAATAATCATATCTGACCACCGTACACAGGGTATAAAACCTTTTTTTTTGTTGTCGCGGGGAAAGCGTTTTATTACTGCCGCCCGCTCCGGAGGGAAGCGGATTACGAATAAAACGAGTATGCTGGACTAGCCGGTCTTACGACCCAGCATCCCCCTCGCACGGATGATGGCTATCCGTGCTGCCGCTGGGCCGAGTCCCTAACCCCTATATACAACCCACCCGACACTACCAGCTAAAACCCCGCGGTGGCCTTCTTCGGCGCTTACGGAGCGATCCCGGGGTATTCTAAGGAGTGCTAGAATTGCAGCCGGAATCGCCCCAGCGCGGTGCTGCGTACCAGCTCATCTCCATGGGAGGCTAAGGAGCCCCCGCGCACCAAACAACGACAGTGAACGAGGCCTTACCACTCGCGCTGCCGTCCATCTCGGGGTCGCACGATGCTCCGAATTTGGGAGTGCATCGATACGGGCGTACAGCCCTCCGCTGCACGCCCGCGATCCCCGATGGCCCCTATTAGTCGCCTCGTACGACAGGCAGGGGTTACCGTGGTGGAATTCAAACGCCCCCATTCCACAGGGCGGGAGACGCCGGTCAGTCGTCCACCCGGTGCCTCCTACGTCTTCTCTGGCGGCGGGAGGGATCATATCGGTCCCGATCCCTCTCAGCACTCTCCTTCTGCGAGATGACGTTCTCGCAGAAGTGGGCCACCGCACGCCAGGACCTCCGGCTGGCGACCATGGACGACACCACGGCCGGCAGCGAGAGGTCTCCTCCGACGACTGCTCTGAGAGCGCTGCGCTCTTCGTCCCAGGCTGGGCACTCCTCCAACGTATGTTGGGCCGTGTCCTCGTGGCAGTTGCCACAGTGGTGGCACACGGCGGACACCTCCTTTCCGATCCGACACAGGAACGAACCGAAACACCCATGGTCCGTTAATACGTGTGTCAGTCGGAACGTAGGCGCCCCGTGGCGCCTGTCTAGCCATCTCTTTAGGACAGGACGCACTGCTGCGACAGTCCTCAAGCCCGCAGTCGGGCTCTCCAGCCTGGTATGCAACTCCTCCACGGCGGTTCTGCGAAACCGGGCCGCAATCTCCCTCGGGGCCAGTCTCTCCTGACAGCGGCTGGACGCCTCCTCCCGCCAGAGGAATGCTGACGAGAGGAGTTTGGCGTCCAACTCCCAAGGGAGTGTGCCGGCCAATACGCAGGCCGCCTCGTGGGAGACCGTGCGGTAGCCCCTAACTATTCGCTGCGCCACCAATCGCTGCGGGTTGCGCAGCAGGGCGACGCAGCGGGCGTTCAGGGACTCGGCCCATACGGGACATCCGAGGGTATAAAACCTGCCATGGTGGCACACGCAAGTCGCGTTCCGTGTTCAGCCAGTGTATATCCGGTTTGTGTCGGGGGTCTAGAGTTGGGGTACGATGTTCTGAGTACTCTGACACTAGACCCTCGACCGCTTCTTCACCTTCTTGCCCATGGCGTAGTGTGAAGGAGTAGGCCGGCATGATTGTGTTATAGCAGGGGATAGATTGTCTCTCGCTACTCGATACTCTAATTGGGCAGCACTGCGCTCAATTTGGGTGTATTGCACTTCTACCCTTTTGGGGATTAAAGGCGTGATTGTAGTATCTCTAAAATTTAATAATTTGTCATTGTCCTGGGTCCTTTAGGCGTAACGTGAAGAAGCTAAACAGCAGGCCGGCAGGATTGTGTTGAGTAGCGGGGGATAGATCGTCTCTCGCTACTTGATACTCTATCTGGACGGCACTGCGCTTACCATCAGGTGCAGTGTGGTCACATTGCCGCGCCAGAATAAAAAAAAAAAAAAAATTAGAATCGAGCCTCAGTCATATGAAAGCGAAACGATGTTCACAAAATGACCGCTAATATGTTTTTCACAAAGAACAGAACATGTTACTCGCGTTGCCCGAGGGTTGGTGATTCGAAAAAAAACATCACATTAAAAACGTACATTGTTTCGAAGAGATGTTGATTTATATTTCACTCCATTGAAGCTCTGACTTTATTATTTAACAAAGGTTTTACTTTAGAGAAATTAAATTGTTGCTCGCGACTCCGCCCTCGTGGAGGTCATGTTTGGGAGAAAAAGTATAAATAGAAAATAATAATTTTCATGAATTTAATTTCAAAAATGACGGATTTTCATACAAACTTTCATCCACTATTTTACCCCCTTAGGGGTGGAATTTCCAAAAATCCTGAAATATATATTTTTTTATTTTTAACTAAAAGGCCAAATACTAATTTTCATGAATTTAACTTCAAAAATGACGGATTTTCATACTAACTTTCATCCCCAATTATCCCTTAGGGGTGGTATTTCCAAAAACCCTTCCTTAATGGATCCCTACGTCATAAAAGGTACCTACTATCAAAATTTCAAAGCTCTAACCCCAGCAGTTTAGGCTGTGCGTTGATATGTCAGTCAGTTGATATGTCTTCTTTTTTATATACAGATTATTAAGAAAATTAAGTATTGAAATATTATACAAAAACTAGCAGTTGCCTGCGGCTCCCCCTGCGTGGCAGTTATCTAATACTATTAATAAATACATTTCATCTCTCACAACTACTCTTTGCATAATACAGATATTAGTTTAAACAGGTATAACTTTTGATTGAATGCACCGATTTAAATGAAATAAAGACTAAATGTTACCTCGAGATACACTCTATGATTTTATTGACGATTCTTTTATACAGTACTTTGGACGTGATGCCTTGACAGACAGACAGACAATAATTCCAAAAACAATTGTTTTGGATTCTATATCGATAATATAACACGTTACAATCAAAATTTTGCAAAAGTATTTAAAGTATAGTCTTCAGCTTTATTAACCGACTTCAAAAAAGGAGGAGGTTAACAATTCGTCGGAATCTTTTTTTTTATGTATGTTACCTGATAACTCGAAGACGCCTGGACCAATTCGAGAAATTCTTTTTTTGTTTAAAAGGGTATACTTCCCAGGTGGTCCCATTGGCACCAAGTCAGGATCTGATGATGGGATCTCAGACAAATCAAGGGCAACCCTCAAATTTTATAGTGACGCATAATTTGTTTTTTATTGAAGTCGGTGTACTTTTTATGAATAAAAACACTTTTACTTATTATAGTATAAATTACAGATTGCGTTGGAAGAACAGTTGTCTTTGCACATGCGTTACAACTGCTGTACTGAGGCCTCGGGTTCAATTCCCGAGCAAAGTGATATTAGGTTTTTCTATTTAGAAATACTCAGTATCAGCCCGGAGTCTGAAATAGAGCTCGGTATGGCGATAGACTCGTCCCTGTCACATTATGGGACCGTAATAAATTCGGCGAAAATTAGGTGTACTGGTGGCACCTCTGCCTGCCTTCGGGGAATACAGGCGTCAGTGTTTATATATGAAATAACAAAAAAACTATTGTAAAATGAAACAATCAAAACAGCCTGGTTCAGTTCTGCACAATATTCGCTTGCAAGTTGGTCCGTATACATTTGGGAAATCATAGTGTGTACATCGTGGAATAGGCGTGGATGGGACATGGATGGGAGCGGGAGCGGGAGCTATTCAAGTATAACTGGCTGTTCCATAAAAAAGTATAAAGTTAGAGATAAATTAGTTGTTAAGTATTTTGTAAATATGTGTGGGTAGATTGTGAGGGTAGGACTTATTTATTAGACATGTCGAGGGTATTTCATAAATATTCGTGGGTAGATTGGTGATAATTACCAATTGAGTGGAGTGACGAGTTACTTTAAAAGACGGCTCTCGAGCGCTCCAGACTAGTCCGTTCTGGGACTGTCTACCGTACGGACGTATGGTGAGCATCAGCTCTCATCGTCCTATACCACTATTGGTTTGGTGACAGTTCAGCATAAAGCGTTATGTTGTCCGTGTGCACTTGTGACTAATTGGTATTTGGTACATCTTGACATGGAGTTGTTAACGGTGGGCACTGAGGTGCGGTAACTATGGTCATTAAATTTATCAATACAGTGGTGATCATCGTTTATGTGCCGTTCAAAGGTACCTACCTTTAAATAGCACTTTAAATAATTGTTTCTTATAATAGATTAAAAAACTAAAATACGCTTTAATAGCTAGCTGAACAAAAATCAAGACCACGTGATAAAAAAAATGATCTAGAATATTCTTATTATCCTGGTTAAGGTAAAAGGCTAAAGTTATGAAAATTGTCATTGGTGTTTCACACGTGTATTAGCCATCATCTATTAAACACAAACTAAACTGAAAACGAATGTACACACACTGATTAAAACCAAGCAGCACTTCCGCTAGTTTCGTATAGACTGCCCCCGCGAGCGCTGAGGCTTTCCTTTTTATAACAAATCTTCCCCACCGAGTATCCAATCTACCCACAAATATTTCGTTAGTGACCCCCAATATTTCCATAAAAATCTAAAGTACCCTTACACGTGTGTAAAATTGAGTTAAACTAAAACTAGGTTTGAAAGTAAAACGGAGGTCCGGAAGGTGGTGAAAATTTCGTTGAAATACATACATATTAACTTGCTTCTTCACACTACGCCATGGGCAAGAAGGTGCAGAACCAGGTCTAGTGTCAGAGTACTCAAAAGGCTGCAAAACGGCCACGTTTGTCGTGCCAGTGTATATAATAAAATCGTACCCGAACCCCAGACCCCAAAAACAACTGGATGTACACTGGCTGATCCCGGAACGGTGGTAGGATATTCATATCCGCCCGGATAGCGACCACCGTACACAGGGTGTAAAACCCGCCATTGTGGCACACGCAAGTGTGTCGCGTTCCGGGATCAGACAGTGTACATCTGGTTTTTGTCGGGGGTCTAGAGTTGGGGTACAATGCCTTTTTCACCTTGTTGCCCATGGCGTAGTGTGAAGAAGCAAGCCGGCATGATTGTGTTGAGTAGCGGGGAATAGATTGTCTCTCACTACTCGATGCTGTAATTGGACTGCACTGCGCTTACCATCAGGTACAGTGTAGTCAATTTGCAAAAAGCTAAACCTTCACTTCGGCAGCATTTTGTATGAAGTTCAAATCAAAGTTCACTGATCCTTAAAACCCGTGAGTCTAAATTAGAACTTTCCCTGATATATTTTTAGTTCAAAGAGAATCCATTCAATCGCACTCAAACCAAAATCTAATCAAAAGAAAAGTAACAAAATTAGATGAACTAGATGGTATTAATTGAGTATTATTTCTACTGTAGTTAGGTCCATTGGTATAACCTTTATTAACGTTCATTGAGCTGCTTTAATCCTACTATCCTATCCTATTTCCTACTATTCCTAGTAATATTATAAATTCGAATGTTTGGATAGATTTTTTTTTTTATTGCATAGTCCGACAAACGAGCCTGTGGGGCACCTGATATTAAGTGATCTCCACAGCCCATGAACATCCACAATACCGAAAGTATCATGTTTGCGCTGTCGGCCTTAAAGGACAGGAATAGGGATTAGGTAAGGGAAGGGGGAATCTGGGTCTCCGGATATCTCACTTACCATATGAAACGCGACAGTAAACTGTCACTTTACGTTGGTTTTCTGTGAGACAGTGGTACTAACCCGGTCGAGCCGGCCCATTCTCGCTGTAGACAAATATGTCTACAGCGTGGATGGATGTATGTTACTCAATCAAGCTACAACGGCTGGACGGATCTGGTTGCAATTTGGCACAGACATAGATTATAGTCTAGAATAGCACATAGGCTACTTTTTATCCCGGAAAAATGTACATGTATCCCGTGGGATAGTTTAGTTTTTTATAGATCAAGGGATCGACATGTTTTTATGCATAGTGGCAGTTTAGAGATCAAAAAATGATATAGACTTTTTTTATCCCGCAAAAATTAACGCTTCCTATGGGATAGCAAAATATACGTTTCGAAAGCACTGAGATGCATTTTGTTAAATTTGGAAATATTAATTGAGTATTCAGTATTTCGTGCTATTAAAAGCCTATACCACTTTTATTCCCAGGGATAGAACCCGAGACCTCGTATGAATTGCAACTGCGACGAGGCAGACTAAAATCGCAGTCCAATCTGATATGATTGACTGAATCTAACATTTTTATTCAATAAATATTTTTATTTGATTTTTTTTTGTTCTGGCGCGGCAAAGTTACCACACTGCACCTGATGGTAAGCGCAGTGCCGTCCAGATAGAGTATCAAGTAGCGAGAGACAGTCTATCCCTCGCTACTCAACACAATCATGCCGGCCTGCAAAACACACTTGATTACACACTTGCTTCAATATATCCTACAAACCGCTATGTCTTCTCTCTTAGTTTGATAGTAAATAACCACCCACCAGCGGTCGGTACAAAATTCATGACCTACGAATTACCAAGCGACTACACTCTCTGTTCTACCATCTATCCATATAATTACACTTTGATCACAGCTTTAGATATTCGTGAAATTGAAATATTTATCATAAATAACATCCAACAGTCACACACATAGCCCCGACCCCACACTAAGATACGAGTCTTGTGTGTTTGCCACCGTGTTCCCTCCTTCCTATTATCCTGAGTCCTTTAAGCGAAGTGAAGATGCTACTCAGCAATCCGGCATGTTATAGAGTAGCAAGGGATATCTCACGCTACTTGATACTCTAACTGGACGGCATTGCGCTTAATGAATATCAAATACATCCAAATAAAACAGAAATCTATCTGATTCAAAATAAATAATAAATAAATAACACCGAACAGTCACACACATAGCCCCGTCCCCACACTAAGATACGAATCTTGTGTTGTGGGTATCTGGGAATACGAGAGACTTTCACACAACACCCAGACCCCGGACACAAATATCTGTCTGCCACTCTAACATTTGTCTAGGTGTGGGATGCGAACGGCCCCTCGTTTCACAGTCGGCCACTCGCCAACTGCGCCATGGAGGCTGTCAAAGTATAAATACACTCTACATCATTGGTATTCTTTATACGTCTCATACTCGGCTTCTGTGTAAATTAAATTCGTTCAGATTCCTCGAGACTCCGAATGGCGATACACCTGATTTAAGGTACCGTACGCATTTTACGAGTTCGGAATATTTTACTTAAATACAACATATTGAAATAAAACCAATTTTCCTTTTTTTTTATCCTGCCACGGCAAAGTGACCGCACTGCAGCCGACGGTAAGCGCAGTGCCGTCCAGTTGTGAGACAATCTATCCCACGCATCTCAACACAATCATGTCGGCCAGCTGTGTAGCTTCTTCAAACGCCTAAAGGACCCAGGATCATAGGAACGGAACACGGTAGCTGGCAAACTGTTCCATAGCTTGCGTGCGGCGTACGAATTTGCGATCCTCTTAGTTCAGGCCGTGGCAGTAGACACCACGAAGCTGTGGCTCCGCAAGCCAGTACGCGTGGTTCTGGTGTGGAAGGCAGAGGATGGGATAAGATAAAACCATCAATTTACTGATTTTATCGCGACTTATTTTTGGGGGTCTAGAGTTAGGGTACAATGTTGGCCATTTTGCGGCCTTCTAGGTACTCTGACAATAGACCCTCGACCGCTTCTTCACCTTCTTGCCCATGGCGTAGTGTGAAGGAGCAGGCCGGCATGATTGTGTTGAGTAGCGGGGGATAGATCGTCTCTCGCTACTCGATAATCTAATTGGACCGTACTGCGCTTACCATCAGGTGAAGTCCGGTCACTTTGCCGTGCTAGGATAAAAAAAAAATTACCTTTTCAGTCCCGTCGTTTCGAAAGCTTTACAGCCTTCATGGTCACGGGGCGGACTGAGTATGTCGTCACGCAAGTATAGTGTAACGCTTCCCCTGTAACATAGTTGTTTTTTTATTTATTTATTGTAGTCCGATCTACCTAGACATTCAGCTAGTTATTAAAGCATGAGGTCAAACGGTCAGGAGGCTCATGATGGAAAGTGATCACCGCCGCCCATGAACATCTGCAACACCAGAGTGCTTAAGATTTATGCAATAATAAATTTTCTTGTTTTTAGTTTTACAACAGCATCTAAGGTACTTATCATTAAAGGACCCGATGTCAAATGAAGACCACATGATAGGAAATTGATAAAATTTTCCTAATTTCTATTTTCCTGGTGCTTCTGGTTAAACTTATGAAAACATTGTATTGTCATCGGTCCTTCACAAGTGCAAATATTGAAGTAAATTGGAAGGTGGTGAAAATAACGTTGAAAGATTCGTTACATACATACCTAGTCAGGTCATAAATTCTGTCACATGTTTAATATAAAATAATTGAAACAAGTTTCTTCATTATGTAACCATTTATATACCAAAATGAACTTAACAAAACATAGATTCTTATGACTAAAGTTTATGCAAAATGACCTCCGTGATTTTGAATACAGGCCTTCAATCTGCGCGGCCAGTTGTCTATCGCAGCACGAACGAGGTCCATGTCAATATCGGCGGCTGCCTTAATCAAGGATGTCTTGAGTGACTCCAAATTGGGATGAGGCTTTGAGCACGCCTTTTCCTCCAAGTGTTGCCATATCTTGTAATCTAACGGATTCAAATCTGGACTGGAGGAGGGCCAGTCTTCGTGCCGGATGAAGTCGATTTCACGCGCCGCCAGCCAGTCTTGTGTGCTCTTCGCTCTATGAGCTGGCGCCGAATCTTGTTGGAATACCCAGTGCCTGTTATTGAACATGGTATGAGAAACAGGTTCCACAAGGTTCGTCAGGACTGTATTTTGATACACAACTGCATTCGTTTTTACACCTTTCTCACAAAAATGTACCTCTGTTAAGCCCCAATAAGAAACTCCCAACCATACCATGAGCGAGGATGGAAAATGACCTCGTTGGACACGCGGAATACGGTTGCTCGCTTCTTCACTACTGTGTGCGTACACCTTATCATTTTGTTTGTTGTAGCTCTCTTCTACGGTAAAATTTTTTTCATCTGAAAAAAGAATTTCCCGATATTTTTTTCCCGCGTACCGCTTCAACAAAGCGCGGCATCTCTTCAGTCTCAGGTCCATTAGACGAGCATTCAAACGATGTCCTGTTTTTCTTCGATATGCCCGAAGCCCTAAGTCTTCATTTAACACCCTTTTCACCGTGGTTCTGCTTAACCCCATCTGAAGGGCCAACAGTTTCTGCTTACGTTTGGGATTTCTTTGAATTCGCGCCTTCACAGCTTTTATCACTGCTGGAGTCCTAACAGACCGAGGGCGACCACTTCTTGACCTGTCATCTACACTAGAGTCTTCATTGTATCGTTTGATGGTACGATAAACGAATCTTTTGGTTATATTCAAATTTTTCAGTATGTCAAAAATTTGAATTGGCTCGTAACCGCAACGATGCAACGCAATTACTGCAACACGGTCTTCTTTAAGCGTCCACTCCATATTTAAAAATGAGTAAAATTCTAAAATGTATACATTTATATTTTCATGAACAATTTGAAATTCGAATTCAATAAACTTTTTTGTGGCCAGCATTCTAAAATAAAAGTTTTTACTGTGTGACAATACTTATGACCTGACTGTGTACATACAGGTGAAGCTTTTTTTGATTCTGGCACGGCAGAGTGAAAACTGAACCTGATTGTGCGCAGTGCCGTCCAGTTAGAGTACCAAGTAGCGAGAGACAACTATCCTTCGCTACTCAACACAATAATGCGAACCTGATAATAATAATAACATATAATAACACTAGCCCTGTATTAAACATTGTCCCACTGCTGGGCACGGGCCTCCTCTACTAATGAGAGGGGTTAGGCCTTAGTCCACCACGTTGGCCTAATGCGGATTGGTAGACTTCACATACCTTCGAAATTCGTATAACAATTCTCAGATATGTAGGTTTCCTCACGATGTTTTCCTTCACCGTTAAAGCAAGCGATAATTAACATTTAATACACACATAACTTTAGAAAAGTCAGAGGTGTATGCCACTTGGGTTTCGAACATACGACTTTCGTCTTGGCAGTCCATACCGCAACCAACTAGGCTATCGCTGCTATTGATAATAAAGCATGTAAAAAGAATCAAAAGATCACAAATACCGAAAGCTTCATCTTTCATCCCCTATTTCACCCCCTAAAGAGTTCTCAAAAAGTTTTTTAATTCATAAAAAGTACACCAACTTCAATAAAAAACAAAGTATGCGTCCCTATAAAATTTGAGGGTTGGCCTTGATTTTTCTGAGATCCCATCATCAGATCCTGACTTGGTGCAAATGGGACCACCTGGGAAGTATACCCTTTTAAACCAAAAAGGATTTCCCGAATCGGTCCAGACGTCTTCGAGTAGTCGGGGAAACATAATAAAAAAAAAAGATTCCGACGAATTGTTAACCTCCTCCTTTTTTGAAGTCGGTTAAGAATCATTGAATTTTATCTTCAAAATATTAAACCAACTTTGACGTATCTATTAAAAGTAAATCATTGAAATCACTTTATGGACTCTTGAAAAATGTTATATGCCACATCTCCTATCCAAGTCGGTTAAACATATGGAAAACTTCAGCCCAACTTAATTAGGGCAGCCCGCGTATTGAACGAAGTTCTAACAAAGGTTGGGACGGTGGGTATTTGCGTTCACACAATACATTTAAATATTAATACATCAATTTAGCGAAAAAGGGAAGAGGTAAAATCATCAGTAAAGTTTCAGCCATTATATTGAAGTAAAGATGATTAAAAAAGGCCTCTCCCTTCCATACTAGAACCACGCGTACTGGCTTGCGGAGCCACGGCTTCGTGGTGTCTACCCCGGCCCGAACCAAGAGGTTCGCAAATTCGTATTTTTGCCGCACCATCAAGCTGTGGAACAGTTTGCCAGCTACCGTGTTCCCTCCCTCCTATGATCCTGGGTCCTTTAGGCGTAACGTGAAGAAGCTAAACAGCAGGCCGGCATGATTGTGTTGAGTAGCGAGGAATAGACTGTCTCTCGCTACTTGAAACTCTATCTGGACGGCACTGCGCTTACCATCAGGTGCAGTGTGGTCACTTTGCCGCGCCAGAAAAAAAGGGTCGACTGCGTCCGTGGCGCAGTTGTAATTGCGCATGCGTTACGCCTGTGCTGAGGTCTCGGGTTCGATCCCCCGGTCGGGTAAGGTGATATTGGGTTTTCTATCTAAAATTCTCAGTATTAGCCCGGAATCTGGAATCTGTGCCCGACATGGCGATAGGCTCGCCCCCTATCACATTATGGGACCGAAATTCGGCGAAAAGTGGGTGTACTGGTTACCTCTTCCTACCCCTTCAGGGATTACAGGCGTGAGTATATATGTATGTATGGTTAAGAAGCACCGACAGCCTAGTTAGGATTAGTACGGACTGTCAAGCCGATGGTCGTTCGAAACCTGCTCAAGTGACTTCAGACTTTTTAATGTTGCGCTTACCATCAGGTGCAGTGTGGTAATATTTCCATGCCATAAAGTAAAAAAGACAACGATATTTCCTATACATATTCATCCCATATCTTAGGGGCTGAATTTTAATTTCTAATCTATATCCTTCACTATTAGTAGTCTAGGCAGAGAGGAAAGGAGTGCAGCTAAGAAATAAAGTTTGATATGTCAGTCAGGACATTTATAAAATAAAAATATATTTGTATTTTCGCATAAAACGCCATCTATCGCCACGGTTGTGCAAACTACATAATTAAATGCTCAAACACCTGGGTGTTTCTCAAACATTCAGAGCCCCTTGTTTATAAATAAGAGTTCATTCGCTCTTTAACAATTCCTTAGCAAATGATGACTAATTTTGAGAAGCTGTTTTATTGTGTTCTTACGCATCTACTAATTCCAAAAAAATAAATATTTTAGCAGAAAATTGAGGTTAAATGGCAAAAAACTGCCAACTTAATTCATACCGGGCTTAATTCTAGACTACGGGCCGATACTAAGTAAATCTAAAAAGATGAACCCAATATGACCTTAACAAGGATACAACGAGGACGGGACTGGAAAGGGAGAAAACCACAAAAAGGTAGGAAGGTAATCACGGTCTTCGGTAAAGGAAATAACTGAGATGATGATCACGGGAAGGCGCAGGAATGGGAGGGGACAAGGCGAACGGAAACTGGACGGAATAAGGAGGGATGAGTGTAAACCCGTAAACCCTAGTCTAGCTAACCTACCAGCCCTTCACTAGCTACCTAAGCGATGACGACCCGAAGAAGAACGGCAGAAAGATACTCCGGGCTTGTTTTTTTCGTCATCAATTGTGATAATTTTTTTTCCTCTCATAATAATTTGAATTTGGTTGAAATGCTATCTATCTATCTTATATATTTCTTTCCTAGTGTTGTAAAATTGAAGTTGTAAATAATAATATTCAAAGTAACTGTATAAAATTGTAAATTTGCATGCTGTGGTCTCCTGTAATTGAAGGAGCACGTCACAAAGCGAATATATAAAATGTAACACTTTTTTCTTTTATACACATGTAACCTTCGTTGGAGGGCATTAATAATAAATAAACCGACCCAAGGATCGACCCTGAGACCCCAGCACAGCAGTCGCAACGCATGTGCAATTACAATTACGCCACCGAGCCATTCATGAAAAAACATCTATCGAACCGATAGACGCAGATATCTCATTAAATTTATTGTGCTGTATTCATTGTGTAGAACAGCGATTGTCAAGTGTTGTATGCCCCTTGGGGGCGTTAGGTGCCAAGGAATAGGTTTTTGTATACCATGATAGTGGCAAACAAGCTAACAGCCCGCCTGAAGGTAAGCGGTTACCGTAGCCTATGGACGCAATACAGGGCATCACATGCGCGTTGCCGACATTTCAAAAACCTATTTACTCCCTTCTTGAAGAACCCCATACTGTAGTCTTCTTGAAAAACATCGGTAGCTCATTCCACATTCGGAGGTTGATCAATGCCTCACCTAAGATCTGATTTAACTTGTTATAGTTATCTTCATTTCAAATGAAATCAAATTTCTAATCCATGAACTATATATTATTTATATTCCGTCAATGATTTACTCTACCACCAGATCGGAATTCAGTTTCACTAGAGAACGGGCAAGAAACTCTTTTCAATACAAAGGTTTACAATATTTGGACTGCATTTACTAAAATATAATTTTGATTTGATTTTTTTTTTACATTATCTGTAGATCAAAAATATTCAAGGTTATTTATAGAAAGATAATCAGTTTTTTTATCCTGGCACGGCAAAGTGACCACACTGATTGTAAGCGCAGTGCCGTCCAATTAGAATAGCGAGAGACAATCTATTTATCGCTACTCAACACAATCATGCCGGCCTGCTTTTTCACACTACGCCATGGGCAAGAAGGCGAAGAAGTGGTCGAGGGTCTAGTGTCAGAGTAATCAGAAGCAAAACGCCCAACTCTAGACCCCCGACCAAAACCTATGTACTTATACTGGTTGATCCCGGAACGGGACACACTTGCGTATGCCACTATGGCGGATTTTATACCCTGTGTACGGTGGTCGCTATCCGGGCGGATATGAATACCCTACCACCAGCATACCTTTTGAACCTCTATCCTGTAACATTTCAAAAATGTCGCTATCAAATTGAAGACATTATTTTAAAAACCACCTTAGTCAAATTAGTCAGTTTTACAGTAGAGTAAAAAAACTTCTTCATTTCTTTATATGTTAGTCTTTATATTATAATTGCTTTTTATTTTGATTTGCACTATATTAGGCACCATATGGCATGTTTCGGACATTTTGAAATATTTAAAATCCTATATAAATCTTGAGCTAAACTTGAGAAGGACGTGACAAAGGTTACTTTTGAAGGAAAACTGGAAGATAAAAAGTAATAGAATAAAATTAAAATACAGGAAATTTTATATATTTTGTACTAGCTGTTGCTCGCGGCTCCGCCCGCGTGGAGGTCATGTTTAGGAGAAAACGTATACAATTCAAAATACCAATATTCATGCGTTTAACTTAAAAATGACGGATTTTCATACAAACTTTCATTACCTATTTTACCTCCTCAGGGGCGGAATTTCCAAAAATCCTGAAACAAATATTTTTTATTTTTAACTAAAATGCCAAATACTAATTTTCATGAATTTAACTTCATAAATGACGGATTTTCATACAAACTTTCATCCCCTATTTTACCCCCTTAGGGGTGGTATTTTCAAAAACCCTTCCTTAGTGGATGCCTACGTGATAAAAGGTACTTACTGTCAAAATTTCAAGTCTCTAACCCCAGCCGTTTAGGTTGTGCGTTGATCGATCAGTCAGTCAGTCGTCAGTCAGTCAGTCAGTCAGTTTCTTCTTTTATATATACAGATTTACATACTAAAATTATCCCTCACCACTACTGTTATCTGAGTTACCAACATCAGCATTTACATCATCATTGGTGGTGCTGAGAGTGGAATAAAACTTTTGGTTAGATTCCTTCAAAAATGGGACAATTTTTTCCAAATCATTCAGTTTGGCAGTGTTTATTGGGATAGGCTTTTTGCAGAGAGGGCTTAAAGTCATGTCTTCAGGCAATGACACTAACATAACAGCTTTTTACTGAAATCAAGTTGACAAAGGTTGTTTATGAAGAATAAAAACAACGAATAAAAGCAAATAACTCATGACTAAACTTGATGAAATATAAAATATAATCAGAAAGCTTATGAATTGCTCTACAAATTCAAAAATCTGGTGACAAAGGTGGTTTTTGAAATAAAGTCTTCAATTGCATTTCAACCAAATTCAAATTATTATAAGAGGAAAAAAAATTATCACAATTGATGACGAAAAAAACAAGCCCGGAGTTTCTTTCTGCCTTTCTTTTTCGGGTCGTCATCGCTTAGGTAGCTAGTGAAAGGCTGGTAGGTTAGCTAGACTAGGGTTTACGGGTTTACACTCATCCCTCCTTAATCCGTCCAGTTTCCGTTTGCCTTCTCCCCTCCCATTCCTGCGCCTTCCCGTGATCAACATCTCAGTTACTTCCTTTACCGAAGACCGTGATTACCTTCCTACCTTTTGTGGTTTTCTCCCTTTCCAGTCCCGTCCTTGTTGTATCCTTCCTTATCTACCAGCCCTCGATGGTGGTTTCTAAGTTCCCATGACGTTAGACATAATTATTTTCCGTATGGTGAATTTCCATCTGTGTTTTGACATGTCATAAGTGCCTTTTATATTGCCTACGTGATCAATAAAGATTTTTATTTTTATTTTATAACCGTCAATATTATAATTTATTCTAACCTAAGTATACAAAAAGTTTTTTAATTCATAAAAAGTACACCGACTTCAATAAAAAACAAATTATGCATCCCTATACAATTTGAGTGTTGCCTTCTATTTTTAACCGACTTCAAAAAAAGTAGGAGGTTCTCAATTCGAATATATTTTTTTATATTTTTCTGGGATCCCATCATCAGATCCTGACTTGGTGCGAATGGGACCACCTGGGAAGTATACACTTTTAAACAAAAAAAGAATTTCTTTAATCGGTCCAGGCATCTTCGAGTAATCGGGTAACATACATAAAAAAAAGATTCCGACGAATTGTTAACCTTCTCATTTTTTTGAAGTCGGTTAAAAACAGTATTTATATAACAAAAGTCACTATAAGAATCCTGTATAAGTTTAAATAAACACGAAATCTGTTTTGTTTCATTTCTTGCGACAAGATACGCCTTTGTTTGGCAAAAATACTAAAATAACATGTTCTTTCGTCTTTACGTTACGTTTAACAGAACAACATTGTGGAATTGGAAATATCCAATGTTAAAACGGGAAGCCGTGGTTGCTATGCTCGCATAGAGTCAAATGTTGTTTTTTTTAATGCCTCGATAGGCAGACGAGCAGACGGGCCTATTGATGGTAAGTAGTCACCGCTCATAGACAGCAAAGCCGCTGCCTACTGCTAAATCCGTGTGAATCTACATGATTTACTAGCTGTTGCTCGCGGCTCCGCCCGCGTGGAGGTCATGTTTGGGAGAAAAAGTATACAATACGTAATACCAATTTTCGTGCGGTAACTTGAACTTTTCATATTTTCATACAAACTTTTAGAGGTGGAATTTCCAAAAATCCTGAAATATGTATTTTTTATTTTTAACCAAAAGGCCAAATACTAATTTACATGCGTTTAACTTCAAAAAACCCTTTCTTAGTGGATGCCTACGTCATCAAAAGTACCTGTCAAAATTTCAAGTCTTTAACCCCAGCCGTTTTGGCTGTACGTTTATCGATCAGTCAGTTTCTTTTTTTTATACAGATTAAGTTTACGCGAATATTACAGATTTAAATAAAACGCATTGTACGGATTTTGTCGCGGTAAATCTCAAGACACTGTGAGCTCCTTCTGCGTAGATCGGACAAAACATACAACAACGTTATTTATTCTTGGAATGACAGGTTACTACAAATTGGAGGTACGACCGGATATAGCTTTTGCAAAATTTTTATTCAAAGTGATTCGTGGTAAAATACACAATCCCAGCCTACTACAAACAGCTGAATTGTGTGTCGCGGATGGGTGTGTGGGGCGACGGCTGCGACCGCCATTGCTTTCTGTCCCACGAGCCCGCACCAACTTATTGCGGCACGCACCGCTGACGCGCGCGCTGTTTGTGCTCAATGCAGTGTCGAACCAGGTTGATCTGTTCTCGTGCTCATTGTCGGAGTTCACAATGGCTGCTTATGACTTAGTTTATAGATAGAATGTAAGTAGTATTATGTCGTACACTACTGTATTGGGTGTAACCTGTAAATAGTAGTAAGTATGTGGAAATAAATAAATAAATAAAACATAGGCTGTCATGAAGACTACCGACAGAAGTGAAAACATAAAACTTTGGAATTACTGT
Organism: Laothoe populi; assembly: GCA_905220505.1. NCBI lineage: Eukaryota > Metazoa > Arthropoda > Insecta > Lepidoptera > Sphingidae > Laothoe > Laothoe populi. The sequence goes on from HG992174.1 coordinate 1,867,610, forward strand.
AATACCCCGACATACGCTACCCCGTTTTACGCGAATTCGGAGATACGCGGTTCTTCTTTGTGATCGCACGCATCAGCTCCACTCCGCCCTGTCAGTGTTCCGTTGACGACAGGTTCGAACATCGAACGTGTTCCGCGTGAAATGATAACCTCTAATTATATCGTCCAAAAGACAAAAAAAAAATAACTTAACAAAAAAAGCACTGTCTTTGGAGCAGAGAAACTAAATATTGTCAAAGGCTTTGGAGCATCTATCTAAAATTTTATTAAACATTTTTTTTTCTAAACGATTGTTTTCTTTAGACTCTGGTCCCGATTAAACATACTAGGTAGGTAGGTAGCGGCTTTGCTCGGTAGGCAGCGGCTTTGCACGGTAGGCAGCGGCTTTGCTGTGCCCTGGCATTGCAGAAGTCTATGGGCGGCGGTGACTACTTACCATCAGGTGGCCCGTCTGCTCGTCTGCCTCAAGGCACTAAAAAAAAACTACTTTTATATGTATTTATATGCAAAGTTTAGCCCCGACTTACGCGTATTTCTGTACTGTGTTCTTTTTTGAAACGGCGTCCATAAACTAGTAGCTTTTTTTGTTTTTTGTTGCTTGTCAATAATCAAAGAACTTCATAGACGAGCTTATGTCAAAGTTAAATAACCTGAGCGTGACGTCACGCGAGTTCAGTGCTTTTCCCCCATCCCAAAAGTGCCTAACAAGTATTCACTTCAAAAATCTAATTATATGTTAATTATAATCTACTAGCTGTTGCTCGCGGCTCCTCCCGCGTGGAGGTCATGTTTGGGAGAAAAAATATATAATACAAAATACGTTTAACTTAAAAAGTGAAGGATTTTCATACAAACTTTCATCCCCTATTTTACCCCCTTAGGGATGATTTTGATTTTTCCACCAAAAGCCTAAATATGAATTTCCAGATCCATAAGTCGAAGAATTATGGATTTCCCATACAAATTTTGAACTCCTATTTGACCCCTTTCAAGGTTGTTTTTTGAGAAAAAAGATAGCCTATGTCTATTATGGATATAATCTATCTCCCTGCCAAATTCCATCACAATCTGGTCAGTCGTTTAGTCGTGAAAAGGTAACAAACAAACAGAGTTAATTTCGCATTTATAGTATTAGTATGGATTATATTATTTTTTTCGTCGGGGGTCTAGAGTTAGGGTGCGATGTTTGGCCGTTTTGCGGCCTTCTGAGTACTCTCACACTATACCTTCGAACGCTTCTTCACCTTGTCCATGGCGTAGTGTGAAGAAGCAGGCCGGCGTGATTGTGTTAAGTAGCAGTGTATAGATCGTCTCCCGCTACTCGATACTCTAATTGGACGGCGCTTACCATCAGGTGCAGTGTGGTCACTTACCGTGCCGGGACAAAAAAAATATGGAGGGTAGAAACATTGCACTATACTTTTGTGACGACGTACAACTCAGTCCACCCCATGAATGGCTGAAAAGCTTTCGAAACGACGGATTAAAAAGTAAAATATACCGCGATAAAATGATCTCTACTTTTTATTATTAACCGACTTCAAAAAAGGAGTTGGTTAATAATTCGTCGGAATCTTTTTTTATGTATGTTACCCGATTACTCGAAGACGCCTAGACCGATTCGAGAAATTCTTTTTTTGTTTAAAAGGGTATACTTCCCAGGTGGTCTCATTGGCACCAAGTCAGGATCTGATGATGGGATCTCATAAAAATCGAGAGCAACCCTCAAATTTTTAAGGGACGCATGATTTGTTTTTTATTGAAGTCGGTGTCCTTTTTATGAATAAATTGCTTTTACTTATATCTTTCGGTTGCAGTGTGAGACCGACTTTCTCTCGTATATCCACGATTTAAGGTTTTATGTGGTCAGGGCTATGTGTTTGACTGTTGGGTATATTAGCAAAATGTTAACAAATACATGAGTCTTGGTGTGAGTCCGAAAATGACCAATAATCAATTTGAAGTTTTTTTTAATAATAAAACTAATGTAACTCATATTTTGAAATACTTATTTTACGGCTTTTATTGCGGTTAATTTATATTTCTTTAATAACGAAGTTTTGAATGCTTTGCAGCCTCGGTCACGAGGCGGACTGTAAAAAAAAACTACAATAAAATACGTTTTTTTATCTCGGCAAAGTGACACTGCAACTGATGGTAAGCGCAGTGCCGTCCAGTTAGAGTAACGAGAGACAATCTATACACTGCTACTCAACACAATCATGCCGGCCTGCTTCTTCACACTACACCATAGGCAAGAAGGTAAAGAAGCGGTCGAGGATCTAGTGTCAGAGTGCTCAGAAGGCCACAAAATAACCAAACATACCCCAACTCTAGACCCCCACAAAAACCGGATGTACACTGGCTGACCCCGGAACGCGACACATCTGGGATATTCATATCCCTACCAACAGATGTTAATGTTAATTTCCATAACATACCCCATTATTATCTTTTCCATTTAAATAAATATTCAATGGCAAAACCTTTGAGAACCTCGGAGTTTTCGCGAAGCCAAATTTTGTTGCCGCTAACGACTGAACGGGCCGTGCGAGAGGGACAGAAACCCGCGAGAGAGAAAGGGACCAGCGCATTCAGCGAGCTACGCCCAATCAATGCACACACAGCCTGAAGCCTGCAGAATTCAGTGTGCCGCGTTCTCCCACCGATACGGTAGTGTCGTTTTGTAGGAATAAAAAAAATTAGGCTGTAAAAAACACTTATCCAAATCAAAAAACATAGCGTTCTAAATTCAAATCGATTTTGAAAATCGAACACAATTCAAAACTGTATTGGAAAGAAGGTTTGTTCCGATTATCGAACAGCGTCAACGAACAAAAGCCGCGCTCATGTTTCGGGATATGCGATATTTTCTTCTAATTTCCACCTCCGCGTGTGCCAGGATGAATTAAAACCGAATATATGCTATAAAAATACCAAAAAATAACGTGATCTGTGTATAACGTGTTTCGAATTTCGAATGAATGTGGTTATTTTTTGCGAATAAAGCAAAATAACTTGTGCTATTGGAAATAACGTGGTATCGTTACGGATAGCTGTTATTTTGCGCCGTGTGCGGGGCGCGGGGGACGTGCAGCCCGATCCTTTGTTCCCCTACTGCACTTGTATCGCGGCTGGCGCAAGGAAAAAGGTATTAAGTACACTATAGTTAAACACACATACGACTTTCCAGTTCCAGGGTACGTTTTATGATTTTGCAGGCGTTTTGACCGGCGGCTTTAACACGCAACATTTCAAGTACATGCCGTTACTTTAAAGTAATTAACGGCTTTAATATTATAACAGCCTTGTAATTTTATTTTACCTATAAGCTAAACCTAACCTACATGTGTTTATCAATAAATGTACTAAATTATTTTTCAGCGACTTATAAATAACAATTATAACGGATTAACGGTTTAAATTGTTAAATGTATTCGAACAAAGCCTAATTTGATGCGGTAGCTACGCCCCTTGGCGTCGGCTATAGAATTTATAGACGCGACTTAGTTTAAGCTGTGTTTTTGGAGGGTAGGCAAAGGCGTAAAGTGCAAATAATTCCGTGATGTTAAAAGTTTATTTAATTCATAAAAAGTACACCGACTTCAATGAAAAACAAATTATGCGTCTCTATAAAATTTGAAGGTTTCCCTCGATTTTTCTGAGATCCCATCATCAGATCCTGACTTGGTGCCAATGGGACCACCTGGGAAGTATACCCTTTTAAACAAAAAAAGAATTTCTCGAATCGGTCCAGGCGTCTTCGAGTAATCGGGTAACATACATAAAAAAAAGATACCGACGAATTGTTAACCTCCTCCTTTTTTTGAAGTCGGTTAAAAATGAAAATATGTATTGTAATATAATTATTTACAGTTAATTCATTGAGACCAATAATATTTTTTCTTTTTTTAAGCTGTTTCTATTATAGGCAATCTCATAGCTTTTATAAGAAATCAGTATATTGAAATATATAACAGAACGCATATTCTATGTATACATACACTTATTATTTATCGGTAGGCAGCGGCTCTGCTGTGCCCTGGCATTGCAGAAGTCTATGGGTGGCGGTGACTATTTACCATCAGGTGCCCCGTCTGCTCGTCTGCCTATCCAGGCAATAAAAAAAAAATTTTTTTTTACTCAGTAATAATAATAATTAATAGTAGTATTCAACATTGTCCCACTGCTGGGCACGGGCCTCCTCTACTTAGGATAGGCCTTAGTCCACCACGCTGTTATGCGAGTTGGTAGACTTCATATATTGAAATTCTTATGAGAATTTTCACCTATTGTTACCAACATCAACAAAAATTCACAAGAAGGACATTTAAAGAGGCACATATACAATGCTTACCGTTTTATTGATTGATTTACACAACACTGTTACACATCTCAGTGCTTAATATTAACACAACCGCATGTCTGGATTTACTTAAGGCTTCTCTTTATAATTAATCTATAGCGTACGCACAGCATTACCCTCTAAGCTGAACTACGCGCCCAACTGAACTGATTACACTTACTGCATCGTGAACGAACCACGAATGTACTCATTATCGACCCGACTCCTACACCACTGAACCCTGGAGCGCGAAAGGCACACCGTTTTATGCTAAACATTTACTCCCCACTTAGGTTGTCTTTTTTTTATGGTAAAAGAGGGCAAACGGGCAGCAGGCTCACCTGATGGAAAGTGATCACTGACGCCCATGAACAGAGGGCTTGCAAATGCGATGCCGGCCTTGCAGGAAAGAATATGCTCTCTTCTATAAGGTTCCCAGGTAATAATACTACTACCCTCCTAAATATCTTCGATATACCTTCGGTATTTCTAATAATGGAAAATACCCTTATACTATGCAGGTTTCCTCACGATGTTAAAATTAAAGCAAGCGATAATAGGGTATATGACCGGTGTCTGAGTATGTATGTTCATCTGTTCCCTCATAACTTCTAAACTACTCATCATAATTTGACATATGAGGTGTCATTGGAAGCGTATTGTTTGTCCGCTGGTTATAGGCTATGTGACGTCAGATTAAATTGAATATATCGCCCTCTAAAAGGCACGAAGTAGAAATTCTATTATATTAAGCGACTCAACCTCACTGGGCTTGTTTTTATATATTCTATTAATTCAATGATTTTAAATGATTTTAAACAAAAATCTAATAATTCTATTAGATTTTTTTTTCGTGGCTCCACAGAAAAACCACACTGCACCTGATGGTAAGCGCAGTACCGTCCAGTTAGAATATCAAGTAGCGAGAAACAATCTATTCCTCGCTACTCAACACAACCATGCCTACTATGTAGCTTCTTCACACTACGTCATGGGGAAGACGTGAGAAGGCGAAGAAGCGGCCGAAGGTCTACTGTCAGAGCACTCAGAAGGCCGCAATACGGCCAAACATCAGGTGCAGAGTGGTAACCTTCACAAAAAAAACGACTCTTCAAACTTGTATTATATTATTTTTGGTGGCATTTAAGACAGAATACATTTTTGAATTTAGAAAGATAAACAACGGTGTTCGTATCTAATATTTTTAATCAATAAAACCATTGAGTTTATATTTTTTTATTTTGTGCATTATCCGTGCATAAAACTCGTTATATCACTATGATATCAAAACAAGCGGTTATAGTAGTAGAGCCACGCGTAGACATATTTGTCTGCAGCATGAATGGGCCGGCTCGACCGGCGTAGTACCACTGTCTCACAGAAAACCAACGTAAAGTGACAGTTTACTGTCGCGTTACGTATGGTAAGTGAGATATCCGGAGGCCCAGATTCCCCCTTCCCTTCCCTAATCCCTATTCCTGTCCTTTAAGGCCGACAGCGCATACATGATACTTTCGGTATTGTGGATGTTCATGGGCGGTGGAGATCACTTAACATCAGGTGACCCACATGCTCGCGTGTCGGACTATGCAATAAAAAAACAAGCAATGAACCCGCATACTTTTGAAATAACATTTACGGTAGGCAGCGGCTTTGCTGTGCTCTGACATTGCAGAAGTCTATGGGCGGTGGTGACTACTTACCATCAGTCGGTCCGACTGCTAGACTGCCTATAGAAGCACTAAAAAAAACTGGACTCACAAATTCATACGTAAGCCAGTCAATTCATAAGTGTAAAGGCCGGCAACGCATTTGCAAGCCCTCTGGTGCTGCAGATGTTCATGGGCGGCGGTGATCACTTTCCATCAGGTGAGCCTCCTGCCCTTTTGCCCCCGTTTTCAATAAAAAAAAATTGCCAAGAAAGATTTGGTTGACAGGCGGTCTTACGAATTTAAAGATTTTTTTCTATTAATATTATCTATAGTTCACTTAATCTGATTCTGATTCCTGATATCAGTCCGAAACAGCCAATATTCGCTCCTATTGATATGCAAATTTGAAGCTTATACTTTCTACATAAAGTTTCGTTTACTTTGTATTAGTCACCGTTTTTTACTTTATTCGTCTGTGATTTCATAAAATCGCACATAGACCAAAAATACAAAGATATTTCGCAACATAAATAAAACTAAGATGAATAATTTTCGACTTTTGCTATTTCAATATTATTAAAAAGTTATTCTTGTGACAATTTTGATCGAGTTGTTTTTCTTTAGTCTTTGAATTGAGTCGTTTAGAACCAAAGTCGACAAAGTATGGCCGACTTGTTTTTTTGCATATTAAAAATTGGTAACTGATCGAAAGACATTTTTTTTATTTTATTCATTCTATAAAAGAGAAGGCAAAGGTTCTCCACCATGCAGCCATGTCTGTCGTTATTTTTTACAAATCTGGGCTAGAATTAAAGTCTTCTTTTCCTCTGGTTTTAACTTACACAAAAGGCCGAAGCCATGCCTGCAGTCTTCATCCATTCAAAAGGGGGAAGCCATGTCCGATAATTTTCTCATTCTAAAGGTCGGAGCCATGTCTGAAATAAACACAATTCAAAAGGCCGAAGCTATGTCTGAAATAGTCACAATTCAAAGGCCTAAGCCATGTCTGAAATATTTTTTTCACTTATTAATCACAATAAAACATCACATCACATTCCCGCCATTTTTCTGATCGAAAGACAATTTTGCTGAATATTTTATTTTAATCTGAGCAACTATTTAATTTAATCAATAATAAAAAATTAAGCCTTGCTTCTTTTGCTTGGTTCTAAAGCAACATTTCTTATTTGTTTTAGAAAGGTTTATAGCCGTTTTGAATTATAAATCATTCCAATAGTCGATGCAGATTTTAATTTCCTATATTGCCATATGTTTTCATTTTTGGCCAACTACCTACTTTGCCGACTTTCGTTCTATACGACTCAATTGGCTATGTAGAGCCATAGACTACAGTGGCGCAGTAGGGAATAACTGTGAAACTACTTTATTCCCGCATGCGATAAATGTTTATATCAGACAAATATTTTGTTGACCGAATGTCTCTCGTAGTTTTTTTTTATTTCATAGTCCGACAAACGAGCCAGTGGGTCACCTGATGTTAAGTGATCTCCACCGCCCATGAACATCCACAATACCGAAAGTATCATGTATGCGCTGTCGGCCTTAAAGGACAGGAATAGGAATTAGGGAAGGGAAGGGGGAATCTGGGCCTCCGGATATCTCACTTACCATACGAAACGCGACAGTAAACTGTCACTTTACATTGGTTTTCTGTGAGACAGTGGTACTACCCCGGTCGAGCCGGCCCATTCATGCTGTAGACAATTATATGTCTACAGCGTGGCTCTAACACTTACAATAGATAACATAAGATGATTATGTCACTCCTGTATTAAACACTCCCACTGCTGGGCACGAGTCTCCTCTACTAATGAGATTGGTCTAGCCACGCTGCCTTAATACGGGTTGGTAGACTTCACCTACTTTTAAATTTTCTTTAACCGGGGCCAATAACTACCTCTAAATAGGTTTGCTGGTGGTACGATATTCATATCCGCCCGGATAGTGACCACCGTACACAGAGTGTAAAACCCGCCATAGCGGCACATGCAAGTGTGTCGCCTTCCGGGATCAGCCAGTGTGTTTTGCGGACTTTTGAGTACTCTGACACTAGACCCTCGAGCGCTTCTTCACCTTCTTGCCCATGGCGTAGTGTGAAGAAGTCGGCCGGCATGATTGTGTTGAGTAGAGCGGGGGATAGATCGTCTCTCGCTACTCGATACTCTAATTGAACCGTACTGCGCTTACCATCAGTCAGCCGTGTAAGAAAAAAGAAACAAAAAAAAAAATGTTAGGCACTCTTCAATTATCTTTGACATTTTCTTTGCCGGTGGCCCGAAACTACCGTCTAAAATAGGGTGAATTTACCCTAAAAACACATTTACCACCTCGTCCATAAACAAGAGTAATAGACAAATCAATCGACGATTGTACAAGACAGGCACAATCAACAATAAACGAAATATGACAATGAAAGCACAAAGCGCGCGGAATTTTGACAGAACGTCGGCCATATTGAAAATGGCGGTCGACGCGCCAAATGCTCGACACGTAATATAATATAAGGAATTATTGCATTCTCACACTATTGTTATTGAATAGAAGATTGTAGGCCGGTATTTGGGTAACTGACAGGCTAGGTATGCCATTTGGGGTTTTTATTTACTTATTTTCTTGACCTAACTGGTCTAACTGACATTTTGGTAAATTTGAGTTATCTATACAAAGCAATGAAGTTAAGCTAGTTTCTCTATCGGTCAATTTGGGTCAAATAATTCTATCTATATCGGAAAACGCCTTGACCAATCATCCAAAAATTTAGAATACAGTTAGATCATTCGATCGCGCAAATGTTAAGCTACTTTTTCTCACGGAAAAATGTACGGTTCCCGGTGGATAGTCTTTTGTTTTTAACAGAGCAAAGGATCGACATGATTTTTTGCATAGTGGTAGTTTAGTCACTAGAGAATGACATATGCTATTTTTCATCCTGGAAACATGCACGGTTCCTATGAGATAGCAACCATGGATTTTATACCTTTTCTTTCAAAAATAACTAACACACCGGCGGAGCCGCGGGCAAAAGCTAGTTAAGTTATAAGATCTAAAGACGCTCGTGGTTAACTACATTATTCTAGGGACATCATAGCCACGATAACAATACCTCTAAATGAAGTTTATTCACTTAGATAAAAAAAAACAGTTGATCCGATCCCTAGCAACTTCACAGCACAGCCTCTGTAGCGCAGCGGGCGGGTAGCCGGCTGTGAAACTTGAGGCCGTGGGTTCGATTCCCGCACAGAGAAAAATGTTAGTTTTTTTATGGAAAAAGGGGGCACACGGGCAGGAGGCTCACCTGATGGACAGTGATCACCGCCGCCCATGAACATCTGCAACACCAGAGGGCTTGCAAACGCGTTGCTGGCCTCTCAGCAAAGAATATGCTCTCTTCTTGAAGGTTCCCAGGTCGTAACGGTTCGGAAAGACCGCCGGCGACAACTGGTTCCACAGAGTGGTTGTGCGAGGCAGAAAATGCCTTAAAATCGAGCTGTTGTGGAACGCTGGACATCGAGGTGGTGTGGATGGAATTTCTGATTTGTGCGCGATGTCCGATGGTGAAATTTAGCCGATACGGTAGAAGATGCAGAGTGATCCAACATCTCTACGCAGAGCCATAGGATCAAGCCGATCGGAAAGAGTTTGATCGTCGATAACCCGAGCTGCCCCTCGTTGAATGTGGTTGATGTTGTGTTGATGCAAGTTTTACCTAGTGCTCCGGCTGACACAGGTGCTCACAGGCCATGGTTGTTTTGGCGAGTACCTGTGTCGCATAGCCACTATTACTATACTATTACTAGTATGTCACCACTGTGACAACTGTCCGCGTGACACGGTCCAACATACTTTGGAGGAGTGCCCAGCCTGGGACGAAGAGCGCAGCGCTCTCGTAGCAGTCGTCGGAGGAGACCTCTCGTTGCCGACTTTGGTGTCAGCCATGGTCAACAGCCGGAGGTCCTGGCGTGCGGTGGCCCTCTTCTGTGAGGCTGTCATTTGGTTGTATTTATTTATAGGAACCCTCGCTGGGCTTATCTGAGGAATCCCAAAGTTTTATGAAAACCAATTGATTTTTATAAGACTAGCTGCACCCGACAATTCAATGCCACGTAAAGTAAATTTGATTTGTGATCGGTTGAACGGTATTGAAGTTGATGTTCTGCAGCGCCACCTAGCGAGATCTGTTTATTTTTTGGTCCAGGAACCATCGTGGGCGTATGAAGAACAACTCACCAAAGTTGCATCATAATCGGATGAATAGTTTACGAGTCCATAGAGGACAAACATACATCGATTTTTATATAGATACTAGATGTTGCTCGCGGCTTCGGCCGCGTGGAGGTTATTTTAGGAAAGGTATACTACCCATGGAGGCATCTTAAACTATTACACCTTTCTATATTTTGCTATCCCATAGGATGCGTTTATTTTTCCGGGATAAAAAGTGGCATATGTCATTTTCTGATCCCTAAACTACCATTATGCAAAAAATCACATCGATCCCTTGCTCTGTGAAAAACTTAACTATCCCACGGGAACTATACATTTTTCCGGGATAACAGTAGCCTATGTTCTATTCCAGACTATAATCTATCTCTGTGCCAAATTTCAACCAAATCCGTCCAGCCGTTGAAGCGTGATTGAGTAACAAACATCCATCCAAACTTTCACATTTATAATATTAGTAGGATTGTGAAAATATACTTTTTATATCTCATTGTCAACGTTACAATAAGAAACAAGTCCCACCCCATTTCTGCCCCATTTTGCGACAACAATTAATTGTTCTGGCGTGCGGCCATCGTAGTTTTAGTATTCAATAACCATTTCCAATTCACGTTGCTTGGCGGTATCTTCTTATTATGCAGTAAAATACTATTTTTTATAGAAGCAGCGATAGCTGGTGACTGGAAGTTGGTAACAGTCTGTTAAGACGAAAGTCGTATTCAAAATCCAAATAAAAGAAAAAGAAAGAAAGAGTTTATTTAATTAAAAATAAATTATTACTTTTTAAATAAAAATAAAACCGTCTTCAAAAAACCCAGACACAATTAAATTGTATGTAATTAATTGATGTAAACGTAACCAATTATTATTTGGTTTTTAGTTGTGTCTGGGTTTTTTGAAGACGGTTTTATTTTTATTTAAAAAGTAATAATTTATTCTGACATCAAAATGTAGAGAAAATGAAAAGTTCCTTCGATTACCTCTCTAGGCAAGCCTGTATATCTTAATGTATGTTAAGTTGCCTTATTTCAATATTGTGAAATAAAACTCGTTAGAAGACCTAGTGCCGCACAAGACCGTCGTGAAAGTGATGATTTAAATTGAAAAAATCTACTGCCTCGGTGGCGCAGTCGTAATTGCGCATGCGTTACAACTGTTGTTTTCCAATTTAGAAATACTCAGTATCAGCCCGGAGTCTGGAATTGTGCCCAGTATGGCGATAAGCTCGCCTCTATCACAATTAGGGATCGTAATAAATTTGACGAAAAGTGGTTGTACTGGTTACAACTCTGCCCACCCCCTCGGGGATTACGGGCGTGAGTGAGTTTATATGTGTATACGGATTGTGATGAATACGGACACTGAATTGAACTTGCAATTAACTTTATTTATTGTAAACTGTGGGTACCGCCATTTGTTTTGCTATTTTGAAGGTGGTTTCGACTTGTTTATCGAGTGATTTAATTCGCAGAGGAGTGGGTCACAACGAAAATCACAATATAAATGAGCACCTCTTTGGCGAGGCATTCGTGTATAATCATTGAAACAGTTAGTAACTTGTCGGTCGTAATGCCAAAATATTGTTAAAGTAGTAAGTTAACGTGATGTGAAAGTGTTATTGTGTACCGCATATTGTAATGTAAACTGTGATGTGTTTAAAAGAGCAACCATGAGGGTTTCTTGCCAGCTCTTCCCCATGGATGACTGCATTCCGAACTGGTGGTAGCTTAAATAGACTCTGAAGTGTTAATCTCGTGTTTTATTACCGAACTATGATACGCTATGCATCCTGACCATACCATCAGAGAGGGTCGTGTTAGCCCTCTCACTGCCTCGGCCGATGACTTGACGACCCTTCATGTATATTAATTCTTTTTAGTAATTCTACCTGAATTTTTAAAATGAGTTGTAAACTTTTAAAAACCTATTTTATAATACAATGAATTATTATTAACTTGCCGCAGGGACGTCGAATATTACAAAATTAAGCTCTGAAATAAATGGATACGCCTTGGGATACAAAGCTAATATCACGGATCAATTTCACTGGCGTATTATACCCCAACTTTGTATTTGTGTTTTATAATTGTGTGATACCTTTGAGAGTAAAAGGTTTTTTCTGTACCGTGGCTCTCAGTTTGATTTAACAATGGGCTACTGTGTTATCTGATAGTTATACCATCTTTATTTTATGGTCTTTAGCACAGCAGACGGGTTGCTGCTGCGTGTGCACGTGTGGGATGACTCAATGCCGTCGCCTCTGTGTTGCTCACAGACTAACCTCCTAGTCTTACTCTTCACACTCGATTCCAATTTTTTTTATTCTGGCGCGGCAAAGTGACAGTCCAGATAGAGTATCAAGTAGCGAGAGACAGTCTATCCCCCGCTACTCAACACAATCATGCCGGCCTGCTGTTTAGCTTCTTCACGTTACGCCTAAAGGACCCAGGATCATAGGAGGGAGAGAACACGGTAGCTGACAAACTGTTCCACAGCTTGATGGTGCGGCAAAAATACGAATTTGCGAACCTCTTGGTTCGGGCCGGGGTAGTAGACACCACGAAGCTGTGGCTCCGCAAGCGTAAGTACGCGTGGTTCTGGTGTGGAAGGGAGAGGATGGGATAAGATCAAACAATACTTCAGAGCATTCGCCATGATACAGACGGTAGAACACGCTAAGCGAGGAAATATCCCTACGCAGCTGTAGCGGCTCCAGGCTGTTACTCACGTAAAATTGGGGTTGTGTTCGAAAACTGTACAATTGGCACTCTTGAACACAATACCAACGCACGATTTAATTGAATACGGCGGAATTTGTAGTAACTTAATGAAATAGAGTATTTACGATCGCTAGTTCGTAAATATTATATTTCGTTGGCTGAGTTAGAGTTCCAATATCTTCTAGATTGGAAATGAAACTGTGTCGAGTTCGAAATTGGAATTGATTTCAAGAGTAGACCTACTGAAGTTCGTGCGAATACCGCAATATGCTTAATTCAGGAATATTTTTGTTACGTATAGGTTATATTTAATACTGGCTAGCTTTTGACTACCTCTGTGGCGTAGTTGTAATTGCGCATGTGTTACGATTGCTGTGCTGAGGTCTCGGGTTCGATCCCCGGGTCGGGTAAAGTGATATTGGGATTTTCTACCTAGAAATACTCAGTATTAACCCGGAGTCTGGAATGGTGCCCGGTGTGGCGATAGGCTCGCCCCCTATCACATTATGGGACCGAAATTTGGCGAAAAGTGGGTGTACTGGTTACACCTCTGCCTACCCCTTCGGGGATTATAGGCGTGAGCGTATATGTATGTATGTATTAGTTCTATTTTACGTTCTGACAATGAAAAATCTGTTCTTTCTTTCTTTCAGTCGTAACTCGCAAATTAAAAATGATATTTATTCACACAGAATCCACAGAATAAATGAATTGATGTGACTGTTTGATGGATGTTATGCCATTGAGCTTTCGAATCTGCTACTTTAGTCTCAATAGTCCTTACTACAACTTAGCTATTGCTACGTTATATTAACAATGAAATGACAGCCTCCGCAGCGCAGTAGGCGAGAAGCCGGTCTTGAAAGGAGAGGCCGTGGGTTCGATTCTTACACCGGGACAAATGTTTATGTGACAGATAGATACTTCTGTCCTGGGTCTGGGTATTGTGAGAAAGTCTCTCGTAGTCCCTGATATCCACAACACAAGAATTGTACCTTAATGTGGGATCGGGGCTATGTGTGTGACTGTTGAGTGAAAACAAAATAGAATTACAATACTACTGATATTTTTGAGTAAACAATATTTAGGTGACTTGGCCGCGTTCCAATGGAACAGGTGTTTCCAATATTCCATTTCACCCGGTATAGAATATGGTAGTTTCCTGTGTTTAATTTTGTACATTATTCGATATGCAACCGGATATAATACGCAAAAGAAACCCTTTGAAAACAGAAAATAAATTGCTTTAGAAATGAGTTCACAATATTTATTTTAAATCGTTAAATCGTTAAATCTTTTAAACCGATCGATCGTTCAATTTATAAAGTGTATGCCTTTGAATTATATTTTAAATGTAAATTGTCTCAACGTAGGTATATGCCAATGTATGGTCAATTGTAAATGTGGATTTAATGCAATGATACACCCTTTAATTTGTTTTTTTTTTATATGTTATCAAGATTTACGTTTTAACGGTGCTATGTATGCATTAATCCATATATTGATACAATATGTTTATAAATTTATTATAATGAGAAGAAAAAAATATGTTACAATTGATGACGAAAAAAATAAGCCCGGAGTTTCTTTCTGCCTTTCTTCTTCGGGTCGTCATCGCTTAGATAGTTAGTGAAAGGCTGGTAGGTTAGCTAGACTAGGGTTTACTTTCCTTCCAAATCCGTCCTGTTTCCTTTCAACTTCTCCCCTCCCATTCCTGTCCTGATCATCATCATCTCCCGTCAGTTCCTTTACCGACGATCATGATTCCTTTCATTTTCCGGTCATCCTCTTTTCTCCTTTTCCAGTCCTATCCTCGACGTTGTATCCCTGCCTACCAGCCCTTGATGGTAGATTCCAAGTTCCTACGCCACTAACCATAATTACTCATTCCCGTATGGAGAATTTCCATTTGTATTTTGACCTGTCATAAGTGCCTTTTATATGCCTACATGATGAATAAAGATTTTTATTTTATTTATTTATTTTTTATTTTTAAATATTGGTATGAAGTGTGCGTAGTGGGAACATATGACTATCTCCCTCGCACAACTGCACAATGGCCATTCTGAGAGGTGACGTCACGGTTTACTGTCATTTGACAACTACCCCTTCCAGCAGATTTGAATAGCGTCTAATTACCCTTATTTTGTTCGGATTCATAAAATTCCTTCTATAACAGGTTTTATGTATTAGTGATTAAAATAATAACAAAGTTCGTGTCAACTACCATATAGTATAACTGTAAGCTTTAACTGTCTGTTATGTAATATGCAGCGATAGCATAGTTAGTCACGACTGTCAAGACGAAAGTCGTAGATTCAAATCCAGCATACACCTCTGTTATTTATTGATTACTCCACGACATATCAGCAAAAATTTGTACTTTTAGATTAAGTTTTTCGAATATGAACGAATGCGAGCTAGCCGGAACTTCATTTTTAACAGACTTAAAAAAAGGAGGAGGTTAACAATTCGTCGGAATCTTTTTTTTTATGTATGTTACCTCATTACTCGAAGACGCCTGGACCGATTCGAGAAATTCTTTTTTTGTTTAACAGGGTATACTTCCCAGGTGGTCCCATTGGCACCATGTCAGGATCTGATGATGGGATCACAGAAAAATCAAGGGAAACCCTAACATTTTATAGTGTCAGATAATTTGTTTTTTATTGAAGTCGGTATACTTTTTATGAATAAAAAACTTTTACTCATGATAAGTCCGTTTTCGAACTTCGTATTTAGCCGCACCATCAAGCTTTGGAACAGTTTGCCAGATACGGTGTTCCCTCCTTCCTATGATCCTGGGTCCTTTAGGCGTGCTGTGAAGAAGCTACACAGCACACCGACATGATTGTGTTGAGTAGCGAGGGATAGATTGTCTCGCGCTACTTGACACTTTAACTAGACGGCACTGCACTTACCATCAGGTGCAGTGTGGTTACTTTGCCGTGCCAGGATAAAAAAATCCTGTCACAAGATGCACAGAACAGTATTGCAGACCAGCCGTAGGTGTATGTGTGTAGTTTTCAAGGCGTTGTTCTTTCCATGTGCACATGGTTTTCGTAAGGGCGCCATTTGGTCCGTCGATGCGTAAGTTCTTCCCAGAAGTCGCATTATAATAGCGTAGAGTTGCCAACCGTCCTGTTTTCCCAGGACATGTCCTGGTTTTTAGAGTGTCCTGGGATGTCCTGGATAGTTTTTAAGCAGCGTCCTGGGTTTTTAAAGCGCCCTGATAAGGTCCTGTATTTTAAAATTCGCACACCACTTTTGCAATTCTTACTTTAGGGGCGGCGTCTCGGCTCGCAAGTGTTTGCGCTATTTTCAAACAAAGATGCGTCCTGTTTCAAACTGAATTGTCCTGGTTTTTCTAACTTCAAATCCTAGTATTTGAATTCCGGGATTCGCAGTCTTCCAGGCTGACGTCTACCCTGAGCAATCTGTATATATAAAAGAAGAAACTGACTGACTGACTGACTGACTGACTGACTGATCGATCAACGCACAGCCTAAACGGCTGGGGTTAGAGACTTGAAATTCTGACAGTAGGTACCTTTTATAACGAAGGCATCCACTAAGGAAGGGTTTTTGGAAATACCACCCCTATAGGGGTAAAATAGGGGATGATAGTTTGTATGAAAATCCGTCATTTTTGAAGTTAAGTTTATGAAAATTAGTATTTGGCCTTTAAGTCAAAAATAAAAAATATATATTTCAGGTTTTTTGGAAATTCCACCCCTAAGGGGGTTAAATAGGGTAAGAAAGTTAGTATGAAAATCCTTCATTTTTGAAGTTAAATGCATGAAAATTGGTATTTTGTAGTGTATACTTTTTGTCTCAAACATGACCTCCACGCGGGCGGAGCCGCGAGCAACAGCTAGTTCCGAATAAAATGATAATAGTGGCACACGCAAGTGTGTCGCGTTCGGGTTACATCCGGTTTTTGTCGGGGGTCTAGAGTTGGGGTACGATATTCGGTCGTTTTGCAGCCTTCTGAGTACTCTTGACACTAGACCCTCGACCGCTTCTTCAGCTTCTTGGCCATGGCGTATTGTGAAGAAGCCGACATTGTGTTTAGTAGCAGGGGATAGATTGTTTCTCGCTACTGGATACTCTAACTGGTCGGCACTGCGCTTACCATCAGGTGCAGTGTGATCACTTTGCAGTGGCAGGATAAAAATCCAACAACATATTTGCCAATTCTTTAAGTTAAGGAATACCACAGAGCTGACGGAAATTTAGCAGCCCTGCGGCGTTCCCTTTGATGTATATCTGCCGAGCGATCGTTTGAAGTGGGCTCGGCGAAGTTTTTAATCACGAATCTGAGGTTAAGCGGGATGGAGTCAAAATTCTACTAGATGGTGCTGTGTTTAAATTTTAATTTAACAATTATTACATGGATCTTCTGGAGATTAGGAGGAAATCTTTGACAGCCTCTGTGGCACAGTTGGCGACTAGCCGGCTGTGAAACGAGAGGCCGTGGGTTCGATTCCCACACCGGGACAAATGTTTGTGTGACAGACAGATATTTGTGTCCGGGGTCTGGGTGTTGAGACCGAAAGTCTCTCGTAGTCCTTGATACCCACAACACAAGACTCGTATCTTAGTGTGGGGTCGGGGCTATGTGTGTGACTGTTGGGTGTTATTTATTTATCTAAATAATTCAATGGTGTGTGAAGTGTATCAACCCGCATTACGCCAGCGAAGACCAATTTTATCCCGATTTCATTGTGATATTTCAAGTGAGCACCGCCGCCCATGAACATCTGCAACACCAAAGGGATTGCAAATGCGTTGCCGGCCTTTCAGGAAAGAATATGCTCTCTTCTTGAAGGTTCCCAGGTCGTAACGGTTCGGAAAGACCGCCGGCGACAGCTGGTTCCACAGAGTGGTTGTGCGAGGCAGAAAATGCCGTAAAAATCGCGCTGTTGTGGAACGCTGGACATCGAGATGGTGCGGATGGAATTTTATGTTTTGGCGCGATGTCCGATGGTGAAATTCAGCGGCCGGGATCAATCCAAACAATTCCTCGGAACATTCCCCATGATAAATGCGGTAGAAGATGCAGAGTGATCCAACA
Source organism: Laothoe populi (assembly GCA_905220505.1). Lineage (NCBI taxonomy): Eukaryota > Metazoa > Arthropoda > Insecta > Lepidoptera > Sphingidae > Laothoe > Laothoe populi. The sequence continues at coordinate 1,885,645 of HG992174.1, forward strand.
TCTCTACGCAGAGCCAATGGATCAAGCCGATCGGAAAGAGCTTGATCGTCGATAACCCGAGCTGCCCTACGTTGAATGCGGTCAAATGTAAGTAGCTGGTACTGGGGGGCTCCCGCCCAGAGATGAGAACAGTACTCCATGTGGGGCCGAATTTGCGCCTTATAGAGATTTAGGCGTTGACCCGACGTGAAGTACCGTCTCGCCTTACTGAGCACACCAAGCTTCTTTGAGGCCAATTTGGCCTTTCCTTCCAATTGACCGCGTGAGCGTTGCTCGAAATAATCGAATATAAACTTTAATCCCCTATTTTACCCCTTTAGGGGTGGTATTTCCAAAAACCCTTCTCAAGTGGATGCCTACATCATAAAAGGTACCTACTGTCGAAATTTCAAGTCTCTAACCCCAGCCGTTTAGGCCGTGCGTTGATATGTCAGTCAGTCAGTCAGTTTCTTCTTTTATATATACAGATAGAAAGAAAGAAAGAAAAACGATTTATTTGTTACAGTTCGCAACGCGCACATACCACAATTAACATACACACACAAATTATACATATATTTTAATAAAAACTAGATTTGGCACCTGCGCGTCGCAGCTGTGACAGGTAGGTGACCACACAGCGTACTGCTGTGCTGTGGCACGTACATAGTACATACCACAACACAGCGCTGGTTTTCAGTGGTCACCTTAAGTGACGTACGGACGTCAACCAGCTGAAATAATTAACGAACACCTATTTAAACTATACTTCTATACTTATATTATATATACATAGGTACATAAATGAATATATATTTTACATATATTATGAATACATATATTATTAAATATAAGCCATATTACATTACGAAGCATTAAGTCTCAATCAACTTCTATAAGTGTTCTCGAATAAAGTGGATTGGCGTAAAAATACACCCATAGTCACACATAGTCCTGACCCCATTAGGTGGAAAGAAAGAAAGAAAAACGATTTATTTGCACAAACTACAACGCGCACATACCACATTAACAAAAACTATTACACTTAAAACTAAAGTGTTTGGCACTTGCGCATCGCGGCTGTGACAGGTAGGTGACCACTCAGCGTACTGCTGTGCTGTGGCACGTACATAGTAAATACCACAACACAACGCTGGTTTTCAGAGGTCACCTCAGGTCAGGTTGCGAGGGATATTCTCTTTGATACTCTAACTGACCGGCACTGTTCCCACCATCAGGCGCAGTGTTTATACCGGGCTAAATAATGTGTCCGGCGGTTTCACTCTGGTTTATCGGTATTGTACTGAAATGGCATAGAAAAAAAACAGTATTCCGTAAAATTATCGTAAACTTTTTCTAATTTTGTTCCTAAAAACTTCTTCTTCTTCTTGCTTTAATGGCCTCTGCGGAGGAACAACTCCACAATTTTGCCAATGTCACGTAATAAAAATATTAACTAAGTAAATAAAATTTATGTGATGATGATGATTGATGACATGATCTCCTAAAAACTTTATTCGGATTTTTATAATAATAATTCTAACCCGGAGTCTGGAACCTGTGCCTGATATGGCGATAGGCTAACACATTATGGGACTGTAGTTCGACGAAAAGTGGGTGTACTGGTTACACCGCTGCCTAACCATTCGGGGATTACAGGCGTGCGTTATATGTTTTCCTTCACCGTTTAAGCAAGCGATAATTAACAATGAAACACACGTAACTTCGAAAAGTCAGAGGTATATAATAATCATGACACTCAACAGTCACACACATAGCCCCGACCCCACACTAAGATACGAGTCTTGTGTTGTGGGTATCAGGGACTACGAGAGACGCACGGTCTCACAACACCCAGACCCCGGACACAAATATCGAACCCACGGCCTCTCGTTTCACAGCCGGCTATTCCCCATGCCACGGAGGCTGTCATGTATGTATGCCACTTGGGTTTCGAACATACGCCTTTCGTCTTGACAGTCCGTACCGCAACCAACTAGGCTAGATTAGGACTTTTGCAAACATAAAAAAAATATATACCCAGTCGTTCTCAAATACCTCTTACCAACAAAATCATTTAATTCTTTATATAGATAATTTAACGTAATTCTGTTAAAGTTTAAACCACCAGCTTAAATTTCTTAGTAAATTTTCTTTGAAGTTACCGCTCCTTTGTGCGTACGCCCTTTGATCTCGCCGCGTATAACCTTCACATCTTGCTTGTTACTGCACAGTATTACTGAAAAGAACTTATCCAAAATAAGTGTGTGTAATCATGAAATGAAAAAGTACACTGACTTCAATTAAAAAACACATTAGGCGTCCCTATAAAATTTGAGGGTTGCCCTAGATTTTTCTGAAATCCAATCATCAGATCCTGACTTGGTGCCAATGGGACCACCTGGGAAGTATACCCTTTTAAACAAAAAAAGAATTTCTCGAATCAGTCCAGGCGTCTTCGAGTAATCGGGGAACATCATAAAATAAAAAGATTCTGACGAATTGTGAACCTCCTCCTTTTTTTGAAGTCGGTTAAAAAAATAGAGTACCCTATGTCCGTTCTCGTGATTATAACTATCTTCATACTAAATCTTATAAAAAACCAGTTTATCCGTGAAAACGTAAGACAGAAAACTTTCGACCCCTAATTCGCCCTGTTAAGGGTTACATTTTGAAAAATGCTGATGTTCTTACAATATACAATCCTGTCTTTGCAGATGCGTACAAAAGAGCATCAACTGTGAAAATTTTCAAGTTTGTAGCCCCAGTTTAAGCTCTGCGTTCATGAATCAGTCAGTCAGGACAAGTAATTAGACGGACGGACAGACGTCGTCCTGCCCGTAAAAGCAGCGCCACACCGACTGCAGCGCCATCTGCCGGGCTGATTTGTGAATCTAAACCATCCCGGGCGCCACCCAAACGCATACAAAAAAATCATTCAAATCGATCCAGCTGTTTAGGAGGAGCTCAGTGACATACACACGTACAGTAGAATTATATATATAAAGATATAATATATAATATTATTCGTATATATAGAATATCCACGTCACACTTAAGCTACATATATAAAATAAGTTGGTTATTATAAGATTTAAACGTCCAAAAATCGCCTAAGATTCCTAATGAAGATTTCACTTCAAGGTACCGAAATCTTTTAAACTCGGCTAAAAAAGTGACAGGCCGTTGTTCCGTAACATCCCCTTTAACAATCTGACTAGAGCTCTATGACTGAATTCTCGCTAATTTGGAAGTCACCTACCTTTATGTTAGTACATTAAATATGCACGGCTTACGCTTCAAAGGGAATTTGAAACAAAACAGTATGGCGGGAGTGGTGGGAGGCAGCGGAAAATGTCCTATTACAACTCTCGTGATGTTCTATCAACTGAAAGCAGGAAATTTATTTACATATTGTATTATTATTATTTATCCTGTGTAGTGTCAGAGTACTCAGAAAGCCGCAAAACAGCTAACATCGTACCCCAACTCCTAGACCCCCGAAAAAAACCGTATTGTAATGTTTTAATATTTAATTTAAATGTACCTTATATAAATTAAGCAGCAGCGATAGCCTAGTTGGTTGCGGTACGGACTGTCAAGACGAAAGTCGTAGGTTCGAAACCCAAGTGGCATACACCTCTGACTTTTCTAAAGTTATGTGTGTATTAAAATGTTAATTATCGCTTGCTTTAACGGTGAAGGAAAACATCGTGAGGAAACCTGCATATCTGAGAGTTTTTCGAAGGTATGAGAAGTCTGCCAACCCGCATTAGGCTAGCGTGGTGGACTAAGGCCTAACCCCTCTCATTAGTAGAGGAGGCCCGTGCCCAGCAGTGGGACAATGTTTAATACAGGGCTAGTATTTTTTTTTTTTTTTTTATATAAATTAAAACGCTACCAGTTCTGACGCACCCTATTTCCCGAGGCTCAACCCTTCACTACGCTGTCTGGTAATATTTGACGCCACCGTGTAAGTCGTTAATTATTTACACAGTACCTAGTTTGTTGTGGTAGATTGTAGAATAGGGTAGTTGACCCGGTTTTTTTTTATTATTTTAATAAACAAGTTACATCACCTATTATCGAAAGAATTTTATGAATACGAACAAAATAAGTAAATTAAGCTGGAAGGGGTGTCAAATGACAGTAAAATGGTGCATGATATGAGCCGTGACGTCACCTCTCAGAAGGGTTTTTTTCTCTCGGTTTTTTCTTTTTTAATTTTTCTCTCACCGTACATAGGTCATTGATTTATATAAGGGGATATCACACAAGATCACGTGACCTGAAGCCAAATTTTTCCCTAAAATGGCGTCGACTCCACCCACAGCAAATTGAGATGCATATTTGTTTCGATCTTATTGTCTTTTGTACCACAACAAAAATTACTTAAACACGCACAATTCACTTGAAATCGTAAAACAAATCTCGCACGATCAATGACAGTCAAACTACTTAGCAAAGTGTTTTCATAAAATGGCGTCATGTCGAAAAATGAGCATCAAGGCGGAGCTTGATGACATATCAAAAATTGACAACCGAAAATTTTAAACAATTGCGTATACTGTACTCTTGTTGTCATAAGTAAATTGCAACGACTTGGAATGAGAGAGCAATGTTTCTATTAGTGAAGTTCATATTTGCAACATATTTGTTTAACTAGAAATTATATAGGCAAATAAGTGCTTATCCCCTTCTATATATCAATGACATAGGTACGTATGCTTTCTACACTTTGACAATGGCAAAATTGTCGTTGCCTCGACATGGCCAATTTAAGAAATAAGTCAAGTCACCTCTCAAAATGGCCATTACTGTGCTGTGCGAGGGAGATAGTGAGATTTTCCCACTACGCACCCATTTTGCTCATACCAATATTTAACATAAATATTGTAACCTCAATCTTGATTCTGTTTTCACAAAAGAGTTTCCTCCACGGTGATTAATTTTTCAAAAAAATTGCAACACTAATTTTTTATCATAAGTCTAAATATCAATTTCCAGATTCCTAACTTCAGAAATTCCCGATGGCCAATACAAACATTAAACCCCTCTGAAAGATTATTTTTCAGACAAAGGATAACCTGTGTCCTTCTCCGGGATATAAACTATATCCTTGTCAATTTTCATTAGGATCTGTTCAGCCGTTTAGTCATAAAATGGTAACCAACAAGGTTTAGCTGGGGGAAGAATATTCATATGCATCATATCCGCCCGGGTAGCGACCACCATACACAGGGTGTAAGACCATAGTGTCACACGCAAGTGTGTCGCGTTCCGGGATTAACTAGTGTACATCCGGTTTTTGTTATCGGTCTAGAGATGGGGTACGATGTTTGGCCGTTTTGCGGCCTTCTGAGTACTCTGACATTAGGCCCTCGACCGCTTCTTCATCTTCTTGCCCATGGCGTATTGTGAAGAAGTAGGCTGGCATGATTGTGTTTTGTATCGGGGAATATATTGTCTCTCGCTACTCGATACTCTAATTGGACGGCACTGCGCTTACCATCAGGTGCAGTGTGGTCACTTTGCCGTGCCAGGACAAATAAATAAACAGTTACTTATGAATTTATAATATTAGTATGGATTATTTATGCATGCTTATGAAGACCATGCATATTGTCAGTTAAAGGGCTATTTGATTCAATTCAAGCATTTTTTGCGATATTGAGTCATACATATTCGGAAATAGCAAATTTTTCTGCATCATTTGAACCTAGTTTAAATTTTTTGTGCACTTTTTGGTGCTCAATTATTTGAGTGCCCTGTTTTACCAGTTTATACTGGTAAAACAGGGCACATTTACTTTAGAAAATAATGCTCATAAATACATGAAAATAAGTCATAAAGATGCAGTACGTGCTTACACAAGTAATATATTCATTCAACAGTGGTAGAGCCACGCTGTAGACATATTTGTCTACAGCATGAATGGGCCGGCTCGACCGGGGTAGTACCACTGTCTCACAGAAAACCAACGTAAAGTGACAGTTTACTGTCGCGTTTCGTATGGTAAGTGAGACATCCGGAGGCCCAGATTCCCCCTTCCCTTCCCTAATCCCTATTCCTGTCCTTTAAGGCCGACAGCGCATACATGATACTTTCGGTATTGTGGATGTTCATGGGCGGTGGATATCACTTAACATCAGGTGACCCACTGGCTCGTTTGTCGGAATATGATATATAAAAAAAATAAAACTAAAATCCACGCAATGGTTTTTTATAGTGAAAGTTTTTTTCGAAAGACAAAAGAACTTCAAACCTATCTCCTGTAACTTTTCAAAAATGCCGCGTTGATCTAATAGCCCGCCAGCCGGGGATATAATAACACTCGTTACTTGCGGCGTCGCCCTAAAACATAAATTCATATACACTCACGCCTGTAATCCCCGAAGGGTAGGCAGAGGTGTAACCAGTACGCCCACATTTCGCCGACTTTCAGTCCCATAATGTGATAGGGGGCGAGCTTATCGCCATACCGGGCTGAATTCCAGACACTAGGCTAATACTGAGAATTTCTACATAGAAAAACCCAATATCACTTTCCCCGACCCGGGGATCGAACCCGAGATCCCAGCACAGTGCAATTACAACTGCGCCACCGAGGCAGTCTTAATATAACTTATATGTCGGTATGTTGATTTTTTAATAAACAAAATGTTGAGTTTTGTTTTACAAAATCCAGCTATCTACATAAACTTCATGACTTGCGTGATAATTACTATTAAGGGTCGTAATAAATAAGGTTGAAACACATTTTCTAAAAATGTTAGTATAATAACCACGCCTATACACTGTTCCCACTGTGAGCATTTAAACTGACTGCAAAAAAGAAGGAGATTCTCAATTCGTCAGAATCTTTTTTTATGTATGTTCCCCGATTACTCGAAGACGCCTGGACCGATTCGAGAAATTTATTATTTATTATTTTTTTGTTTATTTTTTTTGTCCCATTGGCACCAAGTCAGGATCTGATGATCTCAGAAAAATCGAGGGCAACCCTCAAATTTTATAGCGACGCATAATTTGTTTTTTATTGAAATCGGGGTACTGTTTATGAATTATAAAACTTTTTTATCCTGACACTGCAAACCACTGCACCTGATAGTAAGCGCAGTGCCGTCCAGTTAGAGTATCAAGTAGTGAGAGACAATCCTTCGCTACTCAACACAGTCATGGACAGCCTTCGTGGTGGTGTCGGCGAGCAGCCAGCTGTGAAACGAGAGGCCGTGGGTTCGATTCCCACATCGAGACAAATATTTGTGTGACAGACACATATTAGTGTCCGGGGTCTGGGTGTTGTGAGACCGAAAGTCTTTCGACAGAAGACTCGTATCTTAGTGTGGGGTCAGGGCTATGTGTGTGACTGTTGGGTGTTATTTATTTTTTGAGAAACAAGAAAGTATATTACGGAAAGTTAGGATCGCGAGGCCGTGGTTTCGATTCCCGCACCGAGACAAATGTGTGACAGACAGATGTTGTGTTGTGTGTAGTCCTGATACCCACAGGTACCCTCTACGCCCTGGGCAAGGAGGTCCAAGTCCATCAGTTCTTTTTTTTTAGTGCCTCTATAGGCAGACGAGCAGACGGGCCACCTGATTAAGTAGTCACCGCCGCCCATAGACTTCTGCAATGCCAGGGCACAGCAAAACCGCTGCCTACCGTGGTTCTCGTGAAAGTCACTGACTTAACAAGTCGTAAAAGAGTAAAAGAGACATAAAGGGCCGAGTGTGGTTAATTTTCAAACAGTTTCGTTTGTTGACTGATAACGAGTCACGCGATGATTAAAGCTTGTTCTACAGTGATAGTTACGAAATATGTGAAACGACTAAGCTATATTTAATTATCTGTTTTAATAAATGCACATATTTTTTTTATGTCTCGATAGACAGACGAGCAGACGAGCCACCTGATAGTAAGTAGTCACCGCTGCCAATAGACTTCTGCCATGCCAGGGCACAGCAGAGCCGCTGCCTACCGTTGAACCTCGATAGACAGACGAGCAGACGAGCCAACTGATGGTAAGTAGTCACCGCTGCCCATAGACTTCTGCAATGCCAGGGCACAGCAGAGCCGCTGCCTACCGTTGACCCTCGATAGACAGACGAGCAGACGAGCCCCCTGATGGTAAGTAGTCACCGCTGCCCATAGACTTCTGCAATGCCAGGGCACAGCAGAGCCGCTGCCTACCGTTGGTACATACAGTTAAATATCTATCGAGGCACTAAAAAAAAAAAAAATATCCGCCCAGATAGCGACCACCAGACACAGGATGTAAAATCCTGCATAGTGGCACCCGCAAATGCATCGCGTTCCGGGATCAGCCAGTGTACATCCGGTTTTTGTCGGGGGTCTGAAGTTGAGGTACAATATTTGTCCATGTTGCGGCTTTCTGTGTACTCTGACACTAGACCCTCGACCGCTTCTTCACCTTTTTGCCCATAGCGTAGTGTGAAGGAGCAGGCATAAGTTAATTAGCTTAAACTAACAATCAATGAGCAATCCGGGCAGACCAGTCCACACGAGCAGCACCCGTTCACGAGTACGACGCATGTGCCAGCCATCGGCCTCCTCAACCATTCCATTTCATTCTCAGACTCCTCAACTAATACTATGCAAAAAAATCATGTCGATCCCTTGCTCTGTGTGAAACAAAACTATCCCACGGAAACCGTACATTTTCCGGGATAAAAAGTAGTCTGTTTGCTATTTTAGACTATAATCTATCTTTGTGCTAAAATTCAACCAAATCCGTTCAGCCGTTCTGGCGTGATTGAGTAACAAACATCCAAACATATAATATTAGCAAGAATGACGTTATGTTACAAATATTTTGTTATTCACGCTAAGTTATATAGCTTAGTACGAATAACAAATTGTTGAGCGATGTTTGGCCGTTTTGCGGCCTTCTAATACTCTGACACTAGACCCTCGACCGCTTCTTCACCTTCTTGCCCATGGCGTAGTGTGAAGGAGCAGGCATGATTGTGTTGAGTAGCGGGAGATAGATATCGCTACTCGATACTCTATTTGGACGGCACTGCGCTTACCATCAAGTGCATTAGTCACTTAGCCGGATCAAAAAAAATATAGCTTCAAGTGGATCGCGGGTTTGACCGCTCCGTTACACACGCGAGCGAGTTTATTCGTGACAAAAATATAATGTTTAATATTTCCATTATTTATTCTTTAATCATAATAATGCTCATTGTGTTAATTTATAACTTATGACTTTATTCCTTTGTGTATAAGACTTGTTACTAAGGCAGGGTTGTTTTAACAGAAGTCAATTTCAATGATAGTTTTTTTCATAGAATATCTATCATAAAAAGTTTTTTAATTCATAAAAAGTACACCGACTTCAATAAAAAACAAATTATGCGTCTCTATAAAATTTAAAGGTTTCGATTCTTCTGTTCGATTTTTCTGAGATCCCATAATCAGATCCTGACTTGGTGCCAATGGCACCACCCGGGAAGTATACCCATTTAAACAAAAAAAGAATTTCTCGAATTGATCCAGGCGTCTTCTAATCGGGGAACATACATTAAAAAAAGATTCCGACGATCTGAGAACTTCCTCCTTATTTTTGAAATTGGTAAAAACCCTAGCTATGACCATTATGGACTTTGAAACCACTCAAGCGATTTCAATTAAATTTTGTGCATGTGTGTGGTTGGGTCCAACTTAAAACATAGCATAGTTTTAGATCCGATAGATGGCGCTGTTGTGGAGATCTGAAATTCTTATTTTTTCAATGAAAATTCTGTCCACTGGGACAGCTGCTGCTTTTGCTGTCGGTAGGATATTCATATCCACTCGGATAGCGACCACCGTACACAGGGTGTAAAACCCGCCGTGCAATCGCGAGTGTGTCGCGTTCCGGGAACAGCCAGTGTACATCCGGTTTTTGACGGGGTCTAGAGTTGAGATATGGTGTTTGGCCCTCGACCGCTTCTTCACCTCCTTGCCCCATGGCGTAGTGTGAAGAAGCTACACAGCAGGCCGGCATGATTGTGTTGAGTACAGAGGGATAGATTGTCTCTCGCTACTTGATACTCTAACTGGACGGCGCTGCAACTGTCAGTCTCATAGACATAGAGTATAGACGGAGCAATATCTTCTCAACAATTGACCACTTTATAGAAAGAGACAAAGCGGCTGTACCGCCATTAATACATTCGCTCCTGCAAGTCTGACGTAGATGAAACAAAATTCTAGAAAAACTGCTGGCCGCATGTTCGCTTTATCTCACATTTTTCTGCCCGTATTAATTTAATAGGCGGATAAAGAGCATTCAGTTCATTCCCTATTACTATGGTCAGAAGTCAGAACCTCTAAGTGAAAAGAGTTTTAAAGGTTTGCAAAGCCAGCCATTTCACTTTGAGATTCATGTTTTGTTTCGAAAACAGACATGGCTTTGGCCTTTTGAATTGTGATTATTTCAGACATGGCTTCGGCTTTTAGTATGGAAAAATATCGGACATGGCTTCCCGTTTTAAATGGATATACATGGCTTTGGCCTTATAAAACCAGAGAAGAAGAAGACTTTCAATTTAAGTCCAGATTTGAAAAAAATAACGACTGGCAAGGCGATGGTGGAGAACCTTTGCCTTCTCGTGTATATAAAAAAGAGAGAATGAAACAAAAAAAATGACTTTAGTCAGTTTTCAAATGGTTTTCAATCAGCTGACGTCCCAGGATATGTGCGTCAGTGTTCCCACCTGGAGTTTAAAAAGTGCTAAACGCTGCACGCCATATTTGAATATACCCCGAAAAAAGCGCGAGCTTTCCCTAAAGGTTATTGACTACGTGACGAAAACCTAAACCCCTCCCCCGCCCCTCCTGAACGGGTCACGTAGTCCCTTAAGCTAAGTCGTAAAATCGTCTGAAATCTACACTCTTTCAATTTTCATTTTAAAAATAATTTTGACTTCATTACACACGCTATTCGGTACGGGCCTCCTTTTTCTTTTTTTTTAGTGCCTGGATAGGCAGACGAGCAGACGGGCCACCTGATGGTAAGTAGTCACCGCCGCCCATAGACTTCTGCAATGCCAGAGCACAGCAGAGCCGCTGCCTACCGTTGAACCTCGATAGACAGACGAGCAGACGGGCCACCTGATGGTAAGTAGTCACCGCCGCCCATAGACTTCTGCAATGCCAGAGCACAGCAGAGCCGCTGCCTGCCTCTACTAATGAGAGGAAATAGGCTTGGAAGTTAGATAAAATGAAACTTATGAACAGGTTTTATCTTAGTCGCTCTAATTCTGCGCTACTTGACCCGTCTGCTCGTCTGCCTATAAAGGCAATAAAAAAATGTGATAAAAACGTTATGCTTTGGATTCGAAAATCAGACAATAATTGCCCAGGACTAGCGGCACCCCGCAAGGCGGTTCCCGCACGAATTCTAGTCTACTTTGGGATACCTCGCCGAAGCGCCGAAGTCTCTTGTAGTTGACACCTACGACACAGGTTTGACCCTAGTATGGGGTCAGAACTATGTGTGTGACTGTTGGGTGTATTTATTCGAACTCTTAGTGTCCACTGAACCATAATATAACCAACCAAAATATAATCGTTTGTAAATTTAAAACAGAACAAGCGTTCGAACTATCACCGCCAACTGCCGACATTTTTAATCTGCAATTACTAAACGAAACAAAATGGCCGCTTGTCAGTTTGACAAATGCGTACTGTCACGGGTGGAATAACTGACCGTTAAGCATTTCGTATTAATAACATGCTTCGGTAATTAGTGAAAGGGGAAAAGTACATGATTTTTAGTACAGCGAGTATTTCGACAAAATAAAATATATAGCAGCGATAGCCTAGTTATTTGCGGCAAAAGTCGTATGTTCGAAACCCAAATGGCATACACCTCTAACTTTTCTAAAGTTGTGTGTGTATTAAATGATAATTATCGCTTGCTTCAACGGTGAAGGAAAACATCGTGAGGAAACCAGCCTAAGAATTCTCATAAGAATTCCGAAGGTATGTGAAGTCTACCAACCCGCATTAGGCCAGCGTGGTGGACTAAGGCCTAACCCCTCTCATTAGTAGAGGAGGCCCGTGCCCAGCAGTGGGACAAAGTTTAATACAGGGCTAGTGTTTTTTTTATTGATGCTATCAAATATGGCATGGCAATCTGCTTTAGCAGAAGGGAGTGCTGAGACTAAAACCGCGTGTTCACATCTGACTTTCATGTTTAAGTGCTATTTTATTGCAAGCCTTTGCCTGCAGCTTTGCTTAGTACTGTAAGATATTGAAATCTTATAAAAAACACTTTTTCCAAATTTCTCAATATTCCGGACGACTTTTGCAATATTAAAAGCTTATTTACCTGTTCTGTACCTATTGTCATAATTTTTTTTATTTAAAAAATTGAAAGTGCTTTTATAGGATTTAAGTCTACTGCAGTACCAATAGTACCAAGCGAAGCTTTTCAAAAGCTTGCACACATCCCCTATATCCAAGTATAAGTACATAGGCCTTTCTCAAATTCACAATTGGTGTTGTATTTCGTCCCTTCTGAAGGGTGCTATAAATTTCGGACGCAAGGGTTAAGGGTTTCCACAAGGTGTCCCCGAAAGGAATCGATCCTTATTCGGTTTAAACGTTGGGTGTTTTGTTCTTGATTGAACAGCTAACTGATATGGGTAGATATGTCTCTTAAACTTGACTTGACTGCCTCGATGGCACAGTTGTTTGCGTACGCAGTACTACATTGTGTACATCCGGTTTTTTGGGGGTCTAGAGTTGGGGTACAATGTTGGCCATTTTGCGGCCTTCTAAGTACTCTGACAATAGACCCTCCACCGCTCCTTCACCTCCTTGCCCATGGCGTAGTGTGAAGAAGCAGGCCGTCATGAGTATGCTGAGTATCGGGGGATAGATTGTCTCTCACTACTCGATACTCTAATTGGACCGCACTGCAGTTACCATCAGGCGTAGTGTGGTCACTTTGCCGTGCCAGTATATAACAAAAATGTACTTATATGTAGTTGTCTTAATTCTAATATTTAACACTAAAACTGTCTTTATATAAGTTTACGAAAACTCTGTTAACCCAACTTAACGATTCAGTTTGACCCGGCAGTTATTATTTAAGTTACGAAATACGAGTTTGCTTTACTTAGTTAAGGGGAAGGCGGTTATTCCCTTCTTGGACTTGTATACAGTCCTGGATTCGATTTTCAGATGATACAACTCATTTTTCTCATAGGAATCTGCTGAAAGACAATTGTTTTACGAAATTTGTCGCGATTTTTCATCCTGGCATGGCAACGTGGTGGTAAGCGCAGTACCTTCTAGTTAGAGTATCAAGTAGCGAGAAACAATCTATTCCTCGCTAGGAAATTTTCCTCGATAGAAAATTCCTCGGTGGTAGAATATTCATATCCGCCCGGATAGCGACCACCGTACACAGGGTGTAAAACCCGCCATAGTGGCATACGCAAGTGTGTCACGTACCGGGGTCGGCCAGTGTACATCTGGTCTTTTGTCGGTGTCTAGAGTTGGGGTACGATGTTCTGAGTACTCTGACACTAGACCCTCGACCGCTTCACCTCCTTGCTCCTTGGCGTAGTATGAAGAAGCTACACAGCAGGCCGGCATGATTGTGTTGAGTACCGAGGATAGATTTTTCCTCGCTACTTGATACTCTAATTGGAATATCCGTCTGGTCACTTTGCCAGGCCAAGATAAAAAAAGTTATTCTGAATCTCATAACATGAAACCTCAAGACAATATACTTCGACAACAAAGCAATTTGCTCTGCTCCTATAAGTCGTAACGCCATACTACAGACCCCATAACCTTCATCAATAAAAAGGCTTAAAAAGGCAAAAATAATTTTCCAAATCCTACAGATAGATCCAGAATCAAAATCAAGATCAAATATTTATTGAATCCATGAAATGTTATACATCATTTAGATTCAGTCAATTTTTTACTCTACCGCCAGTTCGGAATGCAGTTTCGCTAGAGAACGGGCAAGAAACTCTAGCGCTGCTCTTTTCACACCGGTTAACAATATTTGGTCAAACAATTAATGTACGATTTCAGTTTAATTACATTAGAATAAAGCAGCTCAATGTATGTTAAGTTGCCTTATTGCAATAGTGTAAAGAGTGAAGGAAATCTCGATTCGTTAAAGCAGTTCGTCCTTACTGAAACAGTCTGAGCAGACCAGTCCACACGAGCAGCACCCGTTCACGAGTAATAACACATGTATCAGCCATCGGCCTCTTCAACCATGTTACAACGAGGAGACCGACCTGGCACATGGCGCCGCAAGTACAGACACTTTAGCGAGCGTGACATACTGAAGAGATCGGCGCGTTCAAACAATGCCCTTATATTAGAGCTGAAATCAAGGTCATAGCAACATCAAGAAGCTTCCCCTTTATGTTCGGAATTACAACCCTTCTGGAACTACCCCTAGGGTTGGATTGTAATAAACAATGGGCCAGCGTGATTAAATTCTGGGAAATACCCTTTGTTGTGTTCTCACTTGTTTTTAACGCCCGTGTAAAGGGTAGGCAGTATTAATAAAATTATTATAATGACTTAATATACATATACACTCACGCCTGTAATGCCTGAAGGGGTAGGCAGAGGTGTAACCAGTACACCCACTTTTCGCCAAATTTATCACGGTCCCATTATTTGATAGGGGGCGAGCCTATCGCCATACCGGGCACAATTCTAGACTCCGGGCTAATACTGAGTATTTTTAAATAGTAATACCCAATATCACATTACCCGACCCGGGGATCGAACCCGAGACCTCAGCACAGCAGTCATAATGCATGCGCAATTACAACTGTGCCACCGTGGCAGTCAAAAGGCTAGGCAGTACCAATAAAATTATCAAAATAACTTAATATGATGTTGAAAGTATAAAATTATTGATTTTATAAAACTATCGTAATTATAATATTAATATTAACCATGTATTAAACATTGTCCCACTGCTGGGCACGGGCCTCCTCTACTAATGAGAGGGGTTAGGCCTTAGTCCACCACGCTGGCCTAATGCGGGTTGGTAGACTTCACATACCTTCGAAATGCTTTGAGAAATTTCAGGTATGCAGGTCTCCTCACGATGTTTTCCTTCACCGTTAAAGCAAGCGATAATTAACAATTAATACACGTTACTTTAGAAAGGTTATATGCCATTTGGGCTTGTTTCGAACATACGACTTTGGACTTTACAGTCCGTACCGCAACCAACTAGGCTATTGCTGCTAATTAGTGTAATTAATTATTTATTTTATATTCGATCTCATAACACCCGGACCCGATAAAAATTGAGGTTCAAACATTTGTTTCGGTGCGGGAATCGAACCGGTGGCCTATCGTTTCACTACACACCAACTACGCCAAGACTACCCTGTTTACTTCACATTTCATCACTTGAATGTGCACTATCTGTGCATACTTGTTGCGTCTCTATCCACCATTTTACAAACACGTGTATGAAAATTGCTACTCAAATTAAATTTAATAAATATTAAATTAACAAAATAAACATTTTAAAAATTCAATTTTATTAATTCATTTCATTTTGTAGTCTATTCAAGCAAAAATTGCTTTTATCGTTCATAACTTAACGTCCAATTTTAATTGTACGAATTGGATATGTGATATTAATGTTAAAATAATTAATGTTGATTTTGTTTACAATTTAAAAGCAACTATAGTGTAATTGGGAGTGGTACGGATTGTTATCACTAGTTGCAGATTCGAAAGTATGTTAAATGGTATACACCTCTGACTTTTCTAAAGTTACGTGTGTATTCATTGTTAATTATCGCTTTCTTTAACGGTGAAGGAAAATATCGTGGGGGAACGTACATACAAAATTCACCATTTCAATATGGGAACCTGCATTAGGCCATCGTGGTGGACTAAAGCCTAACCCCTCTCATTAGTTGAGGGCCTCCTTTGCCGAATTTATAACCGTCTCATAACGTGATAGGGGGCGAGCCTATCGCCATACCGTTTCTATTTAGCAATACTCAATATCAGCCCGGAGTTTGGAATTGTATGGTATGGCGATAGGCTCGCTATCACATTATGGGATCGTAATTAATTCAGCGAAATCTGGCTGTACGGGTTACACTACCTATCCCTTCGGGGATTACAGCCGTGAGTGTATATGTATATGATTATCCTACTAATATTATAAATGCGAATGTTTGGATGGATGGATGTTTGTTACTCAATCACGCTACAACGGCTGGACGGATCTGGTTGAAATTTGACACAGACATAGATTATAGTCTGGAATAGCACATAGGCTACTTTTTATCCCGGAAAAATTAAAAAAAAATTTCCCGTGGGATACTGTAGTTTTCACAGAGCAAGGGATCGACATGATTTTTTGCATAGTGGCAGTTTAGAGATCAGAAAATGACGTAAGCTACTTTTTAACCCTGGAAAATGCACGCTTCCTATAATATTGCAAAGAAATGTGTAATAGCTTAAGATGCCTCTATGGATTGTATACCTTTGCTTCCAAACCTCCACACAGGCGGAGCCGCGAGCAACATCTAGTAACTCATAAATATAATTCCCGTACGTCGGTTCTCAGTTGAAACTCCGGAAATTAGACTATCGATTGAGTAGCGTAGGAAGAAAGTATTTATGAGAATTTATACCGAGTCAGATTGAGATAATAATTTCCTAACATATACTAGCTTTTGCCCGCTCTTTTCTGGTGGTAGGATATACATATCCGCCCGGATAGCGATCACCGTACACAGGGTGTATAACCATAGTGTCACACGCAAGTGTGTCGCGTTCCGGGATCAGCCAGTGTACATCCGGTTTTTGTCGGGGGTCTAGAGTTGGGGTACGATGTTTGGCCGTTTTGCAGCCTTCTAAGTACTCTGACACTAGACCCTCGACTGCTTGATTATGTTGAGTGGCTGGGGATAGATCGTCTTTTGTTACTCGATACTCTAATTGGACGGCACTGCGCTTACCATCAGATGCAGTGTGGTCAATTTGCCGTGCCAGAATAAAAAAAAACATTTGGTCCGCCTTGAATCAATTTGTAACTATTTATCCCGTTACTTTAACGAACGTACCATTTATGCGCGAGATTCATCATCAGCCGGGCTCAGTCCACTGCTGGACGTAAGCCTCTCCCAAGATGCGCCACTGAGCCCGATCTTCAGCTCTTCTTTTCCAGTCACTGCCCACCGCTTTGCGTATGTCGTCGCTCCACCTGGTCACAAGACGTCCTACGTTTGCCGATTCGTGGTCTCCACTCTAGGACAAGTCTACCCAAACGATTAATAACAATGAATACACACGTAACTTTAGAAAAGTCAGAGGTGTATTCTATTTCGGCTAGTTTAAAACTTTCGTCTTGACAAATGTTACTACGGTTTTTTTTTCTGGCGCGGCATAGTGACCACACTGCACCTGATGGTAAGCGCAGTGCCGTCCAGATAGAGTATCAAGTAGCGAGAGACAGTCCATCCCTCGCCACTCAACACAACCATGCCGGCCTGCTGTTTAGCTTCTGTTTAGTTTAAAGGATTCCTTAAATTGTTTTAGAATGTAAAATGTATTTTCAACTTTCTGTTTTATATAAACCCTAACCCGCGGCTCCGCCCGTGTGGCTATTTTGGGCGAAAAAGTATTCAATCCAAGGAATTGTCTCCTGTTGTGCCTGAATCATAGGGAGAGGCCAACGTGCAGCCGATCCTCTAAAACGGTGACCGGTCAGACAATATACAATTATCGTCCAATCGCCTTTATGCAGCGCACGCAACGGAAGCTCTCAAAAGGAATAAATTTTCCCCGTTTTGCAACATTTTTCATTGATGCTCCGCTCCTATTGGTCATAGCGTAATGTTATATAGCCCATAGCCTTCCTCGATAAATAGGCTATCCAACGCTAAAAGAATTTTTCAATTCGACCCAGTATTTTTTTTTTATAGTATAGTCCGACAAACGAGCCAGTGGGTCACCTGATGTTAAGTGATCTCCACCGCCCATGAACATCCACAATACCGAAAGTGTCATGTATGCGCTGTCGGCCTTAACGAACAGGAATAGGGATTAGGGAAGGGAAGGGGGAATCTGGGCCTCCGGATTCATAGTGTGTGTGACACTTACCATACGAAACGCGACAGTAAACTGTCACTTTACGTTGGTTTTCTGTGAGACAGTGGTACTACCCCGGTCGAGCCGGCCCATTCGTGCTGTAGACAAATATGTCTACAGCGTGGCTCTACCACGTGGTCATATGTCCAGTGCTGTAATACGATGTAATATTGTGGAAAGGAACAAGATGGAAGAGACATATGGGAAGACATGAGATGGTAAGATGGTTTAGCAAAGGTAGCGTAAATCTTCTTTTTTTGTTGCAAGAAATTGGCAATTTATTTTTACTTATTTATTACCTCGGCCCGCCTCGGTGGCGTAGTTGTAATTGCTCATGCGTTACGACTGCTGTGCTTAGGTCTCGAGTTCGATCCCAGGTTGGGTAAAGTAAATTTCTGGCCCGGAGTCTGGAATTTGTGCCCGGTATGGCTCGCCCCCTATCATATTATGGGACCGAAATTCGGCAAAAAGTGGGTGTACTGGTTACACCTCTGCCTATCCCTTCGGTGATTACTGGCGTGAGTGTATGTGTTTTCCTTCACCGTTAAAGCAAGCGATAATTAACATTTAATACACACATAACTTAAGAATAGTTAGCATGCCATTCGGGTTTCAAACATACGACTTTCGTCTTGACAGTCCGTACCGCAACCAACTAGGCTATCGCTGCTCTTAGACGCAGTATAAATGATTAATAAAAAATACACAGTCAGAGACAACACCGACAGAAGTGAGAATTTTAGCTTTGGAATTACTGTATTCTTTTTTGAAACAGCGTCCATGAAGTAGTGAATTTTTGTTTTTTTTTTTATTCTTGCGCGGCAAAGTGACCACACTGCGCCTGATGGTAAGCGCAGTGCCGTCCAGATAGAGTATCAAGTAGCGAGAGACAGTCTATTCCTCGCTAGGAAATTTTCCTCGATAGAAAATTCCTCTGTGGTAGAATATTCATATCCGCCCGGATAGCGACCACCGTACACAGGGTGTAAAACCCGCTATAGTGGCATACGCAAGTGTGTCACGTACCGGGGTCAGCCAGTGTACATCTGGTCTTTGTCGGTGTCTAGAGTTGGGGTACGATGTTCTGAGTGAGCGCAGTGCCGTCCAGATAGAGTATCAAGTAGCGAGAGACAGTCTATCCCCCGCTACTCAACACAATCATGCCGGCCTGCTGTTTAGCTTTATAATAATAACTAGCTGTCGCTCGCGGCTCCGCCCGCGTGGAAGTTATTTTCGGGAGCAGAAGTATACAGTCCAAGGAGTTGTCTTCTGCACTGAGGCACCTGTAGCGATTGTCCAGCCTCTCAGGTGTTGTGCCTGAAGCTTGAGATTACATTTAAATAATACCTCATAAGTTAACCCCTCACTTCGCCCCTTTTAGGGATGACTTGGTAAAAACGTCGAAACACGTATTTCGTTATTTCTTACCAAAAGCCTAAATATGATTTTCAGATCCGTAACTTGAGGAATTATGGATTTTCCATACAAATTTTGAACTTCTAATTGACCCCTTTCAAGATTGTTTTTTGAGAAAAAAAAGAACGCCTATGTTCTTATCCGGGATATAATCTATCTCCTTGCCAAATTTCATCACAATCCGGTCAACATTTTAGTCGTAAAAAGGTTACAAACAAACAGAGTTACTTTCGCATTTATAGTATTAGTATGGATATAATAAAACCCAACAGTCACACTGATAGCCCCGACCCCACACTTAGATACGAGTCTTGTGTTGTGGGTATCAACTACGAGAGACGCACCCTCTCACAACACACAGACCCCGGACACATCAGTCTGTCACACAAACATTTGTCCCAGCGTGAGAATCGAACCCATGGCCTCTCGTTTCACAACTCGCCTACTGCGCCACGGTGTATGATTGCTTGACAATAATTATAGAACTTCATAGGCTTATGTCAAACGTAAAATCTGACGATTACGCGAGTTCAATGCTTTCCCCATACCAAAAGTGCCCAAGGTGTCTAAAGTAGTTTTCACTTCAAAAAACGCTTTTATGTGACTATTTTGAAACCAAGCTTGCTTGAACATCGACGTAAAGTTGCCAGTTTATCGGTTTTCTATCGGATACATTTCGGCGAGTGTGCCTTAAAATTACATAATTTAATTCCCCCAACCCCTTTCTATCATCGGACGACAAGAGACTCGGCGAAGCGTCATCGATACATGGTTGATATTCCACCAGTGCGCACGAAGCGTTTTGCTAGTACATTTATCATGCGCACCGCTAGAGAGTGGAACTCTTTGCCGGAGTCTATATTTCCCAATAGGTATCTTCTAGGCAAGCGTGCTCCACCGTAGACCACATCATCACTTACCATCAGGCGAGATAGTGGTCAAACGCAAGCCTATTTAGGTAAAAAAAAAGCTCGATTTATTAAATAAATACACCCAACAGTCACACACATACTTCTGACCCCACACTGGGTAAAACCTGTATCGTGGGTATCAAGAACTACACACTACGGTCCCACAACACCGGGTAGACCCGAAACAAATATCAATCTGTCACACAAATTTTTCTCTCGGTGTGGGAATCGAACCCGTTCCGCCGCGGAGACTGTCAGTTTTAATAGTTTAGATATTATTAAACGTGGTTATTTTATCCTAAATACATGAATCTGTAAAGGAATTTTTGTTACAATAATTACAGTACGTCCCTCGTTTAAATTTATGACTTGTGCTGTCTCCCTCCCTTCTACACAGTTCAATGGAGTTCGACCGTCGTTCCGTCTCTTTCCATCTGCGCATGCGTATTTCCCCTCTCTTTGTTCATCCCGGCTTTAATATATATACAAATATGAATATTTGCGGAGGTCATTGATCCCACAAAAATGTACGCTGCGTTTCGGATGTTGACGTATTGTAAAATAGTTAGAGGTTGCGCTTTCAGACGTGCAAAATTTTCGAAAAGAGACTTTTGCCTTTGGCTCCGGACGCATGGTAGTTATTTTAGACAGAAAAAGGTATAAAATCCAAAGAGTCATCTTAAGCTGTAACATGTTCCTATATTTTGCGAACTGTCAAACGACTGTCAGTTATGTCAGACGCGCTAGGGATACATTAGAAAAGTTAATATGGTCGTTAAGTTTTCTAATTTTCCGCATACCTTTCGTAATTTTTTCCTTCATAAGAACCTTCTCTGACTGCCTCGGTGGCGTAGTTGTAATTGCGCATGCGTTACGATTGCTGTGCTGAGGTCTCGGGTTCGATCCCCGGGTCGGGTAAAGTGATATTGGCTTTTTCTACCTAGAAATACTCAGTATTAACTCGGAGTCTGGAATGGTGCCCGGTGTGGCGATAGGCTCGCCCCCTATCACATTATGGGACCGAAATTCGGCGAAAAGTGGGTGTACGGTTACACCTCTGCCTACCCCTTCGGGGATTACAGGCGTGAGTGTAAATGTTTATGTAAGAACCTTCTCCTGATAATAACAAATACAACAAAAAAAGAATTAGCAAAATCGGTCCAGCCGTTCACGCGGGATGCCGTGACCAAGTAAATAGGCATTCATTTTAATATATAACTATACGTTACGTAGGCGGACCGTGCAGACGTCGTCCTTCCCGTAAAAGCAGCGTCACACCGACTGCAGCGCCATCTGCCGGGCTGATTTGTGAATCTAAACCATCCAGGGCGCCACCAAACGCATAAAAAAATCATTCAAATCGGTCCAGCCGTTTAGGAGGAGTTCAGTGACATACACATGTACAGTAGAATTATATATATGAAGATAAATAATAATAAATAACACCCAACAGTCACACACATAGCCCCAACCCCACCGTAAGGTACGAGTCGAGTACGAGGTTGTGCGTATCAGGGACTACGAGAGATTTTCGGTCTCACAACACCCAGACTCCGGACACAAATATCTGTCTGTCACAGAAACATTTGTCCCGGTGTGGGAATCGAACCCACGGCCTCTCGTTTCATAGCCGGCTACTCGACAACTGCGCCACGGAGACTGTCAATATAGGTACATGAAAGTCTATTTAAAACTGCCACGTAAGTAAATTTGATTCAATGCGATCGGTTGAACGGTATTGAAGTTAATGCGCCATCTAGCGAGTTTTTTTTTTTTTTGTAACATGATTAACGCACACTCTGAAAGTAGTTTGTTCAGAATAAGCGACTGAATTAATCAACATTATTTTAATAGACGATTTTTCCTCCAAAAATAATTAACACTCAGGTAAATAATAGTCACCCTTTAATTCAACGTTCAAACAAACGAAACTGAAACATAACTCGATGCGATAAAGTCTTTTCTAAATGCAATGATAAACGAACACTTTAAAAAATCAAATAATTACAATTACGAACTTTATGTTGAAAATTAGTACAACTAATTTCATAAAAAACAATATTTATATTCATCGCAGTCTAATTTCAATACATGAATTATGATTGTAATAATATTTTGACATTGGGGTGTCTGAGGATGTGAGTTATTCCCGTTACACGTAGTAGATGTAATACGAATCATAGAGATGAAATATGATAATAGGGCTGTATATTAATTGACCACACTGCACCTAATGGTAAGCGCAGTGTCGTCCGGTTAGAGTATCAAGTAGCGAAAGACAATCTATCCCTCGCTACTCAACACAATCATGCCGGCCTGCTGTGTAGCTTCTTCACACTACGCTATGGGGCAAGGAGGTGAAGAAGCGGTCGAGGGTCTAGTGTCAGAGTACTCACAAGGCCGCAACACCAAACATCGTACCCCAGCTCTAGACCCCCGACAAAGGATGTACACTGGCTGACCCCGGAACGCGAGTGCCACTATGGCGGGCTTTACACCCTGTACGGTGGTCGCTATCCGGGCGGATATGAATATCCTACCATCATTATGTTTTATATTGAAATAGATCTATGAAATCCGATCTATAACTAAATAAAAAATCGGTCCACATAGTTTAAGGCAGGACAATGGCTGTCCGGGACCAGTAGTGTAAAATAAACATTATATAACGATTGCCAACCGTCCTGGTTTCCCAGGACATGTCCTGTTTTTTATAGTGTCCTGTGGTGTCCTGGACAGTTTTTAAGCAGCGTCCTGGGTTTTTAAAGCGCCCTGATAAGGTCCTGTATTTTTTAATTCGCACACCACTCTTCAATCCCTACTTTAGGGGGGTGCGTCTCGGCTCGCATGTGTTTAAAACAAAGCTATTTTATAACAAAGATGCGTCCTGTTTTTAAATTGAATTGTCCTGGTTTTTCTAACTTCAAAACATGGTATTTGAATTCCCTAATATAACCTTACACATATAATCTGTTTATACCTATACCCACCTTACCTTTTTCATTTACATTAAACTACTCCGAAAAAGATATAAAATGGGTAAGCGGTGTGAATAGGTGAGTAATAAAAACTCCTTTCTACGACACCTCAAGAAAAAGGTCTGGTAGATACAATGGTTCTAAGTAAAGTCGAGACGGCCGGTCACCGGGCAAATTCCACTTTGATATAAT
This sequence comes from Laothoe populi, assembly GCA_905220505.1. Taxonomy (NCBI): domain Eukaryota; kingdom Metazoa; phylum Arthropoda; class Insecta; order Lepidoptera; family Sphingidae; genus Laothoe; species Laothoe populi. The sequence continues at coordinate 1,909,250 of HG992174.1, forward strand.
CCTTTTGCTATTCACTACCTATATTATAGGATATATATACTATATACTAGCCCTGTATTAAACATTGTCCCACTGCTGGGCACGGGCCTCCTCTACTAATGAGAGGGGTTAGGCCTTAGTCCACCACGCTGGCCTAATGCGGGTTGGCAGACTTCTCATACCTTCGAAAAACTCTCAGATATACAGGTTTCCTCACGATGTTTTCCTTCACCGTTAAAGCAAGCGATAATTAACATTTTAATACACACATAACTTTAGAAAAGTCAGAGGTGTATGCCACTTGGGTTTCGAACCTACGACTTTCGTCTTGACAGTCCGTACCGCAACCAACTAGGCTATCGCTGCTATTATTATATTATAGGATATTTATATTAAATTATGTATATGTATATTGTTTAGTGGTATCTTATGTTTACGTGAATCTATAATAATATATAAAAAATATTTGGTTGTTTGTTTGTAATGGCTAAACTCTTAAACTACTTAACCGATAAAAAAAAAATTCACCTATGTAAAGTACACCGACTTTAATAAAAAAAAAATAATGCGTCCCGAGAAAATTTGAGGGATGCCCTCGATTTTTCTGAGATCCCATCATCCTGACTTGGTTCGAAAGGACCGACTGGGATACCCTTTTAAACAAAAAAATAATTTCTCGAATCGGTCCAGACGTCTTCGAGTAATCGGGGAACATCTTAGAGTAGGCAACCAAAATGCTCTAAGGGGAACATACATAAAAAAAGGTTCTGTTTTTTTTAAGTCGGTTAAAAAGTACAGAAAATTACTGAAATGTATTTGACTTTCTTACCTGATTTCTACCCATCTATCTATAGATATTCTTTATATTTACAGGGTAAATAGTAAAGTTAACGAAGTTTTATGAATTTTGATAGCATCGTCAAAGTTTTTACTGTCGAACAAAACAAACCATAATAATAAAAAAAACAAGACATTAATACAAACAATCACCGACAGCAGAAAATGTGTTAATAAATAATAAAAATATAAGACTACCTTTTGCCCGCAGCTTTGCCTGTGATTCCATACTGGTATCGTAGAATTGAAAACTTAAAACTTTGGAATTACTGTGTTTTTATTGAAACAGCGTCCATGTAGTAGTTTTTTGTTTATGATTGCTTGTCAATAATTATAGAACTTCAAAGACGTGCTTATGTCACAAGTAAAATAATCTGAGCGTGATGATCACGCGTGTTCAGTGCTTTGTCCCCATCACAAAAGTGCCTAAAGAAGTTTTTTTATTTATTGAGAAGAATAGTAACAGCTTTTTACACAATTGGGTATTTGGGAATGTAAATTTTCTAGCCAATAACAATTATTTATATATAGCATTTTAACATAGTCGGTACGAAAAATTATTAAAATAAAACAAATCAAATGCAATTTTTCATTTAATTCAATAAAACGTTTGTCTTAAATAAATTTGTGTATAGCAGCGATAGCCTAGTTGGTTGCGGTACAGACTGCCAAGACGAAAGTCGTATGTTCGAAACCCATGTGGCATTCACCTCTGACTTTTCTAAAGATATGTGTGTATTAAATGTTAATTATCGTTTGCTTTAACGGTGAAGGAAAACATCGTGAGGAAACCTGCATACCTGAGAATTCTCATACGAATTTCGAACGTGAAGTCTACCAACCCGCATTAGGCCAGCGTGGTGGACTAAGGCCTAACCCCTCTCATTAGTAGAGGAGGCCCGTGCCCAGCAGCGGGGCAATGTTTAATACAGGGCTAGTATTATTATTATGAAAACGTTTGTCAGTTTGATATGTTTATAGTTGTATACTGTGACACTCTGTTTCATGGATTCTCGTTGCGGATAAAGCGGCGTCGACTTTCATACATTTTCCGCCCCTGACCCCGTACCTACCCTGGTGTTGCCTTGTATCGGCGTCCCGTTGTTTATTTATCAAACCTTTTATAAACACTAGCAACCAGGGATCGCAATGCAATTTTTTTATAATAACACCCAAAAATCACACACATAGCTCCGACCTGATACAAAAGTACGAGTCTTGTGTCGTGGGTATCAACTACGAGAGACTTTCAGTGTCACACCACCCAGACTCCGGACATAAATATCTGTTTATCACACAATCATTTTTCTCGGTTCGGGCATCGAACCCACGGTCTCTCGTTTCACAGCCGGTGACTTGACCACTGCGGCACTGAGGCTGTCTGTAACAAATGAAAAAATTGCATATAAAATTGGAATATTCGAGAAATACTGATACCAACTGTTTTTTTCTACGGAGCTTCAGTTCTTATAATACCGATAAACGACATATCCAATCACATATGCAAAGTTGGTACATACATACATATACACTCACGCCTGTAATCCCCGAAGGGGTAGGCAGAGGTGTAACCAGTACACCCACTTTTCGCCGAATTTCGGTCCCATAATGTGATAGGTGGCGAGCCTATCGCCATACCGGGCACAGGTTCCAGACTCCGGGCTAATACTGAGAATTTCTAGATAGAAAAACCCAATATCACTTTACCCGACCCGGGGATCGAACCCGAGACCTCAGCACAGCGGTTGTAACGCATGCGCAATTAAAACTGTGCCACCGAGGCAGTCAAAGGCAAAGTTGGTGGTTAGTTAAAAATACTTCTAAGCAATTCTAAGCACTCAAAATTGGGTGGCATTAAATTATTTTGTCTTACAACAGAAAATTTTAAGTTCTTTTGACAGTTCATTTCATTTCACAGTAGTCGGCTGCGAAACGAGAGGCCGTGGGTTCGATTCCCGCACCGAGACAAATTTTTGTGTGACAGACAGATATTTGTTTCGGGTTTGGTTGGCCGTAGTCCTTCGTTGATACCCACGATACAGGACCTATTCTGGGGTCAGAACTATGTGTGCGACCGTTGGGTGTATTTATTTATTTAACACAACTCCGGTTTGTTTTCTTAGAATCATTATTAAGACACAGGTGTGTCCTAAGGGCAAAAACGCATTACAACTTTTGGGGTACCAAAACTTTACACATTTCCTGTAAACTTTGAGGAATGACATCGCGTCGTTCATTATTGTTGTATGGTAGTGGGTTCAAATACGTGGTTTACTGTTATCGTCTTTAAATATCAAGCAATTCCGCACCTGTAAATATTAACGGTCTTATTCATAATGAGTTATCGGAGCTTTATAAGGCCGATAATAGGAGCTGGTTAAGAAATGTTATTCGTAATGGCTCAATAGAGATAAAACGCTCAATATTTTTTAACAAGCTTCTATTAACGCCCTTATAAAGCTCCCATAACTCATTATGAATAAGACCGTAAAAGTGTATCGATGTTTTATAGAACCAGTCGATCTCAATATGTGATATTTCTTGCTAATGTAAAAGCGTCGTTATTCATTGTGAATCATCGTTAATCGATAATTAACAATGAATACACATTCAAAGTTAATGTCAGAGGTGTATGCCATTTAGGTTTCGAACATACGACTTTCGTCTTGACAGTCCGTACCGCAACCAACTAGGCTATCGCTGCTATATATTTAACTAGCTGTTGCTCGCGGCTCCGCCCGCGTGGAGGTCATGTTTGAGACAAAAAGTATACACTACAAAATACCAATTTTCATGCATTAAACTTCAAAAATGAAGGATTTTCATACAAACTTTCATTCCCTATTTTACCCCCTTAGGGGCGGAATTTACAAAAATCCTGAAACATATATTTTTTATTTTTAACTAAAATGCCAAATACTAATTTTTATGAATTTAACTTCAAAAATGACGGATTTTCATACAAACTTTCATCCCCTATTTTACCCCCTTAGGGGTGGTATTTCCAAAAACCCTTCCTTAGTGGATGCCTACGTGATAAAAGGTACCTACTGTCAAAATTTCAAGTCTCTAACCCTAGCCGTTTAGGCTGTGCGTTGATCGATCAGTCAGTCAGTCAGTCAGTCAGTCAGTTTCTTCTTTTATATATACAGATTATGTTACTAAATACATTTTACCTTGTTACAGATTTCCCAGCCGCCACACAGGGGAACAAAGAATCAGGTTAATATTAAAATCAAACACCCTGCTTCTGAGTCGGATATAAGCAAAAGTCTTTTTCTGGTATAAAAAAGTACACCGACTTCAATAAAAAACACATGCGTCCCTATAAAATTTGAGGGTTTGCACTCGATTTTTCTGGGGTCCCATCATCAGATCATGACTTGGTGCCAATGGGATCACCTGGGAAGTATACCTTTTTAAACAAAAAAAGAATTTCTCGAATCGGTCCAGGCGTCTTCGAATAATAGGGGAACATACTTACAGAAAAAAAAGATTCCGATGAATTGAGAACCTCCTCTGTTTTTTGAAGTTGGTTAAAAATAATGATAACTGATTTAGATTGGTAGAGTTTCTAGCCCGTCTAATTAAACTGCATTACTAGGGGTAAAGTAAAGATTGACTGAATCTAAATATTGTACAGCATTCCATGGATTAAATAAATATTTTGATTCGATTTAAATGAATAATATAATAATAAAAATAAAATAATAAAATTTATTTATTTGCAAAAATACACACAGTGGTAGTACATAAACAATAGTAGACTTAAATTAAGGTACATTTTAAATTACTGCGAGCTTAATAATATGGGAGCACCTGTAGCTGAACTAGGAAGAACCTGTATTTCAGCTTACAGCGCTATTCCCCTATGGAAATGTTCTGGTAATACTAAAATGGATACTATAATATTTTACTATTTTTGCAATATGTGTGTAGGTGTCCTCTTTTGTGTATAATGATAGTGTATGTGTGTGTGTAAGAGGGTGTGTAAACGATAAACATAATGTATCTTCTATCAATAGTGTATTAGGTCCAAGACCTGTAACCTAAAATAAAAGGTAAAAGGTTTAGCACATGACTTTAAGAATTTTCTCCGTTTCTTCGTATGATAATTTTTGTAAATATTGGAAAAGTTTTAATTTACACATTGTTTTATTTTGTGGATATATGTTAGTTATTTTATTTATTTTATTATATGTGTGTGGCCCTAAGAATGGGAAGAATCTATGAAAAAATTTTGTATTACCAGGAGGTTCTGCACACACTGTATAACTCCTCCGTTTATCTAGCAGTTTTGGATCAAAGTATAGTTGACTATGCTGTTTAAGAATGATACCCATCAAAAATAATTGTCGAACCGTCAGCACTTCACATTCCTTGTAGAGTAAAGAGGTTGAGTAAAGCATTGGCCTAAAAGTCATGACTTTAAGAATAGCTCTCTGTGCGATTTCAATGGTCTTTATTGTAGTTTTCGATGTTCCTCCCCAAGTTGTTATGCAGTAAGTTAGCAATGACTGACATAGAGCAAAATATATCTGTTTCAGCAGTATTGGATCAGCCACATGTCGAAGGTTTTTAAAAACGACAATGAGTTTGCGTACTCTTCCACATAAGATTTTAATGTGCTCCTTAAAGTTCAAATTGTTGTCAATAGTGACGCCTAAGTATTTTATTCGAGTTACACATTGTAATGGTTTACATGGACAAGTGATTTGTGTATAACAACAGTCGTGTGGCGTTATATTTAAATTATGTCTGGGGACCTGACTCGGACTAATACTGAAACAGACATATTTGGTTTTGTCTATATTTAAAGTCAGTGAGTTGTCTTTTAGCCATTTTCTAACTGTATCAAAACCCTTTTGGGAAGCATCAAACACCTCTTCCCAAGTTTCGGCGGAAAAAAGGAGAGCAGTATCGTCTGCGTATGAGATAATTTCGCCTTTTGGTATCTTGAGGGAAGTTAAGTCGTTAATGTAAGTCAAAAACAGTGTGGGTCCTAAGATGCTTCCCTGAGGAACTCCATAATTAAGTGGTAGATCATTGCTAACCAAATTTCCTATTCGTACGCATTGATGTCTATCAGTAAGGTAATTTTCGAATAGTTTTAGTTGAGTTCCTCTGATTCCAAGTTTTTCTAATTTTTTTACCAAAATGGGCACAGATATCGTGTCGAAGGCTTTTGCTAAGTCCAGAAAAATACATAAACATTTTTTTTGTTATCTAAATTGGTAATTATAGACTTGATGAGTTTGTTCACAGCTTCTTCCGTCGATTTACCACTCCTAAAACCGAACTGATTATGCGATAGTAACTTACATTTTTCTAAGTAATTAATCAATCTATTATTGATTATTTTCTCTAAAATTTTTGAAAGTGAAGGGAGTATAGCTATCGGCCTATAGTTGCTGATACAACTTCGATCTCCATTTTTATATATTGGGCGTACTTCTGATTTTTTTAAATCTGTTGGGAATTTGCCAACATTGAAACAAAAATTAAAGATAAAAGTAAGAGGGACAATCAAAATTTCTTTATATTTTTTTAAAAATTTGTTACTTATCTTGTCCCATCCAATTGAGCATTCTGTTTTCAAGCCGCTAATAAGATTTCTGATCTCGCTTTCATCTGTTTCTTCTAGCACAAAAGATTTTAAGGTTGAAGTGATATTATACTCATGTAAGATGTGGTCATGAAATTGTTTAACATTAATCTTTTCAGCCAATGATTTACCAACATTCACAAAATAGTTATTAATTTCGTTTAGCGCTGATTGCGGAGAATGCGACTGTGAAAACAACTCTTTAGAGTAACTAACAGTATTTGTCGTGTTTGTGATTTCCTTAATAACTTTCCATAATTTTTTATTGTCTCCTTTAGCTGCTTGAATTTGATTTTTTTCGTATGATCTCTTTACTTTTTTTAATGTTGCATTACAAAAATTTCTGTATCTTGTATATATGATTTTTGACGTATGATTATCTGGCGATGACTTTGATTTTTTGTGCAATCTATCTCTATTTCTAATACAGCGTAATAGCCCAGGCGTGATCCAAGGTTTAATAATTTTGTGACGTTTCGGCAAAGTTATAGTTTTACTATTCATATTTATGGCAAATTGTAATTTTTTAATGAGATGGTTTAGAGCCTCGTTAGGATTTTGTGATTCATAAATTTGATTAAACTCCATTTTTTCCATATCTTTTTTTAGCGTTTCTTCGTTTACTACAGTAATGTCACTTGTTGCATAAATTCGTGGCTGTTTGCATTTCATGTTAGTTATCACCGGATAGTGATCTGTCAAGGTATTGCATGGGACGATAGTGAGTGTAGGAAATTTAGTCTTTAATAATATATGATCAAGACACGTTTCACTTTCCGGTCGGGTAATAAGATAATGTGCTGGTAGAAGCCCATGTGTCGCTGCAAGTGTAAGATATCGTTCTCCATGGAATGTAATTTTATTATGGTTAATTGGGATATTAATGTCCCCAATTACCATCACGTTTCTAAAATGGTTATATTTATTTAAAACAGCGTCTAGAGATGATAGAAACGGATCAATATTGTTGTAAGATGGGGATCTATATATTGCAATTATGGCTGTACTAAGATTACTAAGGGTAGCTACAAGGCAATTTCCTTCTTGAAAGGGAGGTTCCTCAAAAGATAAGTTTAACAACTCTCTATGGTATACTACGACCCCATCATTCTGTTTATTATTATTTTTTGTAGCACAATAACGATAACCCTGTAAGGTAGGAATTTGATCAGTGTATAGAAGCCAACACTCGGTTAATATTAGGATGTCAATATCTACTGTAAATCTGGACAACTGAACTTCTAAACCAGCAAGATTACAGTTTATGCTACGAATATTCTGTGTCATAACTGTTAGACTATTTTTTGCTGATGATATGATCTCATTACAATTTTCAATATCTGTCGCTGCAATAGATGTAAATATATTTACTTCATCAATATCTGATGATAAATCCTTTAAATTACCAAAAGTAAAAATAAATAAAAGTATATATGTCTAAATAAATTTTTGAATGAAAATTTCATTAACTCTATAAAGCCGTTGTTGTAAACAACAACGACAATAGTAGCCATGTAATATGATATAACAAAATAACTTACTTTAGAAACAATAGTACATTCAAAGACATGTGAAAAATTGTATAATATTAAATTAATAAGTATGTCAATCTTATTGTGTATACAACTATTGTGTGCTTGATTATAAATATCGTTGGTTATAATAAGGAAATATGTATAAAAAAAGTATTTTAGTAAGGTTTTTTTGAAAAGTGTACGAAGTATGCGAATAGCGTTTACTCGTGGCTCTGTTTAGAAAATACTTTTTCAATTTTTTTTTAAATAACATACATACTCACTCCTGTAATCCCCGAAGGAGTAGGCAGAAATGCAACCAGTGCACCTTAATTTCGCCGAGCGTAGTACCGGGCACAATTCCAGACTCTGGGCTGGTACTAAGTATTTTTGCGTAGAAAAACCCAATATCACTTTACCCGATCAGGGGATCGAACCCTAGAACTCAGCACAGTCGTACCGCGCACGCCAATACAAGCCACCGAGGCAGTCTTGACTTTACATCTTCAAAATTTATATAAAAATATATCTGCCAACCCTTTAAGAATTCACCGAGTTAAACACCAAGTTTTTGCCTCCTTTAGGGCTGTGTTTGTAACGAAAATTTCATTACGCTACCCGGCCACTAATTATACAGCAGTAGTGATGCGAATGTGTCGATAAGTTGTTATAGTAATCTATACTATGTATGAAAGATTTGTAGGTAAGTATGTTTGTAACGAATTGGCTCAAAAAGTACTGGAGCGATTTTAAAAATTCTTTCACCATTTGAATGCTACATTATTACTGATTAATATAAGCTATTTTAATTGCAAGAAAAAATAAGGATCTCTACTAAAACTACAATAATGTTACCCAAGGTGTAAAAAAATGTGTGAAAATAACCTCCACGCGGGTGGAGCCGCGAGCAACAGCTAGTAATAATATAATACTAGCCCTGTCATAAACATTGTCCCACTGCTCACGGGCCTCCTATACTAATGAGGTCAGGCCTTAGTCCACCGCGCTATCCTGCTGGTAGACATCACATACATTGAAATAAAACAATATTTTACGGATTCTATCGCGGTTTATTTAACTTTTTATCCCGACGTTTCGAAAGCTTTACAGCCTTCATGGTCACGGGGCGGACTGAGTTGTATGTCGTCACGCAAGTATAGTGCAATGTTTCTACCCTCCATATAGTTATTTTATGTAGGAATCGGTGTTCTTTGGCAAGGATATGTGGTTTGTCAAACCGAAGATAATGATTGGAGCCTTCTTCAGAATGTTCAGCAACTGCAGACTTTGTGGAGCGTCGGTGTTTGACGTCAGCTATGTGTTCTTTTACGCGGGTCCCTATGTTTCTTTTTGTTTGACCGATATATGAGAGCCCACAGCCACAATCTATTTTATATACGCCCGGTTCTTGCAACCGATCTAAACCGCGATAGAATCCGTAAAAATTAGTTTTATTTCAATGTATAACATTCGCGTAAACATAAGAAACCATTAGACATCACATACCTTTGAACCTATACCCTATACCTTCGTACGAGAATTCTCAGGTATGCAGATTTTCTCAATGTTGTCCGTCACCGTTAAAGCAAGCGATAATTAAAAATGAATACACGCGTAACTTTATGCTACGTGTGGTTTAGTAGAGACTGAAGTTAAAACTCGTTAGAGAGACATCTTATTGATAAATATTTTGAATTCAATACCAAAACGATCGTTTATTTTTATATCATAGTCCGACAAACGAGCCAGTGGGTCACCTGGTTAAGTGATCTCCACCGCCCATGAACATCCACAATACCAAAAGTGTCATGTATGCCGGCCTTAAAGGACAGGAATAGGGATTAGGGAAGGGGGAATCTGGGCTTCCGGATTTCTCACTTACCATACGAAACGCGACAGTAAACTGTCACTTTAGGTTAGTTTTCTGTGAGACAGTGGTACTACCCCGGTCGAGCCGGCCCATTCATGCTGTAGACAAATACCACCATACCACTTCAAAAATCGTTCTATGGCCTATATATGAAGTAAGTAACAATATATATAAACTACATTGTCAGAAAGCAATTCCAGATTCCCCCTTCCCTTCCCTAATCCCTATTCCTGTCCTTTAAGGCCGACAGCGCATACGTGATACTTTCGGTATTGTGGATGTTCATGGGCGGTGGAGATCACTTAACATCAAGTGACCCACTGGCTCGTTTGTCGGACTATACTATAAAAAAAAAAAAAAAAGCTCTCTCGAAAGTGACTTTGTTAAATAAACTTCGGCATATTGAACTTTGCAAAGTTTACTCAAGAATGCTCGTTAGACGCAGTTTATTTTCGCAAAATGATATCATTCTATTGGAAACATTTTAAATATTACTTTTAAAGGATATTGAACGTTAAAAACAAATTTGAAAATAATTTTTATTCGAACTCACTAGGTAACTATATTGTTAATTTTGTACTTAGAAAAGTCATTCACCTCCACTTTTCGGCGAATTTATTACAGTCCTATAATATGATAGGGGGCGAGCTTATCGCCATTCTGGAAACAATTCCAGACACCAGGCTGATACTGAGTATTTCTAAATACAAAAACACAATATCACTTCACCCGACCCGGGGATCAAACCCGAGACACAGCTTTCTCAATTCCCATCACTACATTCTCTTACCACAAAGTTTCGTCACACACATATTTTGTTATTTATCACCATCTTTTTGAAACATTACATAAAATATTATTAAAATTAAATAAGTTTATTTCAAAAAACAAAAAATGCATGTAGTGTCGACGAGCGCCCTGTGGAATGGGGGCATTTTGAGAATTCTACCACGGTAACCCCTGCCTGTCGTATGAGGCGACTAATTGGGGCCATCGGGGGTCGCGGGTGCGCAGCGGGGGGCTGTCAGCCTGTATCGATGCACTCCCAAATTGGGAGCATCGTGCGACCCCGAGATGGACGGCAGCGCGGGTGGTAAGGCCTCGTTCGTTGTCGTTGTTCGGTGCGCGGGGGCTCCTTAGCCTCCCATGGAGATGAGCTAGTACGCAGCACCGCGCAGGGGCGATTCCGGCTGCAATTCTAGCACTCCTTAGAATACCCCGGGATCGCTCCGTAACCGCCGAAGAAGGCCACCGCGGGGTTTTAGCTGGTAGTGTCGGGTGGGGTGTACAGCGGCAGCACGGATGGCCATCATCTGGGCGAGGGGGATGCTGGGTCGTAAGACCGGCTAGTCCAGCATACCCGTTTTATTTTCATTCCGCTTCCCCCCGGAGCGGGCGGCAGTAATAAAACGCTTTCCCCGCGACAACAAAAAACAATGTAGTGTCGACGAGAAAACCTCATTTTATCAAAGCTACATTATTAAGTTAATTTACCATAAAAAAATTGTTAGACCGGTCCCAAAAACAAACCATTTAAAATCAATTTAAGATAAGTCACGAAAATCACTTTAAGGAATCTGGGCCTCCGGATATCTCACTTACCATACGAAACGCGACAGTAAACTGTCACTTTACCAAATTTATCATTATAATTAATCAAAACATGTTAACTTTTCACTTTTTGCTTAAATAATTGATAGTTTTCAAATAAAATATAGATTTTGTTGAGTATACTTACCAGTTTACTTTAGTTCAGTGACGTAGCAATAGCTTTTACATGGTGGGGGTCCGCGGGTAAAAGCTAAAAATCTAACCGCTCAAATCATAGTTATTTAAAAATTACTTAAACATAGAATGGGAAAACGCTAGTTAATAAAAAATAGGTACTGTGGCTTATTACCATGTTGAGATGTTAGGACTCAGGTACTTATGGTACATCTTATGAGACTACTTAAGACACGTTCGTATTTTTATAAATAAATGTGCCCTGAAAAAAAATTAGCGTTGTTTTACCAACTGGTAGAACAAGGCTCATTTTTACCGCTTTAATCAACTGATTAAAGCGGTAAAAAGTACACGAAAAAATTTAAACTAGGCTCAAAAGTCGTATATGCATATAGCTCAATATCACAAAAATGTACACTTAAATCAAATAGCTTATTCAATCCTATCAATATTCCGCGATTTTTTATAATGTCGTATGCTAAGGGGGGTGTCCGGACCCCCTGAACCCCCGCCCCCCCCCCTTATATACGCCCATGCTTTAGTTTATTGTATATTATAGTTTATTGTATAGTAGCAGCGATAGCCTAGTTGGTTGCGGTACGGACTGTCAAGACGAAAGTCGTAGGTTCGAAACCCAAGTGGCATACACCTCTGACTTTTCTAAAGTTATGTGTGTATTAAAATGTTAATTATCGCTTGCTTTAACGGTGAAGGAAAACATCGTGAGGAAACCTGCATATCTGAGAGTTTTTCGAAGGTATGAGAAGTCTGCCAACCCGCATTAGGCCAGCGTGGTAGACTAAGGCCTAACCCCTCTCATTAGTAGAGGAGGCCCGTGCCCAGCAGTGGGACAATGTTTATACAGGGCTAGTATTATTTATTATTATTATATATTATAATCAAGAAATATAACTATTGATAATCATAATCATAATCATTATCATAATCATAATCATAATCGATTTATTGGTAAAGCACATTTACACTTCTGTTTTTTTTAATACATTTCAAATTAAATATAAATATTAAGACTTAAATAAATTAAAATAATTAGATCTAACGGATCAGCCAGTAGATCTACTGGCTGACTCGCTTGATCTCTAATACAATATACATTCAAATACATCATTTAATAATTATCATTTCTATCTATGTCAATCAAAATACATTATGGAATGTGTGAATTAATAAAATCATCTACATCATAGAATGTCTTCTCGATGAAAAATTTAGATTATATAATATTTGTTTGAGCATTATGTGAATGTCTACAGGACGAAATTAAACTTTTTGATGAAAATCAATCTTGCCGTCTAGCCGCTTTTATTCTCCATCTGTATATATAAAAGAAGAAACTGACTGACTGACTGACTGACTGACTGACTGACTGACTGACTGATCGATCAACGCACAGCCTAAACGGCTGGGGTTAGAGACTTGAAATTTTGACAGTAGGTACCTTTTATCACGTAGGCATCCACTAAGGAAGGGTTTTTGGAAATACCACCCCTAAGGGGGTAAAATAGGGGATGAAAGTTTGTATGAAAATCCGTCATTTTTTCATTAAATTCATGAAAATTAGTATTTGGCATTTTAGTTAAAAATAAAAAATATATGTTTCAGGATTTTTGGAAATTCCGCCCCAAAGGGGGTAAAATAGGGGAAGAAAGTTTGTATGAAAATCTGTAATTTTTGCAGTTAAACGCATGAAATTTGGTATTTGACCTTACAGTTAAAAATTAAAAACACATATTTCAGGGTTTTTTGGAAATTCCACCCCTAAGGGGGTTAAATAGGGTAAGAAAGTTTGTATGAAAATCCTTCATTTTTGAAGTTAAATGCATGAAAATCGGTATTTTGTAATGTATACTTTTTGTCTCAAATATGACCTCCACGCGGGCGGAGCCGCGAGCAACAACTAGTATATATATAAAAGAAGAAACTGACTGACTGACTGACTGACTGACTGATCGATCAACGCACAGCCTAAACGGCTGGGGTTAGAGACTTGAAATTTTGACAGTAGGTACCTTTTATCACGTAGGCATCCACTAAGGAAGGGTTTTTGGAAATACCACCCCTAAGGGGGTAAAATAGGGGACGAAAGTTTGTATGAAAATCCGTCATTTTTGAAGATAAATTCATGAAAATTAGTATTTGGCATTTTAGTTAAAAATAAAAAATATACGTTTCAGGATTTTTGGAAATTCCGCCCCTAAGGGGGTAAAATAGGGAATGAAAGTTTGTATGAAAATCCTTCATTTTTGAAGTTAAATGCATGAAAATTGGAGTTTTGTAGTGTATACTTTTTGTCTCAAACATGACCTCCACGCGGGCGGAGCCGCGAGCAACAGCTAGTATGTAATAACGACCAGTCGATATTAGTCATGCTCTCGCAATAAAGTGAATCTGTCCGACTTGAATCTTGAATCGATTCTATGTTTCAAATCGATCTTAAATCAATATTTTATTTCGAAAAAAAGAAAAAACTTTTCTATTTATCTATTTTAAATCGCCATGTATATGTGTACGTACCTTCCGTAATTAAAAATTGATAAAGAAACAATATCCTGTACTTCATATTTTGTACCCAAGAATGTGCTAAAGGTTTCCTAAGTTTACGTAAATATTACTCATCGAAACAAAATTACTTTAACGGATTAACGCAGTATATTTTTTAACCGACTTCCTAAAAGGAGGAGGTTAACAATTCGTCGGAATCTTTTTTTTTATGTATGTTACCCGATTACTCGAAGACGCCTAGACCAGTTCGAGAAATTCTTTTTTTGTTTAATAGGTGTACTTCTCAGGTGGTCCCATTGGCACCAAGTCAGGATCTGATGATGGTATCTCAGAAAAATCGAGGGCAACCCTCAAATTTTATAGGGACGCATAATTTGTTTTTTATTGAAGTCGGTGTACTTTTTATGAATTAAATAACTTTTTATAATTTTTAGTTCCAACGTTTCGAAAACTTACAACCTTTATGGTCACGGGGCGAACTGATTTTAATTCAGCACGAAAACATAATGTAAGATAATCTTCAATTAAGTTGATTTATAAATATACTAACAATAATACACTACAAGATAATAACAATAAATGTATTGTTTTAATATTTTGTTTTGATTTACTAGATGCTACTAGCTTACTAGATGTTGCCCGCGGCTCCGCCCGCGTGGAGGTTATTTTTGGAAGAAAATATATACAATCCATGGATCTTAATCTATTACACCTTTCTATATTTTGATACCCCATAGAAAGCGTGCATTTTTCCGGGATAAAAAGTGGCCTATGTCATTTTCTGGTCCGTAAACTGCCACTATGGAAAAAACCATGTCGATACCTTGCTCTGTGAAAAACTAAACTATCCCACAGGAACAGTGCATTTTCTCGGGATAAAAGCCTAAGTGCTATTCCAGACTATAATTTATCTCTGTATATATATTATATTATTACTAGCTTTTGCCCGCGTAGTAGTTATTTTTGAAGTATTTCTTAAGTTATTACATATTTCTATATTTTGCTATCCCATAGAAACGATGCATTTTCCGGGATAAGAAAGCGTCTATGTTATTCTCAAACCCCTCAACAAACACTTACTTACAAAGAGACTTACATTTTATAGTATTAGTGTGGATTAGCATGGCTATACCTTTAGGGATGATTTTGCAAATTTAGAAATTATGGATTTCCCATACAAATTTTAGAGAAAAAAGATAGCCTATGTCCTTCTCCGGGATATAATCTATCTCCTTGCCAAATTTCATCACAATCCAGTCAGCCGTTTAGTCGTGAAAAGGTAACAAACAAACAAACAGAGTTACTTTCGCATTTATAGTATTAGTATGCATTAGTGTAGCTATAACTTTAGGGATGATTTAGCAAAAAATGTGAAACACGTATTTCTTATATCCTACCAAAAGCCTGAATATGAATTTTCAGATCCCTAACTTGAGGAATTATGGATATGCCATACCAATTTTGAACTCCTATTTGACCCCTTTCAAGGTTGTTTTTTGAGAAATAAGATAGCCTATGTCCTTCTCCGGGATATAATCTATCTCCTTGCCAAATTTCATCACAATCCGGTCAGCCGTTTAGTCGTGAAAAGGTAACAAACATCCATCCATCCATCCAAACATTCCTATTTATAATATTAGAAGGAAATTATATGACCAAATTAACACAACAACTAAGTTATGTCATCTATGTAGAGTACCTTCCACCATAGAGTCGCGGATAAAAGTTTCTGCGCTTACCCCATTCCTTTTCACATGGAGCTTTTTAAGCCGCGTATCCATTTCACTGCCTTTGATACTGCACGTCGTAGTTCTATTCTGCTTTTAGTCTTTTAGGTATTAATGAATGCAGTTTTTAATGCCTTTTTCGTATGATGCGCGAAGTGGACTGAATTAGGAATCGATTTTGGCGTGCAAGGGGTTTATGTAACAAATTAGGTTAAATTGACATGACAATCGCATTTTATGCGTGCCCAATTGTGGGCATTTGTAGTGGCACAGTAAAGGAAAATATAGTGAAGAACACAGCAGGCTGGCATGATTGTAGCGAGGGATAGATTATCACTCGCTACTTGATACTATAACTGGACGGCACTGCACTTACCATCAGGTGCAGTGTGGTCACTTTGCCATGCCACGAAAAAAAAAAACCTATTGTGAATTCTCATAAGAATAGGGTATTTACCCATGTTAAATTTTATACATCATTCAATGTGGAAACGAATTTAATACGCAAAAGAAACAATTTTGAAAAAATATAATCAAATTGCTTGAAAAATGAGGTCATAATATTTATTTTGAATATTGGTATGAGCAAAATTGGTTGCGTAGTGGGAACATATCACTAACTCCCTCGCACAACAGCCATTTTGAGAGGTGACGTCACGGATCATATTGTGCACACTTTTACTGTCATTTGACAACTACCCCTTCCAACAGATTTGAATAGAGTCCGATTTAGTTATTTTTGTTCGAATTTATAAAATTCTTTCGATAATAGGTTTTAGGTAATGTAACTTGTTGATTAACTACCCTATTTCAATATGTGTGAAGTCTATAAACCAACATTACTGCGTGGTGGGTTAAGGCCTAACCCCGTTCATTAGTAGAGGAAGCCAGTGTTCAGCATTGCTACAAAATACAAATTTAATACAAGGCTGATATAAAATTATAACAATATATTTGTCTGCGGGCATGTCCACAGGGTGAGTCTGTGAGAGTGTTTACACGTCCCTCTCCGATCACCAGATATTGTCAAGATCGTACGATAGTTCGGTAGTAAAACTCAAAATTAACACTTCAGACTTCAGAGTTTATTAAACTACTGCCAGTCAGGAATGCAGTCATCCATGGAGAAGAATCTGGCAACAAACTCTCATGGTTGCTCTTTTAAACACAGCACAATCTAGGTTACTATATATAATAATACTAGCCCTGTATTAAACATTGTCCCACTGCTGGGCACGGGCCTCCTCTACTAATGAGAGGGGTTAGGCCTTAGGCCTTAGTTACTATAACTGATTCTAATTACAGTTTTACAACACGTTAACTTATTACTTTAAACAGTATTTCGGCATTACGACCTCTAAGTTACTAGCTATTAAAGATTGAATGTGGAATTCCTCTACAAATGACAAGGTGCACGATTTTATTGTGATAGTTTCTATTGTCTGCCTCGGTGACGTAGTTGTAATTGCGCATGCGTTGCGATTGCTGTGCTGAGGTCTCGGGTTCGATCCCCGGGTCGGGTAAAGTGATATTGGGTTTTTCTACCTAGAAATACTCAGTATTAACCCGGAGTCTGGAATGGTACCCGGTGTGGCGATAGGCTCGGCCCCTATCACATTATGGGACCGAAATTCGGCGAAAAGTGGGTGTACTGGTTGCACCTCTGCCTACCCCTTCGGGAATTACAGGCGTAAGTGTATATGTATGTATGTATAGTTTCTATTGTGCCCCACTCTGTGCGCGAGATCATCCGATAAAATACTTCAACCCACCCTCAAAATAGCAAAACAAGTGACGGTACAGACATTTTACAATAAAACGAGTTATTTAAAAGTTCAATTGAGTATCCGTTTCCATGTTGCTCCGACATATTTTATATTAAATACCATTTTTACCAAACAATATAACAACGTCAAAAAAAGACCACTGTCCCATGTAAATAAATCGGAAATATAAACAAAAAATCCTCGGATGGTATTTTTTCCAACAAATTATTACAGTATTCAAAGAAAGAGGGTCACGCCCGGAGGGTCCGCTACCGCTGGACCTCTGTTTGTATTTCATTACCCTCTCGCCGAGTACTCGAGCTGTATCATATTAAAACAATACCCGATTTATTAAAAAATAATATTTTCATTTTGGACCTGGGCTGGACTAATAAAATTATCAGATATGAAATTAGTTATTGTCCGCAGCTCCGCCTGTGGCAGTTATTTTAACCGACTTCAAAAAAGGAGGAGGTTAACAATTCGTCGGAATCTTTTTTATTTATATATGTTACCCGATTACTCGAAGACGCCTGGACCGATTCGAGAAATTCTTTTTTTGTTTGAAAGGGTATACTTTCCAGGTGGTCCCATTGGCACCAAGTCAGGATCTGATGATGGGATCTCAGAAAAATCAAGGGCAACCCTCAAATTTTATAGTGACGCATAATTTGTTTTTTATTGAAGTCGGTGTACTTTTTATGTATTAAAAAAACTTTTACTTATTGAAAGGTATAAAACTCATGTAGGCATCTTAAGCTATCATAATATATATATCATAAGCTAACATCTTTCGGCACAGCAAAGTGACCAAACTGCACCTGATGGTAAGCGCAGTGCGGTCCAGTGTTTCGAATAGGGAGAGACAATCTATCCCCTGCTACTCAACACAATCATGCCGGCCTGCTTCTTCACACTACGCCAAGGGCAAGAAGGTGAAGAAGCGGTCGAGGGTCTATTGTCAGATTACACAAGGCCGCAAAAAGGTCATACATAGTACGGAACCGAGCATTTATTGATGATGCATGATTCTCTAATCCTTAAACAACCACTATGCAAAAAATCCTGCCGATCCCTTGCTCTGTGAAAAACAAAAATCACGCGGATACCGTATATTTTCCAGAATAAACAGTTGCCTATATGCTATTCCAGACTATTATCTCTCTCCGTTCAGACGTTCCGCCGTGATTGAGTTACAAACATACATACGAGTGCATTCGCA
The DNA here is from genome assembly GCA_905220505.1 of Laothoe populi. NCBI lineage: Eukaryota > Metazoa > Arthropoda > Insecta > Lepidoptera > Sphingidae > Laothoe > Laothoe populi. The sequence goes on from HG992174.1 coordinate 1,928,018, forward strand.
TTCAGTAAGATAAGGTATACAAGATGTAAAGACTGAGGTGCAGTACACGCTTTGACACTTGCTGTGGAGACAGGAGCTGACCAACTCTTCACAGAAGTCTCAGAGCGCGAGAGCAGTGCGAGATAGAGGTGCAAAATAGATAGCACCCGGATAGCGACCACCGTACACAGGTTGTTAAACCCGCCATAGTGGCACACGCAAGTGTGTCGCGTTCCGGGATCAGCGTATATCCGTTTTTGTCGAAGGTGTAGAGTTGGGGTATGATGTTTGGCCGTGTTGCGACCTTCTGAGTACTCTGACACTAGACCCTCGACCGCTTCCTCTCCTTCTTAACCGTGGCGTAGTGTGAAGAAGCTTCACAGCAGGCTGGCATGATTGTGTTGAGTAAGCGAGGGATAGATTGTTTTTCGCTACTTGATACTCTAAATGGAGGGCACCGCGCATTAGGTGCAGTGTCACTTTGGCTTGCCAGGATAAAAAAATAATAGGCGGTACTCGCTACGAAGGCACGTAACCTAGTATTTTAAGCCAGTGCTCATTATTCGAGGGCAAAAAGTCATCAAAGGTCTAATGAACGCTTTTTAACATCCCCTGGAATGTGCGCTCTCGGGGAAATGTACCGTCAACAAAATGCGAGGCCAATTTCCGAACAGCGTTAGCGAAAAAATCAAGTCATTTATTATTCGCCTTTTTTATATCATACGTTGTGCCTTGGTTAAACAGTACAAGGTAGCGAACGTACTGTACTCTAGCTACTATATTATGCGAGTTACTGTCTTAGGCGAGTAGACCAGCAGCTGACAACAAAGCTTTTTTTAAAAAAAAAATGCATCACACTCCACCTGATGGTAACCTGTGCCGTCCAATTAGAGTATCAAGTAGCGAGAGACAATCTATCCCTCGCTACTCAAAACCATCATGCCGGCCTGCTGTGTAACTTCACACTACGACTAAAGGACCCGGGATTCCAGGAAGGAGGGAACACGGTAGCTGGCAAACTGTTCCACAGCTAGAGCTTTAAGCACAAAGCTATTTGCATCTTACTACAATGTCACTGGTATCATTGCGTGACTGGCCAAGGCGGTGGTTTTTTTTCTTTGCTGGTGGTAGGATATTCATATCCGCCCGGATAGCGACCACCGTACACAGGGTGTAAAACCCGCCATAGTGGCACACGCAAGTGTGTCGCGTTCCGGGATCAGCCAGTGTACATCCGGTTTTTGTCGGGGGTCTAGAGTTGGGTGGTACGTTGTTTGGCCGTTTTGCGGCCTTCTGGAGTACTCTGACAATAGACCCTCGACCTCTTCTTCACCTTCTTGCCCATGGCGTAGTGTGAAGAAGCAGGCCGGCATAATTGTGTTGAGTAGCGGGGGATAGATTGTCTCTCGCTACTCGATACTCTAATTGGACCGCACTGCGCTTACCATCAGGTGCAGTGTGGTCACTTTGCCGTGTCAGTATAAAAAAAAAGGCGGATCCACTGTTGATATACAAGTTACCGATGGAAGGCAGCTCAGCTCAGCAGCTGTTCTTTGGCAAGGTTAACACCAATTCCTACCTAGGAAGATTCGCGAGGCTATTGAAATTTAAAAAAATCCAAATTTAAATAGAAGAGATGATTGGAAGCTGGCACCCGCCTGGGATCCAGTTATACATTTAATTAAATCGGAACCCAAAAGGCTAACTGTCAGACCTCAAGACACTGTGAGCTTTATCGAACTACAACAAATATAATTTAAAATCTACTATATGGAGGGTAGAAACATTGCATTATACTTCTGTGACGTCATTCAGCTCAGTCCGCCTCGTGACCTTGAAAGCTGTACGTGGTTACACCTCTGCCTACCCGTTAGGTGATTACAGGCGTGAGTGTATATGTATGTATGTAATAAATTTCATTTTTGTTCTTATAAGAAGCTCGATAACCGCTTAGATCCATCTTAATAGAACATTGCAGCCATTGTTATCACATCAGTCAACTAAAGATCTAATCGGCTAGACCTACTCGTCAACCACGGAGCTAGCCCTATTTCCATCACAACCGAACTAAGCCTTAAAAATCACCACAAATCCAACAATCCTTTAGCTGAACAAATACTTTTTTGCTGCCCGTACGTAGCAGATGCCATTTGGCGTAAAAAGGGTACCCACATTAAATATAATTTGGCGCTTTGGAAAGCTCCGCCCAGATACATGACTACGCCGTAGTAGGTGCTACGCTCGTAGATGGTGCTACGCCGCTACGAGATTCAATTTTCGTACATTTTTGAGTAATGAAACGGGTTTGTTCGGTATTAGTTGGGATTATATGATGTTGGAAAATGGAATTTTATGAAGTTTTCTTTCGCATTTATTTCAAATACAAGAGAGCGGCGAAGGTTCCAAAAAATGTTGTAAATAAAGTTCGTATTTTCTATTAAGACGCTCATTATCATCTTTAACCCATAGGACACACTTCAGTTCCATCTACTTTCATTAATCTCATGCAGTCACGTCGGTTCAGAGAACTCCTAACCTGTAGTACTTCATTGAATGTCATCACCTATTTGGCTGACATAATTTCGGGCGCTCATCCTCTCACAAATCAAATAAAATATTTATTGAATCTATGAAATGTTATACATCATTTAGATTCGGTAAGTTTTTTACTCTACCGCCAGTTCGGAATGCAGTTTCGCTAAAGAAGAACGGGCAAGAAACTCTAGCGTCGCTCTTTTCACACCGATTAACAATATTTGGTCATACAATTAGTAAATGATTTCAGTTTAATTACATTAGAGCAGCTCAATGTATGTTCAGTTGCCTTATTGCAATATTGTGAATAAAAATCATTACAAGACCTAGAGCCGCACATGACCATCGCAACTTTTCCATCCATACTCGATGATAAATGCAAATCCGGTGGCGGAGTAGCAATTGCGTAGGCAGTGCGACTGCTGCGCTGAGGTCTCAAGTTCGATCCCCGGATCGTTTATAAGTGATGTATTCTTATGCTTAGGTTTTTTTTTATATTTCTGTGTTTCTCTTTTATTCATGCTGAGACCATATGTTATTAAGGATGCAATAAGTTAAATGCACCACAAATGTTTAGCTATAAGGTTAATATTGTAAACTACGTTGAGAGTCCGTAATAAATAAATAAATATTGGTTTTCTATCACGAAGTTCTCAATATTAGCCCGGAGTCTGAATTGCGCCTAGTATGACGATAGGCATAGACCAGCAGCGATAGCCTTGTTGCGGTACGAACTGCCAAGACGAAAGTCGTAGGTTCGAAAACATCGTGAGGAAATCTGCATACCTGAGAATTTTTCGAAGGTATGAGAAGTCTGCCAACCCGCATTAGGCCAGCGTGGTGGACTAAGGCCTAACCCCTCTCATTAGTAGAGGAGGCCCGTGCCCAGCAGTAGGACAATGTTTAATACAGGGCTAGTATTATTTTATGACGATAGGCTCGCCCCCTATCACAGGAAGGTAATAAGCTCGGCAAAATGTGTGTGTATTGACACCTCGGCCTACCCCTTCGAGAATTACAAGCTTGATTGTGTATGTATGTATTATAAAGTATATTAATACTTAATTCATATTGAAATATATACAATACAAAATACTACGACTGAAAGTCTTGGAGCTTTTCAGTACATTTCCGAAGCTTTAGTAGAGTATTTCTATGCAATACAATGGCCGTTTAAAAGTACCTGTAGTGGCTTATTTGCTTAAAACTTTTTGAGTTTATATTTATACTGCAATATACTTAAAAACCCAATAGTCTAGGGAGTGGTACAAGCCACTGAAAGTCGCAAGTTCGAAACCAGCCCAAATGGCATACACCTCTGACTTTTCTCAAGTTACGTGTATATTAATTGTTAATTATGTATGTTGTTAATTGTTAATTAACAAAAGAAAACATATAAACCTGCAATACCTGAGAATTCGACAGCCTCTGTGTCGCAGTTGGCGACAAGCCGGCTGTGAAACGAGAGGCCGTGGGTTCGATTCCCACACCGGGACAAATGTTTGTGTAATAGACAGATATTTGTGTCTGGGGTCTGGGTGTTGTGAGGCCGAAAGTCTCTCGTAGTCCCTGATACCCACAACACAAGACTCGTATCTTAGTGTGGGGTCGGGGCTATGTGTGTGACTGTTGGGCGTTATTTATTATTTATTTATTCTCATAAGAATTTCGAAGGTATGTGATATCTACCAACCCGCATTAGGCCAGCGTGGTGGACTAAGGCCTAACCCTACTTATAATAAGAGGAGGCCCGTGAACAGTGGGACAATGTTTAATACAGGGCTAGTATTAGTCAGTCTTAGGATAATTAGTAGTAAAATACAATGAATTAGAAGAAAGAATTACAATATGCAACTTAAATTTCTTGGTACACTAGACATTACCTGTATCCTAGGTGAACTAAATCTAAATAATGTATAACATTTTATATACATACATTATATATGTACACTCACGCCTGTAATCCTTGAACGGGTAGGCAGATGTGTAAACGAGTTCACCCAATTTTAGTCGAATTTATCCCATAATGTGATAGGGAGCGAGCCTGTCGCCGTCCCGGGCACAATTCCAGACTCTATACCGAGTATTTCTAAATAGAAAAACCCAATTTACCCGACACATGGATCGAACCCTAGACCTCAGCACAGCAGTCGTAACATGTGTTATAAAAACTGCACCACCGAGGCAGTCAATAGTCATTTTATGGATTCAATAAATATTTTAATTTTATACTAAGCTTTTTTTATTATTATTACTGTATAACAGCAATGTATTTGCTTTACTATGCTACGATAAAAAGGTCACTATAACGGAATCAAACCATGACCTTTCATTTCTCACACGCTGCGTGGCTAACAGATTTAAAAGCACACTGAGAAAGCTTTCAATAACGTCACAGTAGGGGGTCTTGTAGAGTGTTTTAGAGAAATCGTAACTAGCTAGGCGTAGTGTGAAGAAGCTACGCAGCAGGCCGGCATGATTGTGTTGAGTAGCGATGGATAGATTGTCTCTCGCTACTCGATACTCTAATTGGACGGCACTGCGCTTACTATCAGGTGAAGTGTGATCACTTTGCAGGATAGAAAAAAGCCATAGTTTCTTGCCTGAAACTGCATTCCGAACTTTTTTTTTTTTTTTTTTTTTTTTTTTTTTTTTTTTTTTTTTTTTTTTCGCGGGGAAAAGTGATTTATCACTACCGCTCCGCCGGGGGGGTGGCGGGACGGTTATGTTGGGCTCGCCGGCCTTACGACCCAGCGTTAAGCCGTCCGGGAGAGATGTTGACATCCGGACGACCGCTGGGCCGAGTCCCTAACAAATTCCCTACACCGGCAATACAAACTAAAAACCCCGCGGTGGCCCTCTTCGGCGCATAAGAGACGGTCCCGGGCTCACGGGGCGAGAAGCGCCCCATTTTCGACCGGAACCGCCCCTGCGCGGTGCCGCCTTGCGGCCCGTCTCCAAGTGGGGGGGGGCTCAGAAGCCCCCGCGCACCAAAGGACGCCCTCGGCGTCTACGGCAGCAACGAGGCCTACCACCCGTGCTGCCGTTCATCCCGGGGTCGCCCGGTGTGCCGACGAAGTATATACAAAATAAAACTATGTACTAACAAATTTTGACACACCGGAAAGGGCACTACGACAGCCCCCCGCTGCGCGCCCGCGACCCCCGATGACCCCTATTAGTCGCCTCTTACGACAGGCAGGGGATACCGTGGTGGGATTCTCCAAACGCCCCCAAACCACAGGGCGGGAGACGCCGGTCAGTCGTCAACCCGGCGCCTCCTCCGTCTCGACTGGCGGCGGGAGGGATCGGATCGTTCCCGATCCCTCCCGGCCCTGCATTCCGAACTGGTGGTAGAGTAAAAATTTACTGAATCTAAATAATTTATAACATTTCATGAATTCGATAAATATTTTGATTTTGGAGAGAGTTTTTAATCGGATAATAAAGAAAATATATGTGTTTGAAGATATGGATTTGGTGCTGTACCCTTCTGGCAAAGCGAGTGTATGCTCTTAAAAGTACGTCACATGTAGAGTTCAAGCTTCATAGTGGCTACTACTCCGGCCCGAATTAAGGGATTTGCATATTAGTCAAGTGTGAATATTATATAATATATTTTTTATGGTATAGTCCGACAAACGAGCCAGTGGGTCACTTGATGTCAAGTGATCTTCACCACCCATGAACATCCACAATACCGAAAGTATCATGTATGCGTTGTCGGCCTTAAAGGACAGGAATAGGGATTAGGGAAGGGAAGGGGGAATCTGGGCCTCCGGTTATCTCACTTACCATACGAAACGCGACAGTAAACTGTCACTTTACGTTGGTTTTCTGTGAGACAATGGGACTACCCCGGTCAAGCCGGCCCATTCATGCTGTAGAGAAATATGTCTACAGCGAAGCTCTACCACTTCCACTTCCATCTTCTAGGCAAGCGTGCTCCACCGTAGACCACATCATCACTTACCATCAGGCGAGATAGTGGTCAAACGCAAGCCTATTTAAGTAAAAAAAAAATCCTTGGCATCAAGCTGTGGAACAGTTTGCCATATGAGCGTGGGTCGTTTAAGTATAATGTGACAAAAAACCATCTAAATAAAAAGCTCTCAACGCACCTAAAGAATTTTTCTCTTCAACAGCAACTAGGGCGTATTAAAATCTTACGAAACTATAATTATATGTATTTAATGTTATATTCTCTTAAGCCACCATCGAAATTCGAAACACAAACGAAAAAATAATATTAATAAACAATTCAAGTAACGTTGTACTAAAGTGATATTCACAGGAAATCGCGCGATTTGTTTATCAAATCGCGTTGATCAAATTACGCAATTACAAAACTGTTTTTAAATTATTGTTTTATAATATTATCGACGGTTAGCGGGCTATTTGATTTAAGCGCCATTTTTGAAATTTTACAGAAGAGATGTCTAAAGTGTTTATGATATTCGGAAACAAAATCACTATTAAAAAATTATTGCCTGGATTTTAGTAAAATTAATATATTGTTTTTTTTAGTGCCTTGATAGGCAGACGAGCCACCTGATGGTAAGTAGTCACCGCCGCCCATAGACTTCTGCAATGCCAGAGCACAGCAGAGCCGCTGCCTACCGTACCGTTTTCATGCATTTATGAGCATTATTGTCTTAAATAAATGTGCCTTAAAAATAATAGGCCTGTTTTAGCAGTTGATTTGAGCATCAAAAAGCGCGCAAAAAATTTAAAGTAGTCTCAAAAGATGCAGAAAAATTTGCTAATTCCGAATATGTATATAACTCCATATCGCAAAAAATGACGCTTAAATCAAATAGCCAACCGTTGATATGAACAATAGATTCTTTAATCAGTTATCAACCAAATCAGTGTTTCACTGTCACGCTCACATTATTTGCAACAAAACAATGATTGGTGAACATATTGATTAATTATATCTATAAGTGACGAAACGATATTAGATAGTACTACTGAAATCGCGCGATTCAACATCCAATAATCGTCAAATCGCGTCATCTTCCAAATTCAAAATAGTTTAAAAAAATCGTATAAAATGCGAATGTAAATACGTCGGTTGATGAACAAAATGCTCACTATGTCGACGCTAATGATGCCTGCTGCTACAATGACGACGATGACGAATGCCGGGCCGATACCAGTGGCGGCTGCAACCAAGCTGGAGCCGAAGTTACTGCAACTGCCGCACCCAGCGTTAATGCAGCAGTTGCCACAACAACAGCTGCCACATCAACACCAGTTGCACAACAACAATAAACTTGGTAAGTGTATAAATTTTACTTTGTACCTTATCCAATCAAATCATTTATTTAGTAAATTAGGCCAGTAGGGGCACTTTTTACAGGCCATTAAGTTTATCTACCGGTGCTTCGGAAATGCCGACTAGTGTGAGAAGAAGCACCAAGAAACTCAGCCGTCTTTTATATTTTTGTCGTAACATATAATATTAAGACCGACTGCCTCGGTGGCGCAGTTGTAATTGCGGATGCGTTACGACTGCTGTGCTGAGGTCTCGGGTTCGATCCCCGGGTCGGGTAAAGTGATATTGGGTTTTTCTATCTAGAAATTCTCAGTATTAGCCCGGAGTCCGGAACCTGTGCCCGGTATTGCGATGGGCTCGCCCCCTGTCACATTATGGGACCGAAATTCGGCGAAAAGTGGGTGTACTGGTTACACCTCTGCCTACCCCTTCGGGGATTGCAGGCGTGAGTGTATATGTATGTATTTTTAATTCATAAAAAGTACACAGACTTCAATAAAAAACAAATTATGCGTCACTATAAAATTTTAGGGTTGCTCTTGATTTTTCTGAGATCCCATCATCAGATCCTGATTTAGTGCCAATGGGACCACCTGGGAAATATACCCTTTTAAACAGAAAATAATTTCTCGAATCGCTCCATGCGTCTTCGAGTAATCGGGTAACATACATAAAAAAATATTCTGACGAATTGTTAACATCCTCCTTTTTTGAAGTCGGAGAATGCGCGACTATGAATGATTCCAGGCAAATAGTTGACTGTTTTTGGGAAACCGTTTTATTCTTCATGGTTTATGTTATTAAAATATTATCATTAATAAACATGAAACATAAGTTTTCAGTATTTAATTTTCATTTTTATTAACTTTATTTTCCACAACGCTACCAACTGTCATGGCCTCTCGTGTGACGTGACCATCTGCAAAACTAATAGAAGTTTGGCTCAGCGTTTTAGATATTTCGAACTGTGACGTCATGCATGACTGATGGGTGTTTCATGTCACGTGACAAAATACTTCATTATTACATATTTGTTTGTTGTTAATATTAAATAATCACATATAAATTAACAAATTGGTTTATTTTCAATATTTTTAGACTAAAATATATTATAAAAAACTAAATTCTAACAGGTTTTCATTTACTCAACGGTACTGCGCTTACCGTCAGGTGCAGTGTGGTGTGGTGTGCTTTGCCGTGTCAGGATAAAAAAAGCTCTCGGATATCACATACTCAAAATAAAAAAACTAAACAATATTCTAAAAATACTCGACAATCTAAAACATATCCTATATATCTTCTTTAAACGAGGCTTAAAGAGAGTAGTCCTTCAACGGTAGGCAGCGGCTTTGCTGTGCCCTGGCATTGCAGAAGTCTATGGGCGGCGGTGACTACTTACCATCAGGTGGCCCGGCTGCTCGTCTGGCTATCAAGGCACTAATAAAAAAAAAAAATATACTGCCCCTATCATATCACATCATGGGACGGAAATCGGTGAACTGTAACTTCATTACGTTCATCCCCGGTTATAACTTTCTATGAGATAATATAATTTGATATCACGAAGTTCATAACGCGTTCATTTTTTCTCAGAACGGGTACTGCATTAACGAATGGTTATAAAAACAAATCATATACGAAATGAAGCCATTACTTTTTATGTCGGAGGTAAAGTATCGGATCGGTTGTTTTGGAAACTGTCTGTAATTATTGCTCGTTACATTTAATGAGTTGTTTTCTGGGTGTAATGCACGGGATTCGTCCATATTGGTAAAAACCATACATATACACTCACGCCTGTAATCCCCGAAAAGGTAGGCAGAGGTGTAACCAGTACACCTACTTTTCGCCGAATTTATTTCGGTCCCATAATGTGATAGAGTGCGAGCCTATCGCCATACCGGGCACAAATTCCAGACTCCGGGCTAATACTGAGAATTTCTAGAAAAACCTAATAACACGATACCCGACCCGGAGATCGAACCCGAGACCTCAGCACAGGAGTCGTAACGCATGCGCAATTACAACTGCGCCACCGAGGCAGTTTAGTTAAAACCAACCAATTACAATAAAGAAATAATGATGTCAATTTCAGCTAGACATGATAGGGTTCAGGTCGGTGTTTTTATTGTTCCCGTTTTAATTTTAATGGTAAAGTGACCACACTGCACTTGATGGTAAGTGCAGTGCCGTCCAGTTACAATATCAAGTAGCAAGAGACAACCTATCCCCCACTACTCAACACAATAATGCCGGCACACTGAGTAGCTTCGTCTTTCTAAAGTTATTGATAAAATCAAACTTTTATTTTAATAGAGTTATTATTCTTAAGCTAAATGGCGCCGGTGTTTTCTACTTGACTGACGCTCAGAAATGCCGACACAAACTTATATTTTCTTTTTTTGAACTTTGTGGATTTTCTAACCATTTAAAGCCAAAATTCTAAAGAATGAAAAAAATCCTGACACGGCAAAGTGACCAGACTGCACCTGATGATAAGCACAGTGCCGTCCAATTAGAGTGTCTGTAGCGAGAGACGCTCTATCCCTCGCTACTCAACACATGTCGGCCTGATTCTTCACACTACGCCATGGGCATGAAGGTGAAGAACTAGTCGAGGGTCTAGTGTCAGAGTACACAGAAGGCCGCAAAATGGACAAACATTGTACCCCAACTCTAGACCCCGAGAAAAGAAAGAATGTTCAGCAACTGAAGACTTCGTGGAGCGTCGGTGTTTAATATTATTTATACTAGCTTTTACACGGATCCCAATATTTCTTTTAGTTTGACCGATATATACATGGATAGTATGCTGTGACTGTTGTTATAATGATTAAGGAATCCATATTGCATACGAAGTAGCGAAATCTCTAACTAGACTGAAGTCTGTCGGAGTTCTCGAGACACTAATACATGGCCCTTGTTACTATCTCAAGTGACAATAGGGCTCAAATGAAGGTCTTCTAGGAGGCGTTTTTGAGCTAAGCCGATATCAAATATTATGTTTTCTGGCTAAAGCGCCATAATGTGAAGTGGAGCTGTAAAAACAACTACATTCTAACAGCATGGATCCAATCGAAAAAACATCGAATTAAAATAAACTGAAATGTCATATTCCAATTTGATGAAAGCTTTTCTAGTATATTTTAGAGTTAACAAGGTTTCTATATCTAATTAATGTATGTGTTACGAATGTGCGCTTAAAGTAAAACGAAATACAATATAAAATTTGTGGAATCATTTTCATTTTAATAATAAACTCAGTTCATTCCTCATTTGTTCGTTTTTTTATGTTTTTTCATATTTTTTATAGATTTTTTACACTTGAGTACTTACCACACGATAAGTTACTCAAAGATTAACCCCAAAGAAGGGAACACCCAAAAACTCCGAGATATTTTATTCCAAAATTCGAAAGTCTGAATTTCATAACACCTAAGAATTATAATGTCTATTATTAGAAATCACGAAATTTATTTTATCGTAAGTCGTAAATCCATTTTGTTTGTTTTCCGATTTTCATAAGTCCGAAGAATCAAATGCTTGATGGGTCCTTGGTCCGAAAAAGACATCTACTGTTATTGAATATATTGAATCCTTTGGTTTAAGCTATTTTAGAACAGTAACCATTAAAGCGAGCGTGACGCGAAAGCGGCCGCCGAGCGCCAGATCCCCTCTATTGTTGGTTATCAATTAAAATAATTATACGATCTATTGAAACTCGGTATTTTGAGAATAGTAATTATAAACATTAGGAATATTGAAATCTCGGAAATATAAAAATAGGATGTTTTTTTTTGTCGTGGCATGGCAAAGTGACCACACTGCACCTGATGGTAAGTGCAGTGCCGTCCAGTTATAGTATCAAGTAGCGAGTGATAATCTATCCCTCGCTACTCAATACAATCATGCCGGCCTGCTGTGTAGCTTCTTCACACTACGCCTAAAGGACCCAGGATCATAGGAAGGAGGGAACACGGTAGCTGGCAAACTGTTCCACAGCTTGATGGTGTGGCAAAAGTACGAGTTTGCGAACCTCTTAGTTCGGGCCGGGGTAGTAGACACCACAAAGCTGTGGCTCCGCAATCCAGTACGCGTGGTTCTGGTATGGAAGGGAGAGGATGGGATAAGATCAAACAATTCTTCAGAGCATTTGCCATGATACAGACGGTAGGATGATAAATCGGAGTCGTTATATTAGGAATTTTGAACCATTCGGAATAGGGTAGTTTCCTGTGTTTAATTTTGTACATTATTCTATATGCAACCGAATATAATACGCAAAAGAAACTCTTTTGCAAAAACAGAATCAAAATTGCTTGAAAAATGAGGTCACAATATTTATTTTAAGTATTGTTATAAGCAAATACTCACAAGCATGAGCGAAAATGGCTGCGTATTGGGAACATATTGCTATCTCCCTCGCACAACGGCACAGTAATGGGGATTCTGAGTACCGTGACGTCACGGTACATATCACTCATCCTTTTACTGTCACTTGACAATTACCCCTTCCAGCAAATTTGAATGTCGTCTAATTTACTTATTTTTGTTCGGATTCATAAAATTCTTTCGATAATAGGTTTAAGGTAATGTGACTTGTTGATTAAATTAATAAAAAAACGATTCAACTACCCTGTTATGAAAATCGGTATTTTTAAAATCGTATTTGTGACTTTCGGAATAAAGTTTTTCGTATTTATGTAGTGTACCCCCCAAAAAGAAACCTTCCTCAATTTACACAAAATGGCCGGTTCAGCAACATGCTCGCAACACATTATGAAGACAAACCACGCGTGTTGTAAAAAGGATACTTAAAATATTATAGCGTCGTTTGTCAAATATATTTTTTGATTGTTCATACTTAACCCCTCCAGCCAGGAAGGATATTAAAAAAAAAGTCGGGAGTAAAGCAACAAGCTTTTATTTCCATAGCATTAAAGTTAAAAATTGCATGCAAGAACGGCGAGTGTTGCTAGTGTACGCGCCGCCGGCGTGTCTATCCGTCATGACAGTTTAAGATTGGTTTTCTACTAATGTTTTCATTGACTGTTTTTATACTGCTTGCGAACGTATAAGTAGGTCACCTGATGATACGATTTTTTTATCCACTGCAGCACGTCCATTATTTAATTATACTTCCAACAGTACTGTCAAATTTTCATTATTTTGGAAAAAAAACTATTATTTAAAAAAAAAACTTTTATTTCGTCAATAGCGACAAACATAGGCTTTAAAATGGAGTTAAAAGCATTAATAATAATACTAGCCCTGTATTAAACATTGTCCCACTGCTGGGCACGGGCCTCCTCTACTAATGAGAGGGGTTAGGCCTTAGTCCTCCCTGCACCGGAGACACCGATGCAGGTCGAGCAGGAGGCGGCGTGGTTCGGGGCAGCGATGTCGCGCGTCTGTGACGCGGCCATGCCCCGAGTCCGACGTCTTCCCGAGAAGCGCCAGGTGTTCTGGTGGTCGGCGGAACTTATGCGGTTACGTGTCTCCTGCGTTGCCGCCCTTCGTCGTCTCGCCAGACACCGTCGTCGTCGGGTCCGTCTTCCCGGCGACGAGAACCAGGAACGGCTACTTCACGGCCTCCACAGGGAGGCTAAGAGAGCGCTGCGCGTGGCAATAGCAAGGGCAAAGTCTGCAGCTCAGAAGGAGTTCCGGGGAACTCTTGATAACGACCCTTGGGGGCGTCCATATCGCGTGGCGATGAGACGGTATCGCCCATGGGCGCCCCCACTGACTCAGAGTCTCCGGGGCGATCTAGTTGAAGAGGTCGTCGCAGCTTTGTTCCCTGCCATTGTGAATGTCACTCCCCCAGCGATGGCGTCACATTTATCGACGCCATCGTCGTTAAGTTCGGCAAGGGTTGTTTCGGAGGTATCGCCCGAAGAATTTCGGGCGGTGGTGCTTCGGCTACGGGGCAAGAAGACGGCCCCGGGTCTCGACGGTATCCCCGGGCGTGCATGGGTGTTAGCCGTCGAGCATCTGGGTACTAGGCTCCGTGGCCTGTTCTCCGCGTGTCTGGAGCAGGGCCGTTTTCCATCTCAGTGGAAAACTGGGAAATTGGTCCTGCTCAAAAAGGAGGGGCGGCCCGCAGAGTCGCCATCGGCCTACCGGCCCATTGTGTTGCTCGACGAGGTCTGCAAGCTCTTCGAGCGTATTGTTCACGCTCGCCTCGTCGAGCATCTTGAAGGGGTCGGGCCGGACCTGGCACAATGCCAGTACGGGTTCCGGCAAGGCCGATCGACAATACACGCGATTTTGCGGGTCAAGGCACAAGCGGAGGATTCAGTGGCTCGGGGTGATGTGGTGGTGGCGGTGTCTCTAGACATCGCCAACGCGTTTAACACTCTACCCTGGGCCTGCATAATGGAAGCACTGCGGTACCACGTGGTGCCACCGTATCTTCGGCGCCTGGTGCACTCGTATCTCTCAGATAGATACATAGTGTATCCGGGCGCCAACGGTTGGCACCGAAGAGCGATGGCCTGCGGTGTTCCACAGGGCTCAGTCTTGGGCCCTCTCTTGTGGAACATCGGCTACGATTGGGTGCTCCGTGGTACCTACCCCCGAGGTGTCGCTGTCGTCTGTTACGCGGACGATACACTAGTGACAGCGTCGGCCAGGTCTTTCCAGGAGGCCACCCTGCTCGCCTCGTTCGCAACCGAACAGGTGGTGGGCAGGATTCGGCGACTGGGCCTTAAGGTGGCCCTCAACAAAACCGAGGCCCTTTGTTTTCACAGGCCTTGGATTCGGCCACCTTTTGAGCCCCACATAAGTGTGGAGGGGGTGCGGATTCCCATCGGCTGTAAAATGAAGTACTTGGGATTGATTCTGGACAGCCGGTGGGATTTCCGTGCGCATTTCAAGGACTTGTCGCCGAAATTGGTGCGGGCGGCGGGCGCGCTCGGACGCCTGCTGCCGAACCTGGAGGGACCTAATAGCCCTTGCCGAAGTTTATACGCTGGAGTCGTGCGGTCAATGGCCCTGTATGGATGTACCGTATGGGCCCAGTCCCTGAACGCCCGCTGCGTCGCCCTGCTGCGCAAACCGCAGCGTTTGGTGGCGCAGCGAATAGTAAGGGGCTACCGCACGGTCTCCCACGAGGCGGCCTGCGTATTGGCCGGCACACTCCCTTGGGAGTTGGACGCCAAACTCCTCTCCTCAGCGTTCCTCTGGCGGGAGGAGGCGTCCAGCCGCCGTCAGGAGAGACTGGCCCCGAGGGAGATTGCGGCCCGGTTTCGCAGAACCGCCGTAGAGGAGTGGCATACCAGGCTGGAGAGCCCGACTGCGGGCTTGAGGACTGTCACGGCAGTGCGTCCTGTCCTAAAGAGATGGCTAGACAGGCGCCACGGGGCGCCTACGTTCCGACTGACGCAGGTATTAACGGACCATGACGGACCACGGGTGTTTCGGTTCGTTCCTGTGTCGGATCGGAAAGGAGGTGTCTGCCGTGTGCCACCATTGTGGCAACTGCCACGAGGACACGGCCCAACATACGTTGGAGGAGTGCCCAGCCTGGGACGAAGAGCGCAGCGCTCTCAGAGCAGTCGTCGGAGGAGACCTCTCGCTGCCGGCCGTGGTGTCGTCCATGGTCTCCAGCCGGAGGTCCTGGCGTGCGGTGGCCCACTTCTGCGAGAACGTCATTTCGCAGAAGGAGAGTGCCGAGAGGGATCGGGAACGAAATGATCCCTCCCGCCGCCAGAGAAGACGTAGGAGGCGCCGGGTGGACGACTGACCGGCGTCTCCCGCCCTGTGGAACGGGGGCGTTTGAATTCCACCACGGTAACCCCTGCCTGTCGTACGAGGCGACTAATAGGGGCCATCGGGGGTCGCGGGCTCGCAGCGGGGGGCTGTCAGCCCGAATCGATGCACTCCCAGTTTCGGAGCATCGTGCGACCCCGAGATGGACGGCAGCGCGTGTGGTAAGGCCTCGTTCGCTGTCGTTGTTCGGTGCGCGGGGGCTCCTAAGCCCTTCCATGGAGATGGGCTGCTACGCAGCACCGCGCAGGGGCGGTTCCGGCAGCAATTCTAGCACTCCTTAGAATACCCCGGGATCGCTCCGTAAGCGCCGAAGAAGGCCACCGCGGGGTTTTAGCTGGTAGTGTCGGGTGGGGTGTACATAGGGGGTAGGGACTCGGCCCAGCGGCTGCCCGGATAGCCATCATCCGGGCGAGGGGGAAGGTGGGTCGTAAGACCGGCTAGTCCAGCATAACCGTTTTATTCTTATTCCGCTTCCCCCCGGAGCGGGCGGTAGTAATAAAACGCTTTCCCCGCGACAACAAAAAAAAAAAAAAAGGTATTAACGGACCATGGGTGTTTCGGTTCGTTCCTGTGTCGGATCGGAAAGGAGGTGTCCGCCGTGTGCCACCACTGTGGCAACTGCCGCGAAGACACGGCCCAACATACGTTGGAGGAGTGCCCAGCCTGGGACGAAGAGCGCAGCGCTCTCAGAGCAGTCGTCGGAGGAGACCTCTCGCTGCCGGCCGTGGTGTCGTCCATGGTCGCCAGCCGGAGGTCCTGGCGTGCGGTGGCCCACTTCTGCGAGAACGTCATCTCGCAGAAGGAGAGTGCTGAGAGGGATCGGGAACGATATGATCCCTCCCGCCGCCAGAGAAGACGTAGGAGGCGCCAGGTGGACGACTGACCGGCGTCTCCCGCCCTGTGGAATGGGGGCGTTTGAATTCCACCACGGTAACCCCTGCCTGTCGTACGAGGCGACTAATAGGGGCCATCGGGGGTCGCGGGCGCGCAGCGGAGGGCTGTCAGCCCGTATCGATGCACTCCCAAATTCGGAGCATCGTGCGACCCCGAGATGGACGGCAGCGCGTGTAGTAAGGCCTCGTTCGCTGTCGTTGTTCTCGGAGATGGGCTGCTACGCAGCACCGCGCAGGGGCGATTCCGGCTGCAATTCTAGCACTCCTTAGAATACCCCGGGATCGCTCCGTAAGCGCCGAAGAAGGCCACCGCGGGGTTTTAGCTGGTAGTGTCGGGTGGGGTGTATATAGGGGTTAGGGACTCGGCCCAGCGGCAGCACGGGTAGCCATCATCCGTGCGAGGGGGATGCTGGGTCATAAGACTGGCTAGTCCAGCATACCCGTTTTATTCTTAATCCGCTTCCCTCCGGAGCGGGCGGCAGTAATAAAACGCTTTCCCCGCGACAAAAAAAAAAAAAAAAAAAAGTCCTTAGTCCACCACGCTGGCCTAATGCGGGTTGACAGACTTCTCATACCTTCGAAAAAATCTCAGATATGCAGGTTTCCTCACGATGTTTTCCTTCACCGTTAAAGCAAGCTATAATTAACATTTTAATACACACATAACTTTAGAAAAGTCAGAGGTGTATGCCACTTGGGTTTCGAACCTACGACTTTCGTCCAACCAACTAGGCTATCACTGCTAAAAGCATTAAATGTAATGAAAAATTTAGGAAGTTATGACGTACCGACAAAAAAAACACACATTAATGTTATTGTTTTACGACTATTTTCACCGATGTTTACCTAACTTTGACCCCTAAGGTCAAGTACATATGAAAGCGTGTGACGCGATTTTTATACATTTGGGTACCAACTAAGAGGTACTACGTAAAAGACTCAAAAATATTTATTGATCACATAATACTTACCGGAGCATCGAACCTACGGCCTTTCAACTACTGCGCGTTCAAATCTATATATTTGAGTATCAACTAAAAGGGACTGTAGCAGCGATAGCCTAGTTGGTTGCGGTACGGACTGCCAAGACGAAAGTCGTAGGTTCGAAACCCAAGTGGCATACACCTCTGACTTTTCTAAAGTTATGTGTGTATTAAATGTTAATTATCGCTTGCTTTAACGTTGAAGGAAAACATCGTGAGGAAACCTGCATATCTGAGAATTCTTATACGAATTTCAAAGGTATGTGAAGTCTACCAATCCGCATTAGGCCAGCGTGGTGGATTAAAGCCTAACCCCTCTCATTAGTAGAGGAGGCCCGTGCCCAGCTGTGGGACAATGTTTAATACAGGGCTAGTATTATTAAGAGGGACTTAGTAAAATACCCAAAACAAATATTTATTGATCACATAGTTCCGGAGCATCGAACCTACGGCCTTTCAACTACTGCGCGTTAAATACATACGCTATAATGTAGACAAACAAGTTTATCAATATATTAATTAATGTGACCTATTTAATAACGCAAAAATTCGTGCGGCACACGCTACCGCACCCCTTAATTATTTCAAACCACTTGGATCATTCTGCGTTCATTTTATTTAGTAATTAAATAGTACACCATAGAGTCTATGGTGTACTATCACTATTGTTCCACGCCCAATAGTCTATGGTATAGACCAGTGGTTCTCAAAGTTGACTGAACAGCGACCCACCTAACAAAAAGTTCCGAATTCGAGACTCACCTCTTGGTTGTACATACATACATATACACTCACGCCTGTAATCCCCGAAGGAGTAGGCAGAGGTGTAACCAGTACACCCACTTTTCGCCGAATTTCGGTCCCATAATGTGATAGGGGGCGAGCCTATCGCCACACCGGGCACCATTCCAGACTCCGGGTTAATACTGAGTATTTCTAGGTAGAAAAACCCAATATCACTTTACCCGACCCGGGGATCGAACCCGAGACCTCAGCACAGCAATCGTAACGCATGCGCAATTACAACTGCGCCACCGAGGCAGTCATGGTTGTCATGAATAAATAGAGCCATAACTATATGAATGGAAAGTTCAAATAAGAAAATAAAATCAATTTTAATAAATATATTCCGTTCGGTCGAAGTATGATCCTATTTTCATGGCCCGACCAATATTCGCTCGCAACCCACCAGTGGGTCTCGACCCATAGTTTGGGAAACACTGGTATAGACTATTGGGCGTGGAATGGTTGTTTTTCAAAACGAGGGTACATGTATTTTTAGGCCGAGAAATTATACATTTGATAGTTAATATACTCATAATATTAAAAAAACGATTGCGTTGACTTTAGTAGAATAAATATATTACTTGTCTTAGCACGTATTACGTGTTTTGACTTATTTTAATGCATTTATGAGCATTAATTTTTAAAATGTGCCCTGAGGAGAAATAATCCCTGTTTCAGTAGTTGATGTAACGCCAAAAAAATACACGAAAGAAATTATAAATAAATAACACGCAACAGTCACACACATAGCCCCGACCCCACACTAAGATACGAGTCTTGTGTTGTGGGTATCAGGGACTACGACAGACGCACGGTCTCACAACACCCAGACTCCGGACATAAATATCTGTCTGTCACACAAACATTTGTCCCGTTGTGGGAATCGAACCCACGACCACTCCTTTCACAGCCGGCTACTCGCCAACTGCGCCACGGACGCTGTTGATTTATTATAGGCTCAAAAGATGCAGAAAATTTTGCTGATTTTGAATATGTATATAATTCAAAAACGCAAAAAATTACGCTTAAATCCAGCGATCTATATGGACTTCGTACTAGATGCGGCGACCAGAACATATATTATGTTCCACCGAGTCGCGGTGTATACACTGCACCGACGTTAGTATGCTTCATGCCACCTCAGAATGCACACCACATTGCATCTTTCAGTGTCGAGTTAATTTTAGTTATTTGTAGCGACATTCCCGAACAAATCTGCCTTAAATAGATTTACAGTGAAACTGTTAATAGTATATAAGGTAAATAACATAATTTCATAACTTTTAGAACATAATATGAATAAATATTAATTAATTTCAATTCTGAATACGGGAAGTTTATATTTCACAACAAATTCATAGTTTGTCCCGTTTTGGCACGCGGAAAGTCCCGTTCGAGAAAAAGTGACGGAGTTATCAAATAGTTCTTAGTAAAATGAATAGATGGCATTTTCACAACAAAATTCATTATATAGTTTGTCCCGTTTTGGCACGCGGAAAGTCCCGTTCGAGAGACAGTGACAGGAGTTATAACTTCCAAATAGTTCTTAGTAAAATGATAGATGGCATTAGTGGGCGGACAAGGTTTTTGGAACATCTTTTTCTTCGACAGTTCGTGTCTATTCGTGGCTTTTTGATTTAAACATTGACTTATATTCTAATAAGTCAATGTTTAAATCAAAAACCCCAAAAACAGTCGCTTGTGAATGGAACGCGGATTCTTGTCTTGACAGCCGGTTAATCGCCCACTGCGCCATATTGACTCAATAGAGGAATATTAAATATATAATATTTAATTATATTATACTAGCTGTTGCTCACGGCTCCGCCGTGGATGTCATGTCTGGGAGAAAAAGTATGAAAATACGAATTTTCATGCGTTTAACTTAAAAAATGAAGGATTTTCATACAAACTTTCATCCCCTATTCTACCCCCTTTGGGATGATTTTGCAAAAAATGTGAAATACGTATTTCTTTATTTCCTACCAAAAGCCTAAATATGAATTACCAGATCCCTAAGTCGAAGAACTATGGATTTCCCATACAAATTTTGAACTCCTATATGACCCCTTTCAAGGTTGTTTTTTGAGAAAAAAGATAGCCTATGTCCCTCTCCAGGATATAATCTATCCCCTTACCAAATTTCATTACGATCCGTTCAGCCGTTTAGTCGTGAAAAGGTAACAAACAAACAGAGTTACTTTCACATATTTTATTTATAGATTTAATATACAAATATAATAAACATTACATTCTCATTTACTGAATAGTACATTATAAATAAATAAGGAAATTGCTAGTGTATTAATGATGCTGTGTATAAATATGCTTTTTATATTTTTCTTTTTTAATGTACTGACTTCTCATAAGAGCTATGTAATTGCCTACATGGTGAGTAACTATTCCATTTCACTATTAATATGAAATTGTGTGTACGTGAAATATATTTGTCATTAACGTAAAAGCCAAAATAAACATGAGACAAAATTTTTAAAGTACCCTTTACGTTTTATGAAATCCACTTTTAATAAAGATGTAGTTTTATTCTGGTCAATTACTTTATATTAATTCATATAATTGTGATATTCTTCATTCTCATATTCTTCTTCATATAATAATAATTATACCACTCAACAGTCACACACATAGCCCCGACCCCACACTAAGATACGAGTCTTGTGTTGTGGGTATCAACTACGAGAGACGCACCCTCTTACAACACCCAGACCACACAAATATCTGTCTGTCACACAAACATTTGTCCCGGTGTGGGAATCTAACCCACGGCCTCATGTGTATATATTTTCAACATGGTATTAACCATCATCGATTAAACACAAACTACACTGAAAACGAATGTACGCACACTGATTAAAACCGAGCTTCACTTCCGCTAGTTTTGTATAGACTGCTCCGCGAGCGTTGATGCTTTCCTTTTTATAACAAATCTTCCCCACCGAGTATCCAATCTACCCACCAATATTTCGTAAGTGACCCCCAATATTTCCATAAACATCTAAAGTACCCTTACAATGGTTTCATATTTTAAACACAAAAAATATAGTTAATTAAACTACAAAAGCAAAACTATGAAACAGAATCACCCTTATAGGGCGAGTCGGGTGGGTCAAGTCAGTTATAATTAACTGAATTTATGACGCCGCCCTTCCCACGGGAAGGGGTGTATCCACCCTTTAGTTTTTAAACTATGTCTCGCATTGCGTTCGGTTTTCAAACATGACCTAATTCGTTAAGGGACTACTGCCGCACTCAGAAAGCTTTGTTAAATTTGCCTTAAGTAACAGACACCAACGATTTATACTACGGTAACTCAAATTATAGGTAAATTCGTTTGTTTATGCCAAATTGATGAAATTGTGGTTATTTATATGTAGTGAAAAATCGTGAAGAAATATACATTTACAAAATCCTTATTTTCGTATATTTCGTTGGTGTCAAGATAATCATTAAGGTGCCACAACACCCAGACCCGAAAGAGAAGCACAGAAGAAAAGGCAAATTTTGGACGAAAAAATATTTTTACTTTTCTTGTGGTGACAATAATAAATGTGGTAGCACGCAGCATACGTTGGGCTCGTATTTAGCTCGAAAGCCTTCGTCCCGCGCGCTTCCCTTACAATATATTCGTTTTCTACAGAAGGTACAATTAAATAGAACCATGTCGCTTACAAATGCTCTACTGACGCTTACGGAAGATTAACTTACTCAGTTACAATTATTAAATCTTTTCTTAGTCAAACATTAATAGTTGATTATTAATTCTGAGTACTGCAGGTAGCCCTAACGCCATATAAATAAATAATAAATACATCCAACAGTCACACATAGTCCTGACCCCACACTAGATCATGTATCGTGGATATCAACTACCAGGGACTACACACAACACACATGCTTTAAACAAATATCTGTCTGTCATACAACATTTGTCTCGAACGGGAATCGAACCACGGCCTCTAGTTTCACAGCCAGCTTCCCGCTCCGCTGTGCAACGGAGGCTATCATTTTTGTCATCAACTACGAAAGACTTTCGAGACAACACCCAGACCGAAACCAATATTAGTTCAAATTTCGGTGTGAGAATCGAAGTGGTGTCCTTGTACCATAGCCGGCTACTAACCCACTGCGCCATGAAGTGAAATATGAAACAATTTGTTAATATTTGTTTTTTCTCTTTTTCTGCCTCGGTGGCGCAGTTGTAATTACGTATGCGTTACGACTGCTGTGCTGTCTCGGGTTCGATCCCCGGGTCGGGTAAACTGATATTGGGTATTTCTATTTAGAAATACTAATCAGCCCGGAGTCTGGAATTGAGCCTGGTATGGCGATAGACTCGCCCCCTATCACATTATGGGATCGTAATAAATTCGGCGAAAAGTAGGTGTACTATATACCTCTGCCTACTCCTTCGGGGATTACAGGCGTGAGTGTATATGTATGTTTCTCTTTATTTAACGAGTGTTTATTTTACTGTCACCATTTGCCATTATTAAATAACATTAAAAAACACTGAACAACCATCATTTGTATTATGCCGTACCAGGAAAACTTATTCAAAAACGGTTGTCATTTAACTTTTACGTAGATAATAATATCAATAAAGCTCTATTCTTTAAGTTACTACGCAATATGCTACGCCGTAGTAAGCTACGCTGTCGAGTACTACGCCGTAGCATCGTAGGCGTACGCGTTCTACGTTTTCGCGTATACTAACATTTATTATCGCAAACTATTCCGCCCACACCCCCTCCGCTGTAACTCAAAGAATAGATAATGGCATTTCAGACCAAGTAGTAAAGCTCGGCAAGTCGTTGGGAATGTGTAAAAGTTTTTACCTTACAACATAATTAAATACGGTAGGCAGCGGTTTCGCTGTACCCTGGCATTGCAGAAGTCTATGGGCGGCAGTGACTACTTACCATCAAGTGGTCCGTCTGCTCGTCTGCCTATCGAGGCACTAAAAAAAATAACACCCAACAGTCAAACACATAACCCAGACCCCACACTAAGATACGAGTCTTGTGTATCAACTACGAGAGACGCACGGTCTCCCAACACCCAGACCCCGAACACTAATATCTATCACACAAACATTTGTCCCGGTGTGGGAATCGAACTCACGGCCTCTCGTTTCGCAGCCGGCTACTCGCCAACTGCGCCACTGGCTGTCAAACATCAAGAGGTAATCAAATAGTTTAGGGAAGAGTTGGAAATATGAATCCATTTCCCTCCATAGCAAAGTGAGACACGATTACGACTTGTAATATAATTAACTTGCTGGTGGTAGGATATTCATATCCGCCCGGATACAGACCACCGTACACAGGGTGTAAAACCCGCCATAGTGGCACACGCAAGTGTGTCGCGTTCCGGGATCAACCAGTGTACATCCGGTTTTTGTCGGGGGTCTAGACCCTCGACCGCTTCTTCACCTTCTTGCCCATGGCGTAGTGCGAAGAAGCAGGCCGGCATGATTGTGTTGAGTAGCGGGGGATAGATTGTCTCTCGCTACTCAACACTCTAATTGGATGGCAATGCGCTTACCATCAGGTACAGTGTGGTCACTTTGCCATGCCAGTATAAAAAAAAATTAACTCACACCCTGAAACTAGTTTGTGAATTAGATAATATTCACCCTTTGTTAAAACAAGTGAAATGTACACATCAATTCAGATAAGATCTTTTTAAATGCATACATATACACTCACACCTGTAATCCCCGAAGGGGTGGGCAGAGGTGTAACTAGTACACCCACTTTTCGCCAAATTTCGGTCCCATGATGTGATAGGGGGCGAGCCTATCGCCATACCGGGCACAGATTTCAGACTCCGGGCTAATACTGGGAATTTCTGGATAGAAAAACCCAACATCACTTTACCCGACCCGGGGATCGAACCCGAGAACTCAGCATAGCAGTCGTAAACGCATGCGCAATTACAACTGCGCCACCGAGGCAGTCGAGTTAAATGCAACAGTAAATTAAATCCGTTATCAAATAAAATTGCCTTTATGTCGAGGGAAATAAAGGTTTAAATGCAGCTTCAAATACGTAATACTTAAGTTGATAGTATAATCTAAATAATATACATACATATACACTCACGCCCGCATCCCATGGGGGTAGGCAGAGACTATTGACTGCCACAAGCTACGATCCTGACACACTTCTTTCGCCTCTTTCACATTCATACATCTTCTCATACATTTTCGACGGTCGGAGGTACTTCTGATTTGCCCTTTTAGGAGAAAATCGTTTATTTGATTGCAATTAGTTCTCCCCGGGTGCCCTCTACCCACTCTTCCAGTCACATTCGCACGATAAATACCTTTCGTAAATTGCCTTTCATCCATCCTCTCCATATGGCCAAACCATCTCAGCATACCTCTTTCTATCTTAGTCACCACATTATTCTTCAACTCACAACGATCTCTTATCACGCTATTCCTCATACGATCAGCAAGGGTGACTCCACACATACTCCGTAGGGGACGCATCTCCACCGCATTTACTTGACTTTCATGCTTCTTCTGCCACACCCAACTTTCACTTCCATATATAAGTGTCGGTACCAGCACACCATTATGAAAATCCATTCGCGCCTTTTATGACACTGCCTGGCTGCTCATTATCGCGTGCAAGGCACCATTCACTTTATTACCTGCCATCACTCTCCTTTCAATATCCCCCTCATATTTCCCATCTCTCGTTATCACGCTTCCCAAATACACAAACTCTTTCACTTGTTCCACTCTCTCACCATCTATATTATGCTACACTCGGTAGCATCTTCCTCTCTTTCTATCACCATAACTTTCGTCTTACTTCCATTTATTTTCATTCCCTTCTCTTTAAATGACTCATTCACTACATTTAACATGTCTTGTAGCTCCCCCACCGTTGACGCAAGCAATACCTGGTCATCGGCGTAGAGAAGACACTTGACATGCAACTCATTCATCCCCAGTCCACATTCCATATCTTTCAAAACTGTCAAACAGCTGTCCATATAAAGATTAAAGAGCCATGGAGACGCAACACATCCCTGTCTAACACCTCTAGAAATGTTAAACCAGTCTGAGTGCGCTCCATTTACCCTTATACATGCCTTTCTAAATAATATATAAAAAAAATACACCCAAGAGTCTCGCTCATAGTTCTGACCCCACACTAGGTTCTGTATAATGGGTATCAAGAACTACGAAGGACCGTGTCTACTAACACGAAACAAATTGTAGAACAAATTTGTAGATCACACAAACATTTGTATCGGTGCTGGGAATCGAACCCACATCTCGTTTCACAACCAATTACTCGCCCTGGAGATTGTCGATATTGTTAGGAACATCAACAAAACTATGCAAAATGGATATTTAAAAGGCACAAATACAATATTTATAATTTATTGATTGATTTACACGACACTGTTACACATCTCAGTGCTTAATATCAACACACACGCATGTCAGGATTCACTTAAAGCTTCTCTTTGTAATTAATCTATCAGCCTTTTAAACTGAACAACGCCATTGAACTTTTTACACATTGATACACTTACTACCCCGCGAACGAACCACGAATATCCTGGCTATCACCTAGTCACCTTCACAAAACAACTGAACTGAACCAACTGAACCCCGGAGCGCGGAAGGCACTCTGTTTTATATTAAACATTTACTACTCCCACTTAGGTTGTCATTATTTACTACCCCCAACTAGTCTCCTAAATACCTCCGTTATACCTTCGGTATTTCTAATAAAAGGAAATATCCTAATAATATATAGTAGGTATTTATTTCTAGTTTGGGGACAAACAGTGGTACTTTAATTAAATCAATTAAACCTTATAAATCACTAAAAATATTTTAAATGCATTACCTTTAGTTGCCACGGCATGCCAATGCATAATCAATAAACGTTGGCAAAAACAAATATTATAATTTTTTTTTACCGAAATAGGCTTGCGTTTGACGACTATCTCGCCTGATGGTAAGTGATGATGTGGTCTACGGTGGAGCACGCTTGCCTAGAAGATACCTATTCACTCTTGACTTGAAGATACCCAGGTTATAATTTTCGGGAAATATAGACTCCGGCAAAGAGTTCCACTCTCTAGCTGTGCGCATGATAAATCAAAAAATAAAAAAACAAAATGTACTTGCAAAAAGCTTCGTGCGTAATACCAATAACAATCTTAAAGCTATAATATAAAAATAAATAAAACATATTTATATAATTAAGGAAGAAATTTTTATCTGTACCTAATTTTTTTTTTTTTTAAAGTGGTAGAGCCACGCTGTAGACATATTTGTCTACAGCATGACTGGGCCGGCACGACCGGGTTAGTACCACTGTCTCACAGAAAACCAACGTAAAGTGACAGTTTACTGCCGCGTTTCGTATGGTAAGTGAGATATCCGGAGGCCTAGATTCCCCCTTCCCTTCCCTAATCCCTATTCCTGTCCTTTAAGGCCGACAGCGCATACATGACACTTTCGGTATTGTGGATGTTCATGGGCGGTGGAGATCACTTAACATCAGGTGACCCACTGGCTCGTTTGTCGGACTATACTATAAAAAATATATATATATATATATTAATGAAACCAACAATTCCAAAAACGTCGCTTGCTGAAACTCTACACAGATTTAACGAATAAAAATAAACGCGCATTAAAAACTAGGTCATTCACGATAAACAAACGTCCCTTTTAGATGTGTTAGTAGGCGAAAAATTAATATCGTCCCGTGTAGCGAAGGGCGGAATATAACCACCACGGTTCGTTAACCGATCCTTTTACGTTAACTAAACGCCTGGGGCATAAGCGGAGGCGACTGTGAATCTGTGGTGAAGGGCGAAAATCAATAAGAAGCCGACGCAGCTTAATTTTATTTCACAATACATAAGGCAACTTAATATAAATTGAGCTGCTCTAATTTAATTAAATTTAAATCTTATATTAATTGTATGACCAAATATTGTTGACCGAAAAAAGAGCAACGCTAGAGTTTCTTGCCCGTTCATCTCTAGCGAAACTGCATTCCGAACTGGCGGTAGAGTAAAAAAGTTGACTGAATCTAAATGATGTATAAAATTTCATGTATTCAATATATATATATATATATATTTTTTTATACTGGCACGGCAAAGTGACCACACTGCACTTGATGGTAAGCGCAGTGCCGTCCAATTAGAGTATCGAGTAGCGAGATACAATCAATCCCCCGCTACTCAACACAATCATGCCAGTCTGCTTCTTCACACTATGCCATGGGCAAGAAGATGAAGAAGCGGTCGAGGGTCTATTGTCAGAGTACTCAGAAGGCTGCAAAACGGTCAAACATCGTACCCAACTCTAGATTCCCGACAAAAACCGGCTACACTGGCTGATCCCGGAACGCGACACACTTACGTGTGCCACTATGGCGGGTTTTATACCCTGTGTACGGTGGTCGCTATCCGGGCGGATATGAATGTCCTACAACCAGCAGTCTTATATTAATTGTATGAGCAAATATTGTTAACCGAAAAAAGAGCAACGCTAGAGACTCTTGCCTGTTCTTCTCTAGCGAAACTGCATTCCGAACTGGGGGTAGAGTAAAAAAATTGACTGAATCTAAATGAAGTGTAACATTTCATGGATTCAATAAATATTTGATTTTAATTTTGAATTAAATTATGAACGTGTTGCTCCTTGATTATACTTTAATATACTTCTATAGGATTTACTGAAGGCTATGACTTTTCTACTATTTTCTACTATACCATTCCAGAAATTATCAAACATTGCATGCGGCTAGTTCTGCATAAATGACTTTAAAAGACACAATAACCTATGAGTTATCAAAGTATGTCAAAAACTGCTGTATTAAGGTCTTGGGTTCGGTTCCCACGTCAGGTAAAGTGATAATGAGTTTTCTATCACGAAATACTCACTATCAGCTCAGAGTCTGTTCCCACATCGGGTAAAGTGATATTTGGTTTTGGTTATCTTCGGGGATTTGCGTATCTTTTTCCCCATTATTCCATCGATGACTTCCCTTCAATTGCGCCAGCTTTCGAGCCGACAAGGTCTTTCAAGCGAATGGTCACGGGCCCTTACGGAGTATGCTTTCACACGCTCCAGCTTAGAGGTATTATGATTATAATACTCAGTAAATAACGCAGCGATAGTCGAGTAGGAACCAGGTAAATACAAACCTCAAAATTTTCGAAATGTATTCATTAATAAGCAAAAGTTTTTTAATTCATGAAAAGTACACCGACTTCTATCAAAAACAAATTATGCGTCCCTATAAAATTTATTTATTTATTTATTTAAAACTTTATATACACAAAATGTATAAAGGCGGACTTAATGCCAGAGGCATTCTCTACCAGTCTACCTACGGGTGATGCAGAGACGAGACAATATGGGTGTACATACAGTACGAAGGAATATATTCAGAATCAGTGTTAAAGACAATACACTAATACATAAATAAATGTACCTAATAAAATATACATAATAAATATACATAAATAATAAATATATAGAACAGAATATATTAGATATGTTAAATTAAAAATTAAAATTAAATTAAAATTTGAGGGTTGCCTTAGATTTTTCTGAGATTCCACCGTCAGATCCTGACTTGGTGCCAATGAACCTGGGAAGTATACGCTTTTAACCAAAAAAGAATTTCTCGAATCGGTCCAAATGTCATCGAGTGATCGGGGGGAAAAAAGATTCCGATGAATTGAGAACCTCCTCCTTTTTTTGAAATCGGTTAAAATCACTTTAACGGAGAAGGAAATCAAAATGAAGAAAGAAGAACTACGAGGGACTACGGTCTTACAACACCCAGACCTAAACCAAATATCTTTCCATCATACAAATTTGTCTCAGTGCGGGAATCAAACCCACGGCCTCTCGGCCATAGCCGGCTACAAATCAAAACAATTCATAATGGTTTCTTATTTACGGGAATATAACACATTGAACTGCCTCGGTGGCGCAGTTGTAATTGCGCATGCGTTACGACTGCTGTGCTGAGGTCTCGGGTTCGATCCCCGGATCGGATAAAGTGATATTGGGTTTTGCTATTTAGAAATTCCTCAGTATTGGCCCGGAGTCTGAAATCTGTGCCCGGTATGGCGATAGGCTCGTCCCCTATCACATCATGGACCCGAAGTTAGGCGAAAAGTGGGTGTACTGGTTACACCTCTGCCTACCCCGCCGGGGATTACAGACGTGTGTGAAACATTGAAATAAAAATTTACGGATTTTAACGCCTTTTTAAATATACCGCAATGAAATTGTACTCCGCCTCCGTGGCGCAGTTGGCGAGTAGCCGGCTGTGAAACGAGAGGCCGTGGGTTCGATTCCCACACCGTGACAAATGTTTGTGTGACAGATATTTGTGTCCGCGGCCTGGGTATTGTGAGACCGAAAGTCTCTCGTAGTCCCTGATACCCACAACACAAGACTCGTATCTTAGTGTGGGGTCGGAACTATGTGTGTGACTATTGGGTGTTATTTATTTATTTATTAGTTTTTAATAGTAATTCCCAAGTGTGTGGAAGTGTTGGGTGTAAAATAAAAAAATGTCATCTCATTACTAATTCTCATTTTTAACCGACTTCAAAAAAGGAGAAGGTTAACAATTCGTCGGAATCTTTTTTTTTAATGTATGTTACCCGATTACTCGAAGACGCCTGGACCGATTCGAGAAATTCTTTTTTTGTTTAAAAGGGTATACTTCACAGGTGGTCCCATTGGCAACAAGTCTGGATCTGATGATGGGATCTCAGAAAAATCAAGGACAACGCTCAAATTTTATAGTGACGCATAATTTGTTTTTTATTGAAGTCGGTGTACTTTTTATGAATTATACAAAAAAAAATCTTTTGGATATTATTTGCGATATCAAATAATGTACGAAATTGGACACAGGAAACTACTAATAAAAGGCGAGGGCATAAATAAATTACGCCTGTAATATATAGCTTCCGCAGTATATCCTCTCTGTCACTCCTATAGAATTACATGGATATCTTACTCTCGCTAACTGGGGGAAATTCTACACCCAATTGACTCCGCGATCCATCGACTTGTGTTATGTAAATCAGAATTCGGGAGAATTTCCTTTACTTATTTTTCTATTCAATTAGCTTCTAGAATTTTCTAAAAAAAGTAACAGTGGTTTGCGCCATAATATTGCGCCAAATTATTGCGTATGCGTTTCAACTGCTGTGCTGAGGTCTCGGGTACGATCCTCGGGTAGGGTAAAGTGATATTGGAATTTTCTATTTAGAAATAGTTAGTATCTGCCCGGAATTGAGCCCGGTATGGATAGACTCGCTACCTATTACATTATAGGACCGTAATAAATTCAGCGAAAAGTGAGTCTGAGCACCTCTGCCTACCCCTTCGGGGATTACAGGCGTGATATATGTAAATATGTTAATTTACTTTTAATTTCCGACGGTTTGTATGACGTTAAAGATTTTTTAATTTGTTTTATATACAATATAAAAAAATACTGTATTCCTTGATACTGTAAAATTTCTACTTTATATATTACTAGCTGTTGCTCGCGGCTCCACCCCCGTGGAGGTTATTTTCACACAGTCTTTTTACACCTTGGGTAACATTATTGTAGTTTTAGTAGGTATCCTTATTTTTGCAATTAAAATTGCCTATATTAATCACTGATAATGTAGCATTCAAATGGTGAAAGAATTTTTAAAATCGGTCCAGTACTTTTTGAGCCAATTCGTTACAAACATACATACAAATCTTTCCTCTATATAATACTAGTATAGATTAGCCCGATCTACGTAAAGAGCAGTGTCTTGAGGTGTAACAGTTGGACTTTTGGGTTCCGATTAAATTATTAAAATTCTTGAAACTTCGGAAATAAAAAGTAAAATGAACCGCTATAAAATCAGTAAAAAATCATTCACAGAAGTCGTAAGTGCGCAATCACAACTGCGCCACCGAATAAGTAAATTAAACTGGAAGTGGTAGAGCCACGCTGTAGACATATTTGTCTACAGCATGAATGGGCCGGCTCGACCGGGGTAGTACCACTGTCTCACAGAAAACCAACGTAAAGTGACAGTTTACTGTCGCGTTTCGTATGGTAAGTGAGATATCCGGAGGCCCAGATTCCCCCTTCCCTTCCTAATCCCTATTCCTGTCCTTTAAGGCCGACAGCGCATACATGACACTTTCGGTATTGTGGATGTTCATGGGTGGTGGAGATCACTTAACATCAGGTGACCCACTGGCTCGTTTGTCGGACTATACTATATAAAAAACTTCTATAAAATCCGAAAAATGATGTATTTGTACTAGTCTCTTATATTTGCTGGTGGTAGGATATTCATATCCGCCCGGATAGCAACCACCGTACACAGGGTGAAAAACCCGCCATACTGGCACACGTAAGTGTGTCGCGTTCCGGGATCAGCCAGTGTACATCCGGTTTTTTGGGGGTCTAGAGTTGGGGTACAATGTTTGGCCATTTTGCGGCCTTCTGAGTACTCTGACAATAGACCCTCGACCGCTTCTTCACCTTCTTGTCCATGGCGTAGTGTGAAGGAGCAGGCCGGCATGATTGTGTTGAGTAGCGGGGGATAGATCGTCTCTCGCTACTCGATACTCTAATTGGACCGTACTGCGCTTATCATCAGGTGAAGTGCGGTCAATTTGCCGTGCTAGGATAAAAAAAAAATTGACGCGAATATTATACATACAAATATAACGAAGTTTACGGATTATATCATTATTATATTAATCCTAGCCAAAGAACACCGATTCCTACCTAGGATGATCCGCGAGGCTATTGAAATTAAAAAACATCCTAATTTCAATAGAGAAGATGGTTGGAAGCTAGAACCAGCCTGGGATCCAATTATACATTTAATTAAATCGGAACCCCAAAAGACCAACTGCCAGACCTCATGACACTGTGAGCTCTTTCTGCGTAGATCGGACTACATCAAAATAAAAAATGTAATATCAACTACATAGAAGGTAGAAACATTGCACTACACTTTCGAGATGACATACAACTCAGTCTCCCCCGTGACCACGAAGGCTGTAAAGCCTTCGAAATGTCGGGTTAAAAAAGTAAAATAAGTAAAAGTTTTTTAATACATAAAAAGTACACCGACTTCAATAAAAAACAAATGATGTGTCACTATAAAATTTGAGAGTTAACCTTGATTTTTCTGAGATCCCATCATCAGATCCTGACTTGGTGCCAATGGGACCATCTGGGAAGTATACCCTTTTAAAAAAAAAATAATTTCTCGAATCTGTCCAGGCGTCTTCGAGTAATCGGGTAAGATACATAAAAAAAAAGATTCCGACGAATTGTTAACCTCCTCCTTTTTTGAAGTCGGTTAAAAAGTAAAATAAACCGCGATATAATCCGTAAACTTAGTTTTATTTCAAGAGTTCTATTTAATGTGTAATATTCGCCTAAAAATAAGAATAGTCGGATAAATATCTTAAATTCGAAATTCTCGCAACTAATCAGCAAAGTAGGAGCATTTATATGGATTCCCATTTGAGGAATTTGAAGAAACGGGCTCGAAGCACGCTTCTTATTACAGAGGGGAGTGTAACAGGATTATGGGACCTGCGCGTATTTGAGGCACGGAGTATTATTAAAGATGACTTCAAATGACAAGCGATAGCCTAGTTAGCAGTACGGGCTGTCGAGAAAGTCGCAAGTTCAACCAACTTTAATAGTTGCTTTAAAGAAAAAAAGACAGCCTCCGTGGCGCAGTGGGCGATTGTGAAACGACAGGCGGTGGGTTCGATTCCCGCACCGAGACAAATGTTTGTGTGACAGACAGAGATTTGTTTCGGGTCTGGGTGTTGTGGGATCGTAGTTCCTTGTAGTTGATACCCATGATACAGGTTTTACCTAGTGTGGGGTAAGAGCTATGTGTGTGGCTGTTATGCTATTTATTATTATTTATTAAAATATCTTGCAGGACTGCATGATTGTATTGAGTACCGAGGGAAAACGGAATCAGGAAAATTTTCTGCATCTTTTGAACCTAGTTTAAATTTTTTGTGCACTCTTTGAGCGCTTAAATCATCTGGTTAAGCAAGGCTCATTTTTTCAGGCCACATTTATTTTAGAAAATAAGGCGCATAAACGCATGATAATCAGTCATAAATATGTAGCTAACACAAGTAATATATAAATACTAATAAAATGTAAGCAATAGTTCGGACATATCCGTACAAACCGTATGTGTGATTTTTTGTTGGAATGTAATGACAAATTACAGAAGACCTACGGCTGAGTTTCTTGGTGCTTCTTCTCAGATCAGTGGGCATTTCCGAAGCACCGGTAGACTTAGATTTTAACATTACTATGACATGTAAAAAGTTCCCCTAGTGGCCTAATTTACAAAATAAATGATTTGATTTGAAACTCCAACCG
Organism: Laothoe populi; assembly: GCA_905220505.1. Classification (NCBI taxonomy): domain Eukaryota; kingdom Metazoa; phylum Arthropoda; class Insecta; order Lepidoptera; family Sphingidae; genus Laothoe; species Laothoe populi. The sequence goes on from HG992174.1 coordinate 1,961,718, forward strand.
TAAAATTATGTTCCTTTTTACACAAAAACCGGAAGAAGAAAGCAATGTTTGTATACAAAGAAATACTTTAGTTTGTTTGTTTATATATTTAAATTATTTTTATTTTTACAACATACATTTTTATATTTATTTTTACATTGATTGTGTTGTGTGGCGGGGGACAAATTGTCCCTCGCTACTCGATACTCTAACTGGACGGCACTGCTCTTACCATCAGGTGCAGTGTGGTCACTTTGCCCAACAAAAAAAAACAATTATTTACTTATTAAATATTTGCAGGATTGGAAATAAAGTAAATTTACAAATACTATGAGTGGTTAGAACATCATTTAAATCTTATATTAAGATTTAGAAGATGCAGAAGCTCTAAGATAATAGGCTGGTACGAGAGCATAAAATATGTTGGCTTTGCTCTGCTACCCGTGCAAAGCAGGGGTGGGTCACTAGTTTAACTTTAACTATTCGAAAACCCACACTTCGTGCAATATTCGCCAATAGGGTAGTTGACAGCAAGTGAAAACATTTATTTATTTATTTATTATATTTAAACTTACATCTATCATTACAGGTAATCCTAATGCGATAGAGAAGTAAACTATACTAAAAATAACTAAAACTAAAACTCCTTAAACATTTTGCAACACTATTTGAATAAATGACTTATGGCCCCTGTGAACTCGTCCAGTGAGCAACTAAATATGTCAATACTATCAGCCACTGCATTGAGCGAACGGAGCGCACATGTCAGTGGCGCTTCGTGCAGTAACTTGGTCCTGGCACGCGGCACCGCCAGCAGCTGCGCCCGCCTTCGACCACTTGTACGAATCGGCATGCATAATCTCAGCTCCTCAAGAATGCTTGGGTTATGTATTACTCCGCGCAACACCTTAAATAAATAAGTAGCAAGAGTAACTCTCCTTCGTGTTTCCAGTTGATTGTATCCCACCATGCCTAGTACAAACAAAGTAGGATACAGCAACGGATACCCTGGATACACACCATATAGTTTCAAATACAAAAACCTGGCGAATTTATTTTGAATTCGTTCCAACATTATTTTGTATTTGTCTTCATTTGGAGCCCAAATTACAGCATTGCACTCCAAATGTCTTTTCACCAATGCTTCATACAAAGCACGTAATGCCTTTATATTAGTGAAGCCGTTTGACTGCCGCAAAACAAATCCCAGATTTTTATATGCCTTTTTGCATACCTCAACAATGTGCTTTCGAAAGTACAAATCAGCTGTAAAACGGACTCCTAGATCTTTAACTTCGGTCACGCGCTGCAAAGGTACTCCCTCAATAAGGTACTGATGATGAATCGGGACGCGCGCACGGCTAAATGATACCACTGAGCACTTGTCCACGTTAAAAAACAGTTTATTCGTCTTACTCCACCTAACAACACTGTTTATATCCTGCTGTAATCTGATATGGTCCTGTATATTCCTCACTTCATGAACTAATTTGAGGTCGTCAGCAAATAATAGGCACGTAGAATCATTTACCACCTCCGGTAAACTGTAGTGGCCCTAAGTTACTGCCTTGGCTAACTCCTGATCTGGTGAAATACTGCTTCGAATAACATCCGTTATAGTCTACATACTGACGCCTGTCTCGCAAGTAGCTAGCAAAGAAGGCCAGCGTGTGTCGCGTACAACCGACCCCAGCTAACTTTGTAAGGAGGATATCATTATCCACAGTGTCGAACGCTTTCATAAAATCAAAATATGAGACATCCACCTTATTTTTTTTTTTTGTTGTCGCGGGGAAAGCGTTTTATTACTGCCGCCCGCTCCGGAGGGAAGCGGATTAAGAATAAAACGGGTATGCTGGACTAGCCGGTCTTACGACCCAGCATCCCCCTCGCACGGATGATGGCTATCCGTGCTGCCGCTGGGCCGAGTCCCTAACCCCTATGTACACCCCACCCGACACTACCAGCTAAAACCCCGCGGTGGCCTTCTTCGGCGCTTGCGGAGCGATCCCGGGGTATTCTAAGGAGTGCTAGAATTGCAGCCGTTAAATTTCCCGTTGTACCACGCTGAGGGCGAAAGCCATGCTGCGCCTCAGACAATTGGGCACTTACCTGCTTATACAAACTATGGTGAATAGTCATTTCGAATACCTTGGCTGGCGTGCTTAATATTGCCACCGGTCTATAGTTGCTAGGTTCTGGACCTCCACGACCCTTCGGTACTGGTACCACTCGAGTGACCTTCCATTGCTCGGGAAATGTTGCATTTGAGATGCAGATATTAAACATGTACAACAGTGGTTCTACCAATACTAAACGACAATCTTTGAAAATGAACGGTGGTATTCCATCCGGCCCTACAGAGTGTTTTGGAGCCAGACGGGCGAGCGCGCTGGCCACGTCCACCGGCCGCAGAGCTGTGAGGTGCGTTCGCGCGCTCCCCGTTAACTCCGCCGATGCCGCACTCGCCGCTGACACGTCGAGCACGGCCGGCTCTTGGTTATACACGGAATAAAAGAACCGCGCAAATTCGTCGGCGAATTCCTGATTTGATAGAATTCGTTCGTTTTGTATTAATTTATGTTGACTTGATATGCCTTTTTTGTTCTCATGTAGTTCCAGAACACTTTCGGATCTGTAGCCAGGTGATTCTGCATACGGTCTCGGTATCGATCATGGGCAAGTGTAGTTTCCGTCTTCACTCTTGTCCTATACTGAGAGAACGCCTCATAATCGTTACGTGACTTACTTAATTTGTACTTTTTATGCATAGTGTGTTTTAATTTAATGTCTCTTATAATATCAGACGTGTACCATTTAGGATATGTATATCTGTAGTTCTTCGTAATTCGTTTTTTGAGGGGCACGCAGGTATCGAAAGCTCCATAGATTTTATCATAAAATATTTTCAACACCTGATCAGGATCCTTTGAATTGTACATCTGACTCCAGTCTATTCTCGTAATAAAATAATATAACTGAATAAAATCAGCTTTATTGAAATTCCATTCTTTATATGGAGTCTGCGTATGATTAACACAGTTCGGAAGGTTAGAGTGTACGGACGTTATTGTCACAGTGACGTCAACGTCCACAGCGAGCGGCGGATGGTACGCATCCACGGGCTGAAGGGCTTCGTCACTCTTGCGCACTGACACCTCACCGTGTCCACTCAATACAAGATCTAACTGTCTACCACTACAGTTAGGTACTGCATTATACTGGTCGAGTTCACAGAACGCCATAAAGTATTCATAATAATTAACTATATAGGTATTACACGAAAACAAATTAAAATCTCCTAATATTAACACTTTGTTCTTATATTTTATACATATTTTTTCTAACAAATTAAACAATGCTATGTACTCATTATCCCCAGCGTGTGGAGGAATATATACATGATAGATTTTAGTCTAAAAATATCGAAAATTAAACCAATTTGTTAATTTATATGTGACTAGCTGTTGCTCGCGGCTCCGCCCGCGTGGAGGACATGTTTGGGATAAAAAGTATACAATACAAAATACCAATATTCATGCATTTAACTTAAAAAATGACGGATTTTCATACAAACTTTCATCCCCTATTTTACCCCCTTAGGGGTGGTATTTCCAAAAACCCTTCCTTAGTGGATGCCTACGTGATAAAAGGTACCTACTGTCAAAATTTCAAGTCTCTAACCCCAGCCGTTTTGGCTGTGCGTTGATCGATCAGTCAGTCAGTCAGTCAGTTTCATCTTTTATATATACAGATTAAAACAAAACTCGCCGAAGTATCACAATAAAGAAACTGAAATGGAAATGGGCAGGCCATTGAATAAGAAGTAATCAAGAGAAATGGGCAAAATTAGTAACGTTTTTAACCGACTTCAAAAAAGGAGAAGGTTAACAATTCGTCGGAATCTTTTTTTTTTATGTATGTTACCCGATTACTCGAACACGCCTGGACCGATTCGAGAAATTCTTTATTTGTTTAAAAGGGTATAACCAGTTGGTCCCATTGGCACCAAGTCAGGATCTGATGATGGGATCTCAGAAAAATCAAGGAAAATCAAATTTTATAGTGACACTTAATTTGTTTTTTATTGAAGTCGGTGTACTTTTTATAATGTATAGATAGACAAAATTATATATAGAGATCCGTAAGTAGCTAGTGTTCGTATATGTATATATGGAATGGTTTGACATGATACCCACGGCCACTTTCTACCATCGCACCGCTCGCCATCGACAGAGAGTTCATCCTCACACTTTGGAACCTAAATGGTCGCACACAGCGCGGTTTCAGAGGAATTTCCTACAACGAATGGTCCGATTATGGAATGAGCTCCCTGCCGAGGTTTTCCAAGGGGATTACAGTATGGGGTTCTTCAAGAAGGGAGTATATAGGTTTTTGAAGAGTCGGCAACGCGCATGTGATGCTCCTGGTGTTGCGTCCATAGGCTACGGTAATCCCTTACCATCAGGCGGGCCGTAAGCTTGTTTGCCACCATCGTGGTATAAAAAAATAATATTGGAATCAAGTATTCTTTTTGTCAGTCTTTCCTACTCTGTAGAGGATAATTTCAATTATTCTTTTTGTATTACTTCCCTCGCTTATACCGAAAAGTATTTCAGTATATCTTTAAGGATGGGGTCCGAGTTGTAGACTTTAAGCGATTACTGCACAGACTGTCTCGGTGGCGCAGTTGTAATTGCACATGCGTTACGACTGATGTGCTGAGGTCTCGGGTTACCTGGTCGGGTAAAGTGATATAGGGTTTTTCTATCTAGAAATTCTCAGTATTAACCCGAAGTCTGGAACCTGTGCCCGGTATGGCGATAGGCTCACCCCCTATCACATCATGGGACCGATAATTCGGCGAAAAGTGGTGATTACGCCTCTGCCTACCTCTTAGGGGATTACAGGCGTGAGTGTATGTGTATGTACAATCGATCGAAGGAGAAGGTTTTTTATTATCCATTTTAATTTAAATCTCCACTAGATTTCAATATGTCAAATTCAATTGTGAAAATTAGTATGCACATATATTTGAACATGGAGAATATTTTTGCACTATTTATTTTGCTATAGCTCACCAGTAGATGGCGTTGCAGTGTACCATATATTCGAGCATACGAGGAAAAATCGATGGGTCTCACCTATATGGGGCACCAATACGAAAATCACCCGCTCTGTTCTTATTACTTACGCCAAATGAGAGCAAGCGAACCGTGCCAAAGGTTTTATTTCTCCTTATTTTTAAATTGTCTTTGTTTTTTAATGTTCCTACTCGAAATCTCTTGTTTCAAACGAAAAGAGATAGCTATACCCAGTGAGTTGGAAAAGGACACCAATATCCCTGAAATTCTTTTGTGAATCTTGCATTTCTAAGGGAATATTTGATAATAAAAGATCTGTGTCGAAATTCTTAAATATTTACATCACTGGGTGGAATGACCGAAACCGTCATATCTATGTTCAGCGGGCTATTTGATTATAACGTCATTTTTAGCGACATATTTGGAACTAGCTGTTGCTCGCGGCTCCGCCCGCGTAGAGGTTATGTTTAGGAGAAAAAGTATACAATACAAAATACCAATTATCATGCGTTTAACTTAAAAAAATATGGATTTTCATACAAAATTTCATCCCCTATTTTACCCCCTTAGAGGCGGAATTTCATAAAATTTTCAAAATGCCATATACTAATTTTCATGAATTTATCTTCAAAAATGACGGATTTTCATACAAACTTTCATCCCCTATTTTACCCTCTTAGGGGTGGTATTTCCAAAAACCCTTCCTTAGTGGATGCCTACGTGATAAAAGGTACCTACTGTCAAAATTTCAAGTCGCTAACCTCAGCCGTTTAGGCTGTGCGTTGATCGATCAGTTAGTCAGTCAGTTTCTTCTTTTATATATACAGATAAGCCAATTTTTCGATATCTTTTGAGCCTAGTTTCAATTTTTTTGGAGCTCAAATCTACTAGTAAGTCAGGGCTCATTTATTTTTAACCGACTTCAAAAAAGGAGGAGGTTAACAATTCGTCGGAATCTTGTTTTTTATGTATGTTACCCGATTACTCGAAGATGCCTGGACCGATTCGAGAAATTATTTTTTTGTTTAAAAGGGTATACTTCCCAGGTCCAGGTCCCATTGGCACCAAGTCAGGATCTGATGATGGGATCTCAGAAAAATCAAGGGAAACCCTTAAAATATTATATTGACGCATTATTTGTTTTTTATTGAAGTCGTTGTACTTTTTATGAACTAAAAAACTTTTTAGAAAATAATGCTCATAAATGCATGAACATCCAACTAATATTATAAATTCGAATGTTTGGATTGATGGATGTTTGTTACTAAATCACGCTACAACGGCTGGACGGATCTGGATAAAATTTTCACAGTGATAGATTATAATCTGGGATAGCACATAGCCAACTTTTTATCCTGGAAAATTTACAGTTCCCGTGGGATAGTTTATGCTTTTCATAGAGCAAGGACTCGACATATTTTTTTGCATAGTCGTAGTTTAAGGATTTGGGAATTGCATAGGTTTTTTTATCCCGAAATAATTCACAGTTCCTATGGGATAGCAAAATATACAAAGATATAGCTAAAGATGACTACATATTTGTCTACAGCATGAATAGCTCGACCGGGGTAGTACCACTGTCTCACAGAAAACCAACGTAAAGTGACAGTTTACTGTCGCGTTTCGTATGGTAAGTGAGATATCCGGAGGCCCAGATTCCCCCTTCCCTTCCCTAATCCCTATTCCTGTCCTTTAAGGCCGACAGCGCATACATGATACTTTCGGTATTGTGGATGTTCATGGGCGGTGGAGATCACTTGAAAAAAAAAGGACTTTATACCTTTTCTTTTCAAAATAACTACCACATGTTTGGTACCGCGGGCAACAGCTAGTAAGATATAAAGATGCAGTACGTGCCTACACAAGTAATATATTAATTCTAATAAAATCAACGCAATATTTTTTATAGTGTTTTTTTTTCCGAAAAACGAAATATCTTTATACTTATCTCCTGTAACTTTTCAAACCTGTCGCTTTTAAAATCAAATAGCCCATTAGTAGAGAAGGCCCGTGAGCAGTGTGACAATATTTAATACAAGGCTAGTAATATTACAATACAAGAACTCTTTATTGTATGACTATAAAAGATAATAATAATAATAACACACATAGCCCTGACCCCACACTAAGATACGAGTCTTATGTTGTGAGTATCAGGGACTACGACAGATTTTCGGTCTCACAACACCCAGACCCCGGACACAAATATATCTGTCACACAAACATTGGTCTCAGTGTGGGAATCGAACCCACGGCCTCTCGTTTCACAGCCGGCTACTTGCCTACTGCGCCACAGAGGCTGTAAAATAACATAGCATACATATGACTTAATTACTAAATGGTCCTACAATGGGCGGTCTTATCGCTAAAAGCGATCTCTACCAGACAACCGGTAGGCACAGTAGGCAGCGGCTTTGCTGTGCCCTGGCATTGCAGAAGTCTATGAGCGGCTGTGACTACTTACCATCAGGTGGCCCGTCTGCTCGTCTGTCTATCGAGGTTCAACGGTAGGCAGCGGCTCTGCTGTGCCCTGGCATTGCAGAAGTCTATGGGCGGCGGTGACTACTTACCATCAGGTGGCCCGTCTGCTCGTCTGCCTATTGAGGCACCAAAAAAAAAATAAGAAGAAACTAAAGTAGAAGAAGTAGACGGCGTTGTACAATAAAGAGAGCAAAAAGAAAAACATAATAAAAAGTGTTTTAATTTATAAAAAGTACACCGACTTCAATAAAATACAAATTATGCGTCACTATTAAATTTGAGGGATGCCCTCGATTTTTCTGAGATCCCATCATCAGATCCTGACTTGGTACCAGTGGGAGCACCTGGGAAGTATACCCTTTTAAACAAAAAAACAATTTCTCGAATCGGTCCAGGCGTCTACGAGTCATCGGGGAACATACATAAAAAAAAGATTCCAATGAATTGATCCTTTTTTGAATTCGGTTAAAAATCATTACAAAATAAAATAATATATAATACTAATACTATATTGTATAATATGAATTAGGTCTATGAACATACCATAGCCTATCTAAAACGACATAGGACACATCTTCAAACCCTCATTAGTACAAGCTGAAGGGACTCAAAGCTGAATAGTAAATTAAAAGTCATAAGAAGCAGATAGCCTAGTTAGAAACTGACTGCCGAGACGAAAGCCGTAGGTTAAAATAATGTACAAAATCCTTAGAAAGTAGCACCGATTTCTAATACAAATTATTTGGCAAACTATATTAATTGAAAAATAAATAATTTATTGAATCCATGAAATGCTAGCATACATATACACTCACGCCTGTAATCCCCGAAGGGGTAGGCAGAGGTTTAACCAGTACACCCACTTTTCGACGAATTTCGGTCCCATAATGTGATAGGGGGCGAGCCTATCACCATACCGGGCACATGTTCCAGACTCCGGGCTAATACTGAGAATTTCTAGATAGAAAAACCCAATATCACTTTACCCGACCCGGGGATCGAACCCGGGACCTCAGCACAGCAATCGTAACGCATGCGCAATTACAACTGCGCCACCGAGGCAGTCCGAGAATGAAATGCTAGCGAGGCATGTATTTATCGCTATTTGATACTCTAATTGGACGGTACTGCGCTTACCATTACGTGCAGTGTAGTCACTTTGCCGTGCCAGGATAAAAACAAAAAGGAAGTAAAAGATAATATCACTACCTACTGATATTATCACTACTCATAGATTAACCAAAACTGTATCAATCGTTTGTTAAATTTGTAGAGACAATTGGCTTATATAGCCACGAAAAAAAGTGTATGTCTATGAGACAATGATTAAATCGTCTAAAATATACGTATAAGGCCAATATGTATATAAGAAGTGGTAGAGCCACGCTGTAGACATATTTGTCTACAGCATGAATGGGCCGGCTCGACCGGGGCGGGGTAGTACCACTGTCTCACAGAAAACCAACGTAAAGTGACAGTTTACTGACGCGTTTCGTATGGTAAGTGAGATAACTGGAGGCCCAGATTCCCCCTTCCCTAATCCCTATTCCTGTCCTTTAAGGGCGACAACGCATACATGATACTTTCGGTATTGTGGATGTTCATGGGCGGTGGAGATCACTTAATATCAGGTGACCCACTGGCTCGTTTGTCGGACTATACTATAAAAAAAATGTATATAAGAGACAATTCTTAATCTTCGCCTTATGTTTGCTTTATTCGTAAAAGCACTTATATGTTTTATTATATTTATTGGTTTTTCATCTAAGTGAAATGTAAATTTCTTTTTGAGAAAATATATCATCTTTCACCACAAAAGTGCTAACGACACTTGAAATCAAAGTGATTTAAAAAAACATACATACGCACTCACGCCTGTAATCCCCATGTCGGCAGAGGTATAACCAGTACACCCACATTTAGCCAAGCTTATAACCATCCCATGATCCCATCCCATGATTTCATCCCATGATGAAATACGGGCGTGATATTTCCTCGCTTAGCGTGTTCTAACGTCTGTATCATGGCTAATGCTCTGAAGAATTGTTTGATCTTATCTCTCCCGTCCATACCAGAACCACGCGTACTGGCTTGCGGAGCCACAGCTTCGTGGTGTCTACTACCACGGTCCGAACCAAGAGCAGAGCAAATTTTATTTTTGCCGCACCATCAAGCTGTGGAACAGTTTGCCAGCTACCGTGTTCCCTCCTTCCTATGATCCTGGGTCCTTTAGGCGTAGTTTTAAGGAGCTAAACAGCAGGCCGGCATGATTGTGTTGAGTAGCGAGGGATAGACTGTCTCTCGGTACTTGATACTCTATCTGGACGGCACTGCGCTTACCATCACTTTGCCGCACCAGAAAGAAAAAAAGGGCGCTGAATCACCACACCTGGTACAAAACTCCGGGCTGATATTTTGTTATAAAACCTAATATTCACCGAATTTCGGTCCCATAATGTGATAGGGGGCGAGCCTATCGCCACACCGGGCACCATTCCAGACTCCGGGTTAATATACTGAGTATTTCTAGGTAGAAAAACCCAATATCACTTTACCCGACCCGGGGATCGAACCCGAGACCTCAGCACAGCAGTTGTAACGCATGCGCAATTACAACTGCGCCACCGAGGCAGTTAAAATGAAAATAATAAATTATTAATATTTCTATAGTAATTTATACTTATAAAATATCTAAACGTCGTTTAATTCGTTCCCAAACGATCCCTAAGGCCTAGTTCGGGTTGACCTGTTAAAAGTGATCCGATAGGGATGAATATTAAATATCGATATTTTAATACCTTTTATTATCCTGGCACGACAAAGTGACCACCTGCATACCACCGCAGTGCCGTCCAGTTTGAGTATCGAGTAGAGAGAGACAATCTATCCCCCGCTACTCAACACAATCATGCCTGCTGAGAAGCTTCTTCAAACTACGGCGTGGGCTTGAAGGTGAAAAAGCGGTCGAGGGTCTAGTGTCAGAAGGCAACACGGCCATACATCGTACCGCAAATGAATTCACCACCAGCATTATCCTAAATATAATAGCCGTCTGTATTTTGGCTCACTGCTAGGAAATAGTGTAGTTTCCTGTGTTTAATTTTGTACATTATTCGATATAGAAACATAATTGCTTGAAAAATGAGGTCATAATAGTTATATGAGCAAATAATCAAAGCTATGAGCAGAAATGTTTGCGTATTGGGAACATGTCGGTATCTCCATAGCGCAACGGCACAGTAACGGCAATTCTGAGAACCGTGACGTCACGGGACATATCATGCATCCTCTTACTGTCATTTGACATCTGTCTGTCACACAAAAAGTGGTAGAGCCACGCTGTAGACACATTTGTCTACAGCATGAATGGGCCGGCTCGACCGGGGTAGTACCACTGTCTCACAGAAAACCAAAGTAAAGTGACAGTTCACTGTCGCGTTTCGTATGGTAAGTGAGATATCCGGAGGCCCAGATTCTCCCATCCCTTCCCTAATCCCTATTCCTGTCCTTTAAGGCCGACAGCGCGCGCATACGTGATACTTTCGGTATTGTGGATGTTCATGGGCGGTGGAGATCACTTAACATCAGGTGACCCACTGGCTCGTTTGTCGGACTATGACATAAAAAAAAAATACAAACTTTTGTATACGCCTACGCTGTGAAATTTCCATAAAAAATATATATTTTATCGATGAAAATATCGATAACTCTCACATCACTAACGCTCTACGTAAAAGCAAACTTCGACGTTAAACTGAAGGATAAAGAATTTGATCGGGAAAGTTTGACAACTTTTAAGGAAGCTTATTTTTTACGGCGCTTTTTGTTACAATCGTTAGCTGGTTCAGTTTCTTAAGTACAAAGTCAATACTGCTTTTTTCGCATGTGGTTAAGGACCGAGGAAATCATGAACAACATATCTTTTTTGTATCCTGGCACGGGTTCAGGCAGGCATGATTGTGTTGAGTAGCGGGGGATAGACTGTCTCTCGCTACTTGATACTCTATCTGGACGGCACTGCGCTTACCATCAGGTGCAGTGTGGTCACCTTGCCGCGGCAGAATAAAAAAAAGTGACCACTCTGCACCTGATGGTAGGTGCAGTGCCGTCTAATTAGAGTATGGAGTAGCAAGAGACAATCTCAACTCAACACGATCATGCCAGCTTGCTTCTTCACACTACGCCATGGGCAAGAAAGTGAAGAAGCGGTCGAGGGTCCAGTGTCAGAGTACTCAGAAGGCCGCGAGACGGCCAAACATCGTACCCCAACTCTAGACCCCCGACAAAAACCACATGTACACTGGCTGACCCCGGAACGCGGCACACTTGCGTGTGCCACTATGGCGGGTTTTACACCATGTGTACGGCGGTTGCTATCCGGGTGGATATGAATATCCTACCACCAGCGATATCCTTTATAAATATACTTATTTTCGTGGTGCGACCCCGAATTGGGTGGCGGCGCGAAGTATCGCGCTGCTATAGAATGTGGAGGGCAACTAGCCCTAAAAGAGACGGGCCGTAAAGGCACCACTCAGGGATCGTCCCGGCAGCAATCCAGAGTACACTCAAGATCACCCGGGACCGCTCCACATGCGCTGCAGAAGACTACCGCAGGGTTTTTAGTCGGTACACCGACGTATTAAAAATGTTTAGGGCCCCGATCCAGTAGTCCATCGGGTAAAATAGGTCGGAAGGTCGGTGAGTCCGGCATAAGTCCGAGGTCCAGAAGGTATCCTTAAGATGGTTTTACCCGCGGGAAAAAAACGTGGTGGACTAAGGTCTGTTTCGATTGTAGAGGAGTCCCAGCTGTGGGACAGTAATACAGAACTAGTAAGTTAAAGCTCGCAGTTGGTTCTTTAAAACAATAGAAAAACATAATAGTTTTAAAAAATATTGAAAGAAAATATATTAAAGTCATGAGCGTGTAAAATTTCCCAAATGTTTTTTTTTTTATAACATAGTCCGACAAACGAGCCAGTGGGTCACCTGATGTTAAGTGATCTCCACCGCCCATGAACATCCACAATACCGAAAGTGTCATGTATGCGCTGTCGGCCTTAAAGGACAGGAATAGGGATTAGGGAAGGGAAGGGGGAATCTAGGCCTCCGGATATCTCACTTACCATACGAAACGCGACAGTAAACTGTCACTTTACGTTGGTTTTCTGTGAGACAGTGGTACCACCCCGGTCGAGCAGCCCATTCATGCTGTAGACAAATATGTCTACAGCGTGGCTCTACCACTTCAAACAGCGTGGCTCTACCACTTCAAAAGTATTCATTTGTATTAAGTATACAAATGATTTTCCTTTATTATATTAAATTTACCGAACTTTGGGGCCTTAATAATATGTTAAAGCTGCCTACGCTATTCAGCTTCATTTACCTATACAAATAGGTTTTGGAAATAAACCATTTTTTTTCATATACACATTTTACTTTCGCAGCGTAAAAAATAAAAATACACATTGAAATTACTAATTAGTTTGGAAGTGGTAGAGCCACGCTGTAGACATATTTGTCTACGTATGGTAAGTGAGATATCCGGAGGCCCAGATTCCCCCTTCCCTTCCCTAATCCCTATTACTGTCCTTTAAGGCCGACAGCGCATACATGACACTTTCGGTATTGTGGATGTTCATGGGCGGTGGAGATCACTTAACATCAGGTGACCCACTGGCTCGTATGTCGGGCTATATTATATAAAAAAAACTCCGCCAATTTGAAATCCAATTAAATATAATACATATACACTCACGCCAGTAATCCCAGAAGGGGTAGGCAGAACTGTAAACAGTACACTGTCATTTCGCCGAATTTATTACGGTCCCATAATGTGATAGGGGCTTATCGCCATACCGGGCGCAATTAGACTCCGGGCTGATACTGAATATTTCCAAATAAAAAAAAACAAATATCACTTCACCTGACTCATCGAACCCGAGACCTCAGCACAGCAATCGTAACGCATGCGCAATTACAACTGTGCCACAGAGGCAGCCTTAAAAAATTGGAAAAGCACCGATCTTAGAATCGAATGCGGAAATTTCGCTACCCTTGTAATTACCGGTTAACCATATATATTTTTTTATTCTGGCGCGGCAAAGTGACCACACTGCACCTGATGGTAAGCGCAGTGCCGTTCAGATAGAGTATCAAGTAGCAAGAGACAGTCTATCCCTCGCTACTCAACACAATCATGCCGGCCTGCCAAAAATAATACTGCAGTAAAATAATAAACTCGGATATCATAATCATCACTTTTTATTTGCAATTGTTTAAAAATTATGGTAACACGGCATTGTACGCATAGCGCTTATGGGCCGCATTTGTGCGTAAGTTATGGGCATAATACAATTTTGGGGGGTTTGTTGAAATGAGAATATATTAAATATAAAAAACGAAGAAAGTAAGATGTTAAGGTATTTTATTGTGAATATATAGATAGATAAACTAGATGTTTCCCGCGGCTCCGCCGGCGTGGAGGTTATTTTAGGAAGGAAAGGTATCTTAAGCTATTACACCTTTCTATATTTTGCTATCCCATAGGAAGCGTGCATTTTCCAGGATAAAAAGTAGCCTATGTCATTTTCTGATTCCAAAACTCCCAGATATGCAAAAAATCATGACGATCCTTGTGAAAAACTAAACTATCCTACGGGAACTGTTAAACTGTTGTTGGGATTATTATTTCGAAACTAAAAGTACCATAAATTCAATGTACGTAAAATACATCCTACTCAATATTATAAATGCGAATGTTTGGATGGATGTTTGTTACTCAATCACGGTACAACGGCTGGTCGGATCTGGTTGAAATTTGGCACAGACATAGATTATAGTCTGGAATAGCACATAGGCTACTTTTTATACATACATACATACACTCACGCCTGTAATCCCCGAAGGGGTAGGCAGAGGTGTAACCAGTACACCCACTTTTCGCCGAATTTCCGTCCCATAATGTGATAGGGGGCGAGCCTATCGCCACACCGGGCACCATTCCAGACTCCGGGTTAATACTGAGTATTTCTAGGTAGAAAAAACCAATATCACTTTACCCGACCCGGGGATCGAACCCGAGACCTCAGCACAGCAATCGTAACGCATGCGCAATTACAACTACGCCACCGAGACATTTGCATTTATAATAGTAGTAAGATTTAACAATAAGTCAGAATTAACACTTTGCCCCCCAAAGTTCTGAGTACGTCCATGCGTTATATAATAGGGTGTCATGACCTCACACCTCGATACGGCAATGCAGAGAAACAAAGTCGGGATTACGGGATTATAAACATTACTCTCTATAACAGGAATTACATGCCGCGTCGGCTAAGGGGAATCATTTTGAGAAAGGAAGCCAAGGGTGTTAATGCGTTTTTTTTAAGTGAAAACTTCTTTAGGCACGGTAGACCCTTTTGGGATTGGAAAAAACAATGTACTCGCGTGATTGTAACGCTCAGATTTTTTTATTTTGAAGTTATACTTCTTTAGGCGCGTTATGAAAAAATGATGACAGTGAAATTATAAGATGCGCGTGACACAAAAGTAACACTCTGAAGTTGCCCTAAGTACCAGGCTGGCATGAAATGTAAGGAGGTTTGATACCGTTTCAAATGCAAGGTTTGTTTGTGCCTAGATACTTCTTGGGTACGTCATCCTACGTCACTGTCATTATTCACTTTAAGTACCAAGCTAGCATGAAATGTAAGGTGATTTGATACCGTTTCATTTCTAGTGACTTCTAGGTAGATAAAAATTGCATTTTTTATTCACTTTAAGTACCTGGCTGGCATGAAATGTAAGGAGATTTGATATGAAATTAAAATTGAATATTATTTACTATTCATAAATACACTCATTTGCAAAAAAAAACGGGCGGTTTTGATTTTAATTCTTCTTTAAAAAAATACGGTACCAAAATGATTTCAATCATTTGTACATGTTACTGGCCGGTTTTAAAAATGCCGTGGTGTTTAAAACAGTACGTTCTAAATTCAAATTTTCGTTTGATGCTCATTTTTACAGAAAACCACTTTTTATCCTACATTTTTGGTGCGAAGTTCCAAAAGATAATATCGGTTTTCATAACTTTTAGTCAATTTTTATGAATTTATTTCATATTCTTAATTGTCAAAGCTTCATTTATTGCTGTCTCATTAATGTTAGAGAAAGTGGTAAAAGCTACCAAAATTATTGCGCTGCTCGAAGAGGGTTGCAGCCAATGCTTCGTGGCTCAGAGGCTAAGTGTGAGGCGCTCGACGGTTCAAAGGACCTGGCAGCGGTATCAAGACACCGGTTCCGTCGAGAGAAGGCCTGGTTTTGGAAGAAAACCATGTACCCAACCACGGGATGATCGTTTTCTTGTGAGTCGCGCATTGAGAAATCGCAAGTCTTCGTATATGGACCTTAAGAACAACCTCGAAGAAGTAAGAAATGTGCATATTAGTCTATGGACGGTCAGGAGGAGGCTTCTCGCGGCCAATATACGCAGTCATCGCCCGGCCCGCGGCTCTAAGTTACTCCGTGAGCACAGAGTTGCCAGGCTTAGGTTTGCTCGAAATTGTGAGTCATGGACTCAAGAAGACTGGAATAGGGTATTGTTCTCCGATGAAGCAAGGATATCTCTGTTCGGTGAAGATCGACGTCGGCGAGTGCTACGAAGACGAGGAGAACGCTTTGCAGAGGCTTGTTTTGAAGAAATCACACCTTATGGTGGGGGCTCTGTTATGTTTTGGGCAGGAATAAATTCAATGGATCGTACAGAGTTAGTCTTCATTGAAAACGGCTCACTGACTGGACATCGATACATAACGGAAGTTCTAATTCCTCATGCACAACCCGCATTGGCTGCTTTAGGCGAAGACTCAATTTTTATGGACGACAACGCTCGCGCCCACCGGTCTGGCGATGTGGAAGCGTATGTGCAAGAGGTCGGCATTCGTCGTTTGGATTGGCCAGCTCGAAGTCCCGACCTCAATCCTATAGAGCATGTCTGGGACGTTCTGAAACGTGAGATGAGTACAACCGGCTCCGCAGACCATCAGAGAGCTGAAGAATGTGATTACCGCGGAGTGGGAACGTATTCCGCAAGCAAGTATCCGGGATATCCTCGCTAGCATACCCAGACGAATTCAAGCTGTGATCTCAGCTAGAGGGGGTCACACTCGATACTAAACATTTATCTGCTTTTACTTTATTAAAGAAAAAACAAACAAAAATCTTTGTTAACTTTTACTTCACGAGCATATGCACTACTAGCGAGCATACACTACTAGTGAACTTTAGCATTAAAACCCATAATTTTTATCAAAATTTTATGATAATACTGACGAAAACGATTATTTGCTTATTAATTTACAAAATTGTGAAAGTAAAACTACCTATAATTATCAAACAAACCAATAGTAACATTTGAAATGGTTCATTGCTTAGGTGCCCGTTTTTTTTGCAAATGAGTTTATTTGTGAAAAAAATTGTGCTTATATACTTTTTCAAGGGCTCCAATATAATTGAGGTTAACTATCCGTATGTATTATTATAGATATAAATTAAAATATTATTAATATTAATTATTAAAATTATTAATATTTGCATGCAATTAAAAACTATTTTTAATGATGGCAATGAAGTATAACTTCTCACGCGCGTACATAAGTACACGCACCCATTTTTTTTTTATCCTGGCACGGCAAAGTGACCACGCTACACCTGATGGTAAGTCCAGTGCCGTCCAGTTAGAGTATCAAGGAGCGAGAGACAATTATTCAACACAATCATAATCAGCATCAGCCGGCCTACTGAGTAGCTTCTTCACACTACGATTAAATGACCTAGGAGCGTGTTCTACGGTCTATATCATGGCGATTGCGGAACTATTGTTTATTCTTACCCCAGCCTCTCGTTTGCATACCAGAACCACGCGTTATAACTTATGGAGCCACAGCTTCGTGGTGTGTACTACCCAAACCAAGAGGTTCCCTAATTCATAAATTCGCCACACCATCAAGCTGTGGACAGTTCGCCATCCCACGTGTTCGCTCCTTCCTATGATCCTGGGTCCTTTAATAGAGTCTGAAGAAGCTCCTCATACCGGCATAGTTATTTCGAATTCAATGTGGGTATGTCATGCTTGCTAAAGTGTATGTGCTTGCTGCGGCGCCATGTGCCGAGTCGGTATCTTCCCTGTAACATGGTTGAGGAGGGCGATGGCTGACACCTGCGTCATTACTCGTGAAAGGATGCTGCTCGTGTGGACTGGTCTGCTCAGACTGTTTCAGTAAGATAAGAATCGAGATTTTCATCACTCTCGCGACGGTCATGTGCAGCACTAGGTCTTGTAATGAGTTTTATTTCACAATATTGCAAAAAGGAAACTGAACATACATTGAGCTGCTCTAATTGTATATTAATTGTATGACAAATATTGTTAATCGGTGTGAAAAGAGCAACGCTAAAGTCTCTTGCCCGTTCTTCTCTAGCGAAACTGCATTCCGAACTGGAGATAGAGTAAAAAATTTACTGAATCTAGGTTTGAAGAATTTATTTCTCATAAGAACTTACAGTTTACTTATAATGAGATTTAACAATTAACTTAAACTTAACTTATACTTACTTACTTAACTTAACCATAATGTATAACATTTCGTGGATTCAATAAATGATTTATTTTGATTATTTTAATAGCAAGGAATGGTAGGTTCTCGCTACTTGATACTCTACCTGGACGGCACTGCTTACCATCAGCGGCAGTTTTTTCACTTTGCAAGGACAAAAAACTAGGATTTTAACTGATCGCCACTGTTAATAATGTCTTCATATACAAACTAAATGCCGTTAACATTTACTAACATAACTGCTGTAAAAGTTCAAAAAATAACAAAATCAACAATAGGCTAGTTGGGGAACCGTTTTATTTTATTCTTCATGGCCTATATTACTATAATATTATCATTAATAAACATAAAACATAAGTTTCAAGATTTAGTTTGCATTTTTATAAACCAACTTTATTTTTCCCACCAAAACGCTACCAACTGTCATGGCCTCTCGTGTGACGTGACCATTCGCAAAACTAATAGACGTTTGGCTCAGCGTTTTAGATGTTTCGAACGGTGACGTCACGCACGACTGATTTGTGTTTCATTTCACGTGACAAAATGTTTTATTTTACATATTTATTTCTTGAAAATATTAAGTAATCACATATAAATTAATTAACATTGGTTTAAGTTGCGATATCTTTAGCATATAATTCATAAAAAGTATACCGACTTCAATAAAAAAAAAATTATGCGTCACTATAAAATTTGTTTTTCCTTGATATTTCTGAGATCCCATCATCAGATCCTGACTTGGTGCCAATGGGACCATCTGGGAAGTATACCCTTTTAATCAAAAAAAGAATTTCTCGAATCAGTCCAGGCGTCTTCGAGTAATCGGGTAACATACATAAAAAAAAAAGATTCCGACGAATTGTTAACCTCCTCCTTTTTTGAAGTCGGTTAAAAATCCATACTAATACTATAAATGCGAAAGTAGCTCTGTTTGTTTGTTTGTTACCTCTTCACGACTAAACAGATTTGTATATGTATTGGATTGTAATGAAATTTGGTAAGGGAATAGATTGTAATCCTGGAGAAAGACATAGGCTATCTTTTTTCTCAAAAAACAACCTTGAAAGAAATTTGAAAGGGGTCAAATAGGAGTTCAAAATTTGTATGGGAAATCCATAATTCCTCGACTTAGGGATCTGTAAATTCATATTTAGGCTTTTGGTAGGAAATAAAGAAGTACGTGTTTCAACGTTTTTAAAAAATCATCCCTAAAAGGGGAAAAGTGAGGTTAAACTTATGGGGTATTCTTTAGATGCAATCTCAAGATTTAGGCACAACACCTGAGAGGCTGGACAATCGCTACAGGTGCCACAGTGGAGAAGACAACTCCTTGGATTGTACACTTCTGCTCCCGAATATAACTTCCACGCGGGCGGAGCCGCGAGCAACAGCTAGTCTATTATAAAAAAACAAAATTACCAGATTTTCACTTACTGTCAACTACCCATTACAAATTTCCATATAACAGTACATAGGATCGCTCCGCTGGCAATATTTGCATGCTGAATTAAGTTTCCCTCATTTCAGTAATTCATGCAACCAGGTCACCCTGGTGATAGAGCGTGATGGTACATAATACATTACTCAGATTTACAGACTGCCTCGGTGGCACAGTTGTATTACGCATGCGTTACGCTGTGCTGAGGTCTCGGGTTCGATCCCCGGGTAAAGTGTATTGGGTTATCTATTTAGAAATACTCAGACCACACTGCACTTGATCGTAAGCGCCGTCCAGATAGTGTCAAGTAGCGAGAGACAGTCCATCCCCCGCTACTCAACACAATCATGCCGGCCTGCTGTTTAGCTTCTTCACATTACGCCTAAAGGACCCAGGATCATAGGAAGGAGGGAACACGGTAGCTGGCAAACTGTTCCACAGCTTGATGGTGCGGCGAAAATACGAATTTGCGAACCTCTTGGTTCGGGCCGGGGTAATAGACACCACGAAGCTGTGGCTCCGCAAGCCAGTACGCGTGGTTCTGGTATGAAAGGATGAGATAAGATCAAAATGGTGTGGTACTATGGCGGGTTTTACACAATGCAGTGGTCGCTATCCGGCGGATATAAATATCCTACCACCAGCACCATTTTATCCGAGATGATACTGAGAATTTCATGTAGAAAACCTAATATCACTTACCCGACCCGGGGATCGAACCCGAGACCTCAGCACAGCAGTCGTAACGCATGCGCAATTAAAACTGCGCCACCGAGTCATTCTTATTAGATTTCTAATCTAATTGAACTCATGACCTAGTTGTTTTCAGATCTCAAACGCTTCTACCAAACCAAGGAAGCGTCTTAAATGATTCCGCATTTAAAACTAAAAACGCCTTAAGATTTACAAGTAAAGAGTTTACCCGTAACCCGACTTAAGTCTGACATTTTAAAAGTACGAAACTCGGACCAAAGTGCTCCGGTTGTGGGGATTACCGGCTAATCCGGAAATGAAATGGGCCTTTAGATTCTATCGCAGTCGGCAAAAATACCGGTTGGGTAGGAATTAAAGACATTTCGCATATCTAGCTGGGTTCGCGGTTTCTTTCAATGGTACCTTCGATCGAATCATTGTGGCAGATCATATAAAAATATTTAATGAAATATACATTATTCAGATTCAGTCACATGTTAATACTATTAGCAGCGATAGCCTAGTTGGTTGCGGTACGGACTGTTATGACGAAAGTCGTATGTTCGAAACCCAAATGACATACACCTCTGAGTTTTCTAAAGTTATATGTGTATTAAATGTTAATTATCGCTCGCTTTTAAGGAGAAGGAAAACATCGTGAGTAAACCTGCATAAGAATTTCGAAATGTGTGAAGTCTACCAACCCGCATTAGAGCGTGTTGGACTAAGGCCTAACCCCTCTCATTAGTAGAGGAGGCCCGTGTATTAGAGGACAATGTATTAAACATTGTCCCACTGCTGGGCTAGTATTATTATAGATTCAGTCAATCTTTAATCTACTTCTAGTTATGCAGCTACGCTAGAAAACGGACCAGCGAGTCTAGAAAAACTTTTCGAAAAACGATATTTTGACATACAAATGATAGCCTCCGTGGCGAAGCGGGTGAGCAGCCGGCTGTGAGAGAGGCCGTGGGTTCGATTCCCGCACCGAGACAAATGTGTCATAGACAGATGTATGTTTCTTGGTGTTGTGTGTAGTTAATACCCACGATACATGACCTAGTGTAGGGTCAGTTCAGGGTCAAATACAAAATTTCATCCAAATCGGTCCAGACATTTTTTTTATGATCCTGGCACGGCAAAGTGACCACACTGCACCTGATGGTAAGTGCAGTGCCGTCCAGTTAGAGTATCGAGTAGCGAGAGACAATCTATCCCCCGCTATTCAACACAATCATGCCGGCCTACTCCTTCACACTACGACATGGAAGCGGTTAGGTAACATGCACATTTACAGAAGAATTTGATATATTAAGATAGAAATTGGATTACATTAGATGAGAGCAACTTAATTTTAATTTAATTTTAAGTTGCCTTGTTTAGATGATTGGAAAAATTAATTTGAAATTAAATCTAGAGAGAAAGGCATATGGTATAAGACCATACAGGGTGAACTTCCTCGAGTACCTTGGTTTGATGACGCTAGCTTAAGTAGAAATTATGTTAAGCTAGCATTCCGACTTCGATCCGGACACTATCCATCAGCAAAGTTTGCATACTTAATGAGGAAAAACACTTCACCTAACTGCATTACTTGCAACAAAATTGAAGATGTACAACACTTGCTGATGGAATGTATCCGGAACAAAAATGAACGCGACTCACTGCTGAACGAATTAAAACTAAATAGATTGGATGTAGGTCTTATACAAGGTATTTTGTCGAAGCCAAAATCGGAGGAGGCAAAAAAACTATGTCGTTTAGTAACGTTCATTCAGCAGTGACGCGTCATAGTAATAATGAGTACAATTAAGATTGTCTGTCTTTAAAAATTTTATTTATATATTGTAACAAGGTACGATGGGGTTGACATGTCCAAAAAAAAAAAAAAGTTGCCTTGTTGTAATATTGTGACAATACTCAAGTAACTTTTAAGTTAAAGTTTTGAACCTGGCACTTCCATATTGACAGAATCACTCTAAACTAAGCTGTTAAATCTATACTATAATATAACTGCACAGACATTTTGTCTGTACATTCAATATCTTTCAAAGTTTGATTGTGTTACGTTATTTATAACTAGCTGTTGCTCGCGGCTCCGCCCGCGTGGAGGTCATGTTTGGGAGAAAAAGTATATAGTACAAAATACGAATTTTCATGCGTTTAACTTAAATTATGAAAGATTTTCATACAAACTTTCATCCCCTATTTTACCCCGTTAGTAATGATTTTGAAAAAATGTGAAACACGTATTTCTTACCAAAAGCCTAAATATGAATTTCCAGATCCCTAGGTCAAGGAATTATGGATTTCCCATACAAATTTTGAACTCCTATTTGACCCCTTTCAAGATTGTTTTTTTCCTTTTTGTCCTTCTCCAGGGTATAATATAGCTTCTTGCCAAATTTCATTACAATCCGTTCAGCCGTTTAGTCGTGAAGAGGTAACAAACAAACAAACAGAGTTACTTTCGCATTTATTGAATTAGTATGGATATCGATATAGAACCCAAAAAAATATTTTTTGACATTATTGTCTGTCTGTCTGTCAAGGCATCACGTCTAAAGTACTGTGTTTTTACAAAAACATCACTAAAACTAAAGAGCATATAACGAGGTAACATTTAGTCTTTATTTCATTAAAATCGGCTCATTAAATAAAAAGTTATGAGTATTTATAGTTCACAATAGCTGTATTACTGCGATAAGGCGTGGTGAGATATGAAGTAAATAATTATAATACTAGCCCTGTATCAAACATTGTCCCACTGCTGGGCACGGGCCTCCTCTATTAATGAGAGCCGTTAGGCCTCAGTCCACCACGCTGGCCTAATGCGGGTTGGTATACTTCACATACCTTCGAAATTCTTATAAGAATTCTCAGGTAGGTTTCCTCACGATGTTTTCCTTCACCGTTAAAGCAAGCGATAATTAACATTTAATATACACTATAACTTTAGAAAAGTCAGAGGTGTTTGCCACTTGGGTTTCGAACATACGACTTTCGTCTTGGCAGTCCGTATCGCAACCAACAAGGCTATCGCTGCTACTTTATATGAAGAACTGCTATGATATGAAGCAATTACTACAAAATAAAAGAGCTAAATACAAACCGTCTTTATATTTTCTAGTCTTATTTCCCACTTTATCTTAATACTTAAAATTTACGTTTTAAGGATTAAGATTAGAAATTAGCTCGAGACAAATTTCCACCTAAAAGCAATTCTTAAGAATCATTTTTGGATTAAATAAAGTACCTCCCTATACTAAAAGTCTATTAGAGCAGCGATAGCCTAGTTGGTTGCGGTACGGACTGTCGAAACGAAAGTCGTATGTTCGAAACCAGCCCAAATGGCATCTTACTTTTCAAAAAGTTACGTGTGTATTCATTGTTAATTATCGTGAGGAAACCCTTTTTTTAAATCCTAAGTTTTATGACTGCCTCAGTGGCGCATTTTTTTTTTTTTTTTTTACCTAAATAGGCTTGCGTTTGACCACTATCTCGCCTGATGGTAAGTGATGATGTGGTCTACGGTGGAGCACGCTTGCCTAGAAGATACCTATTCACTCTTGACTTAAAGATACCCAGATTATAATTTTCGGGAAATATAGACTCCGGCAAAGAGTTCCACTCTCTAGCGGTGCGCATGATAAATGTACTAGCAAAACGCTTCGTGCGCGCTGGTGGAATATCAACCATGTATCGATGACGCTTCGCCGAGTCTCTTGTCGTCCGATGATAGAAAGGGGTTGGGGGAATTAAATTGTGTAATTCCAAGGCACACTCGCCGAAATGTATCCGGTAGAAAACCGATAAACTAGCAACTTTTCGTCTGTGTTCAAGGCTTTGCAGCCTTGCCTCGACTATGGAATCGTTGCCTATGAGCCTCTTGGCGCGTCTTTCGATGGCCTCCAACGCCTCAAGCTGGTACTTGGCCGATCCATCCCAAAGATGAGAGCAGTACTCCATGCACGACCGGACTTGGGCTTGATACAGATCGAGCAGCTGTCCCGGCGTGAAGTACCGTCTCACCTTCGCAAGGATAGCCAGCTTCTTGGCAGCCAATTGAGCTTTATGCTCAATGTAGGAGCCAAAACTGAGAGTTGGAGACAAAGTTACGCCTAGAATCTCTAGGTGGTCAGTTATCGGTACGGACACATCTCTGAAAGTAGGAGTCAGTTGGAAGGGACTCCGTTTAGCAGAGAATAGACAAGCCTGGGTCTTAGTGGCATTAAACTTGACCAGGTTGGCATCGCCCCAATCGGAGACTGCCTTTAAGGACAAGTTCAAGCGTTCTAGCAAGGCCTCCCTGAGGGACTGGACTTGGACTCCACTGGTTCGTGCATTAGATATGTAACTTTCTACCACTGTGCTGTCGTCTGCGTACCCAAAAGTACCGGGCTTAAGCAGATCATTGATATGCAGCAGGAATAGAGTCGCAGAAAGTACCGACCCCTGAGGTACCCCGGCATTGATAGCCAATAGATCGGAGGAGCAGCCATCAATGACCACTCGAATCAATCGTTCCCTCAAGAAGTCCGATATCCATGCACACAATCCAGTGGGCAAGCCATATGAAGGAAGCTTGCTTAAGAGGCTATCGTGCCACACTCTGTCGAAGGCCTTCGAGATGTCGAGTGAAACGGCAAGCGCTTCCCCATGCCTCTCGACAGCCTCGCTCCAGATGTGAGTGGCATACGCTAGAAGGTCTCCAGTTGACCGGTTTCGGCGAAATCCGTATTGTCGGTCACTTAGGAGGTCATTCGCTTCTAGGTATGCCATGAGTCTGCCATTCAGTACACGTTCCATACTTTTGCAAAGTATGGACGTAACCGAGATGGGCCTATAGTTGGCAGGCTCAGCACGACTACCTTTTTTGGGCACGGGTTGCACGTTAGCTTGCTTCCAGGCTTTAGGCACTTGCCCAGTGACCAGAGAGAGACGAAACAGGCGAGTCAGAATAGGAGAGAGCCCATTTGTTATTGCCCATGCGTTACGACTGCTGTACTGAGCTCTCAGGTTCGATCTCCGAGTCGGGTAAAGTGATATTCGGTTTTCTATTTAAAAATACTAAGTATCAGCCCGGAGTCTGGAATTGTGAGCGGTATGGCGATAGGCTTGCCCCTATCACATTATGGGACCGTAATAAATTCGGCGAAAAGTGGGTCTACTAGTTACACCTCTGCCTACGCCTTTGGGGATATTAGGTGTGAGCGTATATTTATGTATGTATATAGATCTTATGTATATTCTGCTAAACAACAAACTTCGTGTGAAATTCAAAATGGCCGCCTTAGCGAAGTTGACTATTCTGCCAAGGCCTCACAAATGTCATTCATACAATACGACCAATATATAGGTTACTTCCTAATGTATTAAATACATTGTAATAATACAAAAGAGTATAATTCAAAAGCAAATTAATCGATGTTCATTTTGGTTCCTTGGACATGTTTGGTCGGTAATGATAAGTTAGAAAAATATAAAATTTTGGACAAATTTGCAAATCAAACAACAATTACAGCAATATTCTTTTATTTTTATTAATTTGGACCATCAATGTAGATTACAATATTCTGCTAGAAAAAAACATGTTTATATACGTAACATGTTTATGAATAAACATTTAAATAAAAATAGAAAAGCTGCGATAGCCTATTTGGTTGTAAAGGTAGAGGTGGGTTACGGTTTTTGCATTAACGAAATGAAACCGTTTCCTGTAAACTGTCAACTAGTTGAAAAATCCGATACCCACGAAAATTGCGCTGGTTCAGTCTCTTCTTTTCCCTATTCTAGATTATGCTGACGCTAGCTTTCTCGATCTTACCGAGGCCCAGTTTGTAAAACTTGAGCAGCTCCAGAACTTTTGCATCAGGTTCATTTTTGGTTTGCAAAAATATGACCACGTTTTGGAATTTCGTAGTAAGCTCAAATGGCCATCTATACGCCTTCGCCGGAATACTCGTATCTTATCACTCTTATACAGGGTTTTGATTGACCCTACTGCTCCACGTTACCTCAATGAGCGCTTTAAATTTTTAAGCGATACACATTCACGTACGCTGAGGTCATCGGAGGATTGGACATTAGAAATCCCGAAACACAGCACTTCATTTCTTGATAAATTCTTCACAGTGTATGCTGCTCGTCTGTGGAACGAATTACCAGTACCTATACGAAAAGCTGAATCTTTAGCTATTTTCAAAAGACTCCTTCGTATTCATTATTCGTCACTTCAATGATATAATACTGTCTACTGTTATTCATTTTTTTCTTCCACTTTTTGTACTTGTTCATTATACATAATATACCTAGTCAGGTCATAAATTCTGTCACATGTTTAATATAAAATAATTGAAACAAGTTCATTCATTATGTAACTATTTATATACCAAAATGAACTTAACAAAACATAGATTCTTATGACACTAAAGTTTATTCAAAATGACCTCCGTGATTTTGAATACAGGCCTTCAATCTGCGCGGCCAGTTGTCTATCGCAGCACGAACGAGGTCCATGTCAATATCGGCGGCTGCCTTAATCAAGGATGTCTTGAGTGACTCCAAATTGGGATGAGGCTTTGAGCACGCCTTTTCCTCCAAGTGTTGCCATATCTTGTAATCTAACGGATTCAAATCTGGACTGGAGGAGGGCCAGTCTTCGTGCCGGATGAAGTCGATTTCACGCGCCGCCAGCCAGTCTTGTGTGATCTTCGCTCTATGAGCTGGCGCCGAATCTTGTTGTTATACCCAGTGCCTGTTATTGAACATGGTATGAGAAACAGGTTCCACAAGGTTCGTCAGGACTGTATTTTGATACACAACTGCATTCGTTTTTACACCTTTCTCACAAAAATGTACCTCTGTTAAGCCCCAATAAGAAACTCCCAACCATACCATTAGCGAGGATGGAAAATGACCTCGTTGGACACGCGGAATACGGTTGCTCGCTTCTTCACTACTGTGTGCGTACACCTTATCATTTTGTTTGTTGTAGCTCTCTTCTAAGGTAAAAATTTTTTCATCTGAAAAAAGATTTTCCCGCTATTTTTTTCCCGCGTACCGCTTCAAAAAAGCGCGGCATCTCTTCAGTCTCAGGTCCATTAGACGAGCATTCAAACGATGTCCTGTTTTTCTTCGAGATGCCCGAAGCCCTAAGTCTTCATTTAACACCCTTTTCACCGTGGTTCTGCTTAACCCCATCTGAAGGGCCAACAGTTTCTGCTTACGTTTGGGATTTCTTTGAATTCGCGCCTTCACAGCTTTTATCACTGCTGGAGTCCTAACAGACCGAGGGCGACCACTTCTTGACCTGTCATCTACACTAGAGTCTTCATTGTATCGTTTGATGGTACGATAAACGAATCTTTTGGTTATATTAAAATTTTATTAATATTTTATTTAAATTTTTATAAAAATTTGAATTGGCGCGTAACCGCAACGATGCAACGCAATTACTGCAACACGGTCTTCTTTAAGCGTCCACTCCATATTTAAAAATGAGTAAAATTGTAAAAAGTATACATTTTTATTTTCATGAACAATTTGAAATTCGAATTCAATAAACTTTTTTGTGGCCAGCATTCTAAAATAAAAGTTTTAACTGTGTGACAATACTTATGACCTGACTGTGTATATTATATGTAGTATATTTAATTTATGTAGTATTTAATTTATGTAATGTCTATCTATTTTGCTGTACATCATATATATTTTTCCCTACTATGACCACCCATTACTTTTAGTTTCTTTTCAAATCGAATCCATCTAAAGGTTGTCTGGAAGAGATCGCAGTTAGCGATAAGACCGCCGTTTGTACATTATATTTTAAGTTTATTGCAATGTACTGTTACACTGTATTATTATTCTGGTGTACAATAAAGCATAAATAAGTAAATAAAAGTCTGTTGACATTTTCAACTGGTTTGCAGAAACGTCCACAGATCTATACGTTAATTTCCTGTTTTGTTAGCGTCTGTCGTTGATTCAACGACGTTGAATGAAACAGATTGATAAATTCAACTGGTTTATCTGTGCGCCCGTTTTGTTCGCGTCTGTCGTTGATTCAACGACGTTGAATGAAACAGGTTAATAAATTCAACTGGTTTATCTGTGCGCCCGTTTTGTTCGCGTCTGTCGTTGATTTAAAGACGTTGAATGACACATGTTGATAAATTCAACTAGTTTTGCGGTAAAGAGAAAACGGTTGACTCGTTAACAGTAGAAAAGCAGTTTAAAAAAACGGTTCGTTGATTCAACGCCCACTCCTAGTTGGTTGCGGTACGGACTGTAAAAACGAATGTCGTATGTAAACACAAATGGCATACACCTCTGACTTTTCTAAAGTTACGCGTGTGTTCATTGTTAATTATCGCTTGCTTTAACGACAGAAAACATAGTGAGGAAACGTACATACCTGAGAAATCTCATAAGAATATCAATATGTGAAGTCTACCAACCCGCATTACAGCGTGGTGGTAAGGCCTTCTCATTAGTAGAGGAGGCCCGTGAGCAGTGGGACAATGTTTAAAACAGGGCTAGTATTATTTATTTATAATAATAATATCTTTTTGTTCCAGAACATTACCACATCTTCGTTGGTGACCTGAGTCCAGAGATCGAGACGCAGAGCCTTAGAGACGCATTCGCGCCTTTTGGAGAGATATCGTGAGTATCTTCTACCCTGATATGTCAGAATAAGTGTCGGGGGTCTAGAGTTGAGGTACGATGTTCTGAGAACTCTGACACTAGACCCTCGACCGCTTCTTCTTGCCCATTGGTGTGAAGAAGCCAGCCGGCATGATTGTGTTGAGTAGGGGGGATAGATTGTCTCTCGCTACTCGATACACTAATTGGACGGCACTGCGCTTACCATCAGGTGCAGTGAGGTCATTTAGCCGTGCCAGGATAAAAAAAAGTTAAGTAAGTCACAGCGTATGCAAAAGCAACAGTGATCTGAGAAAAATGTTGCCGTGGCGCAACGGGTGAGTAGCCATATATGAAACGAGGGGCCGTGGGTTTGATTCCCGCATCGAGACAAATATGTGACAGACAGATAGGTATTCGTTCGCTCCAGCCGTACCCGGTACGTAACCGGATGTACACTGGCTGATCCCGGAACGCGACACACTTGCGTGTGCCACTATGGCGGGTTTTACACCCTGTGTACGGTGGGCGCTATCCGGGCGGATATGAATGTCCTACCACCAGCTAAACCATCCTACAATGCACTTTTCCGGGATAAAACGTCCCCTTTGTGCTACTCCAGACTATAATCTATCTCTGTGCCAAATTGTAACCAGATCCGTTCAGCCATTCTGGCGTCATTGAATAACAAACATCCAAAAATTCGCATTTATAATACTAAATAACACCCAACAGTCACACACATAGCCCCGACCCCACACTAAGATACGAGTCTTGTGTTGTGGGTATCAGGGACTTAGAGAGCCGCACGGTCTCACAACACCCAGACCCCCGACACAAATATCTGTCTGTCACACAAACATTTGTCACGGTGTGGGAATCGAACCCACGGCCTCTCGTTTCACAGCCAGCTTCTCGCCAACTGCGACTGTCACTAGTTAGATAGATGCATGTACTGTGTGTGAATAACTTGACGTGGAGAGAGCGCGGGAACGTCTAAGTGAGAAAAGACGTTCCTGCGCTTTCCGTCGTTTATAAATGTAAACCGAGTTTAAAATCATTGAAATGTGACGACAATGAATAAGTAAATGGCTTAATTAAAGCCTAGTTATTGAAGAGTGAAGATTTTATACTGAAGACATTATTTGAACAGCATAAGAAACCTATGGGAAAGGAATGGAGAATGGCGGGAATAAGAGACGTGGCTTCGGCCGGAGAATTCATGATAAATTCTTTTGATAAAGGAATAAATAAATGGCTTGATTGAAGTGAGAGTAAGAGTGAAAATTTTATACTGAAGACTATTGAACTATTTACAGTGATTTGATTCGTGTGAAATACAATTATTACAATGTATCCGGCTGAAGGACATGTATCCATGGCCATGAATAAATAATATTAAAAAAAAAAAAAAAAAATAACTTGACGTCTATCTAAACTAGCATAGCCGCCATGGCGTCGTCAAGACAACTGAGACGATAAATAATTTAATAAACAATAAAACGTCGGAACATGTTTGGGAGCACTTAAAAAAATTACCCAAGTATGAGCAAGAGGAAGATTCGCTGCTTGGAGCGCAGCCAATGCGGCGGGGTTCCACTGACAGAGTTTGACATACATGGGGCAAAATTGTAGCAAGATAAGCGTTTTTTTTATTCTGGGACGGCAAAAGACACTGCACCTGATGGTAAGCGCAGTGCCGTCCAATTAGAGTATCAAGTAGTGAGAGACAATCTATCCCTCTCTACTCAACACAATCTCACCGGCCTCGGCCTTCTTCTTCATACTAATGGGCAAGAAACCCCATGATGTGATGTCGTCACCACACCAGGCATAAAAATCCAATTCATTTGCTTCTTCACCTTCTTGCCCATTAGTGTGAACAAGCAGGCCGGCGTGATTGTGTTGAGTGGGGTAATCGTCTCTCGCTACTCGTCCAGCAGCAAGATGGGTTGACGACCTCGTTAAGATCGGAGGTCGAATCAGGATGAGACTGGCTCAGGACCATGTGGTATAACATGGAAGAGGCCTATACCCAGCAGTGGGCCTCAGTGGGACTCTACAGGCTGTGGATGATGATGATGATACACGATACAATACTCGATATAATTGGACGGCACTACTCTTCAACAGGTGTGGTCAATTTGCCATGCCAGGATAAAAAAGAGGCCACGATGAGTAGAGGAAGTTTAAAAATCAAATATTTATCGAATCCATGCATCATTTAGATTCAGTCAATGTTTTTACTCTACCGCCAGTTCGGAATGCAGTTTCGCTAGAGAACGGGCAAGAAACTCTAGCGTTGCTCTTTTCACACCGGTTAACAATATTTGGTCATACAATAGGGTAGTTTCCTGTGTTTTATTTTGTACATTATTCTCTACGCAATCGAATATAATACGCAACAGAAACTCTTTTGCGAAAACAGAATCCAAATAGCTTGAAAAATGAGGTCACAATACTTATTTTAAATATTGGTATGAGCAAATACTCACAGGCATGAGCGAAAACGGTGGCGTATTGGCAATATATCGCTATCTCCCTCGCACAACGGTACAGTACAGGCGATTCATAGTACCGTGACGTCACGGTATCAGATATGCATCCTTGTACTGTTATTTGACAACTACCCCTTCCAGCAGATTTGAGTGGTGTCTAATTTACTTATTTTTGTTCGGATTCATAAAATTCTTTCGATAATAGGTTTTAGGTAATGTAACTTGTTGATTAAATTAATAAAAAATATCGAGTCAACTCCCTATTAATATATGGCTTTCAAAACTCGTTGGTCATGCTACTTTACGCTGATGTTATACAATGCGCTTCTCTACCCGCTATCTATACAACCAAGCCTTCACCCATCACAATACACGCCATATATCTGCCAAAATCACTGCATTGTTCACTCCAATCTTAAGTAAAAAGCACTGTATCTATTCACACAAAAAAAAGAATGAGTTAAACAACATGTAACAAAATACAGACACTGATAGTAAGAAAGCCGCTGATTCTATCTGTATAATTAAAAATAATTCATAAAAAGCACACCGACTTGAATGAAAAACAAATTATGCGTCACTATAACATTTGAGGGTTGCCCTTGATTTTTCTGAGATCCCATCATCAGATCCTGACTTGGTGCTAATGGGACCACCTGGGAAGTATACCTTTTTAAACAAAAAATTAATTTCTCGAATCGGTCCAGGCGTCTTCGTGTAATCGGGTAACATACATAAAAAAAATATTCCGACGAATTGTTAACCTCCTCCCTTTTTTGCAGTCGTTTAATAATAATTACAAAAATAATTGGAACTAATACAGCGTCCGTGGCGGGCTGTGAAACGAGAGGCCGTGGGTTCGATTCCCGCACCGAGACAAATGTTTGTGTGACTGGGTGTTGTGACACAGAAGACATGTATCTTAGTGTGAATCAGGAATATGTGTGTGACTTTTAGGGCACATACATATACATAGCCTGGGCAGCGATAGCCTAGTTGGTTGCGGTACGGAGTGCCAAGACGAAAGTCGTAGGTTCGAAACCCAAGTGGCATACACATCTGACGTTTCTAAAGTTATGTGTGTATTAACATGTTAATTATCGCTTGCTTTAACGGTGAAGGAAAACATCGTGAGGAAACCTGCATATCTGAGATTTTTTCGAAGGTATGAGAAGTCTGCCAACCCGCATTAGGCCAGCGTGGTGGACTAAGGCCTAACCCCTCTCATTAGTAGAGGAGGCCCGTGCCCAGCAGTGGGACAATGTTTAATACAGGGCTAGTATAATTTTATTATTATTTACATATACATACACGCACTCCTGTAATCCCCGAAGGGGTAGACAGAGGTGTATCCATTACACCCACATTTCGCCGAATTCATTACAATCCCATAATGTGATAGGGGGCGAGCCTATGGCCATACTGGGCACAATGACTCCAGGCTGATACTAAGTATTAGTAGAAAAACCCAATATCACTTTACCCGACCCGGGGATCGAACCTGTGACCTCAGCACAGTAGTGGTAACGCAAGCGCAATCATAACTGCGCCACCGTGAAGTCTGACGAGGCGAAACTGTTGGAGTGTATATATTTAAATAAAATGAACTTTATGTCGAAGGATTTTATTTATTTTATACTTAAGTATTCTGTTATGTATATATTTATACTACGTGTAACGGGAATAACGCACATCCTCAGACACCCCGATTTAAAAATATTATTACAATCATAATTCATGTATTGAAATTAGACTGCGATGAATATAAATATTGTTTTTTATGAAATTAGTTGTACTAATTTTCGACATAAAGTTCGTAATTTTAATTATTTGATTTTGAAACTGTTCGTTTATTATTGCATTTATAAAAGACTTTATCGCATCGAGTTATGTTTCAGTTTCGTTTGTCTTGAACGTTGAATTAAAGGTGACTATTATTTACCTGAGTGTTAATTATTTTTGGAAAAAAAATCGTCTATTAAAAAATTGTTGATATCGATTCAGTCGCTTATTCTGAACAAACTACTTTCAGAGTGTGCACTAATCATGTTATATGTTGTATATCTTGTTTATCAACACTATTATATTCATTATGTATGCCTTAGAGTAGTCTTAAATACTCAAAGATGTTTGCAAGTGTATTTATGTATAAATACTAGCCCTGTATTAAACATTGTCCCACTGCTGGGCACGGGCCTCCTCTACTAATGAGAGGGATTAGGCCTTAGTCCACCACGCTGGCCTAATGCGGGTTGGTAGACACATACCTTCGAAATTCTTATAAGAATTCTCAGGTATGCAGGTTTCCTCACGATGTTTTCCTTCACCGTTAAAGCGAGCGATAATTAACATTTAATACACACATATCTTTAGAAAAGTCAGAGGTGTATGCCATTTGGGTTTCGAACATACGACTAGCAGCGATGGCCTAGTTGGTTGCGGTACGGACTGCCAAGACGATTTATGTATGTCCATCGTAATTTTAATGTGTTTTTTTATATATTACCTTTATGCCCCTACTCTACTCATCTCTGCACCATCTTAAGGTTGAAT
The DNA here is from genome assembly GCA_905220505.1 of Laothoe populi. Classification (NCBI taxonomy): domain Eukaryota; kingdom Metazoa; phylum Arthropoda; class Insecta; order Lepidoptera; family Sphingidae; genus Laothoe; species Laothoe populi. Next base: position 1,995,712 of record HG992174.1, read on the forward strand.
GGGAGAGAATGCCTTTGGCATTAAGTCCGCCTATATACCTTGTATATAAAGTGTATAAATAAATAAATAATGATCGCGTAAACATCATCTCATGTTACCAAAATAAATCACATCAAAAAATCTCACAAACCCCATGTCGAATTTAAGTTTTTTTTTTATCCTGGCACGGCAATGTGACCGCACTGTACCTGATGGTAAGCGCAGTGCGGTCCAAATAGAGTACTGAATAGCGAGAGACGATCTATCCCCGCTACTCAACACATTCATGCCGGCCTGCTTCTTCACACTACGCCATGAGCAAGAAGGTGAAGAAGGGGTCGAGGGTCTAGTGTCAGAGTACTAAGAAGGCTGCAAAATGCCCATTGTACCCCAACTCCAGACCCCCGACAAATACCGGATGTACACTGGCTGATCCCGGAACGCGACACACTTGCGTGTGCCACTATGGCGGGTTTTTCGCCCTGTGTACGGTGGTCGCTATCCGGGCGGATATGAATATCCTACCACCAGCTAGTGTTTTATTCATTATTAAAATATTATCTTATTAAGCCAATACAATATAAAGGCACTGTTGCCAACAATAATTTTTCAATCCCGTCAACTTAAGTAAGAAATTCCCTCAAAAACCCGTCAACCAGTTTTTCCGATCCCGAGGGGGGGGGGGGGGTGTTTGATTGTTACCTCGTACTGTGTGACGGCTCGTTTGTTAATTATTAGTACTTGATATTAACATCACCTTTAATAATTACATATTTAGTATGACAATCGAGTACCGAATTCCCAAAATATGAATCCCGTCAAAAAATCCGTCAGCCGTCAGACCATATTTTCCCGTTTTCCAATTGTCCAACCCGTCAGAACTGGCGGGAAATCCGTCAAGTTGGCAACACTGTATAAAGGTATTACATAAACATAATTACAATTAGTTTAGAAACTATTAATTATTTTTGCCGCACCATCAAGCTGTGGAACAGTTTGTCAGCTACCGTGTTCCTTCCCTCCTATGATTCTGGGTCCTTTAGGCGTAACGTGAAGAAGCTAAACAGCAGGCCGGCATGATTGTATTGAGTAGCGGGGGATGGACTGTCTCTCGCTAATTGATACTCTATCTGGACGGCACTGCGCTTACCATCAGGTGCAGTGTGGTCACATTGCCGCGCCAGAATAAAAAAAAACAAACCAAAAAATCTATTTATTTATATTAGCAGTCACCCTATTCCTAAACCCACACTAAGATACTACTCTTGTATTTTAGGCATCAGGAACTACAAGAGACTATTGGTCTCACAATAATTTTACAGCCTCCGTGGCGCACTGGGCGAGTAGCCGGCTGTGAAACGAGAGGCCGTGGGTTCGATTCCCACACCGGGACAAGTGTTTATGCGACAGACAGATTGTGTCCGGGGTCTGGGTGTTGTGAGACCGAAAGTCTCTCATAGTCCCTGATACTGAACTTTATGTCGAAGGACTTTATTTATTTTATACTTAAGTATTCTGTTATGTATATACCTAGTCAGGTCATAAATTCTGTCACATGTTTAATATAAAATAATTGAAACAAGTTTATTCATTATGTAACCATTTATATACCAACCGTTTTCACCGTGGTTCTGCTTAACCCCATCTGAAGGGCCAACAGTTTCTGCTTACGTTTGGGATTTCTTTGAATTCGCGCCTTCACAGCTTTTATCACTGCTGGAGTCCTAACAGACCGAGGGCGACCACTTCTTGACCTGTCATCTACACTAGAGTCTTCATTGTATCGTTTGATGGTACAATAAACGAATCTTTTGGTTATATTCAAATTTTTCAGTATGTCAAAAATTTGAATTGGCGCGTAACCGCAACGATGCAACGCAATTACTGCAACACGGTCTTCTTTAAGCGTCCACTCCATATTTAAAAATGAGTAAAATTCTAAAAAGTATACATTTTTATTTTCATGAACAATTTGAAATTCGAATTCAATAAACTTTTTTGTGGCCAGCATTCTAAAATAAAAGTTTTTACTGTGTGACAATACTAAGACCTGACTGTGTATTTAACGGGAATAACGCACATCCTCAGACACCCCAATTTAAATATATTATTACAATCATAATTCATGTATTGAAATTAGACTGCGATGAATATAAATATTATTTTTTATGAAATTAGTTGTACTAATTTTCGACATAAAGTTCGTAATTTTAATTATTTGATTTTGAAACTGTTCGTTTATTATTGCATTTAGAAAAGACTTTATCGCATCGAGTTATGTTTCTGTTTCGTTTGTCTTGAACGTTGAATTAAAGGGTGACTATTATTTACCTGAGTGTTAATTATTTTTGGAAAAAAATCGTCTATTAAAAAAATCGATTCAGTCGCTTATTATGATCAAACTACTTTCAGAGTGTGCGTTAATCATGTTACATGTTGTATATCTTGTTTATCAACACTATTATATTTATTATGTATGCCTTAGAGTAGTCTTAAATACTCAAAGATGTTTGCAAGTGTATTTATGTATAAATACTATCCCTGTATTAAACATTGTCCCACTGCTGGGCACGGGCCTCCTCTACTAATGAGAGGGGTTTTGGCCTTAGTCCACCACGCTGGCCTAATGCGTGTTGGTAGACACATACCTTCGAAATTCTTATAAGAATTCTCAGGTATGCAGGTTTCCTCACGATGTTTTTCTTCACCGTTAAAGCGAGCGATAATTAACATTTAATACACACATATCTTTAGAAAAGTCAGAGGTGTATGCCATTTGGGTTTCGAACATACGACTAGCAGCGATGGCCTAGTTGGTTGCGGTACGGACTGCCAAGACGATTTATGTATGTCCATCGTAATTTTAATGTGTTTTTTATATATTACCTTTATGCACCTACTCTACTCATCTCTGCACCATCTTAAGGTTGACTGGGAGAGAATGCCTTTGGCATTAAGTCCGTCTATATACCCTGTATATAAAGTGTATAAATAAATAAATAATGGTCGCGTAAACATAATCTCATGTTGCCAAAATAAATCACATCAAAAAATCTCACAAAAACCCATGTTGAAATTAAGTGTTTTATTCATTATTAAAATAGAATCTTATTAAGCCAACACAAAATAAAGGCAGTGTTGCCAACAATAATGTTTCAATCCCGTCAACTTAAGCAAGGAATTCCGTCAAAAACCCGTCAACCAGTTTTTTCCGTTCCCGAGGGGTGTTTGATGGTTACCTTGTACTGTGTGACGGCTCGTTTGTTAATTATTAGTACTTGATACTAACATCACCTTTAATTATTACATATTTAGTATGACAATCGAGTACCGAATTCCCAAAATATGAATCCCGTCAAAAAATCCGTCAGCCGTCAGACCATATGTATTCCGTTTTCCCTTCGTTTTCCATTTGTCCAACCCGTCAGAACTGGCGGGAAATCCGTCAAGTTGGCAACACTGTATAAAGGTATTTCATATACATAATTACAATTAGTTTAGAAACTATTAATTATTTTTGCCGCACCATCAAGCTGTGGAACAGTTTGTCAGCTACCGTGTTCCTTCCCTCCTATGATCCTGGGTCCTTTAGGCGTAACGTGAAGAAGCTAAACAGCAGGCCGGCATGATTGTGTTGAGTAGCGGGGGATAGACTGTCTCTCGCTACTTGATACTCTATCTGGACGACACTGCGCTTACCAACAGGTGCAGTGTGGTCACTTTGCCGCGCCAGAATAAAAAAAAAAACAAGCCTAAAAATCTATTTATTTATCTTAGCAGTCACCCTATTCCTAAACCCACACTAAGATACTACTCTTGTATTTTAGGCATCAGGAACTACAAGAGACTATTGGTCTCACAATAATTAGACAGCCTCCGTGGCGCAGCGAGTAGCCGGCTGTGAAACGAGAGGCCGTGGGTTCGATTCCCACACCGGGACAAGTGTTTGTGTGACAGACAGATTATGTCCGGGGTCTGGGTGTTGTGAGACCGAAAGTCTCTCATAGTCCCTGATACATCACAAGACTCGTATCTTAGTGTGAGGTCGGGGCTATGTGTGTGACTGTTGGGTGTTATTATTTATAGTGGTAGAGCCACGCTGTAGACATATTTGTCTGCAGCATGAATGGGCCGGCTCGACCGGCGTAGTACCACTGTCTCCCAGAAAACCAACGTAAAGTGACAGTTTACTGTCGCGTTTCGTATGGTAAGTGAGATATCCGGAGGCCCAGATTCCCCCTTCCCTTCCCTAATCCCTATTCCTGTCCTTTAAGGCCGACAGCGCATACATGATACTTTCGGTGTGGATGTTCATGGGCGGTGGAGATAACTTAACATCAGGTGACCCACATGCTCGTTTGTCGGACTATGCAAAAAAAAAATATTTATTTAATACCGAGACCTGAATAAATATTTATGTCACAAAAAAAAATCTTTCAGTGCACAGATTATCAAAACCTTGTTAGGACGTAAAAATACATTCAAAATGTATCAGATGGAATGAGATGGGATATTGATTACCAACGGGAGTGAGAGAGAGATACGATGTATTGATTGCTTAATAAGGCATATTGAGGCAGAGAAACGCACTTGAGGCTTGTGAAGTTATACAACGTGGTAGAGGGTCCATATTATATCCATACACTCCCAACATTGCCTACAACCAAACTTATTTAAAGCCCTTAGAGTATATAAAAAATGTACGCAAAAAAACCCCCCATAGTGACACACGCAAGTGTGTCGCGTTCCGTGGTCAGCCAGTGTACATTCGGTTTTTGTAGGTGGTATAGATTTGGAGTACGATGTTTGGCAGTGTTGCGGCATTCTGAGTACTCTGACACTAGATCCTCGACCATTCTTCACCTTCTTGCCCATGGCGTAGTGTGAAGCAGGCCGGTATGATTAAGTTAAGTAGCGGGGTATAGATTGTCTCTCGCTACTCGATACTCTAACTGGACGGAACTGCGCTTACCATCAGGTGCAGTGTGGTCACTTTGCCGTGCCAGGAAAAAAAAATACATACCAACATTACAATACCTACAAGCGAATTTATTCAAAGCCGGTTCGAGCATATAAAAATTGTGTCTAGTCCCGAGAAATTCCTGAAAAGTCTGTTAACCCTATCTATACTATATAGCCGTGGGTTCGATTCTTGCAAGAGACAAATGTTGTGACAGATATTTGTTTCGGGTCTAGGTGTTGTGGGACCGTAGTCCCTCGTAGTTCTTGATGCCCACGATACAGGTTTGACCTAGTGTGGGGTCAGAACTATGTGTGTGACCGTTGGGTGTATTTATTTATTTAATTATATTTCTTTTGCATAACTAGTACCTATATATTTTTAAAGCTGGTTATTTTCATTTTATCTCACGTGTACTCAATGTTCTTGTACTCAGATGTACCTAATTCTGCAAATGGTAGCCCAAGATACAGGCTATGCCTAGTTTGGGTGCCCCTGGGAATTATAGTTATAAGGATCAAATTTTTTGTATTACATAATTTTTAGGTAGTTATAAGTCTCTATAAGTCTATATTTTTAATAAACGATTTTTTCATTTTTTTTTTTTGTCCACAGAGATTGTCGCGTCGTGAGAGACCCACAGACACTTAAATCGAAAGGCTATGGATTCGTGTCCTTTCTGAAGAAATCCGTAAGTTTTTTTAATATTTTTATTTAAGTGTTTACAGCCAATAATCAGAGATCTCTATTTTTTTACCCTGGCACGGCAAAGTAACCACACTGCACCTGATGGTAAGCGCAGTGCCGTCCAATTAGAGTATCGAGTAGCGAGAGACAATCTATACCTCGCTACTCAACACACTGCCCTTATCATCAGGTGCAGTGTGGTCACCGTTGCCGTGCCAGAATAAAAAAGAATTATTAACTTAACTTATGTTATGTTTCGATTAATAGAGAATCGATATTTTAATGTACGATTAAATCAAGAATCGATTCTAGTGAATTCGATCCGAATTGATGATAATTTTTTTTACCAATCGACATGCATAGTGTATAGGACCGTGCCCAGCAGTGGGCTATACATGGCTGGCATAAAATATAAACATAAGCCTTGTATAAACAATAAGCTAGTTGATACGTTTTTTTTTATTTGAAACAACCAGTTACGTTACCTAAAAACTATTATCGAAAAAATGAACCCGAACAAAAATAAGATAATTAGACGCCATTCAAATTCGCTGGATGGGGTAATTGTCAAATGACGTTAAATGCATGATATGTCCCGTGAAGTCACGGTTCTCAGAATGTCCATTACTGTGCCGTTGTGCGAGAGAGATAGTGAGATGTTCCCACTACGCAGCCATTTTTGGTAATACCATTTTTTTAAATAAATATTGTGAACTCGTTTTTCAACCAATTTTGATTCTGTTTTCGCAAAAGAGTTTCTTGTATTATATTCGGTTGCATATATAATAATGTACAATTATACACGGGAATCTACCCTATTACGTAATATGCGTGGGATATTAGCATGTGCAATCAATCAATGACATTTATTATTAATCCCTTATGCAAAGGATTGCATGCTTTCCCATAAACGGAGTAATCATTATGACGAAGAATTGTATTAATATGGGCATATATAAACTCAAGTACAAGCAAGAATACTTAACACAGATAGCGATTAACAATACAATAAATTAGTTAATTATTATGTCAACAGATGGCACTGGATGTTAATATGCCATAATTTTTTGCAAAACCTATAATTAAAAACATTTATTTATTTTTCGTGAATAGCGGCGAACATAAGCTGTAAAATGGTGTTTGAATCATAATATTTGATGAATATTTATGGAAGCGTTTTTGTCGGAACGCCATGTGTTGAGTAGCGGGGGATAGATTGTCTCTTGCTACTCGATACTCTAATTGGTCGGTACTACGCTTACCATCAGGTGCAGTGCCAGGATAAAATAGCTTCACAGTACGCCTAAAAGACCTAAAATCATAGGATGGAGGGAAACGTGACACCACAGCTTGATGGTGCGGTAAAGATTTAAAATTTTAGAAGCCTATACCAATTTGTTTATTGCAGGAGGCGGAATCGGCAATCACCTCGATGAACGGGCAGTGGCTGGGGTCCAGGTCGATTCGCACGAACTGGGCTACTCGGAAACCACCAGCGCCGAAGAACGAGCGTAAGTGCATCTTCTCTCAACCTTGCCAAGAAGGGTTCCCAACTATTGACTGCCTCGGTGGCGCAGTTGTAATTGCACATACGACTGCTGTGCTGAGGTCTCGGGTTCGATCCCCAGGTCGCATAAAGTGATATTGTGTTTTTCTATTTAGAAATACTCAGTATCAGCCCGGAGTCTGGAATTGAACCCGGTATAGCAATAAATAGGCTCGCCCTGTCATTATGGGTCCGTAATAAATTCAGCGAAAAGTGGGTGTACTGGTTACACCTTTGCCTACCTCTTCGGGGATTACAGACTTGAGGTTATATTTGAAATATGAACATCATATACTTTTAAATCTATCTTACTTGAACGTAATAGGCTGATACAACGTTATGACAGAAAATAAATAAATACATCCAACAGTCACACACATAGTTCAGACCCCACACTAGGTAAAACCTGTATCGTGGGTATCAAGAGAGACTATCCCACAACACCCAGACCCGAAACAAATATCTATCTGTCACACAAACATTTGTCTCGGTGCGGGAATCGAACCCACGGCCTCTCGTTTCACAGCCGGCTACTCGCCAACTGCGTCACGGAGGCTGTCAAATGTTGTATATGATCTGCTACCCAAGCGAAGCCGGAGTGGCTTGCTAGTTTACTTTAAGTCTTATAAAGTATTTCATTTAAATAAAAACTTTTTTTAAATCCTAGTACGGCAAAGTGACCACACTGCACCTGATGGTAAGCTCTGTGCCGTCGAATAAGTGTATTGATAAGCGAGAAACAATCTATCTCTCGCACTACGCCACGGGGCAAAGAGGTGAAGAAGCGGTAGAGGGTCTTGAGACACGAAGAGAGAGTTTGAAGTAAAACGAATTTTCCGACGTTTCGAAAGCTTTACTGTTTTCATGGTCACGGGGCGGACTGAGTTGTATGTCGTCACGCAAGTATAGTGCAATGTTTCTACCTTCCATATAGTTGTTTTAAATTTTTATTCATTGTAGTCCGATCTACGCAGATAATTTAAAAGCGGGTTAAAAAAGTTAAATATACCGCGATAGAATACGTAAAATTAGTTTTATTTTAATGTATAACATTTGCGTAAACATAAGAAACCATTATGAGAGAGTTTGACCCAAGAAGACACACATATGGACCAAAAGGTCAGCTTTTCTACATCAAGCGTTACTTTGGCGAACCGTTACCAGGTCAACCTATTTTTAGTGCCTCTGTAGGCAGACGAGCAGACTGGCCACCTGATGGTTAGTAGTCACCGTCCATAGACTTCTGCAATGCCAGGGCACAGCAGAGCCGCTGCCTACCGTTGAACCTCGATAGAGAGACGAGCAGACGGGCCACCTGATTGTAAGTAGTCACCGCCGCCCATAGACTTCTGCAATGCCAGGGCACAACGAAGCCGCTGCCTACTGTTGAACCTCGATAGACAGACGAGCAGACGGGCCACCTGATTGTAAGTAGTCACCGCGACCCATAAACTTCAGCAATGCCAGGGCACAGCAAAGCCGCTGCCTACCGTTGAACCTCGATAGACAGACGAGCAGACGGGCCACCTGATTGTAAGTAGTCACCGCCGCCCATAGACTTCTGCAATGCCAGCGCACAGCAAAGCCGCTGCCTACCGTTGAACCTCGATAGACAGACGAGCAGACAGGCCACCTGATGGTAAGTAGTCACCGCCGCCCATAGACTTCTGCAATGCCAGGGCACAGCAAAGCCGCTGCCTACCGTTGAACCTCGATAGACAGACGAGCAGACAGGCCACCTGATGGTAAGTAGTCACCGCCGCCCATAGACTTCTGCAATGCCAGGGCACAACGAAGTCGCTGCCTACTGTTGAACCTCGATAGACAGACGAGCAGACGGGCCACCTGATTGTAAGTAGTCACCGCCGCCCATAGACTTCTGCAATGCCAGGGCACAGCAGAGCCGCTGCCTACCCTTCCTACCTGGTTCTCTGCCTACCCGTTGGGGATAACGTGACTGCTATAGAAACGTACAACAAAACCGTATTTATTTAAACTAAATTGAATAATTTAGTGTATATTATATAGAGTTGATGAAAGTAAATTTCAACAGGAATAAATTATTAATTACAGTCGCTTTTGACGACCATTGCAATTCGACATGAAAGGGAATTGGAATCACAAAGAGATGATACAACCAAGCTTATGTTATTTTTGTTTAATTTCGATTGTTGTTTGGACCCACGTCCAAAGTGAGGTGTTTAATAAACAAGTTGTAAATGTCTTTAGAAATAATATTATTGAGAATTTAAATTAACTTCTGCAGTATAGTAGCTAAAGGCTTGGTTTTAAGTATATACTGGAAGATACTGAGACTGTCTCGGTGGCACAGTTGTAATTGCGCGTGAGGAACGACTACTGTGCTGTGGTCTCGGGTTCGATATCCGGGTCGGGTAAAGTGATATTGGGTTTTTCTATTTAGATATACTCAGTATCAGACCGGAGTTTGGAATTGTGCCTGGTATGGCGATAGGCTCGCCCCCATCACATTATGCGTCGGTAATAAATTCAGTGAAAAGTGGGTGTACTGGTTACCTCTGCCTACCGCTTTGGTGATTACAGGCGTGAGTGTATATCAAAATTAATATAAAAAAACAAAATCAAATATTTATTGAATCCATCAAATGTTAAACATTATTTAGATTCAGTTAATCTTTTTTACTCTACCGCCAGTTCGGAATGCAGTTTCGCTAGAGAAGAACGGGCAAGAAACTCTATAGTTGTTCTTTTCGAACACCGCTTACCAATATTTGGTCATACAATTACATACGATTTAAGTTTAATTACATTAGATTAAAGCAGGCCAATATATGTTCCATCATAGGACGACAAGAGACACGGCGAAGCGTCATCGATACATGGTTGATATTCCACCAGTGCGCACGAAGCGTTTTGCTAGTACATTTATCAGGCGCACCGCTAGAGATTGGAACTCTTTGCCGGAGTCTATATTTCCTGAAAATTCTGAGTATCTTGAAGTCAAGAGTGGTAATCTTCTACGCAAGCGTGCTCCACCGTAGACCACATCATCACTTACCAACAGGCAGGATAGCAAGCCTAGTGGGTCAAATAAATAAAAGAAGTTACCTTATTGCAATATAACAATAAAATACTTAAATTCCTTACACATTTAACAGCCACTGTACCCCTTGCACTCGACTAATTAGAGGATTGCTTGTAACAGCTCTACGAGTAATCTCCGATGGATACTTAGCGTTTCCGTATCTCCCCACGTTTCATTCGGAAAAACGCTCCGGTTTGCGTTATGTGATTACAGAATCAGGTCAGGTAAACGGGATCCCATATGTGTGTTTTATTTAATGCCGCCCACTACGTGATGTGTATACAAAATATGCCTGTCAATCATAAATATATCTGGATTACAGCTAACATATTGTTATACAAATTATGATACGTAAATTTGAGAGTCTCTGTGAAACGAGAGGCCGTGGGTACGATTCCCGCACCGAGACATATATTTGTGTGACAAATTTGGTTCGATTTAGTGTTGTGGGACCTTAGCCTCTCGTAGTCGATACCCACGATACAGGTTTTACCTAGTGTGGGATCAAAACTACGTGTGTGACTATTAAGTATAAATATAATATTATGTATCTCCTCCCTATATTTCTATTTGATTAATTTCGTTGCGGGATAAAAGACAGTTATAAAGCATTCCCAGAGACTCGCCGAGTTTCATTACTCGGTGTCGAAAAAATGCGTGCCATTGTTGATCCTGGATAAACAGGAGTTACAATGGCGGGTGTGTGGGCGGGATAGTCTCTAATAAAAGTCTCTATTAAGTATCAAAAGCAGCGATAGCCTATTTGGTTGCGGTACGGACTGCCAAGACGAAAGTCGTAGGTTCGAAACCCAAGTGGCATACACCTCTGACTTTTCTAAAGTTATGTGTGTATTAATATGTTTATTATCGCTTGCTTTAACGGTGAAGGAAAACATCGTGAGAAAACCTGCATACCTGAGAATTTTTCGAAGGTATGAGAAGTCTGCCAACCCGCATTAGGCCAGCGTGCTGGACTAAGGCCTAACCCCTCTCATTAGTAGAGGAGGCCCGTGCCCAGCAGTGGGACAATGTTTAACACAGGGCTAGTATTATTATATATAGTATTATAAGTATCAAAAATATATATTTATAACCGTTATTTTTTTTAAGTTGTCAAGTATAATTGATAGATTGCATATTCTTTTTACGTGAATATTATGCATTGAAATGAAACATTTTTTTTTAGAATCCGTAAAATTTGTTTCATTTCAACCTAGCTTAAGTATGCATGTATTTTGAAATTGATCGATGTGCGACTAACTAAATTAAAGATGGACACAATTACCATTACCAAAATTAGCTGCTACTTGTCATTAAATCAATACCGAACAAACACACAGACCCGAAACAAATAGTACATATATTAGGATATTTCCTTTTATTAGAAATACCGAAGGTATAACGGAGGTATTTAGGAGACTAGTTGGGGGTAGTTAATAATGACAACCAAAGTGGAAGTAGTAAATGTTTAATATAAAACAGAGTGCCTTCCGCGCTCCGGTGTTCAGTTCAGAAGACTAGTGGTGTAGCAGTGAGTTGGTAGTGAGAACATTCGTGGTTCGTTCGCGGGGCAGTAAGTAATTGTAAATGGTTCAATGGCGTTGTTCAGTTTATAAGGGTAATGCTGGTAGATTAATTATAAAGAGAAGCCTTGGTGAATCCTGACATGCGTGTATGTTAATATTAAGCACTGAGATGTGTAACAGTGCCGTGTAAATCAATCAATAAATTATAAACATTGTATTTGTACCCGATCGGGGATCGAACCCGAAACCTTAGCACAGCAGTCCTAACGCAATTACACGCCACCGAGGTCACAAATAATTTCATCACGTAAACTCTTTGTCTCTCTGCGGGAATGGAACCTGACGAACCCTAGTCTCTCCCTTTGATGTCGAATTGACCTAATAATTGTGGACATACTGTATACTTTATTAAAAGGCGAAGCCTTCCAACGACTCAATTTCACTGATCCCTACGCGGTATATAAATATAGTATGAAGTCTGTAAAACATTTTAGAATATCACTGACACAAACATATGAGAAAGTGAACTCTAAAGTAAAAAAAATAATGGCAATATCAAACAAATATGTAATTATTTAATTTTTTCATATACTTCAATCACTGTCTATTACTAAATTTAACAAATTTTCACTGCCTGTAAACAAGAAACTGAAACAAGTCGAATTTCACTAAACAATAGTTTTTTTTACAGTGTTTGAAAAGTTTCGGTTTCGGATTCGGTTTCGGTCGAAACTGAAACAGATACCGAAGATTCGTTTTCAGTTTCGGTTTCGGTAGAAATTCCTGTAGGCCAGCCTACTTTTGAAATCAATTCCAATCTCGAACTCGATACAGTTTCAATTCAAATTCAGAAGAAATTGGAAATCTAACTCACTCAACTAAACGAAATAGAATATTTACCAACTAGCGATAGAAAATACTCTATTTTATTTAGTTACTAAAAAATCCGCCGTATTCAGTTAAATCGTGCGCTGGTGTTGCGTTCAAGAGTGCCAATTGTACAGTTTTCGAACCCATTCCTAAATTTAAATTTGAATCGAGTGTCAAGAGTAACCGTTTCGGTTTGGATTCGGTTTCGGCCGAAACTGAAACAGATAACGAAGATTCGTTTTCGGTTTCGGTTTCGGTCGGACACTAATTTTCACACAATCTCCCACAGTGAACTCCAAACCCCTGACCTTCGATGAAGTGTACAATCAGAGTTCACCGACTAACTGCACGGTGTACTGCGGAGGGCTGACCACCGGCCTGACTGAGGAGCTGATGCAGAAGACGTTCCAGCCCTTCGGCACCATCCAGGAGATACGGGTCTTCAAGGACAAGGGATACGCCTTCATCAGGTATGTGAGACCAGTTTCAAAATACAATTTAACGGTAAGCAACGGCTTTGCTGTGCCATTGCAGAAGTCTATGGGCGGCGGTGACTACTTACCATCAAGTGGGCCGTCTGCTTGTCTGTCTATCAAGGCACTAATAAAAATATGACATAATATAAACGATGTTTTCGTCCAGATTCTCAACAAAGGAGAGCGCCACCCACGCGATTGTTGCCGTCCATAACACCGACGTCAACGGACAGCCGGTCAAGTGTTCCTGGGGGAAGGAGTCCGGGGACCCCAACAACGCCCAGGCGCAGGGACAGGTGAGATCAGTTACTTTACTATAGCGATAGGCATATCACATAATGGGACGGTAATTATCTCGGCGAAATGTGAGTGAACTAGTTACACATCTGCCTACCTCTTCGGGGACTACAGGCGTGAGTGCGTATGTATTTATAAAAACAGAGTTCAGTGTTCCATAAAGAGGCAACTAACAACGGACTTACAGCACAAAAAAATAAAAACCGCAACACGGCCAAACATCGTACCCCAACTCTAGACCCCAGCCAAAAACCGGTACACAGGCTGATCCCGGAACGCGACACACTTGTGTGTGCCACTATGGCGGGGTTAATCACCTTGTGTACGGTGGTCGCTATCCAGGCGGAAATGAATATCCTACCACCAGCAAAAAAACTAAAAATAAGATCGTTAAATTGCCAAAAAAAGACACTATGATCACAGTCTGTCATGATTATCAAACTGATAAGAGACTTCTGTCACACGACACCGATTCCCAAACGATGAATAGTTAAATTCACACTCAATTAAGTGAAATGAACAAATTATTAATTTAATTTAATTATTAATGACGGCAATTCAATTAATCGCGCGTTAAATTAATTATTCTATTTGACGATATCTTCTGACGGCTTTATTAATTCAAATGTGTTCTCTGAGGGAATTGAATATTATAATATAAATAATGAAAGGGAATTTATAAATGTGCTTCCAAATAATTTTCGGCTTATTTCTTAATAAGCCGACTGCCTCGGTGGCGCAGATGTCATTGCGCATGCGTTACAACAGCTGAGATCTCGGGTTCGATCCCCGGGTCGGGGTAAGTGATATTGGGTTTTTCTATCTAGAATTTCTCAGTATTAGCCCGGAGTCTGGAATCTGTGCCCGGCATGGCTATAGGCTCGCCCCCTATCACATTATGGGACCGAAATTCGGCGAAATGTAGGTGTACTGGTTACACCTCTGCCTACCCCTTCGGGGATTACAGGCGTGAGTGTATATGTATTATTTCTTAATTTGAAAGCAACGTACCTTTGTTCAGAATCTTTCCAGCTAAGATCGATGATGGCCATGGAACGAGAGGCTCGGGGTTCGGTCCCTGCACCAAGACAGTTTTTGTCTGTTATTGAACCTATTACCTATTGTGGGGTCAGGATAAAGTGTGACTTGGGGGTGATGGGGATAATCATTAGATCTAATTACCAGCCTCCGTAGCGCAGCGGGCGAGTAGCCGGCTGTGAAACGAGAGGCCGTGGGTTCAATTCCTGCACGAGAAAAAAGTTTGAGTGACAAATAGATGTTATGGGTCTGGGTGTTGTGGGGCCTTAGTCCCTCGTAGTTGTTGATTGAAGAAGTAGGCCAGCATGATTGTGTTGAGTAGTGGGGGATAGATTGTTACTCGCTACTCGATACTCTATTTGGACCGCACTGCGCTTACCATCAGGTGCAGTGTGGTCACTTTGCCGTGCCAGGATAAAAAAGTATGCTATGGTTATCCTTATATGGTTATACAATAAAGATTTGTTGTATCGTTGTACATAAATACTAATGGGCACGGGCCTCCTCTACTAATGAGAGGGGTTAGGTTTTAGTCCACCACGCTGGCCTAATGTGGGTTGGTAGACTTCAAAATTCTTATGAGAATTCGCAGGTATGCAGGTTTCATCACGATGTTTACCTTCACCGTTAAAGCAAACGATAATTAACATTTACACACGTAACATTAGAAAAGACAGAGGTGTATGCCATTTGTATGTTTAGGTTTCTTGCCACCTGGTCCGGAAATTATGGCCAAATAAAATATTTTCTTTCTTAAAAGTGGTATGCTGTAGACATATTTGTCTACAGCATGAATGGGCCGGCTCGACCGGGGTAGTACCATTGTCTCACAGAAAACCAACGTAAAGTGACAGTTTACTGTCGCGTTTCGTATGGTAAGTGAGATATCCGGAGGCCCAGATTCCCCCTTCCCTTCCCTTCCCTTCCCTAATCCCTATTCCTGTCCTTTAAGGCCGACAGCGCATACGTGATACTTTCGGTATTGTGGATGTTCATGGGCGGTGGAGATCACTTAACATCAGGTGACCCACTGGCTCGTTTGTCGGACTATGTTATAAAAAAAAAATCTTTCTTTCTTTCCACTTGGGTTTCGAACATACGACTTTCGTCTTGACAGTCCGTACCACAACCAACTAGGCTATCGCTGCTAGCCTTGTATCTACCTGAATTTATCTGTGAATATTTGTTTTCAGCTCGGAGGGACAGCATACAGTCCATTTGGCGCAGCTTACTCCGCCGGGGGGGTGCCTCCCGCCTCCTACTGGTACAACACCTACCCGCAGCAGATCGGCGGCTTCCTGCAGGGCATGCAGGGCGTGCAGGGATACACGTACGCAGGGCAGTTTGCAGGATACCAACAGCAATATATGGGGTAATGTACTTGTGCTTTATGCAGCATGTGCAACCAATAACAATGGTAATAGGCTAGCTGACTGTGTTTGGGAAACCGTTTTATTTTATTCTTCATGGTCTATATTATTAAAATATTATCATTAATAAACATAATACATATGTTTTCAAGATTTAATTTGCATTTTTATAAACCGACTTTATTTTTCCCGCCAAAACGCTACAAACTGTCATGGCCTCTCGTGTGACCACCCATCTGCTAAACTAATAGACGTTTGGCTCATCGTATAATAGATGTTTAGGATGACGTCGAATGATTAGTGTTTCATGTCAAAACTCTACCAGGTTTTCACTTACTGTCAACTACACTATTCAGATGTTATAAGTTATTATAGTCTCCGTGGCGATGGCGGGATGACGGATGTACATACTTGTGCATTATGCAGCATATGCTTCGTGCACTAGCCAGTCATGTATCAATGGTATGCCGGCGCGCCACAAATACTAGCAACACTCTCCGATCTTACATGCTATTTTTAACTTTAATGTTATGGAAATAAAATTAATTTTGGCTTGTATTCACTCCCTACTTATTACCTTTTTGATATCCTTTTCATACAGAAGTGGCTAGGCATATTAGTAATATAATATATAGTAATTCAGATTTTATAAGTTATTTCAGTCTCCGCGCGTGGCGATGGTGTGATGACGGTTGTACATACTTGTGCATTATGCAGCATGTGCTTTTTCACGGGATTTTATTGACATTAATAATGATAATTCGGATGTAATAAGTGATTACAGTCCCCATGACACAGTGGGTGGGCTGGCTGTGAAACTGGGTTCGATTCCCACCCCAAGATATATGTTTGTGTGGGACCATAAACCCTCGTAGTTATTGACACCCATGTGGTCAGGACTATGTGTGTGACTGGTGTATTTAATAATTTCATATATCATAGTCCGACAAACGATCCAGTGGGTCACCTGATGTTAAGTCATCTCCAACGCCCATGAACATCCACAATACCGAAAGTATCACGTATGCGCTGTCGGCCTTAAAGGACAGGAAAAGGGATTAGGGAAGGGAAGGGAAGGGAAGGGGGAATCTGGGCCTCCGGATAACTCACTTACCATACGAAACGCGACAGTGAACTGTCACTTTACGTTGGTTTTCTGTGAGACAGTGGTACTACCCCGGTCGAGCCGGCCCATTCATGCTGTAAACAAAAATGTCTACAGCGTGGCTCTACCATTTAATCTTATTCATTAATTTCTCACCAGGATGGGCGGTGTCCAAATCCCCTGGGCTCTGGGGGGAGGCGTCGGCGGCGTGGGGGGTGTTGGAGGGGTAGCGGCCATGTCCCAGCCCCCGCAAGTGCTGCACTACCCTGTTCAACATTTCCAAGTGCAACCAGTATGTATATTTCAAAATTACAGCGCTTTAAGCGCTCATACATAAAGCGCAGATGTCAAGATGCATTTTATAGACTTAATTTTTTTAAGAGCGTTAAAATGTAGCCATGTTTTCCATGTTCTTTTGGTATTCAAAAACTCTAGCGAGACTGCATTCCGAACTGACGGTAGAGTGAAAAAATTTACTGAATGTAAATGATGTATAAAATTTTATGGATTCAATAAATATTTGATTTGATTTGATTAGAGTATCAAGTAGCGAGAGACAACCTATCTAAATCTAGTTATCAGTAAGGGAAAAAGTGTAAAACCATAAAATTGCAATCAAATCGGTTTACCCCAATAGTATACAATCTACATAGCATAATAGACGTCGATTCCATTGCGCAATCCTTTTTCAAAACTTATATCAATTTTCAGATCGGAGAGGACGAGTGGCTCGCCCCCAGTCTGCTAGTGTGAGGCCAGAGGCCCGCCCCGGAGCCTTCCTGCTGCTGCACGCACAAAGATTGGACATAACTCTCAAAATCCCACCAAAATTCTATTTCCGAACGTTCCGTTCAACGAAGTTACTCACGTAAAGCGGAACGCGTTTATTTTATAATCTGTCAACGTTCCGTTACCCGCCTAAACTGAATGAAGAGTAGAGTTTTCACGCAAGACTAGGCAGTACGGTCGAAAGACAATTTGTACTTCGGACGAAATAAAGGCTAGGCTGTATCTGTTCCCTTTGCCTTTTCGATAGTAATAAACAAATATCATCTGAATGTCAAACATTGAAGATTAGGCTGCATGGCTGTGTCCTTGGCTTTTCTAAAAAGAAGAAACCAATGTCATCTGAATGTCAAATAAAACGCGGGAAACGGAATGCATTTTTTAATTTGGTGGTATGCACTTTATTTAAGCAGTAAATGATTATTTTGCGTTCTACAATGTGAGTCACTTACTTTCAGCTTATGACGGGAGCGACTTAATATTAATTTTAGGTTAGCTAGAATAGATTAACGTTAAGAGATTATCAAACACGCGGGCCAATCGAGTTTTTTCTCGCGGGACATGCCACGTCAGCACAAGATTAGCTTAAGTTAGCGGAAACATAGATTTTTGGAGAAATGTTACATAGAATTAGCAAGGTCACATCTTTGAGTGAGAATTTTGTGAAACTTTTAACCGCCACGAGAGAGTCGGTTTTTTCTTAGTTTTTTCAGACAACGCAATGCCAAAATCCAGAGCCGTAAATTAAAAAAATACTGTTAACAATGGTTGTGTATAATGTTAAAGGATACACTATAAATGAAAAACTTTGAAAACCGAAATGTAGGTGAAAAAAAATTAATTAGATTTATTTATTGTAATGTTAAGGAAAGAAAGATATTTATTAAATAATCATAGATGTAGGTATGTAATCGTTTACTGTAGGACGCCACGTGAGAGAGACTTCATTTCATTTTAAATGTACTTGCATCTCATTTTATACATTCAAGACCGATTTAATTTAGAAACTTCGAGAACGTGCTACCAAATAACATTTTACTGTACTCGATACTCTAATTGGACGGCACTGCGCTCACTATCAGGTGCAGTCAAGTGTGATCACTTTGCCGTGCCAGGATAAAAAAAGCCTTGATGCCTAGCGTCAGCTGTAAATTAAGCGCCAAAACTGTGTACACACACTTACAACTCTTATGGACAACTGCTCTGTGCATCTTGTCACAGGAGTCAGGACTTACGAAGTAATGGCTAGCTAGTCATATTCGCTCACATTGACGAAGAACTTAATCTAAAAGTGCCAGCTTCGTCGTGGAATCATTAAAGGATTTGTGCAATCTTTCGCTTCAATCTGTAAAAGATAATGACACAGCATCGGTGGATAAATTAATCGGCGAAGAACATGTATCCATTGCTATAAATAAATTAAAAAAGCATGTAAGACATTTTAAGTGAAAAGATTGTACGACTAGGCAGTATGGTCGAAAGAGTATATAGCCTATAGCCTGTCATTTGGACGAAAACTAATCCAAACACTAAAAACTGGGAAGCGTAATTTAAACAATGTTCCATCCGTTAAATGAGTAATAAAATAAACTTCATCCTTTGCCAAATGGCCACTTACTGATTTCTTCCTTCGGGGTTTCTTCTTTTGAAAATAAATGATGCAGTTGTTACAAGTAAAATACAGTTGGAAGTCGTACAAGTATTGTATTTTAAAGAACCTGGGTACTAGTATGTTGCTATGCGAGTGGACTTTATCACAGACAGCATTTTAGTTATTTTCAAAAAATAAGATTGCTTTCAGCTTCAACAATGTGTACTAATTATCCTACTAAAACTAAACATTTGCATTCTTGTGATGCATTGACATAGGTAATAATTAAAAAAAAAATTACTCCAAAAAGGCGGGATGAAATATGATTCTTTTGCACCTTTTAAATTAATAAAAAAATCTGCTAATTACCACCAAAATCATTTTGAATTCTGACAGAATGGCATCGTTGTCAAGTACCTATAATAAAAACATCTTAACTTTGCAGTTTAACTGTATTTTTAAGTAACTTCTCGGTATTTTTCATTAAATTCTACTTTATCCACTGACGTATCTTGAAAACTATTCTCTTTAACTCTTAAAATAAATCGGTCTCGAATGTATAAAACCTAATTCGACCATCTTGATTCTGTATTGCCAGCGTCGCGTGGAAACTTTCCCAGATTATGTGTGTAAAAAATGGTTATAGATTATTTATTTCGCTAGCGTTTCGACTCGAAAGACTATATATAAAAATCTTTTCGAAACTTTTACGGACGACGCCGCTTTACCGCGGCAGCGTTCCTGTTTTTATAATGAAAAATTGTATTTTATACATAAAATTTAATGTTCGGTGACTGCTTGTTCACTCCCATTTCGTGAGCTGCCAGCGGTGAAAATAATCTGGCATATTTATATAAATCAAACTATTTAAACACTACAATATTTAAGGAACAACATTCGATCCGAAGGCAGCCAGTTCGCGATTCTTATGAAAAATCAAATATTTTTGTGGGAATGGGAGTGAATCAATTTGGACCACTTTATATTTTGACTGTCTTAGTAATTCTGTTGTTGATATGGGCGTATCTTTGAATGGGTGTGTGTTTTAAAAAGATATATATGGCGGTTAGCGACAATTATTACATGACGCTAATATAGGGAAAATGGGCAAAAAATAAAGTCAAAGTCTAGAATAGTGGAAAAATCTTTAATGGCAAATAAAACATGGCAAACTGGGCTTGAATGTTGACACAGAAAACGTTAAATAACATCTCTAAACATGGTTAGATTAAGCTATATCTCACGGAGAGAATAGCTAAATTGCTAAACCTTGAAATGATTAGTCTTACACAGGGTGTTTCAGAAAGGTGGTATGCATAACAAAACTACCTAAAAGGAGAATGATTGGTTATCGGAAATATTGAAAACTCTGTAAACTTTTTTTTTTCTCGGGGGTCTAGAGTTGGGGTACAATGTTTGGCCATTTTGCGGCCTTCTGAGTACTCTGACAATAGACCCTCGACCGCTTCTTCACCTTCTTGCCCATGGCGTAGTGTGAAGGAGCAGGCCGGCATGATTGTGTTGAGTAGCGGGGGATAGATCGTCTCTCGCTACTCGATACTCTAATTGGACCGCACTGCGCTTACCATCAGGTGCAGCGCGGTCACTTTGCCGTGCTAGGATAAAAAAAAACTTAATTTTATTTCAGTAAATGGAATTTGAATTTTCTGAAGAATCATTGGTTTTATGATTCCAAAAATCAGTGATAATGCTAAAGTGCTAAAGATCTGTTTCCAGTATCTTAGTAGGTTTAATGCTTTGATAATCGGTTGACACTTTGGCAGGTGTTTTAAAAGATACAATACAATAGGTTACGCAACACAAATTCCAAATACATTTTCGAATTCCCTTTAGAATTTTCTAAATTTTCCAATAACTTACTAATCACAAACCATAAACGTGGAAGTCTCATTAGTGCCACCTTTCTGCAATACACTGTAAAAACAGAAACAAGCATAAAAACAAGCCAGATTAAACCCTTATGAATGCATGACGACAGTCAAATAATCAGTAAAAAGTAACAAGATAGACGATACGCCCATAATGAAATTTAGCTATCTTTAATTTATCTTCGCGTATAGATGAAAATATGATGAGACATATCGCTAGAATACTATATTTATTAATATGAAGGGTGTGGTTTAAAATATTATTTTTCTCCGACTATGTCATGTCAATTTTAACAATCTGTCAATCTATAACTGAAATTTCTCCGGCGGGTTTTATATGGGGCGAAATTGCCGTCATAATGACATTTTATGTCCATGTTTTGTATGTTAAATCACTGGCTTGAAGAAAAGCCGCTTCAAGATGAAGATTTGTTTAAAACTTCTAACAATAACATAATTTTTATCATATCTCATAACTTAAGAACCTTCTTAATATTAGACGGTCAATACAAAAAGAGTCATGTGACTGAAAACATTAATCCAATACACCAATATACAATATAGAAAAATACGGCTTTAGTTTTCATTAAAAATATTTATTCAATAATCAAGGGTAACCCTTCGCCCCATCCAAAACCCTCCCCTTAGAGGTGGAACCTCACTATATATCACACCAAAATTTATGACATGAGTACATTAGATAGAAAAATTTAGTTAACATATATAACATGCTAGTAATTAGGATTTTATTTAAGCCTGTAACCGCTTCATTTAGGTGTAAAATTACATATATCCGATTAGGTGTAAGGAGATTATATGATATCGTATAGGATAACCTGCCGACAGTTCTACAAGGTTGTTAAAAACCACGAAAAGATGTCGTTGCCTTTTTCTTGTTGCTAATACTTCCTTCATATGAAAGCTACATAATATAAGTATGTGTAAAAGGCTTCGCTGTCTCCATTAGCTGTAAGATAATTAATAACCATTATAAAATGGTATAACATAATGAACTAGCTAGGTGAAATTGCGAGATGTAATTACTATATTATTATACATATATATATACAACATATAATTAAAAAAGTAAAAAAATATTGTGCAAAGTATCTTAACAGTTTAGATAGGCTATTGAAATTCTTTCTTGTGTATGTGTGTTTATTTTTATTCCGTTTGATTCATTCATATTTCATTTTGTGGTTCCAAAGTAAGAATACGCATAATTTTAAGTCCCATTGAATAATAACACCAAATATTTTGTAATCCTTGAAATAATAATTAAAAATTAGAAATTGGCTATATATGTATGTTTATACATATATGTGTAAAGGGAATTTACATCTTGACACTAATCTTGTATGCCTTATGAAATCTGACGTTTTTTTTTTCTTTTTTTTTCCTTTTTATGTGTCACAAAGTATTGGTAATGGTATACGAAGAATACGTGAAAACATGATTTTCTGATTTATTTTTAATAAGAGAAATAAACACAACACATTTGCTGCTGTAGCTAATAGATTGAAGTACGAGACAAAAATCTGCTTTTGAACTTTCAGAGAAATTAGCAAGTTGGTCCTCAATCAATTTTAAAATATTTTATGCTGCCATTTTAGGGTCCGAAAAATACTCCTCAGTCTCTTAGTTGTTTAATGTAAGTTTTCTATCTGAATATCAGGCAATCGTATGAGCAGTGTGAGCAGACAATTTTTATTTAGCGACATTAGAATTTTTTTAAGGTTTTTACTCTAAGTGACAAACTACTAAAAAAAACAGAGAATGATTGATTTTACTCGTGAATAGTAAGACACTAAGTTTAGTGTGAAGAAAATATATACTGTCTTATCGTTCACTATTGATACATAATTCTGATCCGACTGGTATTAGAAATGTTTATAAGCAACGGTAATCATTTTTCACTAGGTGATCCGCGTATTCATTTGCCCCTTCTATTACAAAAAAAAATCTAAAATGTTGATAACTTTTGAGCTCAGTATAATTTCCACAAAATTCAGAAGTTGTTAATTAATTGGCAACATTCAATCTGTTAGATATCAAAATGGCGGTAAAGTATGAATAAAAATGACGGATGTGCTACAATAATATAAAATGGCGATTTCCAATTTTCAAATACCATTACCAATACACCAAGTGCCAAATTATGTAATTTTGTTTTACACTTCGGAAATTCATTATCCGTCTTTACCAGATAAAAGAGAACACCAAATATTCAGACTTTATCCTATAAGGGTTTTTCTTTGGTGTTCTGCAGTTTTGTTTAACGATCATTCAGTGTTGAATTAGTATAACCAAGGTTTTGCAGAATTTCATAGCAGACTTTACTGATGTTTTTATCTCGAATAGTTATCGAAATAATCTCTACGGGGACGCATTGACTTAATTAATTGAAGCTACACAACTGTTTAAAAATATCATCTTAAACAGTAGGCAGCGGCTTTGCTGTGCCCTGGCATTGCAGAAGTCTATGGGCGGTGACTACTTACCATCAGGTGGCCCGTCTGCTCGTCTGCCTATTGCACTAAAAAAATCTCAATCTCGCAATTTAATCTTTATTCTATCTAAGTAGAAATCACATCAAGTGACAGATGATCATATCAGTACTTAACAATACATGACACTTAAGACCGTATTCAAGAACGACTCTAAAGTGCACATTTGCGTGGATTACATGATTGGTCAATTTGAATTTAGCGCCAAAAAAGGACCAATAGCATAGAGCTTACTTAAAGTCATTCTTGAATTCATTTGTATCACTAACTTTTAGTGAGTGAATTATCAAGTATCATGGAATTACAACCTAAAGTAAAAACAGATATTAGTAAAGTCTGTGTAAAATAAAAAGTCTTATGTTAACAAAGCTGTAGAACACCATATAGATTAGATGTGGGTAGAACTAAATGTTATTCAGTTTTTGTCATATTTGGAATGTCTTCAGGCATAATTCTAAATCCATGGAAAGTAAAAATAACCCAAACAAAACATAATATATCTGTTTAAATAAAATACGGCGCAGATAGGCATAATTTTGTAATTATCTATTGCGAGTGATAAAAAACTGTTGCTATTTCTTACCCCGTTTTACCCCGTAGCAATAAAAAATATATATTTTCAGCTAAGCGTTTGTTATAAATCCAGTGAAAATTCGCTACAAAGAAGTCAAAATTAGTTTTTACTTCATTTAATCAATATGTTTTCTTATCAACGAAATAATTAAAACTGACGCAATCCAACGAAATAGTATACTAATTCTCATTGTTTTTATATTAATTTTATGATGTAGGCATAATGATTATTAATTCTATATCAGTTCTACGAGTAAAAACAATAATTAATGTAATTCCTTGTGAAAGATAGCATCCAACTACTGGGTAAATTGTCTTTCGAAGACCTTCAGGAACTGGGGCATCTCCATGAGTAATACTGGCTGGAAGTCATTCCTAGACGAAACAAAGTGACACCAATGAATCTGCAGCCTATACGGCCTTAAGACATTTCGCTTACGACTACCACTTAATTAACCGATGGTTATAACTTAAAACAGAAACTTAAGAACTTACATACCAGCGAAATCCAAATTTTGAAGTTATGTAAATCCCGCCAATTTAAATTTTATAAAAACTTGACCTTTTTCATAACTAAAAGCTAATGAGATAATAGCTGATAAGACTAAAGAAGAAGTTCTAGAGGAATAGATATCAGTGTTCCTCCAGTGAAGGGGAAGATCTCCGATCAGGCAGTACTTGTACCAGGCATAGCCCCTTGATATTCGGAGCTTCGCTATGTGAAGCGTTGTACAAACTCTGCCACCGCGATTCAGGATTGCGTTTGACAATCGCACGTTACGCTATATGGCGCCACTATGTCAATAATGCCTGAAAACACTCCAAACTAGTCGTTTTTTGTTTTAGACATGCTAGAATTTTGATGTTTTGTAGGTACCCGAGAGTCGCTTAGAAACTGTAACTATTTATCGGGAATGGAGATATGATATTTTTTGAGAAATGTAATATTGTATCTATTATACTTTTTTTTTCAGCTGTTTTAAAATGACGTGAGAGCGCTTGAGAACTGCGCAAAAAATAAGTTTGCAGACGGGCACTGTTGCCGCGTGTTATTTTAAACATTTATTTTCGGTTCGTTCCCTGTCTGCAAACTTATGATTGGTAGTCAATACGTCATTTTAAAAAGCGATCATTTTTGACATAAGTCAGTGTTTTAGCTGTCAATGTGAAAATACCCCATTTATGTTTAGAATTTATATTGAGGTAACTTAGACATTGCTTTTTACCCCGTAAATAAATGCGGTACGGAGTTTTTTTTGTATTCATTTAGATATATCAACGTCTTTATAAAGTTGTTTTAAAATATATATGACATAGTTTGCTTATTAAAACTAATGAAGTAATGATAAGAAAAACACTGACTTAAGCCGAGATATTTTCGACAATTCAACTTTCTATATGTATGTAGTGTTTTTGTTCGTATTGTATTAGTAATTTAATATATACTACTATAATGGATTTCGAGGAAAAACTTCGGTATTTTTCTTTGATTGGCAACACACAAATTTGTTTTTTATTTAATATCATATTGTGCCAGCTCAAAGTGTTGCAATGGAGCTCAACTTTGCGGCTAACTGCTCTAAAGCCGAAGTTCTTCCCGAATCATAAACACAGCAATAATATGCAATAGATGTTGTGGTAGAATTTTTATTTCAAGTACCGCTAGTACATTTTTAAAATTTCATTTTTAAACTAAATGTTTTTCGGTAGGAAACGACGCGAATGTTTTTTCTATTACTCTTCTATAAGTTTATGGTCGTTTTCCACCGAATCGCGAACGTGTGAGAGTGGTCTATGGTTTACAATACTCAGTTCCGGTATTAAAAGGCCGTTAGCCATTAGCGAATAATCTATGGCGGTTGAAAACCGGTTGAAAAACAATTGACCTGTACAGAAGTGCGTCAAGTCGCCAAATCGATTTTATTTTCCCCCCTTTTTTCTACCGTCCATGGATGTTGTAGTAGCGTAGTTATTTTTCGGGCTCAATTCATTTTCGTGACACGCACACGGTATTCTCAACAGAGCTTTCTTTTGTGATCTAAAACGACCAGGAAAATGTTAGTGATTTTTCACCCCATTTGGATTTTTTACCCCTTTTAAAATTTTAATGTTAAGATCGGACGATGTCCTGCTTAATTTTACCCTGTTTTCGTTGTTAAGAATAATTTCTAGTCGAATATTAGATTTTAAATAGAATAAGTAAGGTTAAAGTTTCTTTTGTTGATGAAATCTCTGTTTTTGTTGATCTATGGAACGTTTTGGCGGGAAAATGTTTTGTGCTGTCAATTGCGTCTTGTTGCTGGGCTCTTTAAGACCTTGCAACGGTCTTTATTCTGTGCAATAATTGTAGGCCCAAAAGTTAGTTGGACGATCCTGAGATATTCTTTGAATAAACTTTTCTACTCATTAACTTAAATATTACTAACATGCTAAAGTTAGTGATAAGGGAAAATTATTTGCAAGAGCTCTCCTTATTACGTTGACCCATTAGATGGAAAAGCGTAACAACTACCGTCGGATAGTCGACATGTCTAATATATTTTTTTTTATTGGGTAATATAAAAAAAAAATATTTTCAGTTTTCTCATTTAAATACCCCCGCTGAATGATGTTGGTATTCCAATATCAATTACTCTGTTTTTTTACTTCTGAATTTATTTTTATATTCACAATTATTGAAGTGATCTCTCTGTGGTCGCCTATAACATTTTTATTCTAGTCATTTTTTAAGACATTCCTGTTAACCATATTTTTAATAAGAATTTGTTGTCCTTAAAGTGATATTTTGTCTAATTTTTTAACCATTATTGCCCCATTATTAAAAACAAAATTTGTATCTCATTATTCCTAAAAAGGTTATAAAACATTTTCCCGCCAAAATATATTGTTGATTTGTTTCGTTATCACATAAATATTCAGTAAGTATAAAAACGATATTGTACCTACCTATAGCGTAAATAGAATAACTTATTGTATGAATAGAGGTAAGGATGATGCGAATAAATACCAAGAATACTTGTTGTTTTATTTATTTACCCCATCCTTGAGATTTTTACCCCAGTCATAATTTTGTTTTATTCACTTAATAGCCTTTTATTAAACGTAAGGCAGTATATTTATATATTAATTTATTGTATAAATAGATGTTGCTCGCGGCTCCGCCCGCGTAGAGCCGTGGAGCATTCCAGAAGAAGCGTGCATTTTTCCGGGATAAAAGTAGCCTATGTAATTCTCTTATCCTTAAACAACCACTGTGCAAGAAATCATGTCGATCCCTTGAAAAATCCTTGATCTGTGAAAAACAAAACTCTATCCCGCGGGAACCTAACACTTTTTCGGAATTAAAAACCTATGTGCTATTCCAGACTACAATCTATCTCTGTGCCAAATTTCAACCAGATCCGTCCAACCGTTGTAGCGTGATTGAGTAACAAACATCCATCCATACTTACAAACTTTCGCGTTTATAATATTAGTAGGATTAAAACGTGGCACAATCGCAAAACAACTTTTTGGAATATATACGTGAAAAATTTAATATTAACTGCTGTCGCGAACTGTGAAAAGGCAGCAGACTATTAAATCTTGGTGTGAGGGTAGTCTCTTTTTATTAAAAATATCGAGGGTCTCTTACAAAATAAGTACGGGTAGATTCATAATTTATATCAGTGGATTTGCTATAAATAAGAGCGTCTCTGCGTTCTCGAGTCAGTCTCGCTCGGTTTGGATCAGTGTGCAGTTGTCCTCAGTTCAGTGTGTGTTTAGTTGTGTTACTAGCAGTGGGCAGTAGACAGCGGTCAAGAAGAAACAAATGTAAGTCAGTTATAATATATTTAATTTAGAGACAGTACAGTATCTTTTAACTTTCCTTAAACAGTAAAGCAGTAAGGTTCTCGTTATTGCATGAAGCTATTATGTTTAGATTCAAATATCAAAACATATTGATGTACAGTTACTAGACCCAAGTGACACCATTGGTCAGAGGTGTCTTCAGATAGTTATCTGACCAATTGCAAAACTAGGCCAGGTGGTTAAATAGGAGGCCGAGTGTCTTGTGAGAGGGATTTCTTCCCAGACAGTTCACAAATTACCTTCGTAGTTCAATTCCGTAAACGCACACGCACTCACACGCACATACACATACACTCACGCCTGTAATCCCCGAAGGGGTAGGCAGAGGTGTAACCAGTACACCCACTTTTCGCCGAATTTCGGTCCCATAATGTGATAGGGGGCAAGCCTATCTCCATACCGGGCACCGGGATTCCAGACTCCGGGCTAATACTGAGGAATTTCTAGATAGAAAAACCCAATATAACTTTACCCGACCAGGGAATCGAACCCGAGACCTCAGCACAGCAGTCGTAACGCATGCGCAATTACAACTGCGCCACCGAGGCAGTCCGTTTCGTAAACGCAACCGTCATATTTCATCTGTGATATTATCAATCCTGATTATTTCTGTACAACATCAAGTTTACATATATACAACATGATTAATGCACACTCTGAAAGTAGTTTGTTCAGAATAAGCGACTGAATCGATATCGGCAATTTTCTAATAGACGTTTTTTTTTCCTAAAAATAATTAACACTCTGGGAAATAATAGTCACCCTTTAATTTAACGTTCAAGACAAACGAAACTGAAACATAACTCGATGCGATAAAGTCTTTTCTAAATTCAATAATAAACGAACACTAAAAAATCAAATAATTAAAATTACGAGCTTTATGTCGAAAATTAGCACAACTAATTTCATAAAAAACAACATTTATATTCATCGCAGTCTAATTTCAATACATTAATTATGTTTTTTTTTATTCTGGCGCGGCAAAGTGACCACACTGCACCTGATGGTAAGCGCAGTGCCGTCCAGATAGAGTATCAAGTAGCGAGAGACAGTCTATCCCCCGCTACTCAACACAATCATGCCGGCCTGCTGTTTAGCTTCTTCACGTTACGCCTAAAGGACCCAGGATCATAGGAGGGAGGGAACACGGTAGCTGGCAAACTGTTCCACAGCTTGATGGTGCGGCAAAAATACGAATTTGCGTACCTCTTGGTTCGGGCCGGGGTAGTAGACACCACGAAGCTGTGGCTCCGCAAGCCAGTACGCGTGGTTCTGGTATATAATTACAGGCGTGAGTGTTTATGTATGTATAAACATATCCTTGATATCCTATATGATCCTGGGTCCTTTAGGCGTAACGTGAAGAAGCTAAACAGCAGGCCGGCAGGATTGTGTTGAGTAGCGGGGGATAGACTGTCTCTCGCTACTTGATACTCTATCTGGACGGCATACCATTAGGTGCAGTGTGGTCACTCTGCCGCGCCAGAATAAAAAAATAAAAAAAACCTGAAGGGGTAGGAATTAATAATAAAATAGGAACAATAATAAGTGAATTACACGCCATTCAAATATGCTGGAAAGTGGAAGGGGTAATTGTTAAATGATGCCTGATTGAGCCGTGACGTCACCTCTCAAAATGGCTATTACTGCGCCGATGTGCAAGGGAGATAGTGACATGTTCCCACTATGCACGCATTTTTGCTCATACCAATTATTAGGGTATTTCCTATTAGAAATACCGAAGGTATTTAGGAGACTAGTTGGGGGTACATTAATATTGACAACCTAAGTGGGAGTAGTAAATGTTTAGCATAAAACGGAGTGCCTTCCGCGCTCCGGTGTTCAGTCGAGTTGTGAAGAAGTGATAGCCCGGATATTCGTGGTTCGTTCGCGGGGCAGTAAGTGTAAACAGTTCAATGGCCGCGTTGTTCAGTTTAGAGGGTAATGTTGGTAGATTAATTAAAAACAGAAGCCTTAAGTAAATCCTGACATGCGTTTGTGTTAATTTAGTGTTATGTAAATCAATCAATAAAATGATATACATTGTATTTGTGCCTTTTAACCGACTTCAAAAAAAGGAGAACGTTAACAATTCGTCGGGATCTTTTTTTTATGTATGTTACTCGATTACTCGAAGACGCCTGGACCGATTCGAGAAATTCTTTTTTTGTTTAAAAGGGTATACTTCCCAGGTGGTCCCATTGGCACCAAGTCAGGATCTGATGATGGGATCTCAGAAAAATCGAGGGAAACCTTAAAATTTTATAGATACGCATAATTTGTTTTTCATTGAAGTCGGTGTACTTTTTATGAATAAAATATCCATCTTGCATAGTTTTGTTGATGTTAACACAATATCTGTATATATAAAAGAAGAAACTGACTGACTGACTGACTGACTGACTGACTGACTGACTGACTGACTGACTGACTGACTGATCGATCAACGCACAGCCAAAACGGCTGGGGTTAGAGACTTGAAATTTTGACAGTAGGTACCTTTTATGACGTAGGCATCCACTAAGAAAGGGTTTTTGGAAATACCACCCCTAAGGGGGTGAAATAGGGGATGATAGTTTGTATGAAAATCCGTCATTTTTAAAGTTAAGTTTATGAAAATTAGTATTTAGCGTTTTAGTCAAAAATAAAAAATATGTATTTCAGGATTTTTGGAAATTCCACCCCGAAGGGGGTAAAATAGGGGAAGAAAGTTTGTATGAAAATCTGTCATTTTTGCAGTTAAACGCATGAAATTTGGTATTTGGCCTTACAGTTAAAAATGAAAAACACATATTTTAGGGTTTTTGGAAATTCCACCCCTAAGGGGGTTAAACAGGGTAAGAAAGTTTGTATGAAAATCCTTCATTTTTGAAGTTAAATGCATGAAAATTGGTATTTTGTAGTGTATACTTTTTGTCTCAAACATGACCTTCACGCGGGCGGAGCCGCGAGCAACAGCTAGTTTAAAATAAATATTGTCAACTCCTTTTCAAGCAATTTTGATTCTGTTTTCACAAAAGGGCTTCTTTTGCATATCATATTCGTATGATGTACAAAATTAAAAAAACACAGGAAACTACCCTGTTGCCTGTCAAACTTATCAGCGATAAGTTTTAGCGACACTTACGGAAGGCAGCGGCTTTGCTGTACCGTTGCATTGTAGAAGTCTATGGGCGGCAGTGTTTACTTACCATCAGGTGGCCCGTCTGCTCGTCTGTCTACGCAGGCAGTAAAAAAATAATCATTGCCGCCTGTCGTTATTTAACAGACTGTGGCCCCTACAATTGGTTTACCATGCTGAAGATTGAACTATGAGTATACCATGTTATGTTCTGAGCGTCGACGAAAACACAAGTGCCTTATCCTTATCCAACATTTTACCGGATACATTTCGGCGAGTGTGCCTTGGAATTACATAATTTAATTTCCCCAACCCCTTTCCATCATCGGACAAGAGACTCGGCGAAGCGTCATCGATACATGGTTGTTAATTCACCAGCGCGCACGAAGCGTTTTGCTAGTACATTCATCATGCGCACCGCTAGAGAGTGGAACTCTTTGCCGGAGTCTATATTTCCCGAAAATTATGACCTGGGTATCTTCAAGTCAAGAGTGAATAGGTATCTTCTAGGCAAGCGTGCTCCACCGTAGACCACATCATCACTTTCCATCAGGCGAGATAGTGGTCAAACGCAAACCTATTTCGATAAAAAAAAATTTTTTTTTGCACAAACCTGTTTGCCGTATTTCAAACGATCTTGGGGCAAAATTAACAGATTCGTGACCATGTGATGCATAACTCGGCAGGCCCAGGAAGATGGCAGGAGAAACTGGACTCGCTACGATAATTTACGTAGGCATGTATTATAAATTAAACTTTTATTATTTTTATATACTATAAATACACCCAACAGTCACACACATAGTTCTGACCCCACACTAGGCAAAACCTGTATTGTGGGTATCGACAACTAGTCTGTCTCACACAAACATTTGTCTCGGTGCGGGAATCGAACCCACGGCCTCTCGTTTCCCAGCCGGCGACTCGCCCGCTGCGCCACTGCAATTGTCTTTAATATTTTATATTTTTTCTACTAATGTGCAGTAATGGCACGCAGGATGAAATATTAGTAATTATTTTGTTCTGTTACGCCAGAGAATTATAACTTCTTACGTGCGTATATTACAGTGTGTATATACATAAGTACACAGCGTGTGTACATACATGAGTACACAGCGTGTGTACTTACATGAGTACACAGCGTGTGTACATACATGAGTACACAGCGTGTGTACATACATGAGTACACAGCGTGTGTACATACATGAGTACACAGCGTGTGTACTGTTTTGTATTAATCGCATTCAATTACTGGGTAAACAATAAAACTCAAAATTAAATAAATCTCTATATTTATATAATATAATAATAATCATATTTAATAATGTATCTTTCTTGCACACTCCCATTCATGTCCATATCAGGGCTCGGGGTCACTTTTGGTACAACAAAGCTAACAAATCCAAAATACTCATACAAAATGTATACAAAACTCCAAGAACCCTTCACTTCGTGAGGCCACAGACCCGTAGTCAATATTGCATGTACAAAATCAATTATGAATTAATTACCCTAACATTAAACCCCCAAACAGGGACGACCCCAAATAATGCTTATATCAAACTATATCTACTATAAATTCACCTATAGTGTACACTACACAAGGGCCGAACCTGACCCCTCGAAGTGAAAGGGTTCAAATACTTAGAACCAAATTAACCTGATTTCGCACATCCTTAATTCTATTAAAAATAAATTGTAAATAAATTTCTAGAGAAAAACTATGATTTGTAAAACTTTATACAATACAATCATATAACCTCTCACAATTAAGGACACGGGTGTTCGGAGAGGTAATAATTAGTGAGTGATACAAGCAAAAATCAACTTTATTTCCATAATGTTAACGTTAAAAATCGCTTATACGGGTGTCAGTTTTTGACTGGACACCCGTGTCCGAATGATCCGTAAGTGGTTAATTGTCTGACTGACAATGGATATTAATTATTTGTAACACAGTACAAGGTTGAACTCTAAGGCCTATGAATATGCGGCCCAATACACAGTGTTTAAGTGTACATATACACCGGATGTTAGTGAAACGTTCCAAAAACATAAAAAGAATAACAAAATATTTTTAATGACCAGTACTTTAAAGCATCATGAAAGACCTATATAATATAACTGTATAATACTAATTCGGTCTTTCATAATACCGTAACGTACTGGCCACATTTAAATGATTAATTTAAATTTTATAATTCAGACCCCAGCTTCTAGCTCTTCTCCTTACATTTCTGCTAGCCTGGTACTTAGGAAAACTTCAGAGGTGTTACTTTTGTGTCACGCGCATTTTAAAATATCACTCTCATTTTTTCATAACGCGCCTAAAGAAGTATAACTTCAAAAAACTGTACTTTTGATGACAGGTAAATAAATCCCCATTATAAAATCATCTTTATAATTTTTAATCGACTTCAAAAAAGGAGGAGGTTAACAATTCGTCGGAATATTTTTTTTATGTATATTGCCTTATTACTCGAAGACGTTTGAACCGATTCGAGAAATTCTTTTTTTGTTTAAAAGAGCATACTTCCCAGGTGGTCCCATTGGCACCAAGTCAGGATCTGATGATGGGATCTCAGAAAAATCAAGGGCAACCCGCAAATTTAGAAGTGTATATAGTGACGCATAATTTGTCTTTTTTTTATTGAAGTCGGTGTACTTTTTATGAATTATTACTTTTTAAAGTGGCTAGGTAGAGCACAGTGGCGAAATAGTAGGTTAAGTAAGTTAGGTATTTAGATAAGTATTGTAAATAGGTATGAGGTCCATTGAGCTTAGTGTCAACTGTTTTTTATTTTTATTCCACTGCTGGTATTTTTTTTTATATAATTATCGTTTCATTTAGCTCTACTAACATATTGAGCGTGAATAATGTTAATAAAACGTTGTAAAAAGATGTTTTTTTTTCATCGTTTTTTTCTGAGCCATCAAAGGTCTCATTAGTACTATACGCTGTCTTCGTTTTCGGGGGCGTTTCCATAACACCTGTTATACATATTGACATTTTGCTTTCTGTT
Source organism: Laothoe populi (assembly GCA_905220505.1). Taxonomy (NCBI): domain Eukaryota; kingdom Metazoa; phylum Arthropoda; class Insecta; order Lepidoptera; family Sphingidae; genus Laothoe; species Laothoe populi. Next base: position 2,029,972 of record HG992174.1, read on the forward strand.
ATATTTCATTATTTTATGTAACTTTCATAAGGTCAATGTATTGCGTATCAAAAAACGATTTTTTTTCATTCCTTGTGTCTTGTACCGGTATACAATACACGCGAACATAGTAAGGAAACTTACCCGTACGGACCCATTTTTTACACTTTTCATAACCCGGGCTGAGTGAAATACTGAGTGTTTAGTGGTAGAAAAACCCAATATCTTACCCGACCTGGGGAACGAACCCGAGACCTCAGCACAGCAGTACCCGTACGCATTTACAACTGCGCCACACGAGGCAGTTCTTTTACAATTTCTTATCTAAACTTGATTTAATGTCAGTGCAAACGGGTCAAGTGCTGTAACTGCCATAGAATAAATAGACAACGCATGTATTAAATGGCACGTTAGGAATGCAAGCGTTAAATAAAATAGATACCTCACGTCTATAAATTAATTATTTCATACATTTCGCACAGATACGTGGGTAATAGGTTTTGTTTTAGTTAAGTTACATAAAATTTTAAATTCATTAAAAATAATTAAGTCATTTAAATCTGTGTGTCAAACAATAGAAAAAGGACGCACGATATGACGTCACCGTTTAGGACCATTACGGTGCATGTGTGCGAGGGAGATCGGATGTTTCCAGTACACTTTTGCTCATACCAATATTACCAGCGGTTATATTTTTGGATTTGATTGATTGAAGTATTTCTTTTTGGTATTACTTTCCGTAGCTTATTAAATGTGTGTGTGAATGACGTCACAAGATTTTATTTTAACAAACGCCTTTGAAATGTTTTTATTTATTTACTAAGGCATTTTTCAAGTACCTATAACGTCCTACTAAGCTTTTAAGAGTCTAAAATGAAATCAGTAGGCCTACTCTTGAAATTAATTCCAATCTCGAACTCGATACAGTTTCAATTCCAATCTAGAAGACATTGGAACTTAACTCACTCAAAGTAATAAAATACGAAAAATTACTCTATTTCATTTAGTTACTAAAAATTCCGCCGTATTCAGTTAAATCGTGCGCTGGTGTTCAAGAGTGCCAATTGTACAGTTTTCAAACGCAATCCCAATTTTAAATTGGAATCGAGTGTCAAGAGTAACCCTCCAGGTCTTGTATTCTGCACGCAACGATCTTTGACAAGATTGTAAACGGAAGGCCGTGGATTCGATTTCGCACTGAGATACCAGTTACACCTCTGCCTACACCTTCGGTGATTACAGGCGTGAGTGTATGTGTGATAGATCTTTCTAGAATTACGAATTCTGATAATTAGTACTGACTGACTATATTTGGGTGTATAACCATCTATTTAGATTTACGTCTGTGGTGACTAGATAGACCCTTAGACATAATATAGATATTCATCACGAAGACAGTGTGATGTATATTGGGCGGAAGTATATTACTAAAAATCTGCCGAGGTATGCATATATATAATCACAGCTAACCATAAATTTAAGGAAACATCAAAATATGAATTATGATTTCTCTAGGATCAAGCGAAAATGGACTTTACCACTATTATAATAAAGACAATTAAGCAGAGGAAACGGATAAAAGATAGTTAAAAATGCTGTTAAAAACGAATTTAGGAACAGCGGAATAAGTTTTTTATATTCGTAATTATCCGAAAGTTTTAAAGAAAAAATTGGAACACTTAAAAATTCAATAGGGTTTTTCTTTTTGGATGTTCAGTGTAATTGTAATAAATATAATAAAATCTAGCTGCGGGCAAAATCTATCTTAAACCACACTTATGATATGTAAATTAATATTCTTCTATATTTTTTAAAATGTATTCCTTCCCACTTACTTAATTTAGATATTCCTCAATTGAATTTAAAAAAGAAGTTTTCAATACACCCAATAGTCCTGACCCCACAATAGTTCCTGTATCGTGGGTATCAACGAGGGACTACGGACAACCAAACCCGAAATACTTGATCACAGAAAATTTTACTCGGGAATCGAATCCACGGCCTCGCGCTACACAGACTACTAGCTCGCTAAATTGAGGCTCACTTTTAGAGCTAATAAATTGGGGCTCACCTTTAGAGCTAAATTGAGGCTCACTTTTAGAGCTAAATTGAGGCTCACTTTTAGAGCTAAATTGAGGCTCACTTTAGAGCTAAATTGAGGCTCACTTTAGAGCTAAATTGAGGATCACTTTAGAGCTAAATTGAGGCTCACTTTAGAGCTAAATTGAGGATCACTTTAGAGCTAATTTGAGGCCCACTTTTAGAGCTAAATTGAGGCTCACTTTTAGATCTAAATTGAGGCTCACTTTTAGAGCTAAATTGAGGCTCACTTTTAGAGGTAAATTGAGGCTCACTTTAGAGCTAAATTGAGGATCACTTTAGAGCTAAATTGAGGCCCACTTTTAGAGCTAAATTGAGGCTCACTTTTAGATCTAAATTGAGGCTCACTTTTAGAGCTAAATTGAGGCTCACTTTAGAGCTAAATTGAGGCTCACTTTAGAGCTAAATTGAGGATCACTTTAGAGCTAAATTGAGGCCCACTTTTAGAGCTAAATTGAGGCTCACTTTTAGATCTAAATTGAGGCTCACTTTTAGAGCTAAATTGAGGCTCACTTTAGAGCTAAATTGAGGCTCACTTTAGAGCTAAATTGAGGCTCACTTTAGAGCTAAATTGAGGCTCACTTTAGAGCTAAATTGAGGATCACTTTAGAGCTAAATTGAGGCCCACTTTTAGAGCTAAATTGAGGCTCACTTTTAGAGCTATATTGAGGCTCACTTTAGAGCTAAATTGAGGCTCACTTTAGAGCTAAATTGAGGCTCACTTTAGAGCTAAATTGAGGCTCACTTTAGAGCTAAATTGAGGATCACTTTAGAGCTAAATTGAGGCCCACTTTTAGAGCTAAATTGAGGCTCACTTTTAGATCTAAATTGAGGATCACTTTTAGAGCTAAATTGAGGATCACTTTAGAGCTAAATTGAGGCCCACTTTTAGAGCTAAATTGAGGCTCACTTTTAGAGCTAAATTGAGGCCCACTTTTAGAGCTAAATTGAGGCTCACTTTTAGATCTAAATTGAGGCTCACTTTTAGAGCTAAATTGAGGATCACTTTAGAGCTAAATTGAGGCTCACTTTTAGAGCTAAATTGAGGCTCACTTTAGAGCTAAATTGAGGATCACTTTAGAGCTAAATTGAGGCTCACTTTAGAGCTAAATTGAGGATCACTTTAGAGCTAATTTGAGGCCCACTTTTAGAGCTAAATTGAGGCTCACTTTTAGATCTAAATTGAGGCTCACTTTTAGAGCTAAATTGAGGCTCACTTTTAGAGGTAAATTGAGGCTCACTTTTAGAGGTAAATTGAGGCTCACTTTAGAGCTAAATTGAGGATCACTTTAGAGCTAAATTGAGGCCCACTTTTAGAGCTAAATTGAGGCTCACTTTTAGATCTAAATTGAGGCTCACTTTTAGAGCTAAATTGAGGCTCACTTTAGAGCTAAATTGAGGCTCACTTTAGAGCTAAATTGAGGATCACTTTAGAGCTAAATTGAGGCCCACTTTTAGAGCTAAATTGAGGCTCACTTTTAGATCTAAATTGAGGCTCACTTTTAGAGCTAAATTGAGGCTCACTTTAGAGCTAAATTGAGGCTCACTTTAGAGCTAAATTGAGGCTCACTTTAGAGCTAAATTGAGGCTCACTTTAGAGCTAAATTGAGGATCACTTTAGAGCTAAATTGAGGCCCACTTTTAGAGCTAAATTGAGGCTCACTTTTAGATCTAAATTGAGGCTCACTTTTAGAGCTAAATTGAGGATCACTTTAGAGCTAAATTGAGGCCCACTTTTAGAGCTAAATTGAGGCTCACTTTTAGAGCTAAATTGAGGCCCACTTTTAGAGCTAAATTGAGGCTCACTTTTAGATCTAAATTGAGGCTCACTTTTAGAGCTAAATTGAGGATCACTTTAGAGCTAAATTGAGGCCCACTTTTAGAGCTAAATTGAGGCTCACTTTTAGAGCTAAATTGAGGCTCACTTTTAGAGCTAAATTGAGGCTCACTTTAGAGCTAAATTGAGGATCACTTTAGAGCTAAATTGAGGATCACTTTAGAGCTAAATTGAGGCCCACTTTTAGAGCTAAATTGAGGCTCACTTTTAGATCTAAATTGAGGCGCACTTTTAGAGCTAAATTGAGGCTCACTTTTAGAGGTAAATTGAGGCTCACTTTAGAGCTAAATTGAGGATCACTTTAGAGCTAAATTGAGGCCCACTTTTAGAGCTAAATTGAGGCTCACTTTTAGATCTAAATTGAGGCTCACTTTTAGAGCTAAATTTAGGCTCACTTTTAGAGCTAAATTGGGGCTCACTTTTAGAGCTAAATTGGGGCTCACTTTTAGAGCTAAATTGGGGCTCACTTTAGAGCTAAATTTAGGCTCACTTTAGAGCTAAATTGAGGCTCACTTTAGAGCTAAATTGAGGCTCACTTTAGAGCTAAATTGAGGATCAATTTAGAGCTAAATTGAGGCCCACTTTTAGAGCTAAATTGAGGCTCACTTTTAGATCTAAATTGAGGCTCACTTTTAGAGCTAAATTGAGGATCACTTTAGAGCTAAATTGAGGCCCACTTTTAGAGCTAAATTGAGGCTCACTTTTAGAGCTAAATTGAGGCCCACTTTTAGAGCTAAATTGAGGCTCACTTTTAGATCTAAATTGAGGCTCACTTTTAGAGCTAAATTGAGGATCACTTTAGAGCTAAATTGAGGCCCACTTTTAGAGCTAAATTGAGGCTCACTTTTAGAGCTAAATTGAGGCTCACTTTTAGAGCTAAATTGAGGCTCACTTTAGAGCTAAATTGAGGATCACTTTAGAGCTAAATTGAGGATCACTTTAGAGCTAAATTGAGGCCCACTTTTAGAGCTAAATTGAGGCTCACTTTTAGATCTAAATTGAGGCGCACTTTTAGAGCTAAATTGAGGCTCACTTTTAGAGGTAAATTGAGGCTCACTTTAGAGCTAAATTGAGGATCACTTTAGAGCTAAATTGAGGCCCACTTTTAGAGCTAAATTGAGGCTCACTTTTAGATCTAAATTGAGGCTCACTTTTAGAGCTAAATTTAGGCTCACTTTTAGAGCTAAATTGGGGCTCACTTTTAGTGCTAAATTGGGGCTCACTTTTAGAGCTAAATTGGGGCTCACTTTAGAGCTAAATTTAGGCTCACTTTTAGAGCTAAATTGGGGCTCACTTTAGAGCTAAATTGAGGCTCACTTTTAGAGTTAAATTGAGGCTCACTTTGAGAGCTAAATTTAGCTCACTTTTGTTGCAAGACTAAATATTTTATTACGCGTAAAAGTATATAAATGTATAATACATAATGAATCATTTATTCGAGCGTCAAAAAAACCTGGAATTAGTTTAATTCAATCGTCAGTATGAAGTTATATCCATTTTTATGTACTGTTTATACATATGTATAAACAGTACATAAAAATATGTATGTAATGTACATACTGTTTTTTCCCGTTCAATCTTGCCATTTTTAAACGGTTTTATTTACCTTTCCCTGGTTGATTTTATAGTACTGTAACATGTGTACAGTGACATTTTTTTTAATCCATTGTACCAATAGGCCGTGTTTAACCGTGGTAATTTTTTTTTATTCTGGCGTGGCATAGCGACCTCACTGCACCTGATGGTAAGCGCAGTGCCGTCCAGATAGAGTATCAAGCAGCGAGAGACAGTCTATCCCTCTTTACTCAACACAATCAAGCCGGCCTGCTACACATTTAACTATGGTTAAATTCTTTTCATAGTTAAATACAAGTTAATTGCGTTATTTCAGTACACATACATGTGCATTCATGACTTTAATTCCTAGAGGGGTAGGTAGATAACCAGTACACTCAAATTTCGCTTATTACCGTCCCATGAGTTGATATCCAGTCTATAATTCCGGGCACGAATAGACTCCGGGCTGATACTGAGTATTTGGGGATAGAAAAACCTAATATCACTTTTACCCGACCCGGTAATCGAACTCGAGACCTCATTTTAATCACACTAGTTAACTTTAGCTGTAATTATGCGAGGTTATTTTAAACTTTGACTGCCTAGGAGGCGCAGTTGTAATTGTGCATGCGTTATAACGGCTGTGGTGAGGTCTCAGGTTCCTCGGATCCTCCAGTCGGGTAAAGTGATATTGGGTTTCTCTGTCTAAAAATACTCAGTATCAGCCCGGAGTCTGGAATCTATACCCGGTATGGCGATAGGCTCGCCCCTATCACATTATGGGACCCTAATAAATTCGGCTAAAAGTGGGTGTACTGAATACACCTTTGCCTACCCCTTCCTTGATTACAGGCGTGAGTGTATATGTCCTAATTTAAGCTATGAAATATAGCCAGACTACGGTTGAAACATGACCTAGATATTCCATTATTTGCGCCAAATTACATACATAATTATTATAAACCATGTTCACTTAAAGTGAAATGTGCCAAGTACAACAATATTTTCCGGTTTTTGTCGGGGGTCTGGAGTTGGGGTACAATGGCCATTTTACGGCCTTCTTAGTAGGTACTCTGACACTAGACCCTCGACCACTTCTTCACCTTCTTGCCCATGGCGTAGTGTGAAGAAGCAGGCCGGCATGAGTGTGTTGAGTAGCGAGGATAGATCGTCTCTCGCTACTCGATACTCTATTTGGACCGCACTGCGCTTACCATCAGGTACAGTGCGGTCACTTTGCCGTGCCAGGATAAAAAAAAAACAAAAAAAATTAGTTGAAGAAGCGATAGCGACAGCCTAGTTGGCATGGCCGTCTTTATTTATTTATTTTATCAAAAACTATACATTAATTAAATGTTACCACAGATAGAAATTAGATAAAACATTGTATGATGTACATAAAAATATATAGTACATGCATAATACATAAAAAAACTATTTCATAACCAATATCATTGCTTAGATAGAAAACCTAAACTTTGTTGCAGTCTTTTTGAAAAGACGTGGTTTAGATATTGGTAATAATCGATATTACAGTAAAACATCGATAATCACACCTAGTAAATATCGATATTAAGCTATCGATATTTCATTAATATCGCTCATCCCTAACACCGGTTTTTGGAAAGTATTTTCTTCCTTTATGGAAGATATTTTCGTTAGCTATAATTAACAATGAAAATAAACAGTTGGTACATACAGAAGTGGTAGAGCCACGCTGTAGACATATTTGTCTACAGCATGAATGGGCCTCGACCGGGGTAGTACCACTGTCTCACAGAAAACCAACGTAAAGTGACAGTTTACTGTCGCGTTTCGTATGGTTAGTGAGATATCCGGAGGCCCAGATTCCCCCTTCCCTTCCCTAATCCCTATTCCTGTCCTTTAAGGCCGACAACGCATACATGACACTTTCGGTATTGTGGATGTTCATGGGCGGTGGAGATTAACATCAGGTGACCCACTGGCACGTTTGTCGGCCTATGCTATAAAAAAAAATTGAAAATATCCCAGGTGTATGCCACTTGGGTTTCGAACATACGAGTTTCGTCTTGACAGTCCGTACCGCAACCAACTAGGCTATCGCTGCTTTGCTTTATACTATCCCCCATATAAAAGCTCTAAATATGAACTTACAAATTATACTCAGCACTTTTCACTTTAAATAGACGTATTCTTTACAATATGCACCATAGTCAATATACAACCAATATACCGGGTGTTTGACTGCTATTTGAATCGATAAAACAATCGATACGAACACACCTGTATCGATATAAACGTGTAGTACAAGTCGATAAATAAAATATATTTATAATCGAATTTATCGTTATCATCAGTGCAATAAAATCGATAAAACGGTAAAATAAATTCGTCCACTGTTGGGACGTCAATTTGAATCAACTATATATATTTTTTAAACAAATCAATCTGAAAAAATTTCATATTTATCTCTGTACGGGAATCGAACCCACGGCCTTTGATTTCATAACAAGCTACTCTCCCGCCGCGGAGGCTGTCGTGATTCACTTGATATATATTCTACTTATTTTCCATATCGGCCATATTTGTTTTAAATTGATCAATTGTGAAATCGTTTTCAACACTGACGGCTTATGTGTGTAAAAAAAAAACAAATCGATTACCGATACTTATCGACCTCAGAACATTCACAAACTCCAGCCGTAAAATCGATTTTAAAACATATTCATTCACATAAATCTTTAAAATTGTATTTATATGCCCGTAGTTTGATTTTAATTTCGGTAAAAAGTTTGATATATTATTTAATTAAAACTTGGATAAGTGAGTTAAAAACACCCCAAAAACGTTTTACGGCTAAATCTATCGCAATAAGATTCTCTATCGATATTAAAAACAAACTCGGGTAATTTTCTTTTAACACCATACAGCGACCCCCAAATATTCTCATAAAGCCTTAATTTTAATGAAAAGGGGTGGGAGAGTGATTTATACTAACAACACTATCAGACTTACTGCACGTCCCACTGCCTGGCTAATACTGCAGTGCCACGCAGTCGGATGCAATCGTATTGCTTTTTTAATAGAAGCAACTGCCAAAAATCAACCAACAACTTCGTGCAATTGAGTTACCAAAATGCATTTCTTCGTGCAATTGAATAACCCAACTGCATTGTTTCGTGCAATTGAATAACCCAACTGCATTGCTTCGTGCAATTGAATAACCCAAATGCACCGATTCGTGCAATGGAACAATAGCGTCGAATGCTTCGTGCAATCGAATAATCCGGCACAATTTCGTGCAGTAAGTCTGATGAGCCTATGTGAACCAGTCAAACACCCAACCGTACAAGATTCTGACCTGTTGAGCCCCGGACACGGAGCCCGGTCTCAAGGCTTAAGTCGTTTGTAGTTCGCGAGGTGACTGTTGAGATGCTGTGCCAGCCGCTCGGCGCGGTCGAATGATGACTGTGAAAAATAAAAGGTAATTTAATCAACGGAGAAATTAATCGGGCCAAATCTATAGGACCCACTCGTCTCTTCAAAGTTATATGTGTATTCATATATACATATCTATATATATGTGTATTCATATATACTATATATATATATATATATATATATATATATATATCACGCCTGTAATCCCCGAGGGTATAGGCAGAGGTACAACCAGTACACCCACTTTTCGTCGAATTCATTATGTGATAGAGGGCGAGCCTATCGCCATACCGGGCACAAATTCCAGACTCTAATACTGATAGTTTTAGAGAAAACCCCAATATCACTTTACCCGACCCGGGGATCGACCCCGAGATCTCAGCTTAGTCGTAACGCACGCGCAATAACAACTGCACCACCGAGGCAGTATACTTAAGCTTTTACATCTTTCTATATTTTGGTATCCCATAGGAACCGTGCATTTTCAAAATGTGTATTCATTGTTAATTATTTCTTGCTTTGGCGCAAAAAACATCGTGCGTAAAATGTCATGAGAGTTAAGAATTTCAATATGTGAAGTCTGCCAACCCGCATTAGGAGAGTGGTAAACTAAGGTCTAAACCCTTAGGGGGCATTCATCAATTACGTGAACTGTTTCTTTAATTAGGAGGCCTACCTCCCCCTGCATGAGATTTGGTTTCTATTTATTTATTATGCGTACATTAATTTATGTTTTTTATAAGTTAAGTTAGATGTTTAATAATGCTCCACGGTTTGATATGATTTTACTGAAACTTATTACTGAGCTCGTGTAATTTATGGATGGCCCCTTATTAAGTACAGATGGCTTGTTCTCATCTATTGTACATTATAGACACAGATATGTTTACTCCTTCTACTCAAAAGACCAACACGTAAACCTCTAAACCAATCCTACACTAAACCCACCACACCCTGAGGCTCCAAACCCGCCGGTCTACTCAGTCTACTCGGTCTACTCAGTAGACCGCACGCACCTTGCACACGACGCATCTGTACAACTGCTTGGCATGGTTGTGCAGGTGCCGCGTCAGCGACTGCGGGTGTCCGAACCGCTTCCCGCACTGCGGACACACGTGCGGGAACCGGGAAGCGCTGGCGGATGCTGAGCCGAGATGAGCGCGCTCTCGATGCCGCTGCAGTTGATCGAAACGTGGAAATGTTGCGCCACATTCAGTGCAACGACCTGCGGATAATAAGAGATTTAAGGGACGACTTTTTTTTTACTGCCGGGATAGGCAGACGAGCAGACGTGCCACCTGATGGTAAGTAGTCACCGCCGCCCATAGACTTCTGCAATGCCAGGGCACAGCAGAGCCGCTGCCTACCGTTGAACCTCGATAGACAGACGAGCAGACGGGCCACCTGATGGTAAGTAGTCACCGCCGCCCATAGACTTCTGCAATGCCAGGGCACAGCAGAGCCGCTGCCTACCGTTGAACCTGATAGACAGACGAGCAGACGGGCCACCTGATGGTAAGTAGTCACCGCCGCCCATAGACTTCTGCAATGCCAGGGCACAGCAGAGCCGCTGCCTACCGTTGAACCTCGATAGACAAACGAGCAGACGGACCACCTGATGGTAAGTAGTCACCGCTGCCCATAGACTTCTGCAATGCCAGGGCACAGCAGAGCCGCTGTCTACGGTGCACTTGCTGGTGGTGGGATATTCATTTTGCACCTGATGGTAAGTGCAGTGCCGTCCAGATAGAATATTAATTAACGAGAGACAATCTATCCCCCGCTACTCAACACAAATATGCCGGCCTGCTTCTTGATACTACGCCATGAGCAAGAAGGTGAAGAAGCGGTCTCGGGTCTAGTGTCAGAGTACTCACAAGGCCGCAAAACGGCCAAGCATCATTCCCCAACTCTAGACCCCCCGACAAAAACCGGATGTACACTGGCTGATCCCGGAACGCGACACACTTGCGTGTCCCACTATGGCGGATTTTACACCCTGTGTACGGTTAATCTTCCACTATACATACCCGCTCTTTCGTCAGCTGTGTGCGTTCTATCGTGCGACGCCAGTTCCGCGTCATCTTCAAAGCACTTCCGGCAAACTTCACAGCGTACCGTCATCGAACCGCGGTGTGCTTCAGCCCTAGAAGTGACGTCATTAATTTATGCCAGTGACCGAAGATTAAAATAGTCATGGGTGACAAGAAAATTGGTTTCGTCTTTTACCCGAATATTGCAATAGACGTGGGGTGACAAGGAAATTAGTTTCGTCTTTTACCCAAATATTACAATAAACGTGGGGTGACAAGAAAATTGGTTTCGTCTCTTACCCGAATATTGCAATAGACGTGGGGTGACAAGAAAATTAGTTTCGTCTTTTACCCGAATATTACAATAAACGTGGGGTGACAAGAAAATTAGTTTCGTCTTTTACCCGAATATTACAATAAACGTGGGGTGACAAGAAAATTAGTTTCGTCTTTTACCCGAATATTACAATAAACGTGGGGTGACAAGAAAATTGGTTTCGTCTTTTACCCGAATATTACAATAAACGTGGGGTGACAAGAAAATTGGTTTCGTCTTTTACCCGAATATTACAATAAACGTGGGGTGACAAGAAAATTAGTTTCGTCTTTTACCCGAATATTACAATAAACGTGGGGTGACAAGAAAATTGGTTTCGTCTTTTACCCGAATATTGCAATAGACACGGGGTGACAAGAAAATTAGTTTCGTCTTTTACCCGAATATTACAATAAACGTGGGGTGACAAGAAAATTGGTTTTGTCTTTTACCCGAATATTGCAATAGACATGGGGTGATAAAAAAAATTGGTTAAGTATTTTACCCAAATATTACAAGTTGAAATAAAGTAAATTTTAATAATTAAAATAAAACTAATTTCACGAATTTGATTGCGGTGTGATTTTTGAAAGCACTGCTTTAACGGTTACTGGGGGAGGAGTTTTATACATATACGAGTAGATATAAGCAGTTTTACAGATTTTATCGCGGTGATTTGTAACAATGCGAAAATTTTAATACAATATGGTTGATGAACACAATTGATGATTTTTCTTATTTATTGCATTTCTAAAAACCCTAAGTAATTGAATGAAAAAATATCCGATGTAAAGTTTTTTTTACTGTCATCCTATTGTCGTCGTATGTTTACCTACCGGTGCGACCACCGACATGTCAAATTTAATATTAGTTCAGCACTTATTCTTTCAGCCACCCTTAAACGATTCAAGCATTTTTTTACATTACACCGACGGTCTACTCAAAAGACCAACACCAAATTTCATCCAAACATCTCCACCTATCCTTAAAACACATTACCTATACATTCCAAGCATTTCTTCACAAAAGACCAACGGTCTACTCAGTAGACCCTGATCGATTTTCATCTTAACATCACCAATCATGCAGATAGTCCATTCTATTAAAATTCCAGGCATTTTCACACAAAAGACCAACGGTCTACTCAGTAGACCGGCCACTCACTTATGCTCCCAGAGTTTCTCGCGTCGATTGAACGTCTCGTTACAACAGTCGCACTCGTATCTGTCCGAGGAGCGCGTACGCGAACGGGAATTACCGCCGCCGCGATTTTGATGGCTACGTCTGTGGATTCTGTAAAAAAACATACCAGTCAAGTCTTTTTTCGGTCAATTTATTTCGGTATGAAGTTAAACTCGAATACTTTGTTTGCTGTGACCTGGCATTGCAGAAGTCTATGGGCGGCGGTGACTACTTACCATCAGGTGGCCCGTCTGCCTATCCAGGCCCAAAAAAAACCTCTGTCTACCCCTGCGGGTATAACAGGCGTGAGTGTATATGTACTCACTTGAGAGTTACCCGTGTCGAATACCACTTCTTACACAAGTGACATTGAAAACTCTTGTCCGGAGATTCGTTTTCGGATTCGCTGATCTCGTCCTGTTCTGTGGGTGGGGGGATGTCCGCAACGCGTTCCGGATCTGGATCCGAATCCGAATCGGACTGTTGACCGCTGTGCGACCACGCGCCGAACGACCTGGGGAGATATATGGTTTCTTCACTATGGTTCGAAGGACCAAAAATTCAAGTTACTTAAAGGTATGTACAGGTGTAAGTACATAAGGACACGCTATGTACTTAATACTTATGTACGCGCGTAAAAAGTTATACTCTGGCGTAACAAATGTGTGTGTGTGCGTGTGCGTGTGCGTTTGCGTGTGTGTAAATAAGTTTTTTTTTTATTTATTTTTTCTGGCACGGCAAAGTGACCACACTGCACCTGATAGTGAGCGCAGTGTCGTCCAATTAGGTTATGAAGTAGCGACAGATAAGCTATCCCTTGCTACTTCAACACAATCATTAAAGAAGCGGTCGAGGGTACTCCGAAAAACGGCCAAACATCGTACCCTAACTGTAGACCCCGACAAAAACCGGATGTACGCAGGCTGATCCCGGAACGCGACACACTTGCGTGTGTCATTGTGGCGGGTTTTACACCCTGTGTACGGTGGTCGCTATCCGGGCGGAAATGAATATCCTACCACCAGGTATAGTTAGTTATCGATTTAAACAGTGGTAGAGCCACGCTGTAGACATATTTGTCTGCAGCATGAATGGGCCGGCTCGACCGGGGTAGTACCACTGTCTCACAGAAAACCAACGTAAAGTGACAGTTTAATGTCGCGTTTCGTATGGTAAGTGAGATATCCGGAGGCCCAGATTCCCCCTTCCCTTCCCTAATCCCTATTCCTGTCCTTTAAGGCCGACAGCGCATACATGATACTTTCGGTATTGTGGATGTTCATGGGCGGTGGAGATCACTTAACAGGTGACCCACGTGTTCGTTTGTCGGACTATGCAATAAAAAAAAATTCTATCAGCTTATCATGATATTTTCTTGTTCTTACGTTAACGTTAGTCGATACCCTGGAATTCCCGTGTTTAGTTTAAAATATTATCTATTTAAAGACTTTTTAACAACTAATAATTATATTTTCTTGGTTGATATCCAGTCGATACCATGAAATGGTTATGGTTGAAAACATTTTGGTCCTTCGAACCAGTCTTCAAGTTCCTTAAAATAGTTATGATTTAAACAAATTTTAACAGACTTTTGGAATCTTTTGTTGTTCCTGCGTTGGCGATGGTTAATATCCAGTCGATACCCTGAAATTCTAATGAAAAGAAAATTTTGGTCCTTCGAACCAATTTAAGTTCTCTGTCCTTAAGCTTGCCGGCGGAGCGGACAAATACTGGCAACACTCGCCGTTCTTACATGCGATTTTTAAACTGTCATGACGGATAGACACGCCGGCGGCGCGTAGCACTAGCAACACTCGCCGTTCTTGCATGCAATTTTTAACTTTAATGCTATGGAAATAAAAGCTTGTTGCTTTACTCCCGACTTTTTTTTTTAATATCCTTCCTGACTGGAGGGGTTAACTTTAATATTATGGAAATAAAACTGATTTTGGCTTGTATTTACTTCCCTACTTATAACCTTTTTTCGTACACCGTTATCCTTTTAAGTCATGAGAGGTTTCAATAGTTATGATTTAAACAGCTAAGCATATTTTTTTCTTGTTCGAACGTTAATGACACATTCATATCAAGTCGACACACTGAAATTCTATTGGATAAAAAAAATTGGTCCTTCGAACCAGTGTTTTTTTTTCTTCTAATTTTTAAATCTTTCTTTTTCTTACGCTAACGACAGTCGATACCCGATAGTTCATTCTAACCTCCAGTACCGTCACTGACCTGTCATCATCGCCGGCCGTGTTGTTCTGCTGCTCAACATGGTTCTTCGGCGTCTCGTCTTCGGACCCTGACTCCGAGTCCGAACTGTCCGAAGAGCTGGAGCTGTCCGAACTAGACGATGAAGACGATCCTGAACTGCCTGCGGGTAACAAGTTATTCGTTTACCCCTACAATAGTAAAAAATGGCCATATGTACAAGATGTTCATATGTACAAAATGGCCATATGTACAAGATGTTCATATGTACAAAATGGCCATATGTACAAGATGTTCATATGTACAAGATGTCCATATGTACAAGATGTCCATATGTACAATATGTAAATATGTACAAGATGTCCATATGTACAATATGTCCATATGTACAATATGTAAATATGTACAAGATGTCCATATTAACAATATGTAAATATGTACAAGATGTCCATATGTACAATATGTACAAGATGTCCATATGTACAATATGTAAATATGTACAAGATGTCCATATGTACAATATGTAAATATGTACACAATGTAAATCATGCCAAAACAAATCTCACCTGAACCGGAAGTAGTGCTCTCCGAATCAGAATTGGAGCTGTCTTCCAACTTCTCCACTCGCGTGTCCAATTCTTTAACCGACCCGCATCCTGAAACCAAAAAGGGTTATTGTGTAGCCTGTAGACCACCCTACATAAACACGGGTTGAAATCAAGGTTTTTAAGTATACAACATGTAACATGATTAACGCACACTATGAAAGTAGTTTGTTCAGAATAAGCGACTGAATCGATATCAACATTACTTTAATAGACGATTTTTCTTCCAAAAATAATTAACACTGGTAAATAATAGTCACCTTTAATTTAACGTTCAAGACAAACGAAACTGAAACATAACTCGATGCGATAAAGTCTTTTATAAATGCAATAATAAACGAACATTTTAAAAGATCAAATAATTAAAATTAAGAACTTTATGTCGAAAATTAGTACAACTAATTTCATAAAAAACAATATTTATATTCATCGCAGTCTAATTTCAATACATGAATTATTATGATTGAAATAATATATGTATTTAAATTGGTGTGTCTGAGGATGTGCGTTATTCCCGTTACACGTAGTATATTAAATTCTACCGTCTGTATCATGGTTAATGCTCTGAATATGGTAGTTTCCTGTGTTTAATTTTGTTGATTATTCTATATGCAACTGAATATAAATTGCAAAAGATAAAAAGTACACAGACTTCAATAAAAAGCAAATCATGCGTCCCTTTAAAATTTGAGGGTTGCCCTCGATTTTTCTGAGAACCCATCATCAGATCCTGACTTGGTACCAATGGGACCACCTGGGAAGTATACCCTTTTGAACAAAAAAAGAATTTCTCGAATCGGTCCAGGCGTCTTCGAGTAATCGGGTAACATACATAAAAAAAAAGATTCCGATGAATTGTTAACCTCCTCCTTTTTTGAAGTCTGTTAAAAACTCAACACAATCAAAATTGCTTGAAAAATGAAGTCACAATATTTATTTATTTAGGACCATCAACAGAGACTACAATGAACATTAGCTGGTACATTTTTACATTTAAATAAAATTAAATTTTCATAATGCCTTCCATATTTTTTTTACACCCTACAGTCACACAGAGCCCCGACCCCACACTAAGAAACTAGTCTTGTGTCATGGGTATCAACTACGAGAGACGCACCCTCTCACAACACCCAGACCCCGGACACTAATATCTGTCACACAAACATTTGTCCCGGTGTGGAAGCCAACCCACGGCCTCACGTTTCATAGCCTACTCGCCAACTGCGCCACGGAGGCTGTCTGAGAATAGACGGACACAACATGAGAGAAAAACTCAGTCTCGATAAATGCTTGCCATTGTGGATCCTTAAAGGAATTACAATGGTGGGTGTATGGGCATAGTCACTTTTTTTTTTTTTTTCCTAGCACGGCAAAGTGACCGCTCTTCACCTGATGCTACTAAACACAATCATGCCGGCCTGCTCCTTCACACTACGCCATGGGCAAGAAGGTGAAGAAGCGGTCGAGGGTCTATTGTCAGGGTACTCAGAAGGCCGCAAAATGGCCAAACATTGTACCCCAACTCTAGACCCCCAAAAAACCGGATGTACACTGGCTGATCCCGGAACGCGACACACTTGCGTGTGCCACTATGTCGGGTTTTTCGCCCTGTGTACGGTGGTCGCTATCCGGGCGGATATGAATATCCTACCACCAGCAAAAGCTCTCTGACCTCATTGGATTAATTTATATTTTTCTGGCACGACAAAGTAAATAAATAAACCCAAGAGTCACATACATAGTTCTAACCTAGGTAAAACCTGCATCGTGGGTATCGAGAACTATGAGGGACTACGGTCAAACAACACCCCAGACCCGAAAAAAATATCTGTGGTGTGGGAATCGAACCCACGGCCTCTCGTTTCACAGCCGGTTTCGCGCTCATGGCGTCACGGAGGTTGTCAAACCACTGTGAGCACACTGCACCTGATGGTAAACGCAGTCCAGTTAGAGTATCAAGTAGCGAGAGACAGTCTATCGCTACTCAACAACATGCCGGCCTGCTTTTTCAACGCCATGGGCAAGGTGAAGAAGCGGTCGAGGGTCTAGACCCCTTAGCGCCTGTTGTATTACCTTCAGAACTCCTCACGGATAGCACGTCGTCATCATCGCGGATCCTTAACGTCTGCTCTGAAGTGGGTTTCTTGCAATTCGCCGCTAAGAGGTGTGCTTCGTACAAATCATCCTTAAACAACATTAAAATCTAAATTAGTTACTAGATTAGCTAAACTTTTACATTATTATAACACCCCTATTATGACATATACAAATTTACTCAAGACAACCGTACCTTCTGAGTAGCTTCACACTATGTCCATGTACCCAGGATCATAGGAAGGAGAATTTCATGTGAATGTGACTTTAAGAATGTATTTTATATGTGAACTATTTTTAACCGACTTCAAAAAAAGGAGAAGGTTAACAATTCGTCGGAATCTTTTTTTTATGTATGTTACCCGATTACTCGAAGACGCCTGGACCGATTCGAGATATTCTTTTTTTGTTTAAAAGTGTATACTTCCCAGGTGGTCCCATTGGCACAAAGTCAGGATCTGATGATGGGATCTCAGAAATATCGAGGGAAACCTTCAAATTTTATAGAGACGTATAATTTGTGTTTTCATTGAAGTCGGTGTACTTTTTATGAATTATTATAATGTAATAACAAACTACTAAAGACCTACGGCTGAGTTTCTTGGTGCTTCTTCTCAGACCAGTGGGCATTTTCAAAGCACCGGTAGACTTTAACATTACTATTACATGTAAAAAGTGCCCCTAGTGGCCTAATTTACGAAATAAATGATTTGATTTGATTTGAGTTCCATTGAAAAATTTATATTGAACTCTGCAATCAATAAATGTTGTGAATGATGGATTTATTTTTATAGCATTAATGGGAACTGCTTTAAGAAATCGAGAATTTCACTCTCACGAGGGTCATGTAGGGCAGTAGGTCTTGTAATAATAGTCCGAGAGCTAGTAGACATTTTTGGGTAGGTATTTGAGACAAGCTGAAAACTTGTCCTATACCTCCTGTAACTGCAGTTCTGTGTTAGGGTGTTATAGGAGAGGTCCTATAATACCCTAACACAGAACTAAAGTTGCAGGGTATTCCAGCTACCTATAGCACTACTCACTCACACACATACGTAATTTTCTCGATAACCTGGCAGCTAAAAAGTCCCACCAAAATGATCTATCTTTTTTAGCTCTCCTTCTTCGAATATATTTTTTAATAATATAGCAAAATAAATTTGCATGCATTTGGCAAAGTTAAAGACCCGACTAAACGATCTGGCTTATTTATTTTTTTAATCTTTAAATATTCCATTTCAAGGTATAAAAATTACAGATTGTATAAAGGATATTTTTGGGAAATCTTTTGAAATATAAGGGTTGATATAGCCCCGCCACTCCCCGGCCAGGTCTGCAGTTCTGTTAGGGCATTATAGGAAAGGCATAGGACAAGTGATAATAATTTATTTCCATAAAAATATTATTATAACATAATTTCAGCTTGCCTCAAATACCTACCTAAAAATGTCTACCAGCTCTCGGACTAAGGGTTTTATTTCACAATAATGCAACTTAATTAACATACATTGAGTTGCTCTAATCTAATGCAAACTTGAATAGTATATTAATTGTATGACCAAATAATGTTAACCGAAAAAAGAGCAACGCTAGAGTTTCTAGCCCGTTCTTTAGCGAAACAGCATCACTGGCGGTAGAGTAAAAGTTGACTGAATCTAAATAATGTATAGTTTATGGATTCAATAAATATTTGATTTTAAGAATTTGCCAATAACGCCATTGTTTCATGTTTTATTTATTTCATCTCTACAAGTCGAATATTTCTTCACAAAACCCTTCATACGAAACCCTTTAACTCAATTTTTTGGCGTTATAAAATACATACATATACATATACACTCACGCCTGTAATCCCCGAAGGGGTAGGCAGAGGTGTAGTCATAATGTGATAGGGGGCGAGCCTATCGCCATACCGGGCACCATTTCAGACTCCGTGTTAATACTGAGTATTTCTAGGTAGAAACACCCAATATCACTTTACCCGACCCGGGGATCGAACCCGAGACCTCAGCACAGCAATCGTAACGCATACGCAATTATAACTACGCCACCGAGGCGTTATAAAAGTCCGGTATATAGACAATTATCTACCCTCAGGTGACCCAGTTGTCCGTCTCACTGCATAACGAGTCGCTACGTAAACTTACCTTATCAATATTAGCATATTTCTCATGAATATGCCTCAATGCGCGAAGATTTTCATCAAGACTTAGCGAATCAGATGCTTGGCTTGGTGAACCTAGAAATAAATAAAACTAGAGGTTTTTTTGTATACATACTCATATGTAATCCCCGAAAGGGGTAGGAAGGGTAGGTTTGCTGGTGGTAGGATATTCATATCCGCCCGGATAGCGACCACCGTACACAAGGTGTTAAACCCGCCATAGTGATACACGCGAGTGAGTCGCGTTCTGGGATCAGCCAGTGTACATCCGGTTTCTGTCAGAGGTCTAGAATAGGGTTTCTTTGGCCGTTCTGCGGCCTTCTGAGTGCTTTGACACTAGACCCTCGACCGCTTCTTCACCTTGCCCCATGGCGTAGTGTGAAGAAGCAGACTGGCATGATTGTGTGTAGCGGGGGATATATTGTCTCTCGCTAATCGACACTCTAATTGGACGGCACTGCGCTTACCATCAGGTGCAGTGTGGTCACTTTGCCGTGCCAGAATAAAAAAAGGCAGAGGTAACCACACACTTTTCACCGAATTTATTACGGTCCCATAATGTGATAGGGGCGAGCCTACCGCCATACCGGGCACTCAAACTCTGGGCTGATACTGAGTATTTCTAAATAGAAAAACCTATCTTTTTACCCGACCCGGGATCGAACCCGAGACTTAAGCATAGCACGTTTTTTATAAGAGTATTAAATAAACTGTGTTTGTGAAATATGCATAAGGAGTTGAATATAAAAAAGTACTGCCAAATGTATGATTTTTTAAATATACAAGGTGTTGCAAAAAGGTGTTATACATAAAAATGTGACGTAAAAAGGTGAATAGTACCTTATCGGTAAGTTGAAAATCCCGTGAACATATTAACTAAGTAATTGGAATTTGAAAATGTATATTCAATCATGCTTTTAAGACCCCTGAAGTCAATGAATGATAAATTCTAACGAACTATTTTGTACAATGTCTAAGTATAATCAATGCTTAGATAATCGGTTTACACTTTATCAAGGGTTTTAAATGACATCATAATTTAAGATCACGCTACAAAAACGACAAGAAACATTTCAAATGCCAATATTAATTTTTGAAGTGAATACTTCTTTAGGCACTTTTAGGATGAAGGAAAAAGCACTGAACTCACGTGTCCGAATAAGCCTATGAAGTTCTATAATTATTGACAAGGAATCAAACAAAAACTTATTACTTTTTTTTTATATCATAGTCCGACAAACGAGCCAGTGGGTCATCTGATGTTAAGTGATCTCCACCGCCCATGAACATCCACAATACCGAAAGTGTCATGTATGCGCTGTCGGCCTTAAAGGACAGGAATAGGGATTAGGGAAGGGAAGGGGGAATCTGGGCCTCCGGATATCTCACTTACTATACGAAACGCGACAGTAACCTGTCACTTTACGTTGGTTTTCTGTGAGACAGTGGTACTACCCCGGTCGAGCCGGCCCATTCATGCTGTAAACAAATATGTCTACAGCGTGGCTCTACCACTTTACAAGTGGTAGAGCCACGAGTTTGAAGCATTGTACTGCATGTACAAAGTGTTTGTACTTCATGTACAATGCTTCAAACAGAACACAGTAATTCCAAAGTTTTATGTTTTCATTTTTATCTGTAATCCCCAAGACTGCCTATGTCTTTACTTTACTAATTAATTACTAATCCCTTACTCTATCAATGAAACTTTAATTGGTACCACATTTCTGCAACACACTGTATATCATAACATAGTATAAAACAAAGTCGCTGTGGCTGTCCGTCCGTCCCTATGTATGCTTAAATATTCAAAACTACGCAACGAATTTTGAAGCGCTTTTTTTAATAGATAGAGTGATTCAAGAGGAAGGTTTATATGTATGATACATGCATAATATTGTACAGGTTTCTGGATTGTACACCTTTTCTTACTAAAATAACCTCCAGAACATCTAGTTACCTATAAACAAAGATCATCCATAACATTGACTATCAACTACTACTATTTACAAATAGTAATTGGATGACATCTTTATATATATAATTCTACTGTAGGTATGTCACTGAACTCGTCCTAAACGGCTGGACCGATTTGAATGATTTTTTTTGTATGCGTTTGGGTGGCGCCCTGGATGGTTTAGATTCACAAATCAGCCCGGCAGATGGCGCTGCAGTCGGTGTGGCGCTGCTTTTACGGGCAGGACGACGTCTGCCGGGCCCACTAGTATAATATAATTTTACAAATTCGACAGCCTCCGTGGCGCAGTTGGCGAGTTGTCTGTGAAAGTTCACGGGTTCAATTCCCGCTAAGAGACAAATGTTTGAGTGACAGACAAATATATGTTTCTTTGAGTGTTGTGGACCGTAGTCCCTCGTTGTTCTTGATATCCATAATACAGATTTAATCTAGTGTGGAGTCAGCAATATGTGTGTGACTGCAGCCTCCGGTGTGCAGCCGTAGTAGCCGGCTGTGAAAGGCCACAGGTTCGAATCCCGCACCGAGATTGGTTTGTGTGATCACCAATATTAGTATTGGGTTTGTGTAGTCCCTCTATAATACCCACGATACAGTACTCAGTGTGGTCAAAAGGTCAGTGTGTGTGACTGTTGGGTGTATTATAAAAAACGTACCTAAATCCGGTTCATCATCACTGTCCACGGTTATCGGTTCCGCTTCCGGCATAAGATTACTTCTTACTCGTATAACTGGAAAATAAATACATTTATGAGGTTTTACATATAATAGCGACGCGTCGCCACATATGCGTCGCCACGTTATATGATAATATGAAACATTAAATACGGTGTGGTGACAGAACTCACTGATTAAAACAATTTAATGGACTGGGAGTGGATTTATTTCATATTTACAAAAAATCTGAATATTACATACATACGTATACACTCACGCCTGCAATCCCCGAAAAGGTAGGCAGAGGTGTAAGTGTTACCTCAATTTTCGCCGAATATCGGTCCCATAATGTGATAGCGAGCCTATCGCCATACCGGGCACTGATTCCAGACTCCGGGCTAATACTGTCAATTTCTAGATAGAAAACCCCAATATTACAAGAACATTTTATATACCACACGTCCGTACTAATACTGGATTTAATTCCCCCATTGTAAGAATATGCAGCGAGTATAATGCTCTTAACATCAAATCTCCCGATCTGGACATATTCAGTACACCACTCTCCAAGTTCAGAAGGGAAGCGCTGAAACACTTGCTTGACAAAGAAGACTAGAGTTTATTATTTAAAGTTAATTTAAATTTTTGTTAATTTTATTTATTTTTAAATTTTATGATAATTTTGATTATAATTGTAAGTTAATAATAATAATACTAGCCCTGTATTAAACATTGTCCCACTGCTGGGCACGGGCCTAATCTACTAATGAGAGGGGTTAGGCCTTAGTTAATTGTAAGTTACTATTATTTAAATTTTATGTTTACTATTTTTACATTTTATTGTTTTAAAAGCTACTTATATTAAATTTCGATGCGAGGCTCTGTCATGTTTGTTATTCTCTATTTTTATTGTTATTTTGTAATTTTATGTCAATGTTATTCGTATGAGAATGCTGTGCATACCTTCAATAGGCATGTGTATCAGACTTTATACAATTTCTTATTATTTGTGATTTTTGGATGCATGTGTCACTGGTGTGTTATTTAATAAATAAATATCACTTTACCCGACCCGAGGATCGAACCCGAGACCTCAGCACAGCGGTCGTAACGCATGCGCAATTACAACTACGCCACCGAGCACGCACTTACGTATGTGTGTGGTGGGTTTTACACCCTGTGTAGAGTGCCAGCCATCCACTAGGATATGAATATCCTACCACCAGCAAACTCTGCTTATTAAAAGAATCTTGTCAAACATTGGCTGTAAACTCTATCTTCAACATACCAGGATATTGCTGGTCCTTATTGTTGGCCGTTAATTGGTCGATTTTCCTTGGTCTTCCACGTTTGCCTTTGACCCTTTCTGTGCTTGGCGTCTGAGAAAAAATCATCATAAATTAACTAGTTGCTTACTGCCCAATAACACATTATAACATAAATACAAAAGTCCCCGCACAAGGTGAAACTTTTTCGTGGGAGTTTTTTTTATCTTGGTACGGAAAAGTGACCACACTGCACCTGATGGTAAGCGCAGTGCCATCCAGTTAAAGTATCAAGTAGCGAGAGACAATCTATCCCCCGCTACTCAACACAATCATGCCGGCATACTTCTTCACACTACGCCATGGGCAAAGAAGCGGTCGAGGGTCTAGTGTCAGAGTACTCAGAAGGCTGCAACACGGCCAAACATCGTACCCTAACTCTAGACACCCGACAAAAAAAAATTACATAGTACAAGTAAGAAGGGAGTAAATTTTTATTTACAGAAAACGGCTCCTAGTATATCGAAATTCATTAATTATAAATGATAAGAAATGTATAATATAAATGATTAGAAATAAAATGCATTGAATGAATGTTTAAACTTTATTGAGGTATTTGGGCGATAATGTATATGTCCTTTGTGAAACAGTTCGACCACAGACTGTCGTGTTTGAAATTGGCAGTATGAATTGAACCAAACCATAGACTATGATGTGTTTGAAATTGGCAGTATGATTTTAATCAAACCATACATTTTAGTATGTTTGAAATTGGCAGTATGAATTGAATCAAACCATAGACTATGATTTGTTTGAAATTGGCAGTATGAATCTTAACAAAAAATACTATTATTTAAAATTGGCAGTATGAACTTAAATTAATGTTTTATTTGATTTATTATATTTGTAATTCATATTATATGTATGTATATATTTAATTTTCTTCACTCCTCCATATAAAACTTGAACCCTACCATAACACAAATATGCTTAAAGAGCTAAGATACTACATAGTGTGACCCTAACCATTTTTAACTGACTTCAAAAAAGGAGGAGGTTAACAATTCGTCGGAATCTTTTTTTTTTATGTATGTTACCCGATTACTCGAAGACGCCTGGACCGATTCGTGAAATTATTTTTTTGTTTAAAAGGGTATACTTCCCAGGTGGTCCCATTGGCACCAAGTCAGGATCTGATGATGGGATCTCAGAAAAATCAAGGGCAACCCTCAAATTTTATAGTGACCCATAATTTGTTTTTATTGAAGTCGGTGTACTTTTTATGAAATAAAAAACTTTTACTTATTAAAATTACAATAAAAATTTATATGTGCAAAATACTTACAGAAGAATCTTTTTTTGTGCTTGGGGTCCGTTTTGTGTATTTCCGTTTCCCGCGCGGCGTCGCATCCCCCGTCGACGAGGACGCGGCAGAATCTGGCACGGATTTTTTTTTATTAATAATACATAGCCAAGATATATTTAACAGCGGAGTCTATGCAACCTATATAGTGAAGTAAGAAATATTTTTAATTTAGTAACATTAAACTAAGCTAATAATTCTTCTATACATCTTTTTTTATCCTGTCCGGGAAAGTGACCACACTGCACGTTACGGTAAGCGCAATGCCGTCCAGTTAAGAGTATCGAGTAGCAAGAGACAACCTATCCCCCGCTACTCAACGCAATCATTGCCTGCTTCTAGGACTTGTTGAGTATTTTTTGTAATGACAAAGGTCATAGCCTTACAGCCTAGTCCTCTGTTTTTGCCGAGTACTAGAATAAAGGATACACATTTATAGCCATTTATTTCACTTGGATTACAGAACTATGTCTCTTAGTGGTTTTTTTAGTGCCTCGATAGACAGACGAGCAGACGGGCCACCTGATTGTAAGTAGTCACCGCCGCCCATAGACTTCTGCAATGCCAGGGCACAGCAAAGCCGCTGCCTTTACGGATTTTCCCGAAGCAGATCAAATGAATAACATCAACACACTATGATGAATTGACTCATTTTAAATATCCCAATGCTCGCGGGTCTCCTCTACTGATGAGAGGGGTTAGGCCTTAGTCCACCACGCTGGACTTTTGGTAGACTTCACATACCTTTGAAATTCGTATAAGAATTCTCAGGTATGCAGGTTTCCTCAATGTTTTCCTTCGTTAAAGCAAGCGAACATTAACAATGAATACACATAACTTTATAAGTCAGAGGTGTATGCCATTTGGGTTACGAACATACGACTTTCGTCTTGACAGCCCGTACCACTATCAACTAGGCTATAAGGGACAGAAATAGAATTCAAGTACTACTTGATTTCCTAATTCACTTATTTTTCTACCAAATTTGTATACTTTTTTCTACCATGCACCTCAACTGACATAAAAAAATCTTATTTTGTAAACTAGGTACAATACAGCAATATAATATATCTACGTTGTAATACTTTTTTTCTACCATGCACAGTGTACAAAAATCGAAACCAACAGTTTTACCACTTTACTATTAAATATATTTCAAAACTTTCATCAAAAAACCAACTATACTTTTTTCTACCATGCACATAGTAAAAAAAGGCGTATAATTGACGTTACAGGAAAAAAATAAGATATTCGTTTTTTAAATTTTATACTAGGTGAAAAGGTTTTTTTAAACCTGCGAAGCAGCTTGAACCTTGACAATTGGTGCGCTGTTCGTTCACAAAAAACAACATTATGGTTTGATAAGTTTCCGCGGTTAGTTTTTAAAACGTCGGAACTAAAAAGTCAAATCAAAATAATCAGGCATTTAAGCGTCAACTGCCAACTATATTGGGTTTTTCTATCTAGAAATTCCTCAGTATTAGCCCGGAGTCTGGAACCTGTGCCCGGTATGGCGATAGGCTGGCCCCTATCACATTATGGGACCGGAATTCGGAAAGTGGGTGTACTGGTTACACCTCTGCCTACCCCTTCGGGGATTACAGGCGTCACCTGCCGACGTTTATAATGTTTTTTTTTTACTATTTATTACAATATTTTATTTCATTAAAATTGTAGTATAAGTAACACATTAAAGTTTTTTATTCAAACACAAGATTTTTTTTCCTTTTGTTTCATGTATTTTTTTCTAAGATAAAGAAAGACGGGGTTTTTTTATGAAGGCACTAATGAAAACTCATCTCAAAAAGTAATTAATTAATTAATAATTATATAACTTTTTTGATTTCATACAGCGCTTGGAACAATTCTGTACTTTCAAAATGGTTTTGACCATGAATGACTTCGCAAAACCAGTTTTCCATAGTATTATAACACAGTAAATCCTACAGTGAAAAATAGCAAGAACATTTAAAACTGTCCAATATTGTGTTCAAAGTTTTACACACATTTTTGCCCTTCCTGTAAAATTTATGTTTTGGCATTTTATAGCTCTTTAGTACAGAACTACATATATCTTAAAATATTAATGGAACACGACGTATTTTTTTTAAATATAGTCTTGGGACTTTTGCCTTGAATATAAGTTCAATATTCAACTATCTAACTTACTTCAAACTATATCTATAGTTCGCGACAGGTCGACATGGCAATTTTCTAGTGATGTGGCAAAATGTAGCAGGTAGTTTATATCGATATTTATTTTATTGTTATGCAAGAAAATAAGACAAAAATTAATTAAATAAGGTTTATTATAGGTAACATATTTTATGATTCGATTCGATTCACATTGTATTCTGGGCAAAGTTCTAAAAAGCTGGTGTAAAACGCAGCCATATCCAATGTCTGATTGACAGAGTAATTATAATAATTGTCTTTCCGTTTAATGTCACAATTTTCTAATACTTTTCAGATTAGTTCTCGTGCTTAAGAATTAATCATTGTTTTTTTGTTTTAACACGTGACGAGGAAGCGACCGAAGTCATTTTAATACACAACGATAAAGAACAATGTGAGCAAGATCGATGTCGATAAACGCGGTCGATGCTAACTCGTGCGTCGTGCAGCGCTACGACTAAGACGGCGCGGGCGATGTGCATGCGGGGTGACCCCTCCGCGCCTCAACTCATACCCCGATTGCCATGTCGACCTGTCGCGAACTATACAGTACTATAAAACCTACATACAAACTGCTAATATATAAAAATCTAAATAAACCGCGTACCGTCTATATATATATACTATTGTAGTATATACACTCAAATGCAAGAAACATCCATTAAGCTCTAATCTCGATCAAGTGTTCAGAAAAAGGTGATATGTTGTGAGTAAAATATAAGCCAAAATCAACTTTATTTCCATTGCATTAACGTTAAAAATCGCTTAATAAGCACGTCAAGAATGGCGATTGCCAGTTTTTGTCCTGTGGCCAGCTACCGAATGATACTATTATTTATACTAGAGATGTTATGGATTTGAAATTTCGGATCTGGATACGATTATGTGAATAATATTATATCGATGTCGGATACGGTTACGGATATGAAATTATTTCGGATTATCCGTCAGTTTCGGTTATGGATATTAGGTTTTGAAGACATTGTAAAAGTAAAAAACAAATAGCTTTATTTTTAATATTTCATTTGGTACTATTTTATGTAAGTAAATGTAATCCCACAAGAGTAAATGACTGACAGGCTATGTCTAAGCAATAGAACTAAATATAATAAATGCATTGACATCCGCGCGCGGTTCCTGTGTCGGTTCGGCCAGGCAAAAACAAAAACCAGTCCTAACGTGTCTCAATTAGAAAATCCGAAATTATTTGAAACGTTTATATCAGATTCGGTTACGGTTACGGAGCTCCATCACATCCCTGATTTATACTCTATTTATTGTACACTAAAATACATAAAAATAGTAAAACACAAATTATTTAAAGTTCAATTGGCGGTCTTATCGTACTTGGCGATCTTTTCAAGATACATGACTGGTTAAGAGAAGTAAAAAATTTTTTTTTATCTAGTATGAACCAATGTCGACTTAATGAACTTTTTTTGACTGTATACCTTCACATGACAGAAAAATAACTAAATACTAACACGAGGTCCCCAAACAACAATTAAAAAACTTCATAGTAAATACATCTATAATTATACTAATATTATAAAGAGGAAAGATTTGTATGTTTGTAACGAATTGGCTCAAAAAGTACTGGACCGATTTTAAAAATTCTTTCACCATTTTAATGCTACATTATCACTGATTAATATAAGCTATTTTAATTGCAAGAAAAATTACACATGAACTCCAAGCGGGCGGAGCCGCGAGCAACAGCAAGTTGATTCATAAAAAGCTAAATTCATTGTGGAGGAATATTTTTCCACGGATAGATGTATAGATACTATTTTTTTAATACTAGATATACCCAAACCGATGTATCTAGAAGTACTTGAAACGTATTTATATTAAGAAAAAAAAACTCGGGAACCTCCAACTCAACCATGCAATCGAAAAAAGCTACAAAAAAACCATTCAAGTGTTTTTTTTTTATTTTATTACCTTTCCGTTTAATAAATTTCGCGTTACGTCTCACAAGAACAGTCTTATCGCCATTTTTCCGCATAGTGCTGGACTTCTGTTGAATTTTTCGCACGGCAACACTCATTTTGTTTTTCGTTGGCAACTTTTTCGCGATGCGCGACTTGAGGGTGGAGCTTTGGGCTATTTGATACAATAACCGTTAAAAATCTATCTCCATGAATTTAAAATCGTCGACAATTTAAAAAAAATATAAATCAACTTTTTTTAGATGGACATATTTTTTACCCTAAGGTAAATTCAATACACCGATAAACTATACTTAAGTAGCTATTTTTATGTTCATTTCTTGCAAAAAAAAATTGGGAGGTTTTAAGGGAAATAAAAAAGATTTTTTGTATTTGTCGTGTATTGTTCTAATGAGAGGGGTTAGGCCTAATCCCACCACCACACAGGTTGGCAATGTTTGTCCGATCAATACAAAATGTTACTCAATTCGACTGGAAACTGAATTCCGCTATTAATTTCACCCTTTTACAAAAAAAAAAGAAAAATCTCACCGGCAGTACCACGACGCTTGTATTCTCTCTTCGCTTTACGTTCTAAAGCTTCTGCAAACAAAAAAAACTAATCAGTTTGGAAACTATCGCTGGTTTTGCATTGAATATACATAATAAAAAATACCAAAAATCTTTTTATTGGTAAATTTTGAAAGGGTACACACAGAGCACCTCAAGGCCTTAATTAGTCCATGGAATTTGAAATTTCCGATTAATTAATAAGACCCCATTTTCATCACGCAAAATCAAGCTTTTTTATATGTCACTTGGGCACATATTACCACACCATGCCCGTACGGAACTTACCTATCTCCCTAGCTCTTTTCCTAGCCAGATATTCAGGGCTAGTTTTATCGACACGCGGTCGGCCTCGCTTCCGTTTCTCGCCTGTCTCTGAGGGTTTAGAATTACTCATCATGGCGGCTGGAAAGGAAAAAAGTAAAAAAAAAACATAAAAGATAAAATAATAAACAAAAAAAACCTGAAATAAACTTTAAATTAAGCGTAACTTGTAAAAAAAACTTAAAAAAAGGAAATATAAAACATATGCCATACAAAAAAAATCTAAAAATTCCCTTGTTGACTAACTGTTGAGTTCTATCACAGCAATAAATTGTTCTCAGACTATGTTGTCCTGTAAATTCTAAGATATACCTCCTTAGAGTGGTGGAGCCACGCTGTAGACATATTTGTCTGCAGCATGAATGGGCCGGCTCGACCGGGGTAGTACCACTGTCTCACAGAAAACCAACGTAAAGTGACAGTTTACTGTCGCGTTTCGTATGGTAAGTGAGATATCCGGAGGCCCAGATTCCCCAGATATACCTGTCCTTTAAGGCCGACAGCGCATACATGATACTTTCGGTATTGTGGATGTTCATGGGCGATGGAGATCACTTAACATCAGGTGACCCACATGCTCGTTTGTCGGACTATGCAATAAAATTAAAAAAAAAAAGTACCACTCGTATAAACAACTCCAAGTGGACGGACCATGGTTTTGTCTTCTGCCACAAAGCAGTGAGCAGGATTATTGCATCTTTGCATGCATTTTTTTTTATTTATTATCATAGCCGAGGTCAACAAAAGAAGAAGAGCATTACCGGTTTTAAAGAGGAATGGGGAGGGTAAAGCGAATTTGCACCATCAAAAATATCTCATTGTACCAAACGCATCAATCAGCTATCACGTCAGTAGGTCTACTCTTGAAATCAATTCCAATCTGGAACTTGATAAAGTTTCAATTCCAATCTAGAAGATATTGGAACTTTATCTCACTCAAATAAATTAATATTTACGAATTCATTTAGTTACTAAAAATTCCGCCGTATTCAGTTAAATCATGCGCTCGTTCAAGAGTGCCAATAGTAAAGTTTTCGAACCCAAAGCCAATTTTAAATTAGAATCGAGTGTCAAGAGTAAGCCTCCAGCTCTGTGAGTCAGTATTAACAGCCCCGGTCGAGTCAATTCATACCGTAGATTTTTTTTTCTTTATTATCCTGGCAGTGACCACACCGCACCTAATGGACAATGTGGTATAGGTAGAGTAACAACAAGAGACAACTTTACCCAGAGAACTGATATGAACTGAAGATACCCGCTAAGTAGCTTCACACTACGTCTAAGTACCCAGGATCATAGGAAGGAGGGAACACGGTAGCTGGTGAACTGTTACTGTTCTACAACTACGATGCTAGGCCGTTTTGGCCTTTTGAGTACTCTGACACTGGACCCTTGACCACTTCTTCACCTTCTTGCTCATGGCGTAGTATGAAGAAGCAGGCCGGCATGATTGTGTTGACATTGTGAAATAGATTACCTCTCGCTACTAGATACTCTAACTGGACGAAACTGCACTTACCATCAGGTGCAGTGTGGTCACTTTGCCGTGACAGAATAAAAAAACTTATAGTGCAAAGACACGAATTTGCTCTCCTCTTGGTTGGTGCCAGGTAGACACATAATCTATGGTTCCGTAAAATACCTGCGGTTATTATAAAGAAACTACATATAGTACTTACCCATTTCTCTAGCCTGCTTCCTGGCTGCCAAATTCGCCAGGTATTCGGGGCTGGTCTTATCGATCCTAGGTCTACCGCGCTTTCTCTTCGCCGGTGGAGGGGTTTCTAGGGTTTCTAATGGGGAAATTGGAAAATATAATTAAAATATTTTTTACGGATATTAATAATTTGAAGGTCGACGGGTTATTTGATTTGCTGATGATATGATATTCATATGCGCACAGATAGCGACCACCGTACACAGGGTGTAAAACCCGCCATAATGGCACACGCAAGTGTGTCGCATTCCGGGATCAGCCAGCGTTCATCCGGTTTTTGTCGAGGGTCTAGAGTTGCGGTACGATGTTTGGCCGTGTTGCGGCCTTCTGAGTACTCTGACAATAGACCCTCAACCGCTTTTTCACCTTTTTGCCCATGGCGAAGTGTGAAGAAGCAGGCCAGCAGGATTGTGTTGAGTAGCGGTAGATAGATTGTCTCTCGCTACTCGACACTCCAATTGGACGGCACTGCATTTACCAGCAGATGCAGTGTGGTCACTTTGCCGTGCCAGGATAAATATAAGTTGATAATTATGTTGCTTAACAGATTATGTACAATATTATAATAGGAAGAGTAAGTTTTTTTTATCTTGGCCCGGCAAAGTGACCACACAGCACCTGATGGTAAGCGCAGTGCGGTCCAATTAGAGTGTCAAGTAGCGAGAGACAATCTATCTACCGCTACTCAACACAATCATGCCTGCCTGCTTCTTTACACTACGCTATGGGCAAGAAGGTGAATAAGCGGTCGAGGGTCTATTGTCAGAGTACTCAGAAGGCCGCAACACGGCCAAACATCGTACCGCAACTCTAGAGCCCCGATAAAAACGTCTATTATGCGGTGGTACTCACGTGTTTTCATCTGTTCCTGCTTATGTCTCGCCGCGTACAACTCAACGGCTGGAGGCACGAAGTGTGACACGGGCGAGCGGTAGTCCACGCTGAGCGGTAGACCACCAGGCACTGGACAAACGCAGTATAGTTTTTTGTATTTTTTTTACTTTTTTTATAACTCGTGCGAATGATTTTTTTTTAATTCTGCTTAAATGTTTTTTTACATAGTTTTTTTTTATTGTGTTTGCTATCGATGTCGTTTTTGTGTCTCACATACTCATAAATATTTTTTTTATATTAGTATTTAGTTTTTTCCTGTTTTCCATTACAACGCCCACAAAAAAGTTTTTATTTTTATTTTTACACTTTTTTGTTTTTCTTGTTTGTTTTTTTGGATTTTCTTTTTCACATACCTCACTACCCGCATACTCACCTTGATC
Source organism: Laothoe populi (assembly GCA_905220505.1). Lineage (NCBI taxonomy): Eukaryota > Metazoa > Arthropoda > Insecta > Lepidoptera > Sphingidae > Laothoe > Laothoe populi. The sequence goes on from HG992174.1 coordinate 2,062,727, forward strand.
CAGCCCGTACACGTCGCCGTTGTGCTCCATCTTGATCCGCTTCTCCGGCGAGTCCATCGCGCTGTCCGTCGACGGCGACTGCTCGCGTTTCAGCTGTCCCAGCTTCGAATCCAATTGACTCTCGCACAACGCCATTTTGTATTTGGTGAGGGCTGAAATCAGATTAAATAACTAATAAATACACACATAGTTCTGACCTTACACTAGGTCAATCCTGTATCGTGGGTATCAAGAACTACCACAGACTATGGTCCCACAACACCCAGACCCGAAACAAACATCTGTCTATTACACAAACATTTGTCTCGGTACGGGAATCGAACCCACGGCCTCCGGTTTCACAAACGACTACTCGCCCGCTGCGCCACGGAAGCTGTCAAATAAATTATAAAATGTTGTCGAGGAAAATTATTTTAAGGATAAGTGAAACTGCATGTGAGGACTATGGACTTGACCGCACCCTTTTAGGACATTTTTTTTTGCACAGGTATTATGTTTCGTGTGCATAACGGTAGGCAGTGGCTTTGCTGGGCCTGGCAATGCAGAAGTATAGGGGCGGCAGTGACTACTTACCATCAGGTGGCCCGTCTGCTCGTCTGCCTATACAGGTACTAAAAAAAAATTATGACTGTCTTGGTGTGCAGTTGTAATTGTAATTATATTGATCTAAGAGTTCTGAATGGTCTCTTACAGTTCCTACCTAAAAAAATCTTGAGCATCAGAGTCATATGTGTGACTCTATTGAAATCCTACATAGTACATTGGGAAAGTAGCCAGCTTTAAACAAGAGGCAGCTTGTTCGATCCTACCTAGATTTGTTTGTGTGATCCAAACAATTGTTTTGGGTATGGATGTTGTGACGGAATGTCTCTTGTCATTCCTGATATCCACAAGATAATTAAACACCCCAAGTTAAGGGTTTTGTGTGTACAATAATACTAACCCTGTATCAAACATTGTCCCACTGCTCACGGGCCTCCTCTACTAATGAGAGGGGTTAGGCCTTAGTCCACCACACTGACCTAAGTTGGTAGACTCCACATACCTTTGAATATCCAATAGACAATTCTCAGATATGCAGGTTTCCTCACAATGTTTTTTTTCGTTAAAGCAAGCGATAATTAACTGTGAATATACATAACTTTAAAAATGTCAGAGGTGTACGCTATTTGATTTCGAACTGTCGGTTTTCGTCTCGAGATCTAACTAGGATATCCCTGCTTAGTCTTTTTTTTTATCCTGGCACGGCAAAGTGACCGCACTGTACCTGATGGTAAGCGCAAAATAGAGTACTGAGTAGCGAGAGACGATCTATCTCCGCTACTCAACACACTCATGCCGGCCTGCTTCTTCACACTACGCCATGAGCAAGAAGGTGAAGAAGGAGTCGAGGGACTAGTGTCAGAGTACTAAGAAGGCCGCAAAATGGCCATTGTACCCCAACTCCAGACCCCCGACAAAAACCGGATGTACACTGGCTGATCCCGGAACGCGACACACTTGCGTGTACCACTATGGCGGGTTTTTCGCCCTATGTACGGTGGTCGCTATCCGGGCGGATATGAATATCCTACCACCAGGCTAAGCACACTTGGAAAATACTACCAAAGCACATACTTAATAAGCAGAGAATAATTTTTGCCCTTATGTGTTCAACATAAAAAACCAGTATACTTGAGAACTTTGGTCTAATCACCCTTTTTGGTTAGGGAGAGATTTATTGTTAAAGTTTTTTTACTAGTTTTATACTTGAGTGTATGTTTTAGAACACTTATAGACACATTAAAAGTATTGAATGCAACATTTTGTAAACCCATGGCCCATATCCAACCCACTTAATGTATATTGTGCTTGTCTTGTATTTCTTTAAATAATAATACTAAAAGTAAACTTATACTTGATGATGCTATATATGTTATGGATACATAAGCTGATATGCTTTTCTTAAAATTTCTTTACTTTTTTTAATGTTCTGACTTGTCATAAAAGCTATGTAATTGCCTACTTGATCAATAAACAATTTCATTTCATTTCATTATAAATACATAATCGCCAGTGTATTGATAGTTATATGATGTGCATCCTGATTGTCCCTGACGCTTGGAGAGGTTGCATAAGACCTCTCCCAGCCTCTGCCTGATGTACCTACACCTAACATGAGATACATGACATGACTGCCATGCTGTCTCTTATGCTGCAACATATACATAAGTTGATATGCTCTCTGTTACATTTATTTATTTTTAAACAGTTTTATTTAACTTGCCCTGGTTATTTTTAGTTTGTTTGGGTCAAATTTACTTATTGAAATTTTACCCCCTTCCTGTTGACAGTCTGACCTGATATTTGGTATCATAACCTGAGTCTGTATATATAAAAGAAGAAACTGACTGACTGATCGATCAACGCACAGCCAAAACGGCTGGGGTTAGAGACTTGAAAATTTGACAGTAGGTACCTTTTATGACGTAGGCATCCACTAAGGAAGGGTTTTTGGAAATACCATCCCTAAAGGGGTAAAATAGGGGATGAAAGTTTGTATGAAAATCCGTCATTTTTGAAGTTAAATTCATGAAAATTAGTATTTGGCCTTTTAGTTAAAAACAAAAAATATATGTTTCAGGATTTTTGGAAATTCCGCCTCTAAGGGGGTAAAATAGGAAATTAAAGTTTGTGTGAAAATCCGTCATTTTTGAAGTTAAACGCATGAAAATTGGTATTTTGTATTGTATACTTTTTCTCCCAAACATGACCTCCACGCGGGCGGAGCCGCGAGCACCAGCTAGTAAACATATAAATAGCATTTATAATGATGAATGATAAAAATTTCACACATGCCATGTTTTTTTGTCTGATTAATGCCTTAGATTAATTAGGAGAGTTTAGAGATATAGATTCGGTAGGTCTTAAGTACCATTCAACACTAGTGTGTTGACTGGTACCTAAGTGTGTTGACTGAATTATTTGTCAGCGTTTAGTACATTACCTACATCATTATTATCTTTTTTTCAATAAAACAACTTTAAATTTAATTTACTTATTTTAATAAAACCAGCTCACCATAAGTAAATATCAAATGTAATTGCCTACATTACAGAATAACTCGAAATCATTGAACTGTTAAACTTTTCACTGAAATAAATCAATTAAAAATTTTCAAGCTAAAGCCGCACATCTTAGTGAGAAATTAAGACAGTCTAATAATAAAATAAAAACGACTTGGAACATTATTAATACTGAAACTGGTAAAATTAGAATAAATGACTCTATAGCTTTACTTTTAAATGACGAACTGGTTTCAGATAAACTTAATGTAGCCAATTATCTCGAGCAGTATTTTACTAACATACCTGTAGAGACCACTAAATACCTGCATTCATCGGCGACTTTAGCAGAATCATTGTTAAAACAAAATGTTAAGGGAAATATGCCCAATTTTTACTTTGAAAGGGTAACATATTATGAAATAGTTAAGGTTTTTAAGTCTCTAAAAACAAAAGGTACTGAAGATTTATGGGGGCTGTCCATTAAAGCTATAGAAGCGGTCATTGTAAATATTGCTCCTATTTTAGCAGATATATTTAACCTTTGTATAGTTAATGGTATTTTTCCTGATCTAATGAAAATTAGTAAAATTATACCCATTTTTAAGAAAGGTTGTGCACGTGACGCGGTTAATTACAGACCTATATCTATATTACCAACTCTTAGTAAGGTCTTCGAAAAAATCATGCTCAACCAAATGCTAGTTCATTTTAATAGGAATATGATATTGCATCCTAACCAGTTTGGGTTTACAAACGGTCGGTCTACTCAAGACGCTGGTTCAATTTTAATAAAAACTGTGTTGGAGGCCTGGGAGGGGTCTCAGGATGCTCTTGGAGTTTTCTGTGATCTTTCTAAAGCTTTTGACTGCGTCGACCACCGAACCCTCATTGTTAAACTCAAATATTATGGAATTTCTGGTTCATCTCTGGATCTTGTAATGTCCTATTTATCGGGTCGGGAACAAAAAGTTTCTATAGATGGCGTCACATCAATAGGATCTACAGTATAAATAGGAGTTCCACAGGGTTCCATTGTGGGCCTATTTTTGTTTTTAGTATATATAAATGACCTTCCTTATATGGTAGAGAAGATTTCAAACATTGTCTTATTCGCTGACGACACGTCTTTAATATTTAAAGTAAATCGTAAGGATAAAGCGCTAGTTACGCCCAATAATGTTTTAAAATTAATTTCAAGTTGGTTTTCTGCTAACAATCTCTTACTAAATGCAGGAAAAACAAAATGCATTCGGTTTGCATTATCAAATATAATTTGGTACATTAGTACCAAATATAAATTCGTGTATAAAATTAAACCGAGAATCACTAGATTCAGTCTCTTCAACTGTATTTTTAGGAATAACTCAAGATAGTAAATTGCAATGGGGTCCTCAAATAGAAAGGTTATCCGTTAAATTAAGTGCTGCAGCTTTTGCAGTCCGGAAAATAAAACGTCTAACAGATGTTTCAACGGCTAGGTTGGTATATTTCGCTTACTTCCACAGTATTATGTCTTACGGCATTCTATTGTGGGGATCAGCTGCTGATATAAATACTATATTTATTTTACAAAAAAGAGCAGTCCGAGCTATATACGACCTACGTAGTATATATTAACTGTGCCGTCTGAATACATCTATCAAAATATCATGTACGTTCGTAAAAATATAAGTAATTTCTATAAAAATAGTGATATTCACAACATTAATACAAGAAACAGAAACAAACTAACAGTACCCTCCTTTAGAGTAGTAAGATCTAAAAAGTCTTTTATGGGTAACTGTGTTAAATTTTATAACAAAATCCCCAATAATGTAATTGATTTGCCCAATAAAATGTTTAAGACTCATATTAAACGTGTTCTTATGGACAGGGGCTATTATAATGTTCAACAATATCTAGAGGATAGGGATGTCTGGCATTCGGTTCCTTCCTGCACACTGCGACCTGGCGCCCTGTAGCTTACACCATGTTAGTGTATACAAATAGTAAAACAAAATTAAATAAAAACTAAATTTATAAAATATTAATAACTGACATGTTGTAATATTATATACACTTAAAAAAATAATAAACTAATATGTCGACCGATCGCGTATAAAATAAAATAGTAAATTGGCAATGTAATTTGTGACAGGTCATCTACTAGAAATAATGAATCGGACCAAAAAACAAGCCCGCTGAGTTTGATTTGCTGGATTCTCTCAGGACTGGGTCGCGCCGCGTAGTATCCAGCGGTAATGTAAGCCCGCTGAGTTTGATTCGCCGGGTCTTCTCAGGCGGGGTCGCGTTTGGATCCGGTGGTAGCTTTTAAAACAAGCGACGTCTCGGAAATACCCATGGTCCATATCAAACCCATTTAAATATTTGACTAGTATTTCCTTGAATAATATTAATTAATAATATAAAAATAAAAATTAATTAATAATAAATAAATAATAATAATTTTAAATACCTTATGAATAATTAATTGTTAGTGTATTGATGATGCTATGTATGTATGTATACATAAGCTGATATGCTTTTCTTAAAATTTCTTTACTTTTTTTAATGTTATGACTTGTCATAAGAGCTATGTAATTGCCTACTTGATCAATAAACAACTTCATTTCATTTCATTATAAATACATAATCGCCTGTGTATTGATAGTTATATGATGTGCATCCTGATTGTCCCTGACGCTTGGAGAGGTTGCATAAGACCCCTCCCAGCCTCTGCCTGATGTACCTACACCTAACATGAGATACATGACATGACTGCCATGCTGTCTCTTATGCTGCAACATATACATAAGTTGATATGCTCTCTGTTACAATTATTTATCATTAAACAGTATTATTTAACTTGCCCTGGTTATTTTTAGTTTGTTTGGGTCAAATTTACTTATTGAAATTTTACCCCCTACCTGTGGACAGATTTATCTGATATTTGGTATCATAACCTGAGTAAACATATAAATAGCATTTATAATGATGAATGATAAAAATTTCACACATGCCATGTTTTTTTGTCTGATTAATGCCTTAGATTAATTAGGAGAGTTTAGAGATATAGATTCGGTAGGTCTTACGTACCATTCAACACTAGTGTGTTGGCTGGTACCTAAGTGTGTTGACTAAATTATTTGTCAGCGTTTAGTACATTACGTACATCATTATTATCTTTTTTTTCAATAAAACAACTTTAAATTTAATTTACTTATTTTAATAAAACCGGCTCATCATAAGTAAATATCTAATGTAATAGCCTACATTACGGAATAACTCGGAATCATTGAAAAACTGTTGAACTTTTTACTGAAATAAATCAATTAAAATTTTTCTGAATTTTCAAAGGCCACTCTTGGGATGGTGTAGAAGCACTGAACTCTCACAATACGCATGTTAAGGCTTGTAGTATTTATAAGTAGCTTTACTCACTACTTATTACCCTTTTCCAAACACCGTTTTTAAGTTTTCTGTCAGTAGACCCGATTACTGACTATGTTTTTATAAATATAAAACCTTTGTCAAAAGTATCAGGTTTAATATGGATTGTGATCATTGTATAATCTTACAGCGATGACCTTTTTTAACCGACTTCAAAAAGGAGAAAGTTAACTATCCGTCGGAATCTTTTTTTTATGTATGTTACCCAATTACTCAAAGATGCCTGGACAGATTTTTTTGTATAAAAGGGTATACTTCCCAGGTGGTCCCATTGGCACCAAGTCAGGATCTGATGAGGGGATCTCAGAAAAATCAAGGGCAACTCTCAAATTTTATAGTGACACATAATTTGTTTTTTTTATTGAAGTCGGTGTACTTTTATGAATTAAAAATCTTTTATTAACTTATAAACCATGAAAAGTAACCCTAGATTAAATGTTCTATGGGTCAAGGATATGTGTGACTTTGTTACTGTTACAATGCATTTCTGTGCCTTAGACACATAACAAACACCAAAGCACAAATTTTACAGAAGCAACTAAAATATGCAAATTTGAATACAATATTGAAAGAAAGAAAGAAAGAAAAACTATTTATTAGCACAGCTAACATAGCACAATACAATTAACAATTTTATTATAAATAAAACTAATGCTAATGGCACTTGCTTGTCGCAGCTGTGACAGGTAGGTGACCACTCAGCATATTGCTGTGCTGTGGCACGTACATAGTACATACCACAACACAGCGCTGGTTTTCAGTGGTCACCTTAAGTGACGTACAACGTATTGGACTGTGGAGTAGTTATAATTGCATGCATCACAACTGCTGCGCTGAGGTCTCGGGTTCTATCCCCAGGTTGGGTAGTGATATTGGGTTTTTCTATTTAGAAATACTCAGAATCAGCACAGAGTCTGGAATTGTGCCTGGTATGGCAATATGCTCAGCCCCTATCCCCCTGTCTTATCCTATTATGGGACTGTAAAAAATTTGGTGTAAGACTCTGTCTACCCCTTCAGAGATTACAGGCATGAGTCTATATGTATTTATGTACAATATTGGACCGGTTGTTTAAAGTAATTACAATTAACTAATTTGGGTCATAGCATTTAATGCCTTATACCATTATGGACAACTAGGTTTTGCAATGTCATGCTTAAAACAAGATTTTAAGTGCTTACTATACATATGATGTACAAAATTATAACTGATACCAGTCATTTTTTTTGTTTCATTCTCACTTTGTTATATAAAAGAGAAGGCAAAGGCTCTCCACCATGCAGCCTTGTCTGTCGTTATTTCTTCCAAATCTGGGCGAAATTCTTCTCCGATTTGTTTAAGTTAAAAGGCCAAAGCCATGTCTGTGGTTTTTTGATACCATAGTCATAGAGAACTAGACTGCAATATCCTCACAAATTTGACCAATTTGTAGAATGAGACAAAGCTACTATGCAGCCAATACCTATTTCTTTCCGCTAGCAAGTCTGTAACATAGACCAATCAAAATTCTAGAAAAGACAACGGCTGAATGATCGCTTTATCTCTCTCACATTTTTCTGCCCTTAATAGCTGGATAAAAACCTCTGTGTTCATTTTCTATTTCTAAGACAGATAGAAAAGATGTTAAGTCTCATAGCGGCCAGTGATTTTAGCAGTAACAAAATTTTGAAATTGGAACACAAGTGTTTACATGCTGTTTGGAACAGGCATAGACAAAATGGTGGTAAATATAGAGTATAAAAAACCTACCCCCTAGTATTTGTTTATATTATAAAGTTTGGTGACATTGGCTAATAAACAAAACAAATACTATTGTCATTGAATAGAAAAAAAAGTTAACATGGTAAATGGAAATTTATCTTTTCATGACTCATATTTTCTTCAACAAATAAATATATACTAAGAAATTTTATTTATAGTCAGGTTTACATTGAAAACACACCATTGTGCATTCACGTTATGGTAATCTGCTTGAACGAAAGTTTTTATTGCCTTTCAATTACGCAAAGGAAGCAATATAAGGAGTTCATAACCAAAACTTCATGCAACTTTTCCCAATAATAATTTTCAATGTGTTTTATAGATGTAAGAACGGGCATATTGATTTTAAATACAGCGGTAATACAGCGCTAAATCGTTACCCCGAGCCTTATCTGAACGCTATGTGGTAAAATAACAACAGTTTTATTAACAAAACGACGTAAGTACTTACCATTAGTAACTGGGCATCGCACGAAAAATGCACCAATTGAACTCTAAATTATCTTTAATATTACACATCAACAATTATTATACAACTATCAACGGACATGAACGCGTTTGTTATAAAATTAAAGTAAAAAAATTCAATACGTAAAATGTACTGGGGGAGAAGTCGACTTGTCTCCCAACCAACTGTGAAAAGTAAACGTTCTACAACTCGGCTGAACACAACATTTTAAGCTTAAATTACATACACACACTAAACTATATTGCTTTTATATAGGTTTTAAAAGTGATTACAAAAGTTTTTAACGCCGATTAACGTAGATATAAACAAAAATCACGATCTTAATAAATAACTCATGCAACGTCCATTTGCAAGAGCGGTGTGTGATTACTGCCTGCGAAAAGTGTGAAAAAGACAAGAATATTTTCGCTGTGGCAACACTGAGCGCCAGTTGGCCATTTACCGTTACGTTGTGGTGGCGTCACTAATTTGGTCCGAAAGTAGCTCACAAATTATTACATTGAACAATTCAATAATAATAAGTCCTATAATTATATAAAATATATCGTTGTATAGTTAATGATTATCTGTAAAAACTATTTTTTTATCATTTTTGATCAATTCAGTGTATAAAACAAAATTTGGAATCAAATTTACTAATGATGATTTATCAAAATAGCGTATTTTAAAACATACGATTGAGAATTATCTTTTTGATTATAGTAATAAAAGATTTTTAGTAAAAATATCGAAAATAATTTGTAATCTATTACACCTAAACTACTCCAGAGTAAGTATCGGAACGTCAATTGACGGAAGTCAGAACATTTTGACAGCTCCAAATCGACCATGCAACTTGGTCGTATTATAATCGAAAATATCAAATTATGCATTTTCAAACCCAAAAAATCCATTGTTACCACTGAAAAATCTGAAATATTTTTGATAACAAGCCACAGTTTTCTTAAAATTTATAATTGAGTTTTGAATTAAATATGTAAATTCTTAAGGCAACATTATTTGGGTGTGAGTACAGCGCGGGGCAGTGTCGTAGGGCGATAGCTATAGGTAGGTTGCTTGTTGCGTTGGCAATGTTATCGCGTCGAAGTCGTTATCGTCGACTCACCTTGCCTGCCCCACCACTGCTGACGCAAAAATTATTGTCTTTATTTCTATAATTTAAAATAAGGTCACGTATTCATCGTTAAAAACTGTTCTCGAGTCATGTTGAGGTGTATGTACATTTTTAAAAGTAAGTTTGACTACGGAAATAATCTTTGGAATGTAATTTTTGTTTTTAAATTGGTATAAATACTTTTTTAAATTCGACGAGAATTTTAATTGTGTGTGAAAAAGTTACAGTTTCCATTATCACTTTGTGAATTTATGTTTAAGTATTGCAGTATTTGTTTGAGATAAGTTATTTTATTTGTACATAAACAAAATAATATGCAAATGTTTATTAAAGTATTTTCTTCGCGTTGCTTCGTCTTTTAATCTTTTGTCACCTAAAATCAGTAGTGATATATTTACAGATCTAGGATTAAAGTTAATTGTTTCGATTTTTTTAATACATCTTTCTCTTTAGTCAATCGCAAAAACACAGATCTATCGTTCCATTATAATATAAACTTCTTTATAATTTTGAATATATACAAAATACACTGCCTCGGTGGCGCAGTTGTAATTGCGCATGCGTTACGACTGCTGTGCTGAGGTCTCGGGTTCGATCCCCGGGTCGGGTAAAGTGATATTGGGTTTTTCTATCTAGAAATTCCTCAGTATTAGCCCGGAGTCTGGAATTTGTGCCCGGTATGGCGATAGGCTCGCCCCCTATCATATTATGGGACCGAAATTCGGCGAAAAGTGGGTGTACTCGTTACACCTCTGCCTACCCCTTCGGGGGTTACAGCCGTCAGTGTATGTATGTGTACTAAATACAATGTATTTTTTCATTACGCTATTTAATACAGTTAAGTACTATATTTTTTTCCTATCTTTATTTTTTTATAAGAAGGGTTGAAAAAGGAACGAGAAGGAATCATTGGTCAATAGCTAAAAAAAAACTTTTCTGTATACATTTGAATTTAAGCTTTTGGATAAACCATCTTAATAATATATTAAGATGGATTTAACGGTAGGCAGCGGCTTTGCTGTGCCCTGGCATTGCAGAAGTCTATGGGCGGCGGTGACTACTTACCATCAGGTGGCCCGTCTGCTCGTCTGCCTATCGAGGCACTAAAAATATATATATGTTCGCAACAAAAAACTCCACGACTAAAATAAACACGAAGCATAACACGAAAAGCAAAATAACCTCAATATCATAATTTACATAATATTGAAAGTTATCTGTTTCGCAATGATTCCAAATTTAAAATGTGACGCAACTTTTTTAACTTTGCAATTGACGAAAAACTGCGTGAAAGGGATTTGTTTACTTTATTTCATGGTGTTGAAAGATTTACTTCGAAATTTTACCTCTTTTAATTTTAGCTTAATATAAATGTGTATGGATATTGGTTTTTAAAATACTTAAGTTTATATGTTAAGCTTTAATCAACCACACAGCCCTGTAGTTTAGTTTTAAAGATTTCCTCATGTAATTTTTGAAGTGAAAACTTCTTTATGCACTGTGGGTACTTTGGGATATAGAAATAGCACTGAACTCGCGTGACGGTCACCGTCAGATTATTTTACTTTGACATCAACACGTCTATGAACACACACACACTCACGCCTGTAATCCCCGAAGGGGTAGGCAGAGGTGTAACTAGTACACCCACTTTTCCCCGAATTTCGGTCCCATAATGTGATAGGAGGCGAGCCTATCGCCATACCGGGCACATTTTCCAGACTCCAGGCTAATACTGAGGAATTTCTAGATAGTAAAACCCAATATCACTTTACCCGACCCGGGGATCGAACCCGAGACCTCAGCACAGCAGTCGTAACGCATGCGCAATTACAACTGCGCCACCGAGGCAGTCTATGAAGTTCTTTAATTATTGACAAACAATCATAAACAAAAAAAGTTAAAACTTCATGGATGCATTTAAAAAAAGAATACAAACATTCCAAAGTTTTTTTTTATTCTGGCACGGCAATATGACCACACTGCACCTGATGGTAAGCGCAGTGTCGTCGACTTTGAGTAGGTATCGAGTAGCGAGAGACGATCTAGAGTGCCGGCCTGCTTCCTCACCCTACGCCATGGGCAAGAAGCGGTGATTGTCTAGTGTCAGAGTAAAAAAGTTTAAAAGTGTAGAGCCACGCTGTAGACATATTTGTCTACAGCATGAATGGGCCGGCTCGACCGGGGTAGTACCACTGTCTCACAGAAAACCAACGTAAAGTGACAGTTTACTGTCGCGTTTCGTATGGTAAGTGAGATATCCGGAGGCCCAGATTCCCCCTTCCCTTCCCTAATCCCTATTCCTGTCCTTTAAGGCCGACAGCGCATACATGATACTTTCGGTATTGCGGATGTTCATGGGCGGTGGAGATCACTTAACATCAGGTGACCCACATGCTCGTTTGTCGGACTATGATATATAAAAAAAAGTACTCAGAACATCGTACCCCAACTCTATACCCTCGACAAACACCGGATGTACACTGGTTAATCCCGGAACGCGACACACTTGCGTGTGCCACTCTGGCGGGTGTTACACTATGTGTACGGTGGTCGCTATCCGGGCGGATATCATTATCCTACCACCAACGAACTCGGCTGAGCTGGTCCATTCAGTAAACCAAACTGTGTTATATAGATCTACCACAAATACACAATATTATGAGACTTCTAGTATGCATGCTAGTTTTAAATCGATACTGACCTAGAATCTGAAAATCAATAACGGTCGTGGAAGGACGGATTTAAATTATAAACTAGGGGTCTGGGCCCTTATATTTTGACAGTATTTATTTATTTAATTTTAGAGTTACCAAAAGAAGATACATTCATCATTACAAATATATCAAACCAAAACAGAAATAATGCTCAATGTTCCGCCATATACAGGCAACTACAGCATACAATGTAAGTGGCTTATTATAATCATAATTATTGTTAAAAAACGTACACCGACTTCAATAAAAAACAAATAATGCGTCACTGTAAAATTTTAAGGGTTTTCCTTGATTTTTCTGAGATCCCATCATCAGATCCTGACTTGGTGCCAATGAGACCACCTGGGAAGTATACCCTTTTAAACAAAAAAAGTATTTCTCGAATCCAATCGGTCCAGGCATCTTCGAGTAATCGGGTAACATACATAAAAAAAAAGATTCCGACGAATTGTTAACCTCCTCCTTTTTTGAAGTCGGTTAAAAATAAATTCTTACATCAATAGGAATGGAACAATCACAAAAAAAAACATATAGTCAATGGCATACAAACAATAACAAACTAGTAATAATTAAAAATAGTAATTAAAATTAAAAGTAGAAACAAAAATCGATACGATATCGATAAGTAGGGCTTACAATACAGAGGGCGTTGTTAATTCTTATCACGTGGTGTTGTTTCAAATAAATATACAAAAGGTTTACGCTCTTATATTTATCCCAATTCAATGTATTTATCGAAATATCACATTTTCTAAATGATCCGTTGTTTTGTTTCCTATTTTATGTGTTATTGAAAAATAGTATTGTAAATTGTACTAATTATTATACTATACTATTTCTTAATCAAATATTTTTTTTAGTGCCTCGATAGGCAGATGAACAGACGGGCCACATGATGGTAAGTAGTCACCGCCGCCCATAGACTTCTGAAATGCCAGGGCACAGCAAAGCCGCTGCCTACCGTTGAAAATTTTATATTTATCTAATTTAAATAGTTATTTGCATATTTTTACATCGTATTAGATGTTTCATACTATCATATACCGTGGCGACGCATGACGTGGTGACGCGTCGCCACGCCAACAGTCGGACTGGTCGGATTGTCCCGCCGCTTTAGATGGTTCACATAAAAAAAATTAGTTATACAGGAAAATATTTTAAAACCAACTTTTATAAATGTACTGAACAGGAAAACCTCCAATCTAATAATTACGATGACATTTAATAAGCTTGTAGCGAAGCGTACTAAATAGGTAATTTAAGAATTACTTTTTATCGACAGATTACTATTGTAGAATCTGACTTTTTAATACGGGTGTGATAGCTTTGTTTTTGTTTCTGGACTCGGTAATTAATTTAAAATGACAGTTAAGCTAATTTATTGTATGTATATATATATTTATAATAATATATGATAAATGAAAGGATGGTTGCAATAATTATATATATTTATAATTGTTGTAACTATATATATATAGATTTTTTTCTTTGTTGGACGTTGCTTGCTAGTTATAAGGGCGCCTATTTTCGCCAACAAACTGTGTGTGCAGTTTGGCGATATAGAATGTCAGTTTTTAATTTTTGTTAATGTTAAAGAAAAAAAATTAAAAAAAAAATGAATTTACTAAAGATATCTTTGAATAGTAAGCTAGTTAGAGAAGTTTGAATTATCTTGCAAGATTTAACTATTCAAACTGCAAGTGACGCGATTGTAATTAGAAACGTTGCATTCAAAGAACATACAAACATACATATACACTCACGCCTGTAATCCCCGAAGGGGTAGGCAGAGATGTAACCAGTACACCCACTTTTCGCCGAATTATCGGTCCCATAATGTGATAGGTGCGAGCCTATCGCCACACCGGGCACCATTCCAGACTCCGGGTTAACACTGAGTATTTCTAGGTAGAAAAACCTAATATCACTTTACCCGACCCGGGGATCGAACCCGAGACCTCAGCGCAGCAGTCGTAACGCATGCGCAATTACAACTACGCCACCGAGGCATTCAATAATTTTTTTTTTAAAGTGACAGTATGTTGATACGTTTGTAGGAGGTTAATACCTTTTTACTTCAGTATTTGTCTCCCGCTTTGCTATGGAGGGAAGTGGACAATTTATATTTCCAACTCCTCCCTATATTTCTATTTGATTAATTTCGTTGCGGGATAAAAGACATTAAGCATTCCCAGAGACTCGCCGAGTTTCATTACTCGGTGTCGAAAAAATGCGTGTCATTGTTGATCCTGGCTAAACAGGAGTTACAATGGCGGGTGTGTGGGCGGGATAGTCTCTAGTATGTGATTCGTGTAGGCGGGGGCGCAAGGAAGGGTGGACCTTTATGTATCGACAGCTCTAATTTCGTAAGGAGTACCTCCAATCGTCGAAAATGTATGAGATGTATGAATGTGGAAGAGGCGAAAGAAGTGTGTTAGGATCGTAGCTTGTGGCACTCAATAGTCTTTGCCTACACCCATGGGATACGGGCGTGAGTGTATATGTATGTATGAAGTGAAAATAAAAGCTTGCAATAACAAAATATTGTTTCACTGAAGCCGCACCTGTCCCTTGCCGACGCCTCCCGCCCCAGGTTGCACCTTCAGCTTGCAACTTGCACACCGAGGTCATCTGTTCACTTGAAGAATGAATTTTAAAAGGAAATTCGCGATCTTTCGATTAAAACTTATCGCATTTAAATTTCGAACTAACAATTGTTTTGACAGCTTCCGTGGCGCAGCGGGCGAGTAACGAGAAACGAGAAGCCGTGGGTTCGATTCCCGCACCGAGACAAATGTTTGTGTGACAATAATAGTCCTTCATCGGTAGGCAGCGGCTTTGCTATGCCCTGGCATTGCAGAAGTCTATGGGCGGCGGTGATTACTTGCCATCAGGTGGCCCGTCTGCTCGTCTGCCTATCCAGGCAGTGTTTCGAGTCTGGGTGTTGTGGGACCGTAGTCTAATTCTAAAATCTAGTTTTACATCGTCGGATATCCGTCGTTCGGATCAAAAATTTAATCAGCCGATTGCCCCGCCATCTATTGTCCTCAATCAACAACTACTTATGTTTCAAACTAAACACGCAAAAAATTATGTTCTACGGCAGAGCATGAAAAATATGTAGGTAGATAATAGGTATTCTATCCGTAAATGTGGTGCAATGACTTATCTATTTCTCTGAGGACTTACAAAGATCAATAATCTTTTATCAGGTCTTCACTCCCCACATGACGTATCGAGTAAACAATACATACCCAGCAATGCAGCATATTAGTAACTAAAATCTTAATACTAGATTTTTTTTTCTTTTTCCATAAAATGGGAGGCAAAGGGTTCAAGCTCTGATTAGAAAATGGAACGTTCGAAAAAAGCGCCAATCATTGACAAAACTGTATGTTTTTCATTATTTTTGGCTTTGTGATCAATGTTTATACCTTCCAAATGTATTTATTACAAGTATTACAATAGATAAGTAGATCTAGTCTTAGTTAGCTGCGATACGCTAATTTAGCAAGTTCATTACACTAATGACATCGGTGTACTTCAGTGTTGCATGTTTCTTGTTATAGTTTTCTAAGAATATTCGAGTATTGTCTAACAGTAAAGATTCTACCTCCATGATAAAAGGTATGCATGATAAATGCAAAAATTAACACAACTTATATCACATATAACATACTAGCTGTTGCTCGCGGCTCCGCCCGCGGCGTGGCTGTTATTTTCGGGAGCAGAAGTATACAATCCAAGGAGTTGTCTTCTACCCTGAGGCACCTATAACAATCGTCCTGACTCTCAGGTATTGTGCCTGAAGCATTACATTTAAATAATACTTCATAAGTTAACCCCTCACTTCGCCTTTTTTAGGGATGATTAGGTAAAAACGTTGAAACACGTATTTCGTTATTTCTTTCCAAAAGCCTAAATATGAAATCCTATCCTATGATCCCTAACTTGAAAAATTAGGGATTTCCCATACAAATTTTGAACTCCTGTCTGACCCCTTCCAAGATTGTTATTTGAGACAAAAGATAGCCTATGTCCTTCTCTGGGATAATATCTATCTCCTTGCCAAATTTCATCACAATCCGGTCAGCTGTTTAGTCGTGAAAAGGTAACAAACAAACAGAGTTACTTTCACATTTATAGTATTAGTATGGATGGCTCTCAATTTAGATTGTGAGTCCATATAATTATAATATCGTTTAGCTATAATATGCTTATATGAGTCGTATAGAACTTAAGTCGGTAAATAAGAGCCTATTAATTTTTTGGTGAATAATAAAAAATATATATTTGTTTAAGTCGAAAGATAGTTTTGCTGAATATATTAAGTTAATCTGAGGAGATATTTAAATTAATTAATGACAACAAGAATGATAACAAATTTAGCTTGACGGTGCAAAATCTTTTTAAGCTATTACATCTATATGAATATGTCTAGTAACCTTTGCCGAGTGGATACCGTGAGGAAACGCGAGGATCTCATCATTCAGTTCAACCAGACCCTAGATCTCATGTTTATTTTTCTCAGGAATCGGGTTGAGATCTATAGCAAGACAACCTAGGTGATCGTGTTCTCGTGCAAGAAATCCCTGTTTCCTCACGTCCCTGTTCTTACAGGTGTTCCACTCCCAACGCACAGGATAAAAAAATATTTTCATAAAAATCCGTTGTGTTTTCAGTTCAGTCGTGAAAATGTAACAGACAGAAAACTTTCAACCACTACTAATTCACCATTTTAGAGGCTACAATTTAAAAAATACGTGTACGTTTATTTGTTTGTTTGAACGCGCTAATCTCAAGAAGTACAGTTTCTAATTGAAAAATTCATTTAGTGTTGGATAACCCATTTATCTGGGAACGCTATAGGCTATATAATATCACGCTATGACCAATAGGAGCCGAACAGTGATGAAAAATTTTGCAAAAACGGGAAAATATATTCCTTCTCAGAGCTTGTTTTGCGTGCGCTGCGTATACGGTTAAAGTTACTTAAATTTTCTAGAATGTCGAGTTTAATCCAACTAAGGTAAGATGGCAGCCTTTGCTTTTGTACTCCTGCCAGGTTTGGCATTTTTAATAGGCTATTTGACAACATTGAAAACACACTGCAAATTGTGGTCATCCTGTTAGACAATAGCTTAAAAAACCATATTTCACTTTAACAAAATAATGTATATTTTTTGCAAATTAAACGAAATGAAATACATTTTTTTTTTATTTTATATGTTATGTAAACACTCTGTGGTTGGTTGCAACTCTGGTGACGTCACACGCAAGTAAACATAGTTTCTTCGAGTGATTTTATTTCGCGTTTTATGTTTTATGGGTGATAAATTTTATTGTTGATCTATTTTTGAAGCAGTTTTATCATAATTGTTGATAAAACAATTATCATAAAACTTAGCTTTGCGTATCATTATTAGCTTGTTTACTTGCATGTGACGTCACACGTGTCATATGATCAGCGCTATTACAGAAATAGTGTTTATAGCCGTTTTTGATTATAAAATATTGGAATAGTCGATGCAGATTTTGATTTCCTATATTGTCATATATTTTTTTCATCACCTACTTTACCGACTTTGGTCCTATACGACTCATATAATAGTCGAAAAATAATCAGACACTAGAAATACAAAAGCAATGATGACAAATGTATATATTTGTCTGAATAATAAAAACTTGATTGTGTCCTGATAACTCTTCAAATTATATTATAAAAAGATAAAAAAAAAAACAAAATTTTAACGAGTTTCGTTCAGAAACGAACCTAGTATCACATTATTATTATTACAATTACATTATTCTGTTCTCTTACGATATTTAAATACAATATTTAGATGTTATTGTCAATTTTTGTTAATAATATTCAACTTTAAAATAATTAAAAAAAACGGTGAAATTAGCAAAGACCCAAAATATAAGCTGTTTTTTTTTTTGTCACTTTCCGAACGACTCACGTGATTGTCAAAGGTGAAAGTCAAATCTCAACTTTATGATATTTATTTTTTAATTGTATTAACCTTCGTTTTTCTTTGTATAATTATCTCCCTTCCAACATCCCGAGACCAGTTAACATGTCTTTCCTATTAACCTTAGTTGACCATTCCTTTATTCATATATTAACAAAATTTATTGAAACTAACAATATTCGTCTCTAATATTTCATTTCTTGAGTATATTCCTTCTATTCTATAACCAAACTAACATTCCATGTCCCGAAGCTGTCAAAACTTAAATGTCTAATATTTGTGTTGCCCAATTATTTGTTTTATTTAGGTACTGCTTTTAGAAATTTCAATGTTAAAATTAATTATCATTTAATATTTATATAGTCAGGATGTTTTTTTTTTTCTCTTGGGGGGTTATTTTTTTTTTTTTTTAATATTTCTTTCTCACCGTACGTTTGCTTTCTACACTTTGACATTGGCAAAATTGTCGTTGCCTCGACACGGCCAGTTTAAGAAATAAGTCAAGTCAAGTCAACTTTATGATTTTGTAAAATAACAAAAACAACAAAGACGCTACGAAGAAAACAAATACGTAATTTCTATCAATAACATATTACGAACTTGTGTTAGATGTTCTATTGTGCTTTTATGGAAGTGCGGTGAATTTACGTTGTGTGGAATCGCGGTAAAGATTAAAAACCAGCATGGGGCCTACTGATATTAAAGTGGTGCTTTTAGGCAGTGAACACGTCGGAAAAACTAGTTTAGTGCTCAGATTTGTTAATTGTAGGTTTAATGAATCATTGCCTTATCAGAATGTAAGTATATTAGCTAATTTCTTTCACAAACACCTATATATATTTTACATTTTTCGAAAGAAAAAAATCCTATAATTTTTTTTGAAATTCGTTAAACTTAATATAAATTTTACTGAGTCTGATAAAGAAAAAAAATGTATGAGATATTCATTTTTATGCAACTAAAAATATGCTAGTATTCTTTATAAAGTCGTAATACGCCGCCCCCTTTGTTCTATTACCTTTTGTGGCAAGTTACATATTCTTTGTTGTAAAAAAATCAATTGATAAATAATTGTCTACATCCCTTTTGGACTCAAACATAAATCTTAATTCTTTTTTTTTTATAGTTTAGTCTGACAAACGAGCCAGTGGGTCACCTGATGTTAAGTGATCTCCACTTTCCATGAATATCCACAATACCGAAAGTATCATGTATGCGTTGTCGGCCTTAAAGGACAGGAATAGGGTTTAGGGAAGGGAAGGGGGAATCTGGGCCTCCGGATATCTCACTTACCATACGAAACACGAACACATTGGTTTTCTGTGAGACAGTGGTACTACCCCGGTCAAGTCGGCCCATTCATTCAAATATGTCTACAGAGTGGCTCTACCACTTCCACTCTTTAATTTGGCTTTACGATTTTATTATGTAGACCTCTGGAATAGAATATTTAAAAAAAAACATTAATATTTTTTTCATTATATAATATATTTGAATTTGGAATATCCATAATGTAATCTCTTTTACCCACAAAATATACATCCCTTTCTACTATTACCTCAAATCAAATCTGGAATATTACATTATCCATCTCTTTTACTCATACACACATGTGTATGTCTGTCTCTAATCATAAGTACAAACACTGTTAGCAAAGTCAGGAAGTGGAAATCAATATCAATTATGTGCATGAGTCACACTTGTGTGGTTTTGATGGAATGTGTAATACTTTATCACTTATGACTTCCTGGTACTCCTGATTCCTGTAGATTAGGAGAATAATTGATTCTTGGACAGGAAATGAGGTTTTAATAAAAAAAATGAGTGTGTCTCGGACACTCAAAAGAAGCGATAACTTAAACTAATCTAAGTTGAACTATTTAATGTGGAAATTGTTTAACTTGAGAAAAGCTTAGGTTATTACTTAAACTTTATGTATATTAATTTGATAATGTGAGGAAATGTTGATATTAATAAAATCTTTTATTGATTATAAAATATATTTTACCCACTCTATCCCACTCAAATCAAATCACAAAGATTCTAAAGAAGTTTCACATCAAAAAAATATAGCACAGAGATTATGGAACAACAGAAATAGAAATTAATAAAGAAGCCAGACTGAGTGGTGCCATAACACATTACCTTAGGAATCGGTTTACCCTCCCATAAGAAGTTATCACTTCAAAAAGTAGAAATTTTAGTTAGGTTTTTTTATTCATATATTAGAATAAAATTGTAAACAAAAGTTTTATATTACTTTAAATATAATTCCTTGTCATGATATCAACGGTTAGTGGGCTGTTTGATTTAAGCAATATTTTAGAAAAGTTACAGGAGGAGGGTTTGATTTTGATGGAAAAAATACATCGACTTCAATAAAAAACAAATTATGCGTCACTATAAAATTTGAGAGTTGCCCTTGATTTTTCTGAGATCCCATCATCAGATCCTGACTTGGTGCCAATGGGACCACCTGGGAAGTATACCCTTTTAAACAAAAAAAGAATTTCTCGAATCGGTCTAGGCGTCTTCGAGTAATCGGGTAACAAACATAAAAAAAAAGATTCCGACGAATTGTTTACCTCCTCCTTTTTTGAAGTTTAATAATCCCTTGAAACACAGTTGCATGGTTATTAGTAGAATATAGTATATTACTGGTGTAAGCATCTACTGCATCTTTATTTATGGCTTTTATTCATGCATTTATGAGCATAAAATAAATGTGCCCTGAAAAGAAAGCTGTTTTAAAACAGCTCAAAATTTCCTAAAATATGTAGATAACTCGATATCGCAAAAAAAATCGCTCAAAATCAAAAAGCCCATCGTGAATATGATTTATTAATTTAGTTTTTAATTTCACAGACTGTAGGTGCAGCGTTTTGCGCCAAAATAATGTTTTCAAGCGGCAAAGACTTCAAAGTCGGTATATGGGATACTGCAGGCAGTGAAAGGTAAATGCAGAATAATCAAATATTTATTGATTCCCTTTGTCGCTCAGTTGTAATTGCGCAGGTCAGGTCACACACAGGTCTCGTGTTCAATCCCGGGTCGGGTAAAGTGATATTGGGTTTTTCTATTGAGAAATTCTCAGTATTAACCTGGAGTCTGGAATCTGTGCCCGGTATGGCGATAGGCTCGCCTCCTATTGCATTATGGGACAGAAATTTGGCGAAAAGTGGGTGTACAGGTTACACCTCTGCCTACCCCTTCCGGGATTACAGGCGTGAGTGTATATGTATGTATACATTTCTTTTAGGTATGAAGCCATGACACGCATCTATTATAGAGGTGCTCATGCAGCTATTATATGTTATGAACCTTCGAGCATCGAATCTTGGACTAGACTGAGGCATTGGCTCCATGAGTTAAGAACTGTTGAAGAGGTAAGTAATTACTTTTTTTCTTTTAGTCCCTCGATGGGCAGAACAGTCGGTTTACCTGATAAGTAGTCACCGCCGCCCATAGACTTCTGCAATGCCAGGGCACAGCAAAGCCGCTGCCTACCGTACTAAAGTTTATATGTACTATCAATAAAAATGAAATTATACAAGGTCTCATATGAGTCCTTGATCGTGATGCTGGTGGTAGGATATTCATATCCGCCCGGATAGCGACCACCGTACACAGGGCGAAAAACCCGCCATAGTGGCACACGCAAGTGTGTCGCGTTCCGGGATCAGCCAGTGTACATCCGGTTTTTTTGGGGGTCTAGAGTTGGGGTACAATGATGGGCCATTTTGCGGCCTTCTGAGTACTCTGACAATAGACCCTCGACCGCTTCTTCACCTTCTTGCCCATGGCGTAGTGTTAAGGAGCAGGCCGGCATGATTGTGTTGAGTAGCGGGGGATAGATCGTCTCTCGCTACTCGATACTCTAATTGGACCGTACTGCGCTTACCATCAGGTGAAGTGCGGTCACTTTGCCGTGATAGGATAAAAAAAAAGAGTATAAAACCAAAATCGCCAAAGTAGGTATTTGGGCAAAAATATATGGTAATATAGGAAATTAAAATCTGCATCGACTATAGCAGTGTTTTATAATTAAATATGGCCTTACACCCTTCTAAACAGAACGAAAGTTGCGTTAGAACCAAAGTCGGCAATCTTTCACTATCAACCAATTGGAAGCATCTGTCAAGTCAACAAGCAATCAAAAATCGCATATTTGGCAGGAGCTGTAGCAAAGGCGGCCATCTTACCATTAGTTGGGATCAAACTTGGAAATCTAGAAAATTTTATAAGATTTTACACATTTTTATCATTGTTGTTGTCATTGATTAAATTAAATATCTCCTCAGATTAAATTAAAATATTCAGCGAAATTAACTTTCAACTTGAACAAAAGTTATCAGTTTTTTCAAATTGCCAAAATATTAATAAATAAACACCCAACAGTCACACACATAGCCCTAATCCCACACTAAGATACGAGTCTTGTGTTGTGGGTATCAACTACGCACGGTCTAACAACACCTAGACCCTGGACACTAATATCTGTCTCTCACACAAACATTTGTCCCGGTGTGGGAATCGAACCACGGCCTCTCGTTTCACGGCTACTCGCCTACTGCGCCACGGAGGCTGTCAAAATATAAGTCTATACTTTGCTTTTAGTTCTATACAACTCATATAAAAGGCTAGACCACAGCTTTGGCGTTTTCCGCCGCCAATGTGTAAATGTATACATCTGACTATCCTAAAGCTGTATACTGTAGTCCACGACGCTGTAATGCGGGTTGGTAGACTTCACATACCTTCGAAATTCTTATGAGAATTCTCAGGAATGCAGGTTTTCTCACGATGTTTTCTTTCGTTAAAACAAGCGATAATTAACAATGAATACACACGTAACTTTAGAAAAGTCAGAGGTGTATGCCATTTGGGTTTCGAACATACGACAAAAGTCCATTCCACTCGAAAATTGTTTTCAACTTCCTATAATTTTTTCCACAGGATTGTAAAGTATACCTCTGTGGAACTAAGAAAGATCTGTTAGACGGCCATTACGCCTCTAGAGAAGTACCCGAAGATATAGTGTCCACATATTCCAGGGATTTGAACGGTCATTTTTTGACCTCTAGTAAAACAGGAGAGAATGTCGGTAAGGCAACTTTGTGTTAATTATTTGTGAATGGTATTTTGTTAGTCTAATTAATAAGTTAAATAATTGAAAAGACAGTCAGAATAAAGTGTTATGTGAAGAAGCAGGTCGGCATGATTGTGCTGAGTAGCGAGGGATAGATTATCTCTCTCTACTCGATGCTCTAATTGGACGACAGTGCGCTTACCATCAGGTGCAATGTGGTCACTGTGCCGTGGCAGGAAAAAAATGGCCTCTCATGTGACGTGAAAACTAATAGACGTTTGGCTCAGCGTTTTAGATATTTCGAACGGTGACCTCACGCATGACTGGTGTTTCATGTCACGTGACAAAATGCTTTTTTTACATATTTGTTTCTTAAAAATATTAAATAATCACGTATAAATTAACAAAATGGTTTAATTTTCGATATTTTTAGACTAAAATCCTACTAATATTATAAATGCGAAAGTTTGGATGGATGGATGTTTGTTACTCAATCCCGCTACAGCGGCTGGACGGATCTGGTTGAAATTTGGCACTGAGATAGATTATAGTATGGAATAGCACATAGGCTACTTTTTATCCCGGAAAAATGTACAATTCCCGTGGAATAGTTTCGTTTTTCACAGAGCAAGGGATGGACATGATTTTTTGCATAATGGTAGTTTAGGGATCAGAAAATGATATAGGCTACATTTTATCCCGGAAAAATGCACGCTTCCTATGGGATAGCAAAATATAGAAAGGTGTAATAGCTTATGATGCCTCCATGGATTGTATACCTTTCCTTCCAAAAACAACCTCCACGCGGGCGGAGCCGCGAGCAACATCTAGTCTATTATAAAAAAACAAAATAGGTTTACTGTTAACTACCATTTTCGCTAAACAATTTACATTATTTCTTATTTCAGATGAACTCTTCCAAAAAATTGTGGATGATTGTGCAGCTGATATAAAACTGATGAGCCAAGTTGAGGAGCAGAAACTACAATTACAAAGGGAAGAACTGAATAAGATTAAAAATAAACAATATTGCTCTTGTTGAGTAACAAAAAGCTGATCCCAATAGACGTAGTCCTGACCCCATAGGTCTATCGTGGGTATCAATGACTGATTAGGTACACTCAGACCCAAAATATTTTTCTATGACACAAATGTTTATCTTGGTGATCGAACCTTTTACTTACTACCCTGTTGCCATAGACACAGAGAATGGATTGAGCATCATCCCCACAAAGTTGATCTTTGTAGAAAGAGATAAAGCGACTGTGCGGCCAATACCTATCTATAATAATAATATTTAATATAATATTTATTTGCAAGAATGTGGTTACATATAAGATCTTATGTTAAATACAGAGGCACACAATATGTCATTATTGACGTGCAAATATTGATTACATATTTACTGATTTATTTATTATATTTATTTCTTTTGCAAGTATGCGTAGACCAATCAAAATTCGAGAATAAGCCAACTTACTTGCCGCTTTATTTCTCACGTTTTTCTGCCCGTATTCACTTAGCTGGATAAATAGCGCTCAGTACATTCTCTATGCCTGTTGAGCCACAGGATCATTAATGGATCTAAAGTCGCCATAAAAGACCAAAGATTTAAAAGGTGTTTTTTTTTCGCGAGATTTTGGGCAATATTTAGGCACTCTATCAATGCTTAAGGTATAACTATGGATAAACCCTAAATGATGTGGTTGTCAGAATTGAGTCGCGATAAAATATTTTAATCAATAAGTTACGGTAGATAAGAAAAGACAAAATATGAAATACTAGCTGTTGCTCGCGGCTCCGCCCGCGTGGAGGTCATGTTTGGAAGAAAAAGTATACAATACAAAATACCAATTTTCATGCGTTTAACTTAAAAAATGATGGATCTTCTTACAAACTTTCATTTCCTATTTTACCCCCTTAGAGGCGGAATTTCCAAAAATCCTGAAACATATATTTTTTGTTTTTAACTAAAAGGCCAAATACTAATTTTCATGAATTTAACTTCAAAAATTACGGATTTTCATACAAACTTTCATCCCCTATTTTACCCCCTTAGGGGTGGTATGGTAGGGGTGGATGCCTACGTCATAAAAGGTGCCTACTGTCAAAATTTCAAGTCTCTAACCCCAGCCGTTTAGGCTGTGCGTTGATCGATCAGTCAGTCAGTTAGTCAGTTTCTTCTTTTATATATACAGATATAGAAAATTTTAAAAATGTACTTACCGACTTTTCTGTATGGTATTTGATCAAAATTTACGCTAGGACAGTTATTTTTCAGATATTAAATATTGGAGATGTTTGAATAATATACACAGCATAAGCAGCTTTAAGATAAGATAATAAAAATACATAGCAGCTTGAATATAACAGCTATTGTATTTAAGTGTGATAAACTAATTTTTTTTCTGATATAGGACACAGGCCGTTAGCATTAGTAAATACTATAAATACAGCTATATGGCTAACAACTTTAAAAGTGGTAGAGCCACGCTGTAGACATATTTGTCTACAGCATGAATGTGCCAGCTCGACCGGGGTAGTACCACTGTCTCACAGAAAACCAACGTAAAGTGACAGTTCACTGTCGCGTTTCGTATGGTAAGTGAGATATCCGGAGGCCCAGATTCCCCATTCCCATCTCTATTCCTGTCCTTTTAGGCCAACAGCGCATACATGATACTTTCGGTATTGTGGATGTTCATGGGCGGTGGAGATCACTTAACATCAGGTGACCCACTGGCTCGTTTGTCGGACTATGATATAAAAAACACACTAGGCGTTTTCCGCACTCGTATAAAACAAAATTAATTTACGCCGGACTTATACGATGCGTTATTAAACACAGCGCATTGATAGCCTTGTAGATGAATTATAGTATTTCCACACAGCGGTTAACTTGATAATTGTAGTCATATTTACACCATTGGTGCCAATTCTGTTATCACAATTCTCTTATTTAGACTAAAGCTGAGATTATTCCAGTCAAATGACGATTTGTATTCTAGTTTGACACGATTTGCTGGTGGTAGGATATTCATATCCGCTCGGATAGCGACCACCGTACACAGGGTGTAAAACTCACCATAGTGGCACACACGAGTTTGTCGCGTTCCGGGATCAGCCAGTGTACATCCGGTTATTGTCGGGGATCTAGAGTTGGGGTACTGAGTACTCTGACACTAGAACCTCGACCACTTCTTCACCTTCTTGCCCTTGTAGTGTGAAGAAGCAGGCCGGCATGATTGTGTTGAGTAGCGAGGGATAGATTGTCTCTCGCTACTCGATACTCTAATTGGACGGCACTGCGCTTACCATCTGGTGCAGTGTGGTCCATTGCCGTGCCAGGTTAAAAAAATGTGCTCTTGAATGTATTGGCACCAATGTGCAACTGTCGAACAATTTGGTAAATTGGCGTAAAAAGTCCAATGTGTGGACATGGCTTTAAGTTAAGCTTCAATGTACATAATGTCACAAAGAATAAACGAATATATTGTGGAGTAGTTATTTTATTTTGTTTATTTACCCGACTTTCCCAAAAGAATGTAATATTTTTTAGTCTACAGTAAATACACCCAAAAATCACACACATAGTTCTGAACCCACAAAATTAATAGTGAATTAGAATTATATATATTTAATGACCCAATCATGAAATTTAAAAGTAAAATGCTGGAAAATCACAAATAAAAAATAATTTATCAGTTTTATTATATTATAGCAGCGATAGCCTAGTTGGTTGTGGTACGGACTGCCAAGACGAAAGTCGTATGTTCGAAACCCAAGTGGCATACATCGCTGACTTTTCTAAAGTTATGTGTGTATTAAATGTTATTTATCGCTTGCTTTGACGGTGAAGGAAAACATCGTGAGGAAACCTGCATACCTGAGAATTCTTATAAGAATTTGGAAGGTATGTGAAGTCTACCAACCCGCATTAGGCCAGCGTGGTGGACTAAGGCTTAACCCCTCTCATTAGTAGAGGAGGCCCGTGCCCAGCAGTGGGACAATGTTTAATACAGGGCTAGTATTATTATTATATTATTTATAGCTTAATATTACTTACTATATTTATCCTTCCTATATTGTTTTATTTTAATTTTAATCTCCAAATTTACCATCACTAGAAAAGTGTTTCTGTTTTGTTTATTTTATATAATTTTATTAGTATATTTAACAGTTATATTTTCCACTATAATATATTTTTTTATTTTGTTTTATATTGTCATATTATGTGGCGAATGTTGTGTACATCTGTGTCTAGCACACATATCTGACACTGTGCCATTTTTATATTTCAATGTAATATTTTAATATGTAGTGTTGGTGTACCTTATTTAAAATAAATAAACCCACACTAGGTAAAACCTGTATCGTGGGGATCAAGTACGAGGGACTACGGTCCCACAACACCCAGACCTGTAGGCCTACTCTTGAAATCAATTCCAATCTAGAAGATATTGGACCTCTAACTCACTCAACTAAATGAAATAGAATATTTACGAACTAGCGATTGTAAATCTATTCCATTTAGTTACTAAAGATTCCGCCGTATTCAATTAAATCGCTGGTGTTGCGTTCAAGAGTGCCAATTGTACAGTTTTCGAACCCAATCCCAATTTTAAATTGGAATCGAGTGTCAAGAGTAACCCTCCTAATCTGGACCAAAATTTGGATAGTTATTAAAAAAAATGGTATTTCAGGATACGGTAATGGATACACCTTATTGGAGTTAGGCAGGGAAGGGTTTACTAATTTTCTATGAGTGGACTACTGCCAAGAAGCTATCACCCTTGCTGAGAAGGTGGCTAAGGAAGAACTGACAAATATCTGTCTGTCACACATTTGTCTCGGTGTGGGAATCGAACCCATTGCCTTTCACAGTCGGCTACTGCGCTACAGAGGCTGTCACTATCTCAACTCAATTAAAACACATTTCTATCTGTCGTATAAAAGTAGTTTATTAAATACATTAATCCTTATGATAAATTCATTATTATATCTTATTGATATTTGACAAGTGTCTCTTATTCTAATCAGCATAAACTCACGCCTGTAATCCCGGAAGGGGTAGGTAGAGGTGTAACCAGTACACCCACGTTTCGCCAAATGTATTTCAGTCGGTATAGGCGACGCTATCGCCATACCGGGCACAATTCCAGACTCTGGGCTGATACTGAGTATTTCTAAGACAAACCCAATATGACCTTACCCGATTGGGATCGAACCCGAGACCTCAGCACAGCAGTTGTAACGCATGTCCAATTGCGCATGTTTCTGCTTAATAGGGTCCAATACGCTAGTTGATTGTTGGGAAACCGTTTTATTTTATTCCTCATGGTCTATATTATTAAAATATTATCATTAATAAACATAAAACATAAGTTTTCAAGATTTAATTTGCATTTTTATAAACCAACTTTATTTTTCCCACCAAAACGCTACCAACTGTCATGGCCTCTCGTGTGACGTCACTATCCGCAAAACTAATAGACGTTTGGCTCAGCGTTTTAGATGTTTCGAACGGTGACGTCATGCATGACTGATTTGTGTGTCACGTGACAAAATGCTTTATTTTTACATATTTGTTTATTGAAAATATTAAATAATGACATATAAATTAACAAATTGGTTTAATTTTCGATATTATTAGATTTTAATCTGTTATAAAAAACAAAATTCTATCAGAATTTCACTTACTGTCAACTACCCTATTGCCTGCGCCACCGAGGCAGTCGGTGTATATTATATTCCGTGTAATTAAAACAGTCACGGATGCCGGCATACCAATAATATTGGCAACACTCGCCGAACTGACATGCTATTTTAAACTTTAATTTTATGGGATTAATATTGATTTTGGCTTGACTCTACTTATTACCTTTTCTAACTGTAGTATATGTCAAGTGGGGGGTAATTATGAAACACATAGCTGTCATCCAGTTCGGTATTAAACGTGGTTTGTAACGGTCAAGTTGTTTCCGTTTCCGACTGCCTTCGTGGCGCAGTTGTAATTGCGCATGCGTTACAACCGCTGTGCTGAGGTCTCGGGTTCGATCCCCGGGTCGGGTAAAGTGATATTGGGTTTTTCTATCTAGAAATTCTCCGTATTAGCCCGGAGTCTGGAACCTGTGCCCGGTGTGGCGATAGGCTCGCCCCCTATCACATTATGGGACCGAAATTTGAAAAAGTGGGTGTACTGGTTACACCTCTGCCTACCCCTTCGGGGTTATAGGCGTGAGTGTATATGTACGTATGTAAGTTGTTTCCATGTCCCTAAGTTCCCTGGTTGCTACCAAGTGAATAATATTACACT
Source organism: Laothoe populi (assembly GCA_905220505.1). Classification (NCBI taxonomy): domain Eukaryota; kingdom Metazoa; phylum Arthropoda; class Insecta; order Lepidoptera; family Sphingidae; genus Laothoe; species Laothoe populi. Next base: position 2,092,644 of record HG992174.1, read on the forward strand.
AACATCGGTGTCTGTGATTCGCGAGTGGTTAAACTATATTTTGAACGCCCGCGTGTTGCACGTGAACCGTTTGCACTATATTCTGCACCAGGTTATTGGCTATGTTCTGCTGGAAGTACTGCATGTGGTTGGCCAGGTCGATCCTCACCGGATAAGGCTCCTCCTTCTTCACCGGAGGCGGTCGACTCTGTTGCTGAAACAAAACTTCATTATTGCACTTCACTTTGATAATTTCATCACTCGTATGAAAACTACCAAGTGGGGGTATTTCGCGGCCGAAATATCTGATATATACATTTCCTGATCAAAATTTCATTATATCCGCATTCCTCCGCATTCAGGTCCGCCCCGACAAAATTGCTTTTAAGCTATTATAAATGATGTTAGCAAAGCTGAATAAACACTTGAAATTTGCTGTTGGTCTTAACCCAGATAGTATTATTCAGACACATTTAGACATTCATATCATGATTGAATTAGAACATTTTTATACCATTATCCAGTAACACACTAGAGTGACATCCGCATTCACATCCATATCCAATATTGTTTTTACCAATGTTTTTTTTAGTGTCTCGATAGGCAGACGAGCAGACACGCCACCTGATGGTAAGTAGTCATAGCCCATAGACTTCTGCAATACCAGGGCACAGCAAAGCCGCTGCCTACCGTAACAAAGCCTACATCGACATATAAATTATTTTATCACATCCCTCCGCATTTGCATCCTTCCGCATCCGCACTCACCTTGCCGCGCTTGCCGTTGTCGTGCATGATCTTCACGTGTTTATATATAGACGTCTGCCATGTGAACGTGGCTGGACAGAGTTTGCATTTGAAACTCTTTGATGTCGATCGTTTAGTGTGCATCGCCCATACGTGGCCCTTGAGCCGTTTTACGGTCTGTAACAATAAAATAAAATAATAAATAACACCCAACAGCCACACACATTGCCCCGACCCCACACTAAGATACGAGTCTTGTGTTGTGGGTATCAGGGACCTAGAGAGACGCACGGTCTCACAACGCACAGACCCCAGACACAAATATCTGTCTGTCACAGAAACATTTGTCCCGATGTGGGAATTGAACCCACGGCCTCTCGTTTCACAGCCGGCTACTGCGCCACGTAGGTTATCAAAAAATTATGCATAATGTATAACGTTTTAAATAAACGCACACTCTGAAAGTATTTTAAGAATGGAATACTAATTTAGGCATTTTTTTTAAATAAAACATATTTTACGGATTTTATCACACACATTGCCTCCGAGAGTCCACCCCGTGAGCTTGAACGCTGTAAAGCTTCCGAAAAATTGGCACTAAAAAAAATCATGATGAAATCCGCAAAATTCCCCAAATAACCAAGTAGGTAATTAGGTTTATCTATTTAGAAATTCTCAGTATTAGCCTGGAGTCTGGAATCAGCGCCCGATATGGCGACAGGCTCGCCCCCTATCACATTATGGGACCGAAATTAGGCGAAAAGTGGGTGTACTGGCCAACCTCTGCCTATCGTTTCGGGGATTAGAGGCGTAAGTGTATATTTATGTTATACATTAACCCTACATTATTCCACTTACCTTATAAGACTTGCCGCATATTTCACACAGATGCTCTCCCTCTTGCTCCCTCTTTTTCCCCTCATGTATATTATTTACATGCGCCACCATTATTTTGGCAGTTTTGAATGGCTAAAAATAACATCAAACAGATTTGAAAAGAAAAACCAGGACATTTCAATTTAAAATAGGACGCATCTTTTGCGAGCCGAGACGCACCCCAGGAGTAAGGATTTCAAAAGTGTGTGCTAATTTTAAAATACAGGACCTCATCAGGGCGCTTTAAAAACCCAGGACGCTGCTTAAAAAACCAGGACGTATCCTGGGAAATATAAGAGACGGTTGGCAACTATTAGAGTTAAAAAAAATATCGCAAAAAATGTCGGTTGAATTAAATAGCTCGACAACCGACAATCAATATTTTACATAGGATTCTGCTCGTCAATGTGTTGGGGTGCGCGCGTGTTCGGTCGGAGGTTCACAAGTTGGAGGATAACCTCTAATATGTGAGCCTCTGGCCGGGCACGTGTGTGTCCCGGCGCATTGACGAGCAGAATCAAGTCAATACTTGAAAGTTGAAATTCCTACTGACAACTAAAATACCGACCAAATACTGACTTACTTGACATTGGCGGAATAGCTTCTTAGTTAAGCTCGTCGCCATCAAACAAAGAAGAAGAAGAAATATTTTACATACCTTAAAACATACGCTGCATTGATACTTTATCCTTTTCAAATGGTCCCAGTCTATATGATCCACCATGCACCATTTCGTAGGGAACTTTTTACCACAGAAGTTGCAATCGTGTCTGTGGCCAAAAAGAACATAATTTAGCGAATATACAAAAACTTGAAATGTGTAGTAACGTAAAATAGGGTATTTTTTGTACATTATTCGATATGAAACCGAATATAATACGGAAAAGAAACCCTTCTGCGAAAATAGAATCAAAATTGCTTTAAAATTGAGGTCACAATATTTATTTTAAATATTGGTATGAGTAAAAATGGTTGCGTAGTGGGAACATCTCACTATCTCCCTCGCACAACGGTACAGTAATGGCCATTCTGAGAGGTGACGTCACGGCTCATATCATGCATCCTTTTACTGTCATTTGACAACTACCCCGTCCAGCAGATTTGAATGGCGTTTACTTAACTTATTTTTGTTCGGATTCATAAAATTCTTTAGATAATAGGTTTCAGGTAATTGTTGATTAAAATAATAAAGTTTTCTAATTCATAAAAGTACACCGACTTCAATAAAAAACAAATTATGCGTCACTATAAAATTTGAGATTTGCCCTAGATTTTTCTGAGATCCCATCATCAGATCCTGACTTGGTGCCAATGGGACCACCTGGGAAGTATATACTTTTAAACAAAAAAAGAATTTCTCGAATCAGTTCAGGTGTCTTCGAGTAATCGGGGAACATACATAAAAAAAGGCTTGGACGAATTGAGAACCTCCTGCTTTTTTGAAGTCGGTTAAAAAACGTGTCAACTACCCTCAAAGCAACTACCCTATTGTGTAGTTAAAACATGTTGCTAAAACCTGTCAATAGATGGTGCTAGTACAAAATTAGATCGCGCTATGGTTTACTTCACATTATAGATACAGATAGTTAGCGAGAATCAATATACATTGTTCATGGGCGAAAGGTGATCACACCTACTTACCATTAGGTAATTTTTCTAAGTGCCCTCACACGCTCTGCGTGTATGAGGACCTTTATTATCCTACTAGATGTTGCGCGCGGCTGTACCCGTGAGGAAGTTACTGTTGGAAGAAAAGGTATAATATTCATGGAGGCATCTTAAGCTATTACACCTTTCTATGGTTTGCTATCCCATACGAAGCGTGCATTTTACCGGGATAAAAAGTAGCCTATGTCATTTTCGGATCCCTAAACTGCCACTATTCAAATCATGTCGATCCCTTGCTCTGTGAAAAACTAAACTATCCCACGGGAACAGTACATTTTTCCAGGATAAAAATGTGCTATTCCAGATTATAATCTATCTCTGTTCCAAATTTCAACCAGATCCGTCCAGCCGTTGTAGCGTGATTGAGTAACAAACATGCATCTATACATCCAAACATTCACATTTATAATATTAGTAGGGTAGTCTGGAATGGATAGAAATGAATAGGCTAATTTTAATCCCGAAAAACTGAACGGTTCCCGTGGGATAGTTTAGAGCAAGGGATCGACATGATATTTTGCATAGTTTATGTTGGGGTATGAGAATTAGATAGGCTACTTTTTATCCCGGGAAATGCATGGTTCCTATGGGATAGCATAATATAGCAAGATGTAATAGCTTAAGATGTCTCCATGGATTTTATACCTTTTCTTTCAAAAATAACTATCACGCGGACGATGCCGCGGGCAAAAGTCTATCATAAACTGGCCATAAAGGAATATACATGCCAAAGATGCGCGACTCGTTACTGAATAATCCGACGTTTCGAATTATCTACAACCATTGGCTTTTATTCTATAGACACGAACTGTCGAAGAAAAAAGATGCTCCCAAAACCTTGTCCGCCCACTAATGCCATCTATTCATTTTACTAAGAACTATTTGGAAGTTGTAACTCCGTCATTTTTTCTAGAACGGGACTTTCCGCGCGCCAAAACGGGACAAACTAATGTATTTTGATGTGAAATATAGACTTCGCGTATTCAGAATTGAAATTAATTAATATTTATTGATATTACGTTCTAAACGTTATGAAATTATGTTATTTACCTTATATACTATTAACAGTATCACTGTAAATCAATTTAAGGCAGATTTGTTCGGGAATGTCGCTAAAAATAACTAAAATTAACTGGTGTGCATTCGTAGGTGGCATGAAGCATACTAACGTCGGTGCAGTGTATACACCGCGACTCGGTGGAACATAATGTTTGTTCTGGTCGCTGCATCTAGTACGTAGTACATATAGATCGCAGTCTACAACTTTCTTTTTATCGCAGGGAAAGCGCTTTATTACTGCCGCCCGCTACAGAGGGAATAATGAGAATAAAACGGTTGTCCTGGAATTTCTCATGGAATCAATGCAAGTCAATGGCAAATAAAAATGACAAACCTGTGCAGTAAAATAGCAAAGGCCATCTTACCTTAGTTGAGATCAAACTCGGCATTCTAGAAAATTTAATAAGATTTTTCACGGTTAAGCTTAATTTTCTATCATTGTTGTCATTGATTTAATTAAAAGTAGAGATGTTATGGATTTGAAATTTCGGATCTGGATATGGATACGGATATGTGAATAATATTATATCGGTTTCGGATACGGTTACGGATATGAAATTATTTCGGATTATCCGTCAGTTTCGGTTTTTTTTTTTTTTTTTTTTTTTTTTTTTTTTTTTTTTTTTTATTATTGCGTCCTCCTGAATTGTCAGGAGACCTTGTTCGCACATATATATATTTTTTGCACTGTCCTACCTTTGCCCTTGTCAAAGGTAAACAGCGCAGGTGCTATTATTGTAGTGATCTAATTATTTTTTACCTATGAATTATCAATTATTATTGCTTATTATTATAAATTGCATAACATTATTACAAATTACTTCATTACATTATTTTAAACAATAGAATTAAAATTACATTACAATACAATAACATTACGATATATGTATACAAAAGAGTATCTTTACACTATCTTGTCCCATCAAAAGTAAGAAGCGCACACATACATACATATTGAAATAAATTGATACCTACAATAGAGATAGCAGTAATTAAAAGTAAAATAAATTATAATTAACATTACAATAAACCAACATCATTACAATGGTTGCCTACTCTAAGCAACTGTTTCATTTAATTATTGATACATATATTTTTTTTTTTTTATTTTTATAATTCCATATTTTTGGCCAAAGTTTACAATATTTATAAAATTAATTTATATTAAATTTATACTTAATAAAATATATCATTTTTTAATTATTTTTTAAAATATTTTTTTTTTTTTTTTTTTTCTCTTTCTTTCCTTACTTTCTTATCTACTGCAACGACCACTCCGCTGTACTGCCGTTCTCCCGGCAAACTCTCCGCATTACTTTTTTACAAAAGTCCATAAATTTTATTTTAGTTTCTTTTTTGGACAAAAGCTGCGGAAAGTTTAACGGGACAACCATGACGTCCATTTCGCATTCGAGCTCATACCGGGCCCGACAGAAGCGGGGACACTCAACAAGTAGGTGGACCACGTCCTCCACAATCCCAGGCTCGCAACTACACCAAGGTGTATCGCGGAGCCCGAACCTATGGAGGTACTGGCTGATCCCGCCATGTCCCGTCAAGGCCTGAGTCATAAGAGCATTTGGCCTTGTGGTCTTCGCGTAGGCGTAGGCTGACAGGGCGTCAGGGAGGAATACCTTGAAGGTTTTGTTGGGCGGAATCGCGTGATATTCTTCTTGCCATGCCTCAATGCTTTCCTCCCTGATTTTCCGCCTCGCACAAGCCACAGAGAACCTGTCGTAGTCGGGGGTGACTCCCCTGTCCCTGGCCGCATGTTTCGCCAGCTCATCAGCACGTTCGTTGCCAGGAGTACCCACATGGGCCCTCAGCCGTCAGTTTCGGTTATGGATATTAATTAGGTTTTGATGAAATTGTAAAAGTAAAAAACAAATAGCTTTATTTTTAGTATTTCATTTGGTACTATTTTATGTAAATAAATGTAATCCCACAAGAGTAAATGACTGACAGGCTATGTCTAAGCAATAGAACTAAATATAATAAATGCATTGACATCCGCGCGCGGTTCCTGTGTCGGTTCGGCAAGGCAAAAACAAAAACCAGTCCAACGTATCTCAATTAGAAAATCCGAAATTATTTGAAACTTTTATATCAGATTCGGTTAGATAGATTGGATAGAATTTTATTTCGGATATCCGATAGTTTCGGTTACGGTTACGGAGCTCCATAACATCCATGATTAAAACCTTCTCAGATTAATAAAAATATTTAGGAAAATTGTCTTTCGACTTAAACAAAAGATATTTTCAAAAAGTAAGTCGGTCCTACTTTTCCGTGTTTGGTACTATACGACTCATATATGGATTTGTATTCTTCTACTAGAGTTCATACGAATTTATGGCTTCGTATAGTATATATAATAAATATAATAATACCAGCCCTGTGTAACCATTATCCCACTGCTGGACACGGGCCTACTCTACTAATGAGAGGGGTTAGGCCTTAGTCCACCACGCTGGCGTATTGCGGGTTGGTAGACTTCTACCTTCGAAATTCGTATAAGAATTCTCAGATATGCAGGTTTCCTCACGATGTTTTCCTTCACCGTTTAAGCAAGCGATAATTAACATTTAATACACACATAACTTTTAGAAAAGTCAGAGGTGTATGCCACTTGGGTTTCGAACTTACAACTTTCGTCTTGACAGTCCGTACCGCAACCAACTAGGCTATCGCTGCTTACAGCAGGTCTCGTATAGTAATAACTGTATTTATTTCTAATTGATACTGATTATTCAAGGCAATCAAAATATATTTTCGCAGATTTTTTGCCATGACATTCATAATTATGCAATAAGGTATTAACTAAACTTAGTTCAGACATAAAACTTTTTTCTTGCGCGGCAAAGTGACCACACTAGAGTTGGCAACCGTCCTGTTTTCCCAGGACATGTCTTGGTTTTAAGCAGCGTCCTGGGTTTTAAGCAGCGTCCTGGTTTTTTAAGCAGCGTCCTGGGTTTTTAAAGCGCCCTTTTGGGTGCGTCTCGGCTCGCAAAAGGTACGTCCTGTTTTTAAATTGAAATGTCCTGGTTTTTCTAACTTCAAAAACTAAAAATCTTGTCCACACTGTAGTCTGCACCTGATGGTAAGCGCAGTGCCGTCCAATTAGAATATCGTGTAGCGAGAGACAATCTATCACCCGTTACTCAACAAAATCATGCCTGCTTCTTCACACTACGCCATGGGCAAGAAGGTGAAGAAGCGGTCGAGGGTCTAGTGTCAGAGTACTCAGAAGGCCGCAAAGGCCAAACATCGTACCGCAACTCTAGACCCCCGACAAAAACCGGATGTACACTGGCTGATCCGTCAAACTTCATTGTTTGGTATAAACAAATATATCAGACCTCCGTCGATTTTAAATTACAAGACATGGAGGGTTTGGGCATAATACAGTTTTCATTTACGTCAATAGATGGCGCTGGTACAAAATTAGATCGCGCTATGGTTTACTCGACATCGTAGATACATTTGTCCGACGTGGTTGTTATTCAATGTTTATGGGCGGTAAAGGTGATTACACCTACTTACCATCAGGTATTTTTTTCAAGTGTCCCACATGCTTTGCGTGTTAAAGACACTTTGTAAATAAGTAATCTACAAGCAGTGATTGGAATACGGAATTTACGTCCACGAAACAAAACCATAAGGAAATAAATAACAAATTAAAGGAACTTCCAAAACTTTCCCTTCAGATCAAAATGTACAACACTTAAAACTACTGACAACAATCACAATCGATCAATCCTCACGCCATAAGCTGGTGGTAGGATATTCATATCCGCCTGGATACCGACACACTTGCGCGTGCCACTAGTATTTGTATGGCGGGTTTTACACCCTATGTACGGTGCGAGCTACTATAATAAAGCTGAAGAGACACTTTGTCTGTACGTTAAACGTTTTTGCAAACTTTTGATTGTAACGTGTTATATTATCGATAAAGAACCCAAAACAATTGTTTTTGGAATTATTGTCTGTCTGTCTGTCAAGGCATCACGTCCACAGTACTGTATAACGACAAAAGAATCGTCAATAAAATCATGGAGTGTATCTCGAGGTAACATTTAGTCTTCATTTCATTTAAATCGGTGCATTCAATCAAAAGTTATACCTGTTTGAACGAATATATGTACTATGCGAAGAGTAGTTGTAAGAGATGAAATGATTTTATAAATAAAGTATAACTTCCACGCGAACGGAGCCGCAGGCAACAGCTAGTCAATAAATAAACGTCAGGAGAGTTACTCTTGACACTCGATTCCAATTTAAAATTGGGATTGCGTTCGACAACTGTAAGATACGAGTCTTGTGGGTATCAGGGACTACGAGAGACTTTCGGTCTCACAACACACAGACCCCGGGCACAAATCTATCAAGTCAATCACACAAACATTTGTCCCGGTGTGGGAATCGAACCCACAGCCTCGCGTTTCACAGCCGGCTACTCGCCAACTGCGCCACGGAGGCTATCAAATGTCAGACCTCCGTCGATTCTTAATTAAAAGCCATGGAGAGTTTGACCACAATATAGTTTTCATTTACGTCAATAGATGGCGCTAGTACAAAATTAGATCGCGCTATGGTTTACTCAACATCGGAGATACATATCACCAACGCAGTAATTGGACGGTAGTCTATGGGCGGTAACGGTGACTACACCCTCTTACCGTCAGGTATTTTTTGTAAAGTACCTCGCATGCTATGCATGTATGAGGTTCTTTGAAAATAATAAAAAGTGTTAAAATTAACTGTGAAGGAGACGGCGACAGCAATTTCAATGAAACTCCAGATTCGGGGAAAAGGATAAAATATTTTTTTTTATTGTGGGTAGAGGTGACAGTTCTCTAGTAGCAAGCGTGCGGTTTGCGTGGAGTGATCTAATAGACTGGCCGCCGGACGGCGGCCGTAGCGGGCGCTAGCGGAGGCCTAGAACAGCCCCCCTCGCCTCAGTACGCTCCCGCGCGCTTACTATTACAATTATTGTACATTAAAATATGGCGCGTCGCTAACACGCCCCACCCTAGTGCTGCATTAGCGGCACTAAATATTTCCAACTGGAATATGAGCGACGCGTCCTGCTGACCTTGTAAGGATTCCAGATTTTGTCTTTATCCTGACCATCCTCACTCGACCATCTTGGCCAGGAATAACCTCGGATATCAATCCTTTAGGCCATATATTACGTGGACCGTCCGGGTCAACCACAAGCACAAGGTCGCCCACTTGTAATTTCCTCTGCTCTTCTTGCCATTTCTTCCGAGGCAGCATGTCTGGCAGTATTTCTTTGACCCATCGGCGCCAGTACATGTCTGCCAATCGTTGTGAAATTCGCCATTGTTTTCGCAGGTACATATCACTTTCGTCAAACACTCCAATACACGGCAAATTGGATGAGGACCCCAATAAAAAATGATTTGGCGTTAATGTTTCAGGGTTGTTCGGGTCTACAGATACATGTGTTAATGGGCGGCTGTTGACTATATTTTCTATCTCTAGAAGTAACGTATTCAGAGCCTCATCTTTTGGAGCGCGTTCATTCAGCACAATCTTCAGGCTAGTCTTGACGCTCCTAATTAGCCGTTCCCAGGCCCCACCCCAATGTGGACTCGCAGGTGGTATGAAAGACCATTTAGTACCATGGTTCAAGCCTTCATTTTTCAGAACCTCTTCATCCAATCCCTGTATTGAATTTCTTAGTTCTGTGTTTGCTCCCTTCAAATTTGTCCCATTGTCGGAGAACAAATGATGTGGCCAACCACGTCGTGCGGCCATTCTCCGTAATGCCATTATAAATGAGTCTGAGGTAAGTGTAGGAACGACTTCCAGGTGGATTGCTCGCACAGTCATACAGGTAAAGAGAACGCCGTATCTTTTTTCTATGCGTCTGCCGACAGTTACATCCATGGGACCAAATAGATCAACTCCACAAAATGTAAAAGGTCGTTGATGATGGGCCAGACGAGCATAGGGTAAATCACCCATTCTTGGTATTTCTGGCTTGCTTTTTCTAATTCTGCATGTCATGCATTGAGACGTTACAGTCTTTACAAGAGGTCTCAATCTTGATATCCAATATTTTTGCTTAACTTCATTTACTACTGTTTCTTGGTTTCCATGAGCATAGTAATGATGAAAATACTTCACGATTAACTTGGCAATATAATTTCTTCCGTCTAATATTACAGGATGCTTCGTTTCGGGCAGTATACCAGCAGCAGCATCGATGCGGCCGCCGACGCGCATTACTCCATTTTTATCAAGGTAAGGCGACAAGGTAAGTACTTTACTTGATTTAGAAATATATGTATTGTTTTCTAATGCGGCTATCTCCTGTTCAAAAGACTGACTTTGCGACTGTTTAAGTAATAAAACTTCAGCTTTCTTTATTGTGTCGTGAAACTCAATACTAGACTTCTTACATTTATTTATGAACTGTAGTACCACAGAAGTTGTCCGAAGTAAACGGAGCCAAGAAGAAAATCTAGTGGCGTCAGGTACGGGCAAATCTATTTTCCTTTTTATTTGTATTACATTTATATATTCCACTTCTAATTGTGTGTTTTTCCTTTCAGGTTCAAGGCGGCCAAAATTGCAGGGCCACTGGCTTTCATCGCTGCGCAAAAATGACGGCCCGTGCAACCATTCTTTTTCCAGCACAGAACTATCATAGCATTCTCTCGTGGCAACGTCTGCTACATTAAGCACCGTAGGTACATAACGCCACTCGTCGATGCTCGTTACCTGATCTATTTCGCCGAGGCGGTTAGCAACGTACTGCTTATAGTTACGCGCATCATTACGTATCCACGTAAGTACCGTACTCGAATCACACCAAAATAATTTTCTTTCAGGTTTTATCCTATGTTCCTTCATGATCGTTTCAGCCAATCTAGCGGCCATCACAGCCGCCTGTAGTTCTAAACGTGGCACTGATACAGGCTTCACCGGCGCAACGCGGCATCGGCTGGTTATAAATGCCACTTTTACACAGCCAGTGCATGTCCAACGCCAATAAGCTACCGCGCACATCGCTTTCATAGACGCGTCCGAAAAAACATGTAATTGTAAGCACGTATAGCAAGTTATTGTCATAGGCGCGACCGGAGCTCCGCATTGTGTCCGCTGCGACGCTAGACTGGAAACCGGTTTTATCTTCGTCTCGCTCAAACTGGCAGGTGCCGTTGCATTCGGATAATATCTGGGTAGGCGCACGTTATGCAATGATTTTAATAGCGTTAACCATTCATTCCATTTATTTAAAATTATATCATTAACGTAATCATCCCAGCCGATTTTTAATTTCCAGGTTTCCTGCAGTATGATCTTTCCATTAATTGTATAAGGTGACAGAAAACCGTAGACGTCAAAAATAGACATAACCACTCTTAACATTATTCTCTTGGTCGGCCTTTGATTACAGCTAATTATGTTTTCGGGAATTCGCTTGAACGACACGTCGAATCTTAGTGTGTCGTCACTTGGATACCATATTAGTCCGAGGGTGCGTTCGCCTTCGTATTGCCCAATCTTAAATTTAACTGCTGCGTCTCCAAGTATATCTTTCGGTAGACTTTCTAAAACATTTTTATTGTTACTTGTCCAGTTGCGTATCTCGAAGCCGCCTTTCTTATGAATATATATGACGTCACGAATCAGCTGTATTGAAGTTTTTTCATCGGGTAAGCTATCGATATAGTCATCCATGTAATGCTGCTTATATATAGCAGCCACTGCGGTAGCCATAGATGTCTCAAATCTTTGTGCATTTTTGTTTTTTACGAATTGAGCTATAAAGGGCGAACAATTTGCTCCAAATATTAATGACGACATCATGTAAGTATTCACAGGTCCCTCTGAATTATCTTTATATAAAAATCGAAGGGCGTTCTGGTCTTCAGGTCTTATTTTAACCCTGAGAAACATATCTTTTATGTCTCCTGTTACGGCTATTCGATTTTCTCTAAATCGCAACATGATGCCAAATAATGAAGTCAATAGGTCTGGTCCTTTTAATAAATAGTCATTGAGTGACAAGCCATTTGTTTTTGCCGCTGCGTCAAATACCAAACGCAGTTTCTTTTTATTCGGGTTATCAACGCCGAAATGTGGAAGGTACCAAGTTCTTGTAGTGACATCTGAATAATTAAGTTTTTTGGCATAATTATTGTCAAATAAGTGATGTATGCGTTGTTTATACCTCTGTGCATATTCACAATTTTTCTTCATCTTCTGTTCAACTCCTTTAAGTCTGGATAAAGCCGTTGGATACGAATCAGGCATCACACAGTTTTCATCCTTCCAAGGCAAGCCAACTTGCCAGCGACCATCAATGAGTTTCGAAGTTCGTTTTAAAATATTCTCAGCTCGTATATCTTCAGAATTTTGTCTCGGCTTAGCAGACACACCCATGGATTCGATAGTGAATGACCTTCGTACTTCTTCTTCAATCTCTCGCAGGATACGTTCTGGGTCCTCAACATCACTTGTGACAAATAGCGTGGAGTGACGTGCAGGACTCTGCGAGCAAACAGGTACCCGTCCATGTAGGCACCAACCCAGAGGAGTCCGGGTGGCATAGGGTTCATTCAATCTGCCCATCTTGGTTTCCAAAGGTAAGAGCAAGTGATAGTTATCTTGGCCAATTAAAATTTGTGGTTGTTGAGGTTCCATACAAAGATTACGACTGATACTACTTAAATGTTTAAATTCATTACATTTTACAGTACTCAATTTTTGTTTCGGTAAATTTAGCTCGTCAACAATGCGTGCATTTATTGTAAAATAACTGTTATCGTCGCCACACAATGTTAACTTAGTCAGCTGAGCATCGCATACTAGTTCTGTATTGTCCCATGCGCCACGCACACGAAGACACTCCCGGCGGCCGCGCAGCCCCACCTGTGATGCGAGGGCGGCGCTTACTAATGACACCGTTGAACCATCGTCGAGCAGAGCGGCCGTGTTTATTACTCCGTTCGGCCCGGTAATTTTAATAGGCACGACTTTGAGTAATATAGAACTGTGTCTATTAATGTTAGTGACAGTTTCCGACGGGATTTCACGTTCCACTACAGACGCACTAGTGTCCTGACGCGGTTCGTAATGTAATAGACGGTGATGAGCCTGTCCACAATAGGGTATTTGACAATTTTTGAAAATTGATGGACATCGATAGAGGACTCTTCACTTATAGACCCCGTAATATTTTTATTATTGAAATATAATCAATTTATATAAAATCCGTGATTTAATTTTTTCATATATAATTTCGCGCTAAAACTCGTTGTCACGTGACATTATCTCTATGTGACGTCATCGCACATATACAAACATTCGTGACACCTAACAACATAACAATTTATATGCATTTATCTGTTAGTTTTTCCACAAAAATGAATGAGCCAGCATATAAATATTGTTCAATGCCTTTGTGTAAAAACTCGACACTAAATCCCGATAAATATTCATCCATATGCCAAAATCAAAAGTTTTAAGAAAGAAGTGGCAGATTTCGACTATCAGCCCTTGTAATGCCTTCTCCCATTCTTATAGAAGACGAAATTAACACGTTTCCACACGTTTACACATCGAAAAATATGTTCTTCCTTACAATTTTATTTGTCGTAGGATGCAATGTTTATGTGCGATGTCGTCACGAGTAATGGCGGCCGGTATTGCTCCGTTTTTGGCACCGAGTGATACAGATTAAAAATTCTAAATTTTAATGACGAAAATAAAATGTTTATAATACATTTAAAATAAATAAATGTATTTAATAAATATGTTTGCCCACTATCCTTTCTCCTAGTGTAGTTTTATATTTTTTGGTTACACCAGTCAAACACCCTATTGTTTATGTCACAGCTAGGTGCAGGGCAGGTTTCTCTGCGATGATGCGCTAGTAAACACTTATAACATATACCGCGCCGCTTTACGTGCATCCATCTGTCCTTACGTAATGATTTTCTAAACTTTTTACACTCAGTTAACTTGTGATAAGAAATACGACAGTAACGACACTTTTGTTCACACTGCTCGTCTTGCACCGAAATCGTTTGTATACTGTTCACTTTATCAAATTGTTTACGTTTTGTATTGTCCATAATAGGCCGCAATAAGTTCGCACTACAGGTAGATATTTTCACTGCTTCTTCAGTAAGAAAGTCCGATATCATTTCCAATCTAGGTTTACGTGGACCCACGGTGACAAGCGGGTAACTATAGTCTGCCCATTTTGATACAAGAGCGGTAGGAAGTTTGGACACAATCATATTAGCAACTTCCACCCCTTGTAAATACTCTTCTCGACCAAGAGCCTGCACCGCCGCCACATAGTTTTTTATTTTAACAGAAAATTGTACTATCTCTTGGCAGTAATCCGATGGTAAGTTAGACGTCTTTTTGATGTCATTCATAATACGGGACAGGATAACATCAGCGTTCCCGAATTGAAGCTCTAATGTGGACATAACAACTGTAGGTGAAGTTGCACTAATCAGTAGTGCCGCGACACATCGATGAGCGTTACCCCGCAAACATTTCCGTAGTCGCCATAGGTTTTCCTTTTCGGTGAAGCTACATACTTCTGTAGATTCTTCGTAGGCCTGTTTAAAATGTAACCACTCCATTGAATCTCCATAAAATATCGGTAAGTCTCTTGGCGTGCTTAGGCGGCTAAGTAAGTGACTGTTCTGGTGAGTACTGGAGGAGGTGAATAATCCCTTTAGTGCGCTCGCTAGCTGTTGAACTGGTCCATCTGTGTCGGCGTGACCCGACGTCTGCGGTTTGCCTTTATCATTTGTACCCATAGTGGCATGCTGCAGATCCAGCTCCTGTTGACTGCGCTCCACCCACCTCTCGATATCACTACCAGCGCTATGATGCTCCGATGTTTCCGAAGGTGGACTGTATTCTTCATCAAGTTCGGCTAAATCCGCCGCCAATTGTTTATCTATTAACTCCATTTCTATGCGTGCTTTCGCCTTAGCTGCTTCCAGTTTCAATTTGGCTTTCTGAGCTAGTATTGAAGAAGACGACGAGGCTTTTCTGGACCCTGTTCGGTACTGTGAAGCTAGTGAAGGCGGTTTAATGTTACCTGTACGTTCCGATTTCACTATACTCCCGGCGTGGGACATTCCCATCTTCTTCTCAGCACTCTTACTATTTGTTGCAGGTGTAGGCGGTGGCATTTCCTGTGCTTTGGTAACCGCTGGAGGCTTTGCTTGAACCTCTTTTTCCTTTTCCAGCTGTTTGCTCGCGGTACTGCGGGTGTTCACCATTTTTTTCTTCGTTGGTGGTGTGTTGAACATGAATTCGGCTCGAAGACCACTTTGAAGGAGACGGCGACAGCAATTTCAATGAAACTCCAGATTCGGGGAAAAGGATAAAATATTTTTTTTTATTGTGGGTAGAGGTGACAGTTCTCTAGTAGCAAGCGTGCGGTTTGCGTGGAGTGATCTAATAGACTGGCCGCCGGACGGCGGCCGTAGCGGGCGCTAGCGGAGGCCTAGAACAGCCCCCCTCGCCTCAGTACGCTCCCGCGCGCTTACTATTACAATTATTGTACATTAAAATATGGCGCGTCGCTAACAAACTGAATGATTTCATTAACCCAAAGTTAAATCATACTTAATGTCATTTCTATCTATCCCCTCATGACAAAAAACCAACTTACCATCAGGATTCAAAAGCTGTTAAAGACAATTTATTTTACTTACAACTATTGATGTAGAGATTTTACGTCCAGGAAACAAAACAAAATTAAAGGAACTTCCAAAAACTTTCCTTTCAGATCAAAATATACAAAACGCAAAATGACTACACTTAAAAGTGGTAGAGCCACGCTGTAGACATATTTGTCTACAGCATGAATGGGCCGGCTCGACCGGGGTAGTACCACTGTCTCACAGAAAACCAAGGTAAAGTGACAGTTTACTGTCGCGTTTCGTATGGTAAGTGAGATATCTGGAGGCCCAGATTCCCCCTTCCCTTCCCTAATCCCTATTCCTGTCCTTTAAGGCCGACAGCGCATACATGACACTTTCGGTATTGTGGGTGTTCATGGGCGGCGGAGATCACTTAACATCAGGTGACCCACGGCTCGTTTGTCGTACTATGCTATAAAAACACACACACTTAAAACAACTAACACATGGTAAATCACGCAGTATTTTTGTTTTCATAATCAGTCCGTCGAAATACTTACAGCGCACCAGTAGGTAACGAAAAATACGATGGGATGACAAAAATAAGTTTTTTAAATCATAAAAAGTACACCGACTTCAATAAAAAACAAATTATGCGTCACTATTAAATTTGAGGGATGACCTCGTTTTTTCTGTGATGCCATCATCAGATCCTGACTTGGTGCCAATGGGACCACCTGGGAAGTATACCCTTCTAAACAAAAAAAAATCTCGAATCGGTCGAGGCGTATTCGAGTAATCGGGCAACATACATAAAAAAAGACGAATTGTTAACCTCCTCCTTTTTTGAAGTCGGTTAATAATCTCCACATAGGATATCTTTTGACTAGGGCATGCAATACCGGTTTCCCGGTTTTCATTTTTACCGGCAAACCGCCTATTTTGGGGATTAATAAATTACCGATAGAAAAAGTCAAGCCGGTAATTTACCGGTAAGAAAATCATTGGTTTTAGTGATAAAATATTTTTGCATTAGCAACTTTTACCGATGTTTATTTACGTTTAGTAGTTGTGAGAGATATGATTTTATAAATAAAGGAGAACTTCCACGCGGACGGAGCCGCAGGCAACAGCTAGTGAATAAATAAATGTCAGCCATCCGTCGAATAATTACAAGACATGGAGAGCTTGAGCACAATATAGTTTTTATTTGCATCAACAGATGGCGCTAGTACAAAATTAGATCGCGCTATGGTTTACTCAACATCGCAGATACATATCACCAACGCAGTTATATATTCGATGTCCTACGGGCGATAAAAGTGACTACAGTACACCCACTTTTCGTCAAGTATTTTTATAAGAATCTCGCATGCTGTGCATGTATGAGGTTCTTTTAAGTAATAAAATGGTAACCGTATAATTTCTTTATTCTAAGAATCGCTATTTTTTATTTTTATTAAGCTTCCCGCACCCTGTGCGTGTTGAAGACATTTTATTAAACACTAGCTGTTGCTTGCGGCTCCGCCCGCATGGAGGTTTGGTAAAAAAAGTATATAATACAAAATACGAATTTTCATGCGTGACTTAAAAGGTACCTACTGTCAAAATTTCAAGTCTCTAACCCCAGCCGTTTAGGCTGTGCGTTGATATGTCAGTCAATCAGTTTCTTCTTTTATATATACATATTAGTGTGGCTATAGCTTGTGGAACACGTATTTCTTTATTCCTACAAAAGCCTAAATATGAATTTCCAGATCCCTAAGTCGAGGAATTATGGATTTCCCATACAAATTTTTAACTCCTATTTGACCCCTCTCAAGATTGTTTTTTGAGCAAAAAGATAGCCTATGTCCTACTCCAGGATATAATCTACCTCCTTGCCAAATTTCATCACAATCTGGTGAGCCGTTTAGTCGTGAAAAGGTAAGAAACAAACAGAGTTACTTTCGCATTTATAGTATTAGTATGGATAGTAAATTACAACCATTGACGTAGAGACTGAGACGCCAAATGACAACATGCAATAATATGCAAAATGTACAACACGCAAAATGACCACACGTAAAATGTACAATACGCAAAAAGTTAGAAACACCAGGACAATTCAATTTAAAAACAGGACGCATTTTTTGCGAGCCGAGCCGAGACGCACAGCGCCCCAAGGATTGCAAAAGTGGTGTGCTAATTTTAAAATACTGGACCTTATCAGGGCGCTTTAAAATCCCAGGACGCTGCTTAAAAACTCTCCAGGACGTCCCAGGACACTCTAAAAACCAGGACATGTCCTGGGAAAACAAGACGGTTGGCAACTCTACGAATATGCAAAATGTACACTACGCAAAATGTACAATACGCAAAACGCCCAATACGCAAAATGTACATCACTTAAAATGTGTTAGTCACATTCGAAAACACGCAATATTTTCGTGTTCATAATCACTCCGTCGTAGTACTTACAGCGCACCCGTAAAACGCAAAGGAGATCCGCAGGTTTCCTATGTAAACTGGGCTAAGTGGTGAACACAAATGGGGTATGGTTTTTAACAATAAGGATATGACACACTTTAACTACGATAAAGTATTTTTGAGCCAAGTCATAGGGTTTCAAAGTTTTATCAACTTAAAGGTATACATAATCTATTACTTTCTACCATCTTCAATGACTATGATTTTCATCAGATATGATCTCCTTAATGATTATATTTATAAATAACGATGTACCTTACCTTACCGTACCACTAATCACCTTACAAGTTGGGAATACATTGTATGAAGTATATCCGCTAACAGAAATAATTAATCCGTTATAATAGCCAAGGGTCGTCGTAAAATATAAACACAAAATAACCGGCACCACAAATCGAAAACACATTGCTCTCGCGACAAATCACATACCACAGATTAAGTAGTAGTAGCAAGCTAGAGATTGAAAATGGACAGCTGTTAAAAACTTGAAGTGTCAATTATTATTCGATAAATATTGCAATGATAAAATCGATGAACCACCCGAGTAATTTTATTTTAGTGTATTTTCTTTTGATAAATAAATGTTTGAACAAATGCCTTTCTAATGTACTTGCAATGTTTATGCTTCTATAGTTTTTGCCAACATTCAATGTCGTTTAACAAAAATTGAAAGAATATCGATTATTGATATAAGTTTAATTTGCAAATCGATACAATATTTACAAAAGCTATATTAGCAACCCCACGATCATTTACAATAAAAAATGGTAGAAATATTTTTGTGTTATCGTTATATTTCTTCTAAATCTGATTGTATCGGTGTAGGATGAAATAAAAATGAGAAATAAAGTCTAAAAAATACAAGTGATTTTTTGGTTATTAAGAATATCTTGTTCATGCTGTTCCAAATCTGCCGATCTCCTTTCACGGTAGCGTGAAAAAAAAACTCCACATCGGATATCTTTTGACATTGATTGACAACATTTCCGCAGTGGTCAAACAAACACCCTGTACATTTTGCTCTGAAGGGAAGAATTCGGACCCTGATTGAAATGTTTTGTCCACTATCAATCTATACTGGGGTTGCCAACCCCGAAATTCAAATACCAGGATTTTTATTTTTTAAACTTAAAACCAGGACAATTCAATTTAAAAACAGGACGCATCTTTTGTGAGCCTAGACGCACACCCCCCAAAACTACCCAGGACTTCCCAGGACACTTTAAAAACCAGGACATGTCCTGGGAAAACAGGACGGTTGGCAGCTCTAATCTATACTAATATTTTAAAAGAGGAAATTATTGGATGTATATTTGTAACGAATTGGCTCAAAAAGTACTGGACCGATTTTAAAAATTCTTTTACCATTTGAATGTTACTTTATCACTGATTAATATAGGCTATTTTAATTGCAAGAAAAAAAATAAGAATCCCTACTAAAACTACAATAATGTTACCCATGGTGTAAAAATTAAACGCGGGTGGAGCCGCGAGCAACTGCTAGTTTGATATAAAACAATGACTACTTTGATTAATAATTTATCTATTTATGTATTACTATTTCCAATATAATTTATTTCTTTTGTTATACACTATTTAAACACACATGGTACCCGAACTCTAGACCCCCGAAAAATAAAACTGGATGTATGCTGGCTGACCCCGGAACGCGACACACTTGCGCGTGCCACTCGTATGTGTATGGCGGGTTTTATACCCTGTGTACGGTGCGAGCTACTATAATAAAGCTGAAGAGACACTTTGTCTAAATATTAAATATTTATGCAAATATTGTATGCAAATTTTTTATTGTAATTTTATGTCGATAAAGAAGCCAAAACAATTATTTTTAGAATTATTGTCTGTTTGTCTGTCAAGGCATCACGTCCAAAGTACTGTATTACGACAAAAGAATCGACAATAAAATCAAAGAGTAACTCGAGGTAACAATTTATTTAGAGGTAAGAGAAGTTGTGAGAGATGAAATTATTTTATAAATAGAGGATAACTTCCACTCGGGCGGAGACGCAGGCAACAGCTAGTCAATTAACAAATGTCAGACCTCCGTCGATTCTAAATTATAAGACAATAGCGGACCGTGCAGATATTGTCCTGCCCGTAAAAGCAGCGTCACACCGACTGCAGCGCTATCTGCCGGGCTGATTTGTGAATCTAAACCATCCAGGGCGCCACCCAAACGCATACAAAAAAATCATTTAAACAGGTCCTGCCGTTTAGGAGGAGTTCAGTGACATACACACGTACAGTAGAATTATTATATAAAGAAGATGGAGAGTTTGAGCACAATATAGTTTTCATTTACGTCAACAGATGGCGCTAGTACAAAATTAGATCGCGCTATGGTTTACTCAACATCGGAGATACATATCACCAACGCAATTATTTATTTGTAGTCTATGGGCGGTAAAGGTGACTACACCCACTTACCGTTAGGTATTTTTATAAGTTCCTCACATGTAGTGCATGTATGAGGAGCTTTGTAATTAATAATAAATTTATCTCAATTAGAGTTGCCTAACTATCGATAGTTTGGCTATCGATAGTTGACCTCGAAAACTAGTAACAATATCGATAGTGCTATCGATAGTATCGATAGTATCGATACTATCGATACCATCGATACTATCGATATCACGAACTAACTAATACTATTGATTGGAAGCAACAGTATCGATAGAATCGATACTATTACATGATAATACTATCAATAGTATCGATAGTATCGATTTTTTTATGTAATACTATCGATACTATTGATACTATCGATAGTATCGTTGTATTAAAATCAAAAAACTATCAATACTATCGTAATAGATATTTACTAGCTATGTAATAGATTATTGGAATAGTGTGTGCTATCGATACTATCAATACTATCGATAGTATTACTTCAAAACATATACCGGTCTTCGATAGTATCGATACTATCGATAGTATTGATACTATCGGAGCTAATACTATCGATACTATCGATACTATTTTTGTATATCAATACTATTGCCCTGTATCATACTATCAATAGTATCGATACTATTGATAATATCGATACTATCGATATGCTATCGATACTATTGATATGACGTCAAATATCGATAGACTATCGATAGTTTAGCGATAGTCGACTATCGATAGGCAACTCTAATCTCAATATTTCAGTAGGCCTACTCTTGAAATCAATTCCAATCTGGAAGATAATGAAGCTCTTAAGTCACTCGAGTAAAGAAAGTATAATATTTACGAACTAGCGAGCTTAAATACTCTATTACATTTAGTTACTAAAAATTCCGCCGTATTCAGCTAAATCGTGCGCTGGTGTTGCGTTCAAGAGTGCCAATTGTACAGTTTTCGAACCAAATCCCAATTTTAAATCGGAATCGATTGTAACCCTCCAGTATAGGGATCGTGCACAACGAAGGTGCTGCCAACTGGTGCCGCCAATACGAATCTTTACCTATCAATACTAGTCATTGACATATTTTTTAACAAGTAAATAGAAATTCTTAATGTATTGTTGCATTTCTGAATGTACCCACACATAAAAAAGTGTGTGTATGTGTGTGTGTGTGTGTGTGCAATTAACACACGGCAGAAGTGAAACTTACGTTATGTCGAATTATGTCGCCCGCCTGCAATCTGCGGAAGCCGAACCGTCAGTAATAATAAATAAATAAAAATCTTTATTCATCATGTAGGCATATAAAAGGCACTTATGACAGGTCAAAATACAAATGGAAATTCTCCATACGGGAATGAGTAATTATGGTTAGTGGCGTAGGAACTTGGAATCTACCATCAAGGGCTGGTAGGCAGGGATACAACGTCGAGGATAGGACTGGAAAAGGAGAAAAGAGGATGACCGGAAAATGAAAGGAATCATAATCGTCGGTAAAGGAACTGACGGGAGATGATGATGATCAGGACAGGAATGGGAGGGGAGAAGTTGAAAGGAAACAGGACGGATTTGGAAGGAAAGTAAACCCTAGTCTAGCTAACCTACCAGCCTTTCACTAACTATCTAAGCGATGACGACCCGAAGAAGAAAGGCAGAAAGAAACTCCGGGCTTATTTTTTTCGTCATCAATTGTAACATATTTTTTTCTTCTCATTATAATAAATTTATAAACATATTGTATCAATATATGGATTAATGCATACATAGCACCGTTAAAACGTTAATCTTGATAACATATAAAAAAAAACAAATTAAAGGGTGTATCATTGCATTAAATCCACATTTACAATTGACCATACATTGGCATATACCTACGTTGAGACAATTTACATTTAAAATATAATTCAAAGGCATACACTTTATAAATTGAACGATCGATCGGTCGTCTATCTCAAATGAATAAATATGTCAGACAAAGAAAAAATGTCAAAATAGATTTTTTTAAAATAAGTATACATTAAGGACATTTAAAATATACAGTTTATAATTATTCTAGTAATGTTATAAATTCAAAGAGATGCCACAGTATCTTGGTGCAGTGTGCAGGACCGATCCCAAACATCCCTATCTGCTATATAATCTGCTACTTTATAGTAGCCTCTAGACATCAATACTTGTTTAACGTGGGATTTAAATGTATTTTCCTGCAAATTCGTTACTTCGGAAGGTAGTTTATTATAAAATTTTACACAGTTACCCATAAATGAATTATTGGTCTTACTAAGTCTTAACTTTGTAACTGCGAGTTTGTTCCTATTTCTTGTATTTAGACTGTGTATGTCACTGTTTTTTTTAAAGTAAGCAAAATTTTTGCGGACATACATTATATTTTGAAAGATGTATTCGGCCGGCAACGTCAGTATATTAATATCCTTAAACAGTTCTCGAAGAGAGTCGCGAGATCGGAGGTTGTAAATTGCGCGAATCGCTCTCTTCTGCTGTATAAAGATTGTCTGCAGATCTGCAGCAGAACCCCACAGCAAAATGCAATAGGACATAATGCTGTGAAAGTAAGCAAAGTATACTAACCTAGCCGTCGCCACATCCGTCAGCTGTCTAATTTTTCTAATTGCAAATACAGCGGAGCTCAATTTACTAGAGATCTTTTTTATGTGTGGACCCCACTGCAATTTAACATCTATTGTAACTCCAAGAAATACAGTTGACGGGACTAAATCTAATGAATTTTCACCTAAAGATATATTTGATTTTTCTTGGGTCACATTAAGCATTGAAAATTTAATACAATTAGTTTTATTTGCATTTAAAAGTAGGTTATTTGCAGAAAACCAGTCCAAAGCTAAGCTAAGAGCTTTATTGGACTCTAAAAGATTCTCATCTTTCCTATCTACTTTAAAGATAAGTGATGTATCGTCAGCAAATAATACTACATCTGCAATGTTATTGACCATGTACGGAAAGTCATTTATATAAACTAGAAATAAGAATGGGCCCAGTAATGATATCTGTTTTATGCATTTGAGTATTCGAATAATCAATTAAACGTCGTTAAAGTATTGAAACAATCAAGACAGTGTTTAATTATTTAATATTAGAGCTCCCACGCGATCCCACTCAAATCCCCTCGAATATATATTCTGTCTCTTAGGCTCAGTCCTATAGATTTATGTGTTTGTCTCTTTTTAACCGACTTCAAAAAAGGAGAAGGTTAACAATTCGTCGGAATCTTTTTTTTATGTATGTTACCCGATTACTCGAAGACGCCTGGACCGATTCGAGAAATTCTTTTTTTGTTTAAAAGGGTATACTTCCCAGTTGGTCCCATTGGCACCAAGTCAGGATCTGATGATGGGATATCAGAAAAATCAAGGGCAACCCTCAAATTTTATAGTGACGCATAATTTGTTTTTTATTGAAGTCGGTGTACTTTTTATAAATGAAAAAACTTTTACTTATTAACTTTAATTTTATAGAAACAAAAATGATTTTGGCTTGTATTTTACTCCCAACTTTTTTTAATATCCTTACTATTCACGAGTGATTAATAGTTTAATGTTATTTTAATAACCCTAACAATAGACTTTGCATGTAAACCTTTAAATCTGTTCAACAAACATCGGAATTATTGTTTTTCTTTTAGGAATACAACAATATGTAGTATTGGCAACAAAAAATCTGAAAATCCTTTGCATCCGTCATATGTTCCTACAATTTTCAGTGGTGAAGAGAATAATCCGCCAAAATTGGAGGACATAAATAAAAATAACTATGAAAACATTATACATTCAGAAAACGTACTTAAGAAAATCATTTACTGTTATTTTCATACATCGTATACTTTAGCAAATTTTATCATATCATAGCCTCATTTTCTGTATTTATTTTCTCTTCCATTTGTAATACATGGCCGGCCCCGAACATCTTTCGGCCTTTTAACATATTTGGGCCGCTGTCGATCATTAATAATTGACCGGAACCCATATTTTATAATTTTATCATATTAAACATTGACTTATATTCTATAGACACGAACTGTTGAAGAAAAAAGATGTTCCAAAAACCTTGTCCGCCCACTAATGCCATCTATTCATTTTACTAAGAACTATTTGAAAGTTATAACTCCCGTCACTTTCTCTCGAACGGGACTTTCCGCGCGCCAAAACGGGACAAACTATATAATGAATTTTATTGTGAAATATAGACTTCCCGTATTCAGAATTGAAATTAATTAATATTTATTGATATTACGTTCTAAACGTTATGAAATTATGTTATTTACCTTATATACTATTAACAGTTTCACTGTAAATCAATTTAAGGCAGATTTGTTCCGGAATGTCGCTACAAATAACTAAAATTAACTCGACATTGAAATATGCAATGTGATGCGCATTCTTAGGTGGCATGAAGCAAACTAACGTCGGTGCAGTGTATACACCGCGACTCGGTGGAACATAATGTTTGTTCTGGTCGCCGCATCTAGTACGTAGTACATATTATTATAGATCGCTGATATTAAATGATAATTTTGATGAAAAGAAAATCTTGCTTATGTATTGACAGCATGATGATAGTTTCTTTTACTGTCCGCATAGTGTATATTTTGCCAGTTTAGTGCTGCCATCTATAGTTACTGCACGTTCCCTATACTTCCGATCAACAACGGAGTAATTACCTTAATTATTTTTGTACTTCGAAGAATTTATTGAAAAATAAATAATTACAGATTTTTTAATACTAAGTAAAAAAGAATTATAATATAAACTAGCGGGTCCAGCAGACGTCGTCCTGCCCGTAAAAGCAGCGCCACACCGACTGCAGCGCCATCTGCCGGGCTGATTTGTGAATCTAAACCATTCAGGGCGCCACCCAAACGTATACAAAAAAATTCATTCAAATCGGTCCAGCCGTTTAGGAGGAGTTCAGTGACATACACACGTACAGTAGAATTATATATAGAAAGATAAAGAATTGTAATAGTAGTATAATAATCCATAATATCCAAAATATTAATTATTACTGAAGAATTCTGACTTATTGTCCTCGACGAAAATAGTTACGTTAATCTGTGCTCAAGATTGCTATTGACCATATAACATATTTGAGTAAACTTAGATCAAATTGATACTTGGGTAACGATCTCGATCAAGTATCGTTCAAAAATAAGATAAGATAATTTTTTATTTCCAACAAATGTACATAATGTGTCAATCAAATTTACATTTCGGCCCCAAGCATGGGGTGGGGGTACTGACAATTAATAAATGACAATAAAAATTAATTATTAGTGGTCCTCACACTAGGCACAGCCTGTATCGTGAGGACCCTATACTAATTACAGTTACCAAATATCAAAGTAATTAGGGTGTAATGTGGGAATATTATAATAAAAGTAAAGAATAGGAATAAAAATAAGTTGTATTCGGTGTTGTATTGTGTGGTGTGTGTGTGTGTGTTCGTGTGTGTGTGCACGTGAGTGTGTTGCATTTACTTAAGAAATTATTTTCATGATAAGTTCAGTCTCGTCATATGATAATTGCAATAACCAAGATTTTATTTGTTTCTTGGCATTATATATTGAGCAATAGTTAATGTTGCAGTTTTATAAGAAACTACTCCGATTGATTAATCTAGTTTTAAATATCGTAATATAATAAATGAAATACTCAAGTGCAGATTTAAAACTAGATTCATTACTGAGTATCGTTCTGTGATACGGGCCTTACAGTTTGAGCACAATATAGTTTTCATTTACGTCAATAGATGGCGCCACTACAAAATTAGATCGCGCTATGGTTTACTCAACATCGTAGATACATATCACCAACGCAGTTATAAATTGTTAGTCTATGGGCGGTAAAGGTGACTACACCTACTTACCGTTAGGTATTTTTATAAGTACCTCGCATGCTGTGCATGTATGAGGTTCTTTGAAAGTAATTAAATAGTAACCTCAACTGTATTGCACTCGAATAATTTCTTTATCACAAAAATCAAGATTTTTTTCTAAGTTTGCGCACACTGTGCGTGTTAAAGACACTTTATTATACTTAGTAAAATTTAAAACTATATTCATGACTGAGTATCGTTCTGTAATACGGGCCTCACAGTTTGAGCCCAATATAGTTTTCATTTACGTCAATAGATGGCGCCACTACAAAATTAGATCGCGCTATGGTTTACTCAACATCGTAGATACATATCACCAACGCAGTTATTTTTTGTTAGTCTATGGGCGGTAAAGGTGACTACACCTACTTACCGTTAGGTATTTTTATAAGAACCTCACATGCTATGCATGTTAGAGGAACTTTGTAAACAATAAATTAAGTATCCTAATAATTCAGTGTAGAATTCGAATGTCACTGCTTTACAAAATATTTGTGTCTTTAACAGTTGATGGATTTTCATTTGACACTAGTGAGTTAAAAACAATATCAGAAAAACCTAATAAAGGACCTGGTGTAACTAAGGAAAAAACGAGTATACCTAATGACAATCATTGAGGACATTAAATGGCGTCTTAGTGCTGTCTGTCTGCTATTCGACATATTAATCGATATTTGGTTATTAAAAGTCGATACCAGCTCGGTCTAAGTACAATAAAGAATTTACAATTATTATAAACTCATTTGCAAAAAAAAACGGGCACCTAAGCAATGAACCATTTCAAATGTTACTATTGGTTTGTTTGATAATTATAGGTAGGTAGTTTTACTTTCACAATTTTGTAAATTAATAAGCAAATAATCGTTTTCGTCAGTATTATCATAAAATTTTGATAAAATTTATGGGTTTTAATGCTAAAGTTCACTAGTAGTGTATGCTCGCTAGTAGTGCATATGCTCGTGAAGTAAAAGTTAACAAAGATTTTTGTTTGTTTTTTCTTTAATAAAGTAAAAGCAGATAAATGTTTAGTATCGAGTGTGACCCCCGCTAGCTGAAATCACAGCTTGAATTCGTCTGGGTATGCTAGCGAGGATATCCCGGATACTTGCTTGCGGAATACGTTCCCACTCCGCGGTAATCACATTCTTCAGCTCTCTGATGGTCTGCGGAGCCGGTTGTACTGATCTCACGCGTCGTTTCAGAACGTCCCAGACATGCTCTATAGGATTGAGGTCGGGACTTCGAGCTGGCCAATCCAAACGACGAATGCCGACCTCTTGCACATACGCTTTCACATCGCCAGACCGGTGGGCGCGAGCGTTGTCGTCCATAAAAATTGAGTCTTCGCCTAAAGCAGCCAATGCGGGTTGAGCATGAGGAATTAGAACTTCCGTTATGTATCGATGTCCAGTCAGTGAGCCGTTTTCAATGAAGACTAACTCTGTACGATCCATTGAATTTATTCCTGCCCAAAACATAACAGAGCCCCCACCATAAGGTGTGATTTTTTCAAAACAAGCCTCTGCAAAGCGTTCTCCTCGTCTTCGTAGCACTCGCCGACGTCGATCTTCACCGAACAGAGATATCCTGGCTTCATCGGAGAACAATACCCTATTCCAGTCTTCTTGAGTCCATGACTCACAATTTCGAGCAAACCTAAGCCTGGCAACTCTGTGCTCACGGACTAACTTAGGGCCGCGGGCCGGGCGATGACTGCGTATATTGGCCGCGAGAAGCCTCCTCCTGACCGTCCATAGACTAATATGCACATTTCTTACTTCTTCGAGGTTGTTCTTAAGGTCCACATACGAAGACTTGCGATTTCTCAATGCGCGACTCACAAGAAAACGATCATCCCGTGGTTGGGTACATGGTTTTCTTCCAGAACCAGGCCTTCTCTCGACGGCACCGGTGTCTTGATACCGCTGCCAGGTCCTTTGAACCGTCGAGCGACTCACACTTAGCCTCTGAGCCACGAAGCATTGGCTGCAACCCTCTTCGAGCAGCGCAATATTTTGGTAGCTTTTACCACTTTCTCTAACATTATTGAGACAGCTAAACAGCAATAAATGAAGCTTTGACAATTAAGAATATGAAATAAGTTCATAAAAATTGACTAAAAGTTATGAAAACCGATATTATCTTTTGGAACTTCGCACCAAAAATGTAGGATAAAAAGTGGTTTTCTGTAAAAACGAGCATCAAACGAAAATTTTAATTTAGAACGTACTGTTTTAAACACCACGGCATTTTTAAAACCGGCCAGTAACATGTACAAATGATTGAAATCATTTTGGTACCGTATTTTTTTTAAGAAGAATTAAAATCAAAACCGCCCCCTTTTTTTGCAAATGAGTGTATTATAACACTTGATAGAGATGGCACTATGTTTATGTATAGCTAAACACTTCAAGTCTTTGTATCTCAGGTATGCAGGTTTCCTCACGATGTTTTCCTTCACCTTAACGGCAAGCGATAATTAACATTTTAATACACACTATGTAGTAGTTGACATTTATTATTTTAATCAATTAGTTACATTACCCAAAAACTTTTATAGAAAATAATTTACTAATACACTGAGAAATAAAGTCATAACCCATTCACATCTGAAAGGGTAGTTCATAATATGACAAAAAAGGATGCACGATATTGGTAAAATATCTATATTAATAGATAATTTAATTTAATCTAAAATAATAATAATTACTATAGTATTATAAATGTAACGATATTTCTCTATTATTATTGGCTAAAATTGGCCTATGTTAGTTGTGCATGCGGTATTAGCCTGTAAGTAATTGTTGCACTGAAGTATATTATTTTTTGCTTGATTTATATAGAATATTGAATTGGTGTACACAATTGTTGGCTAATCAAATAAATAAATAAATAAATAAAATAAATATATTTCAATATCGATAAACACAACTAGTAAATATCGAAATTTTGAACAAGATGTCGTATTATTGAAGTAATACTTCTTTAGGCGCGTTATGAAAAAATGATGACAGTGAAATTTTAAGATGCGCGCGCATAATGTGACACAAAAGTAACACTCTGAAGTTGCCCTAAGTACCAAGTAAGGCTGGCATGAAATGTAAGGAGATTTGATACCGTTTCATTTCTAGTGATCAGAACCAAGGTGTCATGTGTCCACTTGTGACATTATAATAAGTACCTCGTTATTGTTATAAATATGATTATAAAACGTTTTTCTATGTTTTTGAATAATTGCTTTTAGATTTTAACCAAACTTTTGCTGTTTAGAATATTCGATTTTATATTATTGTTCATCGTTCATTAAAATAATTTATATAAAAATCTAGTCAATTTGACGACTTTCATAAGTATAACTTCTCACGCGCGTACATTTTTTTTATTCCACGATGGTGGCAAACATGCACACGGCCCGCCTGATGGTAAGCGGTTACCGTAGCCTATGGACGCTTGCAACACCAGGAGCATCACATGCGCGTTGCCGACCCTTCAAAAACCTATTTACTCCCTTCTTGAAGAACCCCATACTGTAGTCCCCTTCGAAAACCTAAGTACATAAGTACACGTACCCATTTTTTTTTATTTATTTAGTATTATAACTATGCCGTACAAACAGTGAAAAGGTGATTGTATATGTAACAGTGGTCCGACTGTTTTTTGACAATACTTAATCTACTTAAAACAATTAAACCTATTTAAATATTTTTTTATAAAAATATGATGGCTATTATTTATTCAATTATTTTTAGTTTACCTTACTATTGATCACGGTTAAATATCATAAAACTAACATGCTGAAAAAGTGTTAATAAATTATCGATATTTTGGGATAGATAATATCGGAGTATCGATATGGATATTTCATTAATATCGCTCATCCCTAGTCATGACGTCAACACCCAGAATGTTCATTACAGTGCAGTCGTGCAAGGGAGACAGTGAGATGTTCCCACTAA
Source organism: Laothoe populi (assembly GCA_905220505.1). Lineage (NCBI taxonomy): Eukaryota > Metazoa > Arthropoda > Insecta > Lepidoptera > Sphingidae > Laothoe > Laothoe populi. The sequence goes on from HG992174.1 coordinate 2,123,381, forward strand.
ACACTTTTGACCATACCAATATTAAAAATTATAATGACTGCATCTTTGTTTTTTGTAAATTGTGATTCTGTTTTTTTTTACCTAAATAGGCTTGCGTTTGACCACTATCTCGCCTGTTTTCGCAAAAAGACTTTTATTTCGTAATATCTGTTAGATGGAGAATAGGGGTGTGCAAATAATAACATCTTTACTATCGGTTTCTGGGAGTGATTTCGTGAAAAGGGACGGAAGTGTGTAACAGGAAGACGGGAAAGCGCGCGCTATTTGATTTGAATGCAGGGTGCTAGAGTTTTGGTTTTTGAATGGAAGCTAATATAATCGAATGGAATAAAACGGAATCGTATGTCATAGAATAATAGAATCGAATTAATATAATCGAAAGAATGGAATCGGAGGAATGGAATAGTTTTTTTAGTGCCTCGATAGGCAGACGGGCCATCTGATGGTAAGTAATCACCGCCACCCATAGACTTTTGCAATGCCAGGGCACAGCAAAGCTGTTGCCTACCTTAATGCCTACATAATGAATGGAATCGAATGAAAGCAATACAATTTTTATTAAAACGAATTATTCTTCGTTACGAACAAACATTTTAATTTTTTTTTGTTGCTTATACCACGGTGAGATGTCAGATGTAACAAATCTTATATAAGGCTCCTTAATTTTTAATGTATACAAGTTCCTCATACACGCACAGCATGCGAGGAACTTAGAAAAAATTCCTGATGGTAAGAAGGTGTAATCACCTTTACCGCCCATAAACATCGAATGTTTAACCACGTCGGACATATGGGTCGACGATGTCGAGTAAACCATAGCGCGATCTAATTTTGCACCAGCGCCATCTATTGACGCAATTGGCAATTCTCTGGTTTTTTCCTGCAATGCAAAACCGTTCTTCCATCGAATTGAAAGTTTGGAATACATTTCTGGAACGATTCCAGGAGAGAAATCTTTTGGACGACCGCTGCCCAGAAGACTAGAATTCCTGGAGTGATTTTCTACCATCCTACTAATCCAACTATCCTACTAATAATATTATCTTACTAATCCTACTAATATTATAAATGCGAATGTTTGGATGGATCGATGGATGTTTGTTACTCAATCACACCAGTATAGTTGAACGGATCTGGTTGATATTTGTCGCAGATATAGATAATAGTCTTATTATTCTTTTTAATCCGGAATTATGCACGGTTCCTATGGGATAGCAAAATATAGAAAGACGTAATAGCTTTAGATATCTCCATTTTATACCTTTTGTATCAAAAATGATTACCACGTGGGCGAAGCCGCAAGCAAAAGTTAGGATATTCTAAAAACCAATGTAAAATATTTGGTATTGGTTTCAAAGATGAGAAATACTCCATTTTACAAAATACTAAAGTTATAATGAACACAATATGGATTTAATTTACTGATTTTAAAATCTATATAAAAATATATGTGTGTTTGTAGGTTCCATATGGACTCCAAAACGGCTGGAGCGATTTTGATGAAGTTTTCAGGCAATCCTCAGATTAGCCCAGCGGGTTATTATTCTGTGAAGTTTACTAGCGATCAGTTCAATAGAATGTTTTTGGTTTTTTGGTTTTTTGGTATTTTTGTGTCATATATTCCGTACGGGGCGGCTCGTTGCTTATAAATGAATATTTAAAATCATTCAACGTGTACAAAGTCGCGGGCAAAAGCTAGTAGCTTCTAATAATTGTCACTAGAAAGTCACAAACCATTACAGGAATGTATAAATAATAATAATACTAGTCTTTTTTAAACATTGTCCCACTGCTGTGCACGGGCCTCCTCTACTAATGAGAGGGGTAAGGCCTTCACATACCTTCGAAATTCTTATGAGAATTCTCAGGTATGCAGGTTTCCTCGCGATATTTTCCTTCACCGTTAAAGAAAGCGATCATAAACAATGAATAATAGATAACTAACAATAAACAAGCACGCCTATGTTCTATAATTATTGACAAGTAATGATAAACAAAAAAAGTTACTTCATGGATGGTGTTTCAAAAAAGAACACAGTAATTCCAAAGTTTTCACATCTGTCGGTTTCTTCATGATTGCCTATTATTTTCTATTTGCTTAGCTATCGCATTGTAAATTACAATTGGCACACTATACTAATAATAATAATAATAATTCTTTATTTCAGACACAAGGTCCATATTAATTACATGAAAAAAAAGTTATATTGATAAGAATTTAAAAGTTATGCAGCCTAAAAAATAAACACAGAGTAAGACTCCGCACGTCACAATTAGTATCTATATATTACATGGCAATCACAGCCCATCGCCTATATGTCTCTGTCAAGGGAAGTCTCTCCGCCAGATTCCCAACTATAGAGTTTCCACACGTCCCAACTCTGGTTAAAAAAGACGCGATCCTGGTTCTTTGAATGGCATTGAATGAGTTAATACGAGCTTCAGCATACATCTCAGAAGCACTACAGTGTGGCTTCAGACCCATGAGCTGTCTAAAGATGTTATTGTATTGAACTCGTATACTTCCATGCGTCTTTTTCGTGTAATTACTCCAGAGTTGACACGTGTAGAATTTTTGACAGAAAGATCTAAATAGCGTACATTTCACGTCAGGGTGTGATTTACAAAATTTTCTAGCAACCATGTTGCCCACGACACATAGGGCCCTGCGTTGACGTTCGATATCTGCGTCATCTTTTAAGTCTGAGCTCACGATATGACCCAGATACCGGAATCTGTCACTTATCTTTACAACTTGTCCATTGAGGCAAATACTTGGTATATTTAAAGGTTCCCTTCCCGATCTGAATACCACCATCTCCGTTTTCTTAGCATTATAAATCAAATCATGCTTATGTGCATATTTCTCACAAATCAAAATAAGTTTTCTCAATCCCTTTATTGAAGGGCTGAGCAGCACCATATTATCTGCATAGCTCAAGTTGTTGACGTATCTGTCACCCAGCTTAAGGCCAACGGGAGTACTGCTCAGCTCCACAATCAACTCATTAACGTAGGCATTAAACAGATCGGGAGAGGTGAGCCCGCCCTGTCGCACTCCACATGACAACCTATAACAGTCCGAAAACTCACTACCCCATCTGACATTGTTGGTCTGATTACGATACCAGTACGCAAGAAGACCAACAATCTCAGAAGGAACATTCTGTAATTTTTTCCAGAGTGTTTCATGGTTAAGAGTATCAAATGCCCTACTCAGATCCAAAAAACACGCATAAACAGTTGTACTATTGTCATTATAATATTTAACTGTTTGTTTAAGTGCAAAAATCGCCATGTCTGTTGAAACTTCTGGTCGAAATTCGAATTGGGCATCGTCAACATTCAAATACGGCATCATTTTACAATGAATAACTCTTTCAAGTAACTTGGCCACAATCGTGGCCAAAGAGATCGGCCTATAGTTAGCCATGCTCGAGATATCCCCAGTTTTACTTTTAGGTATAGGAATCACAAGAGTACGAGTTAGGTCACCGGGTAAGTAACAGTGCGTCACGCAGAGATTAATAAACCGCGCTAGAATCTCACAAACGTGCTGGCCCGCATACAACAAGTGCTCAATGCTTAAGCTGTCATGGCCCGGCGACTTACCACGCTTCATAGTTTTTAACATATTAACAATTTCATAAGTGGTTACGATACACTTTTCTACGCTACTATTATTATGAATGTACCCCTGTCCATTACTGTCACATTCAATGTTAGAAACTCCAGTATTTTTAACATTAAAATGACTTTTAAACAAATTTGCAATATTTTTATGACTTTTTTCACCTTCAATACTTACTGGCAAGGTATTTATATAGTTTAATTTTTTTGTCTCTTTCCAAAATTGTGTAAAATTCTTAGCTGTATGATGTCGGGCCAGCATGTCCATTTTATTTTTTTCTTGATTATTTTGTACGAATTTGAGTGCGTTCTTAAATTCTCTACGCGCATTAGACATCTTATCATAGTACTATAATTCCTAATCTGGACACCGGGGCCATCTGTAGGCGATGTGGAATTTATCAAACTGGACACATTGTCGTTCACTCTGGAACTCACAAGACATCCTCTTACGGTTGCCTAGCAACAGTTTATTTCCGTTGAAGAATAGGGAGTTGACACGTTTTTTTATAAATGTAATCAACGAGTTACATTACCTAAAACTTATTATCGGAAGAATTTTATAAATCCGAACAAAAATAAGTAAATTAGACGCCATTCAAATCTGCTGGAAGGGGTAATTGCCAAATGATAGTAAAATGCATGATATGTGACGTCATCTCTCAGAATGGCCATAAGTGTGCCGTTGTGCGAGGGAGAATTCTGATTTATTGTCCTCGACGAAAATAGTTATGTTAATCTGTGCTTAAGACTGCTATTGACCATATTTACGTAGATCATACCCTTGAAGAGTGTCCAGCCTGGGATGAAGAGCGCAGCGCTCTCAGCTCAGCTGTCAATGGAGACCTTTCTCTGCCGGCTGTAGTAGCTGCCATGGTCGGCAGACGAAGATCGTGGCGTGCGATGGCCTCCTTCTGAGAACGTGTCATGTCGCAGAAGGAGAGCGCCGAACGGGATCGGGAACGAACCGATCCCCTATGGAATGGGGGCCCTGAAGAATTCTACCACGGTATACCCTGCCTGTCGTAAGAGGCGACTAAAAGGGATCACGGGGGTCGCGGCTGCACAACGGGGGATGTGCGGCCTTTATATATTTATATTTTATATATATATTCTCATGGTGCGACCCTGAGACGGGTGGCGGCGCGAAACATCGTGCTGCTGCTGTAAATTGGGGAGGGCATTTAGCCCAAGAAGAGACGGGCCGTAAAGGCATGGCGCAGGGATGGTTCCGGCAGCAATCCAGAGTATACTCAGGATCCCCCGGGATCGTCCCACATGTGCTGCAGCAGGCTACCGCGGGGTTTTTAGTCGGTACACCGGCGTAGGAAAATTGGTTAGAGTCCCGACCTAGTAGTCCTTCGGGCGATCTGGGTCGGAAGGTCGGTGAGTCCAGCATAACCATCTCTCCTCCCCCGAGGACCAGAAGGTATCCGTAAGAAGGATTTTCCCCGCGGGGAAAAAAAAAAAAGTTAGATCAAATCGATACTTGGGTAAGGATCTCGATCAAGTATCGTTCAAAAATAAGGAACTACTCCGCCGAGTACTGATTGATGAATCTAGTTTTAAATATCGTTCTATAATAACAGAAATACTCAAGTGTAGATTTAAAACTAAATTCACGACTGAGTATCGTTCTGTAATACGGGCCTCACAGTTTGAGCACAATATAGTTTTCATTTACGTCAATAGATGGCGCCACTACAAAATTAGATCGCGTTATGGTTTACTCAATATCGGAGATACATATTACCAACTCAGTTATTAATTCGATGTCTACGGACGATAAAAGTGACTAAAGTACACCCACTTTTCGTCAAGTATTTTTATAAGCACCTCGCATTAGAGTTGCCTAACTATCGATAGTTTGGCTATCGATAGTTGACCTCGAAAACTAGTAACAATATCGATAGTGCTATCGATAGTATCGATACCATCGATACTATCGATATCACGAACTAACTAATACTATTGATTGGAAGCAACAGTATCGATAGAATCGATACTATTACATGATAATACTATCAATAGTATCGATAGTATCGATTTTTTTATGTAATACTATCGATACTATTGATACTATCGATAGTATCGTTGTATTAAAATCAAAAAACTATCAATACTATCGTAATAGATATTTACTAGCTATGTAATAGATTATTGGAATAGTGTGTGCTATCGATACTATCAATACTATCGATAGTATTACTTCAAAACATATACCGGTCTTCGATAGTATCGATACTATCGATAGTATTGATACTATCGGAGCTAATACTATCGATACTATCGATACTATTTTTGTATATCAATACTATTGCCCTGTATCATACTATCAATAGTATCGATACTATTGATAATATCGATACTATCGATATGCTATCGATACTATTGATATGACGTCAAATATCGATAGACTATCGATAGTTTAGCGATAGTCGACTATCGATAGGCAACTCTACCTCGCATGCTGTGCATGTATGAGGTTCTTTGAAAGTAATTAAATAGTAACCTCAACTGTATTGCACTCGAATAATTTCTTTATCACAAAAATCAAGATTTTTTTCTAAGTTTGCGCACACTGTGCGTGTTAAAGACACTTTATTATACTTAGTAAAACTATATTCATGACTGAGTATCGTTCTGTAATACGGGCCTTACAGTTTGAGCACAATATAGTTTTCATTTAGGTCAATAGATGGCGCCACTACAAAATTAGATCGCGCTATGGTTTACTCAACATCGTAGATATATATCACCAACGCAAATATTTATTGGTAGTCTATGGGCGGTAAAGGTGACTACACCTACTTACCGTTAGGTATTTTTATAAGTACCTCACATGCCATGCATGTTAGAGGAACTTTGTAAACAATAAAAAGTAACCTTCAATGTTTCAACTTATTACTCTAATAATGTCACTGCTTCACGAAATATTTATTTCTCTTTAACAGTTGTTGGATTTAACTTGACACTAGTGCGTTAAAAACAATGACGGAAAAACCTAATAAAGGACCTGTAGGCCTACCTACTCTTGAAATCAATCTCGAACTCGATACAGTTTCATATTCTATACTAGAAGATATTGAAACTCTAACTCACTCAACTAAATGAAATAAAATATTTAAGAACTAGCGATAGTAAATACTCTATTTCATTTAGTTACAAAAAATTCCGCCGTATTCAGTTAAATCGTGCGCTGGTGTTGCGTTCAAGAATACAGTTTTGGAACCCAATCCCAATTTTAAATTGGAATCTTGTGTCAAGAGTAACCCTCCTGGTGTAACTAAGGAAAAAACGTGTATACCTAATGACAATCACTGAGCACATTAAATGGCGTGTGCTATTCGACATATTAATCGATATTTGGTTATTAAAAGTCGATACTAGCTCAGTCTAAGTACAATAAAGAATTTACAATTATTATATTATAACACTTGATAGAGATGGCACTATGTTTATGTATAGCTAAACACTGCAAGTCTTTGTATATTCTTTTGTTATTGGTTAAAAACGATTACGTTTATTTAATTCTACTCCGAAGACGCAAGACTTGTCTCGAATCCGTTTGCGTTGATTTAATGGTTTAATTTCAAACGTTTTAAAATAGGAATCGCTATATGTCAACCATTACTATATATTAGAGAGACTATCTCACCCACACACCCGCCATTGTAACTTATAAGGATCGACAATACCATAATATGTTTTTCCTCTTTCCCTATTTAATTTAGTTGCTTAGTATAGTATTCACTTAAATTTTTATAATATATATAGTGGATTATAAACTGTGTAGCTAAATAATTTTGTAGCTCATTACCATTATGATTGTGTTTACACACTTTATATTAGCTACAATTGTATCTAAGTAGACTAAGTATATATGTAACGGAATCTTTCAACGCAATGTTCACCACCTTCAAGACTTCCGATTTACTTGAATATTTACACACGTATCAAGGACCTATGATCTATAGGTTCACCAAGATAATAAAAAATATAAGGTATCATTTTAGATCATATTTTTTTATGGGGTCTTCATTTGCAATCGAATATTTTATTATAACTAGGTTTGATGCTGTTTTGGGACTATAAATTATATTTAAAAAATAGCACGCTTTAATAGCTGGCCGAACTAAAAAGTAGAAAATAATATTAAGTTCATGGCAAAAAATTATAAGTTAAAAAAACTAAAATATATCACGTTTTAAGGTGTCGTCAAATATGATTCCAAGATCTTTGAATCTAATAAATTCATTGGCGCACCGATTCACGAAGAAAGGATGGTATGTATTTGGGAAATAAGAAACCGACTGATACGTTCACAATTTAATCTCCATACATTGACTGATATATTCTATAGCCGGGGTAGTTGGCTCACAACAATGAACCAACTACCTACATTTATCTTATAAGCTTCATGTGTATATACAATGTTTGCGTGTCCAATCTGTTACAACATCAAGTATTATTTATATTTGTACTACTCTAATATATAACACCTCACCACTTATTCTAGTACATACATAGTTTTATTTTACTTCTTTATATAATTATAAAAATACTTATTATTATACACACATCATATATAATTATTTTAATCAAAATCAAACCCATAACGTTTAACCGGGAAGCGGATACGTTTGGAATGCGATCGAACAAGAGGGCTGGGCGAGCGGTGCTCCGGAGACTGTACCGTATGCGCCGTCGAGCTCAGACTGACGTTTAGATCAGTCGCATCGGACGCAGGCTCTGGAACTTGCTTGGTAACGTGCTTTGAATCGGTCAACGAAGGTACCCTTTGAACTCTGTTGGTGCCGGTAATGTCCTCATTTGAAAGACCATCCCTTTGTCGTAGTAAATCTGATGGAAACGAGTTAGCTGCGACTAAACTGGTTCTACGATTTAATTGGTCGACATGGCGATGAGAATGCTTTCCATCACCTGAGCGCACTTTATAATTTGTACAACCAAGACGATCAACCACCTGACCCTCAATCCACTCTCCTCTCTTACTATAATCTTTTAAATAAATATCGTCACCGACTTGCAACTCTCGACGCGAACCTCGCTGTTCTAGTCTTTCGGTATTTTTTACCATCCTGGATGTTCTATCCCTATCCACCCGCAGGACATCCAACCGAGTTCTTAACGCCCTCCCTTGTAAAATACGTGCGGGGCTTTCACCCGTGGTTGCGTGTTCAGTATTGCGATAAAGCAGGAGAAACCGATTTAATGCCACTTCAATATCTATTTTATCGTGTAAAGCTTTCTTTATAACTCTTTTACAGATTTTAACTGCATTTTCAGCAGCTCCGTTTGATGACGGGTGATATGGAGCCGAAAATGTTTGAGCAATACCGTTATTTGACAAAAATGTTCTAAACTCTGAGCTGGAAAAGGGTGGACCATTATCAGATACTACTAAAGTTGGTAAACCGAATTGACTAAATAATTGTCTCAATTGTTTGATGACTTCTGTGGCTGATGTGACCTTCATTTTATAGATTTCGATCCATTTCGAGGTCGAATCTGTCACAACTAAAAATGTACTCCCTGCCATGGGACCTAAGAAATCTAGATGTATTCTTCTCCAGGGTCTACCTAACCATGGCCAAGGACATGGAGTGTGAGCCGGTGGTGAGACGGCATGCGAAGCACAGGTCACACACGCACGACATTCCGCCTCAATGGCTTCGTCAACACCTGGCCACCACACATAACTCCTAGCTAAACTTTTCATCTTCATCATTCCTAAGTGTGTCTCATGTAACTCGCGCAAAACTTGCTTTTTATACTTATCTGGTATAATAACCCTGTGTCCCCACATTAAACAATCTGATTCCACATAAATTTCGTGTTTGCGATTAAAATAAGGTTGCAGTTGCTTAACGTCTATTCTGTCTGGCCAACCATCACGGATGTAACCGTAAATACGCCCCAACATCGGATCCTTCATTGTTTCTAACCGCAAAGCCCTATGATCTAACAAAAATGCATCTCGGGCAAAATGTAGATATGTCTGTTCCGGCAAGTTTTGTGATGACTCATATTTTAAAGGAAGTCGAGATAACGCATCAGCAGCATTGTTGTCAGTTTTGACGTACTCCATATCAAAATCATAACCAGATAAAGTTACGGCCCATCTTTGTAATCGGCTAGCAGCCATTAAGGGTATACCACACTTTGGCCCAAAAATAGCTAAAAGAGGTTTATGATCAGTTTTTAAAAGAAATTTTCTCCCGTAAATGTATTGGTGGAATTTTTTTGTAGCAAACACAATGGCTAAGGCTTCTCTTTGTATTTGACTATATTGTTTTTCAGCTTCAGAAAGTGTGCGCGAAGCATAGCAAATAGGTCGCTCACCCACCGCATCTATTGTGGACAGGACCGCCCCGACACCACGTGCACTGGCGTCACACGTTACTATTATTGGTTTATCAAGACTGTAATGTGCTAATACCTCTGCACTTGTTAGAAACCCCTTGACTTTTTTAAAAGCGTGGTCACAGCTACGATCCCATGACCATTGGGAAGATTTTTTTAATAACTGAAATAACGGGGCCAAATGTGCGCTAAGGTCCCTTATAAACTTGCCGTAAAAATTTACCATGCCAATAAAAGACCGGAGTTCTGTAATATTGGTTGGCTTGGGCAAGTCAACAATGGCCTTTACTTTATCCGGATCCGTTCGAATACCATTTTTATCTATAATATGACCTAGATAGCTAACATAGTTTGCGAAAAATACGCATTTGTTTTTATTCAATTTAAGTCCACTCTGCTTTAGCCGTTCAAAGACTTCCCGAAGGGCCTCTAAATGACCCTGTCTTGTGGGTGACGTCACTAATACGTCATCACAAAAGACTGATACACCTGGTATATCGGCCAAAAGACTGGTTGTGATTCTAGAGAAAATTCCCGGACTTGAAGCTAGGCCATACACTAACCTATTATATTTAAATAAACCTCGGTGCGTATTAATTACTGTGTATTTCTTTGAACTTTCATCCAACAAAATCTGATTATAGGCTTGTGACAAATCGATTTTTGAAAAATGTATGCCACCGTTTAGATTGGACAAAAGATCTTCTATTCGAGGTAATGGATATTTATCAACAAGCAAAACAGGGTTCAACGTCACTTTAAAATCAGCACATATACGTAATTTTCCATCAGATTTATTCACCAAAACCAAAGGGGTGGCCCACTCCGAATATTCTATAGGCTCAATGGTACCATTTTTTAACATACTGTCTAACTCCTTATCAACACGGTCGCGCAGCGCATACGGTACGGGTCGCGCGCGGCAGAAAACTGGCATGGCACCTTCTCGAACGTGCAGCGTCGCTCGCCCGCCCATGTACCTGCCCAACGCTCCGTCGAATAACTCACTGTATCTGTTAACAAGAGTCGCAACATCTTTATTATTGTACACAATAGTATCATCCGATATGTTATTTACATGAAATATAGGTACTTTAATTTCCAACTCAGCCAGCCATTGACGGCCTAAAAGTGGAGTTTTGCCATTATCAAACACATATAGGTCTAACTGTTTGCAAATGTTACCATACTGTACTTGTGGTGTAATTAATCCTAGGGGCTTAACAATTTTACCCGTATAGTAACTTAGAGTTAAATTACAATGACGTAATGGCAAATTATTAAAATATTTTAAATATGTGTCACTACTAATACAAGAACACGGACTTCCGGAATCTATTTCCATGGAAATTGGTCTATTCTCTATATAAATGGTCATGTTTACCGCTGGATACTTCCTTAAGGACATTTGGTGCATAGCCTCCACTTCTCCTTCTGATTCCGACGTGTGAGATGCCGTGGCTCCTCCCACATGGTCCACCTCAGCAACGTAATACGAAGGCTCTCGACGTGGTTTGCTAGTGGCTCGACGGCGAGGTACATTCTTAACAGGTCCCCGCTCGCGGCGCGGGCACATTCGCTGCAGATGCCCAACTTTGCCACACTCGTTGCATGTAAAGTTTTTGTAACGGCAATTTATTGCACGGTGTCCAATACGACCACAAAGGTAACATTTACCGCCATTTTGTTTAGCCGTCGTATCGTGGCCGCTCTGGCGATTTGTCATCGATATATCATATAGGCCCTCCATTCCTTGAGCTGTAGTCGCCTTGTTACATTCCACCGCTGCTGCATCTCTTTCCGCTGCTTCTAAGGACATCCCCAGCGTAACTGCTTTTGAATATGACAAGTCCGGCTCGGCAAATAATCTCTGTCGGATGACATCACTAGCTATTCCACACACGAACTGATCACGTAGATTATCATTTAACGTTTCTTTAAACTCACATTGGCGAGAGAGACGCTTTAATTCCGCTACAAATTGGGTTAAAGTTTCCCCCGTTTGTTGTCTTCGTAATCTAAACTTATATCTTTCAGCCATTACTGAAGGTTTAGGTTGCAAATGATCAGCAACCAAACTTGTCAACTCATCAAATTTTAAATCAGCCGGAGTTCTGGGACTCACCAAGTTAACAAATAATTCATATGTTTGATCTCCGACAACTGCTATTAAAGTAGCCAACTGTAATTCTTCCTTTATGTTATTTGCTTTGAAATACATTTTGACCCGATCAATATATGACCTCCAATTACCTTGAGAAAGGTCAAATTCTTTAATTACGCCAATCGACATTTTCTGTTCGGTCATTTCACTGGCACCACTCACTTAGTTTTAATAGTTGACACGCTTGAACAATATTTATACGGATTTTTAATCCTCGTCGCCAATTGGTATGTATTTGGGAAATAAGAAACCGACTGATACGTTCACAATTTAATCTCCATACATTGACTGATATATTCTATAGCCGGGGTAGTTGGCTCACAACAATGAACCAACTACCTACATTTATCTTATAAGCTTCATGTGTATATACAATGTTTGCGTGTCCAATCTGTTACAACATCAAGTATTATTTATATTTGTACTACTCTAATATATAACAGTATGGCGTCAGGACCAGACCCTTCGACGAGTCAAAATGTTTAATAAAAATATCTATTTTTTTTTCGATATACCAAACTCCGATATTGATATATTTAAATATATCGATATATCGGAAATCCGATATTTTAAAAATATCAACATCCCTATTATATGTCAAATTTAGTTTCAAATACACTCGAGAGGGGCGCTTCAAATAAGTCAAGAAAATAAGTCATTTTGTATTAGATATCCTGTCCATATAATAGACGTCAGTGCATCGACCTTATAACCCATAGACGCCTAATAAAGGGCGAACGCTTTCAGACATCACATTAGGAAAATAGATCTTATATAAAACCACGCCCACTAATGTCTGTTCAGTAACGTCCAGATCCGTGATCCGTGAACATCTCTGCGCTCGCTTAGTAAAATTATTAAACTTACTTTGCTGCAAGGGCTCCTTGTAGCTTAAAACGGTGTGGCAAAGTCATCAATACCTCAAATTTTTAAACCAATGCCATAATATTTCACAGTTAAGATGTTTTTTTTTTAATTATTTATAATCATAAATTATTACCCACATTCGTTTTAGTATTACAAGAGTTCAACTTTAATTGGTTTGTTGGTCGACCCCACTTATTGTGCATCCCTTTCTTTCATAACAAAATTAGGCAAGAATTATAGTTGCATTCTTTTCTTCCTTAAAATGGCACGTGGAAGTAGTGATGTGCCGTACCGGACAGTCATCGGAATATCGATATCGGTTTATTATACGAATATTCTTCATTAATTTGGTAAAAGTTGATTAAAAATAACACATTAACATTTAATAGCATATTAGTATTTAACAAAATGTCAAATAAATGTTAAGCTCATAAACTTAGTTTATGAAGAAATTATAAGGACGACACTTGACCATTAAAAGTTGCTGGAATAGATTTTTTTTAAATGATTTTAGGTTACCAGCTAAGGGTTAGTGATGGAAGATAAGGTAGGGGAGGATATGTTGTATATTATGAAATAAGCTAAGGTGTTTTAAAAAAGTGTATTGTTTATTTAGATTATATTTGACATTATGAAAAATATTCATAATGTCTCTTAAGAAATAATTTATTTTACGCAAAAGAATCAACAGTACATAAACTTCGAAGCCAAAACATCAAAAACTTATTTTATAAATAAAGTAAGTGTACTTTATTTATAAACTAAGTTTTTAACAAATATAGTATTTTATGAATAAATAAAAAAGAAATGTTGGTTAGTTATTCATTAGAATCTATCGATAATTATTTTCATAGAAACTATATACCCCATCCCTATCTTTAGTTTAGAATTTGTCTTGACCTTGTACAGACCAATAAGCGTTTAGTGTACCGCGCCCGCACACCTCAGGTGGTTGACAGAACAGTTTGCATTGCGAATGATTATGCATTAGGTGTCTATGGGTTATGTGGTCGATGCGTCAGTGGTATCAAGCCATTTTCTGAGTTTTGATTTAGGTTGTCGAATGTAATCGACTGGCATAGAGTAAATAGAAACGAATGAATGTTAATAATTTTTATTAAGAATGACTGAATGAATATTATTCGTTTATCAAACATACATTTTTTTTTTGTTGCTATACCAAGGTGAGATTTCAGATGAACCATAGTTGAGTACTGTAGAGTGTAGGGCTCCCCGCTCGTTTTTTAATAAGTTACAAAGTTCCTCATACATGCATAACATGTGAGGTACTTACAAAAAGTACCTGACGGTAAGAGGGTGTAGTCACCGTTACCGCCCATAGACTACCAATAACTTACTGCGTTGGTGATATGTATCTCCGATGTTGAGTAAACCATAGCGCGATCTAATTTTGTACTAGCGCCATCTATTGACGCATCTGGGACTTAGCGTTACCGATTTGATACAAGGGGCATTTTACGTGAAGCGGACAACGAAAAAAAGTGAGGTTCTGAAATTCGTTCATATGAGATATAGTCTCTTCTAGGTCATATGAACGTGTACACATATTTTTTTTTATTTGAGGTTTAGTTGTTAAGATAGGGACAAACGTACCACGGTTTTGTTCGAACTACTGGAGGCATGGTTATAAAACATACTAGTGTTGATTGCCATAGTAAAAAATAAATTAATTAAAATATTTTTGTATTAAGGCAATTTTTTTTTCGTTTAGTTGTAAATCATTATTAAAAATTTATAGGTATCAAGTGTAAAACTAGTTAAGAATATTTATGCATAAACAGTTTTTTTTGTTGTATGGTATTTTATTTTCTTCTTCTTTTTATAATTTAGAAATATTATGTCGCAGCAGTGTTACTATGTAGTATGTAATTTTTTGAACAAACCAACTTGAGCAAGCGTCCAGTGTGACATGTACGTACCCTAATTGATTTATTTCCTCAACTACTTCAGATCCCATTCTGCATTTTTATGGCACAATTTATAATTATTAAGCTTTTTTGCAGTAAAAATAAATAAAATGAAAACGGTGGACGTTATTAAAAAAAAAAATTTAAATATTTACTTCCGGTTTTTAACTATTATTAGTAGGAATTAGGATAGTAGGATGGTAGAAAATCACTTCAGCAATTCAAGTCTTCTGGGCAGCGGTCGTCCGAAAGATTTCTCTCCTGGAATCGTTCCAGAAATGTATTCCAAACTTTCAACTCGAGGGAAGAAGGGTTTTGCATTTCAGGAAAAAACCAGAGAATTGCCAATTGCGTCAATAGATGGCGCTGGTACAAAATTAGATCGCGCTATGGTTTACTCGACATCGTAGGTCCATATGTCGGACGTGGTTGTCTATACGATGTTTATGGGCGGTAAAGGTGATTACACCTTCTTACCATCAGGAATTTTTTCTAAGTACCTTGCATGTCGTGCATGTATGAGGAACTTTGTATATATAAAAAAAAATTGGAGTTTTATATAAGACTGACTAGCTTTAGCTCGCGGCTCCGCCCTCGTGTGGAGGTTGCTTTCGGGAGCAGAAAGAAGTATATAATCTAAGGAGTTGTCTTCTGCACTGAGGCACCTATAGCGATCGTCTTGACTCTTAGGTGTTGTGCTTGAAGCTTGAGATTACATTTAAAGAATACCTCATAAGTTGAAAAAAGTTGAAGTTGAACTTAATGAAGTATAAAAATAGCTTTATTATTTACTAAATTGTAGTTCCTCATACAAGCAAAGCATGCGAGGTACTTAGAAAAAATTCCTGATGGTAAGAAGGTGTAATCACCTTTACCGCCCATAAACATCGAATACACAACCACGTCGGACATATGGACCTACGATGTCGAGTAAACCATAGCGCGATCTAATTTTGTACCAGCGCCATCTATTGACGTAAATGTGACTTAGCGTTACCGATTTAATACCGAAAATTGTGTTTTCCAATATTGTTTTGTAATTCGTATTTTTTACAATCACGCAACGTACAGTACTAACCACCGCTCACACCATTAAAAACTCGACAAACGGTTAAGCGGGTCACCTCGTGAAAATTTATCGTTTCACCACCTACGCACTCGTGGCATTAAAATCACGACAAACGGTTAAGCGGGTCACCTCATGAATATTTATCATTTCACCATCTACAACACGAGCACATTATCGGTGCACTGTTTTCATCGAAATAACTCGACAAACGGTTAAGCGGGTCACCTCATGAAATTTTCACATTTCACCATCTACAACACGAGCACATTATCGGTGTACTGTTTTCATCGAAATAACTCGACAAACGGTTAAGCGGGTCACCTCATGAAATTTTCACATTTCACCATCTACAACCCCAGCCCGTTATCCGTATACTGCTTTCGTCGCAGTCGAATGAATACTCACGCGTACGACTCCTCCGCCGCGTGCCGCTTGCTCAGCCGCAGATGGTTCGCGTAGCAGTCGCGGCTGGCGAACGTCTTGCCGCACTCCTTGCACTCGTGCTGGGCGCCGGCTTCCCTCTCGCGGTGGTTGCGCGCGTGGCGGGCCAGGTTCCTCTTCCATTGGAATAGTTTGCCGCATGTCGGACATGGGTATGTGAGGCCGTCGTGGATCACACTGTGGAGATATAATGATAATAATAATTACTAGCAGTATTAAACATTGTCCCACTGCTGGGCACGGGTATCCTCTACTAATGAGGGGTTAGGTCTTGTCCACCACTCTGTAATGCCCGGTAGAGTAAAAAAAGTCGCCTACATTCAGAATAATATTTTTTTAATTAACACTAGTAACTGTTAACAATTTTGCTGTTCAAATCTAATCTAATTTATATTATTATTTAGTATAGTGCAAATATTGTAAAAATGATTCTAAATTAAATTATTAATTTAGAAGTGGTAGAGCCACGCTGTAGACATATTTGTCTACAGCATGAATGGGCCGGCTCGACCGGGGTAGTACCACTGTCTCACAGAAAACCAACGTAAAGTGACAGTTCACTGTCGCGTTTCGTATGGTAAGTGAGATATCCGGAGGCCCAGATTCCCCCTTCCCTTCCCTAATCCCTATTCCTGTCCTTTAAGGCCGACAGCGCATACATGATACTTTCGGTATTGTGGATGTTCATGGGCGGTGGAGATCACTTAACATCAGGTGACCCACTGGCTCGTTTGTCGGACTATGACATAAAAAAAATAATTGAAAAGAGCCACGTTCTAGCGTTTTACCGGTTCTCTATCAAAACTGCATCACTGGAGGTAGAGTAACGATTGACTTATCTTAATAATGTATATTTCATGGGTTATAAGTAAAAGTTTTTTAATTCATAAAAAGTACACCGACTTCAATAAAAATTATGCGTCCCTATAAAATTAGAGGGCTGCCCTCGATTTTTCTGAGATCCCATCATCAGATCCTGACTTGGTGCCAATGGAACCACCAGGGATGTATACCTTTTTAAACAAAAAAAGAATTTCTCGAATCGGTCCAGGCGTCTTCGAGTAATCGTGGAACATACATAAAAAAAAGGATTCCGAACCATCTCCTTTTATTGAAGTCGGTTAAAAAAAAAAAAAACATTTTTTTTAAGTTACAAACACGCTGTATTTACTTACACATGGGCCCTGTAACTCTTCTTAGAATGGAACACTTTGTTACACCCTTTACATGGTATGTGTAATTTCTCTTTAGGCTTATCGTCTTTATTTTGAGGCAGGATTCTGAAAAAAAACAGTTTTTTTTTATTTTCTTCACAAATTTTGTCTTTTAAAAATACTTGAATAGAGTAAATTACTTTGTTTCAATATTTTTTTAAATAGATCATGCGGCCAGGCATCTTAAAGTGGACATCATGTTACAGTACAGACAAAAGTCAAGTCGACACAAGGCGTGACGTCACTTTGCATAACGCCATTGCAAAATATTTAAAAACACATAGAATCAAAATTTGTCATTCAATTTAGAATCTTATTACACACAACATAAACTACATTTTTGTTATAATAAATTACATATACAGCATGTAGCATAATAAACACTGGAAGCATTTTGTTAAGCTTCAATACTCACTTTAAATGATATTTGAGGGTCATTTTGTTGGCAAATACTTTCCCACAACAATCACACTGCGGTTTCTCCTGATGGCACACACCTCTGTGGTAAGTCAGCTTGGACTTCGTACTGAAATAATATTTATTATTTTAAATAATAATACTACGGCAGCGATAGCCTAGTTGGTTGCGGTACGGACTGTCAAGACGAAAGTCGTATGTTCGAAACCCAAGTGGCATACACCTCTGACTTTTCTAAAGTTATGTGTGTATTAAATGTTAATTATAGCTTGCTTAAACGGTGAAGGAAAACATCGTGAGGAAACCTGCATACCTGAGAGTTCTAATAAGAATTTCGAAGGTATGTGGAGTCTACCAACACGCATTAGGCCAGCGTGGTGGACTAAGGCCTAACTACTCTCATTAGTAGAGGAGGCCCGTACCCAGCAGTGGGACAATATTTAATACAGGGCTATTATTATTATTACTACGGCAGGCAGCGGGTTTGCTGTGCCCTGGCATTGCAGAAGTCTATAAAAAAGGGTTCTGAAAAAAATATATATACCTATAATTATAAAACATGTGCCTATTTTTCATCAATAGCAAACATAAGCTTGAAAATGGTCTTTGATTCATTTTTGTTGAAGAATTATGGAAGCAATGGCGTTCCGACAAAAAACACCTTTGAGAAATAATTAGAGATTATAATAACGTGGCACGACTGCTGAGCTCAGGTCTCGGGTTCGATTCCCGGGTCGGGTAAGTGATATTGGGTTTTTCTATCTAGAAATGCTCAGTATTAGTCCGGAGTCTGGAACTGTGCCCGGTATCGCGATAGGCTCGCCATCACATTATGGGACCGATATTCGGCGAAAAGTGGGTGTACTGGTTACACGTCTGCCTTCCCCTTCGGGGATTACAGGCGTGAGTGTACGTATATGTGTGTATTATTATTATTATAATAAGTTTCTGATCACCGACTTTATAAATGGTGCTTTCATTAGTACCCCTCCTTTTGCAACACCCTGTATATAGTACCAATTTACCAGAAAAAAAAATCGTCTCACCTGAATTCACTGCCGCAAGTGACGCACTTGTATTCGTCAGATTCCTTTCGGTGGGTGCTGACGTGTTTCAGCATAAGACGCTTTAATGATGTCTTCGCCCCACACTAAAAACACATAAATTACAATGAAAATTATAAATCCAAATAAGTTAGAAATCATTCAGATCTGGTAAAAGCTGGTGGTAGGATATTCATATCCTAATGGATAGCTCGCACGGTACACAGGGTGTAAAACCCGCCATAGTGCCAGTGTACATCCGGCTACAGTCGGGGGTCTAGAGTTAAGGTACGATGTTCTGGGTACTCTGACACTAGACCCTCGACCGCTTCTTCACCTTCTTGCCCATGGCGTAGTGTGTAGAAGCAGGCCGGCATGATTGTGTTAGCGGTGGATAGGTCTCTCGCTACTTGATACTCTAACTTGACGGCACTGCTCTTACCATCAGGTGGTCACTTTGCCGTGCCAGGATAAAAAAAACAAATCTGTGGTATTTGTCAAATGACAGAAAGGGATGCACGATATGCATTATGACGTCACTACCCAGAATTTCCATTACGGTGCACTCGTGCGAGGGAGATAGTGTGATGTTCCCATTACGCACGTGCACCTGTACGGACTCACTAATTATTTCGTCCTATAAAGTGTTGAAATTTCGAGTAACAAAAGATTTGGGGCTTGAAGGGCCCCTTCAAACACAACAACAACATTTTTTTTTCAAATTATGGAGGTTTTAGATTCTTAGAGGTTAACACAGGAAAATAGCCTATTATAGGTGTAACAAATGAAATAAATGTACTAACCTGTTTGCATCTATATGCTGTGAGATGAAGCGATCTATGCACCGACAAATTGTCTTTGGTCAAAAAGTACGCCTTACAAATGTTGCATTGGTGGCAGGATTCGCCTTTCTGAAGAAAACACACCATTTCTATACTTCAGGGTATATAATACATACGTATAAACTATTTTCTGTAGGCCTACTCTTAAAATCAATTCCAATCTCGAACTCGATACAGTTTCAATTCCAATCTAGGAGATATTGGAACTCTAACTCACTCAACTAAATGAAATAGAATATTTACGAACTAGCGATCGTAAATACTCTATTTCGTTTAGTTACTAAAAATTCCGCCATATTCAGTTAAATCGTGCGCCGGTGTTGCGTTCAAGAGTGCCAATTGTACAGTTTTCGAACCCAATCCCAATTTTAAATTGGAATCGAGTATCAAGAGTAACCCTCCTGGTGGCAGGACATTCATATCCGCTCGGATAGCGACCACCACCAGGGTATAAAACCCGCCATAGTGGCACACACAAGTGTCCGTTTCGGGGTCAGCCAGTGTACATCCTGTTTTTGTCAGGAGTCTAGAGTTGGGGTGGGATGTTATGAGTACTCTGACACTAGACCCTCGACCGCTTTTTCACCTTCTTGCCCATTGCGTTGAAGAAGCAGGCAGGCATGATTGTGATGAGTAGCGATATATTGTTCGCTACATGATACTCTAACTGGACGGCACTGCGTTTATCAGGTGCAGTGTGGTAACTTTACCAGGATAAAAAAAAACTTGCCATCCGATGTTTTCCATTCAAATGATCCGCCATAAGCTTCTCAGTGTTAAATCCGAGTATACAGTCGTTGCATTTATACCGCAGTGTGGCGAAGTCCGTGCTAGCCACATCTGCAGCTCTGACCGACCACATCTCCTGCTCATCCATGCTGTACAGTTCCACCAGGTCTGCCGGCAGGTTCTTGAGCTTCCTACTGGCTTTCGTTTGTGTGTCTTCTGGTTTGTGCTGAAATATGCAAATGTCTGTGTGATAGGTATTTGTGTCCGGGGTCTGGGTGTTGTGAGACCGCAGTAGTCCCTGATACCCACAACACAAGACTCGTATCTTAGTGTGGGGTCGGGGCTATGTGTGTGACTGTTGGGTGTTATCTATTTATTTATATTATAATTGCGCATGCGTTACGTTTTCTATTTAGAAATACTCAGTGTCAGCCTGGAGTCTGGAATTTGTGCCCGGTATGGTGATAGGCTCGCCCGTTATCACATTATGGGACCGAAATTCGGCGAAAGTTACACTTCTGCCTACCCCTTCCGGGATTACAGGCGTGAGTGTATGTGTGTAGTCATCATCAATGATAATATTGCTCACCCGGCCACCTTCTTGTAATCTTAAATAAAAATATTACCTTTCCTTTATGCTTCCGTTCCTTCTTACTCTTCTTATCGCGTTTCTCCTTTTTCTTTTTCAACTTGGACAGCTGTATATCGTCCTCGGAGGAAGCGTCCGCCTCCTGTGATGGTAAATCTTCTGAGAAGTGGTCGTCTTGTGTGAATTCTTCTTCTTTCACTGGCTCGTCTTCTGGAATGTGTAACAGTATATGTTGACAGCCGCCGCGCAGTGGGCGAGTAGCCGGCTGTGGAACGAGGCCGTGGGTTCGATTCCCTCACCGAGACAAATATTTGTGTGGCAGACACATATTTGTGTCGTGTTGTGGACTATAGGTGTGACTGTCGAATGTATTTATTTATATTTATTATACCTCATTTTTGGAGCAACCTGTATATTAATTGTATCTATGATCCCACTAAATTGTACTCGAATTGCTATTAAATATTTAATGTAAATTTTCATCAATCTATCCATAACTTTAGCTGACCCCTAACGCTCAACACACATTGTATTGGTTCTACATCATATGGCCTGTATTGGCTACACACAGCTTGATATAAGGGCTTTAGGATCAACAAGATTATTAGTCAACAAGATTATGCACAACCCTAATTCCAGTTTTTTTATCCTGGTAAAGTGAGCACACTGCACCTGATGGTAAGCGCCGTCCGATTAGAGTATTAAGGAGCAAGAGACATTCTATCACTACTCAACACAATCATGCCGGCCTGTTTCTTCACACTACGGCATGAGCAAGAAGATGAAGAAGCTGTCGAGGGTCTAGTGTCAGAGTACTCAGAACATCGTACCCAAATCTAGACCACTGACAAAAAAAAGGTAACAAGTAACAAAAAAAGACTTACCAAAAGGCTCATACTTCTGGTCTTCTTCGACCTTGACCTCGGTCTCCGGGACAATCTCTATCTTATCAACTTCATCCTTCAAAGAACTATATGTCTGTACTAGGGATGTACCAAGCCTTGTGGACGAATATTCAGTAAAATCTTCTGGAGAGTTCAAGAATGTATGCTGGAATAAAAACTTTAAGTTTATTTTTACTTTGAATAAATACAGTCACACATATAGTTCTGACCCCACACTAGGTAAAAGCTGTATTGTGGGTATCAGGAACTATGAGGGACTACGGTCCCACAACTATTATTTGGAATTAGTTAGTTATTAATTAGTCGCTGTACACATGGGAAGACCAAAATAGTGGCTTGTTTCCCAGTTCCAGGGTTAGCCATCATATATCCAGCTAGTTATGCCTGGCAACATTCAATTCCACATTATATTTGACTTTCATTCCATTTATTACTTACCATATCCTGATAAAGAGCTCAAATTATTACCTCAAAGTGTTAAGTAATAAAGAATACAACAAGAATTAACAGACAAAAACTTTTAATATAAATTAAAAAAATATTTCCACGACAGTTAACAAAAAAAAAATGTGCTTAATCAATGAGTAAGTAATATACGCTGATTATGTTACTTCAATTTTACTGTATACTTTTCAGTTTTTCATAGACTAGCTTGGAGTGTCTCAGTATCCAGACAAACCTAAATAAGGTTTTTATGATACTATGCTGATGTATATCTTATGTTTTAAATAAATAAAAAAAACAAAAGTATTATTTACCTCTTTAGAATAACTAATAAGAATCTCATATGAGTGCAATATTCTCTCCTGGAACCTTTTGATGGTTTGGACAGCTGCCAAGCATTCCCAGCACACCTGTATAGTGAGGCCATCTGGCACCTGGAATTTTGAAACATATTATGAAGTAATAGCAGCGATAGCCTAGTTGGTTGCAGTACGGACAGTCAAGTTCAAGTTAAGTCAGAAAGTTTCGAAACCCAAATGGCATACACCTGTAACTTTTATAATAGTGTATTAAATGTTAATTATCGCTTGCTTTAACGGTGAAGGAAAACATTGTGAGGAAACCTGGATACCTGAGAATTCTCATAAGAATTTCGAATGTGTGTGAAGTCTACCAACCCGCATTAGGCCAGTGTGGTGGACTAACCCTTCTCATTAGTAGAGGAGGTCCGTGCCCAACAGTGGGACAATGTTTAATACAGAGCTAGTATTATTACTGTAAAGTAACATGTGAAGAAGCTAAACAGCAGGCCGGCATGATTGTGTTGAGTAGTGAGGGATAGACTGTCTCTCGCTACTTGATACTCTATCTGGACGGCACTGCGCTTACCATCAGGCGCAGTGTGGTCACTTTGCCGCGCCAGAATAAAAAAAAAATAAAGAAACAATTGATATCAGAAAAATTAAAGAGAACGACTCGGGCATTAACTGGAACCTGTTAAGCAGAAAAGATCCAACTGGCGTTTTCATACTTTTGAGTAAATGCAGTTTAAAGTTTAACAGCAAGTTTAAAAATAGTACTACACAGTAACTAATTGAAAATTAGTTAGGTAATAAAACATGATAAGTTTTTTTAGGTAAATATCATCAAACTGCCTGGGTCTGTGCACATATGAAACATGCTTAGGAGATTATGGCCATGTATTTAACTTGATATCATAAAAAAATTTGGTTTTTTTTCGGCTTAACAGGGTCCAATTACACCTTAACATTTTATTTTATAGCATAGTCCGACAAACGAGCCAGTGGGTCACCTGATGTTAAGTGATCTTCACCGCCCATGAACATCCACAATACCGAAAGTATCATGTATGCGCTGTTGGCCTTAAAGGACAGGAATGGGGATTGGGGAAGGGAAGGGGGAATCTCCGGATACCTCCGGATATCTCACTTACCATACGAAATGCGTCAGTAAACTGTCACTTTACGTTGGTTTTCTGTGAGACAGCGGTACTACCCGGTCAAGCTGGCCCAATCATGCTGTAGACAAACATGTCTTCAGCGTGGCACTACCACTTTTAAAACATACATTTGAAGGTATGTATAAGTGTTAATAAATAAATAGATATTAGCCCTGTATGCTGTATAAAGCAGGACAGGTTAGTTGGGAGTGGTATGGGCTATGGACTGCCAAGACAAAAGTTGTAGGTCTGAAACTTAAAATGGCATACAGCTCGGGTATTTCTAAAGTTGTGTGTATTTACTGCCTCGGTGTTGCAGTTGTAATTGCACATGCGTTACGATTACTTTGCTGAAATCTGGGGTTCGATCCCCGGGTTGAGTATAGTTTGGGTTTTTTATTTAGAAATACTCAGTATCAGCCGGAGTCTGGATTTGAGCCTGGTATTGAGATAGGCTCACCCCTATCACATTATGGGACCGCAATATTTTCGGCGAAATGTAGGTCTACACCCCTGCCTACCCCTTGGGGATTATTGTTAATTACGGCTTAATTTAACGATGAAGGAGAATATCATAGGGAATACCTGAGAATTCTCTTTAAGAATTTCAAAGGTATGTGAAGTCTACCAACCAGCATTAAGGTGGTGGACTTAGGCCTATCCACTCTCATTAGTAGAGGAAGCCCATGCCCAGCAGTGGGACAAGTTTAATACAGTGCTGGTATAATTTTGTTATTTTTCTTATTCTGAGGTGGTTATATAGGGTTTGATATAAAATTAGCATTGTCGAAAAAAAATTATCTACTTATTAATATAAAAAAATCTGCGCATCGTATGTCGAGTTATAGGTAATATTCTTCATCAATATAAACCGAAAACGTATATAAAAAACATTTACTATTTCATAGTTTTTTTTTCTAAATAAGCAATGGCCGATCAATGGTTCTTGTTCTTCAGAAAATATAATAATAAACCAAAAACTTGACATAAACTACATATTTTAAGAGCAAATATACAGAATTAAGGACATTTACTACATGTTTGGGTGTTGTTTAGGAACCAAAAACCTACTTACATCAATATTAGCAATTAATTTAAAACAATCCTTCGCGTCGTTGCAGTAGTACATTTTGCGATTATAATTCAAACACCCGACACATATTCCGTTCACGTTATATCCTTCTATGTTTATGTTGATTTCCCTCATTTTGAGCGCTATTTACCACCACAAAAATGAAAAATATTTTTACAAACAAAGGAAACTTTATTCCTTTCCTTCGGCCATTTTGTCTAAAAATATCGCGTTCCATATACAAATGTCAAATGCAATGTAATGTGTGAACGAGAGCGCTTTATATCAAACTATCATGATAGAAAAAGCCAAATAATGTAATGTTTTATAATTTTAAATGCGTTCCAATATTTACGAGTTTACTTATAATATTTTTACAATATTTATCGTTTTTACAATGAATCTCAATTCTCAATGCATTTTTTAAATACTTGTAATTCAATTATTACGAGGAACAAAATAAAAAGACTTTCCAATTAATTATATTAGATTTGAAAGGTTAACGTCAGACGGGACTGCGTAGTGAAGACCCTTTGCCTTCTCTTAAAAGAGAAAAAAAAACATTTTTACAATATTTTCTCCTTATTTTTCGTTTACATTTTTTTTTTCATAGTCCGACAAACGAGCCAGTGGGTCACCCGATGTTAAGTGATCTCCACCTCCCATGAACATCCACAATACCGAAAGTATCATGTATGCACTGTCGGCCTTAAAGGACAGGAATAGGGATTAGGGAAGGGGGAATCTGGGCTTCCGGATATCTCACTTACCATACGAAAAGCGACAGTATACTGTCACTTTACCTTGGTTTTCTGTGAGACAGTGGTACTACCCCGGTCGAGCCGGCCCATTCATGCTGTAGACAAATATGTCTTCAGCGTGCCTCTACCACTATAAATATATATCCATACCAATACTATAAATGCGAAAGTAACTCTGTTTGTTTGTTACCTTTTCCCCTCTAAACGGCTGACCAGATTGTGATGTTTGGCAAGGAGATAGATTATATCCTGGAGAAGGCCATAGGCAATCTTTTTTCTCAAAAAACAACCTTGAAAGGGGTCAAATACGAGTTCAAAATTTGTATGGGAAATCCATCATTCTTCAAGTTAGGGATCTGAAAACTCATATTTAGGCTTTTGGTAGGCAATAAAGAAATACGTGTTTCAACGTTTTTGAAAAATCACCCCTAAAAGGGGCAACCCAGTGAACACATGACCTTGATATGATATAACAGATAAGTCATAGTTAGATAATGTCACGTTTATGTAATTTTCACGTATAAGTAACATCCTTTATTGGTATTATTTATGATATAATTCTGACATCATAACTATATAATATTAATATCCTTTTCTACGTACATTTGACGTAGCAATGATGTTAATTTTCTCACGCAAAACTAATGTTTTAAGACATAATTATTCTAAACTTAATATGTTTTTAGGTAACGTCAGTCAAACATTATTTCGGAATTACGACCTAAGTTACTAACTGCCCGATAATAATTATACATAAATGTTTCAATTATTATTCCACATTTATTCGTGCATTATTAAACTTTATCTCTGATCATCTGCTGAATCCTCCGCTTAGACAAATTATTTAGCATAAGGTTGGGCATGCTGATATTTTTAATTAACCCCGAAAAAAAATTAAAACCTTAATATATTTTGTTTACAGTTTGTTGCAGAACTTTTTTAAAAGAAGCTACTAAGCCGTTCGATAAACGTGATCTTTATTTATAAATATAACTAATAAATTGTCGGCTCGAAAATAACTTATTAAAATTACAAGAATTAAATCTTAAAGTGAAATCATATTTTCATTAATAATCAAAATATTATCATGTAATGACTTGGATTTATTAATAAAAGTAATAATATGCACGGGACAATATTGACATAAGACGTTATAAATGAATTTAATAGTTTAATACTTACTTTAATAAAATAATGTTAATTTTACAACAATTTTAAATAAAACGAAGACTGGGCTTAGGCTTTACTGCAAATAATTCCATGTTAAATATACTACGATTGATGAGGCTGTATGGATTTAACCCTTTGCCTTCAAATTTGGCGCGCACGCCGCTCAATGATGGCGCCTTTTTCACTGAACATAGACGAGCGAGTGTCTTGCTTATAATTGCAAATGATTTTTTACATCGCATAATAAGTTTTTAACATAACGACAAATTTTATTTTATTATTAGCTATTTGTAATATAACCTGGGAATAAGTATATCCTTATATTTTTAATTTAAAATTGTGACTGTTCATAATAATATATTTAGACGTGTCTGTTTTAGATAATGAGAAAGGACAATGGCGAAATCGTAGTTACAAAAAAAAATTGCGTTTAGGAATTTCATACTTTGTAATCTAAATATTATTATTTTGCATGATTTTTCAGCATACTAACAATAGCTGTATAAGTATAGATAAGTTGTATAATTTATTAAAAATCTCAATTGATTTTTTTGTAACATGTTATGGTCGTAAGATTTTTTTAATGAATGGCTTAAGGTCTTTTGGGCCAAAGAAAAATCTTTTTCTTAAGAATTCTATAAGCCGTTGAAAAAAACTATAAAATCAATGCAAGTGTGTGTGTCCCTACAATTACAAATAAATCAGCTTTACTTTTTACCAACTTAGTGAATGACTATCGTATGTTATTTGGCTGTATAGTTACGACCATAGCTTATCTTATTTAGGAAAAAAAAACACTACTTCCGTCATTTCATACTGACATATTGTGACAATTTAAATACACGAATACTTGAAAGATTTCTCTTTCATCTCATTCAAATTTAACTGATTGTGCTCCATCTTCTTCTTCCTGCAATTCATACGTCAAAACATCACTTATCCCTAAAAGTCCTAGACCTTCTTTAGGTAAGACTTACAACAAAACTTTACACAATTCTATCATTTCAGAAATCCCTTCAACTTTACCAAACGGTTGTGCTCTGAAATCGCCGACTGTTCTTTCCTCAGTTCAAACCCAAAATCCTGACAACCTTATCCAGTTTCTATTGCAAATCATCCTTGATATATGTTCCCAAAATAACCTGAACTTACCGTCCAACGCTGCCAATGTACTTTCCTCTCTCTCTTCCTCACTAAACAAGTATGGACCTTGTAACTATTCTTCAATGGAATAGCCAGAGTCTACGTCCTAAAAAAAATGAATTATTTAACCTTGTCAATAGATTTCACCCTTCAGTTTTGGCTGTCGCGGAGACTTGGCTGGTGCCTGGATCTCGGTTTAGAGTCCCTGGTTACTCTTGTCTTCGAGATGACAGAGCAGATGGCTACGCTGGTAGCTCATTACTTGTAAGAAACACATTACCATTTTCTCAAATTCCCATTGCTACTCATAATCACGATATTATTAATGTGGTGGCAGTAAGAGTTTTTGATATATCTTTCATATCCATTTATATTCCTCACCCCAATATGTCCCTAATCCCAGTCATTTTTAATATTATTTCTTCTGTTCAATCGCCTATAATATTAATGGGTGATTTTAATGCCCATCATACGTCTTGGGGAGGAAGCCATAATGATAGTTTTGCCTGTTCTTTAATAGACCTATTTGATGAAGTGAATCTCTGCGTTTTAAACGACGGCTCTCCTACCCGTAGAGTACTACCTTCTCAAGACCCTAAAAGTGCTGTGGATCTTACAGTCTGCTCTCCGGTTATTTCTTCCCTTATGTCGTGGTCTATAGCCAGTTCAACATATGGAAGTGACCATTTTCCGATAATTGTAACATTCCCTAATAGAACATTCACTCCCTTTAACAGTTCCCCTACCATAAAATATAGACTTTCTAATGCGGACTGGGACTCCTATTCCTCTAGTCTTGATATTATGATTGATTCTCTTTCTTTGCCAAAAAGTGATAGTATATTATTAAACTATTCAGATTATGTAGACTGTATTATTTCAAGTGCAAATGTAAACATTCCTCAAAAGAAAAATTCTCGATTTAAAATTTCAACTCCTTGGTGGAATGCAAATTGTTCTGCTGCTATTATGGAAAGAATAGATGCAGAACGTCAATATAACTCATCTATGTCCATTGTTAATTTTCTTTCTTATCGACATGCAGCAGCAAAAGCAAAAAAAATATTACGTTCTAGTAAGAAACTTGGTTGGCTTAACTTTTGCCAGTCTTTGTCTCCGACTTTTCCTTCTACCTTAGTATGGCAACAAATCAGACGTTTCAGAGGATCGTATAATGCCGTAGATAGTACGCAAAATGATCCTTTTTCTTGGTTAGATTCCTTTGCTGATAAATTGGCCCCACAATATGTTCCAAATTTTGATTATTTCCCTGTTCTTTCGATTCCCTACTCTCCTCCTACAGTAATGGATTCGTCATTTTCTTTCGTCGAATTGGAAATGGCTCTAGATGGTCTATCAGACTCCTCTCCAGGTTTAGACGGTATATCCTATAGTTTTATTTCTAAATCCTCTGAAAAAAATAAAAATCATTTTTTAAAATTAATTAATTTAATTTTCAATACAAATAACATACCTGACTGTTGGAAAATACAAATTATAATTCCAATATTAAAACCAGGGATAAATCCAACTGATCCTAATAGTCGTAGACCTATAGCTTTATCATCAGTCTTGCTGAAAATAGTTGAGCATATGATAAAACACCGTTTAGAATGGTATGCAGAAAATAAAGGTTTGTTATCGGCGTCTCAATTTGGTTTTAGAAAGGATTCAAGTACACTTGATAGCCTTGGTATTTTTACTACCGATGTCCAAATAACATATAGAAAAAAGGAATACCTGATTGGATTGTTTCTTGACGTTGCCTCTGCTTATGATAATGTTTTACTTCCAGTACTCAGGAATAAATTAATTCAGTTGAAGATCCCATATAAGCTCGCTCATTTCATTTGCAACCTTTTAACGGAAAGAAAAATTCAAATAAAAAACCAAGGATCTTTCACGCATCCAAGATCTATTTGGAAAGGTTTGCCCCAAGGGTCTGTTCTTAGTCCTCTTTTATATAGCCTTTACACAAGGGATCTTGATCAGTCTGTGACTCAATACTGCTCTATTCTTCAGTATGCGGATGATCTGGCATTATATGTTTCTGACAACAACCCTCATGAAGCGTGTAATCGCTTAAACTTAGCTCTGAAAAACCTTTCCACCTGGCTAGCTAATCATGGTTTATCTTTATCTGCTTCAAAGAGCAAATGTGTAGTATTCACAAAAAGGAAAATTATTCCTTCTGTTGTTATTTCCGTAGATAATATAATGATTCCTCAGGTTAATTCTGTGAAATTCTTGGGTGTGTGGTTGGATTCTAGAATGTCAGGAGCCCCTCATTGTGAATATATATCCAGTAAATGTGACAAAAACATAAACATTCTTCGTTCTCTGTCTGGTGTGTGGTGGGGAGCTCATCCCTTCTCTCAGAAATTACTATATAATTCCATTATTCGCAGCCACTTGGACTATGGATCTTTCCTATTAGACCCTTGCAATAAAAGAGCAATTGAAAAATTATCAAAAATTCAATCGAAATGCCTTCGTATAATTATAGGTGCCATGAAATCCTCTCCTATTAATGCCATGCAAGTGGAATGTGGTGATGCCCCTCTTTATTTACGTAGACAACTTCTGTCAGATAATTTTTTTTTTAAAGTTGCCCAAAACTCCAATCATCCTTTACTCGAAAAACTTAGATGCCTAGCGAGCATTGTTGAAATAGTTGGATACAATTCTCTTTTTGATTTACCTTGCCTTCTTCGCAGTTTTATTAAATTTTCCCGATTGCCTGACCCTATTCTTCAATTTCCCTTTAAAATTACTTTTTCACTGCCATATGAAGCACTAATATTTCAGCCAAAAGTTATTTTAAATTTTGGTGTTGATAAAGACTCTGTAGTAGCAGCTGAGGTATTTAAATCCATATTATCATCAAAGTTTCCTGATTGGTTAACAATTTATACTGATGCTTCCAAATTGTCAAATGACAGTCTTGTCGGTGCTGCCACATGGATCCCTTCATATAACACAATTTTAAGTTTTAAATGCCCATCTGTTACATCGGTTTTCACTGGAGAATCCATTGCAGTTTTAGAAGCTATTGAATTTGCCATAGCCCACAGATTAAATAAGACACTAATCTTTTCAGACTCGAAAAGCTGTCTTCAATCTATATTATCTAATTCTTTTAAATCTAAATCTAGATCTCCAATTATTTTTAAAATCAAAGAATCTTTATATAATTGTCACCTTATGGGTATTGATATAATACTAGCATGGATTCCTGGTCACTCTGGTATACCCGGGAATGAAACAGCAGACTCATGTGCAAAACAGGCCATTAGTATAGGTTCGTTGGAACATTTTAAGATTTTACCACTTGACTTATGTTCTCTCATGCACTCTCAGATGTTGGTAGCATGGAACAAGGAATGGCAAATTACAAAGGAAATTAAGGGCAAGTTCTTTGGTGATATTCAACCAGAAATTCCTCCAAAACCTTGGTTTTTTATTTTTCAAAAATTAAATAAATCTGTTTCTTCCATAATATGTCGAATTCGATTAAATCATTCTTGTACTCCGGTTCACTTGTCCAAAATTAAAGTTCGTGATCATTCACTTTGCGAGTGTGGTTTAGATGATGGTTATCTTGACCACATCTTTTTTAGCTGTCCCATTGTGCAACAGTCTTTATATGACATCCTTCCTATAGATATTCCTCGTCCCACATGCATGAAAACTCTCCTGACACTTACATTTTCGCCATTTGTTTACTTTATAGGTAAATTTATAGATAAGAACAAAATTAAATTATAACTTTTCCGTATTATTTTTATTTTTTAAATATTATATATATATTATATAATTTTTTTTTTCCACATATATTTTTCTATTTATTTTTCTTATCCTGTGTTATACTATTGTTAACATCTCTATCCTTCAAATCATCTTGGTTTCAAATGATTAGCTCAACACAATTTTACTATCTTTACTAGTGTCCATAGTTTGTGTAATTTACCTCGATTCGAACATTTGTTTATTTTATTACGTGACATTGGCGAAATTGTGGAATCGTTCCTCCGCATAGTCCATTGAAACAAGAAGAAGAAGAAAGATTTCACTTAGAAAATAATCTAGCAAACATGACTGTGGCCACAAATGTGATCTGGAAATCGACTAATTTCCAAAGCATAGCAGACCGATATAATATGCTATATTGTCCGTGAGAACGTACCAAATTCGACAAACACGTTCCTATTATGGTGAACATGTACGTTTCCATAGTAGTTCTATAATTGAAGTGTGCAAAGAAACAATTAGTCCATCTTAATTTAATTTAAGAGGCAGTTCAGATACCTTGTCGATAAGAGGTAAAATAAAATCACACCATGTTTCAAATAAACAGTATTATGTTTAATTACTAATTGCAAATAATGTACCTGGTCCGACCAGGCTGGTCGAGCAGGCATTATAGAATACTGTTGTAGTTGCTTGGTTGTGCGTCGTACAGTGGGCTGCTGCGCTCATACCATGATAGTAATCTGGTATTTGGGACGGGCTAGACATCAAGACATCTAATTATGAAGATGAATAAACATTAAAAAAAACAGTGTTTTATTTTTATTTAGAACCCGTTTTATTTACTAATTTAATTTCTAAGTCCAGGATTTAGGGTCTGAAGATATTTTCTGCACAACTATTGACAAACTCTGTGTCTTCCATTCCAACTTAGCTTGTATTGAAATAAATTATATGTGGCTTATGTTACTTTTGGTATAAATCTAATGGTGAATTATTAAAAACGGTTCAGCAGTTTATAAGTTTAAAGGATTTATCAAAAAATAAACAAATTATTCCTATAATTAAGTATAATGTGTTCTACGGTGTGGCGGATCATCCTTCCCCACAATAGTTATAAGTCAAGTTCAGTAGGTATATGTTTAATTCACAACCCTGCCTCAGGTGACAATAGCAGTAGTATTATAATGCTCTTTGGAAAATAGGCAAATAACATTTTTATCAGCTTCATAGATAAAAATATTTTATTCAGAAATGTCAAATAGATCATAACCTCAAAATCTTTAAATTGAAATATCTTTAGTATTAGACTTTTTCATCAGAAATCCCTAATACATTTATTGTTTAGGAATTGCTGCTGAATTTTTTGATATTTTTTTCACTTCTAAACGCTACATATTTATGTCAACTAATTTCATGTATGGGAACCTGCCATTGTCCTTTATAGTATAATCATTTTCAGATCAAACTTATACTGCAATCGGTGATTCTAACGGAAAAGAGTATATGGACATAATATTTAAGAAAATATTTTCACCGTTTGCCAAATGGGAGAACGGGATGGGAGAATCTCAAAATATCCTGTTAAAGATTTGACTCTGATAAATATAAATCAAGGTACAGACACTATTCCATTTTTTATTAAATTTATTATTAAAATTAAAATGAAGCTAATAATTTTTCCATTCCAGAAACTATATTGACGAAATTTCCTTCTTGGGGTTCTGCCGAATTTGGAAAAAATCGCTGGTAACCAACTTGGCTTTCAACTTACGACTTGGTAACCGACGCGCAGTGGAACAACTTGATCAACAAAAAAAAGCCAAACTGTAGCAAACAACAGCGAAAGCGAGGAGTCAATAATTTTATTCAAATATATTATTTGGTTGGTTATTATCCAGAAATTGTAATAGATTTCTTATGTAATGTATAAATACTTGTGAAATAAAAAATAAGAAATCATTTGTTGTTTTAATTAGTTAAATATCAATAATTAAATAAAAATAAAAAGCGACATCAATGTAATTTCTAAATAAATGAAGCGTCATTATTCCGTCAGTAGTACATAAAACTGAGTATATGAGGATGTCAGCTTGACATCATCATTATGTCACGTGACTTACGTCACTATCTGACGTCACTAAGTGCGAAATAATGAGTCATTTATGAGTCAGTCCTTAGTCTTATGTTATGTAAAGCATGATATTGAACGACATCATACTGATGTCATATCTACATAAACGTGTTCACTGGGAAAGTGAGGTTAAACTTATGAGGTATTCTTTAGATGCAACTCAAGATTCAGGCACAACACCTGAGAGGCTGGACAATCGCTACAGGTGCCTCAGTGCAGAAGACAACTCCTTGGATTGCATCTGGTCCCGAAAATAACGTCCACGCGGGCGGAGCCGCGAGCAACAGCTAGTTAACTATATATTAATAATTATAATCTCAAGGCATTCTATAGTTATGAACTCTGAATCTATGACTATTAAAAAAAAAAATAAAGGCCCACAATAATTAAAACAAACATCCAACAAAACATCAACAATTTTATTATTCAGTTTTATTTTTATAATGCACTAAATGATCACATTCTCTCAGTGTTGCCGCGGCTTGTTCCGGGGTAAGGTCCCGCTGTGGTTGTGCCAGCATTTCGTACCCCACCATGAACTTCTTCACCGTAGCTGACCGTAGTAATGGGGGTAGGTATAGACCATGGAGTTGCCAATGGGGGGAATCCCCTGGTAGTGAGGATGGGCCGGTTGGAGCTCCTATAACAGGGTAGTTGACACGTTTTTTTATTAATTTAATCAACAAGTTACATTAGGTACGTAAAAGCTATTATAGAAAGAATTTTATGAATCTGAACAAAAAAAAATTAGACGCCATTTAAATCTGCGGAAGGAAGGTGTGATTGACAAATGACAGTAAGAGGCTGCATGATATGTCCCGTGACGTAATGGTTCTCAGAATGGCCATTACAGTGCTGTTGTATGAGGGAGATAGTGACATGTTCCCACTAGGCAACCATTTCGCTCATACCAATATTTAAAAAATATTGTAACCTAAAATCAGTTTTACGAACTTTCTTGGTTTCCTTTTACCTAAAACCCTTATTCGGATTATTATAAATTAAAAATATATCCAAATCGGTCCAACCCATTTTTTTTATTATAATTTTGCTGTCCACCTACCATGCCACCCCATGCTATACGGGAAACTGCACTGGAACAAGTTATCATATTTTGTATTCAACAGCTTCATAATCTCAGCTAAGCTTCTCTTCTGATCTGCGCTGAGATCTGTCATTCTCTGTGTAGGTTTTATAGGCAAAAGCATTGTTTCATACGGCCACGCGGCCCAGTATGGAACCAGTGCCACCCATTCTGAATTCTGAATTACTATACGGTCCTGGAATAAGTAAAAGTTCTTTAATTCATAAAAAGTACATTGATTTCAATAAAAAATAAATTATGCGTCCCTAAAATTTGAGGGTTGCCCTCGATGTTTCTGAGATCCCATCATCAGATCCTTACTTGTGCCAATGGGACCACCTGGGAAGTATACCCTTTTAAACAAAAAAAGAATTCCTCGAATCGGTCCAGGCTACTTCGAGTAATCGGGGAACATATATAAAAAAAAAGATTCCGACGAATTGAGAACCTTCTCCTTTTTGTGAAGTCGGTTAATAAAGGAATAATATACAGTCCTACTAATATTATAAATGCGAATGTTTGGATGGATGGATGTATATTACTCAATCACGCTACAACGGCTGGACGGATCTGGTTGAAATTTGGCACAGAGATAGATTATAGTCTGGAATAGCACATAGGCTACTTTTTATTCCGAAAAAATGTACAGTTCCCGTGGGATAGTCTAGTTTTTCACAGAGCAAGAGATCGACATGATTTTTTGCATAGTGGCAGTTTAAAGATCAAATATGATATAGGCCACTTTTTATCCCGGAAAAATTCACGCTGGATGGGATAGCAAAATATAGAAAGGTGTAATAGCTTAAGATGCCTCCATGGATTGTAAACCTATTCAAAAATAACCTCTACGCGGGCAACGTCTAGTATTTTATAATTTAAAAATATTAAACAGGGTAGTTTCCTCGTAGTAATCGCATGAAGCGAGTCCCGTCATTGTAACGCGCTTGAATTTATTATTAATATACACGCGCGTTATCGTAAGGTCCTTTTTTCTTATCGCGGGGAAGCGTTTTATTAGTGCCGTCCAAGCGTAATAATAAGAGTAATAAATAAAATACTTGGAAAAAAAATGGGGTATTCGCAGATGGGGCTATATGTTACATTTATTAATTACCTTATTATCTAATTCTTGTTCCAAATAATCCACTAACATAGCCTTCCCATGTTTTTCGTAGTACTCTCTTTGGCATCTGAAATTAAAATTAATTAAATAAATAACACCCAACAGTCACAGGCATAACCCCGACCTCACACTAAGATACGAGTCTTGTGTCATGGCCGGTGGGTATCAGGGACCTAGAGAGACGCACCCACTCACAACACACAGACCCCAGACACAAATATCTGTCTGTCACACAAACAATTATCTCACAGTAAAAATATATTTTATTAAAAATTACCCCCCATTGATCCTATAAGGCTCTGTATAATAAAATATTCTGTTATATTAGTGAATAAGGTATGTGTGTGACTGTTGGGTGTTTTTATTATTTTTATCCCATAAATGGCCAGATGAGTAAAAGTTTACCTTTCTTTGACCCTAGGCTCGTTGGGGAGGAAACTGGACGCCCAGATCTGGCAGTGGGGATGAGGGTTGGAGCATCCCATGACGGCGCCTTTGTTCTCGAAGATCTGTACCCAGGTGTACTTCCTACCCAGCTCCTTCATCTGGTTCACCCATCTGGAAGTGAAGTATTAGACGCTCTCGTGGCATACTGCCGTCCGTTTTAAAGGCTGTCTAGTGAATAAACTTAATTTAGATTTTTGAAAACGTTTTTTTTTGTTACTGCACTTGCAGCGCAGTGCGGTCCAATTAGAGTATCGAGTAGCGAGAGACAATCTATCCCCCGCTACTCAACACAATCATGCCGGCCTGCTTCTTCACACTACGCCATGGGCAAGGTGAAGAAGCGGTCGAGGGTCTAGTGTCAGAGTACTCAAAACTCGGAGCGCGCCACACTTGCGTGTGCTACTATGTACGTATGTGTATGGCGGGTTTTACACCCTGTGTATGGTGCCAGGCGCGAGCTATCCACTAGGATATCAATATCCTACCACCAGCAAACTATGACTGATGATTATATATTTTGTAATGTTACTCCATCTATTAGTATTACGACAGTCAACTGCCAAGACGTCAGGTTAGTGTTACCCAGTCGAGCTGGATAATATATTTTTTTAAGGCCTGAATAGACAGACGAGCAGACGGGCCACCTGATGGTAAGTAGTCACCGCCACCTATAGACTTCTGCAATGCCAGGGCACAGCAGAGCCGCTGCCTACCGTTGAACCTCGATAGACAGACGAGCAGACGGGCTACCTGATGGTAAGTAGTCACCGCCGCCCATAGACTTCTGCAATGCCAGGGCACAGCAGAGCCGCTGCCTACCGTTGAACCTCGATAGACAGACGAGCAGACGGGCCACCTGATGGTAAGTAGTCACCGCCACCTATAGACTTCTGCAATGCCAGGGCACAGCAGAGCCGCTGCCTACCGTTGAACCTCAATAGACAGACGAGCAGACGGGCTACCTGATGGTAATTAGTCACCGCCGCCCATAGACTTCTGCAATGCCAGGGCACAGCAGAGCCGCTGCCTACCGTTGAACCTCGATAGACAGACGAGCAGACGGGCCACCTGATGGTAAGTAGTCACCGCCGCCCATAGACTTCTGTAATACCAGGGCACAGCAGAGCCGCTGCCTACCGTTGAACCTCGATAGACAGACGAGCAGACGGGCCACCTGATGGTAAGTAGTCACCGCCACCTATAGACGTCTGCAATGCCAGGGCACAGCAGAGCCGCTGCCTACCGTTGAACCTCGATAGACAGACGAGCAGACGGGCCACCTGATGGTAAGTAGTCACCGCCACCTATAGACTTCTGCAATGCCTGGGCACAGCAGAGCCGCTGCCTACTGTTTAAGGGCTACAGTATACATATACTTTACGGCGGTTTTACCACTTACAAACATAACTTACTCCTCAACCACTGCTTGGATTTCTTCCACTGACATCAAAGGTACGGTCATGGAAGAATCCGGGTGAAAACACATAACTCTGTAAATGAAAAATAGATTAAGACATTACGCTCGCTAGTATTATGTGTAACTGATAACAGCGCCATATAGCCGGTAGATAAACTTAAACCTGAGGGGTTACTCTTGACACTCGATTCCAATTTAAAATTGGGATTGGGTTCGAAAACGGTACAATTGGCACTCTTGAACGAGACACCAGCGCACGATTCTACTGAATATGGCGGAATTTATAGTAACTAAATGAAATAGAGTATTTATGATCGCTAGTTCGTAAATATTCTATTTCATTTATATGAGTGAGTTACGTATTCCAATATCTTCTAAATTGAAACTGTATCGAGTTCGAGATTGGAATTGATTTCAAGAGTAGGCCTACTGACATGTAAAAAGTGTCCCTAGTGGCCTAATTTACTAAATAAATGATTTGATTTGATTTGATTTGCCATCTATTATCGAGTAACAGAACGATGTGTGAGGAATCTTCCAGAATGATCTAGAAATAGATAGGTATAGATGTTTCGCGATCTTTCTGGAACGTTCCACACACTTCGGCATAAAGGAGTCGCAGTCGGCAAATAAGTCTTTATTCGAAAAGGATAAACGTACATGCGAAGCGACATGCAAAAGGTAAAAGAAAAATAAAAGAGGTTTTGTTTAAACCACGATGGTGGCAATCAAGCTAACAGCCCGCCTGGTGGTAAGCGGTAGAGGTATTTTTGCGTTAACGAAATGAAACCGTTTCCTATAAACGATCAACTAGTTGAAGAACCAGTTGACATTTTTAACTGGTTTGCAGAAACGTCAATACGCTAATTTCCCGTTTTGTTCGCGTCTGTCGTTGATTCAACGACTTTGAACGAAACAGGTTGATAAATTCAACTAGTTTTGCGGTAAAAAGAAAACGGTTGACTCGTTAACAGTAGAAAACAGTTTAAAAAAACGGTTCGTTGATTTAAGCCCGCTCCTAGTAAGCGGTTACCGTAGCTTATGGAAGCAACATTCACCAGGAGCATCACATGCGCGTTGCCGACCCTTCAGAAACCTATTTACTTGTTTAAGAAACCCATACTGTAACATTTGGCCCTCATATTTCCAACCTGCATGTTCCTTTAGCTGGTCCAGACTGGAACAGAGGATGCTCAGAAGGTGGCGGTTCAGGAACCCTCTCCAGGAGAGCCGGGAAGTCATTCGGGAATACATAAGTCGATGTGTAATTTGGATTTTTCTGTAAATTTAATCTTTTTATTAACCGACGGTGAAGGTAAACATCGTGAGGAAACCTGCATACCTGAGAATTTCGAAGGTATGTGAAGTCTACCAACCCGCATTAGGCCAGCGTGGTGGACTAAGGCCTAACCCCTCTCATTAGTAGAGGAGTCCCGTGCCCAGCACCGTGGGACAGTGTTTAATACTGGGCTGGTATTATTTTATTAACCGACTTCAAAAAAAGGAGAGGGTTCTCAATTCGTCGGAATCTTTTTTTTTATGTATGTTCCCCGATTACTGGAAGACGCCTGGATCGATTAGAGAAATTTTTTTTTTGTTTTAAAGGGTATACTGCCCAGGTGGTCCCATTGGCACAAAGTCAGGATCTGATGATGGGATCCCAGAAAAATCGAGGGCAACCCTCAAATTTTATAGGGACGCATAATGTGTTGTTTATTGAAGTCGGTGTACTTTTTATGAATTAAAAAACTTTTACTTATTATACGTACAAACAATATAGATGAATATTTGATTTGTTTAAAATAATATAACTCCTGTATTAAACTGGTCCCACTGCTCACGGGCCTCCTCTACTAATGAGAGGGGTTAGTCCACCAGGCTGGCTTGTGACTGGCAGACTTCACATATTGAAATTCTTATGAATAACTCTCAGGTAAGCGGGTATCCTCACGATTTTTCCTTTACCGTTAAAGTAACCTGGTCTATGAATACGGTAAGGATCCCAAGGGAGAGGCGATTAAGGAATGTCCACTTGACCTTATCTCGGGGGAGAAGGGCTGTAAAGTTTTGTTGTAAAACATCTATTTTCTTGTAAACAACAGTTTGCCAGCTACCGTGTTCCGTCTTTCCTATGATCCTGGGTCCTTTACAAGTAGTGTCAAGTTACTCAGCAGGTATCATTGTGGGGGATAGATTGTCTCTTGCTACTTGATACTCTAATTGGATGGCACTGCACTTACCATCAGGTGCAGTGTGGGCACTATGCCGTGTCAGGATATTGTCAAGGAAATATCTGTCTGTCACACAAACATTTGTCTTGGTGCGGGAATCGAACCTACGTCTTCTCGTCAGCCGGCTAGTCCTCCGCTGCGCCACGGGCGTATGTCACTACACCCGGCAGCAACTCGCAAGGTGTTACAGTTACTTGATAAGACAGCTCGCAGACTCCAGGATCGAAGGCATCAGATACTTCTCTACTTGTCTATCCACATACCTGCCCACTGGACCTGACCGCACCAGCTCGCAGAGGGTTGTTAGGGTCTGGAGGCAGGTCATCCAGTGGTTTCTCCGTCTGCCCGCTCCAGGGTCGAAGGCATCGGTGTGGAGACACCAGGATCCATTCATCGTTCAGTGGATTGTATCGCACGTGTTGATGTTCTGATAATAGAAATTTATGTAAAGATATATGAGTTAATTAGATGAGAGAAGCGATAGCCTAGTTCTAGTCGTATGTTCGAGACCCAAATGGCATACACCTCTAACTTTTCTAAAAAAAAAGTAAGTGTTTAAATGTTCATTATCGCTTGCTTTAACGGTGAAGGAAAACATGGTGAGGAAACCTGCACACCCGAGAATTTCGAAGGTATGTGAAGTGTACTAACCCGCATTAGGCTGTTAGACTAAGGCCTAACCCCTCTCATTAGTAGGGGAGGGCCGTGCCCAGCAGTGGGACATTGTTTAATACAGGGTTAGTATTATTATATGAGTTAATTAAATACATGAAATTTGGCATTTCAAAGATTTTTCACGTCCAGTCAGCTCTACCGTTGATATAAAGCGCAGGTGCGGCCGAGAATGGAATACTGCTCGCACCTCTGGGACGGTTCTGCTAAGTACCTACTCGATGCCTTGGATGGGTTGCAGCGGCGGGCCATCTGCATTGTGAATGATGCAGACGTGACCAAGCTGGGGCCGCTACAGCTGTGTGTTCTACCGCCTGTGTCATGGCTCTGAAGAATTATTTAATCTTATCGCTCCTTTCCACACCAGAACCACGCGTACTGGCATGCGAAGCCATAGCTTCGATGTGTCTAGTACCCCAGCCCAAGGAGCTTCCCAAATTCATATTTTTGCCGCACCATCAAGCTGTGGAACAGTTTGCCAGCTACCGTGTTCTCTCCTTCCTATGATCCTGCGTTCTTTAGGCGTAATGTGAAGAAACTACACAGTAATCCGGCATGATCGTATTGAGTAGTGAGGGATAGATTGTCTTTTGCTACTTGATACTCTAACTGGACTGCACTGCGCTTACCATCAGGTGCAGTGTGGTCACTTTGCCATGCCAAGATAAATAAAAATCTATTTGTACATTTTCTCTTTTTTATTAGAAAAAAGAAAAAGCCAAATGGTCTTAACAATGCAGCCTATTCAGTTATTTATTTCTTCAAATCCAGCTTTAAATTTATAAGCACAAAATCATGTCTGTTCTTTTCATTAGAGAGTCAATGACGTTTTAATTGGCCAGCACCATGTCTGAAGGTTTTTCATTTGAAAAGCCGAAGCCATGTCTAGCAAAAAATACTCATTCATATTCATATTTATTGTAATCTGTGGAAACTGTTTGGAATGTGTATTATTGTGTAATTGTTCATTGATTTTATGTGTAATTGCTTCTATTGTATCCAAAATATAAATAAATATAAAAGTAATACTTTTAATACTTATATATAGATAAAAAATATATAAAGATAATGAATATGTCTGTAATAATTAAGACTTGATTGTGAGATCGAATAGTTCTTACAATTTGGGTTACATTCTTCGATCAACAATGCAATTTGTTGTATTGTTGATCGAAGGTTACATTTAAAAAAACCGCCAAAAGTTCTAACTAATAACTTTTATCAGAGCAATGCTGAACCACAGTCAATAAAACATACAGCCTATCAATGTGTTTACTGTTGACACATATATCCTCTTTGCTGTTCGCGATACAGCTGATAGATATATCTCTATCATACATTGAATAATCCCGAAAAAAAAATGGCGGGAATGTGATGTGATGTAGTATTGTGATTAATAAGTGAAAAAAATATTGCAGACATGGCTTAGGCCTTTAAATTGTGACTATTACAGACATGGCTTCGGCCTTTAAATTATGACTATTACAGACATGGCTTAGGCCTCTTGAATTGTGTTTATTTC
This sequence comes from Laothoe populi, assembly GCA_905220505.1. NCBI lineage: Eukaryota > Metazoa > Arthropoda > Insecta > Lepidoptera > Sphingidae > Laothoe > Laothoe populi. The sequence goes on from HG992174.1 coordinate 2,166,035, forward strand.
AGACATGGCTCCGGCGTTAAGAATGAGAAAAATATCGGACATGGCTTCCCCCTTTTCAACGGATGAAGACTGCAGACATGGCTTCGGCCTTTTATATAAGTTAAAACCAGGGAAGAAGAAGATTAATTCTAGCCCAGATTTGGAAAAAATAACGACAGACGTGGCTGCATGGTGGAGAACCTTTGCCTTCTCTTTTATAGAGTAAATAATAAAAAAAAATGAATAATCCCATTTGCAATTTTGCTCGTCACAGCACCGCTCCCACCTCAGCCCGCAACGGATGATTATCACGTTTCACATCTCATATGGATTTTGGCGCCTTAGTTTATATATAAACTGTATGATGTACATACACATAACCTGTATGATTTAAGATACATAAGTCTAATGAATTTTGTTTACTCAATGATTAGACAAAACTACAAAGCTAAATATTCGTATATGGCATGATTGTGTTGATTAGCGAAGGATAGATCTTTCGCTACTTGATACGGATAGATGGCACTGCGCTTACCATCCGATGCAGTGTGGTCACTTAGCCGTGCAAGAATTAAAAAAAAACAATTTTAAATCACAAAACGCCGTAATAATAATTTAAATTTACCTGTTGGTTTGAACGCCATTGTAGAAGCGTACACTCTGTGAACTCTTTATCGGGACACTGACGGCAGTTAGATAAACGGGGCAATGATTATGAAGAGGGTAGATGTGTCATAACATAATTTTACTGCATAGTACCTAACTACTATGGCAGAATCATGCATATGATATGTTGAAGCCATAAATTTAAAGAAAGAAGAAGAATACTAAAGTACATTGTATTTTAGACTAGCTGTTGCCTGCGGATCCGTCCGCGTGGAAGTTATATTATTTATAAAATCATTTCACCTCTCACAACTACTCTTTGCATAATACAGATATTGGTTAAAACAGGTTCAAATAGGTTTATTCATTCATGCAGTATGAATGTTTAGAATATGAACGTACTCTCTGTTATTTAACGCCTCTACACAAACATTCTATGACATCGTTTAACTAATAAAAACGTGAATAACAGATAAGCCGTTATAAAAACATAAACATGTAATATTGATAACATATAAGAACATATTCATTCGGTTTCATCATCATCATCATCATAGGCCTTACAGCCCAGGGTGGGCCTTAGCCTGGTCTATTATCTTTTTCCAGACAGATCTGTTCATGGCTTTCTCTTTCCAGCTTCGGACATCAATTACTATGAGGTCCTGTTCAACGCCATCTAACCATCTGAGCTTGGGCCTGCCACGACTTCTGCGGCCATTCTGGTTTCGCCTATCCTCACGAAATGTCCTGCCCATGTTAGGCGTCCGATTTTGATGTTTTTTATAATGGGCTCTTTATAAAGTTCGTATAACTCATGGTTAAAGCGCGTCCTCCATAGGTCGTTTTATTGCACAGCACCGAATATTCCTCTAAGAATCTTACGCTCGAACACAAGTAGACGTCCTAGTGTCCTAGGTATGGATATCCGCTGCAATCTTAATCCAAGGAGTCACATCGAGGGCGTAATATCCGCCACTTCACGCAGGGTCGGAATCCTGAACAGGGTGCGGCGGTTTTTCACGCCTGGTCAGCTCTACCGCTTATATAAAGCGCAGGTGCGGCCGGGAATGGAATACTGCTCGCACCTCTGGGACGGTTCCGCAAGGTACCTTCTCGATGCCTTTGATGGGTTGCAGCGGCGGGCCATCCGCATTGTGAATGATGCAGACGTGAGTAACAGCCTGGAGCCGCTACAGCTGCATAGGGATATTTCCTCGCTTAGCGTGTTCTACCGTCTGTATCATGGCGAATGCTCTGAAGAATTGTTTGATCTTATCCCAAAAAAACAAGACGGTTCTCATCTTTTTTGCTGAGTATCCAAGTCTCTGAGCCATAGTTAAGTATGGGCCTCAATAAAGTTTTGTATAGGAGAATTTTGACTTTTCGTGAAAGAATTTTGGAACAGAAATATTTAAGCAGGCCGAAATAGCATTTATTCGCTGCCTATATTCTTTTTCTCTTTACAATTTCTGCAGATATGTTGTTATTATCCGTTATCAGAGAACCCAGGTATACAAATTAATTCACGGCTCTAAAAGTATTATGCCCAATCTTTTTGTGTGCGGTGTTCTCACGTCGATTCTTTCAGGAGTTTAGTTTCATTCGGTTTGGTAATATCATTTTCTAAAGATTTCAGAATCTACAGTTTTTTGTTTTTATCCTGGCACGGCAAAGTGCCCACCTGATGTTCAGTGCAGTGCAATCCAGTTAGAGTATCAAGTAGCGAAAGACAATATATTTTCAAACACAATCACGCCGGCCTGCTGTGTACCTTCTTCACACTACGCCTAAAAGACCCAAGATCATTGGAAGGAGAGAACACGGTAGCTGGCAAACTGTTCCACAGCTTGATGGTGCGGTAAGAATACGAATTGGCAAACCTCTTGGTTCTGGCCGTGATAGTAGACACCACGAAGCTTTGGCTCCGCAAGCCAGTACGCTTGGTTCTGGTGTGAGTGAAGTTGTGTGTGAAGGGAGAGGATGGGATAAGATTAAATAATTCTTCGGAACATTCCCTATGATACAGACGGTAGAACACGCTAAGCGAAAAAATGTCCCTACGCAGCTGTAGCGGCTCCAGGCTGTTACTCACGTCCATCGTCGATCCAAGGCATCGAGAAGGTACCTTGCGGAACCGTCCCAGAGGTGCGAGCAGTATTCCATTCCCGGCCGCACTTGCGCTTTATATAAGCGGTAGAGCTGACCGGGCGTGAAAAACCGCCGCACCCTGTTCAGCATTCCGAACCTGCGGTAAGTGGCGGATATAACGCCCTCAATGTGACTCCTTGGACGCCAACACGCAAATTAAATTGTAAATTAATTATTTTTATCAGTAATGGTGCATGTTGTGACTGCCTTAAAGAGGTGTTCCAATTAATGTTTTGTTCCTATGTTACATGCAACACGCCAATACGCCAACACGCCAACACGCCAACACGCCAACACGCCAACACGCCAACACGCCAACACGCCGACACGCCGACACGCCGACACGCCGACACGCCAACACGCCAACACGCCAACACGCCAACACGCCAACACGCCAACACGCCAACACGCCAACACGCCAACACGCCAACACGCCAACACGCCAACACGCCAACACGCCAACACGCCAACACGCCAACACGCCTACACGCTGACACGCCGACACGCCGACACGCCAACACGCCAACACGCCAACACGCCAACACGCCAACACGCCAACACGCCAACACGCCAACACGCCAACACGCCAACACGCCAACACGCCAACACGCCAACACGCCAACACGCCAACACGCCAACACGCCAACACGCCAACACGCCAACACGCCAACACGCCAACACGCCAACACGCCAACACGCCAACACGCCAACACGCCAACACGCCAACACGCCAACACGCCAACACGCCAACACGCCAACACGCCAACACGCCAACACGCCAACACGCCAACACGCCAACACGCCAACACGCCAACACGCCAACACGCCAACACGCCAACACGCCAACACGCCAACACGCCAACACGCCAACACGCCAACACGCCAACACTCCAACACGCCAACACGCCAACACGCCAACACGCCAACACGCCAACACGCCAACACACTTTCGTACCTTTGATAGTAAAAATATGATTAAAATTATGACTTTAAAACAGTCAAAGCAAACGAAATTGAATCATAAATCCAGGTGATAAGGCCTTTTAAATGCGACAGTAAACCAAATCCGTTACTATTATTGTATCTTAGTTTCAATCTGATTGTGTGGATCCTGTGAAATGCTGTAGAGCTTTTTGCCACTGATCAGTAAATTATTTTATTCATCGCGATTTCTTTATTTATTTTAAAATCTATCATCTCATTTGCCCGCCGTGAGGTTGAACCCAGCAGGGCCGGCGTAAGACTGCGTTTCCACCAGAGAGGCAGGGGCACCGTATAGCAATCTCACCCAGGGCGGTATTATTGCTAAAACCAACACTGAAACCCAGTACCTCATTTTCTCAGCGTAAGTGCGAAGAACCACTCACGGATTTTTCGGTAGCCGGCTACTGGACAAGAAACGTCAATACTCGACTTAATTGACGTGCGTATGCGTATTTGTAACCTTAATGTTATGGAAATAAAGTTGATTTTGGCTTTTGTTTTACTCACTACTTATTACCTTTTACACCGGTGTGATACGCGAGACGGTTGCCACTACATTCATTGATAAAAATGTGTGAAAAACATGCACCAGTCATGTCCTCTACAAACAGATTTAGATAAGAAGTAATTTACATTACTCTAATCTATCATGACAATTTTATTAGAATTTATCACGCACTCACTCTAATCCCCAAATGTGTAGGCAGAGGCGTAACCAGCACACCCATATATCGCCTTGTGATATAATATCGGGCACACGATAGAAAAACCTAATATCACTTTTATCCTTGACAGCCTCCGTGGCGCAGTTGGCGAGTAGCCGGCTGTGAAACGAGAGGCCGTGGGTTGGATTCCCACACCGCGGCACCGGGACAAATGTTTGTGTGACAGACAGATATTTGTGTCCGGGGTCTGGGTGTTGTGAGACCAAAAGTCTCTCGTAGTTGATACCCACAACACTGTTAGGTCCATTAAAACCATTATAACATATTGTAGTAGTATATTAGACAACCAAGAACGGAATAGCAAAACAAATCACATCGAGTAAAAGAACACTGTCAAATAAATAATTTCAAATATAAAACTATTATAAACAGCCAGCTTCAATTTACAGAAAGATAGTTTTTAATCTTTAATACGCCCCTTTAAATTGAAGCTACTAAAACAGAATTCAATTACAAGTATTAAGAAGCTTTAATACCTAAAGCACTGACACACTGAGCGTGTTTGACTCGAGGTAATGGTTTAGTCAATATATCAGCGACCATATCGACAGTAGGTACATGTCGCAGCTCTATGTCATTATTATTTTTTAATACGCCCCTTATAAAATGATGTTTAATATCAATGTGCTTACTACTAGCATGATTTAAGGGATCTTGTGCCAAAAATATCGCACCCTGATTATCGGCATGCATAGTCACTTTACTATACCTTGAAAGTCCTATTTCATTCAGTAAACTGTTCATATAAACTGCTTCCTTCATAGTCTCCGACAAACTGACATATTCAGCTTCGCAACTCGAAGTAGCTACTGTTCGTTGTTTACGAGATTGCCAAGAAACACAAGTGCCTCCTAAAATAAAAGCATATCCAGAATATGAACGTCGGTCTATCAAACAATTTCCCCAGTCTGCATCCGAGAAACCTTGTATATGTTTACCTGTTTTTCTAAACATAAGCCGATAGTTTAAAGTTCCTTTCAGGTAACGTAAGATCCGTTTAGCTGCTTTCCAATGACACACTTCAGGACAAGTTGTAAATTGGGCCAACTTAGCGACGGAATTGGTTATATCGGGTCGAGTGCCAATACTTATATACATTAGTGAACCAATCAATTCCATAAATGGCAATTTCTCCCGAGTCTCGTCACTACTACTCATTTTCATCGTACTAGTTTTTTGTACTATTAATCTCCATTGGGGTTTTACATGGTGAACACGAAAACATATTATATCGGCGTATGACATCACGAATATATTTTTCTTCAGATAAAAGAATGACACTGTCATTGTCAAGTCGAGTGAAATCTATACCAAGAATATACTTTGCCTGTCCGTAATCTTTTAGACTAAACTCCTTGGATAAATTATTTTTAAAATTTGATATCCAATCTTTTTCTTCTGAAGCAATGAGAATATCGTCGACGTAAACTAATACATATAAATGTTTTCCGTCCCTTTGCTTGAAATAAAGACATGGTTCGTTCAGGCTCTGCATCAACCCCATTTCTTTGAGTTTTTCATCTAGTCGAATATCTAGTGAAAATTGTTATGATAGAAATATTACTAATTCAATTGTATTGTGTTACTCTACTGCATTAGTTCACCTGTAATAGTAGATGTAAGAGTGGAAAAAAAATAATAAATAATAAATAAATAATAAATTCCATTGGCGGCCAGCCTGCTATAATCCGTATAAGGATTTTCTTAGCAGACAAGTATCACACCCGTCTTCTATTTGTTCTAACATTTTCTTTGCTCGATTTACAGTCATTTTGTCCTCTCCTTCAGACTTTGTGAGCTTGATTAGACATTCTTTTAACAGCTTCGGAGTTTTCATGTAGATTTCTTCATCTAAAAAACCATTCAAATACGCCGTGTTTATATCTACTTGGTGTATTTCCATTCCCAGTTCAACAGCCAAAGCAGCCATTAGTCTAATTGACTGTAGTCTGGCGACTGGTGCAAAAGTTTTTTCATAATCTACTCCAAATCGTTGACTAAATCCTTGTGCCACTAATCTTACCTTTTTCTTTATTGTTTTGTCCACCTGAAGCTTGTTACTCAAAATGTATCGACAACCAACGACATTTATACCTTTCGGCCTCTTTACTAATTCCCACGTCTCTTTTTCTATTAAGCTTCTTATTTCTGTTAATATTGTTTCCTCCCATGTTTCTTTTTCCTCACCATTTAAAGCATCTTTTAGAGAAATTTCGGTCATTCCTATAAAATCAGTACAATCCGCAAAAGAATCCTCGGAATTTTCAGAATCAATATCACATGCCTCATGATTCAATTCTAATTGCCGCGGTTGTTCCGCTTGCACTTGCATAGGCTCCACTTCAACCATTTTGTACATTTTCTTAGGACGGCCGACATTTCCAGTACGCAATAATCTTGGACGACCTTGGGCTCGTTTCAATATTGTGGGTCTTTCAATTTGTGACATCTCTGTTTGGTTCTCTTCGCCTATATTTTCACTGCAATTATCTAAATTTCCTTCTTGAAATTCTTGCCTTCTCTCTAATGTATCGTGTTCTTTCTCTTTCAGAAAAATGACTTCTATAAATTCTTTATCATTGATGTTGTCCGACGAGCCACGTTCTTCTGGAGCTCCAGTCTCTGATTGCACATCTTCATGGAATTTAATATCTCTAGCAATCAGTGACTTTCTTTTCTCCGGTATCCATACTCTGTATCCCTTATTCATTTTTGGATAACCAATGAACATACCTGATATACCTCTAGCAGCAAATTTATCCTTGTTTGGCTCTTTGTCTAGAACATGTACTCTGGCTCCGAATCTTCTAATATGTTCGATATTAACTGGTTTCTCAAACCATTTCTCATACGGAATACCACCTCCAAGTTTATTGTTTGGACAACGGTTTCTGACATAACATGCTGTATCCACCGCTTCTGCCCAGAAACATTTGGAAAGATCAGAATTAAATAACATGCACCTGGCCATTTCCACCAGCGTTCTGTTCATTCTCTCCGCCACTCCGTTCTGCTGGGGAGTATAAGCAACTGTGAGCCTTCGTGATATTCCTTCTTGACGCAAGAATTCATCAAACTCTTTATTGCAATATTCACCACCATTATCACTCTGGAAGTATTTGATTTTGAAACCTGTCAATTTCTCAACATTACTTTTGTATATTTTAAATGCATCCAAAGCTTTACTTTTTGATGACAAAAAATATACTTCGCACCATCGTGTACAGTCATCTATAAAAGTTATAAAATATTTTGACCCTTCTCTAGATTCACACTTCATAGGGCCGACTATATCAGAATAGATAATCTTTAATTTTTCATTAGAGAGTTCAGTACAATTCGAAAATGGAAGTGCAGTCATCTTACCTTTAGCACAAATATTGCAATCACGTAACTTTCGTACCTCATTTATATCTATACTCGCACCTAATTTGTTGAGAAGTTTAACTACATCTTTTCCGTTTAGATGCCCCAATCGCTCATGCCAAATTTGTAAATTAAAATCCGAGCTCATAGTGTATGCAGATTCACATTCGCGCATACAATATAAATTCCCTTTGCGATAAGCGGTCACCTTAACTTTTCCATTTTTACCTATAATTTTAGCGGTATCCCTAGTAAAAGTGACGTCATAACCGCTATCTGTAATTTTAGATACTGAAATAAGATTAGTTCGCAATTCCGGTACATATAGTGCATTACGGAATTCAATTACGCTTTTTGTGTGATCATTGCATGCCGATAATCTGACGGTACCTTTACCTGTTACGCTAGTACTTACATTTGTCGCTAAATTCAATATACCATTAGACTGTGTCAAAGTGTCGCCGAATTTACTCGCGTTATTACATAGATGCGATGTGCACCCACTGTCGATAACCCAATCGTCTTTTTGTATATTTATTACCTTACACGCATCCGTGTCAGCGCCTGAAATATTAAGACTTATTAGAGTTTCATCAACATTAACGTAATTAGACTTATTTGTTGCATTTCTTGGACACTCTGAAAACTTATGTCCCACTTGATGACATTTAAAACATTTCATCTGAAATCTTTTTCTTCCAGTTTGACTCCAACTTGCTCGATTCTCTTTTCGATTTGTATACATTACTCTTTCTATCATCCCTTCTCGTACTTCGCCGTGTCTTCTTGACTCGTACTCTTCTAAGATTTTCACCTTCAAACTTTCAGGTTTGGGTAATTCATCTCTCGATTCAATAGCACATCTAAAATTTTCTAAGCTCTCAGGTAAACTATACAACAACATTACTGATAAAAGATCATCATGAATTCCAACATTCATATCTGCAAGTTTATCAACAGCATCGAAGAATGTATCCATGTGTTTTCGTATATCCTCAGCTTCTTTCATCTTGTGCAACATGAGTCTCTTAGAGTTGCCTTCTTAGCAGGACCTTTTGAAGCATATACAGACTCTAATTTTAACCAAACTTCTTGTGATGTTGTGCACCCTCGTACGTGCCGCAACTCACTTGCACTGATCGATAGGACTAGATCAGCCTTGGCTTTTTCGTCTTCCTCTTCCCATTTTTCAGCCTCAATTAGCTCACCAGGTTTTTGAGCTTTTCCGTTTACGTATTTCCAAACTCCGTCCTTCACCAAAAACGCTTGCATTTGGATACGCCAACTATCATAGTTGTCTTTTCCTAGCGGTTCGAATTTCATGATGGAATTCATCTTCCCGCACTACTTTCAGTTATATCAATCCGCAGAAATTCACTATTCTGGGCCCATAACCATTGTTAGGTCCATTAAAACCATTATAACATATTGTAGTAGTATATTAGACAACCAAGAACGGAATAGCAAAACAAATCACATCAAGTAAAAGAACACTGTCAAATAAATAATTTCAAATATAAAACTATTATAAACAGCCAGCTTCAATTTACAGAAAGATAGTTTTTAATCTTTAATAAACACAAGATTAGTATCATAGTGAGGGGTCGGGGCTATGTGTGTGACTGTTGGGTATTATTTATTTATTTATTTATCCGACTCAGGGAACGAACCCGAGATTTAAACAATAGGCTAGTTTCGTATGTTTTGTTGTACATTATTCGATATGAAACCAAATATAATACGCAAAGAAACTCTTTTTAACCGACTTAAAAAAAGGGGGAGGTTAACAATTCGTCGGAATCTTTTTTTTTATGACCGATTCGAGAAATTCTTTTTTTGTTTAAAAGGGTATACTTCCCAGGTGGTCCCATTGGCACCAAGTCAGGATCTGATGATGGGATCTCAGAAAAATCAAGGGCAACCCTTAAATTTTGTAGTGACGCATAACTTGTTTTTTATTGAAGTCTGTGTACTTTTTATGAATTAATGCGTAAACAGAGTCGTAATTGCTTGAAAACCTGATATGTTTAAAATTTATTTCATACATAGTCAAATCTTTGTAGTTTCAGTGGAAAAAGTTTATTTATTTCTATTCTTCAGTTTTACTTTGTTCAAAAATATATTTTCTATTTAAGTAAAACAAAATATTATTACATTAGAAACCTTTTTTCTTCATTATAATAAAAATCTGTTCTACACCCCACAAAGCATACCCGGTTTTTTATCCTGGCACGGCAATGTGACCACACTGTACCTGATGGTAAGTGCAGTGCCGTCCATTAGAGTATCGAGTAGCGTGAGACAATCTATCCTTCGCTACTCAACACAATCATGCCGGCCTGCTGTGTGGGTTCTTCACACTACGCCTAAAAGACACAGGATCATAGATTCTTTAAATAAATTGTTCATGGGCACTACGAATATATGTGCAGCGATAGCCTAGTTGGTTGCGATACGGACTGCCAAGACGAAACTCGTAGGTTCGAAACCCAAATGGCATACACTTCTGACCTTTCTAAAGTTATGTGTTTATTAAATGTTAATTATCGCTTGCTTTAACGGTGAAAGAAAACATCGTGAGGAAACCTGCATATCTGAAAATTCTAACACGAATTTTGAAGGTATGTGAAGTCTACCAATCCGCATTAGGCCAGCGTGGTGGACTAAGGCCTAACCCCTCTCATTAGTAGAGGAGGTCCGTGCCCAGCAGTGGGACAATGTTTGATACAGGGCTAGTATTATTATTATATTATTTATATACTACGAATATAGAATCAGCTTATGATCTGGCATTGCTCCGTTCCAAGATAACTATTAAATATATCATCAACGTTAATTACAAACATAGTTAACAGAAAAACAATTACAATGTCACGCAATGCTGAATTAAATCAAGGTAAATGTGGTAACATTGGAATAATGCAATAATGTTTCCTAAGGTCTTTTTATCTGCATCGAATCAATTTTCAGTCCATTAGGCTTCGGCTGCGTTTAACTTCGCGCGCTAATTCGGCGACCGAAAAAATGGCCGAATTTTACGAAAACGCCGAAACACTCCCTATTTTATAATATCCTCAGTGGTTAGCATTATTGAAATTACCGTGATTGGTCTCGGCGACAAATCATTTGGAATGTACATACATATACACTCACGCCTGTAATCCCCAAAGGGGTAGGCAAAGGTGTAACCAGTACACCCCATTTCGCCAACATTATGACGGTCCCATAATGCGATGGCGGGCGATCCTATCGCCATACCGGCCACAATTTCAGACTCCGGGCTGATACTGTGTATTTCTGAATAGAAAAACCTAATATCACTTTACCCGAACCGGGGATCGAACCTGAGACCTCAGCACAGCAGTCGTAACGCATGCGCAATACACTTAACTGTATCACACATAGTCCTGACCCCTAGGTTCAATTTGTATCGTGGCCTGTAATTATGAGGACCTACGGTAAGACACCCAAACTTGAAACACATATTAGTGAATTATACAAACATTCGACACCTGCCGTGGGGTTAAATGGACTTTGGAACGAAAGGTCGCGAGTTGAATGCCTGTATGGAGTAAAATATCGATCCTCAACATTTTTGGTATTGTTTTGTGATCGAAAATCTCTTGTAATTCCCTATACACGATAATTGTGTCTGTGGGTTCAGGACTGTGTGTATATCTATATATATAATTCTATTGTACGTGTGTATTTTACTGAACTCCTCCTAAACGGCTGGACCGATTTGAATGTTTTTTTTTGTATGCGTTTGAGTGGCGCCCTGGATGGTTTAGATTCACAAATCAGCCCGGCAGATGCCGCTGCTGTCGGTGTGGCGCTGATTTTACGGGCAGGACGACGTCTGCACGCTAGTTGTTTTATAAATTTGTCTTTAGGCGAGGACACACCTCTTGTTTAGCAGCTAGAAACTAACTATAAACTGCCATATATTATATAGTGTGTATCTAATAAAGATAATATATGATGATGACAATATGGATTATGTACTTTAGATTAGAAATTATGTATAATAAAGTGACGATTATATAATTGTGGATAATGATTACGCTATTTTTTAATCCATTCATCGTGTCTCGACTTTAGCGCTAACAATTACTTACAAAATCAGCTGAATGAGATGTTACGAGCGTTCTATGTAGTGTTTTGATGGTTTTTATTTCGTACTAGATGTCGCCCGTGGCTCCACCCGCGTGTAGGTTATTTTTGGAAGAAAATGTATACAATCCTTGGTGACATCATACGTTATTATATGTTTCTATATTTTGCGAACTATTAAACGACTGACAGTTATCTCAAACGCTCCAAGGTTACATTAGAAAAGATTTCTTCAATTTTCTAATATTCCGCGCAACTTTATTATTTTTTTCTTTCGTAAAAACCTTTGCTGACAATAATAAACACAACATAAAATTAGCAAAATCGGTCCAGCCGTTCACGCGTGATGCCATGACCAAGGAAATAGGGATTAATTTTTATATACATAGATTTTGTATTTTTTGGAACGTTTCAAATGTAGCCAAATTCGTATTTTTAGATTCTCATGACACTTCTTTTAGTACAGGATATAGTAATTTAATGACACATACACTCACGCCTGTAATCCCCGAAGGGGTAGGCAGAGGTGTAGTTTAATGACATTTAACATTAAAATATAACAAAGTATTTTACAGCGATAGCCGAAAATTCGGCTTTAGTTCACAACTCTATTGTTCTCGTTCGCTGTCTCATTTTTGTTCTAAGTGTAATCAGAATACCAAACTGCTAGTAACTTCACGTCTTTTCTGTGTGTTTGACTAATTCTCTGGTCCTCACAACCAAACAATTGAAAAACAGCCAACGTTCAAAATTTGAAACTATCAAGATCGTGTTAAACATTTGAGATATATTGAAAATTGGCATGTTAAAAATAATAATCTATCAGATACTTCAATTTTGAACAAATTTTTTTTATCAGTGTTATTACCATGTAGTGGTTAAAACGTGAAAAAACAAAGAAGTAGGTATCTCAAGTTAAAGGTACTACAATGATTATTGAAGTAGACTTAAGTTAAATGCGTTCGAAATTGACATTTATAGAAGTGTTTTTAACTTTAATCACTCGTGTTTAGTAAGGATATAAAAAAGTAGGGAAAAGCCAAAATCATATTTATTTCCACAACATTAAAGTTAAAAATAGCATGTAAGAATGGCGAAACTGGCCAGTATTTGAACGCACCTGCGCACCGCCGGCGAGCCTGTGTCATGACTGGCTAAGAAGTGATTTGTAGTACTGTCCATAAAATGCCTTTTTATGTAGAAAACATAGACATACAAAATGCACTGAGCGCTCTCTATCCAGATTTTATTGGTGGTAGGATATTCATATCGCCTGGATAGCGTCCACCGCACACAATGTGCAAAACCCGCCATAGTCGCACACGCAAGCCGGTATCAGCCAGTATACATCCGGTTTATGTCAGGGGTCTAGAGTTGGGTACGATGTTTGGTTTTGCGGCCTTGTGGCCATGGCGTAGTGTGGAGAAGCAGGCCGGCATGATTGTGTTGAGTAGCGGGGGATAGATCGTCTGTCACTACTAGATACTCTAATTGGACGACACTGTGCTTACCATCAGGTGCAGTGTGGTCACTTTGCCGTGCCTGGATAAAAGATATGTCTAATAAAAGTTATTTGTTCATAAAAAGTACACCGACTTCAATAAAAAACAAATCATGCGCCATTTAAAATTTGAGGGTTGCTCTCGATTTTTCTGAGATCCCATCATCAGATCCTGACTTGGTACCAATGGGACCACCTGGGAAGTATACCCTTTTAAACAAAAAAGAATTTCTCGAATCGGTCCAGGCGTCTTCGAGTAATCGGGTAACATACATAAAAAAAAAGATTCCGACGAATTGTTAACCTCCTCCCTTTTTGAAGTCGGTTAAAAAGGCGAGTACTTAATGAATAGGCTAGTTGACTGTATTTGGGAAACCGTTTTATATTATTCTTCATGGTCTATATTATTAAAATATTATCATTAATAAAAATAAAACGTAAGTTTTCAAGATTTAATTTTAATTTTTATAAACCAACTTTATTTTTCCCGCCAAAACGCTACCAACTGTCATGGCCTCCTGTGACCAATAGACGTTTGGCTCAGCGTTAATAGATGTATCAAACGGTGACGTCATGCATGATGGGTGTTTCATTTCATGTGATAAAAGCTTTATTTCAACATTTGTTTCTTAAATTTTTAAAATAATCACACAAATTAACAAATTGGTTTTATTTTCGATATTTTTGGAATCTATTATAAAAAACAAAATTCTATCAGGTTTTCACTTACTGTCAACTACCCTATTGACAATTATTTTATTCCTGTACTATTTTTGTTTCCATATAAGTTTAGTAAAAAAAGGCGATAGCCTAGTTGGTTGCGGTACGGACTAACGAAAGTCGTATGTTCGAAACCCAAATGGCATACACTTCTAACTTTTCTAAAGTTACGTGTGTATTCATTGTTAATTATCGCTTGCTTTAACGGTAAAGGAAAACATCGTGAGGAAACCTGCATACCTGAGAATTTCGAAGGTATGTGAAGTCTACCAACCCGCATTAGGCCAGCGTGGTGGACTAAGGCCTGACCTCATTAATTAAGGAGGCCCGCGCCTAGCAGTGGCACAATGTTTAATATAGGGCTAGTATTATTATTATGAAAGAAAGTAAGAAAAGAAAGAAAGAAAAACTATTTATTTGCACAAACTACAACGCGCACATACCACATTAACAAAAACTATTATTACACTTAAAACTTAAGGGTTTGGCACTTGCACGTCGCAGCTGTGACAGGTAGTTGACCACTCAGCATACTGCTGTGCTGCGGCACATACATAGTACATACCACAACACAGCGCTGGTTTTCACTGGTTTTGAGAGTTGAGTGCGGCTTCACAATAATGAATTATTCTGACGGTGCGCAACACTATACGCGTGTTTACCGTACTGAACAAACACGTGTATAAAACACGTAAGGCGTGAAAATCAGCGCTACGAGCGTGCGTGACACGCAGTGTGTGAGTGGTGTGAAAGCATTTTGTTTTTAATCCTTTTTTAGTGCCTCGATAGGCAGACGAGCAGACGGGCCACCTGATGGTAAGTAGTCACTGCCGCCCATAGACTTCTGCAATACCAGGGCCCAGCAAAGCCGCTGCCTACCGTTAAATCCTGGCATTGCAAAGTGACCACACTGCATGATGGTAAGCGCAGTGCCATGTGTTGTGTGAACCACAATCGAATACATAAGTACAGTATGCATTAATTAATTTTAATATAACTGTTTTTATGAGATTTTATATTTATGATAGAAATCCGCGAAATACTTTAAGTTGGCCACGGTTCCACCCTTTCTCACTTGGCTAATTTATAACATTACTAGATGTTGCCCGCGGCTCCGCCCGCTTGGAGGTTATTTTTAGAAGAACAGGTATACAAACCATGTAGACATTAAGCTATTACACCTAATTTTGCAATCCCATAGGAATCGTGCATGTTTTCGGAATAAAAAGTAGCCTATGTCATTTTCTGATTCCTAAACTACCACTATCATGTCGATCCCTTGCTCTGTGAAAAACTAAACTATCCCACGGGAACTGTACATTTTCCGGGATAAAAAGTAGTCTATGTGCTATTCAAGACTATATTCTATCACTGTGCCAAATTTCAACCAGATCCGTCCAGCCGTTGTAGCGTGATTGAGTAATAAACATCCATCTATCCAAACATTCGCATTTATAATATTAGTAGGATTATAGTAGGATTTCTACTAGAAAACTAATCAAACCACGGCAGGATCATTTCCATATCATGACATTAGCGTTAAAAGATTAATTGATAACAATATCTCCTAAGCCGTTATTTATATAAACCTCTAATTTTGCAGGAATTAACCGAGTCTCAATATGGCTGGACGCGTCTTGATTGTTCTTGGATTAGCGATCGTATCAGGTAAATTATTTTTTATTATAAGTTGTAGCTTCTTCACACGACGCCATGGGGAAAGGTGAAGAAGCGGTCGAGGGTCTAGTGTCAGAGTACTCAGAAGGCCGCAACACTCTAGATCACCGACTTCATGGACGCTATTTCAAAAAAGAACACAGTAATTCCGCAATTTTATGTTTGACAGATCTAATGAGCTAGTTATCTAACTTATCTAGTAAGGCCTAACCTCTCATTGGTAGAGGACTTCCGTGCCCAGCAGTGGGACAATGTTTAATACAGAGCTTGTAGTCTTAACGGCAGTATATCTTGCCAGTTGTATAGCGAAACTACATTCCGAATTGGCCATAGACTAAAAAAAATATAAAGTTTTATATAATAATACTAGCCCTGTATTAAACATTGTCCCAATGCTGGGCACGGGCCTCTACTAATGAGAGGGGTTAGGCCTTAGTTCACCACGCTGGCCTAATGCGGGTTAGCAGACTTCTCATACCTTCGAAAAATTCTCATATATGCAGGTTTCCTCACGATGTTTTCCTTCACTGTTAAAGCAAGCGATAATTAACATTTAATACACACATAACTTTAGAAAAGTCAGAGGTGTATGCCACTTGGGTTTCGAACCTACGATTTTCGTCTTGGCAGTCCGTACCGCAACCAACTAGGCTATCGCTGCTATAACGTTTTATGCATTCAATAATTTGATGGCTATACTAAATTCCAACTTCGGTGACGCAGTTGTTATTGCATGCGTTATGACAGCTGTGCTGAGGTCTCTGGTTCGATCCCCGGGTCGGTTAAAGTTATATTGCGGTTTTCTATTAGAAATACCCAGTATCAGCCCGGTATGGCTCGCTCCTGTCACATTATGGGACCGTAATAAATTCGCTGGGTGTACTGGTTACATCTCTATCTACCCCTACATTACAGGCGTGAGTGTATATGTATATCATTCAGTCACATCACTCTCACGATGGTCATGTGCGGCTCTAGGTGTTGTAATGATTTTTATTTCACAATAATGCATGGCAACTTAACATACATTGAGCTGCTCTAATCTAATGTAATTAAACTGAAATCGTATATTCATTGTATGACCAAATATTGTTAACCAGTGTGAAAAGAGCCACGCTAGAGTTTCTTGCCCGTTCTCTAGCGAAACTGCATTCCGAACTGGCGGTAGAGTAAAAAATTGACTGAATCTAAATAATGTATAACATTTCATGGATTCAATAAATATTTGATTTCTGTTTTTTTTTTGATAAATAAATTCCAGTTCAGTCAAATCCAAACACCATCCTCGCGAAGTTAGACCCTGGACTACGGTATCAATATGTTCAGGGAGACAGAGGATACGAACTCCAGGATATGTGGTTGAAGACCAGGGATATAGAAGAGGCCGGGAACTACGACCCTGATGTCCATAATGGCTACCATCTGTTCACCAGGTATTAATCTTCGGAGAAAGCGGCAGACGAAATGGCAGTCATATTTAATTGTAGATTGCCGTCATCCATAAATACTGGCAAGGGCCCGTTAAAATATTAAAAAAAATCATATTTGAAAAAAAAATTATGTCATCCTACTAATATTATAAATGCGAATGTTTGGATGGATGGATGTTTGTTACTCAATCACGCTACAACAGCTGGACGGATCTGATTGTAATTAAGCACAGAGATAGATTAAAGCCTGGAATAGCACATAGCCTACTTTTTATCCTGGATAAGTGTACGATTCCCGTGGGATAGTTTCGGTTTTGTTTTACACAGAGCAACGGTCAAGATTTTTTGCTTAGTGTTAGTTGAGGGGTCTGAGAATGACATAGGCTACTTTTTATCCCGGAAAATGCACGGTTCCTATGGGATACAATAATATTGAAAAATTTAAGATGCTATTATAATTTTCCTTCAAAAATAACTACCACGCGGGCGAAGCCGCGAGCAATAGCTAGTATCTAAATAAATGACCCCCATAGTGCAAGCAAGTAAGGAGATAACGAAAGGTCAACATCAACAAATTTCTTTGGATCTGGTGGCGTTAATTCTTGGTCTCTTGTTTTTTTTAGTTTTATTAAACTAATCTTTTTTCAGAGCTAATCCAGTCACCAGCCAGCCTTTACCAAGGGGCTACAACGATATTCTGATTAGATCCAACTACGACCCGAAGAAAAGCACCGTGGTTCTAGTCCATGGATGGAACAATACCCCCACCTCGCAGTTCCATGCTATTTTGGTACCAGGTTGGTGTAATATCACTTTAATCGACTAACAAATAATAACTTATTTATTTCCATAGACAAACACTTACACAAATTGACAAATATTAGGTTGTTCCTTAGAGTAGGCAACCAAAATACTCTAAGGGTTGTTCGGAAAGTCAAATGGTTTTTCTTTATAAAAATCAAAGAGTTATTTTTAATATTTAAATATATATTTGTTATTTATATGTTTTCATACTTGTTCAGTGCTTTTTGCCATTTTATATTGTTATTCTCCGGTTTGCATCGCCTCAACGGGTCTTCCAGACGTGGTGCATCTTTTGCATGAAAATTAGCGAATCAAAATTTAGCAAACCAGTTTTGGCACTGGCGTTTTGTCAATACATCTTCATACACATTGGATATTGTTTTTCTTGCTTGAACGGCATTTTTACCCTTTCGATAGTAAAAAACTGACATATACCGAAAATTTTGCTTTTCACTTTCTATATTTTAAAGGGTACCAACCAAAAACTACTGCGTAGAATCAACCGATTTTTTTCGAACCGATGATTATGCGGCTTCAGTGTGAAGTTAGGTGTGAAAAACGTAATATAATAGACTATATTAAGTATGTCACCAAAAAATTAATAGCATCCGTATGCCGAATTAGGTTAAAAACCTGAATCTCAGTATTTGAATGATGCAATGGGCATAAGGAAAAGCGATAGTAGTAGTGCTAAGATAAAAACCAAAAAAAAATATAAGTATAACTTATTCAGCTATTTACACATCCAACTTTGGCCCCGGATGTCCGTACTCCTTACTAGGCTATATCTGGTTTATACTTTCTTTTCTAGCATTCTTGAAAGCTGAAGACGTGAATGTGATTCTAACTGACTGGAGTAAGGGAGCAGTTGGGAATTACCTACCGGCTTTGCTGAATAGCATCAGATCAGGTAAAACAGAAGGCCGGCATGACTATTTATTTATTGAATAGCACGGTAAAAACACCACTTACACTATTCACTGTGGTTTTTTGTTTGACATTATATACGATTGCATTATAATATATTTGAATAATTGATTTAATTGTATTAATTGATAAGATTAAGAACATTAAAAAAATAACAACAAAATATTTTAATGGCCAGTACTTTTTACAGTATCATGAAAGACCTAAATAATATTACTGTATAGTACTAATTCGGTCTTTCATAATACCATAACGTACTGGCCATATCTATATTCCGAATTTAAATTCCGAATCTTCTAGCTCTTAAGGAAGTCACTATTATATCAGTTGTATAAAAACGGTATCAAACGGTATCCTTACATTTCTGCTAGTCTGGTACTCAGGAAACATTTTACTGTTACGAAACACGTGTTCTAAATATAAAAATACTAGAATATACAACTTGAACATAGTTACATATCGATTTTCATGCCACCTAGAACTAACTTTACGATGTGGCTGTCGGTGTGCGCGCGCATCGTAAAAATTCACTTCAATTCATTATTTTTCTCCATCGCGCCAAAAGAAGTATAACTTCAAAAACATTGTAATAATTAAATGATTCATTCATACATTGCACTTGCAAAACCTCAGGCATTCTAACAAAAATAGTCGTCTATCACACATAAATATGTCACACTCTGGTTTTGAGTCCAGGAATCTGTTCAGCATCTTAAGAGTGCGAGGCAACGGAGACGTTGCTCTAGCAACCGTTCTACCGTGCGGTACTGAGAATAACGAATGGTTTCGAGTTCTGCAGTAATTATTGGGTACAAAAATGCGCAAAAGCTGATTGTGTAGGTCTGGTGCATCTATTTTATTATTGATGGTTTTGAAAGCAATTAATTAATTGAAAAATTATGTTGAGTAGCGAGGGATAGATTGTCTCTCGCTACTCGATACTCCAACTGGACGGCACTGCGCTTACGATCAGGTGCACTACTTTGCCGTGCCAGTATAAAAGAAAAACTGATTATTTGGGTTGGCTTCGTTAAAATCCTGTTTTTTTCTATCTAAACCTATCTAGTAAAGTATTATATGATTTCCGCAGTAAAGTATTATATGATTTCCGCAGTAAAGTATTATATGATTTCCGCAGTAAAGTATTATATGATTTCCGCAGTAAAGTATTATATGATTTCCGCAGTAAAGTATTATATGATTTCCGCAGTAAAGTGTTATATGATTTCCGCAGTAAAGTATTATATGATTTCCGCACTCTAAGAACTACACTGGCGAATTACAAGAAACTACTTCAGAAATATTGCTCGTTATATTTAGTAACACAAGACTATATTTGAAATGCTCTTAATCTTAACTGACTGCCTCAGTGATGAAATTGTAATAACGCATGCGTTACGACTGCTGCGCTGAGGTCTGGGGTTCGATCCCCGGGTCGGCTAAAGTGATATTGGGTTTTACTATCTAGAAATTCTTTAGAATTAGCCCGGAGTCTGAAATCTGTGCCCAGCCCAGTATGACGATAGGCTCGCCCCCTATCACATTATGGGACCAAAATTCGGCGAATAGTGAGTGTACCTACTGGTTACAGCTCTGCCTACCCCTTCGCGGATTAGAGGCGTGAGTGTATGTGTGTGTGTGCTCTTAATCTTAACTGACTTTTATTCCATTTATTTACTAATAGGTGAAAGCGTGGCTCGGTACATCAAATGGCTGACGCAGGCCAGTGGTGGGGACCTAAGTCTATTCCACCTCGTGGGTCACAGCCTGGGAGGACACCAAGTTGGCATCATCGGGAGAAATTTGGGCGGAGTCGTCCCATACATTACTTGTGAGATTTAATGCTTATTCTTTTTATAGCATGATTACTTGTACCTACATATAAGCCATCATCGATTAAACACACTGTTAAAACCGAGCAAACTTCCGCTAGTTTCGTATAGACTGCTCCGTGAGCGTTGATGCTTTCCTTTTTATAACAAATCTTCGCCACCGAGTCCACAACCTATGCAATCTACCCCCAAATATTTCGTAAGTGACCCCCAATATTTCCATAAAATTCTAAAGTACACTTACATATATACCTACTACTATATTCTGGTAATACGAACGCATATTACCAAAATAGGTTTTCTGTGTTTAATTTTGGACATTATTCGATAGGCAACCGTATATAATACGCAAAAGAATGTCTTGTTAAAATAGAATGAAAATTGCTTGAATGAGTTCACAATATTTATTTTTAACAGACTTCAAAAAAGGAGGAGGTTAACAATTCGTCGGAATCTTTTTTTTTATGTATGTTACCAGATTACTCGAAGACGCCTGGACCGATTCGAGAAATTCTTTTTTTGTTTAAAAGGGTATACTTCCCAGGTGGTCCCATTGGCACCATGTAAGGATCTGATGATGGGATCTTAGCAAAATCAAGGGAAACCCACAAACTTTATAGTGACGCATAATTTGTTTTTTATTGAAGTCGGTGTACTTTTTATGAATTAAAAAACTTTTAAATATTGGTATGAGCAAAAATGCGTGCGTAGTGGGAACATCTCACTATGGCACAGTAATGGCCGTTCTGAGAGGTGACGTCACGGCTCATATCATGCATCCTTTACTAACATTTGACAATTACCCTTTCCAGCAGATTTGAATGGTGTCTAATTTACTTATTTTTGTTCGGATTCATAAAATTCTTTCGATAATAGGTTTTAGGTAATGTAACTTGTAGATTAAAATAACAAAAATCGTGTCAGCCCTATTGCGCGTGCGTTACGATTGCTGTGCTGAGGACTCGGGTTCGATCCCCGGGACGGGTAAAGTATTATAATACTAGCCCTGTATTAAACATTGTCCCACTGCTGGGCACGGGCGTCCTCTACTAATGAGGTCAGGCCTTAGTCCACCACGCTGGCCTAATGCGAGTTGGTAGACTTCACATACCTTCGATATTCTTATGAGAATTCTTAGGTATGCAGGTTTCCTCATGATGTTTTCCTTCACCGTTAAAGCAAGCGATAATTATCATTTAATAGACACGTAACTTTAGAAAAGTTAGAGGTGTGTGCCATTTAGATTTCGAACATACGACTTTCGTCATCACAGTCCGTACCGCAACCAACTAGGCTATCGCTGGTAAAGTGATATTGTTTTTTATTTAGAAATACTCAGTATCAGCCCGGAGTCTGGAATTGTGCCCGATGTGGCGATAGGATCACATTAGGGACCGTAATAAATTCTGCGAAAAGTGAGTAGTGGTTACTCTTCTGCCTACTCCTTCGGGGATTACAGACGTGATGTATGTTTTTCAGCTTTAGACCCAGCTCTCCCCGGCTGGATCTCGAACCCAAATAAGTTCGATGCCAATGATGGTCTCTATACAGAAGTGATCCATACGAACGCTGGTGTATCCGGGTTCCTAACCCCGTTGGGGCACGTCGACTTCTATCCCAATGGTGGGGTGGACATGCCCGGCTGTGCGGACAGGTCGTGCAGTCATCACAGGTGAGATTAAATATAAGCTGATGAACATGTACCTATGGTGCTATGGATGACCAGCAGGATCGCTGAGCATCTTACAAAAACTTGGCTAGAAATTGATCACTGTGTTTCACAATTTCTCACCGGTCATAGCAACATTGAGAGCAAACTGATTCGCCTGCGTGCCCATGTTCTACACCAAACTGTGAGTACGAACAGTCCGCGCATCATGTTCTTTGGGAGTGTAGTCTCTGGCAAAACGAGCGGAACATTATGCTTGACAGTATGCAGATATCATCTGGAGTTATATACTATATGGACCTTTTGGAGACTAGACCTTGTTTTTGCCATACCTATTATTGGAATCAAGCGTAACAGCTCGCATGATAGGACCCGTTAAGTAACTTCCGTGGTGCTTTACGTCTGGCTTCTCTAGACGTAAATGACCTTTATTGGAGGTTAATACCTCTTTAGTTCAGTATTTGTCTCCCGCTTTGCTATGGAGGGAAGTGGACAATTTATATTTCCAACTTTTCCTTATACTTCTATTTGATTATTATTTTTTTTTACTCAAATAAGTATTACACATCTGTTTTATGTGTTTATTCCTATTGAATACATTAACAGTTACTGAATACAATTTACGGTGTGAAACCAAAGAGCGGGCAAGATAATCTAAGGAATAAGGATAAGAAAGGCCTTGTATTTATAAAAGACTTTAATAATTGAGGCCTATAAAATCAAAGGCAGCTAAACGCCTTAATGTCGTAAAATGAGTTAACTATGGCGCCATCTACTTTATTTAATTAGACATGCTATAGTGTATTAATTTTACTAATAATTGCAGCTAAGTCCCTTGCAAATTCAGTTTAAAAACCGATATTGGCATCAAAGACAGCTAAATGCCTATCTGTAAGAATCAAATACAGCTAAGAGTTACACCGGCCAATCAGAGAGTAAGATTTCGAAAAATGCATGGCCGCCGCCATACATTTCATGCGAATATGTCGTCCAGTTTTTGGCATTATTCTTGTGTTTTTATTGAATTACGTGACAATACTTTTGTTAAAAATCTAATTTGGATAGCCATGGAGATCCCTGTAACAAGAGCAAGTGCGGGCAAGGCTTGTAAAAGAAAAAGAAACCTCAAGAATTGGAAAGCTAATATTAAGAATAAAATGAGGATATAACCATAAAAGCAATTTCATTTAATTGAAAATTTATTAAATTTTGTAATTAAATAATATAGTTATTTTTACTTTATCGAACGTATAAGAACATCTTTAATCGTAAGAACTCAAAATAGCGGCTGTCATTATCAAACTCGGCTGTATCCAGTTACTCAGAATCAAATAAAGCAATGTCCGATAGTTGGAATCAAAGACAGCTAAATGTGATTTTATTTTCAATCTGTACTCAAATATAGAGGGATTTTTATTGTTTTAAATTCGAATTATTATTAATATTATCATTCTTTATAAATCTGGTTTAAACTATATAATATCGTAGCTACCTTGCAAAAGTTATCGATATTTGTAGCTTCCTGAATATTTGACAGACTTGGATTTAGCTGCCTTTGATTTTATAGGCCTCAATTATAACCTTACCTAACTTAGAAGTTGTCAGAGTTAACTCTGTCAGTAAAATATATTTAGCTCGAATGTGTGGCCACTATAACACCGCGGGGGCTCGGATAACATTGATGTTGACATCTTTCATAATTTGTAGTCCAATTTAAAGACAAGCTTATTAAACACTTTAGTGTCTGATTTTTTTTCTTTTTTTGTTCCTTAATAGGCAGACGAGCAGACGGGCCACCTGATGGTAAGTAGTCACCGCCGCCCATAGACTTCTGCAATGCCAGGGCACAGCAGAGCCGCTGCCTACCATTGAACCTCGATAGACAGACGAGCAGACGGGCCACCTGATGGTAAGTAGTCACCGCCGCCCATAGACTTCTGCAATGCCAGGGCACAGCAGAGCCGCTGCCTACCGTTGAACCTCGATAGACAGACGAGCAGACGGGCCACCTATGGTAAGTAGTCACTGCCGCCCATAGACTTCTGCAATGCCAGGGCACAGCAGAGCCGCTGCCTACCGTTGAAGGACTACTCTTTTTATTGTCCAGTATTACGAATGAGACACAATAATATGGTGACTATTTTAAATTATAATTTGGCGACATTACCTTGTTTTAATAATGTAATGTAATCTAATTGAATGTAATGTAATCTAATTGAATGTAATTTAATCTAACTTAATGTAATGTAATCTAATTTAAAATAACTTAATTCTCTCTATTTATGTGTGCTATTTTCAGTATTATTCTTATTTTATTGTCGTGTTCACTTTTTTATGAATGCTGTGTATGTCTTTACTTGATATTTATAACTGTTCTTGTGCTGTGATAAATAATAATTCTATGTAATTTATGAATATAGTTGACGTGCCTTATTAAATAAATAAATACATATACACTCACGCCTGTAATCCCCGAAGGGGTAGGCAGAGGTGTAACCAGTACACCCACTTTTCGCCGAATTTCGGTCCCATAATGTGATAGGGGGCGAGCCTATCGCCACACCGGGCACCATTCCAGACTCCGGGTTAATACTGAGTATTTCTAGGTAGAAACACCCAATATCACTTTACCCGACCCGGGGATCGAACCCGAGACCTCAGCACAGCAATCGTAACGCATGCGCAATTACAACTGCGCCACCGAGGCAGTCTAAAATCTAAAGTCTAAATAAATAAATTATGTCTTAAATAAATATTTTCCTCTAGATGCAACTTTTACCTAGCAGAATCCCTGACCAATGGTGGGTTTTTGGGGAACCGATGTGTGACATTGACCTCAGCCGTGAACGGGGTCTGCAATGGACCTACTTTGAACATGGGCGGACTGAGACCGAAACCTGGGTGAGTAAAATCACAACCTATACAGTAATTCAAGATTTTCTCACGAGTTGAAATATACTAGCTGTTGCTCGCGGATCCGTCCGCGTGGACGTCATGTTTGAGAGAAAAGTATACAGTACAAAGTACTAATTTTCATACCTTTAACTTAAAAATTACCGATTTTCATATAAACTTTCATTCCCTATTTTACCCCCTTAGAGGCGGAATTTCCAAAAACCCTGAAAGATGTATTTTTGATTTTTAACTAAAAGGCCAAATACTAATTTTAATGAATTTAATTTCGATATTTACGGATTTTCATACAAACTTTCATCCCCTATTTTACCCCCTCAGGGGAAGTATTTCCAAAAACCATATAGCCTATGTTAATCAGGGTGAATGTAGCTTTCCAATGGTGAAAGAATTTTTGAAATCGACACAGTAGTTTTTGAGTTTATTCATTACAAACATACAAATCTTTCCTCTTTATAATAGTAGTGTAGATAACAAATACAGCGCCTCTAGCGGTTACTTCAGAAACTAAACACGGTAAGCTACAAGAACGAAACATAAGCAACGCTCCAACATTAGCGTTTACGTATCACGGTTGAGGTATTGAATAAATAATAAATATATAATAATACTAGTCCTGTATTAAACATTACGGATTTTTCATACAAACTTTCTTCCCCTATTTTACCCCCTTAGGGGTGCAATTTCCAAAAATCCTGAAACACATAATTTTTAAATTTAACTAAAAGTTCAAATACCAATTTTCATGCGTTTCACTTCAGATATTACGGATTTTCATACAAACTTTCAACCCCTATTTTACCCCCTTAGGGTTATTTCCAAAAACCCTTCCTTAGTGGATGCTACGTGATAAAAGGTACATACTGTCAAAATTTCAAGTCTCTAACCCCAGCCGCTTAGGTTGTGCGTTGATCGATCAGTCAGTTTCTTCTTTTATATAATATACAGATTGTCCCACTGCTGGGCACAAGCCTCCTCTACTATTGATAGAGGCCTTAGTCCACCACGCTGTAATGCGGCGGTATACTTTACATATCTTCAAAATTCTTATGAGAATTCTCAGGTATGCAGGTTTCCTCATGATGTTTTGTTTCGTTAATGCAAGCGATAATTAACAATGAATATAGGTACACGTACCTTTAGAAGTCATTTGGGTTTCAAGTATACGATTTTAGTCTTGACAGTCCGTACCGCAATCAAAAAGTGGTAGAACCACGCTGTAGACATTTGTCTACAGCATGAATGGGCCGGCTCGACCGGGGTAGTACCACTGTCTTACAGAAAACCAACGTAAAGTGACAGTTCACTGGTAAGTGAGATATCCGGAGGCTCAGATTCCCCCTTCCCTAATCCCTATTCCTGTCCTTCAAGGCCGACAGCGCATACATGATACTTTCGGTATTGTGGATGTTCATGGGCGGTGGAAATCACTTAACATCAGGTGACCCACTGGCTCGTTTGTCGGACTATGATATAAAAAAACTAACTATGCTATTGCTGCTGTGGTAAAAAAAACCCAATAATTCGGAAATAAAGGCGTTAGTGGGTATGTATGCGTATTGATAAATTTGTTTCTCATTTTGCAGGTATACTGGGCTTTACCACCTGGAAACCAACGCTTATCCACCTTTCTCCAAAACATAAATAAATAATACAACGCCATCTTTGTTTTATTGTGATGAACTGTAAAAAAACGCTCCGAATGTGGAATTAGCTCCCTGCCGAGGTTTTCAAGGGGACTTTTTAGTATACCCCAACTCTAAACCTCTAACAAAAACCGGATGTACACTGGCTGATCCCGGAACGCGACACTTGCTTGTGCCACTATGGTTATACACCCTGTGTACAGTGGTCGCTATCAGGAAAATGAAAAACAAAAAAATTAAATAAGACAATCATTTATACTTATTTAATGAATTTTATTGACAATAGCATTTTACAATAAACTTAAAATTAACTAAAACTATTTTGAATTTATTTCTCACGTTTGGAACATTACACGACTGCCCAAAAAAATTTTTTTTTACACACCTGAATCTAGATATGGGTACATCATATCATATGACATATCATTGGCCTAATTATCAACATTTGTAACCCTAAAAATTCTATATTGTTTGTTAATGGCATCAGTACACATTTTAACTATTCGAATGGAGTATATTTCCTGCAAAATAACATACAATTTAATATAATCAATTTTCTAGTAGATTAATTGTTAATATCTAAAAATAAACAGTTTTTTTACTAGTTTTTCTATTTAAAAATACTTAGTATCAGCCCGGAGTCTGGAATTGAACCCGGTATGGCGATAGGCTCGCTATCACATTATGGAACGAAAATTCGACTAGTGGATGTACTGGTTACACCTCTGCCTACCCCTTTGTGGACTACAGGTTTCTCTCTCTTGTAAAAAAGGTATTACTAATTTTGATAATTAGGCCAACAATCTGTGCAAAGATAGACTAGCTGTGTCCCGCAGATACGCCCGAGTGAAGGTTATTTTTAACCGACTTCAAAAAATTTAGGTTCTCAATTCGTCGGAATCTTTTTTTATGTATGTTCCGCGATCACACGAAGACGCCTGGATTGATTCGAGAAATGATTTTTTTGTTTAAAAGTGTATACTCCCCAGGTGGTCCCATTGGCACCAAGTCAGGATCTGATAGGATCACAGAAAAATCGACGGCATCCCTCAAATTTTATAGGGACGCATAATTTGTTTTTTATTGAAGTCGGTGTACTTTTTATGAATTAAAAATCTTTATTAGGAAGAAAAGGTATACAATCTGTGACATCCTATTACATCTTTCTATATCCTAGTAATTTATAAAGAATCTAATATTTGAGACAACAAAACATACATTGAGCTCTAATCTAATGTAATGAAATTGAAATCCTATATTAATTGTATGACCAAATATTGTTAACCGGTGTGAAAAGAGCAACGCTAGAGTTTCTTGCCCGTTCTTCTCTAGCAAAGCATTCCGAACTAACCGTAAAAACATTGACTGAATCTAAATGATGTATAACATTACATGGATTCAATAAATATGTGATTTGATTTAGACAAAACATATCCTAATTCAATTCAGCTAATAAACTATCTGCGACTTCATCCAAATCCGTTCAGCCGTTTTTGTGAATGACAAACATACAAACATTCATATTGGGCAGTCGTGTTTATTACAAGTATTAAAAACTGTTGATATCAGATTTGACGAGCTTTTGAAAGACTCTTGACAAGGGGTAGGCAGAGACACAACTAATGATGTGAAGCTTCCTATAGCTAGCCTCTGTGCAGTAGTCGAGTAGTCAGCTGTGAAACGAGAGACCGTGGGTTTGATTCCGGGATAAATGGTGTGACAGACAGATATTAGTGTCCGGGGTCTGTGTGTTGTGAGAGCGTGCGTCTCTCTAGGTCCCTGATACCCACCGGCCATGGCACAAGACTCGTATCTTAGTGTGGTGTCGGGGCTATGTGTGTGACTGTTGGGTGTTATTTAATTATATTTTATGTATTTATTTAAACTACCTTATTGTCCCTCGTAGTTGATTCACCGCTGGAGGTGATATAGGACCTAGTGTAGGGTCAAAACTGTGTGACTGTAGTGTGTATTTTAAAAATGAGTAGTTATGTATTGTGGCTACAGACTTAGTACGTGAATAGACACCAGTGTACATATTTCTGTATATCAGCGACGACTATGAGTTATTAAATGCAATTATGAGCATTGTATAAATGTACCAAAAATTAGCGCTGTTTTACCACCTGATTTGATCGTAACGAAAAAAAAAACTAAGCTCAAAAGATGTATAAAAATTTGCTAATTTCGAATATATAAACTCAATATCGCACAAATGTCACTTAAATCAAAAAGTCAACCGGCCATATGATGAATCTTTGAATATAAGATTGAAATATGGCAGAATCCATACAGGTTAGAAATAAATACACCCAACAGTCACACATAGACCCCACACTAGGTCCACATACATACATATACACTCACGCCTATAATCCCCGAAGGGGTAGGCAGAGGTGTAACGAATCCACCCACTTTTCGCCGAATTTCGGTCCCATAATGTGATAGGGGGCGAGCCTATCGCCATACCGGGCACAGGTTACAGACTCCGGGCTAATACTGAGAATTTCTAGATAGAAAAACCCAGTATCACTTTACCCGACCCGGGGATCGAACCCGAAACCTCAGCACAGCGGTTGTAACGCATGCGCAATTGCGCCACCAAGGCAATGAAACATCATAAGTCATATCAAACCCACGACCTCTTTCTTCACAGCCACTCGTCCACTGCGCCTAGACTTACAAATGAAAAACAATGCACTGACAACATTACGTTACATTATTGGCACATTAATTTCATACATATTTGCGTTGTCTATTTGGAACTATGTCTGTGTGGTGACGTCACTACGTGTGTTGTGACGTCATTGTGCGTGTTGCTCCCGCTGTGAGAATTCGGCGCATTGAGACGATGCACGACTGGCGAGCTCCACTGAGATCTGTGGATAGACCCCGCGTGTTAATAAATCCTTATCTAGTAAAATAACTTTTTGGCATGTTTGTTCGGAAAAGGGTAATGAGTAGTATAATAATAATACTAGCCCTGTATTAAACATTGTCCCACTGCTGGGCACGGGCCTCCTTTACTAATGAGATGGGTTAGGCCTTAGTCCACCACGCTAGCTTAATATGGTCCCATAATGTGATAGGGGGCGAGGCTATTGCCATACCGGGCACAGACTCCAGACTCCGAGCTGATTATGAGAATTTCTAGATGGAAAAACCCAATATCTTTTATCATCAGACAATTAATGTTGATGTGTAAAAAACACTTCATTTGAATAAGGTCTAGTGTTTGATGTTGGATATTGTGTGTTGGATGTTAAATGTTAAATGTTAAATGTTAAATGTTAAATGTTAAATGTTAAATGTTAAATGTTAAATGTTAAATGTTAAATGTTAAATGTTAAATGTTAAATGTTCAATGTTCAATGTTCAATGTTCAATGTTCAATGTTCAATGTTCAATGTTCAATGTTCAATGTTCAATGTTCAATGTTCAATGTTCAATGTTCAATGTTCAATGTTCAATGTTCAATGTTCAATGTTCAATGTTCAATGTTCAATGTTCAATGTTCAATGTTCAATGTTCAATGTTCAATGTTCAATGTTCAATGTTCAATGTTCAATGTTCAATGTTCAATGTTCAATGTTCAATGTTCAATGTTCAATGTTCAATGTTCAATGTTCAATGTTCAATGTTCAATGTTCAATGTTCAATGTTCAATGTTCAATGTTCAATGTTCAATGTTCAATGTTCAATGTTCAATGTTCAATGTTCAATGTTAAATGTTAAATGTTAAATGTTAAATGTTAAATGTTAAATGTTAAATGTTAAATGTTAAATGTTAAATGTTAAATGTTAAATGTTAAATGTTAAATGTTAAATGTTAAATGTTAAATGTTAAATGTTAAATGTTAAATGTTAAATGTTAAATGTTAAATGTTAAATGTTAAATGTTAAATGTTAAATGTTAAATGTTAAATGTTAAATGTTAAATGTTAAATGTTAAATGTTAAATGTTAAATGTTAAATGTTAAATGTTAAATGTTAAATGTTAAATGTTAAATGTTAAATGTTAAATGTTAAATGTTAAATGTTAAATGTTAAATGTTAAATGTTAAATGTTAAATGTTAAATGTTAAATGTTAAATGTTAAATGTTAAATGTTAAATGTTAAATGTTAAATGTTAAATGTTAAATGTTAAATGTTAAATGTTAAATGTTAAATGTTAAATGTTAAATTTTAAATGTTAAATGTTAAATGTTAAATGTTAAATGTTAAATGTTAAATGTTAAATGTTAAATGTTCAATATGCAGCATGTACTGTGTAGTGTGCAATAATTATTCAGTGTGTATACATACATCGGTGTGCGCGTGGTGCGCCATGTCCGGCGGCAGTCGCAGCGCCGTCAGCAGCTGCGTCAGTCGCGGCGGACGAGTGCCGCGCGCCATCGCCAGCCGGATGCACCGCGCGCCCATCTCGGCGCGGGCGGCGCGGACACGTGGCGAGCACGCGGCGTGCGACGTGACGGGCACGCGCAGTGACGCGAGTGACGCACCGCCGCCGGTGACGGGCGAGCCAGCGGATAGCAAGCGCAACTACAACACACGTCACACATAGTCCTGTTACTGCTGTCTTGATATTTTATTTATTTATTTATTATGAGTATACAACGGTGAATACACATCACATTCACACTACAATATTATAGTATGCCAATAGTGCTTCTGCAATTATATTATTACTAGCTGTTGCTCGCGGCTCCGCCCGCGTGGAGGTTATATTCGGGAGCAGAAGTATACAATCCAAAGAGTTGTCCTCTGCACTGAGGCACCTGTAGCGATGGTCCCGCCTCTCAAGTGTCGTGCCTGAATCTTGAGATTGCATCTAAAGAATACCTCATAAGTTTAATCTCACTTTGCCCCTTTCGGGGACGATTTTTCAAAAACGTTGAAACACGTATTTTTTTATTTCCTACCAAAAGCCTAAATATGATTTTTCAGATCCCTAACTTGAGGAATGATAGATTTCCCATACAAATATTGGAACTCCTATTTGACCCCTTTCAAAGTTGTGTTTTGAGAAAAAAGATATGTCGATATGCGTATGTCCTTCTCCAGGATATAATCTATCTCCTTGCCAAATTTCATCACAATCCGTTCAGCCGTTTAGTCGTGAAAAGGTAACAAACAAACAGAGTTCCTTTCGCATTTATAGTATTAGTATGGATACTCAGAATAGTAAAGTATCATACAATATTACCATCAGGATTTGATCTCACAATATAAGCTCACGTCTACATCCCCAGAGGGATGGCCAGGGACCATGCCAAAGCTTACCTCTTCGCAAACTTGGTAATAATTGTATAGCGTCTGTCCGCCACTCTCCCAGCCGCTTATTTCGTTCCTTTGTGCGGCTTCATTCAACTTCTCTAATAACGACGCTATGCTTTTTAATTCATCTGAAATTAAGAAAAAACTTTAATTATTTAGACTGTTATCTAACGTTGTTAATTTTAACTAATAATAATAACAAACACCGGATAAAAACCATTTTAACTAATTTATTTATATCAGAAAGGGAAAGGAATTTAAAAAGGGAAATAACCTTCTGGTTTTTTTTGTATCGTGGCACGGCAAAGTGATCACACTGCACCTGATGGTAAGCGCAGTGCCGTCCAATTAGAGTATAGTAGAGAGACAATCTATCCCCCGTCACTCAACACAATCATGCCGGCCAGTCAGACCGATTTGAGAAATTTTTTTTTGTTGAAAAGGGTATACTTCCCAGGTGGTCCCATTGGCGCCAAGTCAGCATCTGATGATGGGATCTCAGAAAAATCAAGGGCAACCCTCAAATTTTATAGTGACGCATAATTTGTTTTTTATTGAAGTCGGTGTACTTTTTATTAGTTAAAAAACTTTTACTTATTATTTTAATGACTTGTCATAAGAGCTATGTATTTTTTTTTATCCTGGCACGGCAAAGTGACCGCACTGTACCTGATGGTAAGCGCAGTGCTGTCCAATTAGAGTATCGAGTAGCGAGAGGCGGTCTATCCCCCGCTACTCAATACACTCATGCCAGCCGGCCTTTTCACACTACGCCATGGGCAAGAAGGTGAAGAAGGGGTCGAGGGTCTAGTGTCAGAGTACTCAGAAGGCCGTAAAATGGCCATTGTACCCCAACTCCAGACCCCCGACAAAAACCGGATGTACACTGGCTGATCCCGGAACGCGACACACTTATTTGCCTACATGATCAATAAACGATTTCATTTCATTTCAATCTGCATTTATGTGCCTGTAATACCCACTACACATAGACTCAGTCATATTGCTTCTGTATCTACCACTTACCACCTAACACTGCATCAGGCAGTAGATCGTCGACCAACACCCTGTGGGCTGCATTCCATTGTCCAGCCCCGGCCAAGTATTCCGCTTCCAGGGCCGGTAGATGCTATAACAAACAAAGTAGTTGATATTTATTATACACTATATGTTGCCCGCAGCTCCGCCCGTGTGGAACGTATTTTTGGAAGAAAAGGTATACAATCCATGGAGGCATCTTAAGCTATTACACCTTTCTATCCCATAGAAAGTGTGTTTTCTGGGATAAAAAGTGGCATATGTCATTTTCTGATACATAAACTGCCACTATGCAAAAGATCATTGTGATCTGTGCAAAACTAAACTATCCCACGGGAACTGTACATTTTTCCGGGATAAAAGTAGCCTATGTGCTATTCCAGAGTATAATCTATCGCTGAGCCTAATTCCAACCAGATCTGTTCAGCCGTTGCAGCGTGATTGAGTAACAAACATCCATCCATCCATCCATAAAAACATTCGCATTATAATATTAGTAGGATATACTCTCACGCCTGTAATCCCATAATGTGATTGGGGACGAGCCTATCGCCACACCGGGCACAATTCTAGACTCCGGGCTCATACTGAGTATTTTTAAATACAAAAACCCAATATCACTTTACCCAGCAGTCGTAACGAATGCGCAATTACAACTGCGCCACCGAGGCAGGCAAAATGTTGTTATATAAAACTAATATATCTGTCTGTCGCACCGACATTTGTCTCAGCGCGGGAATCGACCTCGCGATTCACAGCCGGCTTCTCGCCAGCTGCGCTACGGAGTCTATCAATTGATTTTCGTATAACCACTCTGTATACAATTTATACGCACCAAGCCGGGGCAAGGCGCTAGTTACAAATACTATACTACTGGCCCTGTATTAGACATTGTCCAACCCCTGGGCACGGGCCTCCTCTACTAATAAGGTCAGGCCTTAGTCCACCACGCTGTAATGCGGGTCGGTAGACTTCACATACCTTCGAAATTCTTATGAGAATTCTCAGGTATGCAGGTTGCCTCACGATGTTTTCCTTCACCGTTCAAAACACTCACCATATATTTAGCTCTGTACGCTTGAGCCAACAGTATCCATTGTTCAGGTACACGCAGCTTCCTCAGTAAGTCTAGATTGGCCTTGAGCTGAGATGTGTCGGCTTTAGCGGGCGCGTGGCGAGAGATCATGCCGCGGATGAGGTGACCCCGTCTGGTGAGAGAGGATGAGATGATTAGGCTGAGTAGATTTGGCTGAGTTAACTAGGCTGAGTTATGTCAGAATATTGCGTCAAATGACCTAACCATGAGTAATGTCAAACAGTTACTATAGGTAAACCATAGCGATGTTTTTTTATTTTTTTATTCTGGCACGGCAAACTGACTACACTGCACCTATAGTATCGATAGTATAGATATAGTATATATTAGTATTGCTACTTGATACTCTATCTGGACGGCACTGCGCTTACCATCAGGTGCAGTGTGGTCACTTTTCCGCACAAGAATAAAAAAAATGGTTGAGTTGTATACTCACGCTACATCATCAGGGTGGTAGGCCAGGGCTTGCACGGCGAGGTGCCACGCCCCACATGCCTCCAATTGATCGGCCACACCTGTTATACCCTCCACAGTCGGGTTTCCAAACCACACGCCTAAAAGGAAGCTGTAACAAATGTGATAAAGTTACCGACCGCTTCTTATGTTTACGCGAATATTACACATTGGAATAAAACCAATTTTACATATATCGTGGGTTATTTTTGATGTGTAACACCTTTACTATCGGTTGCTGGGAGTGATTTCGTGAAAAGGGACGGAAGTGTGTAACAGGAAGTCAAGGAAGCGCGCGCATTTGGTTTGACCAAGGAGCCCGGGTTGCTAGAGGTGGCCGTCAGATGGTATCAACCCAGTTTGCCTGAGGTTTGATTTTGGTTTTCGAATGGAATCAAATATAATCGAATAGAATAAAACGGAATTGACTGGAATAAAACGAATGGAAACGACTGGTTATATAACGAATAGAATCGAATCAACTGAATGGGATCGAATCAATGGAAACCAATGAACGGAATAGAATAAATGGAATTGAATGAATGGAATCGAATGAAAGTAATTTTTACTATAAATAATTATTCTTCGTTACGAACAATCATTATTTTTTTTTCTTATTAGCAAGGTGATGTGTCAGATCACAGATGTAACACATATACGACTATTGGAAAACTCGTTCGTTTTTTTTTTTTTCTTTTTTTGTCCCGTACACTATACAGGCTTCATGGTCATAGCCTCGGTGGCGTTGTTAATAGCGCATGCTTTACGACTGATATGCTGACGTCTCGGGTTCGATCCCCGGATCGGGTAGTGATATTGGGTTTTTCTATCTAGAAATTCTCAGTATTAGCCCGGAGTCTGGAATTTGTGCCTGGTATGGCGATAGGCTCGCCCCCTGTGAAAGTGGGTGTGTTGGTTATACACCTCTGCCTACCCCTACTTAGCCGACTTTGGTTCTACACGACTCATATGAAGGTACATCTCACCAGAGGCTGTAGTCGAGCGGGTCCGGGGTGTAGGCCGCGGGTCGCAGGTTCGGTCTCGTGTTGAACGCACGCGCCCGCAGCAACTCGTAGCGGACGTCCAGTATGCGACGCGTCTTGCCGTTCTGTGAACAAAACACTTCTCATAACATGGGCATAAGAGTGAACACTGCACTTGATGGTAAGCGCATTGCCGTCTAATTAAAGTATCGAGTAGCGAGAGATTTATCCCCCGCTACTCTACGCCATGGGCAAGGAGGTGAAGAAGCAGTCGAGGGTCTAGCGTTTTTTTTTATGGAAAAAGGGGGCAAACGGGCAGGAGGCTCACCTGATGGAAAGTGATCACCGCCGCCCATGAACATCTGCAACACCAGAAGGCTTGCAAATGCGTTGCCGGCCTTTCAGGAAAGAATATGCTCTCTTCTTGAAGGTTCCCAGGTCGTAACGGTTCGGAAAGACCGCCGGCGACAACTGGTTCCACAGAGTGGTTGTGCGAGGCAGAAAATGCCGTAAAAATCGCGCTGGACATCGAGGTGGTGCGGATGGAATTTGCGTCAGAGTGCTCA
Source organism: Laothoe populi (assembly GCA_905220505.1). Taxonomy (NCBI): domain Eukaryota; kingdom Metazoa; phylum Arthropoda; class Insecta; order Lepidoptera; family Sphingidae; genus Laothoe; species Laothoe populi. The sequence continues at coordinate 2,202,489 of HG992174.1, forward strand.
GAACATCGTACCCCAACTCTAGACCCCCTTTTAGACCCAAAAACCTTTCTTTCAACTGTTTTGTTATTAAACAATATTTAAAATATATACAAGCATACAGCTAAAAACTACAATGTCGTCTCCCATTACCATTACCTTACATTATGTATTAAATGTTATACATACACTCACGCCTGTAATCCCCGAAGGGGTAGGCAGAGGTGTAACCAGTACACACACTTTTCGCCGAATTTCAGTCCCATAATGTGATAGGGGGCGAGCCTATCGCCATACCGGGCACAGGTTCCAGACTCCGGGCTAATACTGAGAATTTCTAGATAGAAAAACCCAATATCACTTTACCCGACCCGGGGATCGAACCCGAGACCTCAGCACAGCAGTCGTAACGCTTGCGCAATTACAACTGCGCCACCGAGGCAGTTAAATGTTAATTATCGCTTGCTTTAACGGTGAAGGAAAAAACATCGTGAGGAAACCTGCATATCTGAGAATTTCGTAGGTATGTGAAGTCTACCAACCCGCATTACAGCGTGGTGGACTAAGGCCTGACCTCATTAGTAGAGGCCCGGGAGCAGTGGGACAATGTAATACAGGGCTAGTATCATTACCTGGTGGACGCTAAGGTCATATTCATCAGCGTACGGCGGCAGTGGCGGCTGCATGCCGGTCTCGTCTCCTACGGTAGTCAGGTCCACCTGCTCATCAGCGCTGAAGTACCCCTCGTACGTCCTGATGATCTGCTCCAGTGTCGGTATGTGCGGACATATGTATCTGTTGACAAGTGCCACGTGAATCTTACTTATATTATAATTATAATGTTTGAATTGATAATAATAGTAATAAATGACAGCCTCCGTGGCGTAGCTGGCTGTGAGACGAGAGGCCGTGGGTTCGATTTCCACACTGGGACAAATGTTTGTGCGACAGACATTTGTTTCGGGTCTGCGTGTTGTAAGACCTTAGTCGTAGTCCCTGATACCCACCGGCCATGACACAAGACCCGTATCTTAGTGTGGGGTCGGGGCTATGTGTATAACTGTAGGGTGTTATTTATCTCCTGTGAAGGATCGTGTATATCTGACCTATAGTACGTACATGTAGCACGTGTGAGGGTATGTGAGCTGAGCTGAGCTGGTGGATGGCGAGGATCACTTGTGCGTGCGTGTACGTGTATATATGTGTGTGTGTATATCTGACTTGGCGATGACGTGGTATATGTGTGCTTACGTGTATGTGTGTGAGAGAGAGAGAGAGACTATGCGTGTGTGTGAGTATCTAACCTGGCGATGACGTGGAGTACGTGTGCGTGTGTGTGTGATTGAGAGATAGAGAGAGAGTATGCGTGCGTGGTTATCTGACCTGGCGGTGGCGTGGATCACTTGTGCGTGCGTGTACGTGTGTATATGTGTGAGTGTATGTTTATATCTGACCTGCCAATGGTGTGGATAATGTGTGCGTAAGGGTGCGTGAGGTTGTAAATGTGTGTGTGTACGTGTGTATATACGTGTGTATGTGTGTGTATATCATACCTGGCCGTGGCATGCAGCGCCCTGGTCCAGTCGAGCGGCACCAGGTGTGACAGCGGCGCCGCCCCCGACACCAGCTGCAGCGTCGCCAGCTTGTGCGACGAGATCAGCCCGTCCGCGCCGCACTCGCGCCATAGCGACAGTTGCCGCGAGATCAGGTGTTTGAACGTCGGGTCTCCTGAACACAGATATATACACATCAAGATTGTGGTAGGATATTCATATCCTGTTGGATAGCGACCACCGTACACAGGGTGTAAAACCCAACATAGTGGCACACGCAAGTTGTCGGGGGTCTAGAATTGAACATCATATGTTCTGAGTACACTAGATCCTCGACCGCTTCTTCACCTTCATGCCCATGGCGTAGTGTGAAGAAGCAGGCCGGCATGATTGTGTTGAGTAGCGGGGGATAGATCGTCTCTCGCTACTCGATACTCTTATTGGACCGCACTGCGCTTACAACCAGGTTCAGTGTGGTCACTTTGCCGACCAGGATTCAAAAATGGCTTTACGAACGGATCCGTGGCAGGGACAAGCGTGGGTGCTATCTTGCTTGGAAATATCTCCCTCCTCCCTACGATAATATCGATAAATCAAATGCGATAAGGGAACGCGACTTTAGAAAACACGTCTATCGTGTGCCAGCCGCATATACCATGCGCAATCAAAAACACGCCAGGCGTATACGCTACGATCAATTTTTTGAAACAAATTTATTTATAAAAATAAAAAATGGGTGTGTGTACGCGCGTGAGAAGTTATACTTCTTTGGCCTCAATAAAAAACATGATAATATATATTTATATTTCTTCATAACGCGCCTAAAGAAGTATAACTTCAATGAAAATGCAAGGTTTATCTACCTAGAAGTCACTAGAAATGAAACGGTATCAAATCTCCTTACATTTCTGCTAGCCTGGTACTTAGGAAAACTTCAGAGGTGTTACTTTTGTGTCACGGTATGCGCGCGCATCTTAAAATTTCACTCTCATCAGTTTTTCATAGCGCCTAAAGAAGTATAACTTCAAAAAGGATAATCCAAATTACTGACCTGACGCCATGGCGATGAGCGTCGCCATATTGAGGTCTCCGTTCTCTCTCGCCAGTTTGCAAGCTTCCACCACCCTGCCTCCTAGCAGCAGGGTCCATACACGAGCGCTGTGACCGTCTGTTTCTGAACACAATAAAAACAATTGAGTAGTAAACACAAGGGGGACTGACTCATTTTTTTTATTAATTTAATCAAAAATTTACATTACCTAAAACCTATTAATGAAATAATTTTTTGAACCCGAACAAAAATAAGTAAATTAGACACCATTCAAATCTGCTGGAAGGGGTAATTGTCAAATGGCAGTAAAAGGATGCATGATAAGTACCGTGACGTCACGGTACTCAGAATCCCCATTACTGTGCCGTTGTGCGAGGGAGATAGGGATAGGTTCCCAATAAGCAACCATTTTTGCTCATACCTTTCGAGTATTTGCTCATACCAATATTTGAAACTTCTTTAGAACCGCTGTGGTTAAAAAAGTGGGTGTGTGTGCAACTCACACACGGCAGAAGTGTAACTTACATTACGTAGAATTATGTCGCCCGCCCGCAATCTATGGAAGCCCACTCGATTCCATTCGATGCCACTCGATCCCACTCGAATCCCCTCGAATATATATTCTGTCTTATTCTCTCGTAGGCTTAGTCCTATAGATTTATGTGTTTGCCTCTTCTTACTGTCGCTTTTTCGTTTCATCGAGTTTCAAATCACAACGATTCTAAAGAAGTTTCATATATACACTCACACCTGTAATCCCCGAAGGGGTGGGCAGAGGTGTAACTAGTACACCCACTTTTCGCCAAATTTCGGTCACATGATGTGATAGGGGGCGAGCCTATCGCCATACCGGGCACAGATTCCAGACTCCGGGCTGATACTGGGAATTTCTGGATAGAAAAACCCAACATCACTTTACCCGACCCGGGGATCGAACCCGAGACCTCAGCATAGCAGTCGTAAACGCATGCGCAATTACAACTGCGCCACCGAGGCAGTCAAAGAAGTTTTACTTCAAAAATTATAATTTTTGTTTAAGTCAAAAGACAATTTCCTCAATATTTTATTTTAATCTGAGGAGATATTTAATTTATTCAACGACAACAACAATGATAAAAAATGAAGCTTAGCCGTGAAAAATCTTATAAATTTTTGATCATAACTAAGGTAAGATGGCCGTCTTTGTTACTGTACTGCCAAGTTTGTCATTTTTATTGGTCATTAACTTCAGGTTTGTTAACTTGACAGACGCTTCTGATTGGTTGATAGTGAAAGATTGCCGACTTTGGTTGACATATATTGTTTTTTTTTTCATATAGACGGGCCGAAAGGCGGCACCGCGCAGGGGCGGTTCCGGTCGAAAATGGGGCTCTTCTCGTCCCGTGAGCCCGGGACCGTCTCTTATGCGCCGAAGAGGGCCACCGCGGGGTTTTTAGTTGGTATGCCGGTGTAGGTAATTTGTTAGGGACTCGGCCCGGCGGTCGTCCGGATGTCAACATCTCTCCCGGACGGCTAAACGCTGGGTCGTAAGGCCGGCGAGCCCAACATAACCGTCCTGCCTCCCCCCCGGCGGGGCGGTAGTGATGAATCGCTTTTCACCGCGAAAAAAAAAAATGTTTTTCATACACCCAACAGTCACACACATCATTCTAAGCCTACACCAGGTAAACCTGTATCGTAGGGATCAACTACGAGGGACTACACACGACACTAAACCCGAAACAAATATCTGTCTGTCACACAAACGTTTGTCTCGATGCGGGAATCGAACCCACGCCCTTTCGTTTCACAGCCGGGTACTCGCCGGCTGCCTAAAACGCTAGGTGACTCTTTTTGCGAAGCCGTTTTATGATTCTTCATGGTCTATATTATTAAAATATTATCATTAATAAACATAAGTTACCGCCCGCAAAACTAATAGACGTTTGGCTCAGCGTTTTAGATGTTTCGACCGGTGACGTCATGCATGACTGATGGGTGTTTCATGTCACGTGGTAAAATACTTTATTATTACATATTTGTTTCTTCAAAATATTGCCTCGGTGGCGCAGTTGTAATTGCGTATGCGTTACGACAGCTGTGCTGAGGTCTCGGGTTCGATCCCCGGGTCGGGTAAAGTGATATTGGGTTTTTCTACCTAGAAATACTCAGTATTAACCCGGAGTCTGGGGCCCGGTATGGCGATATGCTCGCCCCCTATCACATTATGGGACCGAAATTCGGCGAAAAGTGTGTGTACTGGTTACACCTCTGCCTACCCCTTCGGGGATTACAGGCGTGAGTGTATATGTATGTAAAATATTAAACAAAATTCTATCAGGTTTTCACTTACTGTCACCTACCCTATTAACTAAATGATGTGCTAATTATGAAATGTCAATTAGTGCATACCATCTTCCTTCTCCGCCTGTCTAGGTTTGGCCAGCTCCCGGTCAGTCACCTCCGCGACGGCACACCTGAACCACTCCAGCAGTTTCTTGTGACGGTTCACTATCGACAGGTCGTCGGTTCCGGGCACGCCTGATGACAAAAAATATAATATATTGAGCACTATTATATTATCCTGGCAAAGTGACCACACTGCACCTGATGGTAAGTGCAGTGCCGTCCAGTTAGAGTATCGAGTGGCAATCTATCCCCCGCTACTCAACACAACCATGCCGGCCTGCTTCCTCACACTACGCCATGGGCAAGGTGAAGAAGCGGCTGAGGGTCTAGTGTCAGAGTATTAGAGGACCGCAACAAGACCAAACATCGTACCCCAACTCTAGACCTCCGACAAAAACCGGATGTACACTGTCGGATCCCAGAACGCGACACACTTCCGTGTGCCACTATGGTGGGTTTTACACCCTGTGTACGGTGGTCGCTATCCCCCAGGATATGAATATAATATAATAATATGACGTAAATATCTCGTCATATTTTTTTGTAATCCTGGCAAAGTGACCACACTGTGCGTGATGGTAAGCGCCGTCCAGTTAGAGTATCAAGAAGCAAGAGACAATCTATCCCCCGCTACTCAACACAATCATACCTGCTGAGTAGCTCACACTAAAGGACCCAGAATCAGGAAGGAGGGAACACGGTAGCTGGCAACAATTAATAATTTGAAATGATCATTACCATCATTAGGCCTAACTCCTCTCATTAGTAGATGCCCGTGCCCAGCAGTGGGACAATGTCTAGTATTATTATTATTATCATTACCATCATTTTCCAAGTCCGCAGCCCACAAGGCGTCGCACAATCTCCATACTTCGTAACAATACGCGCCTGACACGCCAAACTGAAAAACAAAAATTACCTTTGTTAGTATTGAAATAAGACTTAAATTTCTAATTTTCTCTTTAGATAATATTAACTATCCACTCAAGCAATAACCAACCTTATGATACATTAAATAAGAACCAAATTCCTTTGAACTTGATAAAGATTACAAAACCATTGAAATTAAAATTTCCTAAACTTATTGCCTCTTCTTTGCCAGTATAAATATCAACTAGATGAGCAATCAAGAAGCATTCTTATTGTACATTAAATAAGACCCAAATCCCTATACTTTCCATATTAATACAGCTAAGAAACATCAAATTTAAAATAAATTTTATCTCTCATCACGTTAAGATCTATTTTCGTTTGACGTCTCGATTATGACATTCTTGACGTTGAGTCAAGATGGAAGATTTTTATAATTAATGCCATTTAAAATGCGTCTTATTTATCACTAAGTTAAGTTCTATTTTAAAGAAAGAAAGAAATATTTTATTTGTTACAAGCATTTACAGAGGTACAAACTAAAATAAATTATAATAAAACGATAATTATACTAAACATGTAAAAACACAGGGGAAAAAATAAATAAATACCTTGTGTTTATACAAAATAAGTTTAAAATGATATAAATTTTGTGCTCATAACAAATACGGCCACAGTCTCAGCGTGTACTGGTTTAAATACCAGTGCTGGTCTTCCGATGGGCCGTTCGGTAACATCACGCGATTCAAAAAATTTTTTTGGTCTGGCAGCACTGACAATGTGACGTGGCATTCATAATTCATATTAATCTAACCTAAATTGACATACAAATATTGAAATGTCATCATCGCGCTACCGTTAATTTTCGATTGCCATATACTCCAATTGTGACTTTCTTGATCTTGAGACTAGATCAGTGTATTTTAACATTTTTAACCAGTAATGACTCCTAAGCTTGCCGGCGGTGCGGCGGTGCGTTCAAATACTGGCCAGTTTCGCCGTTCTTACATGCTATTTTTAACTTTAATGTTATGGAAATAAAAATGATTTTGGCTTGTATTTTACTCCCTACTTTTTTATTATTATTCTTATAGACACGAGTGATTAATTAAATAATACTAGATTTACAAACTATTTTATTGTGTTCCCATGTATGTAATAAAAAAAAACTTCAGAAAATAGAGGATTTAATAGAATTACGTGCCAAAACACTTGTAGGTGTCATGGCGTCTTGTGACGTCACATCTATGAGTTTTAATGTAACTCTATGTTATGTCAACGTTCAATGTTTACAAAGAAGTGACGTCATTCACTCTAATTTGTGTTTCATTTAAATGGCTGGTTGATTTATTTTGGGTTCTTATTTTAAACCAAATAAAACCATTGTTTTAAACAGGGTAGTTGACAGTAAATGAAAACTTGATAGAATTTTGTTTCTGATTTCAGTCTAAAAATATCGAAAATAAAATCAATTTGTTAATTTATATGTGATTATTTAATATTTTCAAGAAACAAATATGTAATAATAAAGCATTTTGTCGCGTGACATGAAACACCCATCAGTCATGCATGACGTCACCGGTCGAAACATCTAAAACGCTGAGCCAAACATCTATTCGTTTTGCGGATGGTGACGTCACACGAGAGAGAGGCCATGCCAGTTGGTAGCATTTTGGTGCTTTATAATTCCCAGTTCAAATTAAATCTTAAATTGTTTATTAATGATAATACACACATATACACTCACGCCTGTAATCCCCGAAGGGGTAGGCAGAGGTGTAAACAGTACACCCACTTTTCGCCCAATTTCGGTCCCATAATGTGATAGGGGGCGAGTCAATCGCCATACCGGACACAGATTACAGACTCCGGGCTAACACTGTGAATTTCTAGATGGAAAAACCCAATATCACTTTACCCGACCCGGGGATCGAACCCCGAGACCTCAGCACAGCATGCATCGTAACGCATGCGCAACGTCAACTGAGCCACCGAGGCAGTCAATAATTAATGATACTATTTTAATAATATAGACCATGAGGAATAATAGAAAACTGTTTCCCAAAAACAGTCAGCTAGCCTATTCTGACAAACTCATTAAATGTAACTTAAGTGATTTTTCCTATTGTAGTGAAGGGATGCGGACTGCGGCGTGGATGCCCAATGAAATGCGAACGTTACGACTAAACTTGTTTATTGTAAGAATAAATACAGAATATACACACGTTGTAATTAGAGTTGCCTATCGATAGTCGACTATCGCTAAACTATCGATAGTCTATCGATATTTGACGTCATATCAATAGTATCGATAGCATATCGATAGTATCGATAGTATTAGCTCCGATAGTATCAATATTATCGATAGTATCGATACTATCGAAGACCGGTATATGTTTTGAAGTAATACTATCGATAGTATTGATAGTATCGATAGCACACACTATTCCAATAATCGATTACATAGCTAGTAAATATCTATTACGATAGTATTGATAGTTTTTTGATTTTAATACAACGATACTATCGATAGTATCGATACTATCGATAGCACTATCGATATTGTTACTAGTTTTCGAGGTCAACTATCGATAGCCAAACTATCGATAGTTAGGCAACTCTAGTTGTAATACTAGCGGTGTCTTAGCTTTCAGCAAATAATCCCAACAATGTGTAATTTATTCACATGTCGCTTCGACTTGTAGTAGGGCGAAGGACAAGTTACATTGAACGACAGGCGATTGTCAATGTAACAAAATCTCAGTCAAGATGTTATACAAAACAATTAGAATCTTGACACTGCGATCTAATTTTGTTGCGGCGCCATCTGTTGCCGTATTTCTGAACTTCTGTTAAGTATGTGGTGTTACACTATCAAATAACTAAAAGAACTCTAACAAAAACCAACCTTCCGTCTATAACAATAATAACCCACCTTGACCTTCTGGTCCTGCTTGGCGGCGTGTCTGAGGTGCTCCTTCAAGGCTGTCAGTCTGGCTTGAGGGTCCGGCTTGATCGTCAGTCGGGGGCACTGTCCATCAGGCACGTCGGAGAAGTTGGAGTACTGGAGCAAGGTGTTCAGATGCGGTTCTAGAATGTACTGTAACAATCGGTATTCATTTACCAAGGGATAGTAATGGACTCCTTTGACGGATAAGGTCTTAATGTGTAATAGGAGTTGACACATTTTTATTATTATTATCAACAATTTTTGTCAGGGGTCTAGAGTTGGGGTACGATGTTCTGAGTACTCTGACACTAGACCCTCGACCTTTTCACCTTCTTGCCCATGACGTAGTGTGAAGAAGCAGGCCAGTTTTTTTTAACCTGTCACGGCAATGTGACCACACTGCACCTGATGGTAAGCGCAGTGCCGTCCAATTAGAGTATCGAGTAGTGAGAGACAATCTATCCCCCGCTACTCAATACAATCATGCCGGCCTGCTTCTTCACACTACGCCATGGGCAAGAAGGTGAAGAGGTCGAGGGTTTAGTGTCAGAGTACTTAGAGGCCGCCATGATTGTGGGGAGTAGCAAGGGATAGACTGTCTCTCTCTATTCGATACTCTAATTGGACGGCACTGCGCTTACCAGGTGCAGTGTGGTCACTTTGCCGCGCCACAATAAAAAAAATTGTCTGTCACACCATTTATCCCGGAATCAAACCCACACTCGCCTACTGCGCCATGGAGGCTGTACATAAGTGACTCACCTGTATGTTGTTAGTGTTGTCTGTATGCGCCAGCTGGAGCCTCGTCACAACTGGTTCAGACCAGTCGTGGTCGCCCCGGCCGCGGACATACCGAGATAGCTCACTTAGGTCGTTGGCTGCCAAACATATAAGTTAAAACTTGAAGGTAAATAACATAAGTGTGTCCGAATACCTTGGTCGAAATACGTAAATTCGAAATACAAAATTATATTTTCGAAAAATAAAAAAAATCTAAACATTCGTAATTCTAAAAATTCAAGATTATAAATTCTAAACATTCCCAACTATAAATTGTAAAAATTCTCAATTATAAAAAAAATAAATTATAAATTCAAAACATTCCAAACTTGCAGCCTTGAAGCAGAGCCTTGTCGCCTTGATTACGACTTGCTCATGGGGTCATGAGCAAGTCGTAATCCCTACAAGTATGTTGTGGCCTGTGGGAAGTTAAAGCTTAGGTTGTTTGTTGAATATGTTTTATTGTTTCCCCAATACTTATGTTAATGTTATGTTTGTTAAATAAGCGCTTTATTGCGACTAACTCGTTTTAAATCATACGATACAAGATGTGCGGAATAGCATACTTAAAAGTAGGTCGTGCAATGCTGACGCATGAATCACAAGAAATTATGTATATAAAATAATAATGTGCGTATCCGCACAAAACTATAATTCTAACCATTCTAATTCTATCTAAAATCTAAAAAAAATATTATGCTTCCGTCACAATCTTCACCGCAAAATTAATTCATATAAAGACAAATTAATTCACTTTTCTATACTATCATTGGAACATAGACGCAAAATAAGCGATTTCATCTATCTGTTTAAAATAATACACTCAATGATTGACTCTCCTTCCTTACTATCTAATTTAAATTTTAATATCAACCTAAGATGCCGCAATCCTAATGTTTTCATTCTTAAAGTTTATCATAATAATACCTCTTTTTATAATCCCATTGTTCGTATGTGTAGACAATATAATATATTGAACAAACTTAATCCTACCGTAGACACATTTAACAATAATTTTGTTTTTTACAAAAGACTGATTCACAATATACTCAAAGATTCGTAACTCGTTTTGTACCTATTTTTATAATTAAGTATAATTATTACTCCGTTACTCGTACTTAGATATAACTATCTGGAACACATGTTTTGGGTTATAATTACTGTTCAACACAAGTGCTCTTATAATTTTATTGCATACAAGATTGTAACCTGTTTTGTGTTTATTAAATAAATAAAAATAAAAAATAATTTATAAGTCCTAAGAATTCTAAATCATAAACTCAAAAAATGTGAGAGAGATAAAGCGAACGATTGCAATTGAAACTGTACCGAGTTCAAATTGGTTTGAGATCGGAATTGATTTCAAGAGTACACCTCCAGTTTTCTGTCTATGCTCATGATTTAGAGAGCAATTGAATTCCATACCATTAAAAACCAGCGCAATATGGGTTAACTTGTACTGCATTTAGCTGAATAATGACGCCCATTGTTGGTTCGATTATTATTATTATATTTTTTTTAATAACAAAAAATCTGACCATCTTTTTCTTTCTTTCAATAGGACTTTAACCCAGTGTATTATACTTGTGACTGCCTCGGTGGCGCAGTTGTAATTGCGCATGCGTTACGACTGCTGTGCTGAGGTCTCGGGTTCGATCCCCAGGTCGGGTAAAGTGATATTGGGTTTTTCTATCTAGAAATTTCTCAGTATTAGCCCGGAGTCTGGCATCTGTGCCCGGTATGGCGATAGGCTCGCCCCCTATCACATTATGGGACCGAAATTCGGCGAAAAGCGGGTGTACTGGTTACACCTCTGCCTACCCCTTCGGGGATCACAGGCGTGAGTGTATGTATGTATGTATTATACTTGTGACTTTATACAATACTAGCTGTTGCTCGCGGCTCCGCCCGCGTGGAGGTTATTTTCGGGAGCAGAAGTATACAATCCAAGGAGTTGTCAAGCCTAGATTAATCAGTGATAATGTAGAATTCAAATGGTGAAAGAATTTTTAAAATCGGTCCAGTACTTTTTGAGCCAATTCGTTACAAACATACAAATCTTTCCTCTTTATAATATTATTAGTATAGAAATAGAAAATGAACTCACATTTGGGCAGCTCGCATATGGAGTCATACGATGTGGGGAAGACGAGTTGTCCGGCCGGACCGAACCCCACACGCGTGTGTCGCGCGCGACAGAACGACATGTCGGCTATGAGCGACGCGCCCATACGACCTGCGATCAATAATAACTTTACACTGTTTTTAACCGAATTCAAAAAGGAGGAGATTCTCAATTCGTCGGAATCTTTTTATGTATGTTCCCCGATTACTCGAAAACGCCCGAACAAATTCGAGAAATTCTTTTTTTTGTTTAAAAGTATACTTCCCAGGTGGTCCCATTGGCATCAAGTCAGGATCTGATGATGGGATCTCAGAACAATCTCAACAAAAAAGCAACTTTTATAGGGACGCATAATTTGTTTTTTATTAAAGTCGGTGTACTTTTTATGTTTTTTTTTTCAAATATATACAGATATTTGACAGCCTCCGTGGCGCAGTAGGCCAGTTGCCGACTGTGAAACGAGAGGCCGTGGATTCGATTCCCACACCGGGACAAATGTTTGTGTGACAGATATTTGTGTCCGGAGTTTGGTTAACAGATATCTATCTGTCTCACAAACAGTTGTCTCGGTGCGGGAATCGAACCCACGGCATTTCGAAGCCGGCTACTCACCTGCTGCGCCACCGAGACTTTCAATTTTGACAGGAATAGCATGACTGCAGTGTAAGTAATGATATTGAAATTTAAATCAACTTTTCCAACCCAACCTAACCTAACCTTTTGGTATAACTTCTGGATCTTCTTCTCTTCTGGCCAGATCATTAGGATTTCCAGTCTGCCATGATACCTTATTCAGTATAGAAGTGGTAGAGCCACGCTGAAGACATATTTGTCTACAGCATGAATGGGCCGGCTCGACCGGGGTAGTACCACTGTCTCACAGAAACCCAACGTAAAGTGACAGTTTACTGTCACGTTTCGTATGGTAAGTGAGAAATCCGGAGGCCCAGATTCCCCCTTCCCGTCCGTAATCCCTATTCCTGTCCTTTAAGGCCGACAGCGCATACGTGATACTTTCGGTATTGTGGATGTTCATGGGCGGTGGAGATCACTTAACATCAGGTCACCCACTGGCTCGTTTGTCGGACTATGCTATAAAAAAAGTACTCTAGATTTCCTCCATTAAGATTTTGTGGATTTCGTGAAGAACCAAGGTAAGAGTAGGCCAAATATAATTGTGTATTATATATTGGAGTTATAAGTTCTACTTAGTTAATTAATGATACATACCGGCAATGGTTTCCTTGAACGGCGGCATCTTCCTGTGATAATGTAGTACTATCGAATGCGGTTGCACTATTAGTGGCTTCATTTTTATCTCTGGAAAGGAATAGACAGTGTAGAACTGAAATACCTTATAGGAGTGTTCAATCTAACCAATAATTACTATTAATCACAATGTATGATTGCATTTTGATAATAATTTATTTAACAACTAGCTATTAACGAACGTTTTTTCTATGACTTTACGTACCTTTAAAATACGGTAGTTGACTCGATTTTTTTTATTAATTTAATCAACAAGTTACATTACCTAAAACCTATTATCGAAAGAATTTTATGAATCCGAACAAAAATAAGTAAATTAGACACCACTCAAATCTGCTGGAAGGGGTAGTTGTCAAATAACAGTACAAGGATGCATATCTGATACCGTGACGTCACGGTACTATGAATCGCCTGTACTGTACCGTTGTGCGAGGGAGATAGCGATATGTTCCCAACAGACCATCGTTTTCGCTTATGCCTGTGAGTATTTGCTCATACCAATATTTAAAATAAATATTGTGACCTCATTTTCAAGCAATTTTGATTCTGTTTTCGCAAAAGAGTTTCTTTTGCGTATTATATTCGATTGCGTAGAAAATAATGGACAAAATTAAACACAGGAAGTTATCCTATTCTTTAGCAATGCAAGATCCTCACAATGATTTCGTTAAAGCAAGCGACAATACGCTAGTTGACTGTTTTTGGGAAACCGTTTTATTTTATTCTTCATGGTCTATATTATTAAAATAACATCATTAATAAACATCTGTATATATAAAAGAAGAATCTGACTGACTGACTGATCGATCAACGCACAGCCTAAACGGCTGGGGTTAGAGACTTGAAATTTTGACAGTAGGTACCTTTTATGACGTAAGCATCCACTAAGGAAGGGTTTTTGGAAATACCACCCCTAAGGTGGTAAAATATGGGATGAAAGTTTGTATGATAATTCGTCATTTTTGAAGTTAAACGCACGAAAATTGGTATTTGGCCTTTTAGTTAAAAACAAAAAATATATATTTCAGGATTTTTCGAAATTCTACCCCTAAGGGGGTAAAATAGGGGTTGAAAGTTTGTATGAACATCCGTCATTTTCTCCCAAATATGGTCTCCACGCGGGCGGAGCCGCGAGCAACAGCTAGTAAATCATAAATTTTCAAGATTTAATTGCATTTTTATAAACTATCATTATTTTAGCCACCAAAACGCTACCAACTGTCATGGCATCTCGTGTGACGTGAACATCAAAACTAATAGACGTTTGGCTCAGCGTTTTAGATGTTTCGAACAGTGACGTCATACATGACTGATGAGTGTTTCATGTCACGTGACAAAATGCTTAATTTTGGCAAATTTGTTTCTTGAAAATATTAAATAATCACATATAAATTAACAAATTGGTTTAATTTTTGATAGTTTTAGAGTAAAAACTACTATAAAAAAATCTATAGGGTTTTAAAACAAGCATAGCCTAGTTGGTTGCGGCACGGACTGTCTAGACGAAAATCGGATGTTCGAAACCCAAATGGCATACACCTCTGACTTTTCTAAAGTTATGTGTGTATTAAATGTTAATTATCGCTTGCTTCAACGGTGAAGGTAAACATCGTGAGGAAACCTGCATACCTGAGAATTCCCATAAGGATTTCGAAGGTATGTGAAGTCTACCAACCCGCTTTACAGAGTGGTGGACTAAGGCCTGACCTCATTAGTAGAGGGCCGGGAGCAGTGGGACAATGTAGTATTATTATTTGGTTTTTACTTCCTGTCAGCTGCCTATTAACAATACACACGTTTAGAGAAGTCACACAATAACATACCTTCAGTGGGCACGTCGAGTTCTGTGTCTAGTACCGGCTGTAGCGACGGTATGGACGGTGTCATCCCTGTGACGGGGCTGAGAGATCTACGGAGCGGGACCAACTGCTCCCCTGACATGGATTCTACGTCCTCCATATCTGCAACGAAATTGTATTTACTTAATCCTTTTGCCCGCGGCTACGCCCGGGTGGTGGTTATTTTTGGAAGAAAAGGTATAAAATCCATGGAGGCCTCTTAAGCTATGACACCTTCCTGTATTATGCTATCCCGTAGGAACCGTGCATTTTCTGGTATAAAAGTAGCCCATCAACTAACACTATGCAAAAAATCATGTGGATCCCTTGCCCTATGTAAAACAAACACAAAACTATCCCACGGGATCACGTACAATTTTTCGGGATTAACGTAGCCTTTGTTCTATTGCAGACTATGATCTATCTCTGTGCCATATTTTAACCAGATCCGTCGAGCCGTTGTAGCGAGATTGAGTAACAAACATCCATCCATCCAAACATTCCCGGAAAAAGGTACAGTTCCCGTGGGATAGTTTCGTTTTTCACAGTGCAAGGGATCGACATGATTTTTTGTATAGTGGCAGTTTAGAGTTCAGAGGAAAACATAGGCTGCTTTTTATCCCCGACAATTCACGATTCCTATGGGATAGCAAAATATAAAGGTGTAATAGCTTAAGATGACTCCATGGATTTGGTACCTTTTCCTTTAAAAATAACTAACACGCGGGTGGAGCCGCGGGCACAAGTTAGTATCAATATAAATGGTTGTGTGTCGAACCCTATACTGTTTTATTTCTCCCCCTGAGAATAAAAGTAAAAATCACCCTCAGTTTAGAAGCCGTTCCAATTGGGTGGAAGTAGTTATCAATGATAGAAAAAGACGCACGATATGTATCCTGACGTCACCTCCCAGGATGGCAATACGGTAGTTGAATTTTTTTTATTAATTGAATCAACAATTTACATTACCTAAAACCTATTATCGAAAGAATTTTATGAATCAATGATGAAATGGTAATTTTATGAACAAATGATCAAAAATTTGGAAATTAGAGGCTCCATCTAGTTAACGGCCCAAATAGCGAAATTTGGCCTGTGACCATAAGGTCCGAATTGGTCAGCAAGTTTCAGTAATTAGTCAACTTTTTTAACAGGTCAAATTTCGCTATTTGGGCCGCTAAGAAGATGGGACTTCATTTTGCTTTTTAGAAATTAATACGTAAATAACGTTGACCAATTATCGAAATTAGCTGACCATTTCGTGAACAATTGAAATAATTTTAGTTTTTTTATTTTTTTTTATCCTGGCACGGCAAAGTGACCGCACTGCACCCGATGGCAAGCGCAGCGCGGTCCAATCAGAGTATCGAGCAGTGCGAGACGATCTATCCCCTGCTACTCAACACAATCATGCCGGCCTGCTTCTTCACACTACGCCATGGGCAAGAAGGTGAAGAAGCGGTCGAGGGTCTATTGTCAGAGTACTCAGAAGGCCGCAAAATGGCCAAACATTGTACTCCAACTCTAGACCCCCGAGAAAAACCGGATGTACACTGGCTGATCCCGGAACGCGACACACTTGCCACTATGGCGGGTTTTACACCCTGTGTACGGTGGTCGCTATCCGGTCGGATATGAATATCCTACCACCAGCAAAAGATCAGGTCTCTACGATTAATTTGGGCCGCTAAAATAATTCCGATGACCTAGAAATTTTAAATTTTTGTAGTTTTTGTACTGACCAAATACTCAAAGTTGCTGACCAATTGTGACCAATTCGGACCATATGGTCACAGGCCATAATTTCGCTATTTGGGCCGCTAATTAGATGGAGCCGAAATTAGACGCCATTCAAATCTGCTGGAAGGGGTAATTGTCAAATGACAGTAAAAGGATGCATGATATGTACCGTGACGTCACGGTTCTCAGTATCCCTATTATTGTGTCGTTGTGCGAGGGAGATAACAATATGTTCCTAATACGCAACCATTTTCGCTCATGCCTGGGAGTATTTGCTCCAACCAATATTTAAAATAAATATTGTGACCTCATTTTTCAAGCAATTTTGATTCCGTATTCGCAAAAGGGTTTCATTCGGTTGCATATACAACATGTAACATGATTAACGCACACTGTGAAAGTAGTTTGCTCAGAATAAGCGACTGAATCGATATCAACAATTTTTTAATAGACGATTTTTTTTCCAAGAATAATTAACACTCAGTTAAATAATAGTCACCCTTTAATTCAACGTTCAAGACAAACGAATCTGAAACATAACTCGATCCGATAAAGTCTTTTCTAAATGCAATAATAAACGAACACTTTAAAAAATCAAATAATTAAAATTACGAAGTACGAGTCAGCTGTGTACTCGTGTGACCTTCACCTACATGCGGCTGGGGTTGTCCGGGTGCGCGCGCGGCGGTGTCATTCACCTTTTCGTCGAGTGCCCATAATATGCGCGCAAAATAAATAAAAAACAATATTTATATTCATCGCAGTCTAATTTCAATACATGAATTATGATTGTAATTATATATTTAAATTGGGGTGTCTGAGGATGTGCGTTAATCCCATTATACGTAGTAGAATAATGGACAAAAATAAACACAGAAAACGACCCTATTACACTGTATGCGTGCGAGGGGGATAGTGATACCCTCTACTCTATCCTCATACTATTTAAAATATTGCGACCTTTTGGTTTGATTTTTTTTATCGTTAAAGGGTTTCTTTTTCATACTATTTTCGATCGCATACCAAATGGAAAGGAACTATTAGATTTTTTTAATCACCCCGGTCTAGTGGCAGCGTCAATGGGTTAAGAACCGAGAGGTCATAGGTTCGTTTCCCTTAATTTTTTATTTATTCGAGTGTCATTATTTCTTGTTTTATTCACCTCTATTCTGGATACCAAAATATAGTAAGCAGCAAGTTCCTATACTCTTTAAATGTTATGTTTAAAAGGAATTTATAATAATAAAAACAATTCATCTAGATATTTTATTGAATATATAATACAATATTAATACTTATATATTATATTAAATTTAAAATTACATATCTATAATATACTCTATACAAAGTTTATATAAATTACAATAAAAATTAAATATACTACATTTATATTTAACAAAACATTAGATTCGGGAATGAAACCTAGGACCCCACGATTTATTTATCCCCCTTATCTAACAAATAGTATCTCTAATTAATACTTAATATAATACTATAATATTATAAAGAGACTGCCTCGGTGGCACAGTTGTAATTGCGCATGCGTTACGACTGCTGTGCTGAGGTCTCGGGTTCGATCCCCGGGTCGGGTAAAGTGATATTGGGTTTTTCTATCTAGAAATTCCTCAGTATTAGCCCGGAGTCTGGAAAATGCGCCCGGTATGGCGATAGGCTCGCCCCCTATCACATTATGGGACCGAAATTCGGCGAAAAGTGGGTGTACTAGTTAGACCTCTGCCTACCCCTTCGGGGATTACAGGCGTGAGTGTATGTGTGTGTATTATAAAGAGGAAAGATTTGCATGTATGTTTGTAACGAATTGGCCAAAAAAGTACTGGACCGATTTTAAAAATTCTTTCACGATTTGAATGCTACATTATCATTGATTAATATAGGCTATTTTAATTGCAAGAAAAATTACACTCTGACATTACACATGACCTCCACGCGGGCGGAGCCACGAGCAACACCTATACTTAATACATTGAAACTAAAATATACAGTGTGATGCACAAAAGTGGTACAAAATTCAACGTATAGAGCAGAGTTTCTCAAACCTTTGGCTCTACAAACCCTTATAAAAGTTTCCAGATGACAGCGAACCCCTTAACTAACTAATTAAATCGAAAAGAAAATAATAAAATTGACCGTTGAAGAAGAATAGATTTTTATTTCAATAACAAAAGTAACAAAAGAAATATCTTAATATTAATGTGACGGGTGGGCATGTTTCTTGTTACAAATTGAGTCCATTTAAGGAGTAATTTTGGTAAATTTTAGGAGTAAGTTTGGTAAATTTTAGGAGTAATTTTAGTCAATTTTAGTAGTAAATTTGGTAAATTTTAGGAGTAATTTTGGTAAATTTTAGGAGTAAATTTGGTAAATTTTAGGAGTATTTTGGTAAATTTTAGGAGAAAGTTTGGTCAATTTTAGTAGTAAATGTGGTCAATTTTAGGAGTAATTTTGTCAATTTTAGGAGTAAATTTGGTCAATTTTAGGAGTAATTTAGGTAAATTTTAGGAGTGAATTTGGTAAATTTTAGGAGTAATTTTGGTCAATTTTAGGAGTGAATTTGGTAAATTTTAGGAGTACATTTGGTCAATTTTAGGAGTAATTTTTGTCAATTTTAACCTTAATTCTGACTCAGTATCAAGTCGATTTTTGTATTTTGTTTTTATCATGTGCCTGCTAGTCACCAAGCCACCATTACGTACTCTTCGAATGGCGAACCCCACTTTGAGAAACCCTGGTGTAGAGTTAGCGATTAGTAATTTATTAGTAAAGTTAACAAATGTAGAAGAAACAACATATTATTAAAATACAATATTTGTTATTAATTTTATTTTAATTTAAAATATCGAGTCACGTATCATTCGGACACCGGTGTCCGGACAAAGACAGGCGACAATCGCTCTTATTGACATGCCTATTAAGCGTTTTTTTAATAGCATGGTCCGAAAAACGAGCCAGTGGGTCACCTGATGTTAAGTGATCTCCAACGCCCATGAACATCCACAATACCGAAAGTGTCATGTATGCGCTGTCGGCCTTAAAGGACATGAATAGGGATTAGGGAAGGGAAGGGGGAATCTGGGCCTCCGGATATCTCACTTACCATACGAAACGCGACAGTAAACTGTCACTTAACGTTGGTTTTCTGTGAGACAGTGGTACTACCCCGGTCGAGCCGGCCCATTCATGCCGAAGACAAATATGTCTACAGCGTGGCTCTACCACTTCAATTTATAACGTTACTATTATGGGAATAAAATTGATTTTCCGTCAGGAGAAGGTAATTATGAAAAAAAAAATTAAGAAAGTTGCGGGAAAATTAGAAAACTTAACGACATAACTTTTAGTCGTTTGAAAATCACAAAATAAAGAAACTTGTAATATCATATGACTCTATGGATTTTATACATTTTCTTTCAAAACTGGCTACCACGCGGGCGGAGCCGCGAGCAACATCTAGTGTATTATAAAGAGCAAACCTTCGTGCGTGTAGAGAGAGGCCTTCATTAGTTGCACGTGGTGCGAGTGTCGGTTCTCGAGACGGGCCAGCTCACTCGTGGGACTCTTCACACCGTACGCTGGAACAAACATTATACATACACACAGACCCCACATTGGGTCCTCTAGGTGTCGACCACGAGGGACCAGAACACAGAACCGTAACAAATATCACACAAAACTGCTAAGAGGGATAGAGTGTCTCTCGCTACTTGATACTCTAATTGGACGGCACTGCTCGCCCCATCATTCAATCATACATCATCTTTGTCGTGCCGGGATAAAAAACACTGTGTCATATAATTTGAAAATCAAAAGAGAGGGAAATTATAATTGATACAACTTATACAGGGTGTCCCGGAAGTCACAGTTCAATGGGGAGGTATATATAGTTTTTACATTGGGTTTTTACCCTGTATAACTAAATAAATCGTTTTTTAGGCTTGTTTGCTTTATATCAGATGCAAAAGGCGAAAAATTTAATAAATAAAAAAACAAGAGTACGAAATTACATTGAAATTACAACTTAAAAAGACTTGACTGCCTCGGTGGCGCAGTGGTAATTGCGCATGCGTTACGACTGCTGTCTGAGGTCTGCTGACTGTGCTGAGGTCTCGGGTTCGATCCCCGGGTCGGGTAAAGTGATATTGGGTTTTTCTATCTAGAAATTCCTCAGTATTAGCCCGGAGTCTGGAATTTGTGCCCGGTATGGCGATAGGCTCGCCCCCTATCACATTATGGGACCGAAATTCGGCGAAAAGTGGGTGTACTGGTTACACCTCTGCCTACCCCTTCGGGGATTACAGGCGTGAGCGTATATGTATGTATTACAACTTAAAATGCAATATCACGAAACATTTAACTGTGAAACTGCTTTTTTTCAGTCAGTCAACTTACCGAAACTATCCTGGTACATGCTCGCAGATTCCGCGTTGTCTTCTGTAGTGTCCATTTCAAAAGCTGCAAAAAAAAAATTACACTATAAATAAAAATACATAAAAAGTACACTGACTTCAATAAAAAACACACTATGCGCCCCTATAAAATTTGAGGGCAACCCGCTCTCGACTTTTCTGAGATCCCATCATCAGATCCTGACTTGGTGCCAATGGGACCACCTGGGAAGTATACCCTTTTAAACAAAAAAAGAATTTCTCGAATCGTTCCAGGCGTGTTCGAGTAATCGGGTAACATACATAAAAAAATAAAGATTCCAACGAATTGTGAACTTTCTCCTTTTTTGAAGTCGGTTAAAAATCGTCTACACGCGTGATGTTAATTAACAATACAACAAATTAGTTAATTAAACTGTCAACAGATGGCACTATTCATTTTTTTTATACCTATAATTATAACACATTTGTCTATTTTGGTCAATAGCGGCAAACATAACCTTTAAAATGGGGTTTGGACGATAACATTTGATGAAGAATTATGGAATTTATGGTGTACCGACAAAAAACACTTTTGAGAAATAATATATAATAAATAACACCCAACAGTCACACACATAGCCCCGACCCCACACTAAGATACGAGTCTTGTGTGGGAATGGAACCCACGGCCTCTTGTTTCACAGCCGGCTACTCACCAACTGCGCCACGGAGACTGTCTTTAATTTTCAATATTAAGGTACGGATTTTTGGATCATGATTAATACCTTTACCAGTCCCATTGAATAGATTGAGCGACGTCTGTTGCATGGCGAAGAGACTCCCAGCACCGGCCATGAGACCGGACCCCCCAAGTCCGGGTGGAGAGCCCAGACCCCCCAGACCTCCCAGTCCACCCAAGCCTGCTGACGATACTGGCACTGGCTGCTTTGGCGCTGATGAGAGACATTAATCAGTGAGTGTTTCAAGTATTTATGGACTCTAAGGTCACACGATATTTTGTAGTTGTGGAGTATAATAGGGTAGTTGACAGTAAGTGAAAACCTGATAGAATTTTGATTTGTATAATAGATTTTGGTCTAGAAATATCGAAAATTAAGCCAATTTGTTAATTTATATGTGATTATTTCATATTTTTAAGAAACAAATATGTAAAAATGAAGCATTTTGTCACGTGACATGAAACATCTATTAAACGCTGAGCCAAACGTCTATTAGTTTTGCGGGTGGTGACGTCACACGAGAGGCCATGACAGTTGGTAGCGTTTTGGTGACAAAAATAAAGTTGGTTTATAAAAATGCAAATTAAATCTTGAAATCATACATTTATGTTTATATGATAATATTTTAATAATATAGACCATGAAGAATAAAATAAAACGGTTTCCCACAAACGGTCAACCAGCCTATATCTAGACTAAAAAAAATATATACCATGAGGAATAGTGTGATAAGAGATCGTTGTGAGTTGAAGAATGATGTGGTGACTAAGATAGAAAGAGGTATGCTGAGATGGTTTGGCCACATGGAGAGGATGGATGAAAGGCGATTTACGAAAGCTATTTATCGTGCAAATGTGACTGGAAGAGTGGGTAGAGGGCGCCCAAGGAGAACGTTTATGAATCAGATAAACGATCTTCTCCTAAAAGGGCAACTCAGAAGTACCTCCAACCGTCGTAAATGTATGAGAAGATGTATGAATGTGGAAGAGGCGAAAGAAGTGTGTCAGGATCGTAGCTTGTGGCACTCAATAGTCTCTGCCTACCCCCATGGGATACGGGCGTGAGTGTATATGTATGTATGTTTTTTTACACCCAACAGTCACACACGTAGCCCCGACCCCACACTAAGATACGAGTCTTGTGTTGCATCAGGGACTACGACTACGGTCTCACAACACCCCCGGACACAAATATCTATCACACAAACATTTGTCCCGGTGTGGGAATCGAACCCACGGCCTCTCGTTTCACAGCCAGCACTGGAGGCTGTCTGTCATTTTGTCTTTGCTTTTTGATGACACGGGGGACATGTCTACCACTCTGCTAACGGTATACTTGAATCCCCCAGGGCACAGTATGGATGTACTTACGGACTGCTGCCGAGTTCTGTACGGCCTGGTTGAGCAGTTGTAGCTTCATCACCGCCGGGGCTTCTTCCTCCTCATCAGAGTCGGTCAGACCGTACTTGCTGAAGTGTTCCACCTTCAACAAACAGATTTTTTTTATTCTGGCGCGGCAAAGTGACCACACTGCACCTGATGGTAAGCGCAGTGCCGTCCAGATAGAGTATCAAGTAGCGAGAGACAGTCTATCCCTCGCTACTCAACACAATCATGCCGACCTGCTGTTTAGCTTCTTCACACTACGCCTAAAGGACCCAGGATCATAGGAGGGAAGGAACACGGTAGCTGGCAAACTGTTCCACAGCTTGATGGTGCGGTAAAAATACGAATTTCTCTGCTCTTGGTTCGGGCCGGGGTAGTAGACACCACGAAGCTGTGGCTCCGCAAGCCAGTACGCGTGGTTCTGGTATGGAAGGGAGAGGATGGGATAAGATCAAACAAGAGCAGAGCATTCGCCATGATACAGACGGTAGAACACGCAACACAAACACGCAACGCACAGTTACATTAGACACCACCCTTCACACCATGACATGGTTTTTTGGTAATTATGTCGCATTATATCGACAGTCGGCGGGCTACTTGATTTAAGCGATTCGGTATGCGCAGATTTTCCTGCATTTTTTTTTTATAGTATAGTCCGACAAACGAGCCAGTGGGTCACCTGATGTTAAGTGATCTCCACCGCCCATGAACATCCACAATAGCGAAAGTGTCATGTATGCGCTGTCGGCCTTAAAGGACAGGAATAGGCATTAGGGAAGGGAAGGGGGAATCTGGGCCTCCGGATATCTCACTTACCATACGAAACGCGACAGTAAACTGTCACTTTACGTTGGTTTTCTGTGAGACATCAGACAGTGGTACTACCCCGGTCGAGCCGGCCCATTCATGCTGTAGACAAATATGTCTACAGCGTGGCTCTACCACTGGTTAGGTTAGCATCTTTTTTAGCTCTTAAATCGACAGGTAAAACGGGGCAAATTTTTTCCAGGACACATTTATATGAGAAAATAATTCTCAAAATTGTAAGAAAAAAGTCATAAAGTGTAGTAAGATGTACTGGCTTACACAAGCAATATATTAATTCTACTAAAAAGGACACATTCTTTTTTATATTACATTAATTTTTTATCCTCGCACGGCAATTGACCACACTGCACAACTAACAAAAGTAGTTTCTTAAGCAGTGTTAGTAGAGACAACAGTCATAGGTTCGAAACTAGATCAAATCTTCTTGACTATTATATGACAAAATCTAAACGAAACTTACATCACAATATTGACACCGGCAAATGTGCAAATCGCGTCAAAGAAATAGTCGATCAAATAAAATCACAATACTCGACACTGGCAAATGTGCAAATCGCGCCAAAGAAATAGTCGATCAAATAAAATCACCAATACTCGACACTGGCAAATGTGCAAATCGCGCCAAAGAAATAGTCGATCAAATAAAATCACAATACTCGACACTGGCAAATGTGCAAATCGCGCCAAAGAAATAGTCGATCAAATAAAATCACAATACTCGACACTGGCAAATGTGCAAATCGCGTCAAAGTAAATTATAATACCATACCTTAAACACCCAGCTGCCAGTCTGCGGTCGATATTCTATGAATTTGGTATCGTGTTTGTCGCATACCCTACGCAGTTTACCTTCGTAGTCCATTTTCAACAATCTGTAAAACAAATTAGGATTTAGTATAGAACTAAAAATACTAGATGTTGCCCGCGACTCCGCCCGCGTGTAGGTAATTTTTGCAAGACGGTATACAATCCATGGAGGCATCTTAAGCTATCTATCCTTATATTTTCTTGCAATTAAAATAGCCTGTATTAATCAGGCAAAAGGAAAGTCAGTAGAAGAAAAATGTCTTGGCTCCGTAACATCAGAGAGTGGACTGGCATCAAGTCTGTTGAAGAGCTGTTCGGACTTGCACTAGACCGAGAAATATTCAAAATACTGACCGCCAACCTTCAGTAGTGGAGAGGCACGACAAGAAGAAGATATTAATCAGTGATAATGTAGCATTCAAATGGTAAATTTTTTAAATCGGTCCAGTACTTTTTGAGACAATTCGTTACAAACATACATACAAATCTTTCCTCTTTATAATATTAGTATAGACTACAAAGCTTTAATAAAAGAAAACGGATAAATCTGGGCATTTTCATAACAGTATCTAAACATACATATAGACTCACGCCCATAATCCCCGAAGGGATAGGCAGAGGTGTAACCAGTACACCCACTTTTCGCCAAATTTCGGTCTCATAATGTGATAGGGGGCGAGCCTATCGCCATACCGGGCACAGGTTCCAGACTCCGGGCTAATACTGAGAATTTCTAGATAGAAAAACCCAATATCACTTTACCCGACCCGGGGATCGAACCCGAGACCTCAGCACAGCGGTTGTAACGCATGCGCAATTACAACTGCGCCACCAAGGCAGCACACCCACACCCACTTTTCGCCGAATTTTACGGTCCCATAATTTGATAGGGGGCGAGCCTATTGTCATACCAGGCACAATTCCAAACTCCGGGCTAATACTGTGTATTTCTAAATAGAAAAACCCAATATCAATTTACGGGGTAAGCAGAGGCTCTGCCTACCTCTTCTGTTTACAGGCGTGAGTGTGTGTATGTATCTCACCTATCCGGATCAGTGATGGGTCTCTTCTCAGTTTTGTCCATGGGCCATATCCGGTCCAAGGTCACTATAGCTCGTCGGTTCAGACCCTCTCCTACTGGGGGCTTGTCTGCGTCCTCGGGGTACACAATCACTTCCTTGTTCAGGAAATGTACTGAAACAATTATATTATTTATTTATTTATTTATGTAGGACCGTCAACAGAGACTACAATTAACATAAGTTGGTACAATTTTACATATAGGTAAAAATAAATGATATATAAATACACCATACTTGACAGCCTCCGTTACCATTTGGCGAGTAGCCGGCTGTGAAACGAGAGGCCGTGGGTTCGATTCCCACACCGGGACAAATGTTTGTGTGATAGATATTAGTGTCCGGGGTCTGTGTGTTGTGAGAGGGTGCGTCTCTCTAGGTCCCTGATACAACACAAGACTCGTATCTTAGTGTGGGGTCGGGGCTGTGTGTGTGACTGTTGGATGTTATTTATTTAACACCAAACAGACACACATAGTCCTGACCCCACTCTAGGTCCTGTATTGTGGGTATCAACTATAAGGGACTATGGGCAACATCCAGATCTGAAATAACTAGTTATGCGGTCGCCCGGACGATTGATAACAACAGCTGCAAGCGAGACAGCTTACTCAGCTTAACTGGTAGTCGTTATTTGAATAACAATTCATACGAAATTGCTAACTAAGATAACAGTCTCCGGACCACCGTATACCAAATACGTGGGCGATATTTGTAACTTAGAAATAATAAGTTAGTTAAGTCAGTAGTCTACAGCATCTCACTTTGTTCGGACATTACTTTTAGTTTAAATTTAAATAAACATTTTTATAATTAAAATTACTTTTTTTAAAAAAGCTTTCTTCGCTCCCGTAAACTTGACTAACTATCTGTCACGCAAACATTTATAATTGTAGAAGACAACAATAACAATAACATACCCAAAACATCCAAATCAAGTCCGGCGACGTCTATCTCGCAGTCGTAGAACACGTTACCGTAGTTCCTGCGGCCGATGGTGAGGTGTGGCAGCAGGCAGGACCCATCTGGACGGATGTAGGCTGTAACAACACGTGTCGTATAACACCAAAGAACAATGTATGTAGTTGGACAAAAATGGACTGCCTCGGTGGCGCAGTTGTAATTGCGCATTGCTAAGACTGCTGTGCTGAGGTCTCGGGTTCGATCTCCGGGTCGGGTAAAGTGATATTGGGTTTTTTCTATCAAGAAATTCCTCAGTATTACCTATCACATTATGGGACCGAAATTCGGCGAAAAGTGGGTGAACTGGTTACATATCTGCCTACCCCTTCGAGGATTACAGGCGTGAGTGTATGTGTAAATAAAAAAGTAATTGCTAGTGTATTGATGAATGTATGTTATGTATAAGCTGATATAATAATAATAATAAAACTAGCCCTGTATTAAACATTGTGCCACTGCTGGGCACGGGCCTCCTCTACTAATGAGAGGGGTTAGGCCTTAGTCCACCTCGCTGGCCTAATGCGGATTGGTAGACTTCACATACCTTCGAAATTCTTTTGATAATTCTCAGGTATGCAGGTTTCCTCACGATGTTTTCCTTCACCGTTAAAGCAAGCGATAATTAACATTTTAATACACACATGACATAACTTTAGAAAAGTCAGAGGTGTATGCCACTTGGGTTTCGAACCTACAACTTTCGTCTTGACAGTCCGTACCGCAACCAACTAGGCTATCGCTGCTATCTATAAGCTGATATGCTTTATGTTAAATTTCTTTCTTTAATGTCCTGACTTGTCATAAGAGCTATGTAATTGGCTACATGATCATCGGATGACAAGAGACTCGGCGAAGCGTCATCGATACATGGTTGATATTCCACCAGCGCGCACGAAGCGTTTTGCTAGTACATTTATCATGCGCACCGCTAGAGAGTGGAACTCTTTGGGTATCTTTAAGTCAAGAGTGAATAGGTATCTTCTAGGCAAGCGTGCTCCACCGTAGACCACATCATCACTTACCATCAGGCGAGATAGTGGTCAAACGCAAAAATATTTCGGTTAAAAAAAAAAAAATTTGAATACTTACTGATCATCTCTTCGAGCGAGGGTATAGTGTAGTAACCAGGTCTTGTGAGCTTCACTCCGGCGGGGTGGGGGGTCGCGTCCCGGGCAGGGACATTCTCCTCCTCAGACACTATAACAATTTTAATAGAGTTTATTATACAGTGAAAACATTTATTGTAACATATTACTATATTTACGACTGCCTCGGTGGCGCAGTGGTAATTGCGCATGCGTTACGATTGCTGTGCTGAGGTCTCGGGTTTGATCCCCGGGTCGGGTAAAGTGATATTGGGTTTTTCTATCTAGAAATTCCTCAGTATTAGCCCGGAGTTTGGAATCTGTGCGCGGTATGGCGATAAGCTCGCCCCCTATCACATTATGGGACCGAAATTCGGCGAAAAGTGGGTGTACTCGTTACACCTCTGCCTATCCCTTCAGGGATTACAGGCGTGAGTGTATTTATGTATGTATTATTATATCCTGTCTCAGCTGTGACCACACTGAACGGGCGCGGAATGCCGTCCAGTTAGAGTATCAAGTAGCGAGAGACAATATCTCTCACCACTCACACAATCATACCGGCTGAATAACTACTAACTAAAGGAACTTACTAACTACTTGGTCTACCAACAGGTGTATTTAAATCTACTTCATAATAACGGCTACTCCTACAATAACGGATTTTAACTAACCTTTATTATAATAAATACTACTAGCCCTGTATTTAATCCCCTGCTCTGTGAAAAACTAAACTATCCCACGGGAACTTTACATTTTTCCGGGATAAAAAGAAGCCCATGTGCTATTCCAGACTATAATCTATCTCTGTGCCAAATTCCAGCCAGATCCGTCCAGCCGTTGTAGCGTGATTGAGTAACAAACATCCATCCATCCATCTGGACTTTCGTATTTATAATATCAGTAGGATTATTGGCGAGCCACAGTCAAACTGTTCAGTAATAAGTAAAAGTTTTTTTATTCATAAAAAGTATACCAACTTCAATAAAAAACAAATTAAGCGTTTAATAAAATTTGATTTTCCTTGATTTTTCTGAGATACCATCATCAGATCCTGACTTGGTGCCAATGGGACCAACTGGGAAGTATACCTTTTAAACAAAAAAAGAATTTCTCGAATCGGTCGAGGCGTCTTCGAGTAATCGGGTAACATACATAAAAAAAAAGATTCTGACGAATTGTTAACCTTCTCCTTTTTTGAAGTCGGTTAAAAATATAGCAACACGACTAGACGCACACTGAACTGAGGAAAACTGTACACACTATGATAAAACTGTAAATGTCCTACTTGAATTGGACACCGAGCTAGACTGCACGAGACAGAACCTTGGTACGCCGAGGGTAGTTCTATTATTACAAACCTTCACCCCACTCAGTCTATAACTTATCAACCTACCCTTACTTATTTCTTAAATACCTTCCGATATTTTAATAAGCAGGGTCTACCTTTTTTTTTTATTCTGGCGCGGCAACGTGACCACACTGCACCTGATGGTAAGCGCAGTGCCGTCCACATAGAGTATCAAGTAGCGAGAGACAGTCTATCCCCCGCTACTCAACACAATCATGCCGGCCTGCTGTTTAGCTTCTTCACACTACGCCTAAAGGACCCAGGATCATAGGAAGGAGGGAACACACCTTAACATTACTACTTAACTTACTACTTCTACTACAACGGTAGGCAGCGGCTCTGCTGTGCTCTGGCTTTGCTGAAGTCTATGGGCGGCGGTGACTACTTAAAAAAAAAAGCACAAACTAAGAAACGGTAAATATACTTGTACTTGTATATCAAAACACAAAGTTTGTTTTTTTTTATACTATAGTCCGACAAACGAGCCAGTGGGTCACCTGATGTTAAGTGATCTCCACCGCCCATGAACATCCACAATACCGAAAGTGTCATGTATGCGCTGTCGGCCTTAAAGGACAGGAATAGGGATTAGGGAAGGGAAGGGGGAATCTGGGCCTCCGGTTATCTCACTTACCATACGAAACGCGACAGTAAACTGTCACTTTACGTTGGTTTTCTGTGAGACAGTGGTACTACCCCGGTCGAGCCGGCCCATTCTTGCTGTAGACAAATATGTTTACAGCGTGGCTCTACCACTTCCAAAGTACAGAAAAACATGAATATAAACCATAAACTCCGCATATTTGATGTGCAATCTTCTCGCACTTCGAACAGCCGGGTTGCCGGCCCCAGCGATGCCGGCAAAACTGGAGCGACGATGAACCTTTGTGGAGGGGGATAGGATATTATAGGGACGTGAGTGTCAGGCAGGGCAGAATTGACAACATTTCAAAATCTAAACTAGCTTAAAATAAAAAATACCGTGTCTTATGTTTTCTATTCTTAGTTCAAATATATATTTTATATATTTTTTAATACTTTCGTTTCGAAGAAAAAAATTAAAAGTTGAAAAATGCTTGATGACGTCATACATACGAATGAAATAGTTTCTTGGCCCACCATACTATTTATTTAAAAAATTAATACATTGTCATTTGTTAAATGTCAATGTCACAATACGCCAATAATTGGCCAATCAAAAGACAGAAGTTTGAGTTGTGACAACTCACATGTGTCATTTGTCAGTTTTTTTTGCAAAGCAAAGGCCATTACGTCTCGAGCCGTATATATGACGTCATTTGGTGCTTACGACGATTTAGAATAAAACAAAATTCAAACTGAAAATCATGAATGAAAATATCTGAATATTGAAAAAAGAAAAAATATGGGTCTCATAATTTTAGTTTAAGTTTCATATAGTATACAAATTGGAGTGTGTTAGAAAAATGAAATGTTGTCAATTATAGGGGACAAACGGGCAAGCGAGTCACCTGATAAATAATTACCAGGATAATCAAGGTTCAAAGGAAAGGAAAAGATATTGGGGACTAGATCACCAAAAACACCCTTAGGAAGACAATCTTTATATATATATAATTCTACTGTACGTGTGTATATCACTGAACTCCTCCAAAACGGCTGGACCGATTTGAATGATTTTTTGTATGCGTTTGTATACAAGACTCGTATCTTAGTGTGGTGTCGGAGCTATGTGTGTGACTGTTGGGTGTTATTTATTATTTATTTATGTATTATTTCTTTCTTCGGGGATTACAGGCGTGAGTGTATGTGTGTGTATGTGTGTATATGTGTGTGTATGTGTGTGTTTATTTGTGTATATATGTATGTAACCTCACCTGACAGTGTGTCTATGTTCTCCTTGTCAGCGGTGACATCTTGCCTGACCCCCAGCTCTCTGACCGAGTTCTCGGCCACGTCCGGGTTGCCTCCAACCGACAGCGGCTTCCGTAGCGGCTTTGTCGTCAACCTGGGAACATATCACTGTGTTTATCCACATTCCCACTTGTTAATGAAATGCAAAACTTAGCATACCCCGATCGTTGGGGAATCTTGATCGTAATTCTTATAAATTACATTGTATTGTTGCAATCCATTTTTTCTATGTTGTAGTTGTAATTGTTAAATTGTGTAATTGTTTGTCTGTTAGAATTTGCGTTTTGTTTATGTAACTTTGGTTGTTGATGTTTGCACGTCTGTCGAAATGTTTGTGCTATGATGAAGCGACGGTGGGGTCCAGCTGAAAATCAGTGATGTTTTTCAGCAGCGTATACTGAGCTGGTGCCCCTTCCACCGCACATGTTGCAGCAAAATAGCCAAATTATGTAACTAGATAGTATATACATTTTTCGTTTCTATATTGTGTGTGTGGAAAAATAATGGTTTTACACTATTCTATCGGCGATTACAGGCCTGAGTATATGTATGTAATATACGAAATACCATCGCTTTTCAGGGGTGAAAACTTACATTTAAAAAAATTCGGGACATTTGACGAGTTATAATACTTACCAACTGGCACGACGCTCGGATGTCTGTACGTTTGGCAATTCCTTGTCTGGAACAATGAAAAGTATCGTCCGTATATAGCTGTACTTCACAACATAGTGTTATCTCGCTCATTCGCAATGCTACTATTCGACATATGATTTTTTAAATGAAAATTTAACCACGTTTGACTTTGAATAATATATCTAAAATAGATAAAAGTACACCGACTTCAACAAAAAACAAATTATGCGTCACTTTATAAAATTAGTTTTTCTTTGATTTTTCTGAGATCCCATCATCAGATCCTGACTTGGTGCCAATGGGACCACCTGGGAAGTATACCCTTTTAAACACAAAAAGAATTTCTCGAATCGGTCCAGGCGTCTTCGTGTAATCAGGTAACATACATAAAAACAAAAGATTCCGACGAATTGTTAACCTCCTCCTTTTTTGAAGTCGGTCAAAAATAAGTTAAGACTCCATTATATTAATTAGTAACAAAATAGCATGGTAAATAATATCATTTTGTTCCTTATAGAAATCAATATTAGTACGCTAGAAATGTCAGCACACTATGGACTATGTATTAACACTACTTATATTTGACTGGTATTGTGAGGGACGGACTGTTATTCAGTCCCTCGTTTGTTTTCCGCTGGTTCTGGGCCTTTAAAAAGGCCTTGTCAAGTGGACTGTTTTGACAAAAACAGATTAAGCCAAGAAACAGTAAAATGGGTAACAAAGTAGGAGAAAACCAAACACTGATATACTTTTAACACACTGAGGACTTGTCACTATTACTTCTTCTTTAGCCACTATTGTTCTTGCTGTACTTGCTATCGGGAAACTGCCGTGCCGAACCCGATTTCGGCACTCCTTTTATACTGTTTTGAGCTCCATCTCACTCTAACGCGTACAGCTGTCTCTGTAGGCGCGCGAGCGAGATGGAGCTACGCGAGTGAAAGAGACAGCGCATAAATCACTGCGCTTAGGTGGTTCGTGGCTATACCGTAGGGACAAGACCTCATACTATTTATTTATTTACCAAAACTATATACAAATTACTATGAACTATTTACATATAAAACGTTCGTATGCTGCACAGGTATTTCTTTGAATAACATTAAAAATAAAAATTATAAACACCTTATAAATGAATAAAGTGATTGCTAGTGTATTGATGATGCTATGTATGCTATGTATACATAAGCTGATATCCATTTCTTAAATTTCTTTACTTTTTTTTAATGTACTGACTTGTCATAAGAGCTATGTAATTGCCTACATGATCAATAAACGATTTTATTTCATTTCACTATGTAACATGATTCACACAAATAAATACATTAAAAATAGAGTGTGGCTTTCTGTTAGATTAGTAATTTTGTATTACAATCTTTAGTTATTAAAACGGGATATTTACCATGTTTTTTT
Organism: Laothoe populi; assembly: GCA_905220505.1. Taxonomy (NCBI): domain Eukaryota; kingdom Metazoa; phylum Arthropoda; class Insecta; order Lepidoptera; family Sphingidae; genus Laothoe; species Laothoe populi. The sequence goes on from HG992174.1 coordinate 2,235,597, forward strand.
TATTTGATGTGAGTTCCCTATATTTCGGCACTATTGCAAGCGCCATGATCACGGGTAAACTGAAGTTTATGCGGGTGGATATTGATGAGCAGACAAAACGATCTACCCTCTTTCTTTCTCTTTTTATGCGCTGGGTACCACTACCATTGTCACATAAGTCACTCACATTACGATATTGTTCAAAATTAAAAAAATTTAAAACTTCTTTTTACCCGTGATCATGGCGCTTGCAATAGTGCCGAAATATAGGGAACTCACATCAAATAAAAAAAACATGGTAAATATCCCGTTTTAATAACTAAAGATTGTGTTAATGACCATGTCAGTTTGAAAACTTATAATTTTGTATTAGGTATGTCTTTAATTTTTAATGTAGCAGTTACTTTTGTTTTATTTTTTATAAGCAATGTCAACAAAAAAAAAGGTCAAACTGAAAATCAGCGCTGTAGCATATGCTACAGCACTAAGCTGAGTTTGATCCTTTTTGGTTTTTCGTGTTTTTGTATTTCTTGTCTTCACTTTTTATTTTAGTGAAAAACCAAATAAACTCTTTCTTTCTTTCATTATTATCACTCACCCAAGTTAGGGTACAGCCTCGGCGTGGGCTCTCCGTCCACTGGTTTTTCTTTCTCGTTCCACATTTGTTTTGGAGAATTCAACCTGGCGGATTAATATTTCATTATGCACATACATATACACTCACGCCTGTAATCCCCGAAGGGGAAGGCAGAGGTGTAACCAGTACACCCACTTTTCGCCGAATTTCGGTCCCATAATGTGATAGGGGGCGAACCTATCGCCATACCGGGCACCAGACTCCGGGTTAATACTGAGGAATTTCTAGGTAGAAACACCCAATATCACATTACCCGATCCGGGGATCGAACCCGAGACCTCAGCACAGCAATCGTAATGCATGCGCAATTACAACTGCGCCACCGTGGCAGTCAGTCATTTCAGTATGTACCTGTGACAACATATAAGGGGGGCTTTTTTATATTATTGTGTGAAAAAAAACTCACCAACTGCCGTGTCTGTAGGGGCTCATCTCTTCGCCTGAACACAAAAAAAAACATTTAACAATTTGATACTAAAAAAAAAATGACTAATAATTATTAAATAAATACATATTAAACACAGTCCAACCAAGAGGTTCGCAAATTCGTATTTTTGCCGCACCATCAAGCTGTGGAACAGTTTGCCAGCTACCGTGTTCCCTCCTTCCTATGATCCTGGGTCCTTTAGGCGTAGTGTGAAGAAGCTAAACAGCAGGCAGGCATGATTGTATTGAGTAGCGAGGGATAGATTATCACTCGCTACTTGATACTATAACTGGACGGCACTGCACTTACCATCAGGTGCAGTGTGGTCACTTTGACGCGCCAGAATAAAAAAAAAAAGTCCAAAGCAAACGAAACTGAATCAAAAATCCAGAGTTTTTTTTTAATGTAATAATAAATAATGTTTTTAGTAAACAACCCGTTATCTGTATATATAAAAGAAGAAACTGACTGACTGACTGACTGACTGACTGACTGACTGACTGACTGATCGATCAACGCACAGCCAAAACGGCTGGGGTCAGAGACTTGAAATTTTGACAGTAGGTACCTTTTATGACGTAGGCATCCACTAAGGAAGGGTTTTTGGAAATACCACCCCTAAGGGGGTAAAATAGGGGATGATAGTTTGTATGAAAATCCGTCATTTATGCAGTTAAACGCATGAAATTTGGTATTTGGCCTCTCAGTCAAAAATAAAAAATATATGTTTCAGGGTTTTTGGAAATTCCACCCCTAAGGGGGTTAAATAGGGGTAGAAAGTTTGTATGAAAATCCGTCATTTTTGCAGTTAAACGCATGAAATTTGGTATTTGGCCTCTCAGTCAAAAATAAAAAATATATGTTTCAGGGTTTTTGGAAATTCCACCCCTAAGGGGGTTAAATAGGGGTAGAAAGTTTGTATGAAAATCCGTCATTTTTGAAGTTAAATTCATGAAAATTAGTATTTGGCCTTTTAGTTAAAAATGAAAAATATATATTTCATGATTTTAGGAAATTTCACCCCTAAGGGGGTAAAATAGGGGTAGAAAGTTTGTATGAAAATCCGTAATTTTTGAAGTTAAACGCATGAAAATTGGTATTTGGCCTTTTATTTAAAAGATAATAATATATGTTTCAAGTTTTTTGGATATTCTACCCCTAAGGGGGTAAAATCGAGGAAGAAAGTTTGTATGAAAATCCGTCATTTTTTATGTTAAACACATAAATATTGGTATTTTGCCTCTCAGTTAAAAATATAAAATATATATTTCAGGATCTTTGGAAATTCCACCCCTAACGGGGTAAAACAGGGGAACAAAATTTTGTATGAAACTCCGTCATTTTTTAAGTTAAACGCATGAAAATTGGTAGTTGGCCTTTTATTTAAAAATAAAAAATTTATATTTCATGATTTTGGAAATTTCACCCCTAACGGGGTAAAATAGGGGTAGAAACTTTGTACGAAAATCCGTAATTTTTGAAGTTAAACGCATGAATATTGGTATTGTGCCTCTCAGTTAAAAATTAAAAATATGTATTTCAGGATTTTTGGAAATTCCACCCCTAAGGGGGTAAAATAGGGGACGAAAGTTTGTATGAAAATCCGTCATTTTTGAAGTTAAACGCATAAGATTGGTATTTGACCTTTCAGTTCAAAATAAAAAATACATATTTCAGGATTTTTGGTAATTCCACCCATAAGGGGTAAAATAGGGTAGGAAAGATTGTATGAAAATACGACATTTTTTAAGTTAACGCAGGAAAATTGGTATTTGGCTTTTTATTTAAAAAATAAAAATACATATTTCAGGATTTTTGGAAAGTCCACTCCTAAGGGGGTAAAATAGGGAAAGGAATTTTGTATGAAACTCCGTCATTTTTGAAGAAGGCATAAAAATTGGTATTTGGCCTTTCAGTTAAAAATAAAGAAATACATGCTTTTAAATCAAAATTCAGGCTATAATTTGTAGTTAAAAAAAAAGGTTTTTAATTCATAAAAAGTACACAGACTTCAATAAAAAAAAAATTATGCGTCCCTATAAAATTTGAGAGTTGCCCTCGATTTTTCTGAGATCCCATCATCAGATCCTGACTAGGTGCCAATGGGACCAAGGGAAGTATACCCTTTTAAACAAAAAAGAATTTCTCGAATCGGTCCAGGCGTCTTCGAGTAATCGAAGAAGGAACATACATAAAAAAAAAAGATTCCGACGAATTGAGAACCTTCTCCTATTTTTGAAGTCGGTTAAAAAGGTAATCCAAAACTGATTCAATAGATGATCCTTTAAATCATACCCAAAAAATATCTACACATCTTAATTTAATACAAGTTTACATTTTTGTAACTAGATGGCGTTGATATCGTTTTAAATCGCGCTATGGTTTCGTTCACAGAATGTGATCTTAGAGCTATCAATTCTTCGGTAGCAGCCTAAACTTATCTTCGAGTTTAATGCATTATTGAATATAATCGAATATTTATTATTTTACTTATCTTGATTTACTGGTTATCCATAAGGACAATTGATTTGTTTTCTTTGATTTTTTTTGGTTTATGATATCGGATTCATTTCATATTTATATTCATTAGAAATAAGAGTAGGAAAGTAGGTAGTCTTTTGTTTCTTTCTTAGTAAGGTTATTTTAAAAGTTTTCTTATATATATGTTGCGTTGCATATTTGTTTTTTTTAATAAAGTTATATTTTAGATTAAGTTACAAGTAAGAGTAGGAAATATAGTACGTAGTTTTCATCTTCTTAATTAGGTTATATTAATTATAAATAAGAGTAAGAAAGTAGTTAGTCTTTAGTTTCTTTGTTAGTTATATAATTTTAAAGGTTTTCTTAAATATTTGTTGCGTTGCTTATAGGAAATATAGTACGTAGTATTTATCTTCTTAATTAGGTCATTTTTAAATTTATTTTGATTTTAAAATGGATACGACCGTTGAAATTTTAAATATAAACGGTGAGATGGTTCCTCATCACGTCGTCCGTATAATTGGTGATGGAGCTTGCCTCTTTCGGGCAATATCTTATCTTTTATATGGGAGTCAAAATTTAGCTCGCGAAGTTCGAGAACAAATCGTAGAGCATATCGTCAACAACTGGGACGAGTTCGCAATCCAGTCGCACGATAGGTTTGGGAATAATTACACCAGTGCCGCTGAGTATTTTGCTGACATGTCTCTCCCTGGGACTTATGGTTCAGGCTGTGAATTAGCCGCGGCGGGGCAGATTTACCCAATCGTATTTGAGGTGTATCGTAATGGTTCCCTGTATGCTAAATTTGGAACTGATGGCAATCCCATTGAGAGATTACGTTTTTCACAAGACTTATCAAATGGTCATTTTGATGCTTATGTGTCTCATGTAGAAGAATTACAAATCACCCATTTTCTACATTCTACATCTCGCTCTTCTTCCAGGCAGTCTGATATTTATACACCTATTTTACAGTCGACGAATTTGCAGAAAAAAAACAAGCGTAGGGCAAGATACACAAATACTATAAGGATGAACCAGCTTAAAAACGCGCGAAAAAATTATACACTCCGTAACCCTATATCTCATAGGAAAGCCGTTGCTGATTATCAGCGAACGCATCCTGAAGTGCACAGGGAAGCTGTTTCTAATTACCAAAAGGCGCATCCTGAAGTACACAGGGAAATAGTTTCTAATTACCAGAAGGCGCATCCTGAAGTGCACAGGGAAGCTGTGTCTAAGTACCAGAAGGCGCATCCTGAAGTGCATAGGGAAATAGTTTCTAATTACCAGAAGGCGCATCCTGAAGTACACAGGGAAGCTGTGTCTAATTACCAGAAGGCGCATCCTGAAGTGCACAGGGAAATAGTTTCTAATTACCAGAAGGCGCATCCTGACGTGCACAGGGAAGCTGCGTCTAATTACCAGAAGGCGCATCCTGAAGTGCACAGGGAAGCTGTGTCTAACTACCAGAAGGCGCATCCTGAAGTGCACAGGGAAGCTGTGTCTAACTACCAGAAGGCGCATCCTGAAGTGCACAGATTCGCTCAGTCCCGGTACAACGTGAACGTAACAGTACTACCATGGAAAATAAAGTATCTTTCAGGAATGGCATACGATCCTGAAATAGCATATGAATGTGATCGCATCGTGGCTATTGGCGACATGAATCATATATGTCAGTGGTGTAATGCACTTAAGTGGAAGGATGAAACTCCTGGGATGTGTTGTGATAACGGAAAGGTGCAACTCGAGGCATTGCGTATTCCTCCGGAACCCCTATACAGTCTATTAATGGATTTGGATCCTAATCATAAGCATTTTATCAGTAACATCCGTAAGTATAATAATTGCTTTCAAATGACGTCATTCGGGGGTAAAAAAGTGACAGAAGATGGATTTATGCCGACCTTCAAAGTTCAAGGGCAAGTATAGCATTTAGTTGGAAGCTTAATACCAGAACCCGGTCAGAAAGCACAATTTCTGCAGATTTATTTTGTTGGTGAAGATAAACGAGAAGCAAATTTAAGATGCTCTAATTATCCAGATTTAAAACCCGGGTTAATCAAACTACTTCAGAAAATGCTGCATAACGTCAATCCATATATAAAAGAGTTAAAAAGTACCATGGATAAGATTCCAGCCTCATCTCAATCATTTAAAGTAGTTATTCATGCTGAAAAAAAACCATCGGAAGGCCATAGAGGCCGCTTTAACGCCCCGGCTACAAATGAGGTGGCTTTGGTGATGGTAGGGGAGCAATTTGAACGTCGGGATATCATATTAGAAAACCGCAGTTCCTCCTTACATAGAATAAGTGAAGTTCATCGATCTTACGATGCTTTACAATACCCATTAATGTTTAGTCGCGGGGAGGATGGGTATTCAATTGCCATACCGCAGCGTAGTCCTACGACTAAGCAGCCTTTGAATAAGACCGTTTCTGCAGCAAGTTTCTATTCTTACAGGATAATGATAAGGAAAGGGGAAGAAAACCACCTCATTCGCTGTCGTGCCCTATTCAATCAATATTTAGTGGATGAGTATGCGAAAATAGAAACAGAAAGGTTAAATTTTATTAGAAACAATCAGGCAAAGTTACGCGCAGAATGTTATATACATCTTAAGGACGCTGTGAGTAGGCAAGATGGTGACGCTTATCACATGGGTCAAATGGTAGTACTGCCATCCTCATTCACCGGTGGACCAAGATACATGCATGAGCGAACCCAAGACGCAATGACATATGTTCGTCACTATGGTCGCCCGGACCTTTTTATCACTTTCACTTGCAACCCTCGGTGGGAAGATATCACAAACAATTTGCTTCTAGGTCAGAAGTCACATGATCGGCATGACATTATTGCTAGGGTCTTCCGTAACAAAGTTAAAAAGATTATGGATCTATTGACTAAAGGTAAAATATTCGGGGAAGTACGATGCTATATGTATTCAGTGGAGTGGCAGAAACGTGGCCTTCCACATATTCATATTCTGTTATGGTTATTGCATCATATTTCTCCTGACATTATTGATGCTGTTATTTGTGCGGAAATACCGAGTCCTGAAAATGACCCTAAGCTCTTTGAATTAGTGAAATCCAACATGATTCATGGTCCCTGCGGAAGTTTCAACTATAATTCCCCATGCATGAAAAACAACGCTTGCACAAAAAGGTATCCTAGGCCGCTACTTAGTGAAACACAGACCGGTGACGATGGCTACCCGCAGTATAGAAGACGTCCTTCAGACATAGGCGGTTTCACTGTAACCATAAACGGGTCAGATCTTGACAACCGGTGGGTGGTTCCTTATAATCCTATTCTCTTAAGAACGTTTAACGCACACATAAATATTGAATACTGTAATTCTGTGAAATCAATAAAATATATTTGTAAATATGTCAATAAAGGGTCTGACCAAGCTACGTTTGCTTTAGAGAATAAGAAAGATGAAATCAAAACATACGAATGTGGGAGGTATATAAGTAGTTCAGAAGCGGTATGGCGGATTCTCGGGTTTCCTATACATGAGCGCTTCCCCACCGTTTTTCACCTCGCCGTTCATCTAGAAAATGGTCAAAGGGTATACTTTAATCAGGAAAACCTCGCCGATAAAGTGACCAGTCCACCCAAAACTACACTTCTGTCCTTTTTCGAACTATGTCAAGTAGACAATTTTGCAAAAACTCTTCTATACCCTGAAGTACCGGCATACTACGTTTGGAAAAACTATCGCTTTGAAAGGAGAAAAAGGGGAAAGGAAGTTGATGGATGGCCCAGTGTCAAGAAAGAACATGCCCTGGGTAGAGTATACACGGTACATCCTAATAATGCGGAGTGCTATCATCTCCGTTTACTTCTTCATGAAGTCCGGGGCCCAACATCGTTTCAGGCATTAAGAACAGTTAATGGTGTGGTACATCCTACCTTCCAATCAGCTTGCAACATTTTAGGGCTGCTTGAGGACGATCAAAACTGGCATGCAGGGCTGGAAGAAGCCGCGTTGTGTCGATCGCCATCTATGATGCGAGAGCTTTTTACAATCATGTTGGTATTTTGTCAGGTATCAGATCCATTACGCCTATGGGATACATTCAAAGAATATCTCTCAGAAGATTTTAAACATCAGATCGAGGTACAAGGGGATGTAGTGCGCACAGATGAGGTGTTCAATAAATGCCTGTGGGAAATTGAGGAAGCTTCCTTAGCGTTGGGTGGACGTCCTTTAAAAGACTATGGCTTACCACAACCAAACAGACCACAAGCTTTAGAAAACAGAGAATACATTAGGGAAACTAACTATGACATATTAGCCTTAAAGAGGTTGTTAAGTAACAATGAAAATTCATTAACAGACGAACAAAAGTCTGTATACTATCAAATAATCAATAGCTTAGATGAAAATGAGGGGCGAATTTTCTTTTTGGATGCTCCAGGTGGTACTGGTAAAACTTACCTTATTAATCTACTCTTGGCAAAAGTAAGGAGTACACGTAACGTGGCCTTAGCTGTTGCTTCTTCTGGAATCGCCGCTACGCTATTGGAGGGGGGTCGGACTGCACACTCTGCCTTGAAATTGCCCCTTAACTTAACAAATGTCGAGACTCCTATATGTAATATATCGAAGCAGAGCCATCTCGCAGATGTACTAAGAGAAGCTAAAATTATAGTCTGGGATGAAAGTACAATGGCTCATAAAAGGAGCATTGAAGCTTTGAATAGGACTCTGCAAGATATTAGGAGTAACAAAAATTTAATGGGTGGTATGACAGTGTTGCTGGCAGGAGACTTTCGCCAAACATTGCCGGTGGTGCCAAGAGGAACACGCGCCGATGAGATCAAGGCATGTCTCAAAAAATCTTCTTTATGGCCCTTCGTTAAAGTATTGAAACTCACTAAAAATATGAGAGTACATTTAAGAGGTGAAGTGTCTGCCGGTCAATTTTCAGATCTATTGCTCAAGCTAGGCAACGGTCACTATCCGGAAACAGATGGCATGATCAATATTCCAGTCGAGTTGTGCACAATAGTGACTACAGTTCAAGAACTAATAGAAAAAATTTATCCAGATGTTGCCCATATACAGGACAAGCCTATGGGATGGTTGTGCGAAAGGGCAATTCTGACCCCAAAAAATGACCAAGCGGCGGTCATTAATGATATGTTGCTGCAGTTATTTGAGGGGGAAGAAATGGTGTATAATTCTGTAGACTCGGTGGTAGATAAAGATGATGCTGTTAATTATCCAGTCGACTTTTTAAACACTTTAAATCCACCGGGTCTCCCATACCATAAGCTTATACTGCGTGTGGGTACTCCGATCATGTTGCTGAGGAATTTGAAGCCACCCAAACTTTGCAATGGCACTAGGCTCCAAGTCAAAACTTTGCATCGTCATGTAATAGAGGCCACTATTTTGACTGGATCAGCCCAGGGAGAAACAGTGTTGGTGCCGCGTATTCCATTAGTACCGAATGACCTCCCTTTTGAGTTTAAAAGACTGCAGTTCCCTTTAAAAGTGTGTTTCGCGATGACTATAAACAAATCGCAAGGTCAAACTCTCAAGTTCGCTGGAATTGACTTGAGGCAAGACTGTTTCTCCCATGGTCAGTTTTACGTGGCGTGCTCGCGTGTGAGTTCACCCCACGGTCTGGTTGTTCTGGTACGACCTACTAAAACTGTAAGGAACGTCGTGTACAAAGAAGTTTTGTAAAATCAATTATTGGCTTCCTTGCTCTTTCCATGTGGAGTAGATTAGAAGTCTATTAATATATTATGCTTATTTATCCTGTTTGATAGGTACAGTTCATTCATGCCTATTTTGACCTCTCTCGCGTGTGTATGCTTTTAGGTCTTACAGAGTGACAAGCTCAATTTTACGTTGACACTGTAAGAGCTTGACAGCAAATGTCACGTATTAAAAATTGATGATTTTCTCTTTTTTTCCTTTATCTATTTGTGCCAAATTTCAAAATTGTAGGCCAATGAAAAAATATCCTATACTCATGTGTTAATTAGTGAGTATGAAAATATGGTTTGAAAGGCCGTGTTTTTTGCGTTGATTCCTTTTTTCTTAGCGTTAAACTTGAAACATAACTTTTACAACACTATGAGCCTGTAGACTTTAGTATCACTATTAATTTTAACTGGATCATTCCTCAAACCGTTTCTGAGAGAAACGGCATTGATAGACAGGCATACAGTATGTTTTTTTTGTTTATTCACAGTAATTTTACAATTTCTCAAAGTGGCACTCACTTCACTTATGTTAGGACTTTTTGTTGTAGGTTACATTGGTCATCATCCGAAATTGTCGCGGACGAAGTCGCGGGTAATATCTATATATATAATATTACTATGTTGGTTTGTGTATGCTTCAAAAACACAAACAGTTATGCATCGATTGAGCTCAAATTTTGACACGATATACAACCTGCTTCAAAGATTTTCTTTATCCATTTTAACCCCTGACGCAAGGGCATATGGGTATGAAGGTGGGGATGAACAATCGAATATTTACAAATATACCTAAGTAGGGTATCAAATAAAAGAGCACGACATATCCTTTATAAAACTGTAAGTTACAGGAAAATCAGTACCGCCGTTTAAAAGTTGTGAACTCTTTTATCGGGGGTTTATCAATAATCCTACTAATATTTTAAATGCGAATGTATGTTTGTTACTCAATCACGCCACAACGACACGACAGCGATATATTATAGTCTGGAATAGCACATAGGCTACGTTAATCCTGGAAAAATGTACACTTTCCGTGGGATAGTTTTGTTTTTATTTTTCACACAGCAAGGGATTCACATGATTTTTTGCATAGTTGAAGGTTGAAGGTTTTTTGCGTTAGTTGAGAAGGTACTTTGATACCAGAAAATGCACGGTTCCTATGCAATAGCATAATAAAGGAAGATGTAATAGCATAAGAGGTCTCCATGGAATTCATACCTTTTATTCCAAAAATAACCACCACGCGGGCGAAGCCGCGGGCAAAAGCTATCTGTATATATAAAAGAAGAATCTGACTGACTGACTGACTGATCGATCAACGCACAGCCTAAACGGCTGGGGTTAGAGACTTGAAATTTTGACAGTAGGTACCTTTTATCACGTAGGCATCCACTAAGGAAGGGTTTTTGGAAATACCACCCCTAAGGGGGTAAAATAGGGGATGAAAGTTTGTTTGAAAATTCGTCATTTTTAAGTTAAACACATGAATATTGGTATTTTGTATTGTATACTTTTTCTCCCAAACATGACATCCACGCGGGCGGAGCCGCGAGCAACATGAGCAACATCTAGTCAAAAATAAACTTTATGTCGACGGAGTAAAGGTATACAATACAGTAAAGGTATTCAGCAATACAATTGAAAATAACTTATTTCAATTGGGGTGTCTAATGTGCGTTATGCCTGTGACATACTGCACCATAACATAACCTCCCTTTTCGGTGCAGTGGGCTAATACTCACGTTGTCCGTAACTGCCTCTAGGCGGTCGTTCCACTTCGCTCTTGTCAGTTTGGTCGATGGACCCGGGTTCGTTCTCGGTATGGCCACTGCCGTTGACGTCACGAGGCCGAGGATCTTCCATGGACCTGGGTAAGTAAGGGAGTTTAATTTTGTTTCTGAAGTAAAACTTCTTCAGCATCGTTGTGATTTGAAACTCAATGAAACGGAAAAAGCGACAGTAAAAAGAGACAAACACATACATCTATAGGACTAAGCCTACGAGAGAATGAGACAGAATATATATTCGAGGGGATTCGAGTGGGATCGAGTGGGGTCGAGTGGGATCGAGCGGGATCGAGTGTGATCGAGCGGGATCGAGTGGGATCCAGCGGGATCGAGTGGTATCGAGTGGGATTGAGTGGGATCGAGCGGGATCGAGTGGGATCGAGCTGGATTGAAAGGGATCGAGCGGGAATGAGTGGGATCGAGCAGGATCGAGTGGGATCGAGCGGCATCCAGTTGGATCGAGTTGATCGAGTGGGATCGAGTAGAATCGAGTGGGCTTCCGTAGATTGCAGATGGGCGACATAATTCGACGTAATGTAAGTTACACTTCTGCCGTGTGAGTTGCACACACTTTTTTTATAAGTAGACCAATGAGATGTCTTAGCACTCTTTAAAATATGCTTAAAATAGGCTATATGCTTTTTTTATATGCTGCCTCTGTGGCGTAGTTGTAATTGCGCATGCATTACGACTGTTGCTGTGCTGAGGTCTAAGGTTCAATCCCCAGGGTCGGGTAAAGTGATAGTGGGTTTTACTATCTTGAAATTCTCAGCGTTAGCCCGGAGTCTGGAATCTGTGCCCGGTATGACGATAGGCTCGCCCCCTATTACATTATGGGACCGAAATTCGACGAAAGTGGGTGTGGGCTACACTTCTGCCTGCCCCATCGGGGATTGCGGGCGTGGACATGCGCAATTACCACTGCGCCACCGAGGCAGTCACAAATCCACTGGCCATATACGTTCCTGTAGAATCACGTGTGTTATAAGCCAACTATTAAACGAACCGATTATCACCGCCGCGTCCATCTATATCGTTCCGTTGTTCGTTGCGTGGTTCGACGCGCTGCTCGTTGCTCGCGTGGTTGCGTAGCACAAGTCGCTTGCGGCTCGGCTTCAAGCACAGCTTGTCTTCGAGACTGGCGTCCGACTCTTCTAAACCATCGAACAGGGATTTCTGGAACACAACCATGGATGTGTAACTTTTCCTTTTTTACGTTTGTAGAGAAACGGGTGATAAGTGTTCCTCTAGCGAAGGGACAGATCTCCAGTCAGGCGGGTGTTATGCCCGACCGGCCGCGGCACCTCCGACCTCCAACTTGGAGCTTGTATACAAGATTAGTTTTTGTATACCATAAAGCCGAAACACCCAAATTAGATTTTGGTATAAAAGATCAGATAAATATATAACATAATAATAATAAGGAAAAGTATTATGTAGGTATAGGTGAACGACCGACACGTGTCGCATTTTTATTAAGGAATAAACACAGGTCGACGAAATTTTTTTGTTTTTGGAATACCAACACACGTTAAAAATTAGTGGACCAATTTTAGAGTTCAAAGATAGACAAAAATAAAACCAAATATTTGTTCGTGTTGGTATCGCAGACTGGAGACGAATGCTCCGCTTCTTTATTGTTTTATAATAATTCTACAAAGATTCCAATTATAAATATATAAAAAACATATGTTATAAAAAACTGCCAGTACTAGGTGAGCGCGTCGCTAACATTGTGCTACTGATTCTCAACAAACTACTTTCGGCTTTGTAGTATACTAAAAATAATGTTGTATATTCAATATGTCGCTCAAATTTAAATACCACGATCCAGCCTGGCGTCTTTGCTATCTCGTCGGTATGAGGCGCTTGTGTGCCGCCACACGTATAACAGGGGGTTATACAAGTATTACTAGTGTGGGGTCTGGAATATGTCAGTGAGTGAGTTAGCGAGTGAGTGAGTTAGTGAGTGATAGTGAGTGAGTGTGTGAGTTAGTGAGTGAGTGAGTTAGTGAGTAAGTAAGTTAGTGAGTGAGTAAGTTAGTGAGTGAGTGAGTTAGTGAGTGAGTAAGTTAGTGAGTGAGTAAGTTAGTGAGTGAGTAAGTTAGTGAGTGAGTAAGTTAGTGAGTGAGTAAGTTAGTGAGTGAGTAAGTTAGTGAGTGAGTTAGTGAGATAATTATTATTTAATTGCTACGTCCGAAGCCTATTAGAATACTGCAGTCCTATTTGGAATCCCTCCTATGCAGTACATATCAACCGACTTGAAAGGCTTCAAAAGCAATTTTTATATCATATTTCCTATGCTAACAACCTCTGTCATAATCTGCAGTCTTACCAATCCAGATTAACACACTATAAAATAACCCCGCTTGGATACAGACGGACTATAGCCGACTTAGTTTTTTTAAAGAAAATATTAGATGGCAATATCTATAGCTCAAATCTGCTCCATAAAATTAATTTTACTGTTCCGCGATCTTGCACCCGTCTCCAAAATAGAACAACGTTCAGTCTTCCTTTTTATCGTACCAACCACAGTCGGAATTTACCAATTTACAGAATGTGCTGTACATACAATAAAATTTGTCACAATATAGATATTTTCAATACATCTATATCCTCATTGAAAAGACTGTTAGAAACTAATCCAAATACATTACATAATAATTAAGTTATATGTTTGTTATGTAATTTATGTTTTCTGTTTATCCAGTTTATATTAATTTTTGTTTAGGTTCTTACTGTTTAATTTTTATTGTCTGTTAATTTATTTTTCTGTATTTGTATTATTTTTAATTAAGCCGATTTATAATTTACACGCATGCTGTGTTCACTCCAAGAAGGTGGTACACTGTTGTATGATTTTTTTTTTAAGTCTTAACATTGTAATAACTGTGTACAACTAGTTCAGTGAAACAAATAAAAAAAAAAAAAAAAGATAATGAGTTAGTGCAGTGGTTCTCAAAGTTGACTGAACAGCGACCCACCTACCAAAAAGATCCAAATTCGAGACTCACCTCTTGGTTGTCATGAATAAATAGAATTACAAATATAAGAATGGACAGCTCAAATAAGAAAAAAAATCTGTTCTAATAATTATATTCCGATCGGTGGAAGTATGATCTTATTTTCATGGCCCCAAGCAATATTCGCTCGCGACCCATAGTTTGGGAAACACTGAGTTAGTGAGTGAGTTAGTTAGCGAGTGAATGAGTTAGTAACCGAGTGTGTATGTGTACGTGTGTTGGGTGTTTATATTACCTTGTCTTGCTGCAGCGAGTGCCTGGGCTGGACCCTTAGCTTGGTGTTTGGCGACGCGAGTCTGAACCCTGCGTCGGACCTCTCCAGCACCGCCTTGAGGGCCGCGGGGTTGGTCGGCTTCAGGACCTCCTCCGCTGTAGTGGCTGCGATAAAAATATATATATATATATAGGTTTTTCAGGAAGAAAACTGGTAAAGACGTGCGAAATTTTTGGCAAAGCAAATTATTTGGTGAAATAAATCTCGTATATACACTCACACGGGTATAGCTAGTACTCCCACTTTTCGCCGAATCTATTATGCTCCGATGTGATAGGGGGTGAGCCTATCGCCATACCGGGCACGATTCCAGACTCCGGGCTGATACTGAGTATTTTTTATTAAAACCTAATATCACTTTATCCGACCTGGGGATCGAACCCGAGACCTCAGCTCAGTCGTAACGCATGCGCAATTACAACTGCGTCACCGAGGCAGTCAATGCATAAACAAATAAATAAATAAAAAAAACAGTTTTAACAATATCTTAAAATGAATTAAATAAATAAATAAATAAATTGAAATAATAATGGCCGGTGGGTATCAGGGACCTAGAGAGACGCACTCTTTCACAACACACAGACACCGGACAAATATATGTCTGTCACACAGACATTTGTCCCGGTGCGGCAATCGAACCCACGGCCTTGATAGTAGTTGATACCCACAACACAAGACTCGTATTTTCGTGTGGGGTCGGGGCTATGTGTGTGACTGTTGGGTGTTATTTTTTCTAGTATTGTATGTGTCTGGAGGTTGCCATGCTGGATGGATACTCACAAGTGTCCGGTAGATCCTTGAAGAGCGGTGAATCTCCGTAGGGCCTGGCCGCCAGTGCCAGCATCTGTTCATGGACGTTGCCAGCAGCAGACGCACCGGACAAACTGACAACACACATACATAATTTTTATAGAATGTGAAGATTGTATAGATAGAAATACTAAATATTATACCAATGCCGGTGTGCGCTCTCCCATACGTCGACTTGTAAATACATATAATGATCTCTGCACAGACGTTGATATATTCTCTTTATCAGCTTTTAAGTTTAAAAGCCAGATTACAGAGATTCTTGCAACGAATGACCCACTTTTTCAGTGAGTCGTTCTTTGTAGGATTCTCATATTTGTATCTTGCGCTATAATCCTAGTTAATAAATAAAAAAATAAAAAAAAACGTAAACTTTATAATGTTTAAGGCCCTTATTTTAATCCGTGGAAAATGTTGTGGATTGTATATTAGCCTATACTTTGTAATTATCCTGTGTTGTAATTTTGTAATATACAATTGTTTGTTTTTCTTCAATAAATAAAATATATATATATATTACTAATTCAATTGTATTGTGTTACTCTCCTGCATTAGTTCACCTGTTATATTAGATGTAAGAGTGGAAATAATAAATAAATCCTGGCGACAACACATACAGTGCCGAGAGAATCAACAAGAGACAACAGTCGCTACTTGACAAAGGAATCAGGAAAGAGGGAACACTGCTGGTAGCCGTACACACCACCACCGTACACAGGGTGTAATACCCGCCATAATGCATGCAAGTGTGTCGAGTTCCGGGATCAGCCAGTGTTTGTCAGGGGTCTAGAGTTGCGGTACGATGTTCTGAGTACCCTGACACTAGACCTTTCGACAGTTTCTTCTCCTTCTCGCCCCATTGCGTAGTGTAAAGAACCAGGCTGGCATGACAGTGTTGAGTGGCGAGCGATAGATTGCCCCTCGCTACTTGATACTCTAATTGGACGGCACTGCGCTTACCATCAGGTGCAGTGTGGTCGCTACCATGCCAGGATAAAAAAAGCTTAATCAAGCTCTGGAACAGTTTGCCAGCTACCGTGTTCCTTTCCTATGATCCTGGGTTCTTAAGTGTGAAGCTCAGCATGCATGATTGTGTTGAGTAGCGGGGGATAGATTACCCCTCGCTACTCGATAATCTAACTGGACGGCATTACCGTCAGATGTGGTCACTTTACCATGCCTAGATAGTGTTAGCCATTATTAATTCCGCATGGTGAATCCACCGGTGTTTTCTTTAAATCCTGGCACAGCAGAGTGTCACTGCACCTGATGGTAAGCGCAGTGCCGTCCAATTAGAGTACCGTATAGCGAAAGACAATCTATCCCTCCCTACTCAATCATGCCGGCCTGCTTCTTCACACTACGCCATGGGCAAGGAGGTGAAGAAGCGGTCGAGGGTCTAGTGTCAGAGTACTCAGAACATATAACTCACTTGGCCATATTGTTGTTGTTTGTATTCATGCCGCCGAGACCGAACGCTGATCCGCCCAGAGTAGATGTGTTGCTGAAAAGGCCACCCCCTAAGCCACCGTCCAGACCTGTAATACAGAAAAAGTTTTTTAATTCATAAAAAGTACACCGACTTCAATAAAAAACAAATTATGCGTCCCTATAAAATTTAAGTTGCCCTCGATTTATCTGAGATCCCATCAGTAGATCCTGACTTGGTGCCAATGGGACCACGTGGGAAGTATACCCTTTCAAACAAAAAAAGAATTTCTCTAATCGGTCCAGGCGAAAAGAAAAGATTTAGAACACCCTTCATTTTTTGAAGTCGGTTAAAAATGAATAAATTTGACTTCCTCCAAGCGAGTTGTCTGTACAAGGAAAGGATATGGGTTCGATTAGTGCTACGAGACAAATGGACGTGTGACAGGTATTTGCTACGGGTGTGAGTATCTGTCTGTCCGAGTCTCAGTCCTGAAACATATATTTGTGCATCAGACCTCGTTTACGTGCTAATGTCCACAGTGTTAATATTGACCACAGATTGCCAATTGGTAAAATATTAATTATTTTTGAGCGGAGACAATGGCGGGAATGTGATGTGATGTTGTATTGTGATTAAAAGTGAAAAAAATATTTCAGATATGGCTTAGGCCTTTAAATTGTGACTATTACAGACATGGCTTCGGCCTTTAAATTGTGACTATTACAGACATGGCTTCGGCCTTTAAATTGTGACTATTCGAGACATGGCTTCGGTCTTTTGAATTGTGTTTATTTCAGACATGGCTCCGGCCTTTAGAATGAGAAAAATATCGGACATGGCTTCCCCCTTTTGAATGGATGAAGACTGCAGACATGGCTTCGGCCTTTTGTATAAGTTAAAACCAGAGAAGAAGAAGACTTTAATTCTAGCCCAGATTTGGAAAAAATAACGACAGACATGGCTGCATGGTGGAGAACCTTGGCCTTCGCTTTTATAAAGTAAACGAATAAAAAAAAAAATAATCAACTGAAATCAATAGTGCAGGTATGTATGGGCGCTAATTTGATTTTTGATTTATTAATGCAACGTCCGGTAACCTATTGTCTAAATATTAAGTTAAAAATTACTACCCTTAATTATATTGTTGTATGAATGTTATTTAATTTTATAATTCACTGTTTTATAACAGCAGCCGTATGATAATTGTGTCGGAAATGACGCCATTAGAAGATTTGTATTTATAGGCGACGGTCGATATAATCTGTTCAGTTCGTTATGATTTGTAAAAGAGTGAACACCAAAGTGATTTCGTGACTCCATCTTTTATTTTACGCCGAAAATGGACACCCGCTACCCTCATGGTGACGCCACGCCGACATATGCATACGTGCGTGCGAGCGTGCGAGCGTGCGTGCGTACACATTTAAAAAATCACTTCACAATGTCTACTCACCCGTTTTGAACGTTGTATTAGTGTTGGGTTGTTGGAACATGCCCCCCCCTCCGAGGGTGCCGAAGGCGGGCGCCGCTGGTTTCGCCTGGAAAGTGTTGGCGCCTAGCCCCGCTCCTATACCACCTGTACCTGTCGGACAATACCAGTGTTAGCAGATCCTGCTGGATAGCGACCACCGTACACAGGGTGTAAAACCCGCCATAGTGGCACACGCAAGTGTGTCGCGTTCCAGGATCAGCTAGTGTACATCCAATTTTGTAGGTCTAGAGTTGCGGTACGATGTTCTGAGTACTCTGACACTAGACCCTCGACCGCTTCTTCACCTTCTTGCCCATGGCGTAGTGTGAAGAAGCAGGCCGGCATGATTGTGTTGAGTAGCGGGGGATAAATTGTTTCTCGCTGCTCGATACTCTAACTGGACGGCACTGCGCTTACCATCAGATGCAGTGTGATCACTTTGCCGTGCCAGAATAAAAAATTATACTTGTATCCTCGAGGAGACTATCCCGCTCACACACCCGCCATTGTAACTCCTTCAATAATTGACAATAACACGCATTTGCCACCGAATAATTTCGGCGCGTCTCTGGGAATGATTAACTATATTTTATCCCGCAACGACTCAAATAGAAATCTATACTTATAATAAATCTGTAGAGAGGTCAATTCTGTACATGAAATATATTTCCAAAATAACTATCAGCGGGTGATTAGTGATCGATACTGACGCCAAAAATGCAATCAGTAAAATTTTTGTCTGTCTGTCTGTCTGTCTGTATGTTCGTTATAGAAACAAAAACTACTCGACGGATTTCAACAAAACTTGGTACAATTGTTCTTCATACTCCTGGGCAGGTTATAGTATACTTTTCATCACGCTACGATCAATAGGAGCAGAGCAGTGAAGGGAAATGTTGGGAAAACAGGAGAACTTACTCCATTTTTTAAGCTTCCTTCGCGTGTGCAGCCTTAATAGTTAAAGCTACACAGAAATCATGTATGACGGAAATGTTCTCCTTAACATTATATAAAAAAAAATCCACGACAGCAAATGTCTATATTTTATTGTTGACTCACAATAACACGTGTAACTCCCGATAGCTTAGCAGTTCGGAGATTTCTGATTATATTTGTCTACTCTTACGTTTATAACACTCTCAATCATCCCTAATTAATAAATGTTAACATTATTACCTATTTAATTTAATAAAAAAAGAATTATAGAAATAGGTACAGAAACATCAGGCTATTTTAATTGCAAGAAAAAATAACTCCTTGGATTGTATACTTCTGCTCCCGAAAATAACCTCCACGCGGGTGGAGCCGCGAGCAACAGCTAGTTATTAATAAATCAGGCAGGTGCCATACATACATACACACTCACGCCTGTAATCCTCGAAGGGGTAGGCAGAGGTGTAACCAGTAAATACACTTTTCACCGCATTTATCGCAGTTGTAATTGCGCATGCGTTA
Organism: Laothoe populi; assembly: GCA_905220505.1. Taxonomy (NCBI): domain Eukaryota; kingdom Metazoa; phylum Arthropoda; class Insecta; order Lepidoptera; family Sphingidae; genus Laothoe; species Laothoe populi. The sequence continues at coordinate 2,255,120 of HG992174.1, forward strand.
CGACTGCTGTGCTGAGGTCTCGGGTTCGATCCCCGGGTCGGGTAAAGTGATATTGGGTTTTTCTATCTAGAAATTCCTCAGTATTAGCCCGGAGTCTGGAATTTGTACCCGGCATGGCGATAGGCTCGCCCCTATCACATTATGGGACCGAAATTCGGCGAAAAGTGGGTGTACTCGTTACACCTCTGCCTACCCCTTCGGGGATTACAGGCGTGAGTGTATGTGTGTGTGTTATTACGGTCCCATAATGTGATATAGGGGGCGAGCCTATCGTCATACCGGGCATAACTCCAGACCCCGGGCTGATATTGAATATTTCTAAATAGGAAAACCCTATATCACTTTACCCGACCTGGGGATCGAATCTGAGGCTGGTGGTTACTAAGATTATGCACTGTTAAGCTTAAATCAATGTTGTTGTCATTGATTAATTTAAATATCTCATCAGATTAGAGTAAAATATTCAGCAAAATTGTCTTCGTCTTAAATAAAAGTTTTTTTTATTTTTTTTATTCTGGCACAGCAAAGTGACCAAGTGCAAGTGCAAAGTGTGGTAGTGATTTTGTTGACTTTGATTCTATACTACTCATTTAAAAGCGACATTAGAGCGGGTCGCTAATATACATACCAAGTACAGACGGCTGTGTGTTGAATCCAAACGTTGGCTGTGTGGTTGCGGGTTTGCCAAACGTGTTGGATCCAAACAGGCCACCGCTGGTCGAAGTGTTAGTCGCGAATCCTCCCGACAGGGTGCCGAATGCTGGAACAAAAATAATGTAAAGACAGACGATACGCAAAGGTCGCAGATTCAATTTCGATACAAATGTTAATTGTCAAGATTTGTTTTATTATTTTAATGACAAAACAAATATATATATGCTAATTTCACAATTATTTCTATTTCGTCACATAAAAATTGTATTTAATACTGGTTAGTTTTTAAGTTTTTTTTTTATTTGGTTTTAATTTTATATAATATACATATGTACGTCACTGGCTGGGTTCCCTATTGAAAACCAGCGCTGCAGTGTGGGGTAGCCTGTATTGCAGCTTTAAGCTGAATAGGGACTCCCATTGTTGGTGCGAATATTATTAATTGTATATGTTTTTAATATGTGTTAGTTCTTTACGTACCAACAATAAAAAATCTTTTCTTTCTTTCTTTCTTTCTTCATATATGTGTATGACGATGAACGACGGGTAAAATGTAGTCAAAGACAATGGATATGATGCGAGTCACGGTGACTCATGTTTATTAAAGCTGACAGCGTCGAATGCCTATAGCCACACATTGTGTTTACCATAAGGTGTAGTTGAGGCATTGCCGAAGTTGTTGACCTATGAGTCACATGTGACTCATAAGCAACACAGTGCTAGAGATAATAAGTATGACGATGAACGACGGGTAAAATGTGGTCAAAGACAATGGATATGATGTGAGTCACGGTGACTCATGTTTATTAAAGCTGACAGCGTCGAATGCCTATAGCCACACATTGTGTTTACCATAAGGTGTAGTTGAGGCATTGCCGAAGTTGTTGACCTATGAGTCACATGTGACTCATAAGCAACACAGTGCTAGAGATAATAAGTATGACGATGAACGACGGGTAAAATGTGGTCAAAGACAATGGATATGATGTGAGTCACGGTGACTCATGTTTATTAAAGCTGACAGCGTCGAATGCCTATAGCCACACATTGTGTTTACCATAAGGTGTAGTTGAGGCATTGCCGAAGTTGTTGACCTATGAGTCACATGTGACTCATAGGTCAACACAGTGCTAGAGATAATAAGTATGACGATGAACGACGGGTAAAATGTAGTCAAAGACAATGGATATGATGTGAGTCACGGTGACTCATGTTTATTTAAGCTGACAGCGTCGAATGCCTATAGCCACACATTGTGTTTACCATAAGGTGTAGTTGAGGCATTGCCGAAGTTGTTGACCTATGAGTCACATGTGACTCATAGGTCAACACAGTGCTAGAGATAATAAGTATGACGATGAACGACGGGTAAAATGTGGTCAAAGACAATGGATATGATGTGAGTCACGGTGACTCATGTTTATTAAAGCTGACAGCGTCGAATGCCTATAGCCACACATTGTGTTTACCATAAGGTGTAGTTGAGGCATTGCCGAAGTTGTTGACCTATGAGTCACATGTGACTCATAAGCAACACAGTGCTAGAGATAATAAGTATGACGATGAACGACGGGTAAAATGTGGTCAAAGACAATGGATATGATGTGAGTCACGGTGACTCATGTTTATTAAAGCTGACAGCGTCGAATGCCTATAGCCACACATTGTGTTTACCATAAGGTGTAGTTGAGGCATTGCCGAAGTTGTTGACCTATGAGTCATATGTGACTCATAGGTCAACACAGTGCTAGAGATAATAAGTATGACGATGAACGACGGGTAAAATGTGGTCAAAGACAATGGATATGATGTGAGTCACGGTGACTCATGTTTATTAAAGCTGACAGCGTCGAATGCCTATAGCCACACATTGTGTTTACCATAAGGTGTAGTTGAGGCATTGCCGAAGTTGTTGACCTATGAGTCACATGTGACTCATAAGCAACACAGTGCTAGAGATAATAAGTATGACGATGAACGACGGGTAAAATGTAGTCAAAGACAATGGATATGATGTGAGTCACGGTGACTCATGTTTATTAAAGCTGACAGCGTCGAATGCCTATAGCCACACATTGTGTTTACCATAAGGTGTAGTTGAGGCATTGCCGAAGTTGTTGACCTATGAGTCACATGTGACTCATAAGCAACACAGTGCTAGAGATAATAAGTATGACGATGAACGACGGGTAAAATGTGGTCAAAGACAATGGATATGATGTGAGTCACGGTGACTCATGTTTATTAAAGCTGACAGCGTCGAATGCCTATAGCCACACATTGTGTTTACCATAAGGTGTAGTTGAGGCATTGCCGAAGTTGTTGACCTATGAGTCACATGTGACTCATAAGCAACACAGTGCTAGAGATAATAAGTATGACGATGAACGACGGGTAAAATGTGGTCAAAGACAATGGATATGATGTGAGTCACGGTGACTCATGTTTATTAAAGCTGACAGCGTCGAATGCCTATAGCCACACATTGTGTTTACCATAAGGTGTAGTTGAGGCATTGCCGAAGTTGTTGACCTATGAGTCACATGTGACTCATAAGCAACACAGTGCTAGACATAATAAGTATGACGATGAACGACGGGTAAAATGTGGTCAAAGACAATGGATATGATGTGAGTCACGGTGACTCATGTTTATTAAAGCTGACAGCGTCGAATGCCTATAGCCACACATTGTGTTTACCATAAGGTGTAGTTGAGGCATTGCCGAAGTTGTTGACCTATGAGTCATATGTGACTCATAGGTCAACACAGTGCTAGAGATAATAAGTATGACGATGAACGACGGGTAAAATGTAGTCAAAGACAATGGATATGATGTGAGTCACGGTGACTCATGTTTATTAAAGCTGACAGCGTCGAATGCCTATAGCCACACATTGTGTTTACCATAAGGTGTAGTTGAGGCATTGCCGAAGTTGTTGACCTATGAGTCACATGTGACTCATAAGCAACACAGTGCTAGAGATAATAAGTATGACGATGAACGACGGGTAAAATGTGGTCAAAGACAATGGATATGATGTGAGTCACGGTGACTCATGTTTATTAAAGCTGACAGCGTCGAATGCCTATAGCCACACATTGTGTTTACCATAAGGTGTAGTTGAGGCATTGCCGAAGTTGTTGACCTATGAGTCACATGTGACTCATAAGCAACACAGTGCTAGAGATAATAAGTATGACGATGAACGACGGGTAAAATGTGGTCAAAGACAATGGATATGATGTGAGTCACGGTGACTCATGTTTATTAAAGCTGACAGCGTCGAATGCCTATAGCCACACATTGTGTTTACCATAAGGTGTAGTTGAGGCATTGCCGAAGTTGTTGACCTATGAGTCACATGTGACTCATAAGCAACACAGTGCTAGACATAATAAGTATGACGATGAACGACGGGTAAAATGTGGTCAAAGACAATGGATATGATGTGAGTCACGGTGACTCATGTTTATTAAAGCTGACAGCGTCGAATGCCTATAGCCACACATTGTGTTTACCATAAGGTGTAGTTGAGGCATTGCCGAAGTTGTTAACCTATGAGTCACATGTGACTCATAAGCAACACAGTGCTAGAGATAATAAGTATGACGATGAACGACGGGTAAAATGTGGTCAAAGACAATGGATATGATGTGAGTCACGGTGACTCATGTTTATTAAAGCTGACAGCGTCGAATGCCTATAGCCACACATTGTGTTTACCATAAGGTGTAGTTGAGGCATTGCCGAAGTTGTTGACCTATGAGTCACATGTGACTCATAAGCAACACAGTGCTAGACATAATAAGTATGACGATGAACGACGGGTAAAATGTGGTCAAAGACAATGGATATGATGTGAGTCACGGTGACTCATGTTTATTAAAGCTGACAGCGTCGAATGCCTATAGCCACACATTGTGTTTACCATAAGGTGTAGTTGAGGCATTGCCGAAGTTGTTGACCTATGAGTCACATGTGACTCATAAGCAACACAGTGCTAGAGATAATAAGTATGACGATGAACGACGGGTAAAATGTGGTCAAAGACAATGGATATGATGTGAGTCACGGTGACTCATGTTTATTAAAGCTGACAGCGTCGAATGCCTATAGCCACACATTGTGTTTACCATAAGGTGTAGTTGAGGCATTGCCGAAGTTGTTGACCTATGAGTCACATGTGACTCATAGGTCAACACAGTGCTAGAGATAATAAGTATGACGATGAACGACGGGTAAAATGTGGTCAAAGACAATGGATATGATGTGAGTCACGGTGACTCATGTTTATTAAAGCTGACAGCGTCGAATGCCTATAGCCACACATTGTGTTTACCATAAGGTGTAGTTGAGGCATTGCCGAAGTTGTTGACCTATGAGTCACATGTGACTCATAGGTCAACACAGTGCTAGAGATAATAAGTATGACGATGAACGACGAGTAAAATGATGTCAAAGATAATAGATATGATGTGAGTCACGGTGACTCATGGGTATCAAAGCTGTCAGCGACGAATGTCTACATCCACACATTGTGCTTACCATCATGTGTAGTTGGCGTATTACCGAAGTTGTTGTTGACCTATGAGTCACATGTGACTCATAAGTAGCATGGTGCTAGAGATAAAATGTTTTTTTTATTCTGGAGCGGCAACGTGACCACACTGCACCTGATGGTAAGCGCAGTGCCGTCCAGGTAAAGTATCAAGTAGCGAGAGTCTATCCCTCGCTACTCAACACAATCATGTCTGCCTGCTGTTTAGCTTCTTCACACTACGCCTAAAGGACCCAGGATCATAGGAAGGAAGGAACACGGTTTCACGGTCTGAACAAATAATTATTTTCAAAGACAATATCTTATGAGTCACGGAGACTTACCAGGTGCACTCGTGCCGAAAGTAGGCGCGCTGGTCTTCGCGGCGAAAAATCCCCCGCCGGTATTGAACGCGCCGAAACCGGAACTGGCAGGCGTAGTGCCGAAACCGGAAGTCGGCGGCTTGGCGCCGAACACTCCGCCGGCCTGCGATCAAATATTTATGGTTACATTGTCTTTAGTGGGAATAATATAGAAAACACACATACACATACACTATGGTTGCCAATCACAATTTTATTTTATTTTTTATTTATTGAGGAAAAACAAACAATTGTATATTACAAAATTACAACACAGAATAATTACAAAGTATAGGCTAATATACAATCCACAACATTTTCCACGGATTAAAATAATAGTGTTTCATACAAGGGGCTTTAACATTATAAAGTTTACGTTTTTTTTTTTATTTATTTATTAACTAGGATTATAGCGCAAGATACAAATATGAGAATCCTACAAAGAACGACTCACTGAAAAAGTGGGTCATTCGTTGCAAGAATCTCCGTAATCTGGCTTTTAAACTTAAAAGCTGATAGAGAGAATATATCAACGTCTGTGAAGAGATCGTTATATGTATTTACAAGTCGACGTATGGGAGAGCGCACACCGGCATTGGTCCTGCATGACTCAGTCGCAAAGAGAGTACGCGTCCTCACCTTACGCCTATGAACCGTTCTCGGTACCAAGTAACATATTTTGTTATTTATTTCGGTGCAATCGACAAAACCGCGACACATTTTATACAGGAACATTGCTTCAAGTTGACATCGTCTAGATTTTAAGGAAAGCATCTTATACTTGCATAACAACTCACTGTATGTAAGACGCACGCGGAAACATCTATAATGCATACTACGAAGAAATTTATGTTGCACTGTTTCAATTTGGTTTGCGTATTTATTATACAGTGGGTTCCAAATGCAACAAGCGTACTCTAGTTGTGACCTAATCAAGGTCTTATATAAGGTTAGATATGTAGTAGCTTTTTTGAAGTCCTTACAAGCTCTCATGACAATGTAAAGGCGGGAGATAGGTGTAGACGAGTGTATACGACTGTGGTTAGATTAAGACTCTTTATTAACATCAAATACAAACACTTATAACTTACATATGTACTTACACACTACACCTTCCCCCTTTGAGAAAAAAAATAAAATGTTATTACATTCTTATTTTTGTTGTTGTTTATAAGTACGTACAATATAAAAATCTATAAAAGTTAATACACACTTAACATTACACATAAAATCAATATAAAAACAAAAATATTTAAACTGTATAAAAAAAACGTAAAAATTGTCTTATCACATAATAATATTATTAATCTAAGTTATACCTACGGAACGCTCGTCATAGTTTTTATATATTTTACACATATCAACAAAGTTCTTCTCACATAACATTTTTTCATTTTGATTACAATATTTTCTGTCTATCTTACAGTTTACTGAAGTTTCATATTTCTTATTATCACTAAGGTTCATATTTGACCATTTATCGTTTGTCTTTAACACCTTATTCTCATTATTTATTCTTTGCTCATTTGTCGGCAAATTACATTTATTCCCATTATATTCTCTACATTTAACTTTATTCATCTTTACTCTCGTATCTATAACTTCATTATTTATTCTTACTTTTGGAAAATCAATATTATATTTTCTCATTAATCGTAAAAACTTCTTAATATATTTCCTACTATTCTTACTTTTATTAATCTTCAACTCCTTAATATTTTTATTTCTACACAAATCTTCTACATCTTTCACTAAATTTTCTCCTAACGCTAAAAACTTAAAGTCTAAATATAACTTCTTTTTCGAAATCCTATAAAAACAAAATCCTTCATTTGACATAACTATCCTTTTACTTTTAATATGATTATCAATATTATTTCCTATAATAAGCTCTATAGCTTTATTTATTTGTCTCTTTTTCTTTAATTTATTATTATTATTTGATTGAGGTATCTCTATTGGTATACTATGTATGCTTAATTCTTGTTCTTTACAAGTTACGTTTGTATCGGTAATATCATTATTCAAACTATTACAACACACAAGGCTAACATTGGAATCTAATTTCATTACTTTATTGTTCAAGTTGTTCATATTAATGCACTCGGACGACTCACTCGGCGCTAATCGCTGAGCTTGCGGAATGCACTCGCTACTGGATACCTGAATCTGTTGCGCAAATATGGTATTCGACTGATCAACATGAAAATATTTGCGTGGTGACACATTATTTAAACTATAAGTATGTTTGGAATATAAACTTTGAGATCTATCAATATATTTATAATGTCTACGATCATAAGAAATTCCACTACTTTTGACCATAACTTCCTCATCTATAGCAGTTTGAATAGCTTGAGATAATGAGTTAAACTGTCTAGCTGCAATAATAATTGATATATGTGAACTATTAAGACCTTTTCTAAAACAGTCAATTGCAAATTTTTCATTAATAGGCCGAAATATGTTACATTTTACTGAATCACCATCAGATTGTGCTAAAGTCAATTCAGTAAATAAATATTCAATGTGTGAGCCAAAGGTTTTAATTGATCTGTTTCCTTGACTGCAATTAAATAGTTGTTTCTGTAATGTAACAAACGACTTTTTTGGTAATAAATTACTTTTCATGTCTTCTAATAATGTACTTACGTCGTCATAATTTTCTTTCAACATAAATTTAGCATTTTTGGTCAATCTAGTTTTTAAAACAAAGTTCACCAATGATTGTTTCGAGCTTGCATTTAACATACTGTTATAGAAATCTATACTATCAATTATCTGTCTTGTTATATTTTCTTCTCCTGTCATAACCGGTAATAATTCTATAGCTGTCTCTAAATCAAAGTTTTCTGTCATTTTTAATAATTAATTGTACAAATATAAAAAAAAATCTGCTCACGTCAAAATCGAAATATAAAAATATGAAATAAAAATAATATATAGCAAAATTTAATAAAATTCTCTAGTTTGTAATATTAATATTCTGATTATATAAATTTGTCTAATTTACTTTTCAATTTTAAAATAGTATAATAATGTTATGAAAAAATCTTAATTAAATTATTATAATAAAAATATACGTGTATTCCTCCTGAAGAGATCCGATGAGACTTTCATGAGGCTAGATGATGCTGTGCTGCTGGCGTAGCTGCTGCCTGCTGGGTGGGCCGGGCTATACCCTGGACTCCTTGGGCCGGGATTTCCCTGGACTCCACTCGAACATCTTCTTTTCATAATATTCTTTCTTCTTTATCTTAACTTAATTCTTCACAAACAATTTCTTAGAATTCTTCATTTATATAGCATTTTCTTTATCTCATCTTATTCTTTATTCAAGGTCTTCATTTTCATTTCTTGACATTCTTAAATCTTCTCTTTTCATTATTCTTATTTATTTAATACATAATTATATTTTCCTCTTGTAAATCTTCATTTATTAATATTATTCTTCATCATATTCTTATAATTATTCTTCTATCTATCTTCTTATTTCATATATTTTTACTGTCTTCTTTGTGTTTCTGTTTTCTTATTTTCATATTTGCTTCTCAAAATTGTATGTTTTCTTAATGTGCTACTACATCATTTTAATTAATTAATTACTATGCGCGTCGCGCACCAGCGCAGGGCTGCGCCGACTGGCAGGGTCGCCATGTAAAGGCGGGAGATAGGTGTAGACGAGTGTATACGACTGTGGTTAGATTAAGACTCTTTATTAACATCAAATACAAACACTTATAACTTACATATGTACTTACACACTACAACAAAACCATACATCTGATAACTTTTATTTACGATGGCACTTATATGTGTATCAAGATGAAGTTTGCAATCCAACCGAACGCCAAGATCTCGCAGAGTTGAAACTTTAAGGATATCAAAATCATTCAATTTATATGTAAAATTAATTATGTTTTTATTTTTTGTAAACGTGATGCTGTTACATTTGGGAATACTTAATTGGAGCTTGTTATGTTTACAATAAAGAGCCAGTCTGTTCAAGGCTTGTTGGAAAATATGGCAATCATCAGTCGAGCGGACACTACGATATGCTTTGAGGTCATCAGCATACAAAAGGAATTTAGAATGAATGAAACATTTATCTATATCATTTATAAACAGAATGAAGAGCAAAGGACCAATAATGGAACCCTGTGGTACCCCCGAAGTAGCCAGTATGTTACCAGACTGATATCCATTCAGAACTACCTTTTGGACTCTATTTGATATGTATGAAGAAAACCAACGCAAGAGATCCCCCTTAATACCATTAAATGCCAATTTACTCAAGAGAAGCTCATGATCAACCTTGTCAAAGGCTTTAAGAAAGTCCGTATAAATAGCGTCAGTTTGATGCCCTTTATCCAAATTCTCAAACAGAGTGCTTGTAAAACAGATTAGATTTGTGGTTGTTGATCTGTGCTTCACAAAACCGTGCTGCTGAGGCAGCAAAGTGCTATGTAAAAGAGCGTATATTTCAGCGTGTACCAGACCTTCAAACAGCTTCGACATGGAACAAAGAATAGAAATTGGCCGATAGTTTTCGATATTTTTTCTTGAGCCACTTTTGAACACTGGCGTGATATTAGCTGATTTCCACACAGCAGGAAATGTACCTTCCATTAGACATTTATTAAAGATAATGAGTAGGGGGCGGTGAATACCCAGAGCTGTGCGTCTCAGGAATAAGGCCGGAATGCCGTCTGGACCTGGTCCCTTGTTTGAGTCCAATGATCTGAGAGCCTTAAGAAGCTTAACTGGTTGAATTGAGAGAGTAGTAAGGTGAACACTACTATTCAGGCTATCGGCAGGCGGAAACCAGGAGTTACTCAGTGTGGAAGGCTCGTAAACAGAACTAAAGAAATGTGCAAACATATTGCATATTTCCTGTGGATCTTTACTGGACTGTGTCTTGTATTCCATGGATGATGGAAAGCCAGACTTAGCTTTTCTATTTGACAAATATGACCAGAAATATTTAATATCAGCAGGAATACTATTCTCTACGGCGTTTATGTAATTTGTGAGCGATTTGGCGCATTCAGACTTAAATCTAACTCTGTAAAGTGAAAATAACTCGTAATCAGAAAGATTTTTGTATTTCTTCCATTTAATCCAGGCTTTGTTCTTATTATTAAAAATATGGATCAGTGATCGAGAGAACCAAACGGGGAATTTAGAAACCTTTCTAGAAACCAATGGAGTGTGATCCTTAATAACACTATAGATGGTGGAGTAAAATACATCTAGTGCCTGCTCTGAAGGCAGGGGACATAAAAGGGAATTCCAATCGATTTTATCGAGGTGTTTGCTAATTAATTCATAGTTAGCTCGGCGAAAATTAAGTCTGGGAGCGGGTTGTTTTTTTAGGTAAGTAGGAGCAATCGAAAATGGGGCATAAATTAATAGAGGTGGATGGTAAATATTGAGCTTTAAAAGAAGCTGTGGAGGCTGACAAATAGAACAAGCGACATTAGAGAAGAATAGATCCAAAATTCTGTTATGATTGTGTGTATTCGTTATATTATTGTATTGGAAAACGTTTATTGAAGTCATAAATGCCCGCAGATTGTCGCATATATATGAGGAGCCGTTACAAACACTACCACGGTTGGAGTTATTTGAAGGAGTCCAGGCGATATGCGGTAAATTATAATCTCCGACCAGGAAGAAATGATCTATGTCCATGCACTGGAACAAATTCAACACCGAGTCAAAATGCAGTGCATAGGTTTCCTTACTCATAACGGGAGGTATGTATACCGCACCGATAACATGGTGCTTTGTAGGATCAGAGCTGGGTGTGGACACAAACACTTGTTCAAAGTACCTACTTGCTTGGGTCGATAAGGACAAGGTGATGCGCGAGGAGCAAAGACTTTTTCGCATCATAATGAGGACTCCACCTCCGTCCTTTTTACCTGTAGCTTTCCGGTCACGGTCGCTCCTATAAACTATGTAACGCTGATCCACAAATTCACTATCATCAATCTCAGGAGTAAGCCAGGTTTCAGTTAGAATGATGACGTCATAAGAGCCTGATAATACATTAATATATAATTCTTGTAATTTAGTGCGAGTGCCTCCGCAATTTTGATAGTATAAGGATAAGTTATCCAGTGTCATTATGGCAGATTATTATTAGAAATATTAAATTATAACGTATTAATTTTTTCAAGAGCATGTTTTTAAAGGTAATGGTCATTCAAATTTTTCACAATTATCAAAAACTAGGATTTGAAGTTAGCAAAACCAGGACAACTCAGTTTAAAAACAGGAGGCGTCTTATTTTAAAACAGTGCGAGCAGCGAGAACGCCCGGAACTACAAAAATGAAAAGAATTCTAAAATACAGGACAGGGCGCTTCAAAAACCCATGACGCTGGTTAAAACTATCCAGGACACTATAAAACCAGGTTATGTCCTGGGAAAACAGGACGGTTGGCAAATCTAACATACACTCACGCCTGTAATCCCTGAAGGGGGAGGCAGAAGTGTATTACCAGTACACCCGCCGAATTTCGGTCCCATAATGTGATAACGAGCCTATCGCCATACCGGGCACAGATTCCAGACTCCGGGCTAATACTGAGCAATTTCTAGATAAAAAAAACCAGTATCACTTTACCCCACCCGGGGATCGAACCCTCAGCACAGCAGTCGTAACGCATGCGCAATTACAACTGCGCCACCGAGGCATTCCAGTCCAGTCCAGGCCAGTCCTTGTATACTAAAATAAATTTTAGTGTACAAGAAACCTGTTTGAGATTTGTAAGAATTTTAATAGATTCCATCAATAGTCCAGAGAGGTGGACTAAGGCCTAATAGGGGGCACACCAACGGGACAGTATATAAATAAAAATAAAAAAAACTTTATTGATCACGTAGGTATATAAAGGCACTTATGACAGGTCAAAACACAGATGGAAATTCACCATGCGGAGAAATAATTATGTCTAACGTCATGAGAACTTAGAAACCACCATCAAGGGCTGGTAGGCAAGGAAGGATACAACAAGGACGGGACTGGAAAGGGAGAAAAGAGGGAGACCACAAAAAGGAAGGAAGGTAATCACGGTCTTCGGTAAAGGAAGTAACTGAGATGATGATCACAGGCGCAGGAATGGGAGGGGAGAAGGCGAACGGAAACTGGACGGATTAAGGAGGGATGAGTGTAAACCCGTAAACCCTAGTCTAGCTAACCTACCAGCCTTTCACTAGCTACCTAAGAGATGACGACCCGAAGAAGGCAGAAAGAAACTCCGGGCTAGTTTTTTTCGTCAATATAGCCTATCCATACCTGAGGCTGTGTGGTGGCGCCGAAGCCGAAGGTCGAAGTGTTCGTGCCGAAGGTCGGAGCCTGGGTCGACGCGGCGCCGAACAAACCTGTACCTGCAACACGCAACACAACATCGAACATAATGGTATTGTATATCTCGATATACATATTTTTATACAAAATAAAATTATTATTATTATACAGTAGAACCTCTTTAAGTCGAACCTCGATAATTCGAAACCTCCAAAACACGAAAAAATGTTTTGTCCCCTTCCCTTCAAGCCCCAAAACCTCCATTACTCGAAATCTCAACCCTCTATTAGTAGAAATAATCAGTGAGTCCCTGAAAGCCATATTGGTACATATTTTCCCTTTAAAATTCGAAAAATTAAATTGGACCACTGTATGTAACTTATTTATTTATAATTATACTAGCTGACCCGGCAAACGTTGTTTTGCCATATAAATAATCGGGGATAACTAATTAAATGACGATTGATCAGTTTTCGACCGGAGAGGAAAAATGATTAAATTACTAAAATGGCTATTAAAAAATAAGGGTTGATCGTAGAAGGGTGAAAATTGAGGATTGTATGTATTTTTGTATGTTGTATCATAAAAAAATAGAAATTAAAATTTTGTATAAAAAATAAAAAAAAATTTAGGGTTGGACTACCCCTAACATTTAGGGGGATGAAAAATAGATGTTGGTCGATTCTCATAGATACCGGATAAGCACAAAAAATTTCATCAAAATCGGTCAAGCCGTTTCGGAGGAGTATGGCAACGAAAACTGTGACACGAGAATTTTATATATTAGATAGAAGATGTAACTTAGCAATGTTTTATTTTACAACTCGATTATTTGAAACTTATTACCTCTATAGTTCGAATAAAAATAAGTTACCGCCTTTAAGAATTTGCCGACAATGAAGTACACCATTGTTTCTTAGAAAACAATTTAGGAGTACACAATAAATTATTACCACTTTTTTTATATCATAGTCCGACAAACGAGCCAGTGGGTCACCTGATGTTAAGTGATCTCCACCGCCCATGAACATTCACAATACCGAAAGTGTCATGTATGCGCTGTCGGCCTTAAAGGACAGGAATAGGGATTAGGGAAGGGAAGGGGGAATCTGGGCCCCCGGATATCTCACTTACCATACGAAACGCGACAGTAAACTGTCACTTTACGTTGGTTTTCTGTGAGACAGTGGTACCACCCCGGTCGAGCCGGCCCATTCATGCTTTAGACAAATATGTCTACAGCGTGGCTCTACCACTTAAAGAATTTATGACTTAAACTCCTGTTGACACTCAAAATTATTAATAATGACCTCTACAAGTCGAATCAAAATCCGCTTAAGTCGAAATCCTCCATAAGTCGAAAACGCTATAACTCGAATTTTTTGGCGTCTCCCTTGATGTTCGACTTATAAAGGTTCTACTATATAAAAATCTGTACGTATATGTCCAACTCCTCCTAAACGGCTGGACCGCTTTGGATGAAATTTTGAATGGGTTCCTGGATGTTTTGAAAACACAATAGGAACCTGTAGGTGGCGATGCTTTTACGACGTCTGCCGGGACCGCTACTCTTACTATGAAACCGTCCAACCGATGGTTGGGGTCTAACTTGAAAGATAGTATAGTTTTGGACCCGACAGGTGCCGATGTGGTCGAGATATATTTTTATGGGTCTGTGGCAGTCAACGTCACATCTCAACCAAGCAACACCTATATAATAAGAGCGCCAGATGGGACGCAGCGCTTTTGGCTTCCTCAAGTGAAAAAATTTGAGCTTTGAAAGGTTGGGAGTGAACCAATATAGTAGCACACAGGGCTCCTTCTAAAAAGGAGTTGGAGAGAGTATATATTGTCGACAGATAAAGCACCTCTACAATGCTGGATAGTGTGGTGTGTACAAAATAATATAGACCCTGAATGGAGTAGCAGAATCACTTCAGTGATATATAAATTATAATTTGTATATAATATGTATTTACTATATTTATCTGTATATATAAAAGAAGAAACTGACTGACTGACTGACTGACTGATCGATCAACGCACAGCCTAAACGGCTGGGGTTAGAGACTTGAAATTTTGACACTAGGTACCTTTTATCACGTAGGCATCCACTAAGGAAGGGTTTTAGGAAATACCACCCCTAAGGGGGTAAAATAGGGGATGATAGTTTGTATGAAAATCCGTAATTTCTGAAGTTAAAGGCATGAAAATTGGTATTTGGTCTTTCAGTTAAAAATAAAAAATACATGTTTCAGGATTTTTTGAAATTCCACCCCTAACGGGGTAAAATAAGGGAAGAAAGTTTGTATGAAAATCCGTCATTTTTGAAGTTAAACGCATAAAAATTTGTATTTTGTAAGGTATACTTTTTTCCAAACATGACCTCCACGCGGGCGGAGCCGCGAGCAACAGCTAGTATTTTATACGTATCTTATGTATTTATAATATAATAGTAATATGTAGTCAGTATGTATGCCTATATGTTTATATATGTACATCTATATTTATATCATAGTTTTTTTGTGTCCCCTTCTCCTATATCTTTATGCACCTACCTTGTTCATCTCTGCACCACCTTAAGGTTGACTGGTAGAGAATGCCTTCTGGCATTAAGTCCGCCTATATACAATGTATGTATATGAAGTGTATAAATAAATAAATAAAAATAACTGCCTACAGGCTCAGTATGCCGGCGTGCCAATGTACGTATCAATGGCATGCCAAAAATACAAGCAACACTCGCCGCTTCCACATGCTTTTTTCAACCCAACATTATGGAAACAAAATCGACTTTGGCCTGCACCTTCTGAACTTACTTATTACCTTCTCCGAACACCAGTGTCCTTGTGGTTTGTGAGAGGTTAATCACTCGTATCTATAAGGATATTACAAAAAAAAGTAGGCAGTAAAATACAAGCCAATATCACTTTTATTTCCATAACATTAAAGTTAAAAATAGCATGTAAGAACGACGAAAGTGGTCAGTGTTTGAACGCACCGCCGCACCGCCGGCGAGCTTATGAACCATGGCTGGTTAATAGTAAACTCACCCGCTGTAGAAGTGGCCCCAAACGCTGGTTTGTTAGCACCGAACAGATTTGAAGTGTTCGCTGCGTTTTGTGTACCGCTATTGAAGGAAAAGGTGCCTGGAAACACACGTGCGGTTTAATACAGACTTGCCTAATCAGACCAGCTCGCATTGCCTTGCTGAGCCTCCTCTACTAATGAGAAGGCCTTAGTCCACCATGCTAGAGTAATTGGATGACTTCCTACATTGAATTTTTTAGGATAATTCTCAGATATGTAGATTTCCTCACATTTTACATATATTTTTATCCTGACACGTCAAAGTGACCACACTGCACCTGATGGTAAGCGCAGTGCCGTCCAGTTAGAGTATCAAGTAGAGTACTCAACACAATCATGCCGGCCTGCTGTGTGGCTTCTTCACACGACGCCATGGGTCTAGGAGTTGAAGAAGCGGTCGATATTTTTATTTTTCGAAATATATTAAGTTGCTATGGTAACCGTTGTTATTGTCTGACATAATATATGCCCCTGTGTATATGTCTCACAAATTATAAATATATAATTGTAATAAAAAAATTCTTTACCCCGCTAATAATTAATATCTTATCGTAACCGGGTTTGGCTAGTAATAATAATAATATTATATAATACTAGCCCTGTATTAAACATTGTCCCACTGCTGGGCACGGGCCTCCTCTACTAATGAGAGGGGTTAGGCCTTAGTCCACCACGCTGGCCTAATGCGGGTTGGTAGACTTCTCATACCTTCGAAAAAATCTCAGATATGCAGGTTTCCTCACGATGTTTTCCTTCACCGTTAAGCAAGTGATAATTAACATTTAATACATACATAACTTTAGAAAAGTCAGAGATGTATGCCACTTGGGTTTCGAACATACGACTTTCGTCTTGGCAGTCCGTACCACAACCAGCTAGGCTATCGCTGCTTTTTTTTGGCTAGTAATAAATAAAATATAATTAAACAACCTATTTAGTTAATACTCACTGGGTTGTCCAAAGCCGGTGTTGGTGGTGCCTAGACCTCCCCCGCCGAACATACTGGGTGCACTCGTGGTCGCCGGCTGGCCGAAACCTGCAACCAAAACATAACCATCAAAAAGGGAACCAGCAAATCGCTACTAAGTATTACGTAGGCAGAATTTGACATTTTTCACCCCCTTTTAACATATTTTTTATACCGGCACGGCTAAGTGACCACACTGCACCTGATGGTAAGCGCAGTGCCGTCTAATTAGAGTATCGAGTAGCGACAATCTACCCCCCGCTACTCAACACTGTCATTTTTCTCCCCTTCTTCTCTCTTGACAGCCCCCGTGGCGCAGTAGGCGAGTAGCCGGCTATGAAACGAGAGCCGTGGATTCGATTCCCGCACTGTACCAACTTTGATGCAAATAAAGTATTCTATTCTATTAATTCAGAATATACTAAAAAAATGGCCTCAGTGGCGCAGTTGTAATTGCGCATGCGTTACGACTGCTGCGCTGAGGTCGCGGGTTCCATCCCCGGGTGGGATAAGATGATATTGAGTTTTTCTGTTTAGACATACTCAGTATCAATCAGCCCAGAGTCTGGAATTGAGCCCTGTATGGCGATAGGCTTACATTATAGAACCGTAATAAATTCGGCGAAAAGTGGGTGTACTGATTACACCTATGCCTACCCCTTCGGGGATTACAGGCGTGAGTGTATATGTATGTAAAAAATTCCCAAAAAAGTTAATAAATATTGCTGACATACATAATTGCCACTTAGACACCCCGTCACACATTTCATCAAAAATAAGCAAGGCAAAGACCATCCACCCGTTTAGGTGCTTACGTAATATTTTAATGGCAATGCAATAACTGTGTAGCTATCTTGTAGAAACAGTGTAATTACAGTGAGCTATCTCGTAGCAACAGTGTAGCATTCCTGTAGACAATGTGAACTAATACGTAGCATACACATTATCATCGTGAGCTACATCGTAGTAACTACGTAGCAGACAACGCGTAGCTATATCGTAGCAACTACATAGCAGTCATCACGTAGCCATATCGTCGTAGTATATGTGTAGCATCAATAACCGCGTAGCTTTCCCGTAGCTAATACACAGTGACCTGTAACTACGTAACTATTGCGTAGTCACTGTGTAACCGTCTCGTAGTAACAACTTAGCTATCGCGTATCAACCTCGGTAGCTATCGCGTAGCAACCTCGGTAGCTATCGCGTAGCCACATTAATAGATATTTGTATTGATATAGTTTTTGTATGAACATCTCACAATTCATTACCTCATGGTATGCAATAGTAACTCAATTTTATTCAACATTTTTAGGATCATGGCAATCGCAAATTGTGGTCATTGTGGCACTCTTTGGGGGAGGCCTATGTCCAGCATTGGACGTCCTACGGCTGACATGATGATGAATCGCAAATTAAGTTATGATCAAGATGTACATCATGTTTTGTTGGAATGTGTACGGAGTGGGCCACATTCTCCATCACTAAATATTGGGAATTATATCCAAGATTTAGCCGTTCCAACTTTTTTTTAGTGCCTTGATAGGCAGACGAGCAGACAGGGCCATCTGATGGTAAGTAGTCACCGCCGCCCATAGACTTCTGCAATGCCAGAGCACAGCAGAACCGCTGCCTACCAACTTCAAAAATTTCAGAATAACAATGAGTAGGTGATATATGTACAAGTTGTTGATTTATCGATCGGCATAATCGATTTTCAACCGAGCTCACTGGGGTAAGATTAAAAAAAGTTATCCATAAACATATAAAACATTAAATCCGATTAATTACTTCATCGTAATTTTTTTTTGAAGTGATAACTTCTTATGGGAGGGTAAACCGCTGTACGTTACGCGTTCATACATCGTCACTCTGTCTGGCTTCTTTATTAATTTCTATTTCTGTCGTTCCATAATCTCTGTGCTATATTTTTTTGAAGTTAAACTTTTTTTTATTTTATTCTGGCGCGGCAAAGTGACCACACTGCGCCTGATGGTAAGCGCAGTGCCATCCAGATAGAGTATCAAGTAGCGAGCGACAGTCTATCCCCCGCTACTCAACACAATCATGCCGGCCTGCTGTTAAGCTTCTTCACATTACGCCTAAAGGACCCAGGATCATAGGAAGGAGGGAACACGGTAGCTGGCAAACTGTTCCACAGCTTGATGGTGCGGCAAAAATACGAGTTTGCGAACCTCTTGGTTCGGGCCGGGGTAGTAGACACCACGAAGCTGTGGCTCCGCAAGCTAGTACGCGTGGTTCTGGTATGGAAGGGAGAGGATGGGATAAGATCAAACAATTCTTCAGAGCATTCGCCATGATACAGACGGTAGAACACGCTAAGCGAGGAAATATCCCTCTCAACTTAATTCTTAAATCAAATCATAACTTCTTTAGAATCGTTATGATTTGATTTGATTGGGATCGGGTGGGTAAAATATATTTTATAATCAATAAAAGATTTGATTAATAAATAACCTTTACTCACATTATCATATTAATATGTAAAATAACCTAAGTTTTCCTCAAGTTAAACAATTTCAATATTAAATAGTTCAAGTTAGATTAGGTAACCGACTTCAAAAAAGGAGGAGGTTAACGAATCGTCGGAATCTTTTTTTTTATGTATGTTACCTGATAACTCGAAGACGCCTGGACCGATTCGAGAAATCCTTTTTTTGTTTAAAAGGGTATACTTCCCAGGTGGTCCCATTGGCACCAAGTCAGAATCTGATGATGGCATCTCAGACAAATCAAGGGCAACCCTCAAATTTTATAGTGACGCATAATTTGTTTTTTATTGAAGTCGGTGTACTTTTTATGAATAATTAAGTTATCACCTCTGTCGAGCGTCCCGAGACGGACACGTTTATTTACTCGCACTTTTGCCTTTGAATTTAAACTTGTTTTGTATTTCATTGTATATCTGATATGCACTGTTCAGCGCTGCAGTACTGCTCAGGCTGTACTGCAGCATATCGAATGAGGGGACCTGTGGCTGCAGTCGCGACATACATAACGCTCGCTTATCAACCGATTGCGGTCGGTGTGACATAACAAACTTATCATAGACAGCAAATACATCAACCCTAATTGATATATGGATTGCCAATGCGTTATGATACCGTTAATAATTTATATTTTAAAATATCGAGACTACCAAAGATTGTTACGATGTGTTCATTATGTCATACCGACCGATATCGGTTGTTACGCGAGAGCTATGTATGTCGAGACTGTAGCCACTGTTGTCGGAGCAAACAGTTTTGTTTTAAGTTTTATTTTATATTTGCTCTGATAATAAAATCTTTTTCTTTCTTCTTTTCTTTCTTTCTCTCATATAAAAAACATTTTTATATTCCTCTAATTTTTAACTCTTAAACCTTGTCTATAGGTACTGTGCAAAAAAACGCTTGACAAATTTGAAGATTCGGAACTTTATATACAAATTCTGACACTTTGGAATTACCATTTTACTTGTAACTAAAATGGGCGATTTTCAGCTGTATAGAGTCTATAAAAAAATTGATTTTATCATACCTGTGGCACCGAAAAGCGGTTTATTTTCGACCGGTTGCTGGAAACCACCGAACATTCCCGTTGTGGACCCTTTCCGACCAGCCGCGTAGTCTTCCAGACGTAATTCCTCCAATGACTTGTTCTCATATTCCTGTTAATAATAAAAAAATATTAAATAGACAGCAGCGATAGCCTAGTTGGTTGCGGTACGGACTGTCAAGACGAAAGTCGTAGGTTCGAAACCCAAGTGGCATACACCTCTGACTTTTCTAAAGTCATGTGTGTATTAAAATGTTAATTATCGCTTGCTTTAACGGTGAAGGAAAACATCGTGAGGAAACCTGCATATCTGAGAATATTTCGAAGGTATGAGAAGTCTGCCAACCCGCATTAGGACGCTGGCCTAACCCCTCTCATTAGTAGACGAGGCCCGTGCCCAGCAGTGGGACAATGTTTAATACAGGGCTAGTATTATTATATTATTATTATTATAGACAGCAGCGATAGCCTAGTTTGGAATTGTGTAGACAGGCGACACCCTGTGTATGGTGGTCGCTATCCGGGCGGATATGAATATCCTTCCACCAGCATGTGTTTCATTATATATGGATGTGTATGTTAGTGTATGGATGTGTATGTATGTGTATGTATGTGTATGTATGTGAATGTTAGTGTGTGTTTGTGTATGAATGTGTGTATGTATGAATGTATTCAATACCTTCATACAAGTGATGCAATGATGTTTGATGTTGATATTCTGCGAGTTCCCACCCTTCACCACCACGTCGGTTCCAGCCACTGGGTTGTATTTAACATGGGCGGTGCCAGACTGCTGTTGTTGGCCGAATGCACCTGAAACAAATAATACATACATACATATACACTCACGCCTGTAATCCCCGAAGGGGTAGACAGAGGTGTCACCAGTACACCCACTCTTCGCCGAATTTCGGTCCCATAATGTGATAGGGGGCGAGCCTATCGCCATATCGGGCACAGGTTCCAAATAAGAACAGAAATCAGGGCTAATACTGAGAATTTCTAGATAGAAAAACCCAATACCATTTTACCCGACCCGGGGATCGAGCCCGAGACCTCAGCACAGTAGTAACGCATGCGCAATTACAACTGCGCCACCGAGGCAGTCAAACAAATAATAATACTGTATTAATAATGGAAAATGGGTCTATCTCATGTATGACAAGGAATGTTCGGAAAAAAGGTAAATGAGTAGTAAGTGAAATACAAGCCAAACTCAATTTTATTTCCATTAGTAGATTTCGCCGCGGCTCCGCCCGCGTGTTGGTTATTTTTAACCGACTTCAAAAAAGGAGGAGGTTCTCAATTCGTCGGAATCTTTTCTTTAAGTATGTTCCCCGATTACTCGACCGGACCGGACCGATTCGAGAAATTTTGTTTAAAACTGGCACCAAGTCAGGATCTGATGATGGGATCTCAGAAAAATAGAGGGTAACCCTAAAATGTTATAGGGTCGCAAAATTTGTTTTTCATTGAAGTCGGTGTACTTTTTATCAATTAAAAAACATTTATTAGAAGAAAAAGTATACACTCCATGGAGGCATCTTAAGCTATTACACCTTTCTATATTTTGCTATCCCATAGGAAGCGTGCATTTTCCAGGATAAAAAGTAGCCCATGTCATTTTCTGATCCGTAAACTGCCACTATGAAAAAACCATAGCGATCCGTTGCTCTGTGAAAAACTAAACTATCCCACGGAAACTGTAAATTTTCACGAAAGTATCGTGCAATGTTTGTCCTCCATTGTCAGACACTGTGAGCACTTCCTGCGTAGATCTGACTACAACAAAATAAAAAATGTAATATCAACTATATGGAGGGTAGAAACATTGCACTATATTTTCGGGACGACATACTGTTTACTACTTATGTATCAACTTCTGAGATAACTGCGGATATCATGACTAAGCCTCTTACCAAGGATAATAATAATAATACGAGCCCTGTATTAAACATTGTCCCACTGCTGGGCACGGGCCTCCTCTACTAATGAGAGGGGTTAGGTCTTAGTCCACCACGCTGGCCTAGTGCGGGTTGGCAGACTTCTCATACCTTCGAAAAATTCTCAGGTATGCAGGTTTCCTCACGATGTTTTCCTTCACCGTTAAAGCAAGCGATAATTAACATTTTAATACACACATAACTTTAGAAAAGTCAGAGGTGTATGCCACTTGGGTTTCGAACCTACAACTTCCGTCTTGACAGTCCGTACCGCAACCAACTAGGCTATCGCTGCTATTATATATATATACCAAGGATAAGCATGATAAATTTGTTAATTGTTTAAATTTGTCTGATGTTAATAAGTTGGTATCTTGCTGAAAACAATACATTATTTTATAGTTGTTGTGAATCTTATGTAATGTTTCTTGTTGTATTAGAACCATATTGCATAAGGTCATTGTATGAAAACATAGTTATTGTAACTACTTTGATTATATTTGTTCAAGGGCCAGTGTTGGTGTTCCCAAACGTTAAACAAATGTAATTTGAAAGATGTCTTTTTTGACATCGCTCTCTCTCTGCTCGCTATCTCGTCAGTGCAACACGAAATAAATTCATCCGATATAATACAATACAATCGTTTATTTTAACCTAAAAACCCTTCACATACAACTCAGTCTCCCCCGTGAACATAAAGGCTGTAAAGTCTTCGAAAAGTCAGGTTTAAAAAGTAAAAATAAATATAATCCGTAAAATTCGTTTTATTTCAATGTATAATATTCGCGTTAATATAAGAAACCATTATTTAAATTCATCATTATTAACCATTAGACAACCTCCGTGGCGCAGTTGGTGAGTAGCCGGCTGTGAAACGAGAGGCCGTGGGTTCGATTCCCACACTGGGATAAATGTTT
Organism: Laothoe populi; assembly: GCA_905220505.1. Taxonomy (NCBI): domain Eukaryota; kingdom Metazoa; phylum Arthropoda; class Insecta; order Lepidoptera; family Sphingidae; genus Laothoe; species Laothoe populi. The sequence continues at coordinate 2,278,468 of HG992174.1, forward strand.
GTGTGACAGACAGATATTAGTGTCCGGGGTCTGTGTGTTGTGAGAGGGTGCGTCTCTCTAGGTCCCTGATACAACACAAGACTCGTATCTTAGTGTGGGGTCGGGGCTATGTGTGTGACTGTTGGGTGTTATTATATTAGTGTCCGGGGTCTGTGTGTTGTGAGAGGGTGCGTCTCTCTAGGTCCCTGATACAACACACGACTCGTATCTTAGTGTGGGGTCGGGGCTATGTGTGTGACTGTTGGGTGTTATTATATTAGTGTCCGGGGTCTGTGTGTTGTGAGAGGGTGCGTCTCTCTAGGTCCCTGATACAACACAAGACTCGTATCTTAGTGTGGGGTCGGGGCTATGTGTGTGACTGTTGGGTGTTATTATATTAGTGTCCGGGGTCTGTGTGTTGTGAGAGGGTGCGTCTCTCTAGGTCCCTGATACAACACAAGACTCGTATCTTAGTGTGGGGTCGGGGCTATGTGTGTGACTGTTGGGTGTTATTTATTTATATCTAACTCACCTGTTGCAGTGGACCCGAAGAGACCCCCTCCAGACATAGTGTTCTGCTGCTGTCCGAAGAGACCCCCACCGGCCGCCGGGGTGGACCCGAAGAGACCTCCAGTGGGTGCTCCGGTCGTTGTAGTGTTACCAAAACCGAAACCTGACAATGAAACATTAAAATATTAAATGACTTAATTATTATTACTTACAAGCATTCGGTCGCGGCTTCACCCAAGTCAAGTTTATTCATATACATACATATACACTCACGCCTGTAATCCCCGAAGGGGTAAGCAGAAGTGTAACCAGTACACCCATAGGGGGCGAGCCTATCGCCATACCGGGCACAGCTCCTGACACCGGGCTGATACTGAGTATTTCTAAATAGAAAACCCCAATATCGCTTTACTCGACCCGGGGATCGAATCCGAGACCTTAGCACAGGGGGTAAGGGGGGGTAAGAAATGACTAAGACACCAACATACCTGCAGGCTTAGCGCCAAACGCCGACGTGTTCTGAGCATTTCCAAACAGTCCAGTGGATGGGTTGTTCGCGAAGAGACCACCTGATGATGTGTTGGCTCCGAAGCCGAAGGCACTGTTGTTGGCTCCAAAGGTGGAAGTCGAGGTGGAAGGACCAGTGGCGCCGAACAAACTGCCTGGCGTGTTGGACGAGAACAGACCTGCCGGTGAACATAGGCGGGTTTTTTTACCGACTTTTTTTTTTTAGTGCCTTGATAGGCAGACGAGCAGACGGGCCACCTGATGGTAAGTAGTCACCGCCGCCCATAGACTTCTGCAATGCCAGGGCACAGCAAAGCCGCTGCCTACCGTTACCGACTTCAATAAAAGGAGGAGGTTCTCAATTCGTCGGAATCTTATTGTTATGTATGTTCCCCGATTACTCGAAGACGACCGGACCGATTCGGGAAATTATTTTTTGTTTAAAAGGGTATACTTCCCAGGTGGTACCATTGGCACCAAGTCAGGATCTGATGGTGGGATCTCAAAAATTTTTAGGGACGCGTAATTTCTTTTGTATTGAAGTTGGTTTGTTGGTTTTTATGAATTAAAAAACTTTTACTTATAGACTTTTACTCACAGATGTTTGCAAACGCACGAGTTGACGGTTTTCACGCGATAATGCGCAAAAAAGCCGCGTCAGCTTTATTACGATTGCGAATTAGCTCTAACAGCATTTTAAAAATGATAGCTGCACGTCATGACTGTGTTATTCAGAAGTGTGGGTGGAGAGAGTCATTGGGAAAATAAAATAAATTTATTATATTAACATGGTCCTCTTAAGTTTTTTAAATTTTACTAACATTACTATGGATATCTTTGAAAATAAATGTTTAATAAAAAAAAATTGGATAAAGAGAACTTTTCACCATGAGAATTAACTTATTATTTTTTATCCTTACGGCAAAGTGACCACACTGCACCTGATGGTAAGCGCAGAGCCGTCCAATTAGAGTATCGGCCGCAACTCGGCCAAACATCGTACCCTAACATCGTTTTGCGGCCTTCTGAGTAGTGTGACCCTAGACTCTCGACGGCTTCTTCAACTTCTTGTCCATGGCGTAGTGTAAAGAAGCAGGCCGGTAGTGTCTTGAGTAGCGGGGGATATGTTGCCTCACGCTACTCGATACTCTAATTGGATCGCACTGCGCTTACCATCAGGCGCAGTGTGGTCACTTTGCCGTGCCAGGATAAAAAAAGTATCCTGGCATTTACATAATTACTAGTGTAAATACTTAAAGCAGCGATAGCCTAGTTGGTTGCGGTACGGACTGCCAAGACGAAAGTCGTATGTTCGAAACCCAAGTGGCATACACCTCTGACTTTTCTAAAGTTATATGTGTATTAAATGTTAATTATCGCTTGCTATAACGGTGAAGGAAAACATCGTGAGGAAACCTGCATATCTGAGAACTCTTATACGAATTTCGAAGGTATGTGAAGTCTACCAACCCGCATTAGGCCAGCGTGGTGGACTAAGGCCTATCCCCTCTCATTAGTAGAGGAGGCCCGTGCCCAGCAGTGGGACAATGTTTAATACAGGGCTGGTATTATTATGGTATTATTAAATACTTAGCGCCCATAGTGGTAGCTACGTAATGACATGTATTAATTTAAATATTCTAATCTACTAAATAATTAAATTATAATACTCCTAAATTTTGGAGTGAGTCATTTTAGGGTGAGATATAAGTGTCAATGTTTACCTCCCCCAGTGGTCGGCTGGGTGGCCGCAGCAGCGCCGAACGTAGTGTTCGTGGGTTTGAATCCGAACGGCGAGGCTGTAGTGGCGGCAGAGTTGAATGCACCTGTACACCAAACAATAACATGAAATATTTAACAATAAAGTTTCGGGGAAACTGTGTTAGCAACAACGTTCCTGGCTCGGCAAAGTGACCACACTGCACCTGATGGTAAGCACAGTGCGGTCCAATTAGAGTATCCAGTAGCTACTGAAAACAATCATGCCGGCCTGCTTCTTCACAGTACGCCATGGGCAAGAAGGTGAAGAAGCAGTCAAGGGTCTAGTATCTGAGTACTCAGAAGACCGCAAAACGGCCAAACATCGTACCCCAGCTCTAGACTCTGATCCCGGAACGCGACACACTTGCGTGTGCCACTATGGGCGGATATGAATATCCTACTACTGAAGACAATTCTACGTACACTCATTCAACACACACACACACACACACACACACATACACATACACTCACGCCTGTAATCCCCGAAGGGGTAGGCAGAGGTGTAACGAGTACACCCACTTTTCGCCGAATTTCGGACCCATAATGTGATAGGGGGCGAGCCTATCGCCATACCGGGCACAGGTTCCAAACTCCGGGCTAATACTGAGGAATTTCTAGGTAGAAAAACCCAATACCACTTTACCCGGCCCGGGGATCGAACCCGAGACCTCAGCACAGCAGCAGTAGTAAAGCATGCGCAATTACAATTGGGTATCTTCAAGTCAATAGTGAATAGGTATCTTCTAGGCAAGCGTGCTCCACCGTAGACCACATCATCACTTACCATCAGGCGAGATAGTGGGCAAACGCAAGCCTATTTTGATTAAAAAAAAATTATAATTACAACTGCGCCACCGAGGCAGTCCCCTTTTTTTCCCCCTCTCCACCCTCAATATCTATTATAAATTTAACTTCCATTAATATGGAAAAAATAGTTTTATATTGAAACGAATTGGGGTGAAAACTAATTTTTTTTGAAATCTATGTGAATTCGTTGTTTATTTATGCTATAAACGAAATTCTATCAAAAAGGAGCTCTTTATGTTGATTTTAAAAGGTCCATCATCAAATTAAAAAAAATCATTGATTTAACATGGCAAAGTAGATTTTTAAGATTTATCTCATCTGCATCCTACATAGAGCCTTTTTTATACACATTGGCCATTCATTGGTCTTATACTGTGAGCCATTTTAAGGACTTCCACAATTTATTGGACACCCTGTATACCCAAAGTACAAACTTACCAAAGCCGCTAGTAGCGTTACTCCCGAACGTAGGTTTTTGGAACATTGTCACTTCACTGGCACACAAAGACTCGAAAACTTAGACCAGAAACAGCCGACAGTCAGGCAAACTTCAACATGATTTGTTCTGAAACAAATAAATTTTTTAATGTTTGGATAGACAGACGAGCCGACGGGCCACCTGATGGTAAGTAGTCAACGCCGCCCATAGACTTCTGCAATGCCAGGGCACAGCAAAGCCGCTGTCTACCATAAGAAATATAAAATTAGATGTAATAACAACTGCGGAACTCCGTACTGCGCTCTCGTACAGGATTCGACGACGTAACACAGAAAGCGGCCGTGTTCAAATGGGATTGGACATGTTTACCGCTTGGGGGGCTTTGGGCCAAAATTACGTCAGAATTGGTCCCAATAGACAAGACACGGCGTCACAGCAGAGCCAGATCTCTGGCAAAGGACAGAGACAGATGGAAAGCGAGTCGGGAGGCCTTTGTCCGGCAGTGGGACACACCAGGCTCGCCCTGTGGAATGGGGGCGTTTGAATTCCACCACGGTAACCCCTGCCTGTCGTACGAGGCGACTAATTGGGGCCATCGGGGGTCGCGGGCACGCAGCGGAGGGCTATCAGCCCGTATCGATGCACTCCCAAATTCGGGGCATCGTGCGACCCCGAGATGGACGGCAGCGCGGGTGGTAAGGCCTCGTTCGCTGTCGTTGTTTGGTGCGCGGGGGCTCCTTAGCCCTCCATGGAGATGGGCTGCTACGCAGCACCGCGCAGGGGCGATTCCGGCTGCAATTCTAGCACTCCTTAGAATACCCCGGGATCTCTCCGCAAGCGCCGAAGAAGGCCCCCGCGGGGACACACCAGACTAATCCTACTAATATTATAAATGCGAATGTTTGGATGGATGGATGGATGTTTGTTATTCAACCACGCTATAACAGCTGGACGGATCTGGTTGAAATTTGGCACAGAGACGATTATAGTCTAGAATAGCACATAGGCTACTTTTTTCCCGGAAAAATGTACTGTTCCCGCGGGATAGTTAACTTTTTCACAGAGCAAGGGATCAACATGTTTTTTTGCATAGTGGCAGTTTAGGGATCAGAAAATGACATAAGCTACTTTTTATCCCGAAAAATGCAAGTTCCCTATGATATAGCAAAATATAGAAAGATGTAATAGCTTAAGATGCCTCCCTGGCAGTATGCCTCCCACGCGGGCAGATCCGCGGGCAACATCTAGTAATAAATAAATAACAAGACGCAAGATCTAAGCTAAGCATTTGTCAGGAATGACAAAGCTAAAGTAACTATTTATTAACCGACTTCAAAAAAGGAGGAGGTTAACAATTCGTCGGAATCTTTTTTTTATGTATGTTACTCGATTACTCGAAGACGCCTGGACCGATTCGAGAAATTCTTTTTTTGTTTCAAAGGGTATAATTCCCATGTGGTCCCATTGGCACCAAGTCAGGATCTGATGATGGGATCTCATAAAAATCGAGGGCAACCCCCAAATTTTAAAGGGACGCATGATTAGTTTTTTATTGAAGTCGGTGTACTTTTTATGAATAAAAAACTTTTTGTGACACAATATTAATCAGGGAATTTAAATAAATAAATACACCCAACAGTTACACATTGTCCTGACCACAGGCTAGGCCAAACATGTATCCTGGATATCTAATCTAAAGGGACTATGGACAACACACAAACATTAATCTCAGATCGGGAATCGAACCCACGGCCCTTGTTTCACTGCGCTACGGTTTTCAAAATTAATATCTTGCAAGGTTCAGTGATAGCAGTTTGTAAAAATATTGTATTGGTTTTCGAAATAATAATAATAATACTAGCCCTGTGTTAAACATCGTCCCACTGCTGGGCACGGGCCTCCTCTACAAATCAGAGGGGTTAGGCCTTAGTCCACCACGCTGGCCTAATGCGGGTTGGCACACTTCTCATACCTTCGAAAAATTCTTAGATATGCAGGTTTCCTCACGATGTTTTCCTTCACCGTTAAAGCAAGCGATAATTAACATTTTAATACACACATAACTTTAGAAAAGTCAGAGGTGTATGCCACTTGGGTTTCGAACCTACGACTTTCGTCTTGGCAGTCAGTACCGCAACCAACTAGGCTATCGCTGCTATTTCGAAATAAATAAATATAAAACAAAATACTTGTTGTGTATATCAGAATGCGTTTTCTTTCTTTTCTGAGTATAAGGACAAGTATTTTCAAAGAGAAAAGATGAGGAGTGCTAGATTAGACAGGTTGTCAATATGAATGTGGATGGACGAAAGAGAGAGTGAATGAGGACATGTACATGAAAGACATTTTTACACTCCAAAGCGTCACACGAAACCCGAGTCTCTTTGCAGTTCCTTACTCGTTTACGAATTCTGCAAAACTCATTAGGTAGCCGGCTCAAAGAATTTACAATAAGAAGTTTTTTCAGCTGACATCTTTCATACAAGTAAAAAGAAATTTAAATGTGATGTTTTAGGGGGGGTAATCGTTGCTCGCGTCCGTAGGAATTACCACCTAGTCCTAGGCCCACCCTACACGTGTCCCCCGGGTGGTGCTAAATGAGCGACAACGCCGAGTCTTGGGCGGCGGCAAATAACCCGATCTAGCAAGATTAACAACCTTGTTGCTGTTGGAGGTAGGAAATGACCCCAGCAACCCGGTCCTTGCGGTCATGTCTCGTGAGGCTGGGAGTTTTGGCTTGATTGTCTGGACTACGAGGATGAAAACCTCAATAAAAATCCCTAATCTTAAGGTGAGGACTGCGCCGATAAGATGAATGGCTGGAGGGAGTCCAGTTACCAGCACCAACCTCGATGTGACAGGTTAACATCGTTGTATTGTGCCTTCTTGCGGGAATGGGCGTCACCCTGTGAGCGACCGTTATATCGACCTGACTCGTGGGAACAAAATGATTTCTAATTTTGAAAATAAATCCAACCACCCTGGCAGTGATAAATCCGTACACCCAAATGAACCTAAAAAAATGGTGCAACAAGCATTTCATCCTGGAATGTTTTTGACCAAGTCCAAAAACATTAACAAAGAAATTGATTCTACAGAATCGCAAGAAAATGAAGAACAAACAAGTAGTAATGTAACTAATGTTAATGTAGAATTTGAAAATACAAAACCACCTAGCTGGCAAAGAGCCCCAACTCTAAGAAATCCAAAAAGGAAGAAACTAGCCACCTCTCCTTCACCAGAAACAGTTAAAACCAGTAACAGATTTAGTGGCCTGCCAATAGACCTAACTGAAACTGAAGAAATACCAAAAGAAAGAAAACCTAGTAAACCACCACCTATAATCTTGTATGGGATAGAAGATCTTAATAAATTAACTCAACTGCTAGAAACTGTTGTAGAAAAAAGTAAATTCGTTTATAAAATTATAAATAAAAACCAATTACGACTTAATAGTATAGATGTTGAGACCTACAAAAAAATCATTGACCTCGTGAGGGAGAAGGGCCTTATTGGTCACACCTTTAATAGAAAAGAAGAACGATGCTGTCGATTAGTGATCAAGAACTTACATCCTTCTACGGAAAAAAGTATGATCAAAGAAGCATTTGAACTCACAAGCAATATTGTTAAAGGCGAAATCATTAATGTGAAATACGGACCCGAAAAGAGAGCCACTTCCACCTTCTTTATAAACCTTTTACCCAGTCCTAACAATAAGGCTGCCAAGGAAATTAGAGTCATAGACTGTCAGTCTGTTATAATTGAAGAACCAAGAAAAAGGAAAACAGTTGTCCAATGCAAACGATGTCAACAATATGGGCACTCAAAAAACTATTGCATGAGACCCTACCGGTGTGTAAAATGTGCCCAAAATCATAAAACAACAGATTGCCCTAAAACTGATCGAAATACACCAGCACAATGCGCACTTTGCCATGGACCTCATCCTGCTAGCTACAAGGGTTGCGAAGTGTACAAGGAAATACTCGTAAGAAAAACTAACAGGCACATAGCAGCAAGGAAGAAATATGTAGATACTGTTGAGGCAATGGTGAAACACGATAATGACCCAATGAAAGAAAACAACAGGAATAAATATGGAAATATTTCATATGCAGAAATACTAAAATCAAACAGCGAAAACAGGACCCTCCTTCCAGACCCACACGCCATAAATACAATAGAACAAATGCTCCTGAAGCAATCAGAAAAATTTGAACTAATCCTACAACAGATGAGTACATTAATCAGTCTCATAACAACCCTTGTGTCGAAAATAACAAAATGACCTCTCTCAATATAGCAACCTGGAACTTAGACGGCCTATCCCCAAATAAAGAACAGGTCGAAATTCTACTTCACACACATAACATTGACATACTACTTGTGTCCGAAACTCACTTTACTGGAAACAGTAGCATAAGGATACAGAATTACGACATTTACATCGCTAATCACCCAGATGGAACTGCGCACGCGGGATCAGCCGTAATTGTGAGATCCAGTATTAGACATCATGAACATACGCAATTTAGAAAACCCCACATTCAAGCAGCCACTATTACTATTGAAGACCGGAATGGATCATTTAATGTGTCAGCCATATACTGCCCTCCGAAACATAAAATAACAGAGGAGGACTATGATGATCTATTCAACCACCTAGAACTGCGTTTTATAGTGGGAGGTGACTGGAATGCCAAACACACTCACTGGGGGTCTAGATTAATAAATACAAGGGGTAGAGAGCTTAAGAAAAGTCTAGACAAAAACAATCTCACCACGATCTCAACGTCGGAACCTACACACTGGCCTACTGACCCAAACAGACTACCGGATGTTATCGACTTCTTCATTGTTAAAGGTCTATCTAGATTTTTTCACCAGGTACAAACATGCTTAGATGCTGATACTAATCACGTTCCGGTTATACTGACAATTGGCACCACAGCTCTGAAAAACCATAGTAATCCAAAGTTGTACAACAAACGTACGGACTGGAATTCCTTTCGAGACCTTATCCATGAGAAGCTCAAACTGAACATAGCTTTAAAATCCGAAGATGATGTTGATGACGCTACAAAATCAATAACAACAATGATTCAAGAATGCTGTTGGATGTCTACACCAGAAATTACTGAACATCTACCACAACGTAGAGTGTATTCAGAAGTAGTAAGGGAAAAAATACTTGAAAAAAGAAGACTTCGAAGAGTGTGGCATACCAACAGACACTCAAGTGACAAAAAGGCTTTTAACAGAGCAATACAAGAACTGAAAACCCTAATATGTGAAGCGAATAATGTATCCATAGAAACATATCTGGAGGGACTTTCAGCAACAAAAGCGACTAACTACTCATTATGGAAGGCCTGTAGAAACTTCAATCGACCAGTGCTTCCCAAGCCGCCGCTTCGGACCCAGGGTGGAACTTGGGCGAAAACAAGACAAGAAAAAGCTGAAGCTTTTGCAAAACATCTTAGCCAAGTTTTTAAACCAAATAACGCAGAATTGAACGCAGATGAATCGGATATTGACTCGATCCTGAATCAAGATTTTCAACTAGATCTGCCCCTAAACATAATTACACCTAAAGAAATCTGCAAACGTATAAAATCTATAGACAACAATAAGGCACCGGGCTTTGATCTTATCGATAAAAAGGTCCTCGAAGAATTACCACGTAAAGCATTAGTGTATCTCTCCATCTTATTCAATGCAATTCTGAGAGTAGGACACTTCCCAGACCTATGGAAAATTTCACAAATCATAATGATACATAAACCTGGGAAACCAGCCCACGATGTTGTTTCATATAGACCGATTAGCCTACTTCCGATAGTGTCCAAGTTGTTTGAAAAGTGTTTATTACAAAGACTTACTAATGTGCTTAAAAAAAGATCAATTATCCCCGATCATCAATTTGGATTCAGGAAGGAACATGCTACTGTAGAACAAGTCCATAGAGTGTGCAGGATAATTCGAAAGTCATTCGAGAAAAAAGAATATTGCTCATCGGCATTCCTTGATGTCCAACAGGCTTTTGATAGAGTTTGGCACAAGGGGTTGTTATGTAAAATAAAAACTCTCTTACCACATACGTTTTACGGTGTCCTAAAATCGTATATATCAAACAGAATATTTCAAGTGAAGGAAAATGATTGCACATCAGGTTTTTATGATATCTCAGCAGGAGTGCCTCAGGGATCTGTCTTGGGACCTGTACTGTATACTCTGTACACAGCTGACTTGCCTCAAACAATAGAGGTTACAATGGCCACATTCGCTGATGACACAGCTTTGCTGGCTTCGAGCAAATGCCCTGTTGAAGCTTCTAGACTACTACAAAACGGCATAAATGTAGTAGAAAAATGGTTAGCCAAATGGAGAATTGTGGCTAGTGTTTCTAAATCGGTTCACGTAACATTTGCCCTTCGCAAGGGAGACTGTGCACCAGTTACCCTCAACGGCATCGATCTACCACACCACGACACGGTCAAGTACCTAGGAATGCACCTAGACCGCAGACTCACCTGGAGGAAACACATCCAAACAAAAAGAGATGAAATCAACATGAAGTACAAAGGTCTTTACTGGCTACTAGGCAGAAATTCTAAGCTAGCTATGGATAACAAACTACTTATCTACAAGACAATACTTCAGCCAATATGGTTATATGGCATCCAGTTGTGGGGCTCTGCCAGTGACTCCAATGTAAGCGTAGTGCAGCGAGTACAGAATAGCATTCTAAAACAGATATCGAATGCACCCTGGTTTATCAAAACAACAGAGATCCATGAGTTGCTTCATATGCCAATGGTCAAAGATGAAATAAACCGTCATGGGGGCAAATACAAATCACGTCTAAAACAGCACCCGAATAAACTAGCGGCCCAGCTAACGATCCCTGAAAGCATACGCCGTCTAAAAAAGCGGCGTGATATATTTGATTGCGATAGTCGGCTATAAGGTCGACTACACAAAATGAAGGGTTTGCTCTGCTGGGAGCAACGCCCAACCTGTAATACCTACTAGATCTCATCTGCTTATAGTCGACACGACTGATCGCAAGATTTCATTAGACAAAAAAAAAAAAAAAAATGTGATGTTTTAAAAATTCATCACGAAGACAATGTATAAACAAATATATATAAAAACATACACACACACATACACACATACAAACACACACACACGCACTTCAAAAATACCATCTCACTTTTGACTGCCTGTATTTAATTGTTTAATATAATGTAAATCTGTTATTGGCCATAAGATATGTCTATCAGAGAGAGAGAACTAGAGAGTGGAATTCTTTGCCGGAATCTATAACCTGGGTATCTTCAAGTCAAGAGTGAATAGGTATCTTCTAGGCAAGCGTGCTCCACCATAGACCACATCATCACTTACCATAAGGCGAGATAGTGGTAAAATGCAAGCCTTAAAAAGATTTAAAAAAATATGTCTATCAGATTGTATCACTCTAGTATTAAGGGCTGTGGATTTTAATAAATAAGTAATGAATACAGATTTGACGCATGATAGGGCTGCATGGAGATTCAAAACCACTTGTGCCGACCACACAATGTGTGATAGGGGCAGGTAGATGATGATGAAGGACAAGTATTTTCAAGTTGAGCTAACATTTTCATTTTGTCATCACCTTGTGGCATTCCTGCAGGATTAGCATAATCTTTGCCTACTCCTTTGGATATAGGTTTGAAGTTATGTGTCTAGTGTCACATATTTTCATGCAGTTATTTCTTTGTGAAAATTATAAACATTTAACAATTTAGAACGGGTGTATGTTAGGGTGAGTCCCATTTATTTACACATATTGAGGGTATTTCACAAATATCTGTGGGTATATTGATAATTACCAACTGAGTGGGTGCAAAGGATTTCAATAAAAGAGAGCGCTCTGGCTTTCCTGATCACAGTCCATTCTCGGACTGTCCACAGTATGGACATGGTGTGCTATCAGTCCACATCGGCCTATACCGCTGTTGGTCTGCTGGCAGTTCAGCATAGAGGATTATGCTGACCGTGCGCACTTGAGGCTAATTGGAAAGCAGTGTTTGTTAAATCCTGGTTTTTAACTATGGGCACTGAGGTGTGTTACAGTGATCATTAAATTTATCAATACAGTGGTGATTATTTATGTGCCTTTGAAGGTATCCACGTTCGATAGCTATGTTTCTAACATATGGATAATATTTGATCCCTCTGCAACAGTGGTCTAAAGTTGATGGAACCAAGATCAATTTTTTTTATCCATACTGCACCACATAGCAAAACCTACCAAATTACGGACATAATTGTTGGTAGCCATAAATAACGGACATAACTATTAGAATGAGGGACTGTTCTGTCCACCCCATAATCACAATGACCCATCAGTGGATTGTGACACACACTTAGTGCTTGTTCACGTAGAACACGCGGTCGCTGTCGTGGGCGCGGTGGTCTAGGCGAGCTCGTGTTCACATTGGCCACCAGGCGTTTGCGCGAGTGTACCGCGTTGTCAGAGTTTGTAAACATGAACTCAGATCCTTTTTAATCGAAAATTCTTACTTAATGTGGGAGATGAGCAAAATTAGAATTCGTGTGCATGAAATTAATAAAGAAAATGAATAAATAAAACAATGTGATACGTTTGAAATGGCCGAGAGCGCACAGCACGCGCCAGTCGCTAGCTCGCCCGGTACTTCCTCCGCACTAGCGTTTTGTACGTGAACACTTGCATATAATGCTTTGTGTTTGATATTTCGCGACCGCGCCCGCCACCGCACCCGCGAGTTAACGTGAACGAGCACTTAGGGAAATGCTGCTCTACAAGATTTCATTAGTTAGGGCTCCATTGTGTACCCTAAGCTTGTTACAAGTCTGGCCATTGTGTATCTTTACAATGCATTTATTATTTCTACTTTTTGAAATGTGAAAGTTACTCCTTGCACATTAATTAAGAATGGCGAGACCTATTTTAAAATGATCATAATAGTCCATAGACTGACTGCCTAGGTGGCGCAGTTGTGATTACGCATGCGTTCCGACTGCTGTGCTGAGGTCTCGGGTTGGATCCCCGGGTCAGGTAAAGTGATATTGTGTTTTTCTATTTAGAAATTCACAGTATTAGCCCCGAATCTGGAATTTGTGCCTGGTATGGCGATAGGCTCGCCTCCTGTCACATTATGGTACCAAAACAAATTACTGCCTACCCCTTCGGGGAATACAGGCGTGAGTGTATATGTATATGTATGTAGTCCATAAAAACTAAGGACGCAAAAATTTGTAAATGCAACACAAATAATAAAAATCTATTCTAGTCTCCTTCAGTACCTATAGTACCATTGTATTAATGATAAAGTTTATATCATTCATACAAAGCTTTGGGTAAAGCTTGTCAACAATGAATACAAGTTTCTTTTTTATCCTGGCCAGCAAAGTGACAACACTGCACTTGATGGTAAGCACATTGCAGTCCAATTAGAGTACCGAGTAGCGAGAGACAATCTTTCCCCTGCTACTACACAATCATGCCGGCCTGCTTCTTCACACCAAATAACCCAGTAACTCTGAAATGCCAGAAGTGTCTGATGGGGCCTCGGACAGAACCCACTATATTAGTTCTCATCCTTACTAACCAATCAGCATGTGTATATGATAGTTTAATAAATACTTTGTATTTTGACTCTTGCTATTGAGGTTCTGTAATAGGCTATTTGACAACATTGAAAATACACTGCAAATTGTGGTCATCCTGTTAGACAATGGCTTAAAAAAACACATTTCACTTAATTTTAAACAAAATAATGTATATTTTGTGCAAATTAAACGAAATAAAATACAACTTTTTTTTTAAATTTTATTTGAGATGTGAACACTCTGTGATTGATTGCAACTCTGGTGACGTCACACGCAAGTAAACATAGGTTTTTCGAGTGATTTTATTTCACGTTTTATGTTTTATGGGTGATAAATTCTATTGTTGATCTATTTTGTCCTTACACAATTATCATAAAAACTTAGCTTTGCTTACCATTATTAGCTTGTTTACTTGCATATGACGTCACATGTGTCATATGATCAGCACCATTTCAGAAATAGCGTTTTTGCCGCGGTTTTGGAGATTTAAACTTTAACATTGATTTTTATTAAAAATACAGTATATTTCCCGGAAATATCAATATAGTGTGCTTATTATGTAATAAATAATAGTTTTAAATCGTTTTCGAAAATTAGTCAAATAGCCTATTCGCACATATTTGGACCACGTTAAGCAGAAAAGATCCAACTGATGTTTTCATACTTTTGAATAAATGCAGTTTAAAGTTTGACAGCGAATTTAAATAGCACTATGCAGTAACTAATTGAAAATTAGTTGGATAATAAAACATGATAAGTTTTTTTAGGTAAATGTCATCAAACTGCCTGGATCTGTGCACATATGAAACATGCTTAGGGGATTATGGCCATGTATTTAAGTCGATACTCTCGACTGCCTTGGTGGCGCAGTTGTAATTGCGCATGCGTTACAACCGCTGTGCTGAGGTCTCGGGTTCGATCCCCGGGTGGGGTAAAGTGATATTGGGTTTTTCTATCTAGAAATTCTCAGTATTAGCCCGGAGTCTGGAACCTGTGCCCGGTATGGCGATAGGCTCGCCCCCTATCACATTATGGGACCGAAATTTGGCGAAAAGTGGGTGTACTGGGTACACCTCTGCCTACCCCTTCGGGGGTTTATAGGCGTGAGTGTATATGTATATGTATGTATTTAACTCGATTTCATAAAAAAAATTGGTTGGAACTTTCTGCTCAACAGGGTAAAATTGATCCTCATAGTCAATATTTATTTCTTAGCGTGGGGTAGATTTCTTTTACACCTAACAGTCTGACCCCACAGTAAGATACGAGTTTTGTGTCGTGGGTATCAAATAAGAGAGTTGCGGCCTCACAAACACCCAGATCCGAGGCATTTCCTTTTTGGATCGTGAAGCTAATACATTGGTATTCCCGAACAAAGTTAATAATTAATAAATTAAGTTTAATTTCTAATTAAATCTATAGTTAAATCAGATAATGGTCCTTAAAGAATATATACTACGTTAAATACTAATGAGAAGAGAAAATTACAAACCGAAATACACAAATATTAAAAAAGAAATATAACACTTCACGAATATACGAAATCGATAAATAGGATAAACTGGGGTGTATGGTGCCAAGGACAAATTATGATGATTATCCAGGGTATTCCATAAACAGAATGGGGACCTTCCAAACAAACTGATCGCTTTATACCTCGGACATAACCTCGAAATTTCACTCACATATACCCACATTACACCATTCATGCAATAAAGCGGTAATCGGAATGTTAACTCAGTTATACGTAGTCTCGAAACGCTTTTTCCTTATATTATTACGCCACAATTTCACAATTTCACTAAAATTTTGCAAAATACAACTTAATGACATATTACCCGACCGAATTGTATACCGCGAACAGCCGTGTACAGACAACGTTGCTCAACTACATTTTGGATCCAGTATATTACAAGCGTTCATTACATGTAAGTAGGTTATTTGAAAATACTTTTAGTGTAATTATAAAGCATTACCAGTAAATAAATAGGTATTGTGAGAGCTCTTATTTAAAACACAGCAGAATACTTAATTTAGTAGGTTAGTGTATTTTGGGTAACAATTATTAAACTGATAAAATCAACTTACAATATCGAGTTTTTGAATAGCGAAGAACAATCGTAACACAATTAAAACACTGAATATTTATATTTTAGCACTAAAATAACGGTTTTTAAAACTATATATTTTTGAAAACACAAACAATCCACAATATGCATACGACGGTCACAGACTATAAATTAAACCGTTAGGTACATTTTTTATATGGCTCTAGATACCAGTCCTTTAAGCCCGTCTTCTATTTGGTAATACAATCAATGAAGTTGTAAAGTGTGAAAATGCTACTCAGCGGGCCCTCATGATTGTGTAGAGTAACAAAAAATGTTGTTTTTCTAATCTGATCACTTTGCCGTACCTACCAAGTTAAAAAAAACGTGTGCGTCTCGGGCAATGACGAAATAATATATATACAAGAACTTGAAGTGTTTAGCTATAGATTCACTAGGTTATACAAATATATAATAATTCGATATTGTATACATAAACATAGTGCCATCTCTATCAAGCCAATATAAATTTATGTGCAATATAATTTTTTTTTCTGAGATCCCGTAATCAGATCCTGACTTGGCGCCAATGGTACCACCTGGGAAGTATACCCTATTAAACAAAAAAGAAATTCTCGAATCAGTCCAAGTGTCTTCGTGTAATCGGGGAACATACATAAAAAAAGATTCCGACGAATTGTTAACCTCCTCCTTTTTTGCAGTCGGTTAATAACAGGACGCGTCTTTGTTTAAAACAGCGCTGGCACACCCAACACCGGCGAGCAGCAACGAAAGGACTGCAAACAACAAGGCGCTTTAAAAACCCAGGACGCTGCTTAAAATCTACCCAGGACACTCTAAAAACCAGGTCATGTCCTCGGAAACTGTTGGCTTGATATTTAATAAACAAACTCATTGTGTATTTCTTAACTGGTGAAGTCTGCTCTCCAGGACTGTTCGTGGGTCATATTAGCAAAAGTCTGTAATTGGCCTTATTTAATTTCTATATTATTAGGTTATTTACTATTATTAGAAATACATACATACATATACACTCACGCCTGTAATCCCCGAAGGGGTAGGCAGAGGTGTAACCAGTACATCCACTTTTCGCCGAATTTCGGTCCCATAATGTGATAGGGGGCGAGCCTATCGCCATACCGGGCACAAATTCCAGACTCCGGGCTAAAACTGAGGAATTTCTAGATAGAAAAACCCAATATCACTTTACCCGACCCGGGGATCGAACCCGAGAAAAAAAAACTTTTGCACATTTATTATTGTAATTAGATAATTTCACAACTGTTGGCTTGATATTTAATAACAAACTCATTGTGTATTTATTAACGGGTGAAGTCTGCTCTCCAGGACTGTTCGTGGGTCATATTAGCAAAAGTCTGTAATTGGCCTTATTTAATTTCTATATAGATGTAAGCAATAATTTTTGTATTAGGCTGTTTTTGTAATAAATAAATAATAAAAAAAACTCTAACCTCATCCCAACACGCTTACCAGATACAAAAGTTACCAGGTGCCATTGAAAATTGGAAACCAAAAACCTGCCTCTATGTAAATCAATAGGAATACTAGAAACAATGACCGAATTGGTTAACGCCCTTCCTGATTCGTAGAGAGTTAGACTATATTTTGCTAAAAACCCGAGTCTTGAAGTCATGAAGAACATCAATGCTTACATTTTTTATTTTAAACTAACTCTTGCTCGCGGCTCCCCCCGCGTGGAGGTCATGTTTGGGAGAAAAAGTATACAATACAAATTACCAATTTTCATGCGTTTCAACTTCAAAAATGACGGATTTGCATACAAACTTTCTTCACCTATTTTACCCCCTTTAAGGGTGGAATTTCCAAAAATACTTCCTTAGTGGATGCCTACGTCATAAAAGGTACCTATTGTCAAAATTTAAAGTCTCTAACCCCAGCCGTTTAGGCTGTGCGTAGATATGTCAGTTTCTTCTCTTATATATACAGATGTTGTCTAATGACCTTTTGCTTTTTTCGTTTTCAACGTGCAAATGAATACTGGGTGACAAACGTCACTAATTTGTTCTGGAAAAATACATTGGTATTATTGCCATAAAAGCTATGCATAATTTTATGAATTTTCTTTATTATCGCAGTATTTGTACCGTCATTCATTAAATCTTCTTCTTCTTCGTTCAGCCTGTATCGACCCACTGCTTGGTATAGACCTCCTCTTTCACGCCATTCATTCCGGTCCTGTGCTAACCTCGTCCACCATGTACCGGCCGCCTTCCTGATGTCATCAAACCATCTGGCTGGTGGTCTGCCTCTCTCTCTTCGTCCCCTTCTAGGCCACCACTCTGTTACCGCCCTAGTCCACCTGCCGTCATTCCGCCTCATCAGGTGACCCGCCCATCTCCACTTTAGCTTCGCGATCCGCATTCCGACGTCTACAACTTTCGTCCGACGACGAATTTCAACGTTCGGTATGCGGTCCACGAGGGAGATACCTAATATGGCTTGCTCAATGGCTCTTTGTGTGACTCTTATTTTGTGCATGTAGTCCTTTGTGAGCGTCCAGGGTTCGGATCCATAAGTGAGCATGAGAACACACTGATTAATTAAATACATTTATAAAAATGAAATGGTTTTTTGATTTTGTATTGTACATATTTTTGGTGTATGAAGAGTTTTTCGTTCATATTTGCATGCATATTTAGCTTTGAGTATTTAAGACTACTCTAAGATAATTAGACTCGTTGTTAGTGCATATAATCCGATGTCTAGTTATAGTTATAGAAGTGTTTAAGCCACGCATATTTAAAAGGATGATTTTAGCCATTTCTCGGCAATCACGAAATACATTTTTAATGTATAAAGTTAAATTTTCATTTAATTAAATGTTATGTGTTATGCCAGACATATATATTTGATCAGATGTTATATTTTCTCTTAATCGAATTTTACATATAAAACTATTACGCAGTATACGCGAGGTGAATATAATTATTATTTCGGATGATTACTTTCCTGAAAATTTGTAAGTGGTAGAGCCACGCTGTAGACATGTTTGTCTACAGCATGAATGGGCCGGCTCGACCGGGATAGTAACACTGTCTCACAGAAAAGTGACAGTTAACTGTCGCGTTTCGTATGGTAAGTGATGGCCCAGATTCCCCCATCCCTTCCCTAATCCCTATTCCTGTCCTTTAAGGCCGACAGCGCATATATGATATTTTCGGTATTGTGGATGTTCATGGGCGGTGGAGATCACTTAACATCAGGTGACCCACTGGTTCGTTTGTCGGACTATGCCATAAAAAAACGCATAAGCGTGTCACCTGATAATAGCTGAACCTGAAATAGGATATTCATATTCGCCCGGATAGCGCCCACCGTGCACAGGGTGTAAACCGTCATAGTGGCACAGGCAAATGTCGCTTTCCAGGATCAGCCAGTGTTCATCCGGGGGTCAGGGGTCTAGAGTTGGGGTATGTTTGGCCGTTTTGCGGCCTTCTGAGTACTCTGACACTAGCCCTTCGACGAAGAAGCTACACAGCAGACTGGCATGATTGTGTTGAGTAGCGATAGATTGTCTCTCGCTACTTGGTACTCTAATTAGACGGCACTGCACTTACCATGAGGTAGAGTGAGGTCATTTTGCATAAAAAAATATATTTTTGTAAAATACCAATAATTTTATTAGGGTAAGAGAAATAGAAAAAGTTGACCAAAAATTTGATGTCTCGAAAGTGAATTTATGTGTGGGTTTTAAGTCTCTTACTGTGCCGGTAAATGTAATCACGCACGCGAACCGGAGGGAAAAAATCACTAAAATTTATTTGAAACTAGCTGTTGCTCGTGGCTCCGCCCGCATGTAGGTCATATTTGGGAGAAAAAGTATACAATACAAAATACCAATTTTCATGCGTTTAACTTCAAACATGACGGATTTTCATACAAACTTTCTTTCCCTATTTTACCCCCTTAGATGCCTTCGTTATTAAAGGTACCTACTGTCAAAATTTCAAGTCGTTTTGGCTGTGCGTTGATCGATCAGTCAGTCAGTTTCTTGTTTTATATATACAGATACCATTTATACATCGCAAATATAAAACATCAAGTGACAGGAGTAACGCCCGCCCTCAGACACCCCAATAGGGTAGTTGACTCAATTTATTTTATAAATATTTTTTTAACAAATATTTTATTTATAAAATAAAGTATAAAATAAAAAAAAATATAACATTTCATGGATTCAATAAATATATATTACCGTTAGTTTCGTGTGTTTAATTTTGAATATTATTCTATATACAACCGAATATAATACGCAAAATAAACTCTTTTGCGAAAACAGAATCAAAATTGCTTGAATAATGAGGTCACAATATTTATTTTAAATATTGCTATGAGCAAATACTCACAGGCATGAGCGAATATGGTTGCGTAGGGAACATATTGCTATCTCCCTCGCAAACGCCACGGTAATAGCGATTCTGAGAACCGTGACGTCACGGTACATACCATGCATCCTTTTACTGTCATTTCACAATTACCCCTTCCAGCAGATTTGAATGGCGTCTAATTTTTGTTCGGATTCATAAAATTCTTTCGATAATAGGTTTTAGGTAATGTAAATTGTTGATTTAATTAATAAAAAAATAGAGTCAACTACCTTACTGCGCATGCGTTAAGACTGCTGTACTGTTTCGGGCGTTTAATGGACCGGGTGATCGTGTTCCTCTAGCGAAGGGAGAGGTCTCCAATCAGACGGGTTAATTTGACCGGCCGCGGCCCCTCCAACCGTTGATATTCATTTAACATGCATAACAGACTACAATCAAACAAGTTCATAACATTAGAATTAAGTAATCCAGGACTAGATCGTAATCCAAAACATACAAGCTATATTATTAACTAGCTGTTGCTCGCGGCTCCGCCCGCGTGGAGGTCATGTTTGGGAGAAAAAGTATACAATACAAAATACCAATATTCATGCGTTTAACTTAAAAATGACGGATTTTCATACAAACTTTCATTCCTTATTTTACCCCCTTAGGGGCGGAATATCCAAAAATCCTGAAACATATATTTTTTATTTTTAACTAAAATGCCAAATACTAATTTTCATGAATTTATCTTCAAAATGACGGATTTTTCATACAAACTTTCTTCCCCTATTTTACCCCCTTAGGGGTGCAATTTCCAAAAATCCTGAAATAATAAATTTTTTATTTTTCACTGAGAGGCACAATACTAATTTTCATGAATTTAACTTCAAAAATGACGGATTTTCATACAAACTGTCCTCCCCTATTTTACCCCCTTAGGGGTGGAATTTCCAAAAACCCTTCCTTAGTGGATACCTACGTCATAAAAGGTACCTACTGTCAAAATTTCAAGTCTCTAACCCCAGCCGCTTAGGCTGTGCGTTGATCGATCAGTCAGTCAGTCAGTCAGTCAGTCAGTCAATCAGTTTCTTCTTTTATATATACAGATGTGCGAATTTAGACACTTACTATTCTCAATTGATTTACGATTTTCAATTACAGCAATAGTATGCAGGGATTGTAAATATTGCATTTTTAATAGGTAAGGTAAGTAAATATAATACGCTACAAGGTCGATGTGTTGTTTACTTATAATAAAATAAAAATCTTTATTGATCATGTAGGCATATAAAAGGCACTTATGACATGTCAAAACACAGATGGAGATTCACCATACGGAAAAATAATTAATTATGTCTAACGTCATGGGAACTTAGAAACCACCATCAAGGGCTGGTAGGCAAGGATGGATACAACGAGGACGGGACTGACACAAAAAGGAAGGAAGGTAATCGCGGTCTTCGGTAAAGGAAGTGACTGGAGCAGATGATCACGGGAAGGCGCAGGAATGGGAGGGGAGAAGGCGAATATATATATAAAACTAACATCGAAAATAAGCTCCAAACACGAGACAGCTGATCGACGTCGGCCATTTTGTTGCTATCGAACGTTTATCGTAGGTTTATAGAAGGGTCTTAGCTTCTATAAATCAGACCAACTTGATCGGAGAGATAATGAGCGTTTTATCTCTGTTGAACCATTATGAATAACATATTTTATCAAGCTCCTATTAACGACCTTATAAAGCTCCGATAACTCATCTGTATATATAAAAGAAGAAACTGACTGACTGACGACCAACGCACAGCCAAAACGGCTGGGGTTAGAGACTTGAAATTTTGACAGTAGGTAACTTTTATGACGAAGGAAGGGTTTTTGGAAATACTACCCCTAAGGGGGTAAAATAGGGGATCATAGTTTGTATGAAAATCCGTCATTTTTGAAGTTAAACGTATGAAAATTTGTATTTTGTATTGTATACTTTTTCTCCCAAACATGACCTCCACGCGGGCGGAGCCGCGAGCAACAGCTATTACATATACAGATACAGTCGAAGCTAATATAAAACGTGTTAAATCTTACTGTTGCCGGTGAAGGTGGCTTGGCAGCTGTCTTCGCCGAGTTTGTTGGAGACCTTGGAGGAGTACTGTCCGGAGTACTCCGCGGACACCTCCTTCAGTATCAGCTTGTTTTGAATAAGACCGTAAGTATTAATAACAAAAATAAGTAAAAATAGCCGGGATATGTAAACAAAAATAAAAATTTGTAATCTAAATATTTAAAACTCGCTGTTGCTCGCAACTCCGCCCGCGTGGAGGTCATGATTGGGAGAAAAAGTATACAATACAAAATACTAATTTTCTTCCGTTTAACTTCAAGAATGAAGAATTTTCATACAAACTTTCATCCTCTATTTTACCCCCTTAGGGGTGGTATTTCCAAAAACCCTTCCTTAGTGGATGCCTCCGTCATAAAAGGTATCTACTGTCAAAATTTCAAGTTTCTAACCCCAGCCGTTTAGGCTGTGCGTTGATCGATCAGTCAGTCAGTCAGTCAGTCAGTTTCGTCTTTTATATATACAGATATAAGACCCTTACTTATTGAAATTAAACATTAAGTTTTCTTTCTAGAGAAAGATTCAGATCTGCCATTCATTATGTCGAAATCATTATGTTTTATTATCAAATCGTTAAAGGAACGACACATTCGGATAATAGGGTTGTAATTTACATACATATACACTCACGCCTGTAATCCCCGAAGGGGTAGGCAGAGGTGTAACCAGTACACACAGTTTTCGCCTAATTTCAGTTCCATAATGTGATAGGGGACGAGCCTATCGCAATACCGGGCACAGATTCCAGACTCCGGGCTAATACTGAGAATTTCTCCGGCTCCGGCAAATCCGGTGGCGCAGTTGTAATTGCGTATGCGTTACGACTGCTGCTGGGCTGAGATCATGGGTTCGATCCCCGGGTCGGGTAACGTGATATTGGGTTTTTCTATCTAGAAATTCTCAGTATTAGCCCGGAGTCTGGAATCTGTGCCCGGTATGGCGATAGGCTCGCCCCCTATCACATTATGGGACCGCAATTCGGCGAAAAGTGGGTGTACTGTGGTTACACCTCTGCCTACCCCTTCGGGGATTACAGGCGTGAGTGTATATATGTATGTATGTATGTACTATTCTAAAATACTACTGGTTGTAGGATAATTATATCCGCCCGGATAGTGACAACCGTACACAGGATGTAAACCGCCATAGTGGCACAGGCAAGTGTCGCATTCCAGGATCAGTCGGGGGTCTAGAGTTGGGGTACGATATTTGGCCTTCTGAGTACTCTGACACTAGACCCTCGACTGCTTCCTTACATTCTTAACCATGGCGTAGTGTGAAGAAGTAGGCCGGCGTGATTGTGTTGAGTAGCGGGGGATAGATGGTCTCTCGCCACTCGCTACTCTAATTGGACGGCACTGTACCATCAGGTGCAGTGTGGTTTGCCGTGCCAGGATAAAAAAAAACACTGGAATCGATGCACTGGAGTCATTAACAAACTACTTTCAAGGTGTGGTTTATTACACTAGCTGTCCAATCGTTGCAATGCCACGTAAAGTAAAAGACGTATCGTAAGACGTAAGACGATCGGTTGAACGGTATTGAAGTTGATGTTCTGCAGCGCCATCTAGCGAGTTCTTTTTATTTTTTTGAACCTTCCCGGGAGTATGAACCGCGATCTATATGTACTACGTACTAGATGCGGCGACCAGAACAAACATTTTGTTCCACCGAGTTAAGGTGTATACTGCACCGACGTTAGTATGCACGAATGCACATCAGTTAATTTTAGTTATTTGTAGCGACATTCCCGAACTAATCTGCCTTAAATTGATTTACAGTGAAACTGTTAATATTATATAAGGTAAATAACATAATTTCATAACGTTAGGACGTAATATCAATAAATATTAATTAATTTCAATTTTGAATACGGGAAGTCTATATTTCAAAACAAATTCATTATATAGTTTGTCCCGTTTTAGCGCTCGGAAAGTCCCGTTCGATAGACAGTGACGGGAGTTTTACTTCCAAATAGTTCTTAGTAAAATGATAGATGGCATTAGTGGGCGGACAAGGTTATCGGAACATATTTTTTCTTCGACAGTTCGTGTCTATAGAATATAAGTCAGTGATGCAGAACAACTCATCAAAGTTTCATCAAAATCGAATGAATAGTTTAGGAGTCCATATGTCATCTATGTCAACTACATGTTGTATAAAGTATAGAGACGTGTAATTGTCTTTTTTTTTTTTTATCCTGGCACGGCAAAGTGACCGCACTGCACCTGATGGTAAGCGCAGTGCGGTCCAATTAGAGTATCGAGTAGCGAGATACATTCTATCCCCCGCTACTCAACACAATCATGCCGGCCTGCTTCTTCACACTACGCCATGGGCAAGAAGGTCTATTGTCAGAGTACTCAGAAGGCCGCAAAATGGCCAAACATTGAACCCCAACTCTAGACCCCGAAAAACCGGATGTACACTGGCTGATCCCGGAACGCGACACACTTGCGTGTGCCACTATGGCGGGTTTTACACCCTGTGTACGGTGGTCGCTATCCGGGCGGATATGAATATCCTACCACCAGCAGTCTCTTGAAATTTCAGCTACAATACACTAACTAGCAACCAAGGATGCCAAATTGAAAGCTATTTACTGCAATAAATTTACTTCTCATATTTGCACAGATGTGGATAAGCAATAAACCATCAATACGTCATTAGTTGTTAAGAGAGTAAATAGCAGTTTCCTTAAATAGAATGTTATTTCATTTTATCTGCACAAAAACAGGGTTACGTATTTATTATTTATATTACTGTTTATGCAGTCTCTGGCAAAATGAGCGCAACATTATGCTTGACAGTATGCAGATAACATCTGGAGTTGTATACTATATGGACCTTGTGGAGACTAGGAGGAATTTCCGTGCTTTCCGGCGTTTTTGCCATACCTATTATTGGAATCAAGCGTAACAGCTCGCATGATAAGACCCGTTAAGTAACTTCCGTGGTGCTGTACGTCTGGCTTCTCCAGACGTAAATGTCCTTTATTGGAGGTTAATACCTCTTTATTTCAATATTTGTCTCCCGCTTAGCTATGGAGGGAAGTGGACAATTTATATTTCCAACTCCTCCCTATATTTCTATTTGATTAATTTCGTTGCGGGATAAAAGACAGTTATAAAGCATTCCCAGAGACTCGCAGAGTTTCCTTACTCGGTGTCGAAAAAATGCGTGCCATTGTTGATTCTGGCTAAAAAGGAGTTACAATGGCGGGTGTGTGGGCGGGATAGTCCTTACTGTTTATGCATATCATAAAATATATTTTAACTCACATTCAATGCAGAAAGACCATAATAGCAACTAAAAATGACATCTCATTTTTTTATCCTGGCACGGCTATTTGACCACACTGCGCCTGATGGTAAGCGCAGTGCCGTCCAATTAGAGTATCGAGACACAAACTACGGCCAGCTACTCAACACGATCATGCCGGCCTGCTTCATCACAATACGCCATGGGCAAGAAGGTGAAGAAGCGGTCGAGGGTCTGGTGTGACAATACTCAGAAGGCCGCAAAACGGCATAACATCGTATCCCCACTCTAGACCCCCGACAAAAACCGGATGTACACTGGCTGATCCCAGAACGAAACACACAGCAATGTGTTGCTTGTAACGGGGGAACAGTGAACTTTGTTTTTTGTACGTTTTTGTGTTACTCGCGTGTATCTCATTCCTGTTACTTTGAAATAAATAAATATGGAATCGAGATAGATTGTGAACGAGTGCCATGACATGGGATAGTTCAAATTAATAAAAATATTTAACGAATTCGTGAAATTTTGCAGGCCGGCATGATTGTGTTGAGTAGCGAGGTATAGATTGTCTCTCGCTACTTGATACTTTAGTTGGACGGCACTGCACTTACTTCTTCACACTACGCCATGGACAAGAAGGTGAAGAAGGGGTCGAGGATCTAGTGTCAGAGTACTAAGAAGGCCGTAAAATGGCCATAGTACCCCAACTCCAGACCCCCGACAAAAAAAACTTTGCTTTGACTTTGCCGTGCCAGGAAAAAAAATCATTATAAAAACCTGATAAATGTCACCTCTCTGTCTCGACTGCCTCGGTGGCGCAGTTGTAATGGCGCATGCCTTATGACATTGGCGTTAGGGGAGGCCTACGTCCTACTGCTGTTACTGAGGTCTCTGGTTCGATCCCCGGGTCGGGTAAAGTGCTATTGGGTTTTTCTAGTAATTCTCCGTATCAGCTCGGAGTCTGGAACCTGTGCCCGGTATGGCGATAGGATCGCTCCTATCACTTTATGGGACTGAAATTCAGCGAAATGTGGGTGTACTGGTTACACATCTGCCTACCCCTTCGGGGATTACAGGCGTGAGTGTATATGTATGTACATTTATAAATGTCATCTTGTAAATTTATGGGTTAATATGTTTTTCATTTTCAGAAATAATTTTCATTTAATTGTAACGAAACATTGTATCCGCGTATGTTATTGGCACAAGTGTTATGTTTTGAAAATTGCAAATAATGGTTCGGTATAAAAGACGAAGCAGCAGTGGAGAGATCATTCAAGTCGACGACAAGAACCAACCAACATGAACCGTCTTGTGCTCACCCTTACTGTGCTAGCGCTGGTAAGTTAACTTTTTAAATTCGTAAGCTGTCTATCTCGAATAAGTTCATATCATTTATATGCTAAAGGTTTTGGCGCATACTTATCTTTATTGCAAGGTATTTTTGAGGCTAAAACATAAACCTAATAGGGTAGTTGATTTTCAAGAAACAAATAAGTAAAGTAAAGCATATTGTCACGTGATATGAAACACCCATCAGTCATGCATGACATCACCGTCACCGAAACATCTAAAACGCTGAGCCAAACGTCAATTAGTTTTGCGGATGGTGACGTCACACAAGAGGCTTTGACAGTTGGTAACGTTTTGGTGGGAAAAATAAAGTTGGTTTATAAAAATGCAAATGAAATCTTGAAAACGTATGTTATATGTTTATTAATAATTATAATATTTTAGTAATATAGACCATGAACAATAATATAAAACGTTTTCCCAAAAACAGTCAACTAGCTTTCGTAACTAGTTGTTGCTCGCGGCTCCGCCCGCGTGGAGGTCATGTTTGGGAGAAAAAGTATACAATACAAAATACCAATATTCATGCGTTTAACTTAAAAATGACGGATTTTCATACAAACTTTCTTCCCCTATTTTACCCCCTTAGGGGCGGAATTTCCAAAAATCCTGAAACATATATTTTTTATTTTTAACTAAAATGCCAAATACTAATTTTCATGAATTTAACTTCAAAAATGACGGATTTTCATACAAACTTTCATCCCCTATTTTACCCCCTTAGGGGTGGTATTTCCAAAAACCCTTCCTTAGTGGATGCCTACGTGATAAAAGGTACCTACTGTCAAAATTTCAAGTCTCTAACCCCAGCCGTTTAGGCTGTGCGTTGATCGATCAGTCAGTCAGTCAGTCAGTCAGTCAGTTTCTTCTTTTATATATACAGATATGCTTAGATTAGGTAACTCTAAGGTAATATGTAATGGACATTTAGAATATCACCCAATATCACAATATTTGACACTGTTAGAAACGCAAACCGCGTTCTGTCAAAGAAGGAAGAAAAAACTCTGCCACGCGTACTTATACGAAAAAACTACTCTTTCGTCATTGCATGCGTAGATTTTTATTTGTTTTTTTAGCAAGGCACGGTTTGCGTATGTGCCAGTGTCAAATGTTGTGATATTTTGAAGGTATAAATCCCGAAATAATATATGATTACAGTTAAATTTGAGGAAAACAAGCCCTAATCTCTAATCTAATTAGCTGGTGGTAGGATATTCATATCCGCCCGGATAGCGACCACCGTACACAGGGCGAAAAACCCGCCATAGTGGCACACGCAAGTGTGTGGCGTTCCGGGATCAGCCAGTGTACATCCGGTTTTTGTCGGGGGTCTGGAGTTGGGGTACAATGGCCATTTTGCGGCCTTCTTAGTACTCTGACACTAGACCCTCGACCCCTTCTTCACCTTCTTGCTCATGGCGTAGTGTGAAGAAGCAGGCCGGCATGAGTGTGTTGAGTAGCGGGGATGGATCGTCTCTCGCTACTCAGTACTCTATTTGGACCGCACTGCGCTTACCATCAGGTGCAGTGTGGTCACATTGCCGTGCCAGGTAAAAAAAAAAAAAAAAAATCACTGCAAGCTTCTATAAACTTTTGGAAACAGTACTAAAAGACACGGTAGACCTCATTATATCACTTGTTTACGCTCATGCACAAAAAAAACACTTAATCAGTAAAAATGTTGTCTAATACAGCGACTCCTTGGCTCGCTTTTGTTACTCTGTCATTTGAGTCCAGTGAGGAAACTTGATTCGCAGTGTGTGCAAATTCCTCACCAGCATTAAAACCGAAGAGCTCAAAGCTGTAGTTAAATATGATTAAAATGTTACGTTAGTTTGTATTTATATTTTTACTCAATAACATTTTTCATGTTTACTGGAACTAATTTAACACTACGGTAGGCAGCGGCTCTGCTGTGCCCTGGCATTGCAGAAGTCTATGGACGGCGGTGACTACTTACCATCAGGTGGCCCGTGTGCTCGTCTGCCTATTCAGGCATTAAAAAAAACCTTACTATCTTGTAGGATATTCATATCCGCCCGGATAGCGACCACCGTACACATGATGTAAAACCCGCCATAGTGGCACACAGAAGTGTGTCGCGTTCTGGGATCAGCCTGTGTACATCCGGTTTTTGACGGGGGACTAGAGTTGGATACGATGTTTGACCGTTTTTCGCTTACCATCAGATGCAGTGTGGTCACTTTGCCGTGCCAGGATAAAAAAAACCTTCCAGTGAAAACCCAAAAAGTTCAGCTATTTCGGAGATTATCGCAGACGATCAAATCGCAGATTAAATGTTATTCTAGCCACGCTGTATGAAAAAGACTATAATAATGAAATTTTGAACATTGCAGATTGCTGCTATCAGCCAAGCCAGCCCATTCTTCTCATTAAGTAAGTACAACAAGTCCCTATACAATGTGACTCAGTTATTATTTGAGAATACATCCAACACATGGGACAGCTCAGTGCCTCCTTAGAATACCCCGGGATCGCTCCGTAAGCGCTGAAGAACGCCACCGCAGGGCTTTAGCTGGTAGTGTCGGGTGGGGTGTAAATAGGGACTCGGTCGTAAGACCGACTAGTCCAGCATAACCGTTTTATTCTTATTCCGCTTCCCCCCGGAACGAATAATAAAACGCATTCCCCGCGATAAAAAAAGTTCTGTGCGATTGTAATAAGTCAACGGTTGTCGGGCTATTTAATTTAAGCGTCTTTTTTTGCAATATTGAGTTATATACATATTCGGAATCAGCGAATTGTTCTTCATCGTTTGAGCCTAGTTACTAATTCTATACGGGTATAACTTTTTTATCAGGCCACATTTTTTTTTATCCTGGCACGGCAAAGTGACCACACTGCACCTGATGGTAAGTACAGTGCCGTCCAGTTATAGTATCAAGTAGCGAAAGACAATCTATCCCTCGCTACTCAACACAATCATGCCGATCTGCTGTGTTGCTTCTTCAAACGCCTAAAGGACCCAGGATCATAGGAAGGAGGGAACACGGTAGCTGGCAAATTTTATAAAATAAAGCTTTTGAATGCATGAAAATGAGTCATATCACGCAGTACATGCTTACACAAGTTATATATTAATTCTATTCGAATCCAACAGTTTTTTTATAGTGAATATTTTTCAGTAAATCAAAAAACCTTTCTCCTGTAACTTTTCAAAAATGACGCTTAAACATAAAGTCCGCCCACCGTCGATATTTATAAGTAATAGAACCACGCGACAGGCTTTGTGTACTACTGGCTAGTGCCACTGATTCAGACAAGAGCAATGTACAGTTGCTATTTCGTTCGAACGGTTAATTAGATATCGGAAGGCCTGAATCTATCCTTCTGTCCCTGTACTTTTTTAATGAAGGAGTATATCATGTACGCCGGTGTTGTGGGTGCAAATGGACCGTAGAGATCACTTAACATAAGGTGACCCATTGCCCATTGCTATCCCATACTCGTTTGCCGAAGTCTGATACGACAAGAATCAAAATGTAATGTATTTTGTTTACATTTCAGTGACTACAGGCTTTAAAAGTGCTGCAAATGCAATGGCAGATGCATCCCAAGATGGCGTCGATACTATGTCGGATATGTCAAATGCATTTATGGAGACTTCCTCTAACATGATGGGAGGCGGTACCGATGCTGCCAAAAATGATAAGGATGCTAAGGATGATGAGGATGATAAGGATGCTAAGGATGCTAAGGATGCTAAGGATGCTAAGGATGCTAAGGATGCTAAGGATGATAAGGATGCTAAGGATGCTAAGGATGATAAGGATGCTAAGGATGCTAAGGATGATAAGGATGCTAAGGATGCTAAGGATGCTAAGGATGCTAAGGATGATAAGGATGATAAGGATGCTAAGGATGCTAAGGCTGATAAGGATGCTAAGGATGCTAAGGATGATAAGGATGCTAAGGATGATAAGGATGCTAAGGATGCTAAGGATGCTAAGGATGCTAAGGATGATAAGGATGCTAAGGATGATAAGGATGCTAAGGATGCTAAGGATGATAAGGATGCTAAGGATGATAAGGATGCTAAGGATGATAAGGATGATAAGGATGCTAAGAATGATAAGGATGCTAATGATGCTAAGGATGCTAAGGATGCTAAGGATGCTAAGGATGATAAGGATGCTAAAGATGCTAAGGATGATAAGGATGATAAGGATGATAAGGATGCTAAGGATGATAAGGATGCTAAGGATGATAAGGATGCTAAGGATGATAAGGATGCTAAGGATGCTAAGGATGCTAAGGATGATAAGGATGCTAAGGATGATAAGGATGCTAAGGATGATGGTAAAAACAGCGATGGAAAGAAAGATTAAAAAAAATAGGAATAAAAAAAATTCTTTAAATCTTAAAAATCCGCAAAATGTTAACTTCCACTTAAACCTAACGGACTCTGGTTTCATTTAATTTTTACATTGATTTTGTTTGAAATATAATTTGTTGCATTTAATTTTTTTATTTTATTTTATATATAACATGGCCAATGGATTAGAATTGCGATAAACACTTTTTTGTGTTGATTTGTATTGAATATCGTTCGCAATTAATAAATATTACGATGAGTTATGAATGAACGACAAAAAACCAACCCCACAGTGTCTTCAGTGTCACAGTGTATGTGATGATCTATTATATAAAAATAAGTCGGGTTTTCCTTCCTGACGCTATAACTCCAGAACGCTCGAACCGATTTCCACGGTTTTGCATTCGTTGGAAAGGTCTCGGGCTTCGTGAGGTTTATAGCAAAGAAAAATTTCAACAGAAAAGCAGGAAAATCATTTTCACATACAGTGCCATCTCTGATACATACCACGGATCTGGTTGAAATTTGGCACAGAGATAGATTATAGTCTGGAATAGCACATAGGCTACTTTATATCCCGGAAAAATGATCAATTCCCGTGGGATAGTTTCGTTTTTCACAGAGCAAGGGATCGACATGATTTTTTGCATAGTGGTAGTTTAGGGATCAGAAAATGACAGAAGCCACTTTTTATCCCGGAAAAATGCACGCATCCTATGGGATAGCAAAATATAGAAAGTTGTAATAGCTTAAGATGCCTCCATGGAGTATATACCTTTCCTTCCAAAAATAACTCCACGCGGGCGGAGCCGCGAGCAACATCTCGTTTGTTTATAATTCCGCCATGTGCCTCGGCACCTCGGCCTAACAAGTTCTTACTTGAACATTATGTGTTTCTTTACTAGTATAATAAAGAGAGTATGATTTACAGATAGCGTATAATATAAAGAAAGCTAAAATATCTTAAGACCACTTAAATACTAATTTATTGCTAACTTAAGCAATATGCATCATATTTTGTAGTCAATTATAAAATGTAGCAGCAAAGTATGGAGTCGGTCATCATTGCTTGAGTAATTTTTTAAGTAAATTAAGAGACTCTTTCGTTGTCAATCCTTTAGAAGCATGTATTACATCAGCGAGTCGTGATGTCTTCTGACATCTTTGGCTACCGGGCAAAAGCCAAATTCTATTAAAATGGTCATTTGGCAAAGAATCATTTCGAGAACCATGCCGGAAATGACGACGCGTTCCCGGAATGATACGTTCCCGATATGTCTATTTCGTTACTAAAGTTATATCTGGCTGCCTCGGTGGCGCAGTTGTAATTGCGGACGCGATAGGACTGCTGTACTGAGGTCTCGGTATTGGATTGGATATTGAATAAGAATTCTACAAGGCTTTCATAGCAATGTTTCAATAGCGACCGAAGAAGGAACAATATGGAACAGGTAACAAAACACAATCGTAAAACACATAGACAATAAGAAACAATACATTAGAAAAGGTAAAAAATCTACTTGATAGCAATCAATAGGAAACCTAGTACTGCGTAACCGGGACTATTCTTTAATATTTCAAGTAAACCGACATAATTCTGATCTTGACGATGTAAACAACACGCTCGCAAAAATAATACATTGGTTTAGCGATAGTGATTCGCTATTGAATAGTCAGAGAACCTAATGTATTAGATTTTAACACCTAATGTCAATAAGATCAACGCTAATATTTACATGAATGGGAATAGATTGAGGTCTTGTGGAGACATCTAAGTTTTTAGGTATAACATTACATCCCAAACTTCAATGGGGATCTCACATATCTGTATTATCCAAAAACTAAATGCCACAGCTTATGCTGTCAGTAAAATACGTCAGTTGACCGACGCTAACACGGCTAGGTTAGACTATTTTGCGTATTTCCATAGTTTGATGTGCTACGGGATTCTACTATGAAGTAGTGCTGCTGGCATCAATATCATTTTTACTCTCCAAAAGCGAGCTATAAGATCTATCTACTCACTAAGTTTATTTATTTATTTAACACACTTTATACATTTAAGTATAGACGGACTTAATGCCGGAGGCATTCTCTGCCAGTCAACCTGAGGTAGTGCAGAGATACAAGAAGGTAGGTGCTAAAATAGAACACTACGTTAGAAGAATATATTAATATCTACACATATACTATAACAGAATAAAACTTACATATATAAACATAATAAGTATATATAAATATAATATAAATAATAATAATAAATAATACATAAAACTAAATAATTATTCCTGCTGTGATGATTCAGCCAATAGGTTTAACATCATTTGTCGGACCCTCATTTGAACGCACAACGATTTACAGACATTCTTATATCGAGCGGGAGCGCATTCCATAGAAGTACACATTGCACAGGAAAAGAAAAATGAACGAAGTCGGAACTGTGAGAAGGACAAAGTAGAAGTTGATTATTTGAAGAACGTAAGTTTCTATCGTGGGTGGAATGGAGATATTGAAAGTGAGGAGATTTGAAGGCATTGTAGAAGACTTTAGAATAGAGAAGAGAGTAGTGAGGGCACGTAAATTTCGGCGCTCGCGAATAGGTAACCACTTTAGATTGGAACGATAAGAAGACATGATCATACTTACGAAGATTGTAAATGAATCGAATGCAGTTATTAAGAAGACGGTCAAGTTTATTGAGAAGATCTGCATTCAGGTCGAAATAGCACACATCACCATAGTCAATGATAGGGATGATAAGGGTTTGCACGAGCATCGCTTTTGTATTGGAAGGGAGAAAATTCTTTAGACGATATAAAGCACGCATGGTACCGGTGATTTTCTTAGAAACATGAGTACGCCAGTTCAGGTTGGAGTCAATATGCAACCCAAGGTCCTTTACACTAGAAGACCAAGGTATGACGGAGCCATCAAAAAAGAAAGATGGAATAGTCATATGGTCCAGTCTACGCGTCATTCTTGGGCTGCCCACAATTATGGCTTGGCTGGGTCCACAGAAAGACCAAAAGAATCAGACCAGCTCCTTATATATGCCAGATCAATATGTTCTAGGAGTTCTTTGAGAGAAAAATTCAAAGAAATTAATATAATGACCATAGCATCACAATTTATATTCGCTAATTTAATGTATGAATCTACAACAATTTCCTAAAATTAGTGATGGCCATAGTGTAAATACTAGAAATAAAAATAACATTGTTAGTTATAAAACAAGGCTCCACAAAATCGGCAACTCTTTCAAGGGGCTTTGTATACGCTTCTACAATAAGGTTCCCAATCATATTTTAGAACTATATTTTCAACATATTTTCGGTCTCTTCCCTGTAATGGTTCAGGAGGCCGATGGCTGACACATGCGTCATTACTCTTGAACGGGTTCTGCTCGTGTGGACTGGTCTGCTCAGACTGTTTCAGTAAGTACCAACTGCTTTAAGAAATCGAGATTTTCATCACTCTCACGACGGTCATGTGCGGCAGCAGGTACCTATATTTACTTTTCAATAAAATGATTTTTAGGGAAACAGGCGCCTTATCTACCTGCCCGAAAAAAAACAATAAACGAAAAAAAAAATATAATTAATTTATATTAATTATAAATAAATAAACGTCCGAAAAAATATATACGTACGCACTCACGCCTGTAATAGGGTAGGCAGAGGTGTAACCAGTACACCCACAATTCGCCGAGCTATTACCGTCCCATGATGTGATAGGGGGCCATACCGCGCACAATATGCTAGCTTCCAGTGTTTAATTATGTACATTATTGAAAATGTTTGCTGGTGGTAGGATATTCATATTCGCCCGGATAGCGACCACCGTACACAGGGTGTAAAACCAGCCATATCCGGTTTTTGTCGGGGTGTAGAGTTGGGGTACGATGTTTGGCCGTTTCGCGGCCTTCTGAGTACTCTGACAATAGACCCTCGACCGCTTCTTCACCTTCTTGCCCATGGCGTAGTGTGAAGGAGCAGGCCGGCATGATTGTGTTGAGTAGCGGGGGACAGATGGTCTCTCGCTACTCGATACTCTAATTGGACCGCACTGCGCTTACCATCAGGTGCAGTGTCGTCACGTTGCCGCGCCAGGATAAAAAAAAATGCAACCGAATATAATACGCAAAAGACCCCTTTTTAAAAATCACAATTGCTAGAAACATAAGGTCACAATATTTATTTTAAATATTGGTATGAGAAAAAATAGGTGCGTAGTGGGAACATCTCACTATCTCCCTCGCACAACTATACAGTAGCAAAATTCTGAGAGGTGCACAGCCAATTGCTTGGACCTTCTGTTGACAACTGATCCAGACCACTACTCAGTGTCGGTTTCATCACCCTTGGGTAGCTCCGACCATTGTCTGGTGAAATCTGTATCTGTCTACTCACCGCCCGATTCCAGCCCTAGAGGCACCCGGCGGGTGTGGCGATACAAGTCAGCAGATTGGGATGAGATGCGAGCTTTCTTTGCATCATATCCTTGGCGCCCCACTTGCTTCTCTTCTGAAGACCCTTCAGCTTGCGCGGATGCTGTGACGGATGTGCTGCGTCAGGGTATGGAGTACTACATTCCATTCTCTGACGTAGCAACGTCAGGCGGGACTCGCCCATGGTTCGGGGCTGAGTGCGGACGCGCTGAAGCGCGGAAGCATGCGGCATACCTGGCATGGGTTGATGCTCGAAACCGCAAAGCAAAGGACTTGCGCTTAAAGAAGAGAGCATTTAACAAGGCTGCCAAATCCTGCAAGAAGACTCTACGGCAAGCTCGATTTGACCACATAAGCCAAATTGGGAAGAAACTAGCTTCATACCCAGCGGGCAGTAAAGCGTTTTGGTCCCTGGCAAAATCAGTTGAATCGAACTTCCGTCGCCCCTCACTTCCTCCACTGCTGAGACCCGACGGGTCTTTGGCTCACTCTGCTGAAGAGAAAGCAAACTTGTTTGCTTCTCTTTTTGCTGAATCTTCGCGTTTAGACACTGCTGGCGAAGTCCCTCCTAGTCTACCAGTTTGCGAGACACATATGTCGGAAATTCGCATTCGTCAGACTGAGGTAAGAAGAACGCTGCGTAATCTGGACGTGAATAAAGCCAATGGCCCAGATGGGATTCCAGCAATTGTACTGAAAACTTGTGCGCCTGAGCTCTCTCCTATTCTGACTCGCCTGTTTCGTCTCTCTCTGGTCACTGGGCAAGTGCCTAAAGCCTGGAAGCAAGCTAACGTGCAACCCGTGCCCAAAAAAGGTAGTCGTGCTGAGCCTGCCAACTATAGGCCCATCTCGGTTACGTCCATACTTTGCAAAAGTATGGAACGTGTACTGAATGGCAGACTCATGGCATACCTAGAAGCGAATGACCTCCTAAGTGACCGACAATACGGATTTCGCCGAAACCGGTCAACTGGAGACCTTCTAGCATATGCCACTCACATCTGGAGCGAGGCTGTCGAGAGGCATGGGGAAGCGCTTGCCGTTTCACTCGACATCTCGAAGGCCTTCGACAGAGTGTGGCACGATAGCCTCTTAAGCAAGCTTCCATCATATGGCTTGCCCACTGGATTGTGTGCATGGATATCGGACTTCTTGAGGGAACGATTGATTCGAGTGGTCATTGATGGCTGCTCCTCCGATCTATTGGCTATCAATGCCGGGGTACCTCAGGGGTCGGTACTTTCTGCGACTCTATTCCTGCTGCATATCAATGATCTGCTTAAGCCCGGTACTTTTGGGTACGCAGACGACAGCACAGTGGTAGAAAGTTACATATCTAATGCACGAACCAGTGGAGTCCAAGTCCAGTCCCTCAGGGAGGCCTTGGTAGAACGCTTGAACTTGTCCTTAAAGGCAGTCTCCGATTGGGGCGATGCCAACCTGGTCAAGTTTAATGCCACTAAGACCCAGGCTTGTCTATTCTCTGCTAAACGGAGTCCCTTCCAACTGACTCCTACTTTCAGAGATGTGTCCGTACCGATAACTGACCACCTAGAGATTCTAGGCGTAACTTTGTCTCCAACTCTCAGTTTTGGCTCCTACATTGAGCATAAAGCTCAATTGGCTGCCAAGAAGCTGGCTATCCTTGCGAAGGTGAGACGGTACTTCACGCCGGGACAGCTGCTCGATCTGTATCAAGCCCAAGTCCGGTCGTGCATGGAGTACTGCTCTCATCCTTGGGATGGATCGGCCAAGTACCAGCTTGAGGCGTTGGAGGCCATCGAAAGACGCGCCAAGAGGCTCATAGGCAACGATTCCATAGTCGAGGCAAGGCTGCAAAGCCTTGAACACAGACGAAAAGTTGCTAGTTTATCGGTTTTCTACCGGATACAGTTCGGCGAGTGTGCCTTGGAATTACACAATTTAATTCCCCCAACCCCTTTCTATCATCGGACGACAAGAGACTCGGCGAAGCGTCATCGATACATGGTTGATATTCCACCAGCGCGCACGAAGCGTTTTGCTAGTACATTTATCATGCGCACCGCTAGAGAGTGGAACTCTTTGCCGGAGTCTATATTTCCCGAAAATTATAATCTGGGTATCTTTAAGTCAAGAGTGAATAGGTATCTTCTAGGCAAGCGTGCTCCACCGTAGACCATATCATCACTTACCATCAGGCGAGATAGTGGTCAAACGCAAGCCTATTTAGGTAAAAAAAAAAAAAAAAAAAAAAAAAAAAAAAAAAAAAAAAAAAAAAAAAAAAAAAGTTATACTTCTTTTGGCGCGATGGAGAAAATGATGAGAGTGAATTTTTACGATGCGCGCGCACACCGACAGCCACATCGTGAAGTTAGTTCTAGGTGGCATGAAAATCGATATGTAACTAACTATGTTCAAGTTGTATATTCTAGTATTTTTATATTTAGAACACGTGTTTCGTAAAAGTACAATTTTTCCTGAGTACCAGGCTAGCAGAAATGTAAGGATACCGTTTTTATACAACTGATATAATACTGACTTCCTTAAGAGCTAGAAGCTTCGGAATTTAAATTCGGAATATAGATATGGCCAGTACGTTATGGTATTATGAAAGACCGAATTAGTACTATACAGTAATATTATTTAGGTCTTTCATGATACTGTAAAAAGTACTGGCCATTAAAATATTTTGTCGTTATTCTTTTTTCACTTTATGTACCAGGCTCCCATGAAATGTAAGGAGATTTGCCACTCGTGTCCAGCAGGAAATTAAAAATAAATAAAGGAGGGAGTAAAATCATTTTTATTTCCATAACATTAAAGTTAAAATTAGCATGTAAGAATGGCGAAAGTGGCCAGTGTTTGAGCTTATGGTACATGACTGGCTAGTGACTTCTAGGTAGATAAACCTTGCATTTTCATTGAAGTTATACTTGTTTAGGCGCGTTATGAATATATATATATTATCATAATTTTTAATGAGGCCAAAGAAGTATAACTTCTCACGCGTGTACATAAGTACACTCACTCTTTTTACTGTCATTTGACAATAGGGTAGTTGAGTCATTTTTTTTTATTAATTTAATCAAATATTTACATTACCTAAAACCAATTATCGAAAGAGTTTTATGAATCCGAACAAAAATAAGTAAATTACACGCCATTCAACTCTGCTGGAAGGGGTAATTGTCAAATGACAG
Source organism: Laothoe populi (assembly GCA_905220505.1). Lineage (NCBI taxonomy): Eukaryota > Metazoa > Arthropoda > Insecta > Lepidoptera > Sphingidae > Laothoe > Laothoe populi. The sequence goes on from HG992174.1 coordinate 2,317,247, forward strand.
TAAAATAATGCATGGTATGTACTGTGACGTCACGGTTCTCAGAATCCTTATTACTGTGCCGTTGTGCGAGGGAGATAGCAATATGTTCCCAATACGCCACCTTTTTCGCTCATGCCTGTGAGTATTTGCTCATGCCAATATCTAAAATAAATATTGTGACCTATTTTTCAAGCAATTTTGATTCTGTTTTCGCAAAAGACTTTGTTTAGCTTATTATATTCGATTGCATAAAGAAAAATGTACAAAATTAAACACAGGAAACTACCCTTCCAGCAGATTTGAATGGCATTATAATTTACTTATTGAAGTGAAACCTCTTTAGAATCGTTGTGATATGAAAATCGATGAAACAAAAAAGCGTCCTAAAAAGTAACAAACACATAAATCATGACATAGAGTATATGGGCGCCATCTATCGGAAGCACCTGTCAAATATTAGTTTTTATGTTTAATATTATTGAATTAACGCCATCTGTTAAATGTTTTGTGCATTATTTTTAACTGAACCTAGAAGGGAGGGAAATGTTAGAATATACTTTATTTACACCTACTATACCAGGTGTCACTACGTAATATGAAACACAAAATCTTAAACTTACATTGGATAATTAATTTATGTTAATTATTTATAATTTGACCAATAAATAACGTTTATCTTAATTATCTAAAATTATTTTTTTTAACTTTAGTAAATTATTTGGTTTGATTTTACACACATTAATTGTTGACATTTTTAATATAATATTTACATAATATTTGACAGTGTGAATATATTTATCTTTTTATTTAATAAAACATTTTCCAAACAAAATAAATTAAATTGCTGACTTTTAGTAGATAGATAGATTGACATTTTTAGAAGTGTTTTTACAATAACGCTGTATACGTCCTGACATTTATACAAGCGGGCACTTACTTCTTTAAAAAAGAAAAATAGGAATTGTATAACAATTATGTGGATAAACAATACAAATAATGTGAAATAATACAATTCATCCATCAAGTGCCTATTTTGCACCCTCTGATCGCTTTATCTATGACTGTCAGAAGCGTAATAACTCCGCCCCTTTTTATCGGACGGGACTTTCCGCGCGCCAAAATGGGACAAACTAATGCCCAATTTTGTTGTGCAAAATTAACTTTCCCATATTCAGAATTGAAATTAATTAATATTTATTGATATTACGTTATAAAATTATTTTATATACTATTAACAGTTTCACTGTAAATCAATTTAAGGCAGATTTGTTCGGGAATGTTGCTACAAATAATTAAAATTCATACGACACTGAAAGATGCATTGTGGTGTGATTACTTCGGTACCATGAAACAAACTAACGTCAGTGCGGTATCGGAACCGCAACTCGGTGGAACATAATGTTTGTTCTGGTCCCGCATCTAGTACGTAGTACATATAGATCGCTATATCATAGGCTACTTTCTGAAACTTCACTTCTGGCGTGTGTGAATTTCCGACACACACTTTTTTCTTTTTCGAATTCATTAAATTCTTTCTATAATAGGTTTTAAATGTAACTTGTTGATTAAAATAAGTAAAAAATACGTGTCAACTACCCTATTCCAGACTCCGGGCTGATGCTGAGTATTCGTGATAGAAAAACCCAATATTACTTTTACCTGACTCAGGGATCGAATCCGAGACCTCAGCACAGCAGTCGTACCGCGTTCGCAATTACAACTGCGTCACTGGGGCTGTTTATATCTATATTAATATAATAAAGAGGTAAAGTTTTAGAGTTTCGCTGTTGGGGATAATCTCAGGAACTACTGGTTTGAGTTGAAAAATACTTTTAGTGTTGGAAAGCCCATTTATCGGGGAATGCTATAAAATAACGCTATAACCATTAGGAGCGGATTAACGAAAAATGTTGCAAAAACGGGGAAAATTTCATCCTTCCGTTTTGTTTTATATTCAACAATTCAATAATTTATTTCATTTAATTTTTTTTTAGCTTTACAAATTAATAATTTAATATTTATAGATTTTTAAGTTTATTTCCGTTTTATTTTTGTCGTTTGTGATGTACTTTTGCATGATGTGGTCTCCTATAATTGAGGAAGCACAAGTCCCAAATTGCAAGAGTACAACCATTGAACATGTAAAGTGTATTCTTCGTTGGAGATCCTAATTAAATAAATAAATAAAGGCGATTGGGCGGTAATAGATTTTTTTCTGAGCGGTCACCGTTTTATAGGATCGGCTGCGCGTTGGCCTCTCTATGATTCAAGCACAACACCTGAGTGGTGTGACGATCGGTACAGTGCGACAGTGCAGGAGACAACTCCTTGGGTTGTATACTTTTTTTCCCAAAAATAACATCCACACGGGCGAGCCCCGAGCAACAACTAGGTAGTATATATATATATTTTTTATCTTGCACTGCAAAGTGACCACACTGCATCTGATGGGAAGCGCAGTGCGGTCCAATTAAGAGTATCGAGTAGCGAGAGATAATATATCCCCCGCCACTCAACACAATCATGCCGGCCTGCTTCTTCACACTACGCCATGGGTCAGAGTACTCAGAATGCCGCAAAACGGCCAAACATCGTACCTCAACTCTAGACCCCCAACAAAAACCGGATGTACACTGGCTGATCCCGGAACGGAACTGTGTACGGTGGTCGCTATCCGGGCGGATATGAATGTCCTACCACCAGCAAAAAGTTATAGATATAATGCCAGCTGTCTGATGAAAAACACGATTAGATAATTCTAGTAACATTTTTGAGATCATTTTTTACATTTATGTGCAAACAAAAATAATACGAAAGAGAAATCTTATTGTGAGAAAGAGATAATAACACATAAGAAAATGACGTCACAATTATTATATTAAATATTGGTGTGAGCTACAATGGGTGTGTAGTGGGAATATCTTTCCATCTCCCTCGCACAGTCTATACCATAATACCCTTTTGAGCGGTGACGTCACGGATGTTGAGCTAGTGGCAGCTAAAACAATAATTCTTACATTTATTAGGGTATTTCCTATTATTAGAAATACCGAAGGTATATCGGAAGTACTAGTATGAAGTATTTGAGCACTGCGAAAAATACAAAAATTAGTCATAACTTTTGAACCGTAGAAAATTGCACCAACATTCTTAGGGTTAAAAATTTGGAAATGACCTTGCCCCTATTAGATTTGATCCATACTTCCAGGGACACCCTGTATATACAGAAGAAGACAGACAGAACAGAAGAAGGAAAAAATTACAGAGCATACCAGTGTATGGTGTATGTATGGTTATCTTGAAAAAATCGCCGAAAATGCCGCCGATTGTACATTTAATTTTATTTTTGTGTGTTTAATATCATGTATTCCAGTGTACAATAAAGAGTATAAATAAATAAATAAATTAAAAAAATATATGTCCTTAGCATAAACACAATGCAGCGCCCAATGGCGTATTGAGTCCCCTTAAATCTCCCATTCTTATATTTTCTTATTTAAGCGCCATCTCTCGTTCCTCCGGCATACCGTTTAGAAATATCAATTAGGTTTAACAACACGCAACGACATGCCGGCAGTGAAGTGCGGTGGATGTGCAAAATATCTGTCGCCGCTAGGGGCCGCTAGGTGCAGTGCTTGTAAGGCACTATTTCACCGGGCTTGCGGTTCCTTACCATCGTCGGGTTATATGGCACCATCATGGAGCTGTCCCGACTGTGTAAACAGAGGTATTGAGGCCAAGACTATAGACACACCAGCGGTAGCATGTACATCCGAAGAGTCTGCGGATTTTCTGGGATATAGTGACAATTATATCTCAGATATATCCAGCATGCTATTTAGTTTCAAGAAGGGAAGAGCAGCAAAAGATGTTCATAGAGGAAATTACATTACAAAAAATATTTTTTAAGCGAATTCCAAAGGCTGCGCACAGACCTGACCCAACTTCAGGCAGACAGGGACCAGCTAAGGGGTCTATGGTCACCCTAAACGAGCGTTTGGATACAATGGACGACAGAATGGCTGCGGTTGAGCAGAAATTGATGGGACCATCGGAGGCGACCGAGGAAGTCGCATATATGTAACATCTGACATCTTACCTTGGTAATAAGCAACATTCACATTATAGTCTGGAAAAAATATTCATATATTACCTATTCGAAAAGATTTTTAACAAAAAAACTTTTTTAATTAATTAACACCAGGTTTTTTCTATTGAAGACAGTTATTTTTGTTTAATTTGGGGGAGAGCGGAGACAAGGGACTTATGATAACTAAAATCCAATGAAAACATAAATGTGAAATGAGAGCCAAGTTCAATATTATGATATATGCCTCAGTTGTTGACTTCAACGACAAAATAAGTGAGATCTAAATGGGTGCCAAGTTCAATGGTCAGTCCTGAAATGTATTTATAACAACATAAAATATTTTATAACAACTTAAAATGTTACTTCTTCAAATATCACTTTTACGATAATATATTGAAGCCTAAAGTCTGTCTTGGCTAGTTTTCATATACGAATTTACAAATTTGAACTTCCTAGGTCATCCGAAACTGGGTTAGAGTTTTGATCTGTAGGTCAGTCAGTGATAAAAATTACGATTTTTGAACGTTAATATCTAAATAACTCTTTGAGTTATGTTTATGAAATTTGGAGCACATGCGTATCTCGCAAATCTCAATATATGAGCCAAATTTGACATGTTTATGTGAAATAGTTTTTGAGTAATGAGGGGGTCAAATGGTTCGTGTAATATTACACACGGCACGGTACCGCTTACCATTCTGTTAGCTTGAACTTGGCTTGATACGCTACCGCGTGTCTAGACATGGGACCTAATATTGTCATTTCAAAGTATGTAAAGAACTGCGTCAATAACAGTGACCGATACGTTTCCGATTCCATATGTTAGGAACATCAACAAAACTATGCAAGATGGATATTTAATAGGCACAAATACAATATTTATAATTTATTAATTGATTTACACGGCACTGTTACACACAATGATATTGTATTAAAAAGACGTAGATATCGCACTAGCGCGCGCAAATTGTTGCAACCAAATTCAGACAATTGTTGTAATTTCATTTAGTCCGCTAATAGCCACGAGCGAAACAGAACGTGTCTATAGTGTGTCAATAATATTACCAAAATGCCAAGTTGTGTATTAAGAAAGTGTAAAAACTATGGTTCCAAGATGAATAAAAATGAAGGAGTCTCATACCACACGTAAGTATATTTAAAAGAAAATCATATTTGTATTTTGTCATTGTTTTTTTACATTTACCGAAATTAATAAATAATCCTCGAACTTTCCACATGATGGTTAGAAAAGGATAGAGAATATGTCAGTAACTGCAGCGCGACAAGGACAAAGCATGTGCGTTGCATGCGTCATAGATTAATCCACCAGAAGCGAAATCGTAGGCATAATACATATCATTCTTCCGCTTGATTGCGCATAGAGAATAAACTCCCTTTTTTTAAATAGCCAACGGGAGTTTCCTCTTTTTCTTTTAGTTAGTGAGCGTCTTTCTTACATGATATGATGATCATAATAAGTTATCGCTTTAAATGTTTTATAATTAAGATAAAACATTTAAAGCGATAACTTACAGACAGACGATAGACAGCCTCCGTGGCGCAGTTGGCGAGTAGCAGTCTATGAAACGAGAGGCCTTGGGTTCGATTCCCATACCGGGACAAATGTTTGTGTGACATATATTTGTGTCCGGGGTCTGGGTGTTATGAGACCGATAGTCTATAGACCCACAACACAAGACTCGTACCTTGGTGTGGGGATCGGGGCTATGTGTGTGACTGTTGGGTGTTATTTATTTATTATACAGAGATGAGGTTACTATTAGTAGGCTATTAAATGTTTTATGCAGATACTTTTTGTTATTATTTTACAGATTTCCGGGTGATGATCTTATAAAACATAAATGGGTCAGCTTAGTTCAGGCAGAAAGAAGTGAACATGACTGGATGCCTACAAAAAGCAGTACAATTTGTTCTGCACATTTTAAACAAGACGATAAGTATACTACTTCGAAAGGATACGTGCGCCTGAAAAAAACTGCAGTGCCTCTGATAGCCCTGGTAAAATTTGTTTGTTTAAAAAATTTGAAGTCGTATCTTCTGGTAATTTCACAGTTCATTTTCAGTTAAAGTTTAGTTAGGATATCAATTGTTTTTTTTATATTTATAAAAGGCAACTCCCGCATTAAGGAACGAGGTCACAGGGGACTTTACAAACTCGATGAAACGACTCAGTACAACAATTTATTTGTGGAATATTGTATGTGAAGGGGCAATAAAATATTTTTATTTTATTAAAGGATCACAACATTTTTCTCTCATTTGGGAATCGAACTCACAGTTCTTGGCGCAGCCAATCTTAGTTAATTAATTACAACTATCAATCTTGTATTATTTATTGTAAAGTATTCTGATTTTTTTTAATTTTTCAGGATAATGATGATGTTCCAAAATTCGGCTCACCTAACAGTTTGGACCATGTAAATATATCTGACATGGATTCTGTGTTCGACACCCCCAGAAAAGCAACGCTTAAGAAGAGAGTGCGTAAATTATTTATAGAAAAAAAATTGATACAGAAAAAAAATACCGTTCTTAAAATCCAAAATAACAGGTTAAGAAGAAAAATAACAAACATGAAAATTATTTTAAAGGTTTTGAAAAAAAAGAATTATCTCACGGAACAGCAATTTTCGGAACTTAACTTAAAAGCAGAACCGTTAAATTTATTTAACAGAATATGTCTAATAAAAAAATCGAAGAAAAATTTCAGAAAGAAATATCCAGCAGCTCTTCGCAAATTTGCGTTAACTTTAAATTACTACTCGTCAGCGGCGTACAAATACGTTAGGCGAGTTTTCCATACTGCCCTGCCTCATCCGCGCGTTTTGGCTAAATGGTACCAAAATAGCTCTATGTTACCAGGCTTTACAAAACAAGCATTTGATATCTTAAAACAAAAAAGTAACTTGTCTGGAAAAAGAATTATTTGTGGCCTAATTGCAGATGAAATGGCTCTCAGGCATCAAATCCAATGGACAGGCAAAAATACAGAGGGATTGGTAAATTATGGTTCTGGACCTTCAGATAACAAAGAAATTGCAACAGAAGCATATGTTTTTATTTTAGTATGTCTGAGTGAAAATTGGAAAATTCCTGTAGCATACTTCTTTGTCAAAGGGTTGTCATCAGAGACGAGGGCTACTTTAATTATGGACTGTTTAAGACACAGTTACGCAGCAGGCGTTGACATAGTGAGTTTGACTTTCGATGGTTGTGCGGCTAACTTGACTACTGCAACACTTCTAGGCTGTAAACTGAACGTTATGGATAATTTAAAAACTACATTTAAACATCCTGAAACCAACAAAGAAGTTGCAGTTTTCCTAGATCCATGCCACATGATCAAATTGGTACGCAATACTTTTGAAGCAAAGTCAGTTATTTTTAATAATGAAAATAAAGAGATAAGGTGGCAACTATTAAAAAAACTAAATAAACTGCAGACAGAGCAGGGTTTAAATTTCGCCAACCGACTTACACAACGGCACTTAAATTTTCGCAATGAAATAATGAAAGTCAAGTTAGCCACACAGCTTTTAAGCAGAAGCGTCGCAAATGCTTTGCATCTTTGCGAAGATATACTTCGTTCATCAAATTTTAAAGATTCGGGTCCCACTAAGGACTTCATAATATTATTTAATGACTTGTTCGATATCTTTAATTCGAGAGCTCGTGACAACTTTGGTTTTAAAAAGCCTATTGGTCCAGGTAATGCAGAAGAAATATTTGCTTTTCTAGAAAAGGCTAAAAAATATATACTCGAATTGCGTATTTACAATAAAAACAGAATTACCCGACGTGGACATGTATTTATGAAAATAAGTAAAAAGAGGCTCGTTCAGTGTAAATCTAAAACCGGTTATTTAGGATTTTTGATTTGTATCGAAAGCCTTAAATATTTATATACGTCTCTAGTTCATAATGAGAAAAGACTGAGCTACATATCTACATATAGGTTTAGTCAAGACCATATAGAAATACTGTTCGGAGATATACGACGACACGGAGGGTATAATAATAACCCAAACACAATACAATTTAAGGGTATATATAAAAAAATATTTAATCACCTGGAATTGAGATCTTCTTTTGCGGGTAATTGTATACCAGTAGAATATTTTCCGATTCTTAATTGCTCGTCCGCAGTAAAAAACATAAATAATACGTGTGACGGACGGGCCCTAGGTGAGAATTCGATTATAGATGATATTAATGAATTGGAAAGTGATAAAAAATCTGAAAAAAATGTGTTTGCTATGACAGGTTTACTCAATGACGATCATCACTCATGTTATGTAGATCAAATAATAGGATATATTTCAGGCTGGGTATCTAGAAAACTTTGTGGAAGTTTGAAATGTGAAGCGTGTCGATCCTCCTTATTCACGAATGAAAAGTTATGGTTTCACAAACTAGTAACACTTAAAGATATGGGTGGTTTGTGTTTTGCGTCACATGATGTTTTTTTAGTGTGCTTAAAATCAGAATCAATTTTGAAGAAATTTATAAAAGAAAATGGTTCCTATTTTAGTAAATTTGATAATTTCAAACGATTACAATATAGCATTTTAAAACATTTTTTACAGTCCAATGTATTCGATACTTTATTTGAACATTCCATGAATCAAACCCCTACACTCAATCATAGACTGCAACTAATTCGAGCCATTATACAAAAATATTTGAACGTTCGTTTGTATCATGAACACAAAAATAATATATTTGTTAAAAACATATCAAAAAGGCAAAAAAGGAATAAGTTGAACTTGTTTGAGGGTAAATAACAAATTTACTTATTAAAAATAAAGCTAATTAAAAATCTAAAAAACCCGACTGCATAAAATAAAACTGATAAAAAAAAATAGTCTAGCTCTGAGGCCTCGCACTTAAAAGCAACAGTCTTCATTAATATAATTAATAGTAATTAATACCCACTGTCAATACCAGAAACAACAGATGAGGTACAATATTTCACAGATTCTCTCAAGTCACAAATTGCAGACAAAACAGGGCTAAACACTAATGTTCAAAGCTATTATGATATTCTAGAAAAGGCCATAATAAGTAGCTCAACAAATAAAAACAACACAGATAAGAAAAAAAGCCATAAAATAATTAGTGAAAAAACAGAAATTCTAATAAAAAAACGTACAGAACTAATAATCAAAAAGAACAAAGACAAGCAAACGAAAAAAGAATTAAGCAACCTGTTTAAAGAAACCAACAAATCTATTCGTGATGATTATCGAAAACACAGACAAAAAACTATAACAAAGAATTTGAATAATTTAAGAAGCACAAAGAGAGCATACAAAGAATTAACCTTACATAAAACATGGATACAAAAGTTGGAAAGCAGTTCTAAAGTAACCAAAACAAGGAAAGATATTATAGATCAAGCCACAACCTTTTATAGAGACTTATATAAAAGAAAGAAGGAAGAAAATGAAATATGCGAAGAAAGAAATTACGTCACTGACATGAACATAATGAATATAATAAACCCAATAGAAGACAAAGAAGTACATGATAACATTAAACAACTAAAAACGTGTAGGAGTCCAGGGCCAGATGGAATAAGCAATGAAATTCTGAAAATAGCTGCACCTGTTCTACTTAACCACTTAACAAAACTGTTTAATATGATAATGGACACAGAAACTGTCCCGAAACAGTGGTGCACATCAGACATCATATTACTGTATAAAAAAGGAAACCCTTTGAATATAGGGAACTACCGACCAATCAGCTTAATTGCCAGCATTTACAAACTTTTTGTATCGATCATATTAAAACGTCTCACAAAAAAAATAGACGAAGCACAGCCAGTTGAGCAGGCAGGTTTTCGTTCAGGCTACAGTACAATTGATCATATACAGGCATTAGAACAAATAATTGAAAAGTACCGAGAGTTTAATAGACCCCTATATATAGCTTTCATCGATTATTGCAAAGCATTTGACAGCATTAATCACAGCTCCATATGGAACGCATTAAAATTAGTTAACATTCACCAAAAATACATAAATATATTAAAGAATATATATAGTAATAGTACAAGTCGAGTGAAACTTGAAACCCGAGGAGATGAAATAAAGCTTGAAAGAGGAGTGAGACAAGGTGACCCTATATCACCAAAACTTTTTATCGCCGTACTACAAAACATCTTTCAAAATCTAGATTGGAGAAATAAAGGCATAAGAATAGAAGACAGTTATTTGAATCATCTCAGATTTGCAGATGACATAGTTGTGCTAGCAGAAACACCTAAGCAACTGGAGGAAATGATACATCAACTCGATCGAGAAAGCCGCAAAGCAGGTCTTAACATGAATACAAGTAAAACAAAACTTATGACTAACAGCTTTAAGAAGCCCATAAATTTAAATGAAAACAACATAGAATACGTGAACAGCTATATTTATTTAGGCAAGCAAATATCACTCGGTCCATTAAATAATGAAGAAGAAGTTCAAAGAAGAGTAAATATAACGTGGAACAAATTTTGGTCACTGAGAGAGATCCTAAAAGGCGATTATAACTTAAACATGAAGAAGACAGTAATCGAAACTTGTATTTTCCCTTCTTTACTGTATGGCTGCCAAACATGGACCTATACAAAGAAAGTGAAGCATAAAATTAGAACAACACAAAGAGCAATGGAGAGAAGCATATTAAGAATCAGGAAAGTACAAAAAATAAATAGTGACATAATTAGACAAAGAACCAAGTTAACAGATGCATTAAACAAAGCCTTACAACTAAAATGGCAGTGGGCTGGTCATATTGCACGTCTTAGCGACAACAGGTGGACCATTAGAAGCACGCAATGGTGTGGACCAGCAGGAAAAAGAAAAGTCGGCAGGCCACATACACGGTGGGCTGATGATATAATAGAAAAAGCAGGAAGAGATTGGACGATCCTGGCCAAAAACAGAGATCATTGGAAGAGTATGGAGGAGGCCTTTACCCAAGAAGGGATCCATATCCAAAAATACTAAAACTCTACTAACATACATTATACGCTAAACTTACTAACAATCTTTAATCCTTAATTGAAAATGTTACTTAGGATAGGATAGGATATGGAAATAAAATAGGCTTATTATTATTATTATTATAATACCCACTGTGATTATGAGAAACATTTCATTATGATTGTGAATAAATAGATATAAAATATATTTGTTGCTTTATTTATTATTTTATTTAATCATAATACCAATCAGTGTAATATACCTAATGTTATATTCAATGTCTCTTCTGTTTGAAATTTCGCATACTATATGATTCGCTACTGTACTTCAAGCGCAACACACCACAGATAGCTATCTCTTTCTGCATCATACGTTCCGTATTATCTATCGCAGTCACTAGTTGAAATCTAATAAACACCTTTATGTAAGTACGTATAATAATAACGCAACAATACTGAACGCCGCTCAGTATAAACGTAGCATATCTTTATATACAATATCATTGGTTACACATCTCAGTGCTTAATATCAACACACACGCATGTCAAGATTCACTTTAAGGCTTCTCTTTATAATTAATCTACCAGGGTAAAGGGTAATGAGGCGACTAATTGGGGCCATCGGGGGTCGCGGGCTCGCAGCGGGGGGCTGTCAGCCCGAATCGATGCACTCCCAAATTCGGAGCATCGTGCGACCCCGAGATGGACGGCAGCGCGTGTAGTAAGGCCTCGTTCGCTGTCGTTGTTCGGTGCGCGGGGGCTCCTAAGCCCTCCCATGGAGATGGGCTGCTACGCAGCACCGCGCAGGGGCGGTTCCGGCAGCAATTCTAGCACTCCTTAGAATACCCCGGGATCGCTCCGTAAGCGCCGAAGAAGGCCACCGCGGGGTTTTAGCTGGTAGTGTCGGGTGGGGTGTACATAGGGGGTAGGGACTCGGCCCAGCGGCTGCCCGGATAGCCATCATCCGGGCGAGGGGGATGCTGGGTCGTAAGACCGGCTAGTCCAGCATAACCGTTTTATTCTTATTCCGCTTCCCCCCGGAGCGGGCGGTAGTAATAAAACGCTTTCCCCGCGACAACAAAAAAAAAAAAAAAAGGGTAAAGGGTAATGACCCTTTAAGCTGAACACACACACTTACCTAATACCCCGCGAACGAACCACGAATACCTGGCTATCGTCTCGTCTACTTCACTAAACAACTGAACTGAACCCCGGAGCGCGGAATGCACTCTGTTTTATATTAAACATTTACTACTCCCACTTAGGTTGTCATTATTAACTACCCCCAAACTAGTCTCCTAAATACCTCCGTTATACCTTCGGTATTTCTAATAATAAGAATTATCCTAATACTTAAAAAAAACGGTGTGCTTAAGACCATACGACAAAAGTGAAAACTTAATTAGGTGAGGTTATTATTAAAATTTAAAAAGAATATTCACCAGCAAACATTTGTTAAACTCGGGATAACATAATATTTTCTAACTCTCGATAATTCGAAGTGCAAGGGACGTTTCTAATACTTCGAATTACTAAGATTTCGAAATGTTGAGAGGTTTGTAATACCAAGAGGAAAACAAAGTTCCAATTACTGAAGGTTGCATTTTTTTATACTGGCACGGCAAAGTAACCACACTGTACCTGATGGTAAGCGCAGTGCGGCCCAATTAGAGTATCGAGTAGCGAGAGACAATCTATCCCCCGCTACTCAACACAGTCATGCCGGCCAAGGTGAAGAAGCAGTCAAAGGTCTAGTGTCAGAATACTCAGAAGGCCGCAAAATGGTCAAAAGTCGTACCCCAACTCTAGACCCCCGACAAAAACCGGATGTACACTGGCTGATCCCGCAACGCGACACACTTGCGTGTGCCACTATGGCGTACACCCTGTGTACGGTGGTCGCTATCCGGGCGGATATGAATATCCTACCACCTTGAAATTGTATTTATAGAAACATACATATTTTTGTAAATCAGTGAGATCTTTTAAAGAAGTCTGCTATATTTGTTTGCTTCAAGCAACAACTTGACAAGCATTTGTACCCTTTCAGACACATTTTAGAACAAAAAAACCTTACAACGTCACAAGAACACAATAGGCTATTTGACTAATTTTTGAAAATGATTTAAAACTATTATTTATTACATAGTAAGCACACTATATTGATATTTCCGAGAAATCTACTGTATTTTTAATAAAAATCAATGTTAAAGTTTAAATCTCCAAAACCGCAGCAAAATCGCTATTTCTGTAATGGCGCTGATCATATGACACGTGTGACGTCACATGCAAATAAACAAGCTAATAATGATAAGCCAAGCTAAGTTTTATGATAATTGTTTTATCAACAATTATCATAAAACTGCTTCAAAAATAGATCAACAATAGAATTTATCAACCAGAAAACATAAAACGCGAACTAAAATCACTCGAAGAAACTATGTTTACTTGCGTGTGACGTCACCAGAGTTGCAACCAATAACAGAGTGTTCACATCACAGATAAAATTTTGAATAAATGTTGTATTTTATTTCGTTTAATTTGCAATAAATATACATTATTTTGTTTAAAATTAAGTGAAATATGGTTTTTTAAGATATTGTCTAAGAGGATGACCACAATTTGCAGTGTATTTTCAATGTTGTCAAATAGCCTATTAGATACATACTACAATAATAGCTGAACCGCAAATAGCATACGCGTAAATGATCGTTTGTGTGTATAAAAGGTTCAACATGTCCATATTTGTCATTGATCAAATCAAATAGCGCGCGCTTTCGCGACATCCTGTTACGCACTTCCGTCCCTATTCATCACTCCCAGGAAGCGATAGTAAAGATGTTACACATCAAAAGTTCTATTGACTTTTGGCACTCTGCCTGGATGGCAGTGGTATGGACTGTCAAGACGAACATCGTGGGGGAAGATGGGGCAATGAGAGTCAGTGGAGTCACCCAAATATCTAAAAAACCACAGACACCAAAGTGCTGTACGCGACTTCTCCGCCCAGCTCGGTACCCCTCGCAGTCGGTGTGAGTCAGGCTCCCCAACTTAGAGCGTTTAGCCCCAAATTTAGTGCAAAAATGTGTAGTGGGCTTTTTTCAGGGCCCAAAAAAATTTGGAGCAATTTTTAGGGCCATAAAAAATTTTCATGTTACTGTAATTACTGTTTGACTGACGAAATGTCAAAAGTTTACGGTATTATACAGGACCTTAGACAAAATATATTGCTATAATGCCAAATCCACACCACACATCAAATTAAAACCATGTTGTAATTTATTTAAAACAGGAAACTCATTTAAACAATACCCTATTATGGGTATACACTACATAGTTCAGGGTTTTTTTGGGGCTTTTTCGGGAATTTTGCATATAGGCTTATTTTATTTTGACTTTAAGGCTATTTTTTAGGAGTTTTTGACAGTCACATCGGCAATGACATGACTGTCTTGATTTGCGCCACTTCAATGTAATTATTTGACAAAGTAAAATAAACGATATGTGTCGCATTTGTTAATCTATTCACATATAAATTTACACGTTTATCCAGGCATTCTAAATTACGATTTATACCTAAATCACCTAAATAACTAATACTTATTTTGTTATACTATTTGTTTTTCACTTTTGTATTTTACTATGAGAGTCGGTTGACCCCATCACACAAAGACTTTCTTCCATCTGATTTTTTCAATCTAAGACTGTTCATGACAATGGTGAATCGGTTGCAATGGATTTCCCAGCACAAAGTCAATAAGACTCATCACTCCCTGTTAGCTCACCAGATCCTGGCAAATCAATGCAGTCGATTCACCAGTTTCTAGCACGTCGAAATAAGTTAACCCAGCAATTTCTAATATTAATATTGTTTTAAAATCTCAAATCAAAGAAAATGTAGATAATGCACTTAGATTACAAGATTTAATTAAGTTGCTAGAACACCCGTCCATAATACAAGACAAGGCCGCAAGAAGCAACATGCGACAGTTTTGACATTGAACCCAAAGAAAAACCCAAAGACAAATAACACGATCAGATGCAGAAATAAGGATTTGATGTTGGATAGAGAAAATAGATTCATAATCTGCGAATTCACACGAAATAATGAAATGTGGTATAGATGTACCCTATGTGGCTCATGAGGTTCACGCGGAGTGCACTGAGTGGCAGTCGGCCAAAGCTTATGTCTGTGACCAATTCTAGCATTCTGGGAACACTCCGTAAGCGCCGAAGAAGGCCACCATCACCATCATCCGTGCGAACTGTTTTATTCTTATTCTGCTTCCCCCCGGAGCGGGTGGCAGTAATAAAACGCTTTCCCCGCGACAACAACCAAAATAGGCCTTAGTCCACCACGCCGCGCTGGCCTAATGCGGGTGGGTAGACATCACATACCTCTGAAATACTAATGAAAATACACAGGTATGCAGGTTTCCTCACGATATTTTTGTTCACCGTTAAAGCAAGCGATAGTAATCAATGAATACACGCAATTTTAGAAAATATATTCAAATGCACTACAAAAAAAACGAACGAGCCGTATGTAACGTATATGATGTGTAACAAACAAGAGTTGGAGCAACAAAAAAAATTTAAATGATTGTTCGTCACGAAGAATAATTCTTTTTAATAAAAATTGTATTCCATTCATTAGTTTTCATTCATTCGTTTCCTTTCATTGGATTCCATTCATTCGATTCTATTCGTTCGATTCCATTCATTCGATTCTATTCGTTCGATTCCATTCATTCGATTCTATTCGTTCGATTCCATTCATTCGATCATATTGATTCGATCCAATTCGATCATATTCATTCGATCCCATTCATTAATTTCCATTCAATTTAAAAAAAAAACAATTCGCACCAGCGATCTATATGTACTACGTACTAGATGCGGCAACCAGAACAAACATTATGTTTCACTGAGGTTAGTATGCTTCATGATACTCTAAGGCTTCATGCCACTTATGAATGCGCACCACATTGCATCTTTCAGTGTCGAGTAAATTTTTGTTATTTGTAGCGACATTCCCGAACAAATCTGCCTTAAATAGATTTACAGTGAAACTGTTAAGGTAAATAACATAAATTTCATAACGTTTAGAACGTAATATCAATAAATATTAATTAATTTCAATTCTGAATACGGGAAGTCTTTATTTCACAACAAAATTCATTATATAGTTTGTGCCGTTTTGGCGCGCGGAAAGTCCCGTTCGAGAAAAAGTGACGGAGTTATCAAATAGTTCTTAGTAAAATGAAGAGATGGCATTTTCACAACAAAATTCATTATATAGTTTGTCTCGTTTTGGCGCGCGGAAAGTCCTGTTCGAGAGAAAGTGACGGGAGTTATAACTTCCAAATAGTTCTTTGTAAAATGAATAGATGGCATTAGTGGGCGGACAAGGTTTTTAAAACATCTTTTTTCTTCGACAGTTCGTGTCTATAGAATGTAAGTCAATGATCCACACACACAATCAGGGGCAAAGCTGATGAGTAGTCGGCTGTGAAACTAGAGGCCGTGGGTTCGATTCCACACTGTGACACATGTTTGTGCGATAGACAGAAATTTGTTTTGGGTCAGGGTGTTGAGAGACCGTAGTCCTTCGTAGTTCTTGATACCCACGATACAGGTTTTACCTAATGTGGGCTTAGAACTGTTCTGTGTATTTATTTATTATCTACTAGCTGTTGCTCGCGGCTCCGTCCGCGTAGAGGTCGTTTGGGAGAAAAGGTATACAATATAAAGTGGTAGATCCACGCTGTAGACATATTTGTCTACAGCATGAATGGGCCGGCTCGACCGGGGTAGTACCAATGTCTCACAGAAAACCAACGTAAAGTGACAGTTTACTGTCGCGTTTCGTATGGTAAGTGAGATATCCGGAGGCCCAGATTCCCCTTCCCTTCCCTAATCCCTATTCCTGTCTTTTAAGGCCGACAGCGCATACGTAATACTTTCGGTATTGTGGATGTTCATGGGCGGTGGAGATCACTTAACATCAGGTGACCCACTGGGTCGTTTGTCGGCCTATGATATAAAAAAAAACAATACAAAATACTAATTTTCATGAATTTAACTTCAAAAATGACGAATTTTATTACAAAATTTCATCCCTTATTTTACCCCCCTTAGGTGTGGTATTTTCAAAAACCCTTCTTCAGATGCCTACGTCATAAAAGGGACCTACTGTCAAAATTTCAAGTCTCTAACCCCAGCCGTTTAGGCAGTCCGTTGATATGTCAGTCAGTCAGTTTCTTCTCTTATGTATACAGATATGTGTCAACTTCTATCCAGAAGTTAACTCACATGAGAGTGCAACATTGATGTAAGACACCATTATAATACAATATGGGTTTTTGCGTTTTGCTACAGATCCCTAAAACATCTGGAAATGAACTACGTCATAAGTCAAATAAGGATACAACAAATGAAACATGAATATTATTAAGACAATGCTTCAAACTGCAGCTGTGCTAATATAATGACGAACAACTTTTGGCGAAAACATCGATTTCTCTTTTAATTATACCTAATCAAAAACTAACTGGCTGCTGATCTGTAGCTGAAATTTTGGCAGTTTGGAAACAAACTGCTCAGCGATAGCCTAGTTGGTTGTGGTACGGACTGTCAAGACGAAAGTCGTATGTTCGAAACCCAAATGGCATACACCTCTGGCTTTTCTAAAGTTACGTGTGTATTATTTTGTCAATTATCGCTTGCTTTAACGGTGAAAAATGTCGTGAGGAAACCTGCATACCTGAAAATTCTTATACGAGTTTAAAGATATGTAAAGTCTACCAACCCGCATTAGGCCAGTGTGGTGGACTTAGGCCTGACCCCTCGATTAGTAGAGGAGGCCCGTGCCCAGCAGTGGGACAATGTTTAATATGGGCTATTATTATTATTATGGACTTAAATACAGCAACAGATTTACAAAACCTAGAATATTCATATGACCTCCGGGTCCACCTCGGTCCTTAGCGACCACCGTACACAGGGTGTTAAACCCACGATAGAGACACACGCAAGTTTGTCGCGTTTCGGGGTCAGTCAGTGTACATACGTTTTTTGTCGGGGTTTGGAGTTGGGTTACGATGTTTGAAAGTGTTGCGGCCTTCTGCGAAGTCTGACACTAGACCCTCGACCGCTTCTTCACCTCCTTGCCCCATGACGTAGTGTGAAGAAGCTACACAGCAGGCCGGCATGATTGTATTGAGTAGCGAGGGATAGTTATCTCGCTACTTGATACTCTAACTGGACGGCACTGCACTTACCATCAGGTGCGTAGTGGTCACTTTGCCGTAAAATAAAAGTATAGTAGTAGTAATATCACTTTACCCGAACCGGGATCGAATCCGAGACCTCAGCACAGCAGTCGTTATGCATGCGCAATTACAACGGAGCACCGAGGCAGTCATACTAATAGTAGTAGTAGGATAAAAAAAATACAGAGGTCCATTAATAAAATAACTCGATACTTCTTATACTGATAAATGTCATCTTATAAATTTATAGATAATTTAAAATTAACTCAATAAGAATAATACACTCATTTGCAAAAAAGACGGGCGGTTTTGACTTTAATTCTTCTTTAAAAAAATACGGTACCAAAATGATTTCAATCATTTGTACATGTTACTGGCCGGTTTTAAAAATGCCGTGGTGTTTAAAACAGTACGTTCTAAATTAAAATTTTCGTTTGATGCTCGTTTTTACAGAAAACCACTTTTTATCCTACATTTTTGGTGCGAAGTACCAAAAGATAATATCGGTTTTCATAACTTTTAGTCAATTTTTATGAATTTATTTCATATTCTTAATTGTCAAAGCTTCATTTATTGCTGTTTAGCTGTCTCAATAATGTTAGAGAAAGTGGTAAAAGCTACCAAAATTATTGCGCTGCTCGAAGAGGGTTGCAGCCAATGCTTCGTGGCTCAGAGGCTAAGTGTGAGTCGCTCGACGGTTCAAAGGACCTGGCAGCGGTATCAAGACACCGGTTCCGTCGAGAGAAGGCCTGGTTCTGGAAGAAAACCATGTACCCAACCACGGGATGATCGTTTTCTTGTGAGTCGCGCATTGAGAAATCGCAAGTCTTCGTATGTGGACCTTAAGAACAACCTCGAAGAAGTAAGAAATGTGCATATTAGTCTATGGACGGTCAGGAGGAGGCTTCTCGCGGCCAATATACGCAGTCATCGCCCGGCCCGCGGCCCTAAGTTACTCCGTGAGCACAGAGTTGCCAGGCTTAGGTTTGCTCGAAATTGTGAGTCATGGACTCAAGAAGACTGGAATAGGGTATTGTTCTACGATGAAGCCAGGATATCTCTGTTCGGTGAAGATCGACGTCGGCGAGTGCTACGAAGACGAGGAGAACGCTTTGCAGAGGCTTGTTTTGAAGAAATCACACCTTATGGTGGGGGCTCTGTTATGTTTTGGGCAGGAATAAATTCAATGGATCGTACAGAGTTAGTCTTCATTGAAAACGGCTCACTGACTGGACATCGATACATAACGGAAGTTCTAATTCCTCGTGGACAACCCGCATTGGCTGCTTTAGGCGAAGACTCAATTTTTATGGACGACAACGCTCGCGCCCACCGGTCTGGCGATGTGGAAGCGTATGTGCAAGCGTCGTTTGGATTGGCCAGCTCAAAGTCCCGACCTCAATCCTATAGAGCATGTCTGGGACGTTCTGAAACGACGCGTGAGATCAGTACAACCGGCTCCGCAGACCATCAGAGAGCTGAAGAATGTGATTACCGCGGAGTGGGAACGTAATCCGCAAGCAAGTATCCGGGATATCCTCGCTAGCATACCCAGACGAATTCAAGCTGTGATTTCAGCTAGAGGGTCACACTCGATACTAAACATTTATCTGCTTTTACTTTATTAAAGAAAAAACAAACAAAAATCTTTGTTAACTTTTGACGAGTCATCCAACCGGGTATAAAGTGACGGTTGGTGCTCCCCTGGGTACCTCCGATCACTGCCTGGTTGGGACGTCGGTTCCTTGCGCTTTGCCTCCACGTCCCGTGAAGGTCAAGCGCAGGGTCTGGCACTACTCGTCGGCAGATTGGGATGGTATGCGGGATTACTTCGCATCCATCCCTTGGCGGCAGCGCTTTGATGGAAAGGATCCTTCAGCGAGTGCTGACGCCATTGCTTGCGAGATCAGAATAGGAATGGAATATTACATTCCTTCCTCTGAGATCGCAGGCAAGGGCCGAGGACGCTCCTGGTTCAATCGTGCATGCGCCGATGCTGTTGGCAAGAAACAGGCGGCGTATCGTGCTTGGATCGGGGGTCGCGCTACGAAGGATCCCAACCTCAAGTCACTCAAATCAGCCTATAACCGTGCTGCCAAGGTCTGCAAGAGGGCGTATGTTAAAGCGGATGCCCAGCGCGTCTCCAAGATTGGATGTGCTTTGGCCGATAACCCAACAAGCAGTCGTGCTTATTGGAGCTTGGCTAAAGCCGTCCAATCTAATTTCTGTCGCCCTTCGCTGCCACCGCTGAGATATCGAAATGGAACACTAGCCCATAGCTCGCAGGAGAAAGCCGATTTACTGGCAAACCTCTTCGCGGCTAATTCGAGACTCGAGGACTGCAATGCTCATTTACGCTGCCCGGTTGCGGTCACACAATGCCTGATATCCGTATCAGGCATTTTGATGTGCGGCGTGAGCTGCAGTCTCTCGACGTCCGGAAGGCTAGTGGTCCTGATGGTATCCCAGCGCTTGTACTTAAAAAGTGTGCAGCGGAGTTGTCTCCTGTACTGACGCGCCTATACCGATCGTCCTACCTCTCAGGTGTTGTGCCTGAATCTTGGAGGGAGGCTAATGTGCAGCCGATCCCCAAAAAGGGTGATAGGTCAGACCCTAACAATTATCGCTCAATCGCCATAACCTCAGTGATGTGTAAAGTCATGGAGCGACTGATAAACAGCCAATTAGTTCGCTACCTAGAGGATCACTCGTTGATCAATGACCGCCAATACGGTTTCCGTCATAACCGATCAACAGGTGATCTTCTAGCGTTCGTATTACATCACTGGGGGGAAGCGATTGACAAGCATGGTGAGGCTCTGGCTGTGAGTGTCGACATAGCCAAGGCATTTGATAGGGTCTGGCATCGTGGCCTTCTCTCCAAGCTCCCGGCATACGGTCTGCCCGACAACCTGTGCAAGTGGATTTCCGGCTTTCTGCATGAGCGTAGAATGCGTGTCCTCGTTGATGGACACGCTTCGCAGCTCATGTCAGTAAATGCCGGAGTACCACAAGGTTCTGTGATTTCGCCCACCTTGTTTCTTCTGCATATCAATGATATGTTGTCGCTCGGCAACATTCATTGCTATGCAGACGACAGCACGGTTCATGGGCGTTATAGCAGCAAGCCTCCTGGTTGCCGGGCGGATACTGAGAGGAGACGAGAGGATCTTGTCGTTGAGCTCAACCAGACCTTGGATCTCATCTCATCATGGGGTACCAGGAATCGGGTTGAGTTTAATGCCAAGAAAACCTAGGTGTGCGCGTTCTCGTGCAAGAAGTCTCCGTTTTCTCCAATCCCCGTTCTTCAGGGTGTTCCACTCGCAATGCGGAATGACCTTAGTGTCCTAGGTATGGATATCCGCTGCGATCTTAATCCAAGGAGTCACATCGAGGGCGTAATATCCGCCACTTCACGCAGGGTCGGAATCCTGAACAGGGTGCGGCGGTTTTTCACGCCTGGTCAGCTCTACCGCTTATATAAAGCGCAGGTGCGGCCAGGAATGGAATACTGCTCGCACCTCTGGGACGGTTCCGCAAGGTACCTTCTCGATGCCTTGGATGGGTTGCAGCGGCGGGCCATCCGCATTGTGAATGATGCAGACGTGAGTAACAGCCTGGAGCCGCTACAGCTGCGTAGGGATATTTCCTCGCTTAGCGTGTTCTACCGTCTGTATCATGGCGAATGCTCTGAAGAATTGTTTGATCTTATCCCATCCTCTCCCTTCCATACCAGAACCACGCGTACTGGCTTGCGGAGCCACAGCTTCGTGGTGTCTACAACCCCGGCCCGAACCAAGAGGTTCGCAAACTCGTATTTTTGCCGCACCATCAAGCTGTGGAACAGTTTGCCAGCTACCGTGTTCCCTCCCTCCTATGATCCTGGGTCCTTTAGGCGTAATGTGAAGAAGCTAAACAGCAGGCCGGCATGATTGTGTTGAGTAGCGGGGGATAGACTGTCTCTCGCTACTTGATACTCTATCTGGACGGCACTGCGCTTACCATCAGGTGCAGTGTGGTCACTTTGCCGCGCCAGAATAAAAAAAAAAAAAACTTCACGAGCATATGCATTACTAGCGAGCATACACTAATAGTGAACTTTAGCATTAAAACCCATAAATTTTATCAAAATTTTATGATAATACTGACGAAAACGATTATTTGCTTATTAATTTACAAAATTGTGAAAGTAAAACTACCTATAATTATCAAACAAACCAATAGTAACATTTGAAATGGTTCATTGCTTAGGTGCCCGTTTTTTTGCAAATGAGTTTATGTTTTAGACTTTAATTAAATACTATTTTTTTCTTTGTTCGTAAACATTGTATCCGCGTATGTTATTGGCACAAGTGTTAAGTTTGCTGAATTGCAAATAATGGGTCGGTATAAAAGACGAAGCAGCAGTGGAGAGATCATTCAAGTCGACGACAAGAACCAACTAACATGAACCGTCTTGTGCTCACCCTTACTGTGCTCGCGCTGGTAAGTTAACTATTTTATATCTCTAATATATACTCTTTTGGCATGTCTGGCTGTCTGTGGTGTCTGAAGCCATCACGCCGATGGAAGAAACTGGTGACTGTGACTAGCGCTTTGATATCAGTAAAGTAGGCACCGCCTTCTGTCGCTGGGTCATTAATGGCTCTACTAGATACAGCCAGTCCACAGACCACCCCGAAGAAAAGGCGCTGGGCAAGGGAAAGAGTAATCTGTCTTTCAATCAATTTTCAATCTGTCTTTGTTGACGCTCCCCGTCCCGGAGTGGAACCGTTAACGTCTGTTGCGTCCTCAAATCCCCCTCAGCGTAAATCCCGAACGGGGGGAAAGGGGAAAAATAAATAAAAGGAGCAGCACTCTGTCGGGAGTCTAGAGTTAGGGTACGATGTTTGGCCGTTTTGCGGCTTTCTGAATACTCTGAGTATTCAGACTTTTTACTCCAAAACAATCCAGTAAGCTTTTACTGGATGTAATTATCTTAAATTATTCTTTTAACAATCCTCTATCTGCAAATGAAAAGCCTCTTGAAATTCGTTCAACCGTTCCGGAGATCGCAGTTTGGGTCTTTCGTCATTGGTTTGAGTACATCAAATGTCATCCTAACCATGCTATATGAAAAACTAGCTGTTGCTCGCGGCTCCGCCCGCGTGGAGGTCATGTTTGGGAGAAAAAGTATATTATACAAAATACCAATATTCATACTGTGTTTAACTTAAAAATGACGGATTTTCATACAAACTTTCATTCCTTATTTTACCCCCTTAGGGGCGGAATTTCCAAAAATCCTGAAACATATATTTTTTATTTTTAACTAAAATGCCAAATCCTAATTTTCATGAATTTATCTTTAAAAATGACGGATTTTCATACAAACTTTCATCCCCTATTTTACCCCCTTATGGGTGGTATTTCCAAAAACCCTTCCTTAGTGGATGCCTACGTGATAAAAGGTACCTACTGTCAAAATTTCAAGTCTCTAACCCCAGCCGTTTAGGCTGTGCGTTGATCGATCAGTCAGTCAGTCAGTCAGTCAGTCAGTTTCTTCTTTTATATATACAGATACTATAATTATACAATTTTGAACATTGCAGATTTCTGCTATCAGCCAAGCCAGCCCAATCTTTGATCAACGTAAGTATAACAATTCCCTATACAATGTGGATCAGTAATTATTTCAGAATGCATCCAACACATGGGAAAGCTCAGTGCCTCTTTAGGATACCCCGGGATCGCTCCGTAAGCACCGAAGAGGGCCACCGCATCCGGTCGGGTGGGGTGTACATAGGGGGTCCCTACCCCCGCTAAAGGGCAGTCGCTAAGCCGAGTCCCTACTCGGCTTAGCGACTGCCCGGATAGCCATCATCCGGGCGAGGGGGTTGTCCAGCATTCACGCAACAGGCTTTGTTTACATTACTCTACATGAATGAACCGGCTCGACCGGACTAGTGCCACTGATTCAGACAAGAGCAATGTAGAGCAAATTGCTATTTCGTTGCGACAGTCAATTAGATATCTGGAGGCCTGAATCTGTCCTTCTGTCCCTGTACTTTATTAATTAAGGCCGGAGATGTATCATGTACGCCGGTGTTGTGGGTCACATGGACCGTAGACTCTGAGAGTAGAGAGAGTAGAGTAGAGTCCGCAGTAGAGGTCACTTAACATAAGGTGACCCATTTGCTCGTTTGCCGACGTACAGCAAGAATCAAAATGTAATGTATGTTGTTTACTTTTCAGTTACTGGCGTTATTGAACCTGTTAAAAACATCACAAATGCATTATCAAAAGGATTCAAACATGGATTTGAGGATCTCGGAGATATATCAAAGGCAGCTATAGATAGTCCCGTTGGTATATTAGAAGGTTTACTCGAAGACGATGATGATACCAATGGGTCTGACAGCGGTGATGACGCAGCTACTAATGAAGAGACAGACAGCGATGACACTGCTACTACTGAAAAGACAGACAGCGCTTAAATACCTAAAGGCATTTAATTCTTACCAATCCGCAAAATGTTAACTTTCACTGAAACCTAACGGACTCTGGTTTAATATAATTTTATCGTTGATTTTGTTTGAAATATAATTTTGGTTGCATTTAATTTTTTGTTTATTTTAAATATTGCAAGGCCAATGGAATAGAATGGGGTAGTTGGCAGTAAGTGAAAGAATTTGGTTTTTTACAATAGATTTTTGTCTAAAATATCGTAACTTAAACCAATTTTTTTAATTTATATGTGACTAGCTGTTGCTCGCGGCTCCGCCCGCGTGAACATCGTGTTTGGGAGAAAAAGTATATAATACAAAATACGAATTTTCATGCGTTTAACTTAAAAAATTAAGAATTTTCATACAAACTTTCATCCCTTATTCCATTAGGGATGATTTGAAAAAAATGTGAATCACGTATTTCTTTATTTCCCACCAAAAGCCTAAATATGAATTTCCAGATCTCTGAGTCGAGGAATTATGGATTTCCCATACAAATTTTAAACTACTATTTGACCCCTTTCAAGGTTGTTTTTTGAGAAAAAAGGTAGCCTATGTCCTTCTCGAGGATATAATCTATCTCCTTGCCAAATTTCATCACAATCTGGTCAGCCGTTTAGTCGTGAAGAGGTAACAAACAAACAAACAAACAAACAAACAGAGTTACTTTCGCATTTATAGTATTAGTATAGATTATTCAATATTTTCAAGTAACAAATATGTAAAAATTAAGCATTTTGTCATCGTCATGCATGACGTCACCATTAGAAAAATCTAATAAAAGTTTTGCGGATGGTCACGTCATACCAGAGCCCATGACAGTTGGTAGCGTTTTGGTGGGAAAAATAAACATCTGTATATATAAAAGAAGACTGACTGACTGATTGAGTGACTGACTGATCGACCAACGCACAGTCAAAACGGCTGAGGTTAGACACTTGAAATTTTGACAGAAGGTACCTTTTATGACGTGGTATCCACTAAGGAAGGGTTTTTGAAAATACCTAAGGGGGTAAAATAGGAGATAATAATTTGTATGAAAGTGTCATTTTTTAAGTTAAATACATGAAAATTGGTATTTGGCCTTTTAGTTAAAAAAAAATTATGGAGTGGATGGATGGATGGATGTTTGTTACTCAATCACGCTATAACGACTGGACGGATCTGGCTGAAATTTGGCACGGGGATAGATTTTAGTCTGGAATAGGACATAGGCTACTTTTTATCCCGGAAAAATGTAAGGGTCCCGCGGGGTAGACTTTTGTTTTTCACAGAGGAAGACATCAACATTTCTTGCATAGTTCAGGGCTCAGAGAATCACATAGGCAACTTCTATCCCAGAAAAAGTGTACGGTTCCCGCGGGATGGTTTTTTGTTTTTCAAAGAGCAAGGAATCGACATGATTTTTTCCATAGTGGTAGTTTAGGGGTTAGTGAATGACATCCATACTATTCATATTCCATAACAATACTATTCCATATTATTATTATATTATAATTCCATACAACGCAAAAGGAACAGTGTATGTATGTATTTTGTTTGTTACCTTTCACGACTAAGCGGCCGACCGTATTGTAATGCAATTTGGCAAGGAGATAGATTTATCCTGGAGAAGTTTTTTTCTCAAAAAATAATCTCTAAAGTGGAAATCCCAAATTTGTAGTAACTCTGTGTTTTGTATGTTTGTTTGTTACCTTTTAACACCTAAATCAGACCATTATCTACTAATAGCTACTACAATAGACTACCTTTTACACACACATACACTCACGCCTGTAATCCCCGAACGGGTAGGCAGAGGTGTAACCAGTACACCCACTTTTCGCCGAATTTCGGTCCCATAATGTGATAGGGGGCGAGCCTATCGCCATACCGGGCACAGGTTCCAGACTCCGGGCTAATACTGAGGAATTTCTAGATAGAAAACCCCAATATCACTTTACCCGCCCGGGGATCGAACCCGAGACCTCAGCACAGCAGTCGTAACGCATGCGCAATTACAACTGCGCCACCGAGGCAGTCTATTAGACTACTTTTTATCCCGGAAAATTGTAGGGTTTAAGTGAGATAGTTTTTTTGTTTTACATAGAAAACGTAAAATGCCTAAATATAAATGAAATTCGAGACAGGTATAAAATCGCCTTTGACATAAATCTAATTCGCCTTTGATATAAATCTAATTCGCGTGTGATATAATTTAATTCGCTGCTGCGGAGTCCTGGTTGGGGGCCTATTCGCGGGTACCCTACTACCCGGTTCTGGAACAAGTCTAGAGACCCTACCTCGGGTCTGGATTTGTGCTGAGGAATCCCTATACTAAGCTGCAGCAGTAAGAGCTTTATATACAAAAACGAGTCGTCGATGCAATCCTGCCAGTTTTCGAAGACTGGATGAGCCGCAAGCACGAATCATCTACAGGTTTACACAAATAATCACCGGGCATAGGTGATTATTAAGATAAAACGAGAAGTGACTTCTAACTCTTACCACTGCTATGTCAGTAACCAGGATTCCGCAACGCACACGCTTTCAGAGTGTGCTGCGTGAGATGCACAGCGACATAAAACCTCTCTTGCCGTCAGTTCTGACGGCGATGCTTGCAGGAGACGATAAATGGAAAGCGGTAGCCTCATCTGTGAAGTAGATTAGGCTGCGGAACGGGATCGGGAAAGAGTCGATCTCGCTCGGAGGCGTAAACGCTGAGGCGATGGCAGGAGTCGCCCCGTTGCTTCAATATCTCCCATATCAAATATTGGAATGAGCAAAATAGTGTCATGGAAACATCTCAAGATGGTTTTTGAGTAATCTGTATATATAAAAGAAGAAACTGACTGACTGACTGACTGTCTGACTGATCGATCAACGCACAGCCTAAACGGCTGGGGTTAGAGACTTGAAATTTTGACAGTAGGTACCTTTTATCACGTAGGCATCCACTAAGGAAGGGTTTTTGGAAATACCACCCCTAAGGGGGTAAAATAGGGGATGAAAGTTTGTATGAAAATCCGTCATTTTTGAAGTTAAATTCATGAAAATTAGTATTTGGCATTTTAGTTAAAAATAAAAAATATATGTTTCAGGATTTTTGGAAATTCCGCCCCTAAGGGGGTAAAATTGGGAATGAAAGTTTGTATGAAAATCCGTCATTTTTAAGTTAAACGCATGAATATTTGTATTTTGTATTGTATACTTTTTCTCCCAAACATGACCTCCACGCGGGCGGAGCCGCGAGCAACAACTAGTATCAAATATTGGAATGAGCAAAATAGTGTCATGGAAACATCTCAAGATGTTTTTTGAGTAATTATAATTAAAACAGAAAGCGATGTTTTTGCCAAAAGTTGTTCGTCATATTATTAGCACAGCTGTAGTTTGAAGCATTGTCTTAATAATATTTAAGTTTCATTTGTTGTATCCTTATTTGACTTATGACGTAGTTCATTTCCAGATGTTTTAGGGATCTGTAGCAAAACGAAATACCCATATTCTATTATAATAGTGGCCTACATCAATGTTGCACTCTCATGTACAAGTTAAGTTGTTAGGATATTCATATCCGCCCGGATAGCGACCACTGTACACAGGGTGTAAAACCTGTCATAGTGGCACACGCAAGTGTGTCGCGTTATGGGATCAGCTAGTGTACATCCGATTTTTCTCGGGGGTCTAGAGTTGGGGTTACGATGTTTGCCCGCAAAGTGAGCACACTGCACCTGATGGTAAGCGCAGTGCCGTCCAGTTAGAGTATCGTGTAGGGAGAGACAATCTATCCCTTACTAGCCCTACTATTATAATCCATTTTGATACGCTTTATATAAATTAACCTGTATCTACCTTTGTAATGGAATCTTTCAACGTAATATCATCATCTATCTACAAATAAAAAAAAACAAGAAGTCCGATTTTCTTGAAAAATTGCAAACGTATGAAGTACCGATGACAATCTATTTAAAAGAAGAAACTGACTGGCTGACTGGTCGATAAACGCACAGCTGAAACCGTGGGTTCTAGAAGCATGAAATTTTGCATATTCCTAGAAGATTTTTTGGAAATGCAACCCTAATGGTGTAAAATGGGGTTTGGAAGTTTATATGAAACTTCGTTATTTTTGGTAGTAGCTATTTCAAACTCACAAGAAATTTTCTTTATTATTTTTTTTTTTTATTATTCATAGTCCGACAAATGAGCCATTGGGTCACCTGATGTTAAGTGATCTCCACTGCCCTTGAACATCCATAATACCGAAAGTATCACGTATGCGTTGTCGGCCTTTAAGGACAGGAATAGGGATTAGGGAATGGAAGGGGGAATCTGGGCATCCGGATATCTCACTTACCATACGAAACGCGACAGTAAACTGTCACTTTACGTTGGTTTTCTGTGAGACAGTGGTACTACCCCGGTCGAGCCGGCCTATTCATGCTGTAGACAAATATGTCTACAGCGTGGCTCTACCACTTTTACGTAATTTTAATTGTAATACCGTATTCCTTTTCTCCCAAACATGACCCCCTCGCTAGCGGTGCCGCGAGCAACAGCTAGTACAATACATAAACTTGGGCTTATATCCTAACCAAGATAATCAGAATAGTAAAAAAATATATAAAAAAATAAATTGATTCTTTTAATTATAGTACTTTTGATGCTGTTTTGATATAACAAAAGGTGAAAATCCATACCAATACTACAAATGCGAGAGTAACTCTGTTTGTTTGTTACCACGACTAAACGGCTGACCAGATTATGATGAAATTTGGCAAGGAGATAGATTATGTCCTGAAGAAGGACATAGGACATATTTTTTCTTAAAATAACCTTGAAAGGGGTCAAATAGGAGTTCAAAATGTGTATGTAAATCCATAATTCCTCGACTTAGGGACTTGGAAATGTATATTTAGGCTTTTGGTAGGAAATAAAGAAATACGTGTTTCACATTTTTTTCAAAATCATCCTCAAAAGGGTCAAAGTGAGGGTTAATTTATGATTCTTTAGATACAATCTCAAAATTCAGGCACAACACCTGACAGTCAGGACAATCGCTACAACAACAACTACAATTCCTTGGATTGTATACTTTTTTTTTTTTTTTTTTGGGGGGGGGGAACACCCCCCTCTGCTCCCTCTGATACTTATTCAGAGAATTGTAAACACCTAGTTGAATTCACATGCCTTTATTAAATGAAATGCGAACTCTAAAAAAAAAACGATTGAAGGTGTTCATCAAAAAATAAAATCAAAATATACTGAATCTAAATTCTCTAAAATATTACAGCATTTCCATCCGACAACTACTACACTGTAAAATCCCCTGTGTGTATTAAGCGGTCCGACAATCATACAACGCTTTACATGGATACACATAGGTTCGTTATATATTATACATTTAACAAATTAAATGCTAATATAGCACGTCTTCCTCGCTTAAAAACACAGTAAAAACACATTCCTTGGCGACTAAGTTCATATAATATCATATTATATTGCATAGTCGCCCTTTTCTATTTGTTCCTTTCAATACATCTACGTGCTATATTCCTACAGTATTCTAAAAATTTACATCTTATATCACCGGTCTCCAGCATACCACTTAGGTTCTCCCTACACATTTTTACGTTGCATTCAGTTTCGAATTTCATGCGCTGATACAGATATACTGGACATTCGGTCAACACGTGAACTACATCTTCTTTAGCCTCTGGGTCACAGATGCACGAGGGGCTCTCCTTGCACCTGAAGCGATTCAAGTACTCAGAGAATCCCCCGTGCCCCGTGAACACCTGCGTGAGGACCGGGTCCACCGGCATCTTCCTGATTAGCCTATACGCTTCCCTTGCGTCTGGGAAAAACAGCTTCGTGACCGACGCTGTTTCTCCAGCCCTGTAGCGCTCATTCCACTCGTCATTCGACTCCTGACGGATATATCGCTTGACGAATGAGATGGGGCATCTGTCGTAATCGGGCTTCCGCTTGAGCGTAGTGGCTGCAGCCTTTGCGAGTTCGTCTGCGCGCTCATTCCCCACACACCCCACGTGCGCCTTCACCCAAAAGAGGTTAACGGTTTTTCCGCACGTTACGGTCTCACATAACAAGTTGTTAATGCCAAAAGCAATGGGATGGAGGGAAACTCCGCTCGCGACCGACTCAAGCGCGGCTCTCGAGTCACAGAAGATGCTGTATTGGCGTTTATCGTGTCTCAGGGCCATTTGCACCGCCTTTTGCAGAGCCAACAATTCCGCCTGGTAAACGGTACAGAACGATTCCAGCTTTAGTTTGGTGGCTTTCGTTTCGGCATCGCCGTCCCATAAGGACACCGATGCTCCGACTTGGCCACCAATCTTGCTGCCGTCCGTGAACACCTTGACGGTGTTTGCAGCCTGTAGGTTCAGTTCTGCATCGTTCACCACGCATTCGAATTTCAATGCTCTGCGTCCAGCTGGATGTCGTAAGTTGACAAAAGGCACAGGACTTTCCACATCCCGGTCCCCCACCGCTCGCCGAGTATGTCCTTTTTTCACTTCGTAAAGAAGCGCCGCTTCTCGGACACGAATGTCTAGCGGAAGGATCCCAGCGAGCAGTAGGGCCGAGTTTAGTGAAACTGTCCTGTAGCCCTTCACCATCTTCTGTGCAAAACCTCGTTGAACCGCTGCAAGCTTCTTTGTGATGCCTATCTTTTTGCTTGCAGGCGCCCAGGTACTGGCCGCATATAATATTGTAGGTTCAACGACTGCCGTGTACAACGTTTTCACCACCTCTGGTCCCAACCCCCACTGCACCTTTGCAGCGGTGGCCAACCGTCTGTAGAAGCCTATTGCTTTCCTACAGACTTCCGAGACGTGCGTGTTGAATGTAAGCTTATCATCCACAGTCAAGCCCAGTATTTTAATTTCTCTTGACAGGCCGATGTCGACGCCGCCCATGTGCAGGATTGGCGAGTCGTACTTAAGTCGTCGTGTTACGACCATAGCCTTCGTCTTATGAGGGGCGAATTTTAGCTTGTTTCTGACTCCCCAATCCCGCACATAAGCTAATGCATCGTTAGCCTGTCTCTGTATCTTTAAGGTCTCGTCGCCATGAAACACCAAAACAACGTCATCAGCAAAGGCTTGGCAGTAATCGCCCCGTTTTTCGAGCTCCTTTAGCAATGGGTCGAGGAGCAAGTTCCACATGATGGGACCACCAATAGATCCTTGTACACATCCCTTGGTGGTTCCCCTCGCGTGTTCTACTCCGGCGTAGCGAACTTTAACTTTTCGGCTCTCGAAGTAGCTATCTACTATCCGTCTCAGATTTTTCGGACATCCTTCCTCAGACAGCCTGACCCTAATAGCTGGCCACCAAGCACTGTCAAAGGCTCCCTCTATATCCAGTGATACTATAGTCACAATCTTCTTCTCACTTATCCGGTCGCGGATGTAATTGACCAGGGTATAGAGGGAGTCTTCCGTGCCTCTTTGGGGCATAAAGCCAAACTGTCGAGTACTCATCCTAGGTAGTAGATGCCACTTTACTCTTCCCACCACCATCTTCTCCAGAATTTTCCCCATCACTGGCAACAAACCTATCGGTCTGTACGATTTAACGTTTGTGTAGTCCTCCTTTCCGGGTTTCCGGAGTACTACGACCGTTGCCTCCTTCCAGATGGTCGGGAAGTGGCCCAATTCGAGGCATTTGTTGGCCAGTGATAGGAACAACTCCGGATCTTTAAGGATAGCTTGTTTGCAGATGTCGGATGTTAGACCATCTGCTCCGGGGGCTTTTTTGGGGTTAAAGCTGTTTGTAGCCGCCAGGATCTCATCCATGGTAAATGCCGGGTCCTGATACCCATTATCTATACCGTCATTTATGCTGTCGGCTTCAACCCTTATACGCTGATGTTCTGCGTTATCGTCTTCTACTCGGTCCTCCGGGTAGAAGACTTCCGCCAAGACCTTTGCCGATTCCTCTGGACTGAGGATTTTTCCATCTTTTTTCAGGGGGAGATCCTCAGCTCTTTTTGTCACTCTTCCTATCGCTCGATATATTCCGTCCCAAACGGTTTCTTTCGATTGTTTCTCGCAGAACGCCTTCCAGCTGTTACTTTGGGCCTTTTTAGCTGCGGTCTCATACTCCTCCTTTGCTCTGAGGTACTCTTCGACGACGAATTGTCTGCGGACTGGGGCTGCACAGCGAATCCTTCTCCTCCTGGTGACCATGGCCCTTTTCAACGAGGCGAGCTCATCAGACCACCATGGAATAGTAGGTTTTTTGTTACTTTTGAATTTTGGCATGCTACTATTACAGCTTTTCTGAATGACTTTAGTATATTCTTCTACTACTCCATCTATTTCTGTTTTGTTTTTTAAATTTTCTATATTGAATTTACTTAATTTTGCATCTACTGTTAATTGGGAGAATTTATTACTAAATTCTCCCCAATTAGCTTTTTTGGTGTTGAAAATCCGAGTGGTTCTTGCAATTGCAATGTTTTCTAATTTGCCTAAACTGATATTAAATAAGATTGTGTTGTGGTCTGAGCTAACGATGCCTTCGTTGACCCGCCAGTCGTTCACCTGGCCGAGAAGGTCCCCCGTGCATAATGTGATGTCCACAAAGCTCTTATATCGTGTACCACCTCTTACTGTGTCGAAGGTTGGTACGTCGCCGTCGTTGAGCACCTGAAGGTCCCATTCGCCTATGGCCTCTGCGAGATCCTCCCCCCTCCTGTCAGTGACCGCGCTACCCCACCACATGCTCTTAGCATTGAAATCTCCGCCGATGAGTATGTTGGTGGGACCTAGTTCGCTAATAATTACCCCCAGTTGTTCCAGGTATGGCCCTATGGGTTTATCCGGCTCAAAGTAGAGAGAGACCACAGCGACATCTCGGTTCCCAGCATAAATTTTCACCACTGAGATGTTGGGCGTGGTGAATTTTGGACATGGCGTGACTTTGATGTTATCGTCAAATACCACAATAGCAGACTTTACTGTGGTATTGTCCATGCCTGTATACTGGAAAATCCTCGTGCCGCCGTAGTCCCTAACCCTACCCTGAGCTCCCACATACGGCTCCTGGAGTAGAGCGAACACCATTTTTCTACTCGCGGCCTCCAGCATAAGCTCCTGAGTAGCAAGCTGCTTCCTCTGGAGGTTTGCCTGAGCCACGAGCAGTGGCCGTGCTCTTTCTAGGGGATCATTTTGCTTACTTAACCTGGGATCAACCTTAGCAATACGCCACCGCCGATCTCGCCAGGGCATCCCACTTCTTCCTCACCGGACATTCGCCGCCAAAAGCATTATGGTCGGCTCTGCCGAGACCAGACCTGACACAATTGCAGCACGTCGGGGGTGCATGCGCTACCAATTCAGCGCAATCCTTCTTAAGGTGCGCACCCCCGCAGTGACTGCACGTATCCTCCCGGTCCCCACAGAACCGCCTCCCGTGGCCGTAACCTAAGCAGCGCGAACACTGGACCAGAGGAGATTGGTCCTCTACTTTTACCCGTTGGACGTCAATGAACGCCGACCCGTGTTGGGTAAGTCTCTTCCAGAGCTCCGGAGAGACTTGCAATACTACGTGCGATGTGAGCGCGTTTCTCGCACCTTTCCGGTATTTCACGGCTACTCGTGCGTTATCCCCGCTCACATCCCCAAACAGGTGGCGGTTTTGCGACCTGAGTGCGCCGAGGATAGGATTCGTCGTGGATTGTATACTACTGCTCCCGAAAATAACCTCCACGCGGGCGGAGCCGCGAGCAACAGCTAGTAAATTATAGTTTACGCTGTACACATTGGGCCAACGCGTTGGGCCAGCATATTGTGGCAAAATATCGGATCCCCGCGCTGTTTACACATTGGCGTATTGCGCTTTGATGAAGATCGACGTGAAACTGTTACAGCTGTAGCAGTTTATTAAACAGTACATTTAATTATTAACTAACGGTCTTATTCATAATGAGTTATCGGAGCTTTATAAGGTTAATAAGTGCTGGTTAAAAAAAGTTATTCCTAATGGCTCAAAAAAATTAAACCCCTCAACATTTTTTAACAAGCTCCTATTAGCGGCCTTATAAAGCTCCGACAACTCATTATGAATAAGACCGATAATGTACAACAAAGTAAGGAATCACAACAAAAATACGACGTTCATTGACGATGAGATATTTAGCCACACAATTACTGAAGTTTACACTATGTATTTGACGGCGCCTGCACCGTCGTAGTAAACAACACGTGAACCAATCACGACAGCGCGCGTCATTCGGTTCTCCCACTCTCCCCACTGCGGGACTTGTTTTGACACCTGTATAAAAGAGGCGGAACAACCGCAGTTCGAGCAGTCTTGGTTCTAACTGGTGGTATCCCGCTGCTAGCTTATCCTTGACTCATTGGATAATTAATTTGTGTAAACGGATTAATTATTATGCTTGGCTTTGGCTTTACATAGTCACTGCCCAGGCAGTGCTGACCGACGTAATATTAATCAATTGTGTTATGTATCAGCCTATGTAATAGATAAGTGGGTTTCTTACCAGTTCTTCCCACGCTTAGTATTCCGAACTGGCAGTAGCTCAATAAACTATGAATGGTTCAACTTGTGTTGTTTCTACGGAACCGTTATAGGATGTACATCCTGATTCTCCCTGACGATCGGAGAGATTGCATAAGACCTCTCCCAGCCACGGCCTGATGTACTTACACCTAACCTAACCTGACATACATGACATGACACATCATGACAGCTGTGTTGTGTTGTGCTGCGACATATTCCTTTATCAAGTTCACTTATCTCACGTATATTAATAAAAGTCTGCTAGGCACTCAATAATGTTTTGAATGATTTGTCGGGGGTCTACAGTTGAGATACAATGTTTGGCCGTTTTGCGACCTTCTGAGTATTCTGACATTAGACCTTCGACCGCTTCTTCACCTCCTTGTTCATTAGTATGAAGAAGCAGGCCGGCATGATTGTGTTGAGTAGCGAGGGATAGATTGTCTCTCGCTACTCGATACAATAATTGGACGGCACTGCGCGTACCATCAGGTGCTGTGTGGTCACTAAGTAAAAAAAACTTTTAGTTATTAATGATCATTTATTGATATTCTAACAGACTGCCTCGATGGTGCAGTTGTATTTGCGTACGCGGTACGACTGCTGTGCAGACGTCTCGGGTTCGATCCCCATATCGGGTAAAGTAATATTGGATTTTTCTATCATGAAATGCTCAGTATCATTCTGGAGTTTGGAATTGTGTCCGGTATGGCGATAGACTCGCCCGCTAGTGATAGCGGGCGAGCAGACGGGCCACCTGATGGTAAGTAGTCACCGCTGCCCATAGATTTCTGCAATACCAGGGCACAGCAAAGCCGCTGCCTACCGTAGAATTTTAATTGTTGTATTCAGTATGGGTATGTCATGCTCGCTAAAGTGTCTGTGCTTGCTGCGGCGCCATGTGCCAGGTCGGTCTCTTCCCTGTAACATGGTTGAGGATGTTGATGGCTGACACATGCGTCATTACTCGTGAACGGGTGCTGCTTGTATGGACTGGTCTGTTTCAGTAAGGACCAACTGCTGTAAGAAATCGAGATTTTCATCACTCTCACGATGGTCATGTGTGGCACTTTGTCTTGTAATGATTTTTATTTCACAATATTGCAATAAGGCAACTTAACATACATTGAGCCTCTCTAATGTTATGTAATTGTGGCGGCACACAAGCGCCTCACACCGACGAGATAGCAAAGACGCCAGGCTGTATCGCGGTAGTTAAAATTGCCCGGCACATTGTGTATATACAAACTCCAAGTATCAACGATTGGGGGGGCCGCGGCCGGTCGGGCATAGCACCCGCCTGACTGGAGATCTTCCCCTTTGATAGAGGAACACTATCACCCGTTCCTCTAAATAATTAAACATAATCAAATATTAATTGTGTGACCATATATTGTTAACCGGTGTGAAAAGAGCAACGCTAGAGTTTCTTGCCCGTTCTCTAGCGAAACTGCATTCCGAACTGGCGGTAGAGTAGAAAAATTGACTGAATCTAAATGATGTAGGTGTAACATAGGTAGGCAGCGGCTCTGCTGTGCCCTGGCATTGCAGAAGTCTTTGGGCGGCGGTGACTACTTACCATCAGGTGGCCCGTTTGCGCGTCTGCCTATTCAGGCAATAGAAAAATAAAAAAACATTGTGGATTCAATAATTTTTTTTCTGACGAACAACAACCAACTGAATACGCCAACGTGAACAGTTGAACACTTTGATGTGTGTACGAAAACCGACAGTATTGGTCAGCGTTGGTCGCCAACTGCAAACAGACGCCAAGTAGCCCTCTACACGTTAATCCAACGTACTGGCCCAGCGTGTTGGCGCAATGAGTACAGTGGGCATTGAAAACACGCTTTAATAGCTGGCCAAACAAAAATGAAGTTGAAAAATTAAAATTTGTTTATTACAGCAAAACACATAAAACATGACATACAAATAAAATTAAACTTAACTTAAAACAGTAGAACAATGTACCTGCGAACTATTTCCTCACTAGCCAGTCACATCCCAATGAGAACGCCGGTGCTCCACAACACTGGCAACACACTCGCCGTTCTTGCTTAGTTATTTTGCTGGTGGTAGGATATTCATATCCGCCCGGATAGCGACCACCGTACACAGGGTGAAAAACCCGCCATAGTGGCACACGCAAGTGTGTCGCGTTCCGGGATCAGCCAGTGTACATCCGGTTTTTGAGGGTCTAGAGTTGGGGTACAATGTTGGCCATTTTGCGGCCTTCTAAGTACTCTGACAATAGACCCTCGACCGCTTCTTCACCTTCTTGCCCATGGCGTAGTGTGAAGGAGCAGGCCGGCATGATTGTGTTGAGTAGCGGGGGATAGATCGTCTCTCGCTACTCGATACTCTAATTGGACCGTACTGCGCTTACCATCAGGTGAAGTGCGGTCACTTTGCCGTGCTAGGAAAAAAAAAATGTAAATAAAATTGATTTTTGCTTCTATTTACTCCATACTACTTCACTTTTTAATATCCTTCGGTACTCCAGAGGCTAGGCAAGCCTGTATCGAGAAAATCGTCCTACGAGAATACAATTTGAGAGATAGCACTACAAATCTAAATGTAAATTAAATTAAAAGTAGAAAATCCTACTATAATATTATAAATGCGAATGTTTGGATGGATGTTTGTTACTCAATCACGCTACAACGGCTGGACGGATCTGGTTAAAATTTGGCACAGATATAGTGTAACGCGCAATATTTGGGACAAGCAATTGGAAAGAGGGACATAGAAAAGTAGAGATGGAGAGAAGCCAGATGAGAGCTGAGGCGGAAGCAGTGCAGAGGAGAGGGAGTTGAGAGAGGGGCGGAGAGGAGAGGAGTGGAGAGGAGTGGAGAGGAGTGGAGAGGAGTGGAGAGGAGTGGAGAGGAGTGGAGAGGAGTGGAGAGGAGAGATGTGGGCTGAGGTTGCATAAATCTAGTTGTCGCCCGACTTGAATTTATCCAAACAGTATTTATACTTAAACGGCACTGGCAATTATTTGTTTATGGAGCCTCGGTGGATAGATATTTGAATTTAGAAATGTCAATGTTATTTTATGTGAAAATATTTGCAATAAATGTATTCCGTTTTATGAGCTCTTTATAATAGATTATAGTCTGAAATAGCACATAGGCTACTTTTTATCCCGGAAAATTGTACAGTTCCCATGGGATAGTTTAGTTTTTCACAAAGCAAGGGATCGACATGATTTTTTGCATAGTGGCAGTTTGGGAATCAGAAAATGATATAGGCCACTTTTTATACCGGAAAAATGCACGCTTCCTATGGGATAGTAAAATATTGAAAGGTGTAATAATTTACGATGCCCAATGGATTGTAAACTTTTTCTTCCAAAAATATCCTCCACGCGGGCGAAGCCGCGGGCAACATCTAGTAATTTCATATATCTTAAAAATAGCTCTACCTTTAATATCAGCTACCAATGAACTATGTGTAAAATTTGATATGAAACACCCCACACTTTTTACAATTTTTTTTTAGTTCGGCTATGTTTTTTATTCAGTGACCATACTGGACCTGATGGTAAGCGCAGAGCCGTCCAATTAGAGTATCGGGTAGCGAGAGACAATCTATGCCTCGCTACTCAACACAATCATGCCGGCCTACTTCTTCACACTACGGCATGGGCAAGAATGTGAAGAAGCGGTCAAGGGTCCAGTGTCAGAGTACTCAGAAGGCCGCAAAACGGCAACAATCGTACCCCAACTCTAGACCCTCGACAAAAACCGGATGTACACTGGCCAATCCCGGACAAGACACACTTGCGTGTGTCACTATGGAGGTTTTACACCCTGTGTAAAACCCGCCGGTGGTCACTATCCGCGCG
Source organism: Laothoe populi (assembly GCA_905220505.1). Lineage (NCBI taxonomy): Eukaryota > Metazoa > Arthropoda > Insecta > Lepidoptera > Sphingidae > Laothoe > Laothoe populi. The sequence goes on from HG992174.1 coordinate 2,356,452, forward strand.
CATATGAATATCCTACCACCAGCAATAAGTTAATATGGGCTTATCATTAAATTTATTCTGTATCCCGACTAAACTACTGAACCGATTTTAATGAAATATAATATGATGATATACTTATAATTCTGAGAACGGATATTGGATACTTTATTCTTTTAATTCATCCCATAAAGGGGTAAAATAGGAGATGATTTTTTTATGAGTATTCAGAAACAAGAAGTTTCATGTAAAGTGGCATACATAATTATAATTATACTAGCTGTTGCTTGCGGCTCCGCCCGCGTGGAGGTCATGTTTGGGAGATAAGTAAAAAAATGAAGGATTTTCATACAAAATTTCATCCCCTATTTTACCCCCTTAGGGATGATTTTGAAAAAAATGTGAACACGTATTTCTTTTTTCCTACCAAAAGCCTAAATATGAATTTCCAGATCCCTAAGTCGAGGAATTATGGATTTCCCATACAATTTATAAACTCCTATTTTAACCCCTTTCAAGGTTGTTATTTGAGAAAAAATATAGCCTATGTCCTTCTCCAGGATATAATCTATCCCCTTACTAAATTTCATTACGATCCGTTTAGCCGTTTAGTCGTGAAAAGGTAACAAACAAACAGAATTACTTTCGCATTTATAGTATTAGTATGAATGTCGGAGCGAGGTACACTACACAAACACGAAAAACTTTATTCCAAAGTAGCCCGTATTGTTCAAAGAAGTTGCTTCGGCTGTATGGTGTGCTCCATCCTGGGCAAGGTGGTTTGGTGCGTAGGGATATAGTAGAAGGGATGCAGTTGTCCGGACTATTAATTGACGTAGGCCAGGGAGTGAGTCGAAGGGATGCAGTTGTCCGGGTCGTACTGTGGGTTGGAGATCAAGGGGGCGCTGTTATCCAGGCTGCACTGCCCTGGTTGCGTCGTAGTTTTGAGTTGTATTGCCAGGATTGGGAACATCATCAGTGGTTTGAGAAACTGGTCGATTTACCCACATTAATCATTGTAATTTAAAGTGCTGTGTTTAAAAGAGCAACCATGGGGTTTCTTGTCAGATTCTTCGCACATCGCCCGCGCCGTCCTATTCTTAGAGATGCACGACGCACGAGTCCGCATCGACCGCGTTTATCGATATCGATCTCGCTCACATTGTTCTATGTCGTTGTGTAGTAAAATGACTTGAGCGTGGCTCTACCACTATTAAAGCGCTATCCAACTATACCACTATCTAAGCGAGTAGATAGATTTTACTGGGAATGTATATAAAGTGAGAAACATAGTTTCCTATTTACAGTTAAAGTGGCTGAGAGAAAATGAAATTTGTAACCGTAGCTTCTATTTTGGTAAATTTTTATTCTAATTGAAACTCTAAAATGACTTCATTGATATTTTAAAATTGCAAATTACTGTAGTATTCCTTACTGGCTGTGATTGCACTACCCCTACCATCAGGTGCAGTGTCACATTGCCGTCCAGATAGAAACAACGGCTTTGCTGTGCCCTGGCATTGCAGAAGTCTATGGGCGGCGATTTCTACTTACCATCAGGTGGCCCGTCTGCTCGTCTGTTTATCGAGGTTCAACGGTAGGCAGCGGCTCTGCTGTGTCCTGGCATTGCAGAAGTCTATGGGCGGCGATGTCTACTTACCATCAGGTGGCCCGTCTGCTCGTCTATCTATCGAGGTTCAACGGTAGGCAGCGGCTCTGCTGTGTCCTGGCATTGCAGAAGTCTATGGGCGGCGATGTCTACTTACCATCAGGTGGCCCGTCTGCTCGTCTATCTATCGAGGTTCAACGGTAGGCAGCGGCTCTGCTGTGTCCTGGCATTGCAGAAGTCTATGGGCGGCGATGTCTACTTACCATCAGGTGGCCCGTCTGCTCGTCTGTCTATCGAGGTTCAACGGTAGGCAGCGGCTCTGCTGTGTCCTGGCATTGCAGAAGTCTATGGGCGGCGATGTCTACTTACCATCAGGTGGTCCGTCTGCTCGTCTGTCTATCGAGGTTCAACGGTAGGCAGCGGCTCTGCTGTGCCCTCGCATTGCAGAAGTCTATGGGCGGCGATGTCTACTTACCATCAGGTGGCCCGTCTGCTCGTCTGTCTATCGAGGTTCAACGGTAGGCAGCGGCTCTGCTGTGTCCTGGCATTGCAGAAGTCTATGGGCGGCGATGTCTACTTACCATCAGGTGGCCCGTCTGCTCGTCTGTCTATCGAGGTTCAACGGTAGGCAGCGGCTCTGCTGTGTCCTGGCATTGCAGAAGTCTATGGGCGGCGGTGTCTACTTACCATCAGGTGGCCCGTCTGCTCGTCTGTCTATCGAGGTTCAACGGTAGGCAGCGGCTCTGCTGTGTCCTGGCATTGCAGAAGTCTATGGGCGGCGATGTCTATTTACCATCAGGTGGCCCGTCTGCTCGTCTGTCTATCGAGATTCAACGGTAGGCAGCGGCTCTGCTGTGTCCTGGCATTGCAGAAGTCTATGGGCGGCGATGTCTACTTACCATCAGGTGGCCCGTCTGCTCGTCTGTCTATCGAGGTTCAACGGTAGGCAGCGGCTCTGCTGTGTCCTGGCATTGCAGAAGTCTATGGGCGGCGATGTCTACTTACCATCAGGTGGCCCGTCTGCTCGTCTGTCTATCGAGGTTCAACGGTAGGCAGCGGCTCTGCTGTGTCCTGGCATTGCAGAAGTCTATGGGCGGCGTTGTCTACTTACCATCAGGTGGCCCGTCTGCTCGTCTGTCTATCGAGGTTCAACGGTAGGCAGCGGCTCTGCTGTGTCCTGGCATTGCAGAAGTCTATGGGCGGCGATGTCTACTTACCATCAGGTGGCCCGTCTGCTCGTCTGTCTATCGAGGTTCAACGGTAGGCAGCGGCTCTGCTGTGTTCTGGCATTGCAGAAGTCTATGGGCGGCGATGTCTACTTACCATCAGGTGGCCCGTCTGCTCGTCTGTCTATCGAGGTTCAACGGTAGGCAGCGGCTCTGCTGTGTCCTGGCATTGCAGAAGTCTATGGGCGGCGATGTCTACTTACCATCAGGTTGCCCGTCTGCTCGTCTGTCTATCGAGGTTCAACGGTAGGCAGCGGCTCTGCTGTGTCCCGGCATTGCAGAAGTCTATGGGCGGCGATGTCTACTTACCATCAGGTGGCCCGTCTGCTCATCTGTCTATCGAGGTTCAACGGTAGGCAGCGGCTCTGCTGTGTCCTGGCATTGCAGAAGTCTATGGGCGGCAGTGACTACTTACCATCAGGTGGCCCGTCTGCTCGTCTGTCTATCGAGGTTCAACGGTAGGCAGCGGCTCTGCTGTGTCCTGGCATTGCAGAAGTCTATGGGCGGCGATGTCTACTTACCATCAGGTTGCCCGTCTGCTCGTCTGTCTATCGAGGTTCAACGGTAGGCAGCGGCTCTGCTGTGTCCTGGCATTGCAGAAGTCTATGGGCGGCGATGTCTACTTACCATCAGGTGGCCCGTCTGCTCGTCTGTCTATCGAGGTTCAACGGTAGGCAGCGGCTCTGCTGTGTCCTGGCATTGCAGAAGTCTATGGGCGGCGATGTCTACTTACCATCAGGTGGCCCGTCTGCTCGTCTGTCTATCCAGGCAGTAAATTATACAGTCCATACCAAATTTCGAGACGCCGTGGGTTCAGTCTTTGCACCGAGACAAATGTTTGTGAGATCCACAAGAACTGGTTTCCTTTGTGTTGTGTGACCGTTGTGTTAGTTAACTGTCAACTTTAAAAAAAAAAAAAAAAAAGGCTGCCTTGTAGGGGACCAGTAGCCTCTTAGTATTCGCTGCGGTTTATGCAGCGGGTGTTCAAGGACTCTGCTCAGAAGATACATCCGTACAGGGCCATTGAACGCACAACTCTAGCGTAAATCATCAAATCAAATATTTATTGAATCCATAAAATGTTATACATCATTTAGATTCAGTCAATTTTTTCACTCTACCGCCAGTTCGGAATGCAGTTTCGCTAGAGAAGAACGGGCAAGAAACTATAGCGTTGCTCTTTTCACACCGGTTAATAATAATTTCGTATATTCTTCAGCAAGGGCTATTCCCTCCAGGTTAGGTGAGCGCGCCTTTCCCTTACACCTAAGTCATAGTGGTCTGCTATGTACGATATTTAAAAATTAGCCAAGGTACTTTTGATCTGTGTGTAGCAATGGAATAATTCTATTGAAATAAAACGTAATTTATGGATTCTATCGCGGTTTATTTTGCTTATTTAGCCCGACGTTTCGAAGGCTTTACAGCCTTGATGGTCACGGGAGAGACTGAGTTGTATGTCGTCACGAAAGTATGGTGCAATGTTCTCTCTCCCTCCATATAGTTGATATTTAATTTTTATTTGATGTAGTCCGATCTATGCAGAAGGAGCTCACAATGTCTTGAGGTCTGGCAGTTGGTCTGCCAGAGCAGACGACACGTACATACATACATATACACTCACGCCTGTAATCCCCGAAGGGGTAGGCAGAGGTGTAACCACAGTACACCCACTTTTCGCCAAATTTCGGTCCCATAATATGATAGGGGGCGAGCCTATCGCCATACCGGGCACAGATTCCAGACTCCGGGCTAATACTAAGAATTTCTAGATAGAAAAACCCAATATCACTTTACCCGACCCGGGGATCGAACCCGAGACCTCAGCACAACAGTCGTAACGCATGCACAATTACAACTGCGCCACCGAGGCAGTCATATGTGTATTTTATTTCAATGTATAATATTCGCGTAAACATAACAAACCATTATGAAATAATGCTAAGCAAAGATCGGTGAAAACTGGTGAAGAGTTATTAAATAATGTTTTTTTAATTGAACAGTGTCTCGCGCTCCTCATCATGCAAGTATCTGGTTTGACGCAAGGCATGGACCCTTCAGAACCTATGCAGCATATGGACAGAAGGTTGGTTTACACCTATGTCAATGGAGTAAGGTCGAATGGGAGGATTGTGGATAATTGAGTAAAGGATTTTAAATGTATTCATTGGTATTATATATATATTTTACATGACGCAAATAAATAAAACCGACCGCACCCTGTATGTTCTGTACTTTCATATTATACGAAGTATGTTCGAGGATTTATTCCTTCACGTTTTTTACATCATGGTAGTTTCCTGTGTTTATTTTTATACATCATTCGATATGCAACCGAACATAATACGGAAAGGAAACCCTTTTTTATTAACCGACTCCAAAAAAGGAGGAGGTTAACAATTCGGTGGAATCTTTTTTTTTATGTATGTTACCTGATAACTCGAAGACGCCTGGACCGATTCGAGAAATTCTTTTTTTGTTTAAAAGGGTATACTTCCCATGTGGTCCCATTGGCACCAAGTCTGCTGGTGGTAGGATATTCGTATCCGCCCGGATGGCGACCACCGTACACAGGGCGAAAAACTCGCCATAGTGGCACACGCAGGTGTGTCGCGTTCCGGGATCAGCCAGGGTACTTCCGGTTCCAGTCCAGTGGAGGACCGACTGGCCCGCGGTCGGACGGCCCGCGTTGGTCTGTAAAACGCCTCGATGTTGAGGCCCTGAAGGAGGCCGCACTGGCCCAGGCGTGGCTCCCTGCACCGGAGGCACCGATGCAGGTCGAGCAGGAGGCGTCGTGGTTCGGGGCAGCGATGTCGCGCGTCTGTGACGCGGCCACGCCCCGAGTCCGACGTCTTCCCGAGAAGCGCCAGGTGTTCTGGTGGTCGGCGGAACTCACGCGGTTACGTGTCTCCTGCGTGGCCGCCCTTCGTCGTCTCGCCAGACACCGTCGTCGTCGGATCCGTCTTCCCGGCGACGAGGACCAGGAGCGGCTGCTTCACGGCCTCCACAGGGAGGCTAAGAGAGCGCTGCGCGTGGCAATAGCTAGGGCAAAGTCTGCAGCTCAGGAGGAGTTCCGGGGAACTCTCGATAACGACCCTTGGGGGCGTCCATATCGCGTGGCGATGAGGAGATATCGCCCGTGGACGCCCCCACTGACGCAGAGTCTCCGGGGCGACCTAGTCGAAGAGGTCGTCGCAGCTTTGTTCCCTGCCACTGAAGATGTCACTCCCCCACCGATGGCGTCACATCCATCGACGTCATCGTCGTTGAGTTCGGCAAGGGCTATTTCGGAGGTTTCGCCCGAGGAATTTCGGGCGGTGGTGCTTCGGCTGCGGGGCAAGAAAACAGCCCCGGGTCTCGACGGTATCCCCGGACGTGCGTGGGTGTTAGCCGTCGAGCATCTGGGGACTAGGCTCCGTGGCCTGTTCTCCGCGTGCCTGGAGCAGGGCCGTTTTCCGTCTCAGTGGAAAACTGGGAAGTTGGTCCTGCTCAAGAAGGAGGGGCGGCCCGCAGAGTCGCCATCGGCCTACCGGCCCATCGTGTTGCTCGACGAGGTCTGTAAGCTCTTCGAGCGTATCATTCACGCTCGCCTCGTCGAGCATCTTGAAGGGGTCGGGCCGGACCTGGCACAGTGCCAGTACGGGTTCCGGCAAGGCCGATCGACAGTACACGCGATTCTGCGGGTCAAGGCACAAGCGGAGGATGCAGTGGCTCGGGGTGAAGTGGTGGTGGCGGTGTCTCTAGACATCGCCAACGCGTTTAACACCCTGCCCTGGGCCTGCATACTGGAAGCACTGCGGTACCACGTGGTGCCACCGTATCTCCGGCGTCTGGTGCGCTCGTATCTCTCAGACAGGTACATAGTGTATCCAGGCGCCGACAGGTGGCACCGAAGAGCGATGGCCTGCGGTGTTCCACAGGGCTCAGTCCTGGGCCCTCTCCTGTGGAACATCGGCTACGATTGGGTGCTCCGTGGTACCAATCCCCGAGGCGTCGCTGTCGTCTGTTATGCAGACGACACGCTAGTAACAGCGACAGCCAGGTCTTTCCAGGAGGCCACCGTGCTCGCCTCGTTCGCAACCGAACAGGTGGTGGGCAGGATTCGGCGACTGGGCCTTAAGGTGGCGCTGAACAAATCCGAGGCCCTTTACTTTCACGGTCCTCGGATTCGGCCACCTTTAATGCCCCACATCAATGTGGAGGGGGTGCGGATTCCCATCGGCTGTACAATGAAGTACTTGGGATTGATTCTGGACAGCCGGTGGGATTTCCGTGCCCATTTCAAGGAGTTGTCGCCGAAATTGGTGCGGGCGGCGGGCGCGCTCGGACGCCTGCTGCCGAACCTGGAGGGACCTAATAGCCCTTGCCGAAGTTTATACGCTGGAGTCGTGCGATCAATGGCCCTGTACGGATGTCCCGTATGGGCCCAGTCCCTGAAACCCCGCTGCGTCGCCTTGCTGCGCAAACCGCAGCGTTTGTTGGCGCAGCGAATAGTAAGGGGCTACCGCACGGTCTCCCACGAGGCGGCCTGCGTATTGGCCGGCACCCTCCCTTGGGAGTTGGACGCAAAACTCCTCTCGTCCGCGTTCTTCTGGCGGGAGGAGGCGTCCAGTCGCCGTCAGGTGAGACTGGCCCCGAGGGAGATTGCGGCCCGATTTCGCAGAACCGCTGTGGAGGAGTGGCATACCAGGCTGGAAAGCCCAAGTGCGGGCTTGAGGACCGTCGCGGCAGTGCGTCCTGTCCTAAAGAGATGGCTAGACAGGCGCCACGGTGCGCCAACGTTCCGGCTGACGCAGGTACTGACGGACCACGGGTGTTTCGGTTCGTTCCTGTGTCGGATCGGAAAGGAGGTGTCTGCCGTGTGCCACCATTGTGGCAACTGCCACGAGGACACGGCCCAACATACGTTGGAGGAGTGCCCAGCCTGGGACGAAGAGCGCAGCGCTCTCAGAGCAGTCGTCGGAGGAGACCTCTCGCTGCCGGCCGTGGTGTCATCCATGGTCTCCAGCCGGAGGTCCTGGCGTGCGGTGGCCCACTTCTGCGAGAACGTCATTTCGCAGAAGGAGAGTGCCGAGAGGGATCGGGAACGAAATGATCCCTCCCGCCGCCAGAGAAGACGTAGGAGGCGCCGGGTGGACGACTGACCGGCGTCTCCCGCCCTGTGGAACGGGGGCGTTTGAATTCCACCACGGTAACCCCTGCCTGTCGTACGAGGCGACTAATAGGGGCCATCGGGGGTCGCGGGCTCGCAGCGGGGGGCTGTCAGCCCGAATCGATGCACTCCCAGTTTCGGAGCATCGTGCGACCCCGAGATGGACGGCAGCGCGTGTGGTAAGGCCTCGTTCGCTGTCGTTGTTCGGTGCGCGGGGGCTCCTAAGCCCTCCCATGGAGATGGGCTGCTACGCAGCACCGCGCAGGGGCGGTTCCGGCAGCAATTCTAGCACTCCTTAGAATACCCCGGGATCGCTCCGTAAGCGCCGAAGAAGGCCACCGCGGGGTTTTAGCTGGTAGTGTCGGGTGGGGTGTACATAGGGGGTAGGGACTCGGCCCAGCGGCTGCCCGGATAGCCATCATCCGGGCGAGGGGGATGCTGGGTCGTAAGACCGGCTAGTCCAGCATAACCGTTTTATTCTTATTCCGCTTCCCCCCGGAGCGGGCGGTAGTAATAAAACGCTTTCCCCGCGACAACAAAAAAAAAAAAAAAAAAAAAAAGGGTACTTCCGGTTTTTGTCGAGGGTCTGGAGTTGGGGTACAATGGCCATTCTGCGGCCTTCTTAGTACTTTGACACTAGACCCTCGACCCCTTCTTCACCTTCTTGCTCATGGCGTAGTGTGAAGAAGCAGGCCGGCATGAGTGTGTTGAGTAGCGGAGATAGATCGTCTCTCGCTACTCAGTACTCTATTTGGACCGCACTGCGCTTACCATCAGGTACAGTGCGGTCACTTTGCCGTGCCAGGATTAAAAAAAAAAATAAAAAAAAAGTCAGGATCTGATGATGGGATCTCAGACAAATCAAGGGCAACCCTCAAATTTTATAGTGACGCATAATTTGTTTTGCTGTTGAAGTCTGTGTACTTTTTATGTGAAAACAGAATCAAAATTGCTTGAAAAATTAGTTCACGATGTTTATTTTAAATATTCGTATGAGCATAAATGAGTGCGTATATATCTCACTATCTCCCTCGCACAACGGCACAGTAATGGCCAGTCTGAGAGCCGTGACGTCACGGGACATATCATTCATCCTTTTACTGTCACTTGACAATTACCCCTTCCAGCAGATTTGAATGGCGACTAATTTGTGTTGATAAAATATTTAAAAAACTCGTGTCCCTACTCGTACTACCCTATTCGTTGGATATGTGTGAAGACATTTTTTAATTATGTTTTTAGCAGCGATCTTTAAGTACTACGTACTAGATGCGGCGACCAGAACAAACATTATGTTCCACCGAGTTGAAGTGTATACCCCGCACCGACGTTAGTTTGCTTCATGCCACCTATGGATGCACACCAGTTAATTTTAGTTATTTGTAGCGACATTCCCGAACAAATCTGCCTTAAATTGATTTAAAGTGAAACTGTTAATAGTATATAAGGTAAATAACATAATTTCATAACGTTTAGAACGTAATATCAATAAATATTAATTAATTTCAATTTTGAATACGGGAAGTCTATATTTCAAAACAAAATACATTATATAGTTTGTCCCGTTTTAGCGCGCGGAAAGTCCCTTTCGAGAGAGTGACGGGAGTTATAACTTCCAAACAGTTCTTAGTAAAATGATAGATGGCATTAGTGGGCGGACAAGGTTTTCGTGTTTTTACTTTCCGTACACGTAGGTAACGTGTCAGAATTGTTACTTGCAGTTAATATATTATATTTGAACATAAAATTAATACCGAGAAACATTATTCAGATGTTAATGAAGACGATCGGTGAACACTTACGCAAACATATTCTTCTAGAAGGTTTCATCATTGTTTACCGTCTATATTTGACTTACTTTAAAGGAAAAATATATATAATAAAATAGGTACATCATCAGTGAATTATGTAATAATTCCTTCAGTGTGTTGGCTGTTGCAGAAAAGACCTACTAACTAAAAATACACTAGAGTTAGCGATTAGCAGTTCCATCTTGAGTAGTGCCGCAAGTGTGTCGCGTTCCGGGATCAGCCAGAGTACATCCGCTTTTTGTCGGGGTCTAGAGTTGGGGTAAGATGTTTGACTGTGTTGCGGCCTTCTGAGTACTCTGGCACTAGACCCTTGACCGCTTCTTCACCTTCTTGCCCAGGGCGTAGTGTGAAAGAGCAAGCCAGCATGACTGTGTTGAGTAGTGGGGGATAGATTGTCTACTTTGATATAGATATTGATACTCTAATTGGAATTTACCGTGCCAGAATAAAAAAAAAACTCAATTTCCAAGTGACAACGTAAAATATTTAAATAACTTCAGACAAGGCTGCACGGTGTAGAATCTTTGCCTTCTCTTTTATATAAAAAAGAGAGAAGTAAACAAAAAATACGTTAAATTATATGACAAAATATACAGCGCCTCTAGCGGTTACGTGAGAAATTAAATATAGTACTATAGGAACGAAACATCTGTATATATAAAAAAAGAAACTGACTGACTGATCGATCAACGCACAGCCTAAACGGCTGGGGTTAGAGACTTGACATTTTTACAGTAGGTACCTTTTATCACGTAGGCATCCACTAAGGAAGAGTTTTTGGAAATACCACCCCTAAGGGGGTAAAAGAGGGGAAGAAAGTTTGTATGAAAATCCGTCATGTTTGAAGTTAAACGCATGAAAATTTGTATTTTGTATTGTATACTTTTTCTCCCAAATATGACCTCCACGCGGGCGGCGCCGCGAGCAACAGCTAGTTCCTAATAAAAACAACGCTACAGCGCTACCGACTGAAATATATATCTATTTTTTATATTTAACTAAAAGGCCAAATACTAATTTTCATGAATTTAACTTCAGAAATGATGGATTTTCATACAAACTATGAATCTACTGAAAGGCCGCTAAACAGCCAAATATCGAGCCCCAACTGTAGACCCCCGAGAAAAACCGGATGTACACTGGCTGATCCCAGAACGCGACGCACTTGCGTATGCCACTATGGCGTGTTTTACACCCTGTGTACAGTGGTCACTATCCGGGCGGATATGTATATACCACCAGCAATTTCACAGGAGAGTGCAAAATTGATGTACTTGTAATTGATTCTTAATACTCTGACTGTACTGTGTGGCTCCGGGATCAGCCAGTGTACATCCGGTTTTTTCGGTCGGGGGTCTAGAATTAGGGTACGATTTTTGGCCGTTTTGCGGCCTTCTGAGTACTCTGACACTAGACCCTCTACCGCTTCTTCACCTCCTTGCCCCATAGCGTAGTGTGAAGAAGCAGGCCGGCATGATTGTGTTGAGTAGCGGGGGGTAGGTTATCTCTCGCTACTCGGTACTCTAATTGGACGGCACTGCGCTTACCATCTGGTGCAGTGTGGCCTCATTGCCGTGCCAGGACAAAAAAATCTCCGAAGGAGTAGAAGTGTAACCAGTACACCCACATTTCGCCGAGTTTATTACCGTCCCATGATGTGGTTTCGAACCAATATGATGTTGACACGATTTTTTTTATTAATTAAATCACCAAGCTACATTACCTAAAACTTGTTATCGAAAGAATTTTATGAATCCGAACAAAAATAAGTAAATTAGACACCACTCAAATCTGCTGGAAGGGGTAATTGTCAAATGACAGTAAAAGGATGCATGATATGAGCCGTGATGTCACCTCTCAGAATGACCATCTGTGCCGTTGTGCGAGGGAGATAGTGATGTTCCCACTACGCAACCATTTTTGCTCATACTAATATTTAAAATTAATATTGTGAACTCATTTTCAACGGTAGGCAGCGGCTTTGCTGTGCCCTGGCATTGCAGAAGTCTATGGGCGGCGGTGACTACTTACCATCAGGTGGCCCGTCTGCTCGTCTGCATATTAAGGCACTAAAAAAAACTGTTTTCGCTTTTGGGTTACTTTTGCGTACGATATGCGGTTGCATATGGAATGTACGAAATAAACACAGGAAGCTACCCTATTCCAGGCTGCAGACTGATACTGAGTCACATGATTGATTTCACGGTAGAAACCACGTACGCAATTTAAACTGCGCCACCGCGGCAGCTGCTATGTGTTTCTTTTTAATATTAAATTGCACAAGTGTACAAAGACGTCATCTCATATACTTATTTTCATATGTAAACAAACGCACCAATAATACATTTAATTAATTCCTATTTGTCTCAATAAATAAACGACGCCAAAATTTAAGCTCTTTTATCGACATTTTCTTTGGAATTAATAAAATAATATTAATACTGTATTAAACATTGCTGGCCTACTAATGGGAGGGGTTAGGCCTTATCCACGCTGGCCTATTGCGGATTGGTAGACTTCACATTTGAAATTCATATGAGGATTCTCAGGTATGCAGATTTCTTAACGATGTTGTCCTTCACCTTAAAGCAAGCGATAATTAACAATGAATATACACGTACTTTAGAAAAGTCAGACGTATATGGGCTGGTATCGAATATACGACTTTCGTCTTGACAGTCCGTACTGCAACCAACGAGACTATCCCTATTTTTGGAACTAATTGACAGATTTTTTTCGGGAACACAATTTTTTTGTTTGACATGTGAATGCGGGACGAGGGGCCTCAATGGCGATGACGTCAGCAATTTTATATTATGTCTCAAAGGACTGCCTCGGTGGCGCAGTTGTAATTGCGCATGCGTTACTTACTACTGCTGTACTGAGGTCGCGGGTTCGATCCCCGGGTCGGGTACTATCCCGCCCACACACCCGCCATTGTAACTCCTGTTTAGCCAGGATCAACAACGGCACGCATTTTTTTGACACCGAGTAATGAAACTCGGCGAGTCTCTGGGATTGCTTAATAACTGTCTTGTCTTGCGCCACCGAGGCAGTCATATGTGTATTTTATTTCAATGTATAATATTCGCGTAAACATAACAAACCATTATGAAATAATGCTAAGCAAAGATCGGTGAAAACTGGTGAAGAGTTATTAAATAATGTTTTTTTAATTGAACAGTGTCTCGCGCTCCTCATCATGCAAGTATCTGGTTTGACGCAAGGCATGGACCCTTCAGAACCTATGCAGCATATGGACAGAAGGTTGGTTTACACCTATGTCAATGGAGTAAGGTCGAATGGGAGGATTGTGGATAATTGAGTAAAGGATTTTAAATGTATTCATTGGTATTATATATATATTTTACATGACGCAAATAAATAAAACCGACCGCACCCTGTATGTTCTGTACTTTCATATTATACGAAGTATGTTCGAGGATTTATTCCTTCACGTTTTTTACATCATGGTAGTTTCCTGTGTTTATTTTTATACATCATTCGATATGCAACCGAACATAATACGGAAAGGAAACCCTTTTTTATTAACCGACTCCAAAAAAGGAGGAGGTTAACAATTCGTCGGAATCTTTTTTTTTATGTATGTTACCTGATAACTCGAAGACGCCTGGACCGATTCGAGAAATTCTTTTTTTGTTTAAAAGGGTATACTTCCCATGTGGTCCCATTGGCACCAAGTCTGCTGGTGGTAGGATATTCGTATCCGCCCGGATGGCGACCACCGTACACAGGGCGAAAAACTCGCCATAGTGGCACACGCAGGTGTGTCGCGTTCCGGGATCAGCCAGGGTACTTCCGGTTCCAGTCCAGTGGAGGACCGACTGGCCCGCGGTCGGACGGCCCGCGTTGGTCTGTAAAACGCCTCGATGTTGAGGCCCTGAAGGAGGCCGCACTGGCCCAGGCGTGGCTCCCTGCACCGGAGGCACCGATGCAGGTCGAGCAGGAGGCGTCGTGGTTCGGGGCAGCGATGTCGCGCGTCTGTGACGCGGCCACGCCCCGAGTCCGACGTCTTCCCGAGAAGCGCCAGGTGTTCTGGTGGTCGGCGGAACTCACGCGGTTACGTGTCTCCTGCGTGGCCGCCCTTCGTCGTCTCGCCAGACACCGTCGTCGTCGGATCCGTCTTCCCGGCGACGAGGACCAGGAGCGGCTGCTTCACGGCCTCCACAGGGAGGCTAAGAGAGCGCTGCGCGTGGCAATAGCTAGGGCAAAGTCTGCAGCTCAGGAGGAGTTCCGGGGAACTCTCGATAACGACCCTTGGGGGCGTCCATATCGCGTGGCGATGAGGAGATATCGCCCGTGGACGCCCCCACTGACGCAGAGTCTCCGGGGCGACCTAGTCGAAGAGGTCGTCGCAGCTTTGTTCCCTGCCACTGAAGATGTCACTCCCCCACCGATGGCGTCACATCCATCGACGTCATCGTCGTTGAGTTCGGCAAGGGCTATTTCGGAGGTTTCGCCCGAGGAATTTCGGGCGGTGGTGCTTCGGCTGCGGGGCAAGAAAACAGCCCCGGGTCTCGACGGTATCCCCGGACGTGCGTGGGTGTTAGCCGTCGAGCATCTGGGGACTAGGCTCCGTGGCCTGTTCTCCGCGTGCCTGGAGCAGGGCCGTTTTCCGTCTCAGTGGAAAACTGGGAAGTTGGTCCTGCTCAAGAAGGAGGGGCGGCCCGCAGAGTCGCCATCGGCCTACCGGCCCATCGTGTTGCTCGACGAGGTCTGTAAGCTCTTCGAGCGTATCATTCACGCTCGCCTCGTCGAGCATCTTGAAGGGGTCGGGCCGGACCTGGCACAGTGCCAGTACGGGTTCCGGCAAGGCCGATCGACAGTACACGCGATTCTGCGGGTCAAGGCACAAGCGGAGGATGCAGTGGCTCGGGGTGAAGTGGTGGTGGCGGTGTCTCTAGACATCGCCAACGCGTTTAACACCCTGCCCTGGGCCTGCATACTGGAAGCACTGCGGTACCACGTGGTGCCACCGTATCTCCGGCGTCTGGTGCGCTCGTATCTCTCAGACAGGTACATAGTGTATCCAGGCGCCGACAGGTGGCACCGAAGAGCGATGGCCTGCGGTGTTCCACAGGGCTCAGTCCTGGGCCCTCTCCTGTGGAACATCGGCTACGATTGGGTGCTCCGTGGTACCAATCCCCGAGGCGTCGCTGTCGTCTGTTATGCAGACGACACGCTAGTAACAGCGACAGCCAGGTCTTTCCAGGAGGCCACCGTGCTCGCCTCGTTCGCAACCGAACAGGTGGTGGGCAGGATTCGGCGACTGGGCCTTAAGGTGGCGCTGAACAAATCCGAGGCCCTTTACTTTCACGGTCCTCGGATTCGGCCACCTTTAATGCCCCACATCAATGTGGAGGGGGTGCGGATTCCCATCGGCTGTACAATGAAGTACTTGGGATTGATTCTGGACAGCCGGTGGGATTTCCGTGCCCATTTCAAGGAGTTGTCGCCGAAATTGGTGCGGGCGGCGGGCGCGCTCGGACGCCTGCTGCCGAACCTGGAGGGACCTAATAGCCCTTGCCGAAGTTTATACGCTGGAGTCGTGCGATCAATGGCCCTGTACGGATGTCCCGTATGGGCCCAGTCCCTGAAACCCCGCTGCGTCGCCTTGCTGCGCAAACCGCAGCGTTTGTTGGCGCAGCGAATAGTAAGGGGCTACCGCACGGTCTCCCACGAGGCGGCCTGCGTATTGGCCGGCACCCTCCCTTGGGAGTTGGACGCAAAACTCCTCTCGTCCGCGTTCTTCTGGCGGGAGGAGGCGTCCAGTCGCCGTCAGGTGAGACTGGCCCCGAGGGAGATTGCGGCCCGATTTCGCAGAACCGCTGTGGAGGAGTGGCATACCAGGCTGGAAAGCCCAAGTGCGGGCTTGAGGACCGTCGCGGCAGTGCGTCCTGTCCTAAAGAGATGGCTAGACAGGCGCCACGGTGCGCCAACGTTCCGGCTGACGCAGGTACTGACGGACCACGGGTGTTTCGGTTCGTTCCTGTGTCGGATCGGAAAGGAGGTGTCTGCCGTGTGCCACCATTGTGGCAACTGCCACGAGGACACGGCCCAACATACGTTGGAGGAGTGCCCAGCCTGGGACGAAGAGCGCAGCGCTCTCAGAGCAGTCGTCGGAGGAGACCTCTCGCTGCCGGCCGTGGTGTCATCCATGGTCTCCAGCCGGAGGTCCTGGCGTGCGGTGGCCCACTTCTGCGAGAACGTCATTTCGCAGAAGGAGAGTGCCGAGAGGGATCGGGAACGAAATGATCCCTCCCGCCGCCAGAGAAGACGTAGGAGGCGCCGGGTGGACGACTGACCGGCGTCTCCCGCCCTGTGGAACGGGGGCGTTTGAATTCCACCACGGTAACCCCTGCCTGTCGTACGAGGCGACTAATAGGGGCCATCGGGGGTCGCGGGCTCGCAGCGGGGGGCTGTCAGCCCGAATCGATGCACTCCCAGTTTCGGAGCATCGTGCGACCCCGAGATGGACGGCAGCGCGTGTGGTAAGGCCTCGTTCGCTGTCGTTGTTCGGTGCGCGGGGGCTCCTAAGCCCTCCCATGGAGATGGGCTGCTACGCAGCACCGCGCAGGGGCGGTTCCGGCAGCAATTCTAGCACTCCTTAGAATACCCCGGGATCGCTCCGTAAGCGCCGAAGAAGGCCACCGCGGGGTTTTAGCTGGTAGTGTCGGGTGGGGTGTACATAGGGGGTAGGGACTCGGCCCAGCGGCTGCCCGGATAGCCATCATCCGGGCGAGGGGGATGCTGGGTCGTAAGACCGGCTAGTCCAGCATAACCGTTTTATTCTTATTCCGCTTCCCCCCGGAGCGGGCGGTAGTAATAAAACGCTTTCCCCGCGACAACAAAAAAAAAAAAAAAAAAAGGGTACTTCCGGTTTTTGTCGAGGGTCTGGAGTTGGGGTACAATGGCCATTCTGCGGCCTTCTTAGTACTTTGACACTAGACCCTCGACCCCTTCTTCACCTTCTTGCTCATGGCGTAGTGTGAAGAAGCAGGCCGGCATGAGTGTGTTGAGTAGCGGAGATAGATCGTCTCTCGCTACTCAGTACTCTATTTGGACCGCACTGCGCTTACCATCAGGTACAGTGCGGTCACTTTGCCGTGCCAGGATTAAAAAAAAAAAATAAAAAAAAAGTCAGGATCTGATGATGGGATCTCAGACAAATCAAGGGCAACCCTCAAATTTTATAGTGACGCATAATTTGTTTTGCTGTTGAAGTCTGTGTACTTTTTATGTGAAAACAGAATCAAAATTGCTTGAAAAATTAGTTCACGATGTTTATTTTAAATATTCGTATGAGCATAAATGAGTGCGTATATATCTCACTATCTCCCTCGCACAACGGCACAGTAATGGCCAGTCTGAGAGCCGTGACGTCACGGGACATATCATTCATCCTTTTACTGTCACTTGACAATTACCCCTTCCAGCAGATTTGAATGGCGACTAATTTGTGTTGATAAAATATTTAAAAAACTCGTGTCCCTACTCGTACTACCCTATTCGTTGGATATGTGTGAAGACATTTTTTAATTATGTTTTTAGCAGCGATCTTTAAGTACTACGTACTAGATGCGGCGACCAGAACAAACATTATGTTCCACCGAGTTGAAGTGTATACCCCGCACCGACGTTAGTTTGCTTCATGCCACCTATGGATGCACACCAGTTAATTTTAGTTATTTGTAGCGACATTCCCGAACAAATCTGCCTTAAATTGATTTAAAGTGAAACTGTTAATAGTATATAAGGTAAATAACATAATTTCATAACGTTTAGAACGTAATATCAATAAATATTAATTAATTTCAATTTTGAATACGGGAAGTCTATATTTCAAAACAAAATACATTATATAGTTTGTCCCGTTTTAGCGCGCGGAAAGTCCCTTTCGAGAGAGTGACGGGAGTTATAACTTCCAAACAGTTCTTAGTAAAATGATAGATGGCATTAGTGGGCGGACAAGGTTTTCGTGTTTTTACTTTCCGTACACGTAGGTAACGTGTCAGAATTGTTACTTGCAGTTAATATATTATATTTGAACATAAAATTAATACCGAGAAACATTATTCAGATGTTAATGAAGACGATCGGTGAACACTTACGCAAACATATTCTTCTAGAAGGTTTCATCATTGTTTACCGTCTATATTTGACTTACTTTAAAGGAAAAATATATATAATAAAATAGGTACATCATCAGTGAATTATGTAATAATTCCTTCAGTGTGTTGGCTGTTGCAGAAAAGACCTACTAACTAAAAATACACTAGAGTTAGCGATTAGCAGTTCCATCTTGAGTAGTGCCGCAAGTGTGTCGCGTTCCGGGATCAGCCAGAGTACATCCGCTTTTTGTCGGGGTCTAGAGTTGGGGTAAGATGTTTGACTGTGTTGCGGCCTTCTGAGTACTCTGGCACTAGACCCTTGACCGCTTCTTCACCTTCTTGCCCAGGGCGTAGTGTGAAAGAGCAAGCCAGCATGACTGTGTTGAGTAGTGGGGGATAGATTGTCTACTTTGATATAGATATTGATACTCTAATTGGAATTTACCGTGCCAGAATAAAAAAAAAACTCAATTTCCAAGTGACAACGTAAAATATTTAAATAACTTCAGACAAGGCTGCACGGTGTAGAATCTTTGCCTTCTCTTTTATATAAAAAAGAGAGAAGTAAACAAAAAATACGTTAAATTATATGACAAAATATACAGCGCCTCTAGCGGTTACGTGAGAAATTAAATATAGTACTATAGGAACGAAACATCTGTATATATAAAAAAAGAAACTGACTGACTGATCGATCAACGCACAGCCTAAACGGCTGGGGTTAGAGACTTGTCATTTTTACAGTAGGTACCTTTTATCACGTAGGCATCCACTAAGGAAGAGTTTTTGGAAATACCACCCCTAAGGGGGTAAAAGAGGGGAAGAAAGTTTGTATGAAAATCCGTCATGTTTGAAGTTAAACGCATGAAAATTTGTATTTTGTATTGTATACTTTTTCTCCCAAATATGACCTCCACGCGGGCGGCGCCGCGAGCAACAGCTAGTTCCTAATAAAAACAACGCTACAGCGCTACCGACTGAAATATATATCTATTTTTTATATTTAACTAAAAGGCCAAATACTAATTTTCATGAATTTAACTTCAGAAATGATGGATTTTCATACAAACTATGAATCTACTGAAAGGCCGCTAAACAGCCAAATATCGAGCCCCAACTGTAGACCCCCGAGAAAAACCGGATGTACACTGGCTGATCCCAGAACGCGACGCACTTGCGTATGCCACTATGGCGTGTTTTACACCCTGTGTACAGTGGTCACTATCCGGGCGGATATGTATATACCACCAGCAATTTCACAGGAGAGTGCAAAATTGATGTACTTGTAATTGATTCTTAATACTCTGACTGTACTGTGTGGCTCCGGGATCAGCCAGTGTACATCCGGTTTTTTCGGTCGGGGGTCTAGAATTAGGGTACGATTTTTGGCCGTTTTGCGGCCTTCTGAGTACTCTGACACTAGACCCTCTACCGCTTCTTCACCTCCTTGCCCCATAGCGTAGTGTGAAGAAGCAGGCCGGCATGATTGTGTTGAGTAGCGGGGGGTAGGTTATCTCTCGCTACTCGGTACTCTAATTGGACGGCACTGCGCTTACCATCTGGTGCAGTGTGGCCTCATTGCCGTGCCAGGACAAAAAAATCTCCGAAGGAGTAGAAGTGTAACCAGTACACCCACATTTCGCCGAGTTTATTACCGTCCCATGATGTGGTTTCGAACCAATATGATGTTGACACGATTTTTTTTATTAATTAAATCACCAAGCTACATTACCTAAAACTTGTTATCGAAAGAATTTTATGAATCCGAACAAAAATAAGTAAATTAGACACCACTCAAATCTGCTGGAAGGGGTAATTGTCAAATGACAGTAAAAGGATGCATGATATGAGCCGTGATGTCACCTCTCAGAATGACCATCTGTGCCGTTGTGCGAGGGAGATAGTGATGTTCCCACTACGCAACCATTTTTGCTCATACTAATATTTAAAATTAATATTGTGAACTCATTTTCAACGGTAGGCAGCGGCTTTGCTGTGCCCTGGCATTGCAGAAGTCTATGGGCGGCGGTGACTACTTACCATCAGGTGGCCCGTCTGCTCGTCTGCATATTAAGGCACTAAAAAAAACTGTTTTCGCTTTTGGGTTACTTTTGCGTACGATATGCGGTTGCATATGGAATGTACGAAATAAACACAGGAAGCTACCCTATTCCAGGCTGCAGACTGATACTGAGTCACATGATTGATTTCACGGTAGAAACCACGTACGCAATTTAAACTGCGCCACCGCGGCAGCTGCTATGTGTTTCTTTTTAATATTAAATTGCACAAGTGTACAAAGACGTCATCTCATATACTTATTTTCATATGTAAACAAACGCACCAATAATACATTTAATTAATTCCTATTTGTCTCAATAAATAAACGACGCCAAAATTTAAGCTCTTTTATCGACATTTTCTTTGGAATTAATAAAATAATATTAATACTGTATTAAACATTGCTGGCCTACTAATGGGAGGGGTTAGGCCTTATCCACGCTGGCCTATTGCGGATTGGTAGACTTCACATTTGAAATTCATATGAGGATTCTCAGGTATGCAGATTTCTTAACGATGTTGTCCTTCACCTTAAAGCAAGCGATAATTAACAATGAATATACACGTACTTTAGAAAAGTCAGACGTATATGGGCTGGTATCGAATATACGACTTTCGTCTTGACAGTCCGTACTGCAACCAACGAGACTATCCCTATTTTTGGAACTAATTGACAGATTTTTTTCGGGAACACAATTTTTTTGTTTGACATGTGAATGCGGGACGAGGGGCCTCAATGGCGATGACGTCAGCAATTTTATATTATGTCTCAAAGGACTGCCTCGGTGGCGCAGTTGTAATTGCGCATGCGTTACTTACTACTGCTGTACTGAGGTCGCGGGTTCGATCCCCGGGTCGGGTACTATCCCGCCCACACACCCGCCATTGTAACTCCTGTTTAGCCAGGATCAACAACGGCACGCATTTTTTTGACACCGAGTAATGAAACTCGGCGAGTCTCTGGGATTGCTTAATAACTGTCTTTTATCCCGCAACGAAATCCCCGGGTCGGGTAAAGTGATATCGGGTTTTCTACCTAGAAATTCTCAGTATTAACCCGGAGTCTGGAACCTGTGCCCGTTATGGTGTTAGGCTCGCCCCCTATCACATAATGGGAAAGAAAATCGGCGAAAAGTGGGTGTAAAGGTTACACCTTTGCCTACCCCCCTTCCGGGATTACAGGCGTGAGTCTATATGTATGTATGTTCTCAAATGTGTTTTTGTCGGAACGCCATAAATTCCATAACTCATCAAATGATTCAAACACCATTTTAAAGCGTATATTTGCCGCTATTCACCCTAGGACGCTTTAAAAACCAAGGACGCTGCTTTGGGCTGCTACGCAGCACCGCGCAGGGGCGATTCCGGCTGCAATTCTAGCACTCCTTAGAATACCCCGGAATCGCTCCGCAAGCGCCGAAGAAGGCCACCGCGGGGTTTTAGCTAGGACGCTGCTTAAAAACCCACGACGCTGCTTAAAAACCCAGGAAGCTGCTTAAAAACCCAGGACGCTGCTTAAAAACCCAGGACGCTGCTTAAAAACCCAGGACGCTGCTTAAAAACCCAGGACGCTGCTTAAAAACCCAGGACGCTGCTTAAAAACCCAGGACGCTGCTTAAAAACCCAGGACGCTGCTTAAAAACCCAGGACGCTGCTTAAAAACCCAGGACGCTGCTTAAAAACCCAGGACGCTGCTTAAAAACCCAGGACGCTGCTTAAAAACCCAGGACGCTGCTTAAAAACCCAGGAGGCTGCTTAAAAATCCAGGACGCTGCTTAAAAACCCAGGACGCTGCTTAAAAACCCAGGACGCTGCTTAAAAACCCAGGACGCTGCTTAAAAACCCAGGACGCTGCTTAAAAACCCAGGACGCTGCTTAAAAACCCAGGACGCTGCTTAAAAACCCAGGACGCTGCTTAAAAACCCAGGACGCTGCTTAAAAACCCAGGACGCTGCTTAAAAACCCACGACGCTGCTTAAAAACCCACGACGCTGCTTAAAAACCCAGGACGCTGCTTAAAAACCCAAGACGCTGCTTAGAAAACCCAAGACGCTGCTTAAAAACCCAGGACGCTGCTTAAAAACCCAAGACGCTGCTTAAAAACCCAGGACGCTGCTTAAAAACCCAGGACGCTGCTTAAACACCCAGGTTACTGCTTAAAAACCCAAGACGCTGCTTAAAAACCCAGGACGCTGCTTAAAAACCCAGGACACTGCTTAAACACCCAGGTTACTGCTTAAAAACTATCCAGGACGTCCCAGGACACTCTAAAAACCAGGACATGTCCTGGGAAAACAGGACGATTGGCAACTCTAAAACAGACAAATGTTATAAAATTATAGGTTTCGCTAAGAAAAATGCAAAATGAACAGTACTTACATAATATGATCAATAAAGGGGAACGCCGAAAAAATGCCAGAAATGGACAGTAACCTTTAGCAGTCCTTATTTGTATTTAGAATCAAAAATGTATGATGAAATCCGATCCGGACAGATGTTACGCGATCACCTTAATAATAATAAATCAACTCTGTATTATACATCGACCCACTGCTGGGCTCGCGGGGCCTCCTCAGCTTATAATAATACTAACCCTGTATTAAACATTGATCTACTAATGAGAGGGGTTAGGCCTTAGTCCACGCTGGCCTATTGCGGATTGGTAGACTTCACATTTGAAATTCATATGAGAATTCTCAGGTATGCAAATTTCTTAACGATGTTGTCCTTCACCTTAAAGCAAGCGATAATTAACAATGAATATACACGTACTTTAGAAAAGTCAGACGTATATGGGCTGGTATCGAATATACGACTTTCGTCTTGACAGACCGTACTGCAACCAACGAGACTATCCCTATTTTTGGAACTAATTGACAGATTTTTTTTGGGAACACAATTTTTTTGTTTGACATGTGAATGCGGGACGAGGGGCCTCAATGGCGATGACGTCAGCAATTTTATATTATGTCTCAAAGGACTGATTCGATCCCCGGATCGGGTAAAGTGATATTGGGTTTTTCTATCTAGAAATTCTCAGTATTAGCCCGGAGTCTGGAATCTGTGCCCGGTATGGCGATAGGCTCGCCCCCTATTACATTATGGGACCGAAATTCGGCGAAAAGTGGGTGTACTGGTTACACCTCTGCCTACCCCTCCGGGGATTACAGGCGTGAGTGTATATGTATGTATGTATATACATAAGAATAACTTAGCTTAACTGGCATTTAAAAATTAATTACCGACTTCAAATACAAAACAAAGCTATCACATCACACCCGTATTAAAAAGTCAGATTCTACAATAGTAATCTGTCGATAAAAAGTAATTCTTTAGTCTTTTCTTCAGAAGTGCTAAGGTATTGAGTCACATTTCTCAGAATATCTATTTTATTAAAGACTAGCTGGTGCTCGCGGCTCCGTCCGCGTGGAGGTCATGTTTGGGAGAAAAAGTATACAATACAAAATACCAATTTTCATGCGTTTAACTTAAAAAATGACGGATTTTCATACAAACTTTCATTTCCTATTTTACCCCCTTAGAGGCGGAATTTCCAAAAATCCTGAAACATATATTTTTTGTTTTTAACTAAAAGGCCAAATACTGATTTTCATGAATTTAACTTCAAAAATGACGGATTTTCATACAAACTTTCATCCCCTATTTTACCCCTTTAAGGGTGGTATTTCCAAAAACCCTTCCTTAGTGGATGCCTACGTCATAAAAGGTGTCAAATTTTTAAGTCTCTAACCCCAGCCGTTTTGGCTGTGCGTTGATCGATCAGTCAGTCAGCCAGTCAGTCAGTTTCTTCTTTTATATATACAGATTACTGGAGTTATGAACACGGTAATTTCCAAAGTTCTCACTTCTGTCAGTAGGCCCTATGTTTTTTTATAAAAATGGGTTGCGAATCACACTGTCTGAACTTCCAATATTTGAATCCAACCGAGCGTAATTTTACACCCAATTTCAAAATTTGACATTGTGCAAAACACAAAAGTTAGTTTCACTTTATTTTACTGAAAAACATGCATCATCGTTAATTATATTGGTTATTTGCCCAGACATATTATTTCCTCGTCTCTTATTGATACAAGTGCATCCAACTGCAAATAATGAAATGGTATAAAAGCCGCAGCAACAGTACAGAGATCATTCAAGTCAACGACGAGAACTAACTAACCATGAACGGTCTGGCACTCACTCTCTCTCTTCTGGCGCTGGTAAGTAAATTTTTATCTTATAATTATTCTCAAAATCATTTTTAAACATGCTTTTATTTTGTACATCCGGTTTTGGTCGAGGGTCTAGTTGGGGTACGATGTTTGGCCGTTTGCGGCCTTCTGAGTACTCTGACACTAGACCCTCGACCGCTTCTTCACATCACCATGGCGTAGTGTGAGGAAGCAGGCATGATTGTGTTGAGTAGCGGGGGAATGATTGTCTCTCGCTCCTCGATACTCTAATTGGACGGCACTGCGCTTACCATCAGGTGTAATATTTGCAAGTGTAATTGCCGTGCCAGCATAAAACACTGTTTTTTAGTTTCTTGAGACTTAACTGTTTCAATAAGTTTGTCGCTATCTTGTGGTACCGAAACAATTATTACTCTTCCCCAAGAAGTATCGGTTTATCAGTGAATCGTAACAGACAAATACCTTCAACACCTGGTTACACCTCTGCCTACCCCTTCGGGAATGTTTGCTAAATTTCAAGTGCGTATTTTTTTTATCGTGGCACCGCAAAATTACCACACTGCACCTGATGGTAAGCGCAGTGCCGTCTCTTTAGAGTAACGAGAGACAATCTATCCCCCGCTACCCAACACAATCATGCCAGCCTGCTTCTTCACACTACGCTATGGGTAAGAAGGTGAAGAAGCAGTCGAGGGTCTAGTGTCAGTACACAGAAGGCCGCAAAACAGTCAAACAGCGTACCTCAACTCTAGACCCCCGACAAATACCGGATGTACTGGCTGATCCCGGAACCCGACACACTTGCGTGTGCCACTATGGCGGTGTACACCCTGTGTACGGTGGTCGCTATCCGGGCGGATATGATATCCTACCACCAGCCTTGTAATAATAATGGTCTCTTACATTTACGCGAACATAACACGGATTTCATCGCGGATCATTATTACTTTTCGGTCCCGATGTTTCGAAAAATTTACAGCCTTCGTGGTCACAGGACGAACTCGAAATGTGTCAATTTTCGATAAGTCGGACCTTCCACTCAACCTAGCAGAATAAGACGCTTTATGACCTTATATTAGAGTTACCAACCCCGGAATTCAAATGTTAGGATTTGAAGTTAGAAATACCAGGATAATTTAGTTTAATAATTCATAAAAAGTACACCGACTTCAATAAAAATCAAATTATGCGTCAGTATAAAATTTGAGGGTTGCCCTTGATTTTTCTGAGATCCCATCATCAGATCCTGACTTGGTGCCAATGGGACCACTTGGGAAGAATACCCTTTTAAAGAAAAAAAATATTCTCGTATCGGTCCAGGCGTCTTCGAGTAATCGGGGAACATACATAAAAAAAAAGATTCCGACGAATTGTTAACCTCTTCCTTTTTTGAAGTCAGTTAAAAATAGGACGCATCTTTGTTTTAAAATATCGTGAACACTGCGAGCCGAGACGCCGTCCTTAAAGGGTTGCAAAAGTGGTGTGCGAATTTTAAAAATACAGGACCTTATCAGGGCGCTTTTAAAACCCAGGACGTTGCTTAAACTATCCAGGACACCCCTGGATACACTAAAAACAAGGACATGTCCTGGGAAAACAACTTGGCAACTCTACATTATATTGCCTTTTTTTTTGTTGTTGTCGCGGGGAAAGCGTTTTATTACTTCCGCCCGCTCCGGGGGAAGCGGAATAAGAATGAAACGGTTATGCTGGACTAGCCGGTCTTACGACCCAGCATCCCCCTCGCACGGATGATGCATAAAGTATTTCAGGTCGCGAGATTGTACAGCAATAGAATGACGCTGTATTATAAAGAGCTCTTAGATGATATATGTGCTGATAATGATATTTTTTTCCAACTTACAGGTGGCTGGCGTGTGCCAAGCGAACGTCATTAAAGCGAATAAAACCGGAGACAATGAGGACTCAGGCCTTAATATTTCTGCCGGTTAGTATTATTTGTCTTAGATTGCGATTCAATGGCAAAATCATATTCTCCAACTGCTTTTCACATATTATTGGAATCAGGTTAACAGCGGGATATGATCAGTTAACTTCCATGGTGCTTTACGCCTGGCTTCTACATGGCTTCTCCAGGCATGACAGCCTCCGTGGCGCAGTTGGCGAGTAGCCGGCTCTGAAACGAGAGGCCGTGGGTTCGATTCCCACACCGGAACAAATGTTTGTGTGACAGACAGATATTTGTGTCCGGGTGGTCTGGGTGTTGTGAGACCGAAAGTCTCTCATAGTCCCTGATACCCACAACACAAGACTCATATCTTAGTGTGGGGTCGGGGCTATGTGTGTGACTGTTGGGTGTGTGAATGTCCTATTAGACGTTAATTTAGCTCATTATTTGTAAGTGGACAATTTATATTTGCAACTCCTCTCTATATTTCTGTTTGATTAATTTATTTTCTGGATATGCCATATGTATATTTCAATGGCGGTCTAACACAGTTTCCCATCTCTAGAGACTCGTAGATTCATAGCTCGCTGTCGATGGCAATGAAGTTACCGTATTCAGTTGCACATTGATTAATATTCAACAGAAAATAGCACAAAACCATCTCACGAAAAATAATTATATTTTATTCAAAAATCAGCCCGCATATATTTTGAATATTGATAGAAGTGCGTGCATAGAAACATCTCACTATCTCCCTCGCACGACACTGGCCACTCTATGGAGTGACGTCATAGCTCATATCGTGCATTGCTTACTCTCATTCGCCATTAACCCTATGAGTTCAAAATATCCTTTTCTTTATATAATCTACCGTCTTTGCTCAATTTACTAATAAAATAATGGATTAGGGATCTTGGGCAATTTTGACCATTTTTTTATCTTGGCACGGCAAAGTGACCACTGCACCTGATGGCAAGTACAGTGCCGTCCAGGTAGAGTATCAAGTAACGTCAGACAATCTCTCCCCCATATTAATTAATAACGTAATTATAACACATTTGCATTTGCTCGTTCGATTTTCCAGTGGTTAACCCGACGCGCTAGACACAGAATTATTTTAACATTCATAATATTAGTATGGATTTATATTTCGTAATAAATAAAATATTAAGAACTAGCTGTTGCTCGCGGCTCCGCCCGCGTGGAGGTCATGTTTGGGAGAAAAAGTATATTATACAAAATACGAATTTTCATGCGTTTAACTTAAAAAATGAAGGATTTTCATACAAACTTTCATCCCCTATTTTACCCCCTTAGGGATGATTTTGTATGTAAAACACGTGTTTCTTTATTTCCTACCAAAAACATAAATATGAATTTCCAGATCTCTAGGTCAAGGAATTATGGATTTCCGATACAAATTTTGAATTCCTATTTCACCCCTTTCAAGGTTGTTTTTTGAGAAACAAGATAGCTTATGTCCTTCTCCAGGATATAATCTAGCTCCTTGCCAAATTTCATCACAATCTAGTCAGCCGTTTAGTTGTGAAAAGATAACAAACAAACAGAGTTACTTTCGCATTTATAGTATTAGTATGGATAATACACCCAGCAGTCACACATAGTCCTGATCTCACACTAATACTAAATAAATAATAAATAAATAAATAACACCCAACAGTCACACACATAGCCCCGACCCCACACTAAGATACGAGTCTTGTGTTGTGGGTACCAGGAACTACGAGAGACTTTCGGTCTCACAACACCCAGACCTCGGACACAAATATCTGTCTGTCACACAAACATTTGTGCCGGTGTGGGAATCGAACCCACGGCCTCTCGCTTCACAGCTGGCTACTCGCCAACCGCGCCACGGAGGCTGTCATATACTATATACTAAAGAACTACGAGAAATCACTATCCCACTACAGCCAGATCCGAAACCGGTATTGAACCAACAGCCTCGATCCAGAGCTGGGTATTTGCCTGTTGCGCCACATAGGCTCTCAGTAATGTGTGGAACCCAGAGAGAACCTCGCTTATCACTGACCCACTAATTAGAGCAGTGTACATACGAGTAATTCATTGTAATTTTTATTCCAGATGTATTGGGGAACCAAGTTAATGTCACAGCAGACGATGATGGCGTTAAAGTGGGTGTAAATCTAGATGGAGTAAAATCGGCCGTCAGTGATGTTACTAGCGCCGTCAGCAACACTGTGAGCAGTATTGCTGAAGGTATTGCTTCTGCTGCCAAAAAACTCGCAGACGGCGTTACCGATGTCGCTACTAAAGTCGTTGAAAAAGGCGCTGCTGATGTCGCTGCTACTGGAGATCTTATAAAGAACGCTACTACGAAAGTGAGTTCTGGACTGGACAACTTAGCGACAAAAATGCAAGAAAATAAAACCTCTAGTGATGACAGTACTTCCAAAGATAACTCTACTACCAGTGATGACTCAGCTAACGCTACTGCCAGTAGTAACTCAAATAGCACTGCTGACAGTAGTGCCTCAGATAACTCTACTGCCAGTAATGCCTCAGCTAACGCTACTGCCAGTAGTAACTCAGATAGCACTGCTGACAGTGGTTCCTCAGATGGCACTTCCACTACCACTGCCACTACCACTACCACTAACACTACCACTACCGATGACAATTAAAAGTCTACTATTTTTAAGTATCCAAATATGGTCGAAGAAATACCAAACAGTAACTATATCAAAACAACTTCACATACCTTAATTAAACTCTTTTGTTCTTTTTTTGTTGATCTTGATTGAAATATATTTCTAATGCATTTATTTGTGTTTTATTGTCGTTTCGTTTATTTATTAAGTGAACTGTCATAGGGCGAAGTCGCGAGCAATATCTCCTATTCAACTATTTGACTAGTATTAAACCAACGTAAAGTGACAGTTTACTGTCGCGTTTCGTATGGTAAGTGAGATATCCGGAGGCCCAGATTCCCCCTTCCCTTCCCTAATCCCTATTCCTGTCCTTTAAGGCCGACAGCGCATACATGATACTTTCGGTATTGTGGATGTTCATGGGCGGTGGAGATCACTTAACATCAGATGACCCACTGGCTCGTTTGTCGGACTATGCTATATAAAAAAAAAGTTTAAAAATATCGAAAAGTCATCCAATTTGTTAATTTATATGTTATTACTTAATATTTTCAAGAAACAGGTATGTAAAAACAAAGCATTTCACGTGACATGAAACCCCCATCAGTGATGTTTGACGTCACCGTTCCAAACATCTAAAACGCTGAGCCAAACGTCTATTAGTTTTGGTAACGTTACACGAGAGGCCATGACAGCTGGCATAAATAAAATTAGTTTATAATTACTATTATGCATCACTATAAAATTTGAGGGTTGTCCTTGATTTTTCTGAGATCCCATCATCAGATCCTGACTTGGTGGCAATGGGACCACCTGGGAAGTATACCCTTTTAAACAAAAAAATATTTTTCCGAATCGGTCCAGGCGTCTTCGAGTAATCAGGTAACATACATAAAAAAAAGATTCCGACGAATTGTTAACCTTCTCCTTTTTTGAAGTCGGTTAAAAATGCAAATTAAATCTTGAAAACTTATGTTTTACGTTTAATAATGATAATATTTTAGTAATATAGACCATGAAGAATAAAATAAAAAGGGTTCCCAAAACAGTCAACTAGCCTATTCTTGTACACGGGCGTTATAGTAAGTAATAAAAAATTACTTTATATTTTATTACATTCGCAAATTCGCTAGGAATTGCAGAATGTTTAAAGTTTATCACATTTTATTTTTACGGTGTAAGTATTACTTTACACGACAACAAGAAATAAATGAAAGATTTGATTTAAAAAACAAGAACTGGCTTACGGAGCGTGGGGCTACCAAACTGTTCACACCATTTTTCAGTGAAACGAATACCTAGAAGAAGTGAAGAAGCTACCTTTTTATCCTGGCAAGGCAAAGTGACTACACTGCACCTGATGGTAAGTGCAGTGCCGACCAATTAGAGTATCGAGTATCGGGAGACAATCTATCCCCCCCTACTCAACACAATTCTGCCGGCCTACTTCTTCACACTACGCCATGGGCTAGAAGGTGAAAAAGCGGTCGAGGATCTAGGGTCTAGGGTCAGAGTACTCAGAAGGCCGTAACACGGCCAAATATGTACTCCAACTCTAGACCCCCGACCAAAACCGGATGTTCACGGATTCCGGAACGCGACAAACTTGCGTGTGCCACTATGGTGGGTTTTACACCCTGTGTTACTGTGTACGGTAGTCGCTATACGGGCGGATATAAATATCCTACCACCAGCAAAATAGTTCTTTCGCTACCTGATACTCTACCTGGACGTTACTGAGCTTACCATCAAGTGCAGTGCGGTCAGTTTGCAGTGTCAGAATAAAAAATAGCGACGGATCCGAGCATCTATTTGTTCCAACCCGCTCCCATACCACGCCAAAGATCACGTGATGCCAGTGGATTTATTCATTCAAGGGTTTTTGTCTAGACCCTTAGATACAAGACAACCCATATGCAACGCGTGGACTACATTCGCCTAAGGAGCTCAGACAAGCTGCAGTCACTACTGAGCACTATGATTGACACACACGCAGAATTTAAAAGTGTCGCTAAGTTGTCTTTTATTGCATTTTTGATTTTTTTTATTTCATCATCTCTATAAAAGAGAAGGGATGTAAGTGGGCGCCAACGACCTACTGCCCTTATTGTCAACCCCACCTGCCAGCGGTGCATCCTGCTGAACAACGGACGGGGCTCTGGCGACCGACAGATGGCGGTATAACCATCCCAACGATCCTGGCTCAAATAGCCCTGACTGGCTACGGGCAGCAGCGTAGCTGGTGCGAAAGGCCAGGCACTGCGATCGCCAACCCGCCTGCCAAGCGTGGTGATTACGGCAAAACCCCCCCAATGAAACGAAACACAAAAATGCAACGGCCCCCAGTTCCCGGCAGCCTTACTATCCCTGGCCACGGTAGCGGCCACGGTAACGGTAAGGCAGGGGGTGCTAAGAATCCCCGGGCTACGGACCGCTACCACCACCAACTGACTTTGGCGACGTATAACGGACGTACGATGCGGCTGGACGAACACCTCGAGGAGCTCGAAGTAGAACTGAGCAAAATAAGATGGCACGTTCTTGGGCTGTGCGAAGTCCGAAGAGAGGGGGAGGACACCATGACCCTCGAATCGGGCCATCTGTTCTACTATCGAGAAGGAAACCAATCCTCGCAAGGTGGAGTGGGATTCCTCGTCAACAAGGCCCTCACTGACAACATTGTTGAGATATCTAGTGTGTCGGCGCGGGTTGCATACCTCATCATCAGGCTTACTGAGAGGTACTCCCTCAAAGTGGTACAAGTGTATGCACCAACGTCGACACACACAGATGACGAAGCGGAAATTGTGTACGACGACATACACAAGGCTCTGCACAATACCACTAAGACTCATTACAGTGTGATCATGGGGGACTTCAACGCCAAAGTGGGAGTACAAAGCTGCAGCGAATGGGCAATCGGATCGCATAGCTACGGATGTAGGAACCACAGGGGGCAAATGCTGGTCAACTTCCTGGAACGGGAGGGGTTGTTCTTAATGAATTCTTTCTATAAGAAACAGCCCCAAAGGAAGTGGACCTGGCAAAGCCCCGATACTGTGACGAGGAACGAGATAGACTTCATCATTACGGACAAGAAGTATATATTCAGGGACGTCTCTGTGGTCAACAGGGTGAACACCGGCAGCGACCACCGACTAGTAAGAGGCACTCTGAATATAGACTTCAAGCTTGAACGCAGCCGGCTGATGAAGTCTATACTCCGACCGAACTTACTTCAAGTGGCGAGCGATTCCGATAAGTTCCAGTTGGAACTGCGGAACCGATTTGCTGCTTTGGAAACCACTGTGGATATTGACGAGGATCTAGACAGCGTAGTCCGTATAATCAGGGAAGAAGGGAGGAAATTCTGTGCGAGGAAGCAGAATAGGCGGGCATCGAGACTCTCCGCCGAGACACTCCGGCTTATGGATGATAGACGGCAAAACACGAACGCCACAGCATCCGAAAAGAGGGCCCTCCACAAGAAAATCAGGACGATGGTAAGACGTGACCTCCGACGCGCCAACGCGCAAAAGATACAAGAAGCGATCGAGCAGAATCGGGGGTCAAAAGTCTTTACACAGCGTCTTGGGAGGAGCCGTCTTACCAGGATCACTACCACAAATGGCAATGCTGTCACCTCTAAGCCGGAGATCATCAAGGAAGTGGAGGGTTTCTATGGTCGTCTATATGCTTCAAGCGCTCCACAGCCATCACCCTCACCTACAGATCCCAGAGCTGCGCTGTCCCGCCACTACACCGACGAGCTGCCGGAAGTCAGCCTCGACGAAATCGGGACGGCTCTCAAACAACTTAGCAATGGAAAAGCCCCAGGGGAGGACGGGGTGACGTCGGAGCTGCTGAAAGCAGGAGGTATCCCTGTAATCAAACAGCTCCAACGTATCTTTAACACCGTCATTTTCTCTGGGAGAACTCCGAAAGAGTGGAGCAAGAGCTTAGTTGTCCTATTCTTTAAGAAAGGGGACAAAACACTTCTGAGAAACTACCGTCCCATCTCGCTCTTGAGCCACTTATATAAGTTGTTTTCGAGAGTCGTCACGAATCGTCTGGCAAAACGACTTGACGACTTTCAACCACCGGAGCAGGCCGGGTTCCGTAGAGGATTTGGCACCATAGACCACATCCACACTATGCGGCAGATTATACAGAAGACCGAGGAGTATAATCGGCCGCTGTGTCTTGCTTTCGTGGACTATGAGAAGGCCTTTGACTCTATCGAAACCTGGGCTGTTCTGGAATCCTTGCAGCGATGCCAAGTTGCATCAATGACCGTCCAAGTACAGGAAGACCAGACAAGACCAATCCCATTGCGTAGAGGTGTAAGACAGGGGGATGTAATATCCCCGAAACTGTTTACTTCCGCATTGGAGGACGTCTTCAAGACTCTGGACTGGAAAGGACGGGGCATTAATGTCAATGGCGAGTACATCTCCCACTTGCGCTTTGCTGACGATATCGTCATCATGGCGGAATCGCTGCAGGAGCTACAACAAATGCTGCACAGCCTTAATACTGCATCCCGACGGGTTGGTCTCGGAATGAACTTGGACAAAACCAAGATCATGTTCAACGATCACGTTGATCCGAGACCAATCAATGTCGATGGCTCACCCCTTAAAGTTGTTCACAAATATGTTTACCTCGGACAATGTCTGCAGTTGGGACGAAACAACTTCGAGAGGGAGGTAGCTAGAAGGATCCAGTTGGGCTGGGCAGCGTTTGGAAAGCTTCGTCAAGTCTTTTCGTCGCCCATACCGCAAAGTTTGAAGACAAAAGTCTTCAATCAGTGCGTCCTACCCGTGATGACCTACGGAGACGAAACGTGGACACTCACAGTGCGACTGGTCCATCAGCTTAAAGTCGCTCAGCGTAGCATGGAGAGGGCTATGCTCGGAATTTCGCTGAGAGACCGAATAAGGAATGAGGCTATTCGCGCGAAAACCAAAGTCGTCGACATAGCCCAAAGACTAAGCAAGCTGAAGTGGCAATGGGCCGGTCACATTTGTCGTAGAACCGATGACCGCTGGGGTAGTAAGGTTCTTGAGTGGAGACCGCATACAGGTAAACGGAGTGTGGGACGCCCTCCTGCTAGATGGAGCGACGATCTGCGCAAGGCTGCAGGTAGACATTGGATGCATAGAACCGAAGATCGGGTTCAATGGCGAATCTTGGGGGAGGCCTATGTCCAGCAGTGGACTGCGATAGGCTGATGATGATGATAAAAGAGAAGGCAAAGGTTCTCCACAGGTTATTTTTCTAAATTGGGATTAAAATTGATGTCCTTCCTTGCTTTATATAAGTCAAAAGGCCAAAGCCATGTCTGTCGTTGTTATCTATTTAAAAGGGGAAAGCCATGTCCGATATTTTTCCATTCTAAAGGCCGAAGCCCTGTCTGTAATTGTCACAATTCCAATGGCCAAAGACATGTCTGAAATAGTCACAATTCAAAAGGCCAAAGCCATGTCTAAAATAGTCACAATTGAAAAGGCCAAAGCCATGTCTGAAATAGTCACAATTCAAAAGGTACAACTACAAGCACTTTTGCATTTTTGTATTGATATATTTATTTTCCAGTGCTACCAACATTCACAACAGTGAGTGTCAAAATTGACGGCGTCATAGACTTAGGTCCAAACTGGAATTACAAGTACACACTCCAATCATTAAGAGAAAATAATTATAAATCGTTCACACAGCTTGAAAAACGATCGAGAAATGTCGAAGCAAACAGCCATTTGAAACAACTAGTCAGCAATGACGACCAAACAAAAGACAACATGGATAAACTTCTTAATACCACAGATTATAAAAATATCAGTGTAACAACCGAAAGGAAACATGACAAGAAATACGTTCCCAATTCAAAATTTAACGATTTGTACACGCAAGCGCATAAAATAAAAGATGATAAAGCAAATGATTTTCTAAAACATATACACAAGCAATCTTTAACGGTCTTCGACACGTTGAAAGAGAAAGTAAATGACTATAACGTGAGACAGCGTATAAATTCTCTATCAAAAATATATAAAACAAAATTTCATAAATACATCATCGAAACGCAAAACCACCAAATTAAAACGCGTTTTGGAACTCAAAAAGTAATCTTAAACACGATAGAAACATCTAACGGACTTTTAAACAGACTAGTAGGTTTCATGTTGGGAGATCTTGCGAAAAAAGGTATTTTGCATAACAAAATGGCAGTCAACATTATTGAAAAAGAAGTAAACGATTTAATTCGAATGGAATATAGACACGCGTGCACAAAATTTGGTGTTTGTCGTACAGATGAGACTTTCAGTAAATTTCTGACTGATCTATTGACAATATTACTTAATAACAATGACACAAAACTGAAGAAAGCCTTCGATGCTCTCACGGAAACTGTTAAAAATAATCAATATAGTGGTATAATGTCGGATAATATGTATAAGCGATTCTTCCAAGCGATCGAGCAAGCTGAGAAATTGGACATAAGCATCCTTCGACCGTCCTTGACTATAACAAGGAACATTTTGTCCAATAAATACGGACCCCTAGTTGTTACAGCCAAGTTAGATGAACGAATAAATAAAACCATTGCCTTGTTAGATATCATTGAAATATTCGACAAAAATGTACCGGGAAATGAAATCAATTGTTTAGAATGGAATGATATTAAAAATAGTGTGAGCGAATGGACTGAAGGTAAGAGAGACGACATAGTAGATATAACTCAGACGTTCGTCGACTATTTAAAGAAATCCATAGACAAAATGGATGACAAGTCAGTGAAAAGTATTAGTGATTATTTAAAATATTTTCTGAATTAATAAACGTTTGTTTCATTTACAGTAACATTTGTAAAGGTATATGCAGCAAACAGTCAAATAGGTCACCTGAAAATAATGAATTCACTAAGAAAAATGTGTGTGTACTTATGTACGCACGTAAGAAGTTAAACTTCTTTGCCAAAATTAACTCCTAAAATGTCATACCGCATGCCAATACTATGGATTTGTATAAACAATTATATAAAAATTATAAAGTTATTAAATACTCCAGTTGACGTCAAATATAACAGTTTGCCAGCTACCGTGTTTCCCCCTTTCTATGATCCTGGATCCTTTAGGCATAGTGTGAAGAAGCTGCACAGCAGGCCGGCATGATTGTGTTGAGTAGCGAGGGATGGATTATCTCTCGGTACTTGATACTCTAACTCGACGGCACTGCGCTTATCATCAGGTGCAGTGTGGTCACTTTGCCGAGCCAGCATAAAAAGACTACTTATCTTTATATATATAATTCTACTGTACGTGTGTATGTCGCTGAACTCCTCCTAAACGGCTGGACCGATTTGAATGATTTTTTTGTATGCGTTTTGGTG
Source organism: Laothoe populi (assembly GCA_905220505.1). NCBI lineage: Eukaryota > Metazoa > Arthropoda > Insecta > Lepidoptera > Sphingidae > Laothoe > Laothoe populi. The sequence goes on from HG992174.1 coordinate 2,392,550, forward strand.
GCACCCTGGATGGTTTAGATTCACAAATCAGCCCGGCAGATTGCGCTGCAGTCGGTGTGGCGCTGCTTTTCCGGGCAGGACGACGTCTGTCGGGCCCGCTATTATTTTATAAATGCTGCATCCGGTATGCGTTGCAATGCCACTTAAAGTAAATTTCATTTATTGCGATCGGTTGAACGGTATAGAAGTTGATGTTCTGCAGCGCCATATGGCGAGTTCATTTTAATTTTTTTTGCCCAGGAACCATCGCGTGCATCTGCAGAACAACTCACCAAAGTTTTATCATAATCGGATGAATAATTTAGGAGTCCAAAGAGGACAAACATACATACCTACATTGATTTTTATTTAATAAGTAAAATTAAAAATATATAAAAAAGTACATTGAAAAATTTATAAAACACCTTTTATTACTCAAAATAGAGATATTGGGGTTTTCTATCTAGAAATTCTCAGTATTAGCCCGGAGTCTGGAACCTGTGCCCGGTATGGCGGTAGGCTCGCCCGCTATCACATTATGGTACCGAAATTCGGCGAAAAGTGGATGTACTGGTTACACCTCTACCTACCCCTTCGGGGATTACAGGCGTGAGTGTATGTGTATGTATGTATTTTATTACTCATTGATTTTTACAAGATATTCATATTGATTTGATATCAATCATAATTGCATGCAATAAATAAAAACACAATAATAGTTTTATAACCTATAGAATCACATGACGATGCAAAAGTGAGATTTATCGACTGACTTCATGGTGTTAATTTCATGTCGCTGTGCGCGTATTTTTTTATCCAGGGGCATTATTCTCTATGTCCTTAGAAACGCGTAACGAGGCGGGTTACGTTAACTGCATGTTATTAGTAGCAAAGATTAGAAAAGCATTCGAAACAGATTATCAGAAGAATTGTCATAAATATCTGCTTCAGAAATTTGCAGGTCAGGAAAAACAGAAATAGTAAGAACTACTGACAGAAGAAAGAGTTATCTGTATATATAAAAGAAGAAGCTGACTGACTGACTGACTGATCGATCAACGCACAGCCTAAACGGCTGGGGTTAGAGACTTGAAATTTTGACAGTAGGTACCTTTTATCACGTAGGCATCCACTAAGGAAGGGTTTTTGGAAATACCACCCCTAAGGGGGTAAAATAGGGGATGAAAGTTTGTATGAAAATCCGTCATTTTTGAAGTTAAATTCATGAAAATTAGTATTTGGCATTTTAGTTCAAAATAAAAAATATATGTTTCAGGATTTTTGGAAATTCCGCCCCTAAGGGGGTAAAATAGAGAATGAAAGTTTGTATGAAAATCCGTCATTTTTAAGTTAAACGCATGAATATTGGTATTTTGTATACTTTTTCTCCCAAACATGACCTCCACGCGGGCGGAGCCGCGAGCAACAGCTAGTTAGACATATTAGAATTGAGGAATTGTCTGAAGTAGATAAATCTCGATGTGGTGAGTAAATGTTTATTTATTTATTCATGCTTTATTATACACCAGAATAATAATACATTGTAACAGTACATTGCAATAAACTTAAAATATAATGTACAAATGTTTATTTCTTCTAAGCAGCTTGCTTGATCAGTTCTTAATACCCAAAGCTGATTCAATTACACCTGAAATGTAGATTATGCGTTAATGTTATATCTACGTAGGTATCTATAACGTCTGGGACCTTTGAGCGTAGTATGAAGTACCTACTCAGCAGGCCGGCATTTTTATAGGCAGCGGCTTTGCTGTGCCCTGGCATTGCAGAAATCTATGGGCGGCGGTGTCTATATGCCATCAGGTGGCCCGTCTGCTCGTCTGCCTATCGAGGTTCAACGGTAAGCAGCGGCTTTGCTGTGCCCTGGCATTGCAGAAATCTATGGGCGGCGGTGTCTACATGCCATCAGGTGGCCCGTCTGCTCGTCTGTCTATAGAGGTTCAACGGTAGGCAGCGGCTCTGCTGTGCCCTGGCATTGCAGAAATCTATGGGCGGCGGTGTCTACATGCCATCAGGTGGCCCGTCTGCTCGTCTGTCTATAGAGGTTCAACGGTAGGCAGCGGCTCTGCTGTGCCCTGGCATTGCAGAAATCTATGGGCGGCGGTGTCTACATGCCATCAGGTGGCCCGTCTGCTCGTCTGCCTATCGAGGCACTAATATATTCTACCTACTACCCACCGGTACTGAGCACCATCAAGTGCAGCGTAGTTTAAAATCACTCAATAGGCCGGCATAATTGTATCGAGTAGCGAGGGACAGTTATATCTCGCTACTCGATACAATTCGCGAAAGTTTAAATATATGCAGCTACTTACCCAATTGGAAATCTATGAGTGGGTTTTCCTCCCTTATTTCCTCGAATACCGGGCTCGCCTGTCCGCCAATTGCGATCTGAACATTTTAATATTGTGAACAATCGTGCACAAAATACACTCGAAATAAAGAACGGTAACAAGGCAAGGTTTAACAGTAGGCAGTGGCTTTGCTGTGCCCTGGCATTGCAGAAGTCTACATTAAAAAAAACTTACCAGCGCCAGCAGAGCCAAGATGAGGATGACACGTTTTTTCTCTGGGTTTTGAGTGTGTTTTCAACTGCTGTGGTGCCTTTTATATTGTTTTGTTATTTGCATTTCAGCAAAATACACTTGTATCAATCCAAAAACATATGGAAGTATCTTAAATAAATAACATGCCACACGTACACGGCATTGTTTTATATAATAAATAGTGTCCGACCGAAACAGAAATTTCTACCGAAACCGAAAACGAATCTTCGGTATCTGTTTCAGTTTCGGCCGAAACAGAACCCGAAACCGAAACTTTTTCAGACAAGTTAAAATCTATTGTTTTGTGAAATTTGGCTTATTTCATACACTTATACCACTGACGTATAATAGACGTCAGTGACTTATACATTATACATATAACGGTAGGCTCTGCTGTGCTCTGGCATTGCAGAAGTCTATGGGTGGCTGTGACTACTTACCATCATGTGGCCCGTCAGCTCATCTGCCTTATCCAGGCACAAAAAAAAAAGCAGTGAAAACGTGTTAAATTAAATAAAAATCAATAATTGATGTTTATAAATTGATTGTTTTTAAAGTGAAACTTCTTTAGAATTGTTGTGATTTGAAACTCGATGAAACGAAAAAGCGACAGTAAAAAGAGACAAACACATAAATCTATAGGAGTAACGCCCAGTTTCTGAAACGCTGATCAAATTGTTGATCAACTAACGTCCCTGTTAATCTAACAGCGCTGTCAAATCAATGTAGGTTTCTGAAACGTTGATTAAGGAACAATTTACTAATCTATGATCAATATATTTTTTTTTTTATCCTAGCGCGGCAAAGTGACCACACTGCACCTGATGGTAAGCGCAGTGCCGTCCAGATAGAGTATCAAGTAGCAAGAGACAGTCTATCCCTCGCTACTCAACACAATCATGCCGGCCTGCTGTTTAGCTTCTTCACACTACGCCTAAAGGACCCAGGATCATAGGAAGGAGGGAACACGGTAGCTGGCAAACTGTTCCACAGCTCGATAGTGCGGCAAAAATACGAGTTTGCGAACCTCTTGGTTCGGGCCGGGGTAATAGATACCACGAAGCTGTGGCTCCGCAATCCAGTACGCGTGGTTCTGGTATGGAAGGGAGAGGATGGGATAAGATCAAACAATTCTTCAGAGCATTCGCCATGATACAGACGGTAGAACACGCTAAGCGAGGAAATATCCCTACGCAGCTGTAGCGGCTCTAGGCTGTTACTCACGTCTGCATCATTCACAATGCGGATGGCCCGCCGCTGCAACCCATCCAAGGCATCAAGAAGGTACCTTGCAGAACCGTCCCAGAGCTTCGAGCAGTATTCCATTCCCGGCCGCACCTGCGCTTTATATAAGCGGTAGAGCTGACCAGGCGTGAAAAACCGCCGCACCCTGTTCAGGATTCCGACCCTGCGTGAAGTGGCGGATATTACGCCCTCGATGTGACTCCTTGGATTAAGATCGCAGCGGATATCCATACCTAGGACACTAAGGTCATTCCGCATTGCGAGTGGAACACCCTGAAGAACGGGGATGGGAGAAAACGGAGACTTCTTGCACGAGAACGCGCACACCTGGGTTTTCTTGGCATTAAACTCAACCCGATTCCTGGTACCCCATGATGAGATGAGATCCAAGGTCTGGTTGAGCTCAACGACAAGATCCTCGCGTCTCCTCTCAGTATCCGCCCGGCAACCAGGCGGCTTGCTGCTATAACGCCCATGAACCGTGCTGTCGTCTGCATAGCAATTCTACGCTCATGCAGAAAGCCGGAAATCCACTTGCACAGGTTGTCGGGCAGACCGTATGCCGGGAGCTTGGAGAGAAGGCCACGATGCCAGACCCTATCAAACGCCTTTGCTATGTCGAGACTCACAGCCAGAGCCTCGCCATGCCTGTCAATTGCCTCGCCCCAGTGATGCAATACGAACGCTAGAAGATCACCCGTTGATCGGTTATGACGGAACCCGTATTGGCGGTCATTGATCAACGAGTGATCCTCTAGGTAGCGAACTAATTGGCTGTTTATCAGTCGCTCCATGGCTTTACACATCACTGAGGTTATGGCGATTGGGCGATAATTGTTAGGGTCTGACCGATCACCCTTTTTGGGGATCGGCTGCACATTAGCCTCCCCCCAAGATTCAGGCACAATACCTGAGAGGTAGGACGATCGGTATAGGCGCGTCAGTACTGGAGACAACTCGGGCTGCACACTTTTTAAGTACAAGCGCTGGGATACCATCAGGACCACTAGCCTTCCGGACGTCGAGAGACTGCAGCTCACGCCGCACATCACAATGCCTGATACGGATATCAGGCATTGTGTGACCGCAACCGGGCAGCGTAGATGGTAAATGAGTATTGCAGTCCTCGAGTCTCGAATTAGCCGCGAAGAGGTCTGCCAATAAATCGGCCTTCTCCTGCGAGCTATGGGCTAGTGTTCCGTTTCGATATCTCAGCGGTGGCAGCGAAGGGCGACAGAAATTAGATTGGACGGCCTTAGCCAAGCTCCAATAAGCACGACTGCTTGTTGGGTTATCGGCCAAAGCACATCCAATCTTGGAGACGCGCTGGGCATCCGCTTTAACATACGCCCTCTTGCAGACCTTGGCAGCACGGTTGTAGGCTGCTTTGAGTGACTTGAGGTTGGGATCCTTCGTAGCGCGACCCCTGATCCAAGCACGATACGCCGCCTGTTTCTTGCCAACAGCATCGGCGCATGCACGGTTGAACCAGGAGCGGCCTCGGCCCTTGCCTGCGATCTCAGAGGAAGGAATGTAATATTCCATTCCTATTCTGATCTCGCAAGCAATGGCGTCAGCACTCGCTGAAGGATCCTTTCCATCAAAGCAGCGCTGCCGCCAAGGGATGGATGCGAAGTAATCCCGCATACCATCCCAATCTGCCGACGAGTAGTGCCAGACCCTGCGCTTGACCTTCACGGGACGTGGAGGCAAAGCGCAAGGAACCGACGTCCCAACCAGGCAATGATCGGAGGTACCCAGGGGAGCACCAACCGTCACTTTATACCCGGTCGGATGACTCGTCAGCAGTAGGTCCAGCAGAGAGGGCGCATGACTTGCCACATCTGGGATCCTGGTAGGCTGATCCACCAGCTGTGTCAAGCCATTGGTCAAAGCGAATGCATGAGCAGTCCTGCCGGCATGGTCAGTTCTGGAGGAGCCCAACCACAACTCGTGGTGTGCATTAAAGTCCCCCAGAACTACCAATTCCGCTGTTGGAAACTGCTCCTGCGCGTCGTCTGTCGCCTGGCTAATATAATTAAATAGCCGAGTTGTCTCTACGTCCCCGTCGTGTGACCTGTAAAGGCACACGTAAACCCGACTCTGGGAGCCGAGGTCAACGTGCACCCACAGGGTGGAGAAGGAGGGGTCCTCCATGCAGCGCAGACGGCGACAGCAGACGTCCGACCGAACATACAGGCATACCCCGGCCCTCGGCCTGAAGCTTTCTTCAAGCGAGTAGCCGGGGTAAAGCAAGTATGAAGTATCGGTCGGACTACAAATCTGTGTCTCCGTCAAGAAGAGCAGAGCAGGCCGGGCCGTCTCAAGATGGTGGTGGACGGCATTAAGATTAGAATGGAGTCCGCGGATGTTAGCGAACTCCATTGTGAATGCGGTGGTGGGGTTGTGCACCGCTGTAGAACCTGCTCTCTTAGTTTGCACTGTCATGGAGTTATGGGAGGGAGAGGTGAAGAAGCGGTCAAGGGTCTAGTGTCAGAGTAGTCAGAAGGCCGCAAACAAGCGCCGGTCCACTAAAAGAGCCGAGAGGAGGTGAGCTGATCCGCCGGACGGAAGGGCCCCCGTACCCTCCCGGGATAGGCCGCCGGGACCCCACATCCGGTCACCAACCGGCACGACGGACCCACCCAAGATTATGCGCGGCATGGTGGGGCAGCCTCTCGTGGTGGTTAGCCACGATTGGGCCCCTGTACTGTACCGCGGGCGGCCAGCGGTACCACCGTTTCTACAGGTCTCCCTGGCCGACGGATCAACACGCCTCCAACCGACTGTGAACCGGCTTATACCCGCACGGCCAAACATCGTACCCCAACTCTAGCCCCCCGACGATAACCGGACATACACTGGCTGATCCCGGAACGCGACACACTTGCGTGTGCCACTATGGCGGGTTTTTCGCCCTGTGTACGGTGGTCGCTATCCGGGCGGATACGAATATCCTACCACCAGCAAAATATGCATATCTACTAGATACTGGTGCTGCCAATTCTGTTGGTGTAGGTCCCGCATCCGATTCTATGGATGTAGGTTCCCCACCTTCTTCCCCCGCACGCATTGAGAGTCTAGGCGATTCCAATACAGATTCACCCTCCAGTGAAATGTCATCATGTACTAAATTGTGCCGAGCCCGAGTATCTACAACTACGCCTTTATTATGCTGTTTTAAAATATGGGATCGATTACGCCTGTACGTACCACCGTTATCAGCTTCAAGCCAGTACGAGCGCTCACCATCAGCCTCCTTGATGACCCGAGCTTTGTTCCAAACCCTACCATCTTTCACGCGAACTCGCTCACCTGGAGACAATGCAGATGACAGCTTCGTGCCTCGGTCATAATACCCTTTCATCTTATCTATTCTTCCCTGGCGCACATTCCGTACTAGCTCCGGTTCTACGGTTTTCGGTAGTAAAGCTTGCGGGGCCATCGGCAGCCTGGTGTTCAGCGACCTTCCCATCAGCAGCTGCGCAGGCGAATATACCTCACCCGTCACCGGAGTGTTCCTAAAGTTAAGCAAAGCTAGTTGCCACTCAGTCTTGTCTTCTGTGGCCTTCTTTAACAAACGCTTGACGGTCTGAACATTACGCTCAGCTAATCCGTTCGATCGCGGATACAGCGGCGAACTCGTGACGTGTTGAAATTCCCACTTGCTCGCGAATTTCTCAAATTCACCCGATTTAAATTGTTTTGCGTTGTCAGTTACGAGCCTACGCGGAATTCCAAAACGAGAAAACATGCCTTTCATCATACCAATAACCGTCCCACTGGTCATGTCCGGTAAATAAACCACCTCCACGAACTTGGAGTAATAGTCGACGAGTAGGTATTGCCGCTTGTTCAGCTCGAAGATATCAGCGGCAAGCGTGTCCCAAGCTCTCGGTGGCACGGGGTGCGGCGCGAGCGGTTCGCGCGGCGGCGCTGTGCGGTGTCGCTGGCAGCTCTCACAGCGCTGCACGCACTCCTCGATTTGAGCGCCCATGCCGGGCCACCACACGGCTTCTCGCGCACGGCGCCTGCACTTCTCGATACCTAGGTGCCCCTCATGAATACGCGCTAACATATCTTTACGCAGGCTACTTGGGATTACTACTCTTTTATTATGAAATAATATCCCGTTAATTTCATACAATTCATGTCTGAAAGTCCAAAACGGACGAGCCGATGCACTCACCTGAATTTTCCCGTTCGGCCATCCCTCACGATAATAGTCGATCACTGCCGACAGCACGGTATCTTTTTGTGTTTCTATCCGAATGCGCTCCAATCGCTCATCAGTCGCGTCCAAGCTCTCGTACACGGCATTCACGTGAACAGTGACATCATTCTCACAGCTGTCCGCATGCGCGCCTCGCTCAACCGCCGCTCGCGACAGCGCGTCCGCCACGTGCATGTACTTACCCGGCTTGTAGACCACGTTCAGACGATGCGCCTGCAGTTTCAACAACATACGTTGAAGCCGCGGAGGAGTCTCGTTCAGCGGCTTTCGTAAAATTGTCTCTAATGGTTTATGATCGCTCTCAATCGTAACTTGACTGTGGCCGTAAATGTAAAAATGAAATCTTACGCACCCAAAGTATATGGCTAACATCTCCTTTTCTATTTGTGCCCAGCGTTTCTCGGTAGGCGTGAGAGTACGCGCAGCGTACGCCACTGGCTGGCCGGCCTGCAACAGGCACGCGCCTAGCCCGTACGCGCTCGCGTCCACCGACAGCGTCACCGGCTCCTGCGGCGAGTAGTATCGCAGCACGGGTGCATAACTGATCGCCTTCTTCAGCTGCTCGAAAGCCTCATCGTGTACTCGTAGCCACTCGAATACCACGTCCTTCTTTAATAAACTCCGCAACGGCGCAGCCACGGTTGCATAGTTTGGAATAAATCTCGATAAATAATTCGTCATACCTAGGAAGCGCTCTAATTGTTTTTTATCTGTAGGTTTTACAATATTATTAATTGCGCTCACCCGGCTAGCTGTAGGGCTAATGCCGGAACCGTTCAGCGTGTGACCTAAGAAATCTATTTCCGGTGCTCGAAACACACATTTTTGTTTATTGAATTTGACCCCATACTCAACCGCCCTCCTGAGTAACTCTCTAAGCCGCATATCATGTTCCCGTTGGTTGCGCCCCCAGACCAACAAATCATCAGCAAAGACTTCTACACCTGTCATAGAAAAAATTTTATACATTTCATGATGGAATATTTCTGGTGCGCAATTGATACCAAATGGCATTCGAAGCCACCTGTATCGTCCGAACGGTGTGGAAAACGTACACAACTTGGAGCTGTCCTCGTCGAGCCGTAGCATCCAAAAACCATTTCTTGCATCTAATTTTGAAAATACCTTCGCTCCAACCAAGTTGCTTGTTATCTCCTCTAACGTAGGAAGCTGAAAGTGAGAGCGACGCACGGCTTTGTTCAAGTGATAAGGATCTAAACAAATGCGTAGCTTATCGGGTCGCTCGACAATTACAATATTTGAAACCCAATCGGTTGGCGAATCTATTTTAGAAATAATACCTAATTTCTCCATATTGTTTAACTCCAGTTTCAACCGCGGTCTAATTTTCATAGGTATTTTTCGAGATGCATTCACCACCGGTGGAACAGTAAGATCAATATCAATTTTATACACTTTCGGTAGGCAACCTATCCCATCAAAAACTGACTCATCAATATTTAATTCCTGTATTTCGAAAGTCTTCCTCGGTATTATAAACTTAAGTTCCCGACACGCTGTGTAACCTAATAAATTATTACAATTTAAGTTTAACACGTAAATCTTCTGACGAGTTTCCATTGCATTAGCACCTAATGTAGCTTCAAAATAACCTACTACAGGCAGCTTATTCTTACTTACTTCGCGTATCGCGTGCTTACTTTTCCGTAAAATATTCTCATCATATCCTGATTTACGAAAATCATGACAAATCAAATACATCACAGTTACCTCAGCTCCGCTATCTACTTTAAAATTAACTATGTTATTGTCCACTTTTACATCTTCGAACCAAGCGTTACCGTCATCGCCCACTTCATCGATAGATAAGGAACACAATATTGACTCGCATAACTCGGCGCAGTTCTCATTTTGGTCATATTCCTGTTCCTTCAACTCACCCAAGAATTTGACTCGACACACGCGAGAGTAATGACCCATGCGACTGCACCGATAACACTTGACATTACGCGCGGGACACTGATTATTGCCGCTGTGTTTACGACCACAATAACCGCACATATTAGCTTGATTGGCTCCGCGAAAATTCTGCTGTGATTTCTGCGGCTGACGCGCGGTACCGGCTACATCCGGGCGGCGTTCAGCTCTGCGCGACGGCCGTGCGGCGCCCGCACGTACGCTTCTAACTCGTACGAGGGTGCAGCGTCCGCGCCGGCGCTCGGTTGTCGGCCCGCCTCGGCGCACGCCTGCGCCTGCTTGCCCGCCGTCTCCACGGCGCGGCACCGCGTTACCGCACTCTCCAGGTCTAGCTTGGTTTTCGCCAGCATCCGCTCCCGCATGTTGGAATCCTTGAGCCCTCTGATGATTTGCGTCAAGATGAGACTGCTACGTAACTGGCCAAACTCACAGGATTTACTGCGTAGTTTCAGTACACTCAAAAACTTATTGAAACAGTCCTCACGTTGGTAAGTATCGAAAAATACATGTCGTTCGTAATTTATATTACGGACGGATCGCAATGACTTTTAAATTTTGTCACTAAAACCTCGTAGTTGGTTCGGGCTTTCTCCTCCAAATCAAATTCCTCGAGGATCTCGCGGCCGAATTTCCCGATGACATGTAAAAACAGAGCACATTTCTCCCGCGACGATGCATTTTCCTTGCCGGACGCAATTAAATAATAATCGAACGCGGATTTCCATTCACGCCAATTGGTAGCCATATTGCCGTCCTCGCTCATGGCAACCGGCTGCTGCAACGCCGAATACGCCGTATCTTTCGGCATTGTTTGAGTTGTCTCCGGCTTCACCGACATTCACTTACTTTTATTACACCGTATTTTAATCATTTACAGCATTAATTTACACCTGACACCATGTTGTAGTGGAGAATGTGTAAAATAATACAATCCGATTAAAAGTGTAATGACAACTGATTTATTGAACTGTCAGAGCTGTCAACATACAACACTGTAGAAAAATATGTCTACAGAGTGGCTCTACCACAAGATATTATGCCTACGATTTCGCTTCTGGTTGTTTAATCTATGACGCATGCAACGCACTGTTGGCCAATGTTATTTGTCCTTGTCGCGCTGCAGTTACCAACATATTCTCTATCCTTTTTAATTAACCGACTTCAAAAAAGGAGAAGGTTAACAATTCGTCGGAATCTTTTTTTTTTATGTATGTTACCTGATAACTCGAAGACGCCTGGACCGATTCGAGAAATTCTTTTTTTGTTTAAAAGGGTATACTTCCCAGGTGGTCCCATTGGCACCAAGTCAGGATCTGATGATGGGATCTCTGACAAATCAAGGGCAACCCTCAAATTTTATAGTGACGCATAATTTGTTTTTCTTTGAAGTCTGTGTACTTTTTATGAATAAAAAAACTTTTTTCTAACCATCATGTTGAAAGTTCGTCAATTATTTATTAATTTCGGTAAATGAGAGAAAACAATGACAAAATACAAATATGACGTTCTATTATATATACTTTCATGTGGTATGAGACTCCTTTATTTTTATTAATCTTGGAACCATAGTTTTTACACTTTCTTAATACAAAACTTGGCATTTTGGTAATATTATTGACACACTATAGACGCATTCTGTTTCGCTCGTGGCTACTAGCGGACTAAATGAAATTACAACAATTGTCTGAATTTGATCAAATTAATTTGATTTGACATCATAATTATTTTTAGACATGGTCACATTCTGTACATTGTTCAGTGAATCATTCAATTTTTCACTCTCAGCTGTCAAAAGATGCCAATAGGCCTTATATCCAGACAGTAAAAAAAATATATTTGACATAAAATTCCAATGATATTGTATTAAAAAGAGGTAGATATCGCACTAGCGTGCGCAAATTGTTGCAATCAAATTCAGACAATTGTTGTAATTTCATTTAGTCCGCTAGTAGCCACGAGCGAAACAGAATGTGTCTATAGTGTGTCAATAATATTACCAAAATGCCAAGTTTTGTATTAAGAAAGTGTAAAAACTATGGTTCCAAGATTAATAAAAATAAAGGAGTCTCATACCACATGAAAGTATATATAATAGAACGTCATATTTGTATTTTGTCATTGTTTTCTCTCATTTACCGAAATTAATAAATAATTGACGAACTTTCAACATGATGGTTAGAAAAAAGTTTTTTTATTCATAAAAAGTACACAGACTTCAAAGAAAAACAAATTATGCGTCACTATAAAATTTGAGGGTTGCCCTTGATTTGTCAGAGATCCCATCATCAGATCCTGACTTGGTGCCAATGGGACCACCTGGGAAGTATACCCTTTTAAACAAAAAAAGAATTTCTCGAATCGGTCCAGGCGTCTTCGAGTTATCAGGTAACATACATAAAAAAAAAAAGATTCCGACGAATTGTTAACCTTCTCCTTTTTTGAAGTCGGTTAATTAAAAAGGATAGAGAATATGTTGGTAACTGCAGCGCGACAAGGACAAATAACATTGGCCAACAGTGCGTTGCATGCGTCATAGATTAAACAACCAGAAGCGAAATCGTAGGCATAATATCTTGTGGTAGAGCCACTCTGTAGACATATTTTTCTACAGTGTTGTATGTTGACAGCTCTGACAGTTCAATAAATCAGTTGTCATTACACTTTTAATCGGATTGTATTATTTTACACATTCTCCACTACAACATGGTGTCAGGTGTAAATTAATGCTGTAAATGATTAAAATACGGTGTAATAAAAGTAAGTGAATGTCGGTGAAGCCGGAGACAACTCAAACAATGCCGAAAGATACGGCGTATTCGGCGTTGCAGCAGCCGGTTGCCATGAGCGAGGACGGCAATATGGCTACCAATTGGCGTGAATGGAAATCCGCGTTCGATTATTATTTAATTGCGTCCGGCAAGGAAAATGCATCGTCGCGGGAGAAATGTGCTCTGTTTTTACATGTCATCGGGAAATTCGGCCGCGAGATCCTCGAGGAATTTGATTTGGAGGAGAAAGCCCGAACCAACTACGAGGTTTTAGTGACAAAATTTAAAAGTCATTGCGATCCGTCCGTAATATAAATTACGAACGACATGTATTTTTCGATACTTACCAACGTGAGGACTGTTTCAATAAGTTTTTGAGTGTACTGAAACTACGCAGTAAATCCTGTGAGTTTGGCCAGTTACGTAGCAGTCTCATCTTGACGCAAATCATCAGAGGGCTCAAGGATTCCAACATGCGGGAGCGGATGCTGGCGAAAACCAAGCTAGACCTGGAGAGTGCGGTAACGCGGTGCCGCGCCGTGGAGACGGCGGGCAAGCAGGCGCAGGCGTGCGCCGAGGCGGGCCGACAACCGAGCGCCGGCGCGGACGCTGCACCCTCGTACGAGTTAGAAGCGTACGTGCGGGCGCCGCACGGCCGTCGCGCAGAGCTGAACGCCGCCCGGATGTAGCCGGTACCGCGCGTCAGCCGCAGAAATCACAGCAGAATTTTCGCGGAGCCAATCAAGCTAATATGTGCGGTTATTGTGGTCGTAAACACAGCGGCAATAATCAGTGTCCCGCGCGTAATGTCAAGTGTTATCGGTGCAGTCGCATGGGTCATTACTCTCGCGTGTGTCGAGTCAAATTCTTGGGTGAGTTGAAGGAACAGGAATATGACCAAAATGAGAACTGCGCCGAGTTATGCGAGTCAATATTGTGTTCCTTATCTATCGATGAAGTGGGCGATGACGGTAACGCTTGGTTCGAAGATGTAAAAGTGGACAATAACATAGTTAATTTTAAAGTAGATAGCGGAGCTGAGGTAACTGTGATGTATTTGATTTGTCATGATTTTCGTAAATCAGGATATGATGAGAATATTTTACGGAAAAGTAAGCACGCGATACGCGAAGTAAGTAAGAATAAGCTGCCTGTAGTAGGTTATTTTGAAGCTACATTAGGTGCTAATGCAATGGAAACTCGTCAGAAGATTTACGTGTTAAACTTAAATTGTAATAATTTATTAGGTTACACAGCGTGTCGGGAACTTAAGTTTATAATACCGAGGAAGACTTTCGAAATACAGGAATTAAATATTGATGAGTCAGTTTTTGATGGGATAGGTTGCCTACCGAAAGTGTATAAAATTGATATTGATCTTACTGTTCCACCGGTGGTGAATGCATCTCGAAAAATACCTATGAAAATTAGACCGCGGTTGAAACTGGAGTTAAACAATATGGAGAAATTAGGTATTATTTCTAAAATAGATTCGCCAACCGATTGGGTTTCAAATATTGTAATTGTCGAGCGACCCGATAAGCTACGCATTTGTTTAGATCCTTATCACTTGAACAAAGCCGTGCGTCGCTCTCACTTTCAGCTTCCTACGTTAGAGGAGATAACAAGCAACTTGGTTGGAGCGAAGGTATTTTCAAAATTAGATGCAAGAAATGGTTTTTGGATGCTACGGCTCGACGAGGACAGCTCCAAGTTGTGTACGTTTTCCACACCGTTCGGACGATACAGGTGGCTTCGAATGCCATTTGGTATCAATTGCGCACCAGAAATATTCCATCATGAAATGTATAAAATTTTTTCTATGACAGGTGTAGAAGTCTTTGCTGATGATTTGTTGGTCTGGGGGCGCAACCAACGGGAACATGATATGCGGCTTAGAGAGTTACTCAGGAGGGCGGTTGAGTATGGGGTCAAATTCAATAAACAAAAATGTGTGTTTCGAGCACCGGAAATAGATTTCTTAGGTCACACGCTGAACGGTTCCGGCATTAGCCCTACAGCTAGCCGGGTGAGCGCAATTAATAATATTGTAAAACCTACAGATAAAAAACAATTAGAGCGCTTCCTAGGTATGACGAATTATTTATCGAGATTTATTCCAAACTATGCAACCGTGGCTGCGCCGTTGCGGAGTTTATTAAAGAAGGACGTGGTATTCGAGTGGCTACGAGTACACGATGAGGCTTTCGAGCAGCTGAAGAAGGCGATCAGTTATGCACCCGTGCTGCGATACTACTCGCCGCAGGAGCCGGTGACGCTGTCGGTGGACGCGAGCGCGTACGGGCTAGGCGCGTGCCTGTTGCAGGCCGGCCAGCCAGTGGCGTACGCTGCGCGTACTCTCACGCCTACCGAGAAACGCTGGGCACAAATAGAAAAGGAGATGTTAGCCATATACTTTGGGTGCGTAAGATTTCATTTTTACATTTACGGCCACAGTCAAGTTACGATTGAGAGCGATCATAAACCATTAGAGACAATTTTACGAAAGCCGCTGAACGAGACTCCTCCGCGGCTTCAACGTATGTTGTTGAAACTGCAGGCGCATCGTCTGAACGTGGTCTACAAGCCGGGTAAGTACATGCACGTGGCGGACGCGCTGTCGCGAGCGGCGGTTGAGCGAGGCGCGCATGCGGACAGCTGTGAGAATGATGTCACTGTTCACGTGAATGCCGTGTACGAGAGCTTGGACGCGACTGATGAGCGATTGGAGCGCATTCGGATAGAAACACAAAAAGATACCGTGCTGTCGGCAGTGATCGACTATTATCGTGAGGGATGGCCGAACGGGAAAATTCAGGTGAGTGCATCGGCTCGTCCGTTTTGGACTTTCAGACATGAATTGTATGAAATTAACGGGATATTATTTCATAATAAAAGAGTAGTAATCCCAAGTAGCCTGCGTAAAGATATGTTAGCGCGTATTCATGAGGGGCACCTAGGTATCGAGAAGTGCAGGCGCCGTGCGCGAGAAGCCGTGTGGTGGCCCGGCATGGGCGCTCAAATCGAGGAGTGCGTGCAGCGCTGTGAGAGCTGCCAGCGACACCGCACAGCGCCGCCGCGCGAACCGCTCGCGCCGCACCCCGTGCCACCGAGAGCTTGGGACACGCTTGCCGCTGATATCTTCGAGCTGAACAAGCGGCAATACCTACTCGTCGACTATTACTCCAAGTTCGTGGAGGTGGTTTATTTACCGGACATGACCAGTGGGACGGTTATTGGTATGATGAAAGGCATGTTTTCTCGTTTTGGAATTCCGCGTAGGCTCGTAACTGACAACGCAAAACAATTTAAATCGGGTGAATTTGAGAAATTCGCGAGCAAGTGGGAATTTCAACACGTCACGAGTTCGCCGCTGTATCCGCGATCGAACGGATTAGCTGAGCGTAATGTTCAGACCGTCAAGCGTTTGTTAAAGAAGGCCACAGAAGACAAGACTGAGTGGCAACTAGCTTTGCTTAACTTTAGGAACACTCCGGTGACGGGTGAGGTATATTCGCCTGCGCAGCTGCTGATGGGAAGGTCGCTGAACACCAGGCTGCCGATGGCCCCGCAAGCTTTACTACCGAAAACCGTAGAACCGGAGCTAGTACGGAATGTGCGCCAGGGAAGAATAGATAAGATGAAAGGGTATTATGACCGAGGCACGAAGCTGTCATCTGCATTGTCTCCAGGTGAGCGAGTTCGCGTGAAAGATGGTAGGGTTTGGAACAAAGCTCGGGTCATCAAGGAGGCTGATGGTGAGCGCTCGTACTGGCTTGAAGCTGATAACGGTGGTACGTACAGGCGTAATCGATCCCATATTTTAAAACAGCATAATAAAGGCGTAGTTGTAGATACTCGGGCTCGGCACAATTTAGTACATGATGACATTTCACTGGAGGGTGAATCTGTATTGGAATCGCCTAGACTCTCAATGCGTGCGGGGGAAGAAGGTGGGGAACCTACATCCATAGAATCGGATGCGGGACCTACACCAACAGAATTGGCAGCACCAGTATCTAGTAGATATGCATATTTTGCTGGTGGTAGGATATTCGTATCCGCCCGGATAGCGACCACCGTACACAGGGCGAAAAACCCGCCATAGTGGCACACGCAAGTGTGTCGCGTTCCGGGATCAGCCAGTGTATGTCCGGTTATCGTCGGGGGGCTAGAGTTGGGGTACGATGTTTGGCCGTGCGGGTATAAGCCGGTTCACAGTCGGTTGGAGGCGTGTTGATCCGTCGGCCAGGGAGACCTGTAGAAACGGTGGTACCGCTGGCCGCCCGCGGTACAGTACAGGGGCCCAATCGTGGCTAACCACCACGAGAGGCTGCCCCACCATGCCGCGCATAATCTTGGGTGGGTCCGTCGTGCCGGTTGGTGACCGGATGTGGGGTCCCGGCGGCCTATCCCGGGAGGGTACGGGGGCCCTTCCGTCCGGCGGATCAGCTCACCTCCTCTCGGCTCTTTTAGTGGACCGGCGCTTGTTTGCGGCCTTCTGACTACTCTGACACTAGACCCTTGACCGCTTCTTCACCTCTCCCTCCCATAACTCCATGACAGTGCAAACTAAGAGAGCAGGTTCTACAGCGGTGCACAACCCCACCACCGCATTCACAATGGAGTTCGCTAACATCCGCGGACTCCATTCTAATCTTAATGCCGTCCACCACCATCTTGAGACGGCCCGGCCTGCTCTGCTCTTCTTGACGGAGACACAGATTTGTAGTCCGACCGATACTTCATACTTGCTTTACCCCGGCTACTCGCTTGAAGAAAGCTTCAGGCCGAGGGCCGGGGTATGCCTGTATGTTCGGTCGGACGTCTGCTGTCGCCGTCTGCGCTGCATGGAGGACCCCTCCTTCTCCACCCTGTGGGTGCACGTTGACCTCGGCTCCCAGAGTCGGGTTTACGTGTGCCTTTACAGGTCACACGACGGGGACGTAGAGACAACTCGGCTATTTAATTATATTAGCCAGGCGACAGACGACGCGCAGGAGCAGTTTCCAACAGCGGAATTGGTAGTTCTGGGGGACTTTAATGCACACCACGAGTTGTGGTTGGGCTCCTCCAGAACTGACCATGCCGGCAGGACTGCTCATGCATTCGCTTTGACCAATGGCTTGACACAGCTGGTGGATCAGCCTACCAGGATCCCAGATGTGGCAAGTCATGCGCCCTCTCTGCTGGACCTACTGCTGACGAGTCATCCGACCGGGTATAAAGTGACGGTTGGTGCTCCCCTGGGTACCTCCGATCATTGCCTGGTTGGGACGTCGGTTCCTTGCGCTTTGCCTCCACGTCCCGTGAAGGTCAAGCGCAGGGTCTGGCACTACTCGTCGGCAGATTGGGATGGTATGCGGGATTACTTCGCATCCATCCCTTGGCGGCAGCGCTGCTTTGATGGAAAGGATCCTTCAGCGAGTGCTGACGCCATTGCTTGCGAGATCAGAATAGGAATGGAATATTACATTCCTTCCTCTGAGATCGCAGGCAAGGGCCGAGGCCGCTCCTGGTTCAACCGTGCATGCGCCGATGCTGTTGGCAAGAAACAGGCGGCGTATCGTGCTTGGATCAGGGGTCGCGCTACGAAGGATCCCAACCTCAAGTCACTCAAAGCAGCCTACAACCGTGCTGCCAAGGTCTGCAAGAGGGCGTATGTTAAAGCGGATGCCCAGCGCGTCTCCAAGATTGGATGTGCTTTGGCCGATAACCCAACAAGCAGTCGTGCTTATTGGAGCTTGGCTAAGGCCGTCCAATCTAATTTCTGTCGCCCTTCGCTGCCACCGCTGAGATATCGAAACGGAACACTAGCCCATAGCTCGCAGGAGAAGGCCGATTTATTGGCAGACCTCTTCGCGGCTAATTCGAGACTCGAGGACTGCAATACTCATTTACCATCTACGCTGCCCGGTTGCGGTCACACAATGCCTGATATCCGTATCAGGCATTGTGATGTGCGGCGTGAGCTGCAGTCTCTCGACGTCCGGAAGGCTAGTGGTCCTGATGGTATCCCAGCGCTTGTACTTAAAAAGTGTGCAGCCCGAGTTGTCTCCAGTACTGACGCGCCTATACCGATCGTCCTACCTCTCAGGTATTGTGCCTGAATCTTGGGGGGAGGCTAATGTGCAGCCGATCCCCAAAAAGGGTGATCGGTCAGACCCTAACAATTATCGCCCAATCGCCATAACCTCAGTGATGTGTAAAGCCATGGAGCGACTGATAAACAGCCAATTAGTTCGCTACCTAGAGGATCACTCGTTGATCAATGACCGCCAATACGGGTTCCGTCATAACCGATCAACGGGTGATCTTCTAGCGTTCGTATTGCATCACTGGGGCGAGGCAATTGACAGGCATGGCGAGGCTCTGGCTGTGAGTCTCGACATAGCAAAGGCGTTTGATAGGGTCTGGCATCGTGGCCTTCTCTCCAAGCTCCCGGCATACGGTCTGCCCGACAACCTGTGCAAGTGGATTTCCGGCTTTCTGCATGAGCGTAGAATACGTGTCCTCGTTGATGGACACGCTTCACAGCTCATGTCAGTAAATGCCGGAGTACCACAAGGTTCTGTGATTTCGCCCACCTTGTTTCTTCTGCATATCAATGATATGTTGTCGCTTGGCAACATTCATTGCTATGCAGACGACAGCACGGTTCATGGGCGTTATAGCAGCAAGCCGCCTGGTTGCCGGGCGGATACTGAGAGGAGACGCGAGGATCTTGTCGTTGAGCTCAACCAGACCTTGGATCTCATCTCATCATGGGGTACCAGGAATCGGGTTGAGTTTAATGCCAAGAAAAACCAGGTGTGCGCGTTCTCGTGCAAGAAGTCTCCGTTTTCTCCCATCCCCGTTCTTCAGGGTGTTCCACTCGCAATGCGGAATGACCTTAGTGTCCTAGGTATGGATATCCGCTGCGATCTTAATCCAAGGAGTCACATCGAGGGCGTAATATCCGCCACTTCACGCAGGGTCGGAATCCTGAACAGGGTGCGGCGGTTTTTCACGCCTGGTCAGCTCTACCGCTTATATAAAGCGCAGGTGCGGCCGGGAATGGAATACTGCTCGAAGCTCTGGGACGGTTCTGCAAGGTACCTTCTTGATGCCTTGGATGGGTTGCAGCGGCGGGCCATCCGCATTGTGAATGATGCAGACGTGAGTAACAGCCTAGAGCCGCTACAGCTGCGTAGGGATATTTCCTCACTTAGCGTGTTCTACCGTCTGTATCATGGCGAATGCTCTGAAGAATTGTTTGATCTTATCCCATCCTCTCCCTTCCATACCAGAACCACGCGTACTGGATTGCGGAGCCACAGCTTCGTGGTATCTACTACCCCGGCCCGAACCAAGAGGTTCGCAAACTCGTATTTTTGCCGCACCATCAAGCTGTGGAACAGTTTGCCAGCTACCGTGTTCCCTCCTTCCTATGATCCTGGGTCCTTTAGGCGTAATGTGAAGAAGCTAAACAGCAGGCCGGCATGATTGTGTTGAGTAGCGGGGGATAGACTGTCTCTCGCTACTTGATACTCTATCTGGACGGCACTGCGCTTACCATCAGGCGCAGTGTGGTCACTTTGCCGCGCCAGCATAAAAAAAAAAAAAAAAAAAATGTAACCAGCGATAGCCTAGTTGGTTGCGGTACGGACTGTCAAGACGAAAGTCGTATGTTCGAAACCCAAGTGGCATACACCTCTGACTTTTCTTAAGTTATGTGTGTATTAAATGTTAATTATCGCTTGCTTAACGGTGAAGGAAAACATCGTGAGGAAACCTGCATATCTGAGAATTCTTATACGAATTTCGAAGGTATGTGAAGTCTACCAACCCGCATTAGGCCAGCGTGGTAGACTCCCCCCTCTCACTAGTAGAGGAGGCCCGTGCCCAGCAGTGGGACAATGTTTAATACAGGGCTAGTATTATTATTTATTTAGTATCTAGTAGAACGACTCGTAGTGGTAGAGTAATTAAGTCACCTCAAAGGTTCGTGTGTACTTAATTATAAGTGTGTAAATGTATACCTACTATGTCACTTGTGTTGATCTGTAGGTATTGTGTTTTATATAACATCATAATTATTTACTAACTTCTTGTGTTATTTACATATATAAACATTATGATGGGAGAGTCTCCATAATTCGTTATAAGTTTGTGGCGGCACACAAGCGCCTCACAACGACGACATAGCAATGATGCCAGACTGAATCGCGGTTCTTGAATTTGAGCGAAAAATTGTATATATACAAGCTCCAAATATCAACGGTTGGAGGGGCCGCGGCCGGTCGGGCATAACACCTGCCTGACTGGAGATACCCCCCTTCGCTAGAGGAACACTATCACCCGTTCCTCTACAAGTTTATTTTTGGTTTACTGCAAAATAGTTTTGTGTTTTTTTATCAATTTAGATACAACTGTACTTACTTTTCACATAAGTATATCTAACGACTATTGTTTAAATATGTTAAGCCATGGTTGTGTCTTAGACTTTCTATCGTATGTTTGTTTCGTTTATAAGAGAAGGAAGATGTTGTATGTTGACAGCTCTGACAGTTCAATAAATCAGTTGTCATTACACTTTTAATCGGATTGTATTATTTTACACATTCTCCACTACAACATACAGCATGAATGGGCCGGCTCGACCGGGGTGGTACCACTGTCTCACAGAAAACCAACGTAAAGTGACAGTTTACTGTCGCGTTTCGTATGGTAAGTGAGATATCCGGAGGCCCAAATTCCCCCTTCCCTTCCCTAATCCCTATTCCTGTCCTTTAAGGCCGACAGCGCATACATGATACTTTCGGTATTGTGAATGTTCATGGGCGGTTTAGATCACTTAATATCAGGTGACCCACTGGCTCGTTAGTCGGACTATGTTATAAAAAAAAACATATCATTCTTCTGCTTGATTGCGCAAGGAGAATAAACTTCCTTTTTTTCAATAGCCAACGGGAGTTTTCTCTTTTCTTGTTAGTTAGCGAGCGTCTTTCTTACATAATATGATGATCATAATAAGTTATCGCTTTAAACGTTTTATAATTAAGATTACGACAGCCTCCGTGGCGCATTTGGCGAGTAGCCGGCTGTGAAACGAGAGGCCGTGGGTTCGATTCCCACACCGAGACAAATGTTTGTGTGACAGACAGATTATTTGAGGATAAATAACAAATTTATTAATTAAAAATAAAGCAAATTAAAGATCTAAAAAACCCGACTGCATAAAATAAAACTCATAAGAAAAATAGTCTAGCTCCGAGGCCTCGTACTTAAATGCAACAGTCTTCAATAATATAATTAATAATAATAAATACCCACTGTGATTATGAGAAACATTTCGTTGTGATTGTGAATAAATAGATATTTGTTGTTTTATTTAATCATAACACCAATCAGTGTAATATGCCTATTGTTATATTCAATGTCTCTTCTGTTTGAAATTTCGCATACTATATGATTCCCTACTGTACTTCAAGCGCAACACACCACAGATAGCTCTCTCTCTCTGCATCATACGTTCCGTATTATCTATCGCAGTCACTAGTTGAGATATAATAAACACCTTTAAGTAAGTACGTATAATAATAACGCCACAATTCTGATCGCCGCTCAGTATAAACGTAGCATATCTTTATATACAATATATTGTATTTATTAATATTGTATTATAATTATTTATTTATTAATATTGTATTTATACCATTAAAATATTGCGCGATTAAGACCCGTTCCTAATTTTATAATATGTATTCAAATCGCGAGAGTCTAAAGACATTCAGGTTAAGTATCTTTTTAAGCTCTTTGGTGTACCACGGAGTATATTTACCCCGATGGATTTCTGTTTCTGGTACATGTTTTTTGATTATTTTTTTATTAAATTGTATAAATAAATAAAAATCTTTATTGATCACGTAGGCATATAAAAGGCACTTATGACATGTCAAAACACAGATGGAAATTCACCATACGGAAAAATAATTAATTATGTCTAACGTCATGGGAACTTAGAAACCACCATCAAGAGCTGGTAGGCAAGGAAGGATACAACGAGGACGGGACTGGAAAGAGAGAAAAGAGGGAGACCACAAAAAGGAAGGAAGGTAATCGCGGTCTTCGGTAAAGGAAGTGACTGGAGCAGATGATCACGGGAAGGCGCAGGAATGGGAGGGGAGAAGGCGAACGGAAACTGGACGGATATAGAAGGGATGAGTGTAAACCCTAGTCTAGCTAACCTACCAGCCTTTCACTAGCTACCTAAGCGATGACGACCCGAAGAAGAAAGGCAGAAAGAAACTCCGGGCTTGTTTTTTTCGTCGTCAATTGTCATATATATATTTTTTTTTCTCATAGTAATTTTACAGACATATTTTAATAATATATGAATCAATGCATATATGGCACCACTAAAATATAAAGCTTGATAACATTAATAAAAAAAAATAATAATAATAATTACGGGTGCATAGTTGCATTAAACCCACATTTACAATTAACATTCATTGGTATATATATACCTACGTTAAGACAATTACATAACTCTTTTTTTTTATCAAGGGCATACACTTATAAATCGAACGATCGATCGGACGTCATATAATAACAAAATAATAATTGTATTAGCACAAAAGTACAATGTCAAAACGTAAAAAAAAAAAATATATATATATTAAAAATATGTCATTATTCAGGACCTTTAAAATGCATAGTTTAATTGTAGTAATATGTTTTTAGTTCAATTACATGCTACAGTGTCTTGGTGCAGTGTGCAGGACTGATTCCAAATATCCCTATCGGCTAAGTAATCTGCTACTTTATAGTAACCTCTAGACATTAGCACTTGTTTGACATGGAATTTAAATTTATTATCCTGCAGATTCGTTACTTCGGAAGGTAGTTTATTATAAAATTTAACACAGTTGCCCATAAATGAATTATTTGTCTTAGTGAGTCTTAACTTTGTAACTGCGAGTTTGTTCCTATTTCTTGTATTTAGACTGTGTATGTCACTGTTTTTTTAAAGTAAGCTAAATTTTTGCGGACATCTGTATATATAAAAGAAGAAACTGACTGACTGACTGACTGACTGACTGACTGACTGACTGACTGACTGACTGACTGACTGATCGACCAACGCACAGCCAAAACGGCTGGGGTTAGAGACTTGAAATTTTGACAGTAGGTACCTTTTATCACGTAGGCATCCACTAAGGAAGGGTTTTTGGAAATACCACCCCTAAGGGGGTAAAATAGGGGATGAAAGTTTGTATGAAACTCCGTCATTTTTGAAGTTAAATTCATGAAAATCTGTATTTGGCATTTTAGTTAAAAATAAAAAATATACCTAGTCAGGTCATAAATTCTGTCACATGTTTAATATAAAATAATTGAAACAAGTTTATTCATTATGTAACCATTTATATACCAAAATGAACTTAACAAAACATAGATTCTTATGACACTAAAGTTTATTCAAAATGACCTCCGTGATTTTGAATACAGGCCTTCAATCTGCGCGGCCAGTTGTCTATCGCAGCACGAACGAGGTCCATGTCAATATCGGCGGCTGCCTTAATCAAGGATGTCTTGAGTGACTCCAAATTGGGATGAGGCTTTGAGCACGCCTTTTCCTCTAAGTGTTGTCATATCTTGTAATCTAACGGATTCAAATCTGGACTGGAGGAGGGCCAGTCTTCGTGCCGGATGAAGTCGATTTCACGCGCCGCCAGCCAGTCTTGTGTGCTCTTCGCTCTATGAGCTGGCGCCGAATCTTGTTGGAATACCCAGTGCCTGTTATTGAACATGGTATGAGAAACAGGTTCCACAAGGTTCGTCAGGACTGTATTTTGATACACAACTGCATTCGTTTTTACACCTTTCTCACAAAAATGTACCTCTGTTAAGCCCCAATAAGAAACTCCCAACCATACTATGAGCGAGGATGGAAAATGACCTCGTTGGACACGCGGAATACGGTTGCTCGCTTCTTCACTACTGTGTGCGTACACCTTATCATTTTGTTTGTTGTAGCTCTCTTCTACGGTAAAAAAAAATTTCATCTGAAAAAAGAATTTCCCGATATTTTTTTCCCGCGTACCGCTTCAACAAAGCGCGGCATCTCTTCAGTCTCGGGTCCATTAGACGAGCATTCAAACGATGTCCTGTTTTTCTTCGATATGCCCGAAGCCCTAAGTCTTCATTTAACACCCTTTTCACCGTGGTTCTGCTTAACCCCATCTGAAGGGCCAACAGTTTCTGCTTACGTTTGGGATTTCTTTGAATTCGCG
Organism: Laothoe populi; assembly: GCA_905220505.1. Lineage (NCBI taxonomy): Eukaryota > Metazoa > Arthropoda > Insecta > Lepidoptera > Sphingidae > Laothoe > Laothoe populi. The sequence continues at coordinate 2,417,559 of HG992174.1, forward strand.
CCTTCACAGCTTTTATCACTGCTGGAGTCCTAACAGACCGAGGGCGACCACTTCTTGACCTGTCATCTACACTAGAGTCTTCATTGTATCGTTTGGTGGTACGATAAACGAATCTTTTGGTTATATTCAAATTTTTCAGTATGTCAAAAATTTGAATTGGCGCGTAACCGCAACGATGCAACGCAATAACTGCAACACGGTCTTCTTTAAGCGTCCACTCCATATTTAGAAATGAGTAAAATTCTATAAAGTATACATTTTTATTTTCATGAACAATTTGAAATTCGAATTCAATAAACTTTTATGTGGCCAGCATTCTAAAATAAAAGTTTTTACTGTGTGACAATACTTATGACCTGACTGTGTATGTTTCAGGATTTTTGGAAATTCCGCCCCTAAGAGGGTAAAATAGGGAATGAAAGTTTGTATGAAAATCCGTCATTTTTAAGTTAAACGCATTAATATTGGTATTTTGTATTGTATACTTTTTCTCCCAAACATGACCTCCACGCGGGCGGAGCCGCGAGCAACAGCTAGTACATTATATTCTGAAAGATGTATTCGGCCGGCAACGTCAGTATATTAATATCTTTAAACAGTTCTCGAAGAGAGTCGCGAGATCGGAGGTTGTAAATTGCGCGAATCGCTCTTTTCTGTTGTATAAATATTGTCTGCAGATCTGCAGCAGAACCCCACAGCAAAATGCAATAGGACATAATGCTGTGAAAGTAAGCAAAATACACCAACCTAGCCGTCGCCACATCTGTCAGCTGTCTAATTTTCCTAATTGCAAATACAGCGGAGCTCAATTTACTAGAAATCATTTTTATATGTGGACCCCACTGCAATTTAGCATCTATTGTAACTCCAAGGAATACAGTTGACTGAACTAAATCCAATGGATTATTATCTATTGTAATATTTGATTTGTCTTGGGTCACATTACGCATTGAAAATTTAATACATTTAGTTTTTTTTGCATTTAAAAGTAAGTTATTTGCAGAAAACCAGTCCAGAGCTAAGCTAAGAGCTTTATTGGACTCTAGAAGATTCTCATCCTTCCTGTCTACTTTAAAGATAAGTGACGTATCGTCAGCAAATAATACTACATCTGCGATGCTATTTACCATGTATGGAAAGTCATTTATATAAACTAAGAATAAGAATGGACCCAAAATAGATCCCTGCGGTACACCTATCTTAACAGAAGAACCTACAGAAGTAACATTGTCAATAGATACTTTTTGTTGCCGATTTGTTAGATATGACGACATCAACTTAAGCGCTGGGCCGCGAATTCCATAGAAATCAAGTTTTAAAATGAGAGTGTTATGATCAACGCAATCAAATGCCTTGGAGAGATCACAGAATACTCCTAATGCATCTTTAGATCGCTCCCAGGTTTCTAACACAGACTTTACTAAAGTACAACCAGCATCCTGCGTTGACCGGCCTTTTGTAAATCCAAACTGTCTGTTATGCAGGATCTCATTTTGATTAAAGTGCAACAACATTTGATTAAGCATTAGTTTTTCAAATATTTTACTAAATACTGGTAATATTATTAAATATAATTAGTTTATGTATAATTATAAGTATAATTTGTCTACCATATTATTAACATCACTACTAGACTTAAATTCTTCAATCCAATCAATATCATTTAATACATCGGTAATGGCTTCGTTATCGGCTTTAAAGTGGTTATATTTTTTAAAGACTTTTATTTATTTTGCTTTCAAAACTGATCACAGGTATAAATTCAATACTTAGGTGGATGATAATTATCAATTTTTTTTATCGGATCAATGCAATTACTGATTTGTATTGTGTCAATGTCTGATAATATTAGGTCAAGAATTTTATGTTGAAAATTAACAATATTATTGAACTGTTTTAATTTCACACAATAATTCTTGATAAAATAAGCTAGCATAGTATGCCTTGACAGACAATTTAGAGAATTTTAATTTGGAACAGTTTTTGTAGTCGATGTATACCTAGGTTATAAATTTACTATTTTGCAGTTCTCAACACTTATAACTCCTCATCACACGCACAAAGTGACACTGTATATTCGTTATTTCGTTATAAACACTGATTACACTAAGGCCCACTTGCACGATCATGGGTTAACGTATTGAACTCGGTGTTAACAGCTGACACAGGGTTAAATAAATAATTTGTCTTGCGCCATCAACATTTTCGAGCAAACCTAGGGTTTAACTTCTAAATATTTAAACTTCTAAATATTGATTTGGGAAGGTTAAGTCGCTAACCCTGCGGTTAGTCTTTTTGTTGGTAGGTATTGTGTAATCTATTTTGTGGTTTTTAGTTAAAATATTACTACAATGATCATGAATTGTTATTCTCTGACGATGAAGATGAAGTTATTGAATATTTAAGCTCAAATTTTTATGACAAAAGGGTTACAAAACGGTCAGAATATTATAATACACATAAAGGGGCAATGTTTGAATTTTGCAACTATTTACATAAAAGCATATTATCATTTATCGTGAAATAAGGAGAACATAATCGAGGTTTCTTCTTCATTACACTGACTTTCTGAATTCAACAAATAAATAAAACACCACAAAAAAACAAATAACACGAATTTGACAATCTCAAAAAAAATTAATTAAAAAGTTATCAACCGTCATAGAATGAAGGACACACAAATACGCATCTCTATATAGTGTGCTGTAGTGTAAAAGAGACAGAAATATTGTTTCGTTTTTATGTATATTCATTCATCCTTGGACAAACTACAACAGATGTGCATCGACATTTCAGTGTTCCTAGCTAAAATAAAAGAAATGTCGGGTTAGCTAACCCAGCGTCAGTTTTTAGTGGTGCAAGGTGAAATGAGAGTTAACATTTTAACATTCTAACCTGGGTTAATAAACTCTAAATTTATTTATTTAACCCTAATTTGCGTGCAAGTGGGCCTTAAAGAAGCTAGCACAAGGTAAACAGTCTCAATACCTATCACCAAGACGAAATACGATTTATTTATTTATGTTGTACGATGTTCTCATTTACCCCGAAATTCGATATTTAATTTTTTATAGTGGGGGAAAAGTAAACACTGTTTTTAAAACTTCTAAACCGGTCGCAAGAAATATATTAACAAGAATAAATAGACAATTTATTAAATTATAGATGTAATTTATTTATATCCTGCAACTGTTAATGCTTTTTTTGTGACGTAAAATTGAACTAATTAGACGTATTTCTGAAATTCGTTTACAATTACCCTGGCTGATACAGTTTCGTATAATCAGGTTCGAAGTTATTCTGTCATAATAATGTGTATAAATTTGTCTCACGAAATATAATTGGAAATTGGGTATATCGGTATTTAAGACAGCAGAAATAGCGGCCTGGCCGAGTAGCATACGCCCAACAATACCATTTTTTAAATTATTTTTTTTATAGAAAGTCTCCAGTAGAAGAGATCTATGCTTTACTAGCAGATATACCTCTGCCAAATTTTCATCAGCCTCCATGGGATAGTGCGCGGGTGGCTGACTGTGAAGCGGGAGGCCGTGGGTTCGAGTCCCGCACAACACAAACGCTTGTGTGATCCATAAATGTTTGTCCTTTTCATGTTTTGTCGGCTCGTCTTGATGCCCGCGATGCAGGTTTGCACTGCTAGGTTTGAACTATAGGGGTGCCTATTGAGTGTATTATCATAATTTTAGTTTTACTGGTAGGTGGGTACATGGTAGGCAGTCCCATTAGTATTTGTCAGTAAATTGTGAACCAGTATCATAAATGGATTGGTTAAGTTGAATATTAAATTCATAAATGTTTACATAAACAAAATTAGAGATTATTTTACAGTACCTACGTGCTTTATGAAATACTAGATGTTGCTCGCGGCTCCGCCCGTGTGGAGGTTATTTTTGTAAGAAAAGGTATACAATCCATGGAGGCATCTTAAACTATTACACATTTCTATATTTCGCTTTCCGATATGAAGCGTGCATTTTTTCCGGGATAAAATGTAGCTTATGTCATTTTCTGATCCCTAAACTGCCACAATGAAAAAAATCATGTCGATCCCTTGCTCTGTGAAAAACTATAGTATAGTAGAGAGCTCCGATAAACACGTCCGATCGCTGCTAATCATAAAGTGCTATAGGGAGAAGCGCGGCCTTCGACGCGCTATTTATAGGCCGCCGGCCGGGCCGGTACCGCCGCACCGCTATGTCCCTGCATTTTAAATCTGTAATATCTTCGGAAATATTCATTTAAATTACATGCTGTAAAGGGCCATATTGATTTATATTGAATGTACAATGTATTTAAGGTAGTTAATTTAATAAGGATTAATGCTGTATTGGTTAAAATAACTTCCTAAATAAGCCATTTTTCCCGTAAAATGTAAAGGATAAAAATTGGTTATTGTGGTAGAAGGTTATTGTTAACTCTTTGGTATTTTTAGAATAAAGAGTTGACATGTGTAAGACTTTTGTCATATTAAAAATATCATGTTGTAAGAGATTTGCCTTATTATTTAAAAACATAACATTGGCGACGAGGATCCACGAAATTGATGCGAAATGGCGCTACATGAAGTTTTGACTTCGTTTGACCATGGAAATCAATCATGGCAAATTTTTAAAACAAAGCTAGCGCAATACTTAATCGCAAATGATGTGGTCGATGACAAGAAAAAACGATCAATACTATTGAGCACCCTAAGTGACGGCTCATTCAAGCTGGCAGCAGATTTAGCGTTGCCCAAAGCGCTTGAGGATTTGTTATATGAAGAAATTTTAAAACTTTTTGATATACATTTTAGTCGTTCTAGATGCGGTTTTGCCGAGCGGTATAGTTTCTACGCAGCAAGTCAAAAGCAAGAAGAAACTTTACCCCAGTGGGCGGCTAGACTGCGGGGGTTAACTGAGTATTGCCGGTTTGCAAACGTTGAAGAGGCTTTGCGGGATCGTTTCATTATGGGTATGTTACCAGGAAAGGAACGAGACAAACTATTTACAATTAACGTGAATGAACTAACTCTTGCAAAGGCAGTTGATTTAGCGGAAAATGTACGAGCAGCGCGTTTGGGTGCAGCAGCTTCCACGGCGACGGCACAGGGACCGCCGTATAACGAGCAACTGCCCAAAATCGCTCATGATTCCACAAACTACAGTAAGGGCTCCACTGGCAATACTAAAGATTCTGCAAGCAACATCAAGGACTTCAAAACGGTATGCTCTGTATGCGGTTATAAGAACCATACTTCTTCACAATGCCGTTTTGCAAATTATAAATGTAAAAAATGCAATAATAAGGGTGATTTACAAAGGATGTGCCAAAAAATTTATGTAATGCAAAAAGAGTTAATTAGCGAAAGTGACGATGACGGTGAGTTGTACAATATTCGTTCAGTAAATGGTAAACCTATGGTAGAAGAAGTTTATATTCAGGGGGTACCGTTAAGGTTTCAGATCGATACTGGTTCAGCAGTCACAGCGATTTCTGATTACACTTGTAACAGATATTTTAAGGAATTGCCATTAAGACCGACGAGAACGCGCCTGTTTTCGTATACAGGAAATAGAATTGAATGTATAGGAATAGCTAAACTTTCAGTGTCCTATATGAATACATCGCATAGTCTAGATGTATATGTTATTCGTGATGGTGGTCCACCTCTGTTGGGTCGGGATTTTATTTCTTGTTTTAAATTAGAACTAACTCCTATGAATTTTTGTGAAAAGGGCAACAGTATTTTTAAAACATTGCAGTCGCGTTATCCATCAGTCTTTTCGGACAAATTGGGTACATTTAATAAATATAAAATTAAATTACAACTTAAAGAAAATATGAAGCCAGTTTTTGTCAGAGCACGTCCTCTAGCTTTTGCTCTAAAAGAAAAGATAGATAAAGAATTAGACAGATTACAATCTCTAGGCATAATTGTTCAAACGCAACATGCTGAGTATGCATCACCTATTGTACCTGTTTTAAAACGTGACGGTTCACTTAGACTATGTGCAGATTACTCGGTCGCAGTGAATAAGCATTTGGTTGTAGAAAAGTATCCACTGCCGACGGCTCGCGAATTGTTTACTAAGCTGCATGGCGGTCAACAATTCAGTAAGTTAGATTTATCGCAAGCTTACAATCAATTCGTTCTCGACGAGGAATCTCAGAAAATTACATGCATTAACACCCACCGTGGTTTGTTTAATTATACAAGGTTAGTGTTCGGTCTCGCTAGTGCACCGGCGATTTTTCAACGAGCGATGGATTGTTTACTGTCCGGTATGGAAGGTGTTCTTTGTATGCTTGATGATGTTCTAGTGACTGGAGTCGATGCTAACCAACACCTTATGAGGCTTAATGCCGTGTTGCAAAGATTTGATGATGCAGGGTTGGTTTTACGTCAGGATAAGTGCGATTTTTTTTAAAGACGAAATAGAATATTTGGGTTATACTATTAACAAGTTTGGGTTAAAGAAATCACAACAAAAGGTGAAAGCTATATCCGATGCACCTATACCAACAAATGTTAATAAATTACAGTCATTTTTAGGTCTTGTCAACTACTATCGCAGTTTTGTTCCAAACGCTTCTGCTATATTAAGTCCTCTTTACAACTTATTGCAAAAGGGTAGTAAATGGAAATGGGACCCTGAACATCAAAATGCTTTCGATGAGATTAAAAAAAACTTATCATCTGACCAAGTTCTAGCCCATTTTGATTCCGAAGCAAAATTGATTTTGACCGTTGATGCTTCGCCATGTGATTTGGGAGCTATCTTGTCTCAGATTGGGGTTGATCAAGTTGAGCGTCCAGTAGCATATGCTTCACGGACACTTAATTCGGCAGAGAAAAAATATTTTCAGATACAAAAGGAAGCAACTGCAATAATTTTTGGAGTACGAAGGTTCCATCAGTATCTATATGGTCGCTCGTTGCCGTTTATACTTCGCACTGACCATAAGCCGTTATTATCTATTTTCGGTCCTTATCGTGGTATACCTGAAGTATCGGCTAATCGTTTACAACGATACGCTATGTTTTTAAGCGGGTATAATTACACCATTGAATATATTAAAAGCGCTGATAATATAGCAGACTATCTATCGCGGGCTAGTTTACCAGATCACGAAGGGTCTTTGACAAGAGGACTAGCAAACGACCCTAACGACGACCGAAATTATGAATTGGAGGCTGTGGAGGATCGCGCTTCGTACGTGAATTTCGTTGTTCATGGTAGTTTGCCAGTTACGGTTCACGAAATTAGGTCTGAAACGACTAAAGATAATATTTTGCGTGATGTTATTAAGTATGTTCGAGATGGTTGGCCTAAGAAAATAATGGTTCAGGATTTGAGACCGTATTTTTTATGCAAAACTGAATTGTCGTTTGAGAATGGGTGCGTTATGCGTGGTCATAAGATAGTCCTTCCTCTAAGTTTACGAGATAAATCATGAGAGAATTACATAAATCTCATTTAGGCATAGTAAAAACGAAAGCTGAAGCGCGCAGTCGTTTCTGGTTTCCAGGTATGGATGCTATTCTAGAGAACATGATAGGAAATTGTTCAGTCTGCATACAGCTTAAACCATCACCACCGCGCGCTCCGTTAGCGCCGTGGCCTTACCCGCCACATCCATTTTTTAGAATACACATTGATCTTTTAGGTCCTTTAAATAATCGGTCTTATCTTATAATTGTAGATGCCTATACTAAATGGGTAGAGGCCTATGAATTAAATAATATATCTTCATCGATAGTTATAGCGAAGCTTTATGAATTTATGTCACGATTTGGCTTACCGCACACATTGGTTAGCGACAATGGCCCACAGTTTGTATCGTCGGAATTTTCTACCTTTTGTATGTCAAATGGGATATCACACGTGACGTCTCCGGCTTACCATCCAGCTAGCAATGGTCAGGCGGAAAGCTACGTAAAGATAGTAAAAAAGGGGATTAAATCTTGTATTATGAGTAGCAATGATAGTAAACAAATTAACAATAATCTCTTCAAATATCTGTTTGATTATCGTAATTCCGTGCATACTACTACAGGTACTTCACCTGCTCAATTGGTTTTCGGTCGGAGGCTTCGATCTCGCCTAGATATAATTAATGTAGAATGTCCGAATAAATCAACGTCATCGTCTTCTCTCGCTAATCATGTGAAAAACAAACAGTTCTCGCAAAGTAAAGCGTACGGAGGAAAAAATTTACAATCCTTTTCGCGTGGAGATGAAGTATATTACAAGAAGATAATACCGAATGGTAAAACCACTTGGAATAAAGGAGTTGTAGTTAAAAGAATTGGAAAAGTGACTTATTTGATAAAGGATGTTATTACTTCTGTCCAGTTAAAGAAACATAAAAACCAATTAATGTCATGTAAGGCTGTAAGTAATTATTCGGAATCTGTGGACAGTTCATTAGATTTAAGCGACTTCTCTCGACATGAACCTGTGTCTGTCTGTGAGTCTGTCAGTCAACAGCTATCTCAGGAACAAGTAGAAGATACGTGGCAAGATGCGGTAGAAGAGCCAACGCCTCCCATACCAAGGTCCCTTAGGGAGAGGCCTCGTATCGATTATAAGCCATTTTTTAATATGTGCAATGGGGAAGGAAATGTTAACTCTTTGGTATTTTTAGAATAAAGAGTTGACATGTGTAAGACTTTTGTCATATTAAAAATATCATGTTGTAAGAGATTTGCCTTATTATTTAAAAACATAACAGTTATTCCTACAACCGCAAGCGGTCACCTGAGACCAAGTGACTTTTACTTAACACTGATTAGCTGAAATGTACCGGAAGGCCTTTGGATTGGTCAAAACTTATAAGGGAAGTATTGACACTCAACGGTGCTATGCATCGTCTCTGCTTAATAATACAAGTTTTATTTTTATGAAAAACTTGCACTATTGTGCAAAACACAAAAGTTTGTTTCACTTTATTTTTCTGAAAAACATGCACCATCGTTAATTATATTTGATATTTGCCCAGACATATTATTTCCTCGTTTCTTATTGATACAAGTGCATCTAATTGTAAATAATGAAATGATATAAAAGCCGCAGCAACAGCACAGAGATCATTCAAGTCACCGACGAGAACTTAGCTAATCATGAACCGTCTGGCACTCACTCTCTCTCTTCTGGCGCTGGTAAGTATATTTTTATCTTATATTCTCAAAAACATTTTAGACATGCTTATATTTAGTGGCACACGCAAGTGTGTCGCATTCCGGGATCAGCCAGTGTACATCCGGTTTTTGTCGGGGGTCTAGTTGGGGTGCGATGTTTGGCCGTTTGCGGCCTTCTGGGTACTCTGACACTAGACCCTCGACCGCTTCTTCACCTTGTTGCCCATGGCGTAGTGTGAGGAAGCAGGCATGATTGTGTTGAGTAGCGGGGGAAAGATTGTCTCTCGCTCCTCGATACTCTAATTGGACGGCACTGCGCTTGCCATCAGGTGCAGTGTGGTCACTCTGCCGTGCCAGGATAAAATCCTCTAAAAACTCTTAACTGTTCTTTAAACTCAACTTTTCCAATAAGTTTGTCGCTATCTTGTGGTACCGAAACAATAACAACTCTTCCCCAAGAAGTATCGGTTTATCAGTGAACATTTTTTTTGTGCCTTTATAGGCAGACGAGAAGACGGGCCACCTGATGGTAAGTAGTCATCGCCGCCCATAGACTTCTGCAATGCAAGGGCACGGCAAAGCCGCTGCCTACCATACAAAGCCGCTGCCTACCATACAAAGCCGCTGCCTACCATACAAAGCCGCTGCCTACCATACAAAGCCGCTGCCTACCGTTACCTTGTAATACTTTCAACACCTAGGGGTTTACCTGCCTTTCCTCTTAGGGGTGAAATTTCCAATAAGTTCTTAGTGAGCGTCTACATCTCGAAATGGGTAACTACGCTAAATTAGACTGCCTCGGTGGCGCAGTTGAAATTGTACATGCGTTTACGTAGAAAAATATCTCAGTTGCATGTTCTTAAAATTAAAGGCATTTTAAAAAAAGCCGGGTTTGTAATTTTTACAACAGTTTAGAGAAGCATTATTCAGGAAAAAGTAAAGATTTGTGGCAACAGGAGTGACAAGACGCGAGATTGTACCAGAATAGAATGACACTGTATAATAAAGAGCTCTTAGATGATATATGTGCTGATAATGATAGTTTTTTCCAACTTACAGGTGGCTGGCGTGTGCCAAGCGAACGTCATTAAAGCGAATAAAACCGGAGACAATGAGAACTCAGGCCGTGATGTTTCTGACAGTAAGTATTATTTTGTCTTAGACTGCGAATGATTCAATGGCAAAATCATATTCTCCAACTGCTTTTCACCTATTATTGGAATCAGGTTAACAGCGGGATATGACCAGTTAACTTCCATGGTGCTTTACGCCTGACTTCTCCAAACGTAAATTTTTTTATTTTATTTTCAACAGAAATAACACAAAATCAAACCATCTCGCGAAAAATAATGATATTTTATTCAAACATCAGCCCGCATATATTTTAAATATTGATAGAAGTGCGTGCGTAGTGGAAACATCTTACTATCTCCCTCGCACGACACTGGCCACTCTATGAAGTGACGTCATAACTCATATCGTGCATTGCTTACTCTCATTCGACATTAACCCATTACAACGGGCCTCAGTATTGCCATGGCTATGAGTGATTTTCAAAATATCCTTTTCTTGATATAATCGATCTTCTTTACTCAATTTACTAATAAAAGTATGGACTACGGATCTTGGGCAATTTCGAAAGAGTTTAAATAGGAAATTCCATTTTTTTTATCCTGGAACGGCAATGTACAGTGCCAAACCACTGAACCTGATGGCAAGTACAGTGCCGTCCAATTAGAGTATCAAGTAGCGTCAGACAATCTGTCCCCCATATTAATTAATAATGTAATTATAACATATTTGCTTTTGCTCGTTCTCTCGTTTGATTTTCCAGTGGTTAAACCGACGCGCTAGACACACAGAATTATTTTAACATTCATAATATTATGTGCTTTCCTAAAACACACAGCGTCTAGGTGAAGAAGCTGTCTATGGTAAACATACCTGTATACTCTGTGGTTTCATTCAACTTACTCTTTTCTCACCAGAGGCCCCACTGTTCTCGTCAAGTTTGTGGCGGGGTGATCGTTGTTCAAATCATAGCGTTTTTGGTTTTGCTTCGAGACGGTTCAGTCCCAAAAGTGAAAGCAGTGAAAATTGTATTACAATAATTATTATACCTAGTCAGGTCATAAGTATTGTCACACAGTAAAAACTTTATTTTAGAATGCTGGCCACAAAAAAGTTTATTGAATTCTAATTTCAAATTGTTCATGAAAATAAAAATGTATACGTTTTAGATTTTTACTCATTTTTAAATATGGAGTGGACGCTTAAAGAAGACCGTGTTGCAGTAATTGCGTTGCATCGTTGCGGTTACGCGCCAATTCAAATTTTTGACATACTGAAAAATTTTAATATAACCAAAAGATTCGTTTATCGTACCATCAAACGATACAATGAAGACTCTAGTGTAGATGACAGGTCAAGAAGTGGTCGCCCTCGGTCTGTTAGGACTCCAGCAGTGATAAAAGCTGTGAAGGCGCGAATTCAAAAAAACCCCAAACGTAAGCAGAAACTGTTGGCTCTTCAGATGGGGTTAAGCAGAACCACGGTGAAAAGGGTGTTAAATGAAGACTTAGGGCTTCGGGCATATCGAAGAAAAACAAGACATCGTTTGAATGCTCGTCTAATGGACCTGAGACTGAAGAGATGCCGCGCTTTGTTGAAGCGGTACGCGGGAAAAAAATATCGGGAAATTCTTTTTTCAGATGAAAAAATTTTTACCGTAGAAGAGAGCTACAACAAACAAAATGATAAGGTGTACGCACACAGTAGTGAAGAAGCGAGCAACCGTATTCCGCGTGTCCAACGAGGTCATTTTCCATCCTCGCTCATGGTATGGTTGGGAGTTTCTTATTGGGGCTTAACAGAGGTACATTTTTGTGAGAAAGGTGTAAAAACGAATGCAGTTGTGTATCAAAATACAGTCCTGACGAACCTTGTGGAACCTGTTTCTCATACCATGTTCAATAACAGGCACTGGGTATTCCAACAAGATTCGGCGCCAGCTCATAGAGCGAAGAGCACACAAGACTGGCTGGCGGCGCGTGAAATCGACTTCATCCGGCACGAAGACTGGCCCTCCTCCAGTCCAGATTTGAATCCGTTAGATTACAAGATATGGCAACACTTGGAGGAAAAGGCATGCTCAAAGCCTCATCCCAATTTGGAGTCACTCAAGACATCCTTGATTAAGGCAGCCGCCGATATTGACATGGACCTTGTTCGTGCTGCGATAGACAACTGGCCGCGCAGATTGAAGGCCTGTATTCAAAATCACGGACGTCATTTTGAATAAACTTGTCATAAGAATCTATGTTTTGTTAAGTTAATTTTGGTATATAAATGGTTACATAATGAATAAACTTGTTTCAATTATTTTATATTAAACATGTGACAGAATTTATGACCTGACTAGGTAGTTGCAGTGTTCTAGTGTTTCAGAGACAAAAAAATTTGGTAAGTTTTATGAAATACTTTATAAAAATGAGCGTTAATCGCGACTGTGACCATCCTGAGTCTATTTTTGATACTCCGGAAGGGGATCAAAATGAGGCTTCGGGCTCAGGCGAAAAGATACAGAATTATTCTTCGTCCCCCTCATCTTCGGAAGATGAGGAGGGTTTCGCCAGCCCTCCCCCTAACAAGCGTTCAAAACGGGATCACAATCGTAGGTCTGCTACAGTTAGTGATCTACGAATAGACGCATTAATTAACCAGGTGGCTTGCATATCCGATTACCTCACACATTTGCCTTATCATTTGTATTCTCAAAATCTACCCTCAGATGACTTACAAATAATTCCGTCAACTTCACGGACACCCTTTCTGAGTAATCCTACTCAGACTAACGTGTCCTTGGAGGAAATTCATGTTGATTTTGATAGTAAGATGGTTACCCCTGTGGCCGATCAGGTTCGCGTTAGGGAGTTAGAACAATTACAAAAATTTGATACACCCGCATGGAAATCTATTCGTTATAAAAAGGCATTACAGTCATGTGTAGCTAGCCCAGGATTTATTACACTTAAAGTTAATGAAGAGCTTTGTCATTTTAATAAACAATCTTCATTCTCCAGAACACTTATTAGCTGGTTTGTCAAATGATGTTTTAGAACAACCACAATTATTACAATTAGGCCTTCAGAATCTTGTAGACTGGGTTGCTACTAATCCTGAAAAGATGAACTCTAACACTTTAGTAGAAAAACTAACTGGGACATTTGGTCCAAGTTCTGAAATTAATAAAAGATGGGAGACAATAATGCAGGTTATTTGTGGTCGGTGTTCCACAGGGCTCAGTTTTGGGCCCACTCCTGTGGAACATCGGATATGATTGGGTGCTCCGTGGTGCCAACCTCTGGGGCGTCGGCGTCACTTGTTACGCCGACGACACGCTCGTTACTGCGTCTGCTAGGACCTTCCAAGATGCCGCAATCAAAGCGGCGGTGGGTACCGGCCACGTTGTAAGTCGTATTCAACGACTAGGATTGAAGGTGGCCCTTGAGAAAACCGAGGCCCTTTGTTTCCACGGGCCTCGGAAGGGGCCACCGGCCGGTGCCCACATCGTGGTGAATGGGGTGCGGATTCCCACCGGCAAAACGATGAAGTATCTGGGGTTAGTTTTAGATAGCCGATGGGAATTTCGCGCCCACTTTGAGAAGTTGGGAGTCAAATTGACTCGGGCAGCAGGTGCACTAGGAACCCTGCTGCCCAATCTGGAAGGTCCTGGCATGCCTTGCCGAAGGCTGTACGCCGGAGTCGTGCGGTCCATGGCCCTGGACGGCAGTCCCGTCTGGGCCGAGTACCTGAGCGACCGGTGCGTCGCTCTGCTGCATAAGCCACAGCGTTCAGTGGCGCAGCGTGCGATCAGGAGCTACCGCACGGTCTCGTTCGAGGCGGCTTGCGTTTTGGCCAGTTTCATACCGCGGGACCTGGACGCTCGGGCCCTCTCCGCCGCATTTCACTGGCGGGAGGAGGCGTTCAGGCGCGAGGAGTGACCGGCCCTGAGAGAGGTAGAGGCCATCCGTGGCTCCCTCCGCAGAGCCGCCGTGGAGGAGTGGCGTCTCAGGCTGGAAAACCCAATTTGGGGTCAGCGGGTCGTAGCGGCAGTGCGTCCTGTCTTCCGTCAGTGGTTGGACAGGCGCCACGGCGCGGCGACATTCCGGCTGACACAGGTGCTCACAGGTCATGGATGTTTTGGCGAGTACCTGTGTCGCATAGCCGGTGCAGAAGGGTCGGCCGTGTGTCACCATTGTGACAACTGTCCGCGTGACACGGCCCAACACACTGTTGAGGAGTGCCCAGCCTGGGACGAAGAGCGCAGCGCTCTCGTAGCAGTCGTCGGAGGAGACCTCTCGCTGCCGACTTTGGTGTCAACCATGGTCGACAGCCGGAGGTCCTGGCGTGCGGTTGCCCTCTTTAGTGAGGCCGTCATCTCACAGAAGGAGAGTGCTGAGAGGGATCGGGAACAGCGCTCTGATCCCTCCCGCCGCCAGTCGAGAAGGAGGAGGCGCCGGGTTGACGACTGACCGGCGTCTCCCGCCCTGTGGTTTGGGGGCGTTTGGAGAATCACACCACGGTATCCCCTGCCTGTTGTAGGAGGCGACTAATACTGGTATTTAAACCAGTACACGCTGAGACTGTGGCCGTATTTGTTATGAGCACAAAATTTATATAATTTTAAACTTATTTTGTATAAATACAAGGTATTTATTTATTTTTTCCCCTGTGTTTTTACATGTTTAGTATAATTATCGTTTTATTATAATTTCTTTTAGTTTGTACCTGTGTAAATGCTTGTAACAAATAAAATATTTCTTTCTTTCTTTCTTTCTTTCTTTCTAATAGGGGCATCGGGGGTCGCGGGCGCACAGCGGGGGGCTGTCGTAGTGCCCTTTCCGGTGTGTCGAAATTTGTCTGTACAAAGTTTTATTTTGTATATACTCCGTCGGCACACCGGGCGACCCCGGGATGACGGCAGCGCGGGTGGTTGGCCTCGTCGCTGCCGTGGACGCCGAGGGCGTCCTTCGGTGCGCGGGGGCTTCTGAGCTTCGACGGCTTAACGCTGGGTCGTAAGGCCGGCGAGCCCAACATAACCGTCCCGCCACCCCCCCGGCGGGGTGGTAGTGATAAATCGCAATTCCCCGCGAAAACAAAAAAAAAACCAATGTATTGAGACTAAGCGAGATAGCATTTTGAAGAAAATACATAATCCGAATTTAAAAGTAACGTTACAGAGAATCCCACCCAGTTCTGAATATTCATTTAGCCGTGATAAATTATTACCTATTATACAATCATTAGGTGGTACACAGGTTTGGTTAAATACACCAAATTATTTAAAAGAAGACAGACCCTCTACATCCTCACATTCCAATCGTTTTGCTCATAAGAAAGAGGTTAAGAAGTAAGTATGATAGTAGGATTTATCGAGCTCAAAAAAATAAAACTGAGATAAAAAAGAACCAGCCCTTTCGTCACCGCAAAGGTGGTTCAGAGTTTAGTCACAACTCAAAGCCATCAGAAAAGTGACTACAAATTCGAAGTAGGGTCTTTGAAAAATCATTAAGAAGCTTGGAGGAGTTTAGGGGCCAATCAGTTTATTCAAAAGATTATAACTTACGGCCTTTCAAACACAAACCCGCTTTGCAGTACCCATACAATCAGATCCGAAGAGCCTTGGCGACCAAGGTAACTGATCGGATGTCAGAGGTTATAAAAAATCTAAAATCGCAGAAAGTTTTAGAGAAGTCACATATGATAAATTCAAGTTTCTTTTGAAAGATGTTTCTTATTCAAAAAACAGACGGGGGTGTACGTCCCATTTTCGACCTACGAAATCTCAACTATTATGTAGCTCCAAAAAGATTTCAGTTGATTTCTCAGGTAAGTGTCATGGATTTCCTCCAGGGTCAGGATTGGCTGGCAAAAATAGACCTCCAACAGGCGTATTTTCATCTACCTATAGCGGAGACACACCGACGCTTTCTACGTGTCATATACAAATAAGAAATTTTGCAATTAACAGCCTTACCTTTCGGCCTTTCTTCAGCTCCTCAAATTTTTTCAGCCCTATCAAATAGGATTGCGGAAATCCTTCGGGCTCGGGGATTCAGGGTAGTAGTTTATTTAGACGATTACCTTTTGGCACACCAGGATCGTCTCTGGCTTACCAATCAGGTTGCGGAAACCGTGACAATTTTAAAATCTTTAGGCTGTCACATAAACTACGAGAAATCTATACTGATCCCTACCTACCCAGCAATTGGAGTATTTGGGTTTAATGTGGGACACCCTGAACAAAGTGGTAAAATTACCAGGCAAAAAAGTGCATTCAATAAAGAATGCCATTATTCACGTTCTGAAGCAGAAGAGCTGCACAATGAAGCAGGCTCAAAGCTTATTAGGACAACTGAACTTTGCCAATCACACCGTTTCCATGGGCTGTTTACATTGCCGCCATTTTTCTTTCTAAGAAAGTTCAAACAGGCCAGAGCACGGGAGAGGAGATCAATAATCCTTCCTGTGATTCAAGACCTAAATTGGTGGTTAAAGGAGGTAGAGCACAGTACTGTGTCCCTCCAGAGAAAGGAAGTCACGCATTTCCTCACTACAGATGCATCGGATGCAGGCTGGTGGGTCAATTAATCGGTGTATTCTTGGCCGGAAAATGTTTACCGCGCCAAAGGAATTGGCATTCCAACGTGAAAGAGCTGTACGCGGTTTTTGCGGCCATAGAAAATCAGAAAAGGCAGACTACCTTGCTAAATGCCCATATCCTAGTGCAGTCGGACAATCTTACACTAGTGGCATATATAAAAAATCAGGGTGGCACTCGCTCCGTTGCGCTCCTTCACTTAACGAGCAGGCTTCTGGAGTTGACCGAGCAGCTCAACATAACTCTGTCGGCATGTTACCTCCCGGGGAGGTTAAACGGCATTGCCGACCGCCTATCGAGGGGTCGACCCGTACCCGAATGGCACCTATTACCCCAGTCCAAGGAGGTCATATTCGAACGATGGGGAACCCCAGTTATAGACCTGTTCGCATCCAGAGAAACCGCCGTCGTATCCAGCTACGTTACGCTGGATTCAGGCGATGGGTCAGCTATTTACTGCGATGCATTCAGTCACGAATGGGACTTCAGTCTAGCTTGGGTGTTCCCACCACCCAGGGTATTATCACACCTAAACACTGCGAGGGGAGCGTACATAATGATAGCACCTCAGTTGACCTAATGTTTTTGGTTGCCGGACCTACGAGCTCGTGCCCTGTCCTCACCAATACAGATAGTAGACCTACAGAAGGTCCTCATAGATCAGACCACAGGTCACCCTCCCACTCAGGTGGCCAAGTTATATCTTCAGGCTTGGAAGATTGGGGGTGGTCGGAAGAAGTTGCTCACTGGAGCCCCAGTGAATAAAATTTGCTGAGTAACAGCTGACGTTCGTCAACCCTATCTACTTATAGGGCCCCGATTAAACGGTGAAAAAGGTGGTGTAGTTCTCAGCGGATATATGATAAATCACCTAATGGTAATGATATTGCCCGTTTCTTGGCAAATCTTTTTCTTACAGAAAATCTAGCCTACAACACGATATATCTTCATAAGTCTGCAATACTCACTTACTGCAGGCCATGGAGGGAGAATTATGCCAAGAACTTTTTTATTAAGCAAATTTTACGGGCTATATCTCAAGCTAGACCCCAAACTAGAAAAGCCCCTATTTGGGAGACTAAATTGTTGTTTGACTGGTTGACACCTACACAAAGCTCCGAGACCCTTTTCGATATTACAAGGCGTACAGCCTTGATATTGCTGTTAGCATCAGGCCGTAGAATACATGACCTAACCTTATTAGATGCCACTAAGGATAGTCTTGTGATCCAAAAGGACAGAATCATTTTATGGCCTAGATTTGGTTCAAAAACTGATACAGGGGCACACCAGCAGTCTGGTTGGTTACTGTTACAACATAAATATGTTAATATTTGCCCAGTTAGGCATGTAATCAAGTTCCTAAAAATATCGATGAAACCGTCGAACGGCTGACGGTAGTATAAAAAATCAATTTATTTCTATTACGGGAAATATTAAGCCGCCTTCTATAACTATGATTGCTGGATGGATAAGATCTATTTTTACATAACATAGATCACCTCCAGGAAGCATACGATCCGCAGTTGCGTCTAGAAGCTGGGTAGAACGTAGACCTGTTCAGGAGATACTGGACAGAGGAAATTGGAAGAGTATGTCAACATTTACACACCATTATTGCCGTCCCATAAGACGCCAAGTTAATAATTCAGAGGACTTGTTGCATACAACATTTTCAATTATTTAAGCCAAATAAAAAATGTTATATTGATTTACTCAATTAGTAATAATTATGTAAGTGACTGATATTTACGTAACGCCTTGGTTTTCTTTCCTTATCATAATATGAATATATTTTGTTATTATGATCAGAAAGGTTATTTTAAGAAGTTGATTTTGTCACATAATAATTTCTTTATAAGATTTGTGATGACTGAAATAATTCAAATAGACTACAGATGATGACAATACTTATCTTTTAATTACATTCCATACCTATTTAAAAAGATTTTATTGATCTTAAAATGTATATACAATACATAATGTAGATACTTATTATATTATATTTTAGTGGAAACTTTGTTCATATATGTATTTTCAATTATGTTACCTAGTTTATAAGAATTTAAAATATTCTATGTTTCCCAGAGAAATGAATAAATAAATAAATACAGTACATTACAATTAAGAGCAATTATCACATAGCGTTTGTGTATTTCATTTCTTCTCACCAGCAGATATCAAACAGGTCTTCACCTAGACGCTGTGTGTTTTAGGAAAGCACATAATAACACTGTTTTGCATTCCAACATAACAGATATTATGTGTTGAATAAAACACACAGCGTTGCAGCAAGGTCCTTGCAGGTGAGTGAAGACTTCTATGATTTGAACAACGATCACCCCGCCACAAACTTGACGAGAACAGTGGGGCCTATGGTGAGAAAAGAGTAAGTTGAATGAAACCACAGAGTATACAGGTATGTTTACCATAGACAGTGCAAAACCATAGACAGCTTCTTCATCTAGACGCTGTGTGTTTTAGGAAAGCACATAATATCTGTTTTGTTGGAATGCAATTAGTATGGATTTATATTTCGTAATAAATAAAATATTAAGAATAATACACCCAGCAGTCGCACATAGTCCTGATCTCACAATAATACTAAAGAACTACGAGAAATCACTGTCCAACTACACCCAGATCCGAAACAAATATTCGTGAAGAAAATAAATTGATACAGTATCGAACCAACAGCCTCGTTCCAGAGCTGGCTATTTGCTTGTTGCACCACGTTGGCTCTCAGTAATGTGGTGGAACCCAGAGAGACCCTCGCGTAGCACAGACCCCCTAATTAGAGCAGTGTACAGCCATACGAGTAATGAATTGTGATTTTTATTCCAGGTGTAATGGGAAACGAATTTAATTTCACATCAGGTAATGACGGCGTTGTAAATCAAGGTGGAGTAAAGTCGGCGGTCAGGAACACTGCGAGCAATATTGTTAATGATGTGGAAGTGTCTAATGCTGACAGTACTTCCGCTAGCTCTGATAAGAGTTCTTCCTCTGATAAGAGTGATTCCTCTGAGGAGAGTAATTCCACTGAGGATATTAATTCCACTGAAGAGAGTAATTCCACTGAAGAGAGTAATTCCACTGAGGATATTAATTCCACTGAGGAGATTAATTCCACTAAAGAGAGTAATTCCACTGAGGAGATTAATTCCACTGATAAGAATAGTTCCTCATCTAGCACTCAAGCCGCAAACACTGCTGACAGTGGTTCCTCAGGTAACTCAACTGCCAGTGATACCTCAGATATCTCTGATGCCAGTGGTTCCTCAAATAGCATTCAAGTCGCAAGATCTTCAGATAGCGCTGCTGCCATTATATCCTCAGATAAAACTAGTACCAGTGGTTCCTTAGCTAGCGCTGCCAGTGGTTCCTCAGGTGGCTCTGGTACCAGTAGTTCCTCAGCTGATGCTGCTGCCAGTAGTTCCTCGGGTAACTCTAGTACCAGTAGTTCCTCATCTAGCTCTGCTTCCAGTGGTTCCTCAGGTGGCTCTAGTACCAGTAGTTCCTCAGCTAATGCTGCTTCCAGTAGTTCCTCAGGCACCTCTAGTAGCAGTAGTTCCTCATCTAGCTCTGCTTCCAGTAGTTCCTAAAATAACAGCACTTCTGAAGTTACCACTGACGATACTGTTACCGCTAATTAACAATTAAAAGTCTACTATTTTTAAAGTATTCAAATATGGTCGAAGAAATACCAAACAGTAACTATATCAAAACAACTTCACATACCTTAATTAAACTCTTTTGTTCTTTTTTTGTTGATCTTGATTGAAATATATTTCTAATGCATTTATTTGTGTTTTATTGTCGTTTCGTTTATTTATTAAGTGAACTGTCATAGGGCGAAGTCGCGAGCAATATCTCCTATTCAACTATTTGACTAGTATTAAACCAACGTAAAGTGACAGTTTACTGTCGCGTTTCGTATGGTAAGTGAGATATCCGGAGGCCCAGATTCCCCCTTCCCTTCCCTAATCCCTATTGCTGTCCTTCAAGGCCGACAGCGCATACATGACACTTTCAGTATTGTGGATGTTCATGGGCGGTGGAGATCACTTAACATCAGGTGACCCACTGGCTCGTTTGTCGGACTATGCTATAAAAAAAAGTATCTTATACGTCATTGCATCAGATCAAATGTGCTACCAAACCTACTACCTACAGAGTATTTGTCGAAAAGATCGATAGCAAACCCAGAAAGCCCACAGACAATTTATTCAGACGATAATTTTTTTGAGGGTCGAGTGTCGTCAGAGTACTCAGAAGGCCGCAAACAGCCAAACACCGTACCCCAACTCTAGACCTCCGACATCGTTAAAGAAGCAAGTTTTTTGAATTATTGTTTGAAAGAAAGAAAGAAATATTTAATTCATTATAAGCACTATAAATAAAATTCTATTGAAACTAAACAAAAAAAAACTATGAAATATAAAACATGCCTATGAAGAATACGGCCTCGACTCAGCATATACTGGTATAAATTACCAGTGCTGTTACGTCGGGCCATTGGGTGAGGTCACGGGCGCAAAGCCACTTTTTTTAAAATAAATAAAAATCTTTATTGATCACGTAGGCATATAAAAGGCACTTATGACATGTCAAAACACAGATGGAAATTCACCATACGGAAAAATAATTAATTATGTCTAACGTCATGGGAACTTAGAAACCACCATCAAGAGCTGGTAGGCAAGGAAGGATACAACGAGGACGGGACTGGAAAGAGAGAAAAGAGGGAGACCACAAAAAGGAAGGAAGGTAATCGCGGTCTTCGGTAAAGGAAGTGACTGGAGCAGATGATCACGGGAAGGCGCAGGAATGGGAGGGGAGAAGGCGAACGGAAACTGGACGGATATAGAAGGGATGAGTGTAAACCCTAGTCTAGCTAACCTACCAGCCTTTCACTAGCTACCTAAGCGATGACGACCCGAAGAAGAAAGGCAGAAAGAAACTCCGGGCTTGTTTTTTTATTTATTTATTTATTTATGCTTTATTGTACACCAGAAAAATAATACAGTATAACAGTACATTGCAATAAACTTAAAATATAATGTACAAACGGCGGTCTTATCGCTAACTGCGATCTCTTCCAGACAACCTTTAGATGGATTGGATTTGAAAAGAAACAAAAAGTAATGGGTGGTCATAGTAGGGAAAAATATATATGATGTACAGCAAAATAGATAGACATTACATACTATAATATACTACATAAATTAAATATCTTTATATACTACATATAATATATATTATGTATAATGAACAAGTACAAAAAGTGGAAGAAAAAAATAAATAACAGTAGACAGTATTATATCATTGAAGTGACGAATAATGAATACGAAGGAGTCTTTTGAAAATAGCTAAAGATTCAGCTTTTCGTATAGGTACTGGTAATTCGTTCCACAGACGAGCAGCAAACACTGTGAAGGATTTATCTAGAAATGAAGTGCTGTGTTTCGGGATTTCTAATATCCAATCCTCCGATGATCTCAACGTACGTGCGTGTGTATCGCTTAAAAATTTAAAGCGCTCATTGAGGTAACGTGGAGCAGTAGGGTCGAACAAAACCCTGTATAAGAGTGATAAGATACGAGTATTCCGGCGAAGGCGTATAGATGGCCATTTGAGCTTACTACTATTTGCGCAAACCAAAAATGAACCTGATGCAAAAGTTCTGGAGCTGCTCAAGTTTTACAAACTGGGCCTCGGTAAGATCGAGAAAGCTAGCGTCAGCATAATCTAGGATAGGGAAAAGAAGAGACTGAACCAGCGCAATTTTCGTGGGTATCAGTAAGAAATTCCGTACTCTTCTTAAGGACCCTCCCACTGCAAACATTTTGCGACTGAGTTCTTGTAGTTGGGGGCCCCAGGAAAGATTCTTGTCGATGTATATCCCCAAGTCTTTTACTTTGTCGCTAAACGGAATAGGACAACCGTCAAACAGAACCGGGGATAACTGACTAAAATCAATTCTAGAAATAGTCCTAGAGCTCCCAACAACAATGACCTGAGTTTTTGAGGGATTTATTATCAAGCCATGCATTTTACTCCAATCGCTGACACGAGTAAGGTCCTTGTTAACCGATGCGATCGCTTCCGACACCCTGTCTACTGGAGCATGGTAATATATCTGCAGATCATCAGCGTAAAGATGGTAGGAAGAAATAAGTTGATCAGAGATTGAGTTAATAAATAACGCGAAGAGTAAAGGAGATAAAACGCCGCCCTGAGGGACACCGGCAGATACATCGCACCAAGAAGATAAGGTATCTTTTTCGTCATCAATTGTCATATATATATTTTTTTTTTTTTCTCATAGTAATTTTACAGACATATTTTAATAATATATGAATCAATGCATATATAGTTAATATTTTTATGGTTAAAGGGGGCAAACGGGCTGGAGGCTCACCTGATGGAAAGTGATCACCGCCGCCCATGAACATCAACACCAGAGGGCTTGCAAATGCGTTGCCGGCCTTTCAGGAAAGAATATGCTCTCTTCTTGAAGGTTCCCAGGTCGTAACGGTTCGGAAAGACCGCCGGTGACAACTGGTTCCACAGAGTGGTTGTGCGAGGCAGAAAATGCCTTAAAAATCGCGCTGTTATATAATTAACTACTAACTAACTAAACCAAACTACTAACTAAACTTAAATAGCTTTAAATACATACATATTATATTTGTTGTTTGACATTCTATGTATCTGTCTGTCAAGTCATCACATCTAGGGGTGCGGAGTCAGGAAACCTCCTCGTGTGCACCCCGGGCAACGGCGGTCACGTTGACTGACGGCTAATGTCCTGACAGAAGGTGGTTGGCAGTCGTCGCCTGTTGTGGCGGCTGTCGTCAATTTTTGGAGTTGGCACCTTTGGTTGCCCTCGGGTTCTGTCCTGGGGGTGTCGGCGGGCTCGGTGTGCGCTCACCCCGCTGCCGAGCGGGCAGTAGGGGAGAAGTTCTCTCTTGCTGTCACCGTCGTATATCGTAATCCGGTCATATGGAGATCTGTGGTTATGTCTCGCGCTCCGATCGGACCGAGGGTCTTAGCTTCACCGCCTGGACCGCGAGGGAGAAAACCTCTATAAAAAGTTACCCCGAATCCCAAGCGGCGGCGCACCATGAGGGGATGCATGGCTGATGGGTAGTTCGGTTGCTAGTGCGAACTACGCCGGAGGGGTACATGCCGGTGCCTCGTCCGTGTAATTAACGGCTTACCCAGCTACAGGGGGCTCTGGCTGGGTGGACGGTTTCCCCGATACTCGTGGGAACATTTATGGATACCAATTTTAAAAAACCAATATTATTGACGAGGTTGCCTACTCCGGTGGCGGATTCCGTGCCCGGAGAGGCGGAGGTTGGAGGCCGCAGGCCCGAAGACGATTGTATGCAGGACATGGTAGGTGAGAGGCCCACAGAGGTTGTGGCTGCGGAATTTTCCGTGGCAACTCCGGCCCGCGTAACTAGGGCCAGGAACAGTCGCGCGTCCTCATGCGCGAAAAGGAGTCGCTTGTGGCAGCGCAGTGACACGGATTCCGTGCGCTCCCGGTCCGCCCACTCGAGCGAGTCGGAGAGCGGCACTGATGCCCAGGTTCACTCATCTGCCACAGCACCTGGCCTTCCGCCGTCGACCGGCAAATATGTCGGTCTACGCAAAGCGCAGAGGGAGTTGGAGGCCCAATGCCGCGAGGCTGCCCGTCAAAATAAAGCAGAGCAGGAAATGGAGGATCGGGTGCGTTCTTACTTGAAGTCGCCAATTCCGTCGAGGGCTACTCCTATGGAAGGAATTGAGGTTCGGGTTATCTTGCCCGACGACATAAGCAGGCCAAATTATAAAGATGGTGTCGGCCAAGTCGTGTAAACTGAAGGGAGTCTTCCAGAAGGCGTTAAATTCTGTACACGACACCATGATAAAGTTTTTAGACCAGCCGGAATTTCAGGCTGTGTCAAAGTTGGAAGCAGAGGCCAAAAGGTGGCATGAGTTGAGCGGCCGCCTTGAGAAGGAGCTGGCCAAGCAATCAGACGAAAACTCTTCTCTTCGTCGTCACCTTGACCAATTGGAGGCCAGCATCAGTAGTGGCCCGTCGGATGAAGCTCTCCAGAGACTGGAGGCGCGCTTGATGGCTCGGATAGAAGGGGCCATAATGCACCTGCCACCACTGCCGCTTCTAAGGCCGCCATTAGCGCATGAAGGCGGGACTACTCGTGAGGAATTTCCCTTGCTTCCTCCTCCTCCTCCTCCGATAGTAAAGGGCAAGGGTAAAGGAAAGGGCAAGAAGACGGCCGTACCCGCTGCCGCTTCCGTGTCTACTCCTAGCGTGTCGAACGCGCCGATGCCCCCGGTTGCCGGCCCATCAAGTGCGCCCATTGCTGTGGCTGGACCTTCAAACCCACCACAGCAAAAAAGCAAGGCAAAAGGGTAATGTCCCTAAAGCGGCCAAGCCAAAAAAGAGGAAAGGTGTTCCTCAGCCCGCGCCCCACGAATCTCATCCCCTGCCGCCAGCTCCAGCTACTATGGACGAGCCGTGGAATGTCGTGGCGGGGAAGAAGGCCAAGAAGAAGGCCTCACCCAACGCGGTACCGTCTGCAAGCCAGCAGAAACAATCGCGCAGGGCAGAACCTAAACTTCGGCCGCCGCGCTCTGCTGCTGTGATCATATCACTGACGCCGATTGCAGTGGAGAAGGGACTGTCGTATGCCCAGGTGCTCATAGACGCCCAAAACACATGGTGGACCTCACCGGCCTTAATATTCAGAGGCTGAGGCCTAAATTTGCAGCCACGGGTGCCCCAATGTACGAGGTGCCCGGGGCAAATAGTGACGAGAGGGCTGACTCCCTGGCCGCGAGGCTCAGGGAGTACTTTCAGGGATCGGAGTACGTTAGAGTATCCCGGCCCACTAAGTCAGCAGAGCTGCGGCTATCCGGGCTGGATTGTACGGCCACCCCGGAAACGTTTGCAGCGGCCCTCAAAGGCCGGTGAGTGCGGCGTCGACGTCATAAAGGTCGGCGAAATCCGCCCCGACCGCTCGGGTCTCGGGACGGTGTGGGCAAAATTGCCAATAAAGGCGGCCCAAAAAGTAAGAGGAGCGGGTCGAGTTTTGGTTGGGTGGGTTGCGGCTCGAGTTTCTGGATAAACTTCTTGATACCACAGATTATAAAAATATCAGTGTAACAACCGAAAGGAAACTTGACATGAAATACGTTCCTAATTCAAAATTTAATGATTTGTACACTCAAGCGCATAAAATAAAAGATGATAAAGCGAATGATTTTCTAACACATATATACAAGCAATCTTTAACGGTCTTCGACACGTTGAAAGAGAAAGTAAATGACTATAACGTGAGACAGCGTATAAATTCTCTATCAAAAATATATAAAACAAAATTTCATAAATACATAATCGAAACGCAAAACCACAAAATTAAAACGCGTTTTGGAACTCAAAAAGTAATCTTAAACACGATAGAAACATCTAACGGACTTTTAAACAGACTAGTAGGTTTCATGTTGGGAGATCTGGCGAAAAAGGGCCTTTTGCATAACAAAATGGCGGTCATCATCATTGAAAAAGAAGTAAAGGATTTAATTCGAATGGAATATAGACACGCGTGCACAAAATTTGGTGTTTGTCGTAGAGAGGAGACTTTCAGTAAATTTCTAACTGATCTATTGACAATATTACTTAATAACAATGACACAAAACTGAAGAAAGCCTTCGATGCTCTCACGGAAACTGTTAAAAATAATCAATATAGTGGTATAATGTCGGATAATATGTATAAGCGATTCTTCCAAGCGATCGAGCAAGCTGAGAAATTGGACATAAGCATCCTTCGACCGTCGTTGACTATAACAAGGAACATTTTGTCCAATAAATACGGACCCCTAGTTGTTACAGCCAAGTTAGATGAACGAATAAATAAAACCATTGCCTTGTTAGATATCATTGAAATATTCGACAAAAATGTACCGGGAAATGAAATCAATTGTTTAGAATGGAATGATATTAAAAATAGTGTGAGCGAATGGACTGAAGGTAAGACAGACGACATAGTAGATATAACTCAGACGTTCGTCGACTATTTAAAGAAATCCATAGACAAAATGGATGACAAGTCAGTGAAAAGTATTAGTGATTATTTAAAATATTTTCTGAATTAATAAACGTTTGTTTCATTTACAGTTTCATTTGTAAAGGTATATGCAGCAAACAGTCAAATAGGTCACCTGAAAATAATGAATTCACTAAGAAAAATGTGTGTGTACTTATGTACGCACGTAAGAAGTTAAACTTCTTTGGCAAAATTAACTCCTAAAATGTCATACCGCATGCCAATACTATGCATTTGTATAAACGACTATAAAAAAATAAAGTTATTAAATACTCCAGTTGACGTCAAATATAACAGTTTGCCAGCTACCGTATTTCCTCCTTTCTATGATCCTGGATCCTTTAGGCATAGTGTGAAGAAGCTGCACAGCAGGCCGTCATGATTGTGTTGAGTAGCGAGGGATAGATAGTCTCTCGGTACTTGATACTCTAACTAGACGGCACTGCGCTTATCATCAGGTGCAGTGTGGTCACTTTGCCGAGACAGCATAAAAAGACTACTTATCTTTATATATATAATTCTACTGTACGTGTGTATGTCGCTGAACTCCTCCTAAACGGCTGGACCGATTTGAATGTTTTTTTTGTATGCGTCTTGGTGGCACCCTGGATGATTTAGATTCACAAATCAGCCCGGCAGATTGCGCTGCAGTCGGTGTGGCGCTGCTTTTCCGGGCAGGACGACGTCTGTCGGGCCCGCTAATATTTTATAAATAACTAGCTGCATCCGGTATGCGTTGCAATGCCACGTAAATTTCATTTATTGCGATCGGTTGAACGGTATAGAAGTTGATGTTCTGCAGCGCCATATGGCGAGTTCATTTTAATTTTTTTTGCCCAGGAACCATCGCGTGCATCTGCAGAACAACTCACCAAAGTTTTATCATAATCGGATGAATAATTTAGGAGTCCATAGAGGACAAACATACATACATTGATTTTTATTTAATAAATAAAATTAAAAATATATAAAAAAGTACATTGAAAAATTTATAAAACACCTTTTATTACTCTAAATAGAGATATTGGGGTTTTCTATCTAGAAATTCTCAGTATTAGCCCGGAGTCTGGAACCTGTGCCCGGTATGGCGGTAGGCTCGCCCGCTATCACATTATGGGCCTGAAATTCGGCAAAAGTGGATGTACTGGTTACACCTCTGCCTACCCCTTCGGGGATTACAGGCGTGAGTGTATGTGTATGTATGTATTTTATTACCTACTCATTGATTTTTACAAGATATTTATATTGATTTGATATCAATCATAATCGCATGCCATAAATAAAAACACAATAATAGTTTTATAACCTATAGATATCACATGACGATACAAAAGTGAGATTTATCGACTGACTTCATGGTGTTAATTTCATGTCGCTGTGCGCGTATTTTTTTTATCCAGGGGCATTATTCTCTATGTCCTTAGAAACGCGTAATGAGGCGGGTTACATTAACTGCATGTTATTAGTAGCAAAGATTAGAAAACTTAGAGTATTTAACATTAGAAAAGCATTCGAAACAGATTAGCAGAAGAATTGTCATAAATATCTGCTTCAGAAATTTGCAGGTCAGGAAAAACAGAAATAGTAAGAACTACTGACAGAAGAAAGAGTTATTAGACATATTAGAATTGAGGAATTGTCTGAAGTAGATAAATCTCGATGTGGTGAGTAAATGTTTATTTATTTATTCATGCTTTATTATACACCAGAATAATAATAGATTGTAACAGTACATTGCAATAAACTTAAAATATAATGTACAAATGTTTATTTCTTCTAAGCAGCTTGGTTGATCAGTTCTTAATACCCAAAGCTGATTCAATTACACCTGAAATGTAGATTATGCGTTAATATATCTACGTACGTATCTATAACGTCTGGGTCCTTTGAGCGTAGTATGAAGTACCTACTCAGCAGGCCGGCATTTTTATAGGCAGCGGCTTTGCTGTGCCCTGGCATTGCAGAAATCTATGGGCGGCGGTGTCTACATGCCATCAGGTGGCCCGTCTGCTCGTCTGTCTATAGAGGTTCAACGGTAGGCAGCGGCTCTGCTGTGATACACTCGAAATAAAGAACGGTAACAAGGCAAGGTTTAACAGTAGGCAGCGGCTTTGCTGTGCCCTGGCATTGCAGAAGTCTATGGGCGGCGGTGACTACTTACCATCAAGTGGCCTGTCTGCTCGTCTGTATGTCCAGGCAGTAAAAAAACATTAAAAAAAACTTACCAGCGCCAGCAGAGCCAAGATGAGGATGACACGGTACATGGTAATTGTTTTTCTCTGGGTTTTGAGTGTGTTTTCAACTGCTGTGGTGCCTTTTATATTGTTTTGTTATTTGCATTTCAGCAAAATACACTTGTATCAATCCAAAAATATATGGAAGTATCTTAAATAAATAACATGCCACACGTACACGGAATTGTTTTATATAATAAATAGTGTCCGACCGAAACAGAAATTTCTACCGAAAACGAATCTTCGGTATCTGTTTCAGTTTCGGCCGAAACCGAATCCGAAACCGAAACTTTTTCAGACACGTTAAAATCTATTGTTTTGTGAAATTTGGCTTATTTCATACACTTATACATTATACATAACGGTAGGCAGCGGCTCTGCTGTGCTCTGGCATTGCAGAAGTCTATGGGCGGCGGTGATTACTTACCATCATGTGGTCCGTCTGCTCATCTGCCTTATCCAGGCACTAAAAAAACAAGCAGTGAAAACGTAAATTAAATAAAAATCAATAATTGATGTTTATAAATTGATTATTTTTAAAGTGAAACTTCTTTAGAATTGTTGTGATTTGAAACTCGATGTAACGAAAAAGCGACAGTAAAAAGAGACAAACACATAAATCTATAGGACTAAGCCTAAGAGAGAATGAGACAGAATATATATTCGAGGGGATTCGAGTGGGATCGAGTCGGTTACTGTTATTGACGTAGTTCTTTAATGGATTTGAAATATTTTAGTAGTTAGTAGTTAGTATGTGTGTGAATACGCGTGTATGTGCCTGCGTATTACAAAGCTTACTCGTAGGTTACTTTTCTGAAGATTCACTTCTACCGTGTGAGAATTGCACACACACTTTTTTTTATCCTGGCACGGCAAAATGACCACATTGCACCTGATGGTAAGCGCAGTGCCGTCCAATTAGAGTATCGAGTAGTGAGGGACAATCTATCCCCCGCTACTCAACACAATCATGCCGGCCTACTTCTTCACACTACGCCATGGGCAAGAAGGTGACGAAGCGGTTGAGGGTCTAGTGTCAGAGTACTCAGGAGGCCGCAAAACGGCCAAACATCGTCCTCAACTCTAGACCCCCGACAAAAACCGGCTGTACACTGGCTGATCCCGGAACGCGACACACTTGCGTGTGCCACTATGTATACGGTGGTTGTTATCCGGGCGGATATGAATATCCTACCACCAGCAAATTTTTTTATATTGCCATTTTTTTTTTTACTTTAGACTTGCCGAACTCAACGACGATGGCGTCGATGGATGTGACGCCATCGGTGGGGGAGTGACATCTTCAGTGGCAGGGAACAAAGCTGCGACGACCTCTTCGACTAGGTCGCCCCGGAGACTCTGCGTCAGTGGGGGCGCCCACGGGCGATATCTCCTCATCGCCACGCGATATGGACGCCCCCAGGGGTCGTTATCGAGAGTTCCCCGGAACTCCTCCTGAGCTGCAGACTTTGCCCTAGTTATTGCCACGCGCAGCGCTCTCTTAGCCTCCCTGTGGAGGCCGTGAAGCAGCCGCTCCTGGTCCTCGTCGCCGGGAAGACGGATCCGACGACGACGGTGTCTGGCGAGACGACGAAGGGCGGCAACGCAGGAGACACGCAACCGCATAAGTTCCGCCGACCACCAGAACACCTGACGCTTTTGTCGGACTCGGGGCATGGCCGCGTCACAGACCCGCGACATCGCTGCCCCAAACCACGACGCCTCCTGCTCGACCTGCATCGGTGCCTCCGGTGCAGGGAGCCACGCCTGGGCCAGTGCGGCTTCCTTCAGGGCCTCAACATCGAGGCGTTTTACCGACCAACGCGGGCCGTACGACCGCGGGCCAGTCGGTCCTCCAATGGACTGGGGGTTAGGGGACAAGGCGACGTCGAACCGAATATATCGGTGATCCGACAACGTCTCCTCATCCACCAGAACTCTCCAGTCACGGACACGGCGGGCAATAGCTGGGCTGGCGAACGTGAGGCCCACCACCGATCCGCCATTATGCCGCACGCACGTGTTAACCGACCCGCGATTCACGACGGCCAGGTTGGCCGAGATCGCCCATTCCTCCAGGGCCTCGCCGCGCCTGCTGGTGACCGTCGAACCCCAAGCCTGAGACTTGGCGTTGAAGTCGCCGGCAACGAGAACGGGGTGAGGCTGGCTGCCTTGCACCATCAGGGCCCCTAGCCGAGTGAGAAAGTGCTCGAACTCGGCCAGGGATCTATTGGGGGAGAAATACACACCCACAATCCAGACCCCCCCCCCCCCCAACAGAACCGCCACACATCCCGATCCCTTCGCTACTTTTTCGAAGGGTGGGGAGCCGGCGGCGCCCCGAGTGATGACGGCCACCAAACCGTTAAGGTCCCCTGCCCAGTCATCCCAGGGGGGAACAAAATAAGGCTCGGCGACCACAGCCACTTGTAACCTGCATACATGCCTGCCATGATGCAGGTTTCCTCATGATGTTTACCTTCACCGTTAGCAAGCAACAATAAACAATGTAGACGTCACTTTATAAATGTCAGAGGAATGCCATTTGGGATAGTTTCGAACATGGGCCTTTCTTTTCGATAGTATGTGATACCAACTAGATTATAGTCTTGATATATCGCTGCTATTCGTAGGAAATAATTTATTGAATGATGATACGTACACGGCGCACACGTGGCTGGAATATGCCAAGCAAACGTCATCGAATATATCCTAAATAATATGGTATGGTCGAAACCCAAATAGCATACACGTCTGAATTTTCTAAAGTTACGTGTGAAAAATGTTAATTATTGCTTGCTTAACGGTGAAGGAAAACATAGTGAGCAGGTTTGCATACCTGAGAATTCTCATAAGAATTTCGAAGGTATGTGAAGTCTACCAACCCGCATTAGGCCAGCATGGTGGACTAAAGCCTAACACCTCTCAATAGTAGAGGAGGCCCGTGCCCAGCAGTGGGACAATGTTTAATACAGGGATAATATAAGCTATAGTCTTAATAATACTATGAATTAATATTACGTCTGTATATTGAACGACTAAGCAGAGATGCAAAGTGTGTTTTTTTTTTTTTTTTAGTGCCTCGATAGGCAGACGAGCAGACGGGCCACCTGATGGTAAGTAGTCACTGCCGCCCATAGACTTCTGCAATACCAGGGCACAGCAAAGCCGCTGCCTACCGTTGCAAAGCCGCTGCCTAGTGTGTAAAACGACTCGCTCTTAGAATTGCTCTTGCAGTATCATCATGAGCTTAATCTTAGCTTGAGCTTATCATCAAGGTCAATCCTGTAAATTCTGGGAAAATTTACATCAAAATAATATATGTTGACATTTATTTAATTTGCTGGTGGTAGGATATTCATACCCAGCCGGATAGCGACCACCGTACACAGAGTAAAACACTCCATAGTGACACAAGTGTGTCGCGTTCCGGTGTCAGCCAGTGTACATCCGGTTTTTGTCGGGGTTCTAGAGATGGGGTACGATGTTTGTCCGTGTTGCGGCCTTCTGAGTATTCTCACTAGACCCTCGACCGCTTTTTCACGTTCTTGCTCATGGCTTAGTGTGAAGAAGCAGGCTGGCATGATTGTGTCGAGTAGCGGGGGATAGATAGTCTCTCGCTACTGGATACTCTAATTGGGCGGCACTGCGCTTACCATCAAGTTTAGTGTGGTCACTATGCCATCAAAGGATAAAAAAAGTTAATTATACTGGCAGCACAGTCGTGAAAATAATATAGAAGAGCGTGTAGCTAAAAATATTGTTCATTCATTATTCTGCTGTGCTAGGAAATGCATGCAGAGGGTCTGCCTTGTTGCGTTCCTAGACTTTGATTACAAGTACCAGTGATGTAAAAACTATTGTTTCTAATAATCCATACTTAATATCATAAACACGATAGTAGCTCTGTTTGTTTATTTTTCACGACTAAACTACAGAACGGATCGTAATTTTTGACAAGGATATAGATCATATTTTGGGGAAAGACATAGGATATCCATTGATCAAAAAATAATCTTTGAGGGGTGAAATAGGGGCTGAAAGTTTGTGAGGGCAATCCGTGATTCCTCAGGTTAGGGATCTGAAAATTCATTTTTATGCTTTTGATAAGAAATACGTGTTTAATTTTTTTTGCAAAATCAATCGTGGAGGTTGCACGCGCGCGTATCAACAGCTACTATATTAATGAAGGAATATATTATTAAACGATAAAGTGCGTGCAGATTTATTGAGCTCAATACACATTCTTCATATGTACATAAACTTTTAAAGATTCAAGTAATCTTGACAGCACGTTATCAGATGCCTTCAGTCTGTCAAAAATATCCAAAACTTTCCTGTCATCCCATATATGCTTGTTGTTCTCCATCTCATCCCTAAGTCTCTTCAAGTTAACCTCCAAAGTGTCAATATTCGCTACAATATAGCCAATTTTGAAGTTGTTATTTTCGTTATATGTATTTTTGAGTAAACTCAAAGACTCAAGTTTCTTATCAATCTCATTAAACGCGTCCTCTAAGTAGAAAAGTAGTTTGCTTTTAATACCATTCGGATCTACCACTGCCATGTATCTACGGCCCTTGTCAGTTGCGTTGTCAGTTTTGGCGCCAATATTAACTTCAGTAGAATTGACATCTCGCTTTTTTCTGTATTTAAGCCGATTTGGAACTTTCATAACGAAGTAGGCGCTGTTAGACTTGATGAGAGTTTTAAGTTCATCAATATTGGTGTTTAAAACTGTCAAATGACGAACTATATCGGCCAAACCGTTCTCTCCAGTACAATTCGTTTTTGAAGAACTGTCTGGTGTTGGTCTGGTGTCGGCTATTACATCTTCAAACCATTTCATGAAGTTAACTCTACTTGGCTGGTTTTTTGTTTTATCTAAATGACTGTCAGTATTTTGGTCATGCAATTCGGTCAGTATCTCATCAGTTACTTTCTGTGGAGGTTTTAATGGCTCCTTACCGAATAGGCTGCTGTAGCCTACGTCGGTTGGCATCAAATTCGCCGGTTCCTTCATGTAATGATGTCTTAATGTTTTTAAATTACTGTCTATATTCTTTGCAAAAACAACTTGTATTATTATGCCTGAAAATTGATTAAATTAATTAAATATACGGATCGTATGTTTTTTTTAGAATGCCGACAAACAAAACATCCAGTGTACCTAATTTGAAGTTAGAGCTTAACTAGCATTGCAGTCATGTCTCATTCGGACGCCGGCGTCCGGACAAAGACAGGCGATAATAGCCCTTAATTACGTGCTTATAAAGCTATTTTTAATGTTAATTTATATTAATATTATAAATCAGCCTGTGGAATCAATCTATGGAAGACTGTATTTCAGGAACCCTCAAATATAATCTTTCGTGGTCTGGCTGTCTATGAAAGGCTGTGGTCGGGTGAGTACCTACGACCACAGCTGTGGTTATTGTGAAGGAATTCCTAGGAGTATCAGAGGGACTGACGTCCTTTAGCCAAAACAAAACTCAAACTCTTTGCTAAGCGTTGATGTATTTAGTCTAAGAGTATCTACGTACCTACATTAATTGGGCTATTACAGTATTGTTTTTCTGAATATTAATACAATAATAAAAACGGCGCGAAATAAAAACTTTGATTTGAACAAACTAACGACAGACAAGGCTGCACGGTGAAGAACCTTTGCCTTTTCTTTTTTAAAAAAAGGAGAAAATTTAACCAAAAACCATCCTAAAGCAAAAAAATATTTTGGGTATAATAGCTTCTCTAAGTAATCTGTGGGTATAATCGTGGAATACCAGAAAACTCTCGGAATAGCTAGTAATTTTATTAATAATTTTTTATTTTACAAACCGATTTTATTTGATTTTAATATTAATCGATTTTTATTATTAATACTTACATAATAATTTCGTGACCATTTTGACTGCAGACTCGTATCGAATTAAAACTTCTTTCTGAATGTATTCTTATCGACATTCGACACTGTAAGGCTAACAGAATCCAATTAACAGGCCAATGTTTAAAAAATTATTAATTTAACATAACATGTGACGAGAGCAGCCATAGCCTAGTTGGTTGCGGTACGGACTGTCAAGACGAAAGTCGTATGTTCGAAACACAAATGGCATACACCTCTGACTTTTCTAAAGTTATGCGTGTATTAAATGTTAACTATCGATTGCTTTAACGTTGAAGGAAAACATTTATTTATTTATTTTTGATTTACCAACGTTTTGTATACATTAATACATTGACAAATAAAAACACAGAAAACAGGACAAATGTAACGAAACATTTACAGGTAAATACATCATGATCCAATACATATTAATAAAAGCATAAAAAAACTATTTAAAAACGATCTTATAAATGACAAAATCACAAACTAATTATTAAGCAATTAATATTAAATATAAAAAAAAAAAAACAAATATGCGTATTACACGGATACATTCAAATGTTTTAGAATAATATTACGGAGCCTATTAGGTGAGTCATTGTGAATATCCACTAAGTCACTATATTCGTTCAATAATTTGGTAACTCTGCAAATAGGGGAGTTACAGTTGAACCGAATACAGTTTTTCGAAGGGGTGGAGCGTATGGAACATCGTGAGGAAACCTGCATATCTGAGAATTCATAAACTAATTTCGAAGGTATGTGAAGTCTGCCAACCCGCATTAGGCCAGCGTGGTGGACTAAGGCCTAACCCCTCTCATTAGTAGAGGTGGCCCGTGCCCAGCAGTGGGACAATGTTTAATACAGGGCTAGTATTATTTTTATTTATTATTTTATTATTATTAACATGTGATGAAGGGTAATTGGCGGTAAAACGTACAAGATACGGTGATGTGAGCAGATAAGTTAAAAAAAACTTTATTGCAACACAGTTAACTTTTAAAACAAACATCATATAAAGCCAGCGATCTATATGTACTACGTACTAGATGCGGCGACCAGAACAAACAATATGTTCCACCGAGTTGACGTGTATACCTACTCCACACCGACGTTAGTATGCTTCGTGCCACCTACGAATGCACATCAGTTAATTTGAGTAATTTGTAGCGACATTCCCGAACAAATCTGTCTTAAATTGATTTACAGTAAAACTGTTAATAGTATATAAGGTAAATAACATAATTTAATAAAGTTTAGAACGCAATATCAATTAATTTCAATTCTGAATACGGGAATATTTCACAACAAATTCATTATATCGTTTGTCCCGTTTTGGCGCGCCGAAAGTCCCGTTCGAGAGACAGTGACGGGAGTTATAACTTCCAAATAGTTCTTAGTAAAATGATAGATGGCATTAGTGGGCGGACAAGGTTTTCGGAACATCTTTTTTCTTCGACAGTTCGTGTCTATAGAATATAAGTCAATGTATAAAGCATTAATGGCATATCTGAGTAGAAATTTACATTAACAGATGTACCCAAACTACGCACGGCCTGTTTTATAACGTACAAGATACGGTGATGTGAGCAGATAAGTTAAAAAAAACTTTGTTGCAACACAGTTAACTTTTAAAACAAACATCATATCCCAGTGAACACATGACATTGATATGATATAACAGATAAGTCATAGTTAGATAATGTCACGTTTATGTAATTTTCACGTATAAGTAACATCCTTTATTGGTATTATTTATGATATAATTCTGACATCATAATGATATAATATTAATATCCTTTTCTACGTTCTTTCTCACGCAAAACTAATGTTTTAAGACATAATTATTCTAAACTTAATATGTTTTAGGTAACGTCAGTCAAACATTATTTCGGAATTACGACCTAAGTTACTAACTGCACTATAATAATGATACCTAAATGTTTCAATTATTATTCTACATTTATTCGTGCATTATTAAACTTTATCTCTGATCATCTGCTGAATCCTCCGCTTAGACAAATTATTTAGCATAAGGTTGGGCATGCTGATATTTTTAATTAATCCCGAAAAAAAAAATTAAAACCTTAATTTAAAAAATATATATTGTTTTTAACAGTTTGTTTGTTGCAGAACTTTTGCTACTAAGCCGTTCGATAAACGTGATCTATATTTATAAAGATAACTAATAAATTGTCGGCTCGAAAATAAAGAAGGTTAAAGTGAAGTCATATTTTCAGTAATAATGAAAATTTTATGATGTAATGACTTGGATTTATTAATAAAAGTAATAATATGCACGGGAAAATATTGACATAAGACGTTATAAATGAATTTATAGCATTAAAGAAATAGTTTAATACTTACTTTAATAAAGTAATGTTAATTTTACAACAATTTTAAATAAAACGAAGACTGGGCTTAGGCTTTACTGCAAATAATTCCATGTTAAATATACTATGATTGATGAGGCTGTATGAATTGAACCCTTTGCCTTCAAATTTGGCGCGCACGCCGCTCAATGATGGCGCCATTTTCACTGAACATAGACGAGCGAGTGTCTTGGTTAATAATTACAAATGATTTTTTACATCGCATAATAAGTTTTTAAACATAACGACAAATTTTATTTTATTATTGGCTATTTGAATATCACCTGGGAATAAGTATATCCTTATTATTTTTAATTTAAAATTGAGACTTTAATAATAATATATTTAGACGTGTCTGTTTTAGATAATGAGAAATTTATAGTATAATCATTTTCAGATCAAACTTATACTGCAAATCGGTGAGTCTAACGGAAAAGAGTATATGGACAGAATATTTAAGAAAATATTTTCACCGTTTGCCAAATGGGAGATCGGGATGTGAGAATCTCAAAATATCCTGTTAAAGATTTGACTCTGATAAATATAAATCAAGATACAGACACTATTCCATTTTTCTTAAATTTATTATTAAAATTAAAATGAAGCTAACAATTTTTCCATTCCAGAAACTATATTGATGAAATTTCCTTTTTGGGGTTCTGCCGAATTTGGAAAAAATCGCTGGTCCATCCAACTTGGCTTTCGACTTACGACTTAGTAACCGACACGCAGTGGAACAACTTAGTCAACAAAAAAAAGCTAAACTGTAACAAACAACAGCCAAAGTGAGGAGTCAATAATTTTATTCTAATATATTATTTGGTTGGTTATTATCCAGAAATTGTAACAGATTTCTTATGTAATGTATAAATACTTGTGAAATAAAAAATAAGAAATAATTTGTTGTTTTAATTAGTTAAAAATCAATAATTTAATAAAAATAAAAAGCGACATCAATGTAATTTCTAAATAAATGAAGCGTCATTATTCCGTCAGTAGTACGTAAAACTGAGTATATGAGGATGTCAGGTTGACATCATCATTATGTCACGTAACTTACGTCACTATCTGACGTCACTAAGTGCGAAATAATGAGTCATTTATGAGTCAGTCCTTAGTCTTATGTTATGTAAAGCATGATATTGAACGACATCATACTGATGTCATATTTACATAAACGTGTTCACTGGGATAAAGCCAGCGATCTATATGTACTACTATATATACTATATGTACTATTATCCCCCGCTACTCAACACAATCATGTCAGCCTGCTTCCTCACACTACGCCATGGCAAGAAGGTGAAGAAGCGGTCGAGGGTCTGGTGTCAGAGTACTCCGAAGGCCGCAACACGGCCAAACATCGTACCCCAACTCTATACCCCCAACAAAAACCAGATGTACACTGGCTGATCCCGGAACACAACACACTTTCGTGTGCCACTATGGCGGGTTTACACCCTGTGTACAGTGGTCGCTATCCCGGAGGATATGAATATCCTACCACCAGCTGATTTTTGTTTCAATGATATTTCGGTCTACGGAGAAAGCGGTTTGTGGCAGGACAACGTCTCCGCGGGACCACTACTTTACTATATTACTTAAATAAATAAAAACCCAAAAGTCAGACACTTAGCCTCGAACCACACTAAGATATGTGTCTTGTGTCGTGGGTATCAGGGACTACGAGAGACGCACGGTCTCAACACCCAGACCCCGGACACAAATATCTGTCTGTCACACAATATTTCACGGTGTGGGAATCGTTACCACGGCCTCTCGCTTCTACGGCTAGTCGCTTACTGACCCACGGAGGCTGTCAGTTTATCACTATATTATATAAAGAATATGGATGATCGTATATAAATAACATAGTAATATGTTTTCATGTGGCAATCTCAAGGTCACAGCTGGTTAATAACTCACTGAATTATGTTTCATTTTTCCCGTCACTTTTCAAACTACGTTTATAAAATTACCTCCGTGGCGCAGTATGCATACGTGGTAGGTACAACTACGGTGCGGAGGTTCGATTCCGGAGTCAGATAAAAGTGATATTAGGTTTTTCTATCACGAAATACCCAGTATCAGCCCGCAGTCTGGAATTATGCCCGGTATAGCGATAGGCTCGCCCTCTATCACATCATGGGACGGTAATATGCTCGGCGAGGTGGTGTACTGGTTACGCTTTTGCCTACCCCTTCGGCGATTACAGGCGTGAGTGCGGATATATGTAGAAAATATAGCTGATATTCGTTAAAATAAATAAACAATATATTTAGTTGACAGCCTCCGTGGCACAGCAGGCGAGTAGCCGGCTGCGAAACCAGAAGCCGTGGGTTCGATTCCCGCACCAATTGTTTGTGTGACAGACAGATGTTTGTTTCGGGTCTGGGTGTTGTGGGGCCGTAGTCCTGCGTAGTTCTTACCTACGTACTTCGTAGGGTCAGAACTATGTGTGTGACTGTTAGATGTAATTATTATTATAATTGAGGCAATAAGGAAATTACGCCACGATTCCCCTGGCTGTTGCAAGCGACTTACTGGGGCCGTAGGCGGACAGAGGTGGAGTGTCATAACGACCATATCAATACTGTCAATTCTGTTAAAAGCGTTGACGCTCCTGAACTTTTAAGCATGGCAAAATTTAAAACTAGCATGCCCGACAGACGTCGTCCTGGAAGAGCAGAGCCACACCGACAGCAGCGCCGCCTACCGGGTCCAATTGTGTTTTCAAACTATCCAGGAACCCATTGAAGTATACACATAATTGTTCATCTAAATCGGTCCAGCCGTATAAGAGGAGTTAGGTGACAAACATACGTACAGAAGTATTATACATATTAAGATATAAAATATAATATATTGGCTGGCATGATTGTGTTGAGTAGCGGGGGATAGACTGTCTCTCGCTACTTGATACTCTATCTGGACGGCACTGCGCTTACCATCAGGTGCAGTGTGGTCACTTTGCCGCGCCAGAATAAAAAAATTAAAAAAACTAGTTGTTGCCCGCGATTTCGCATGCCTTAATACGTTTATCATAAATATGATTTCACTGCTAGAAATAAAAAAAAGTGTTTTTACAACTCACACACGGTAGAAGTGAAACTTCCGAAAAGTTACCTACGAGTAAGCTTTGTAATACGCAGGCACATACACGCGTATTCACACACATATTAAGTATTAACAACTAAAATATTTCAAAACCATTAAAGTACTACGTCAATAACGGTAATCGATTCGATTCGATTCCACTCGATCCCACTCGCTTCCCCTCGAATATATACATTCTATCTCATTCTCTCTAAGGCGTAGTCCTATAGATTTGCCTCTGAGTTAGGGTAAAAGGCATCCGCTTCTGCTTTCCTTCAGCACTTTTCCGTTATATTTGGGTAAATAAAACGCGTAACACATTCAATTTATTATATTATGACATATTTTTACATAAATAATGAATTACAATAATGTGTCCCTAAAAATAGGTTCGTTCATACCTTTGAATTTATGAAATATAATTTTACCGCCAACGCAAAAAGAGTTTGTATATGAATTGTCACTTGGCAACGTTACTCTAGGGAGGGATGGTATATTTTTAATCATATGCTTTTTTATATATTCTTATTCTATTAAATTTTTCGTGGTATATTATATACTAGATGTTGCTCGCGGCTCCGCCCGCGTGGAGGTTATTTTTGTAAGAAAAGATGTACAATCCAGAAACCTGTAAATTCATCAATGTTTCTCTACAATATTATGCATGTATCATACATATAAACCTTCTTGAATCACTCTATCTATTTAAAAAAAGCGCTACAAAATCCGTTGCGTAGTTTTGAAGATTTAAGCATACATAGGGACGGACAGCGACAGCGACTTTGTTTTATACTATGTAGTGATAAAGTGTTTGTTAATAATTTTAAATTACATGCAGTTCTTCAGCCAGTCAATTTTGACAATGTGCCAGTTTAAAAACATAATATACTAAGTACGGGGCGCCGTTTTAAATTCCATTAATGCTCATACATTTTTTTATATCTTTTTACAAACTAAAATTTACCTATAAAAAATTATCGATTTCTTCTTTGTTATATTTTAAAATATTTGAATAGAGAATAACAGAATTTGGAAGAAATAACGACAGACAAGGCTGCATGGTGGAGAACCATTGCCTTCCCTTTTATATAAAAAAGAGAGAATGAAACAAAAGAAACAGTGATCTCTTTAAAAAAGGTAAAGGCAAAGGCCCACATTCATCAAGCGAATTCGACATTTTAGAATTTAATAATAAAAATCATTTTTTATCATAAAAAAACTGGTAAGGCTTATTGTATATTTCAGGCAGTGTACAAATAACTTCTACGTCTACAGACCGATGCTATGTAAGTTAAATTTCAGAAATACCATTAATACTTTTATCTAAAGTTTAAAAGCATGCGAAACGATAAAAAAAAACTTTGCTTAATTTTAGTAATATGACATGACTGATTCATCAATGCCCAGACCAAACCGCTGGGAAAAAACAGTTTTTTTTTATTATTTTTTTTTAAATGTTTTTTTTGAGCGCATGCATATGACAGATTACTAAAGATTTTGAATATTCCATCCATAGAGTAAAATAAATTTAAAAAAAATCAACCAATTTTCGAACGCGAGAAAAACTCCT
Source organism: Laothoe populi (assembly GCA_905220505.1). Lineage (NCBI taxonomy): Eukaryota > Metazoa > Arthropoda > Insecta > Lepidoptera > Sphingidae > Laothoe > Laothoe populi. The sequence goes on from HG992174.1 coordinate 2,459,647, forward strand.
TTATACATGTACGAACGAACCTATCAAAAATTACAATTACTCAGTACAAATAATAAATATTACATTCCTATTTTATTTTATTAGCGTTACACAAAAAAAAACTAAAATATAAATAGACTATATAACAGTGACTGCGGCCTCAATGGATTATATCCTTGCCTTTTACACGCCAGGCGTTTTTACGCAAACACCTGGCACACACTGGACGTGTAGAAATAGCCGCCTAACATATTATGGTGATCTTGTGGCTTCGGCGAAGAATTAAGCTGCATCCGCGTATTTTTGTTACACGCCTGGCGTGTATAGAGGCGTGTACGCCGCAGTCGACGTGCAATTACAAATACATTAAGGGTTGAAAGGATTTTTTGCCCATACGATGCACTCCAAGATATTTGTCCCCTAACAAACCAATAGTCGACATAGCCTTCTACACAAACGAGTCTTTATTCTTAGGTATTACGAAACTCAATCTCGAGAGAATCTATCCCTCGCTACTCAACACAATCATGCCGGCCTGCTTCTTCACACTACACCATGGGTGTAAAGAAGTGGTCGAGGGTCTAGTACTGTCAGAGTACTCAGAAGGCTGCAACACGGCCAAACATCGTACCCATCTCTAGACCTCCGACAAAAATTTACATCATAGGTATACCCTCATTATGGTTAACGTACTATCAACTGACACCTTGCTTGTGTGCTCTCTTTGGCATGATTCTCTCTACCCTTAATCAAGAATCTAAATAAACTGTGCGTACCTTATACCACCATCTTGGGTACCACTGACGTCAGTTAAATAATAAAACACATAGTCTACTTAGGGCTTATATCTGTGACATACGTTCATAAATCAGTTTTAGAAAACACCATATAAAGCTATTACCACATATCGACTAAAATTAATACTATTCGTGCTTTCGGGTAAGAACGACTGGCGTATATTTACGTATTCCATAGATGTTTTCCATAATATAAATATCTTATAAACTAATTTTTAAATTAATAATATTTTTCAATTTTAATTAGTTGTCTACGACTTCATAGTAATTGTTTTTAGAACTGCAGCTCGCGACATACTAGATGATTTTATTCCAGCGAACATCTATGTGGCAGTACACGCAGAGCGTGTATAAATTATGCGGAAAACAAACCTGGCATGTGAGTTCGCCGGCGAAACCCAAGTGTGTTGCGTATCATTCCGTCATTTTCCGTATTATACAATTTTGTTAACACACGCCTGGTGTGTATCCGCCATATGTATCGTATATGAAAATACAGCCGCAACCAAATTATTAAGCGCCATTTACACGCGGAGAATATGTAATATTAAAAGATTTTCCTCCATATGAACATGGAAAACCGCACGTAGAAAAGCGAAAATCAACCACCACATGTGTAAAAATGTTGCCTATTCAACATTGATTCGAATGGCAAATAACTCAAAACGACTCAAAGCAATCTATATCATATGACACTCGTATAAACTTGAAATGCACATGTTTGGAGTCAATGGATCGTAAAAAAAAACTTAAATGTAAAACTATTGTAATGTAAATTGTAAATGTAAAATCTATTTTGCAGTTTCACAACAGAATCGCGAACATAAACTTACATTTCCGAGGCCGAATCACATTTGAATGAAACACTAGTTTAATGCGGTGTCGTAAATTAAATTTTTATTAACACCCTCCGCAGTGGATGAGTAGCAGACCGTGAAAGGAAGCTATAGAGACCCGTACTAAGAAAAATATATGTTTCTGATCTGGGTGTTATGACCGTAGTCCCTCGTAATTCTTCCAGGTCTGACTTAGTGTGGGAATGTTAAGTGTATTAATAATTCTCAAAGTATAACTCTGTTGTGCAAATTAGGCATAATTACAGGAGATAGATACTTCGCCAGTCTAATGTAAGAGATATTATACATGTAACAATGAAAAAAACTAGAGATTTTCGCTTGTATAATTTCTTTGCTTAACTCTCTCCGTGTAAACGGGGCTTTATGTTACCTATTTTTTCACCACACATTTTGGAAATTAAATTAAAAATAGCAAATATATTTATTGTTTTTGCCCGCATATATTTCCAAATTTCATTCAAAAATACTTTAGTATACATTGCGTTTATATTAAAAATCATATCCTAGTACTATATTAAATTCTACATTACATGTAAATTACTTAAATACCGAATAGATTTATACAATTCGCTAAACTTATTAAAATAATATCGCTTAGCACAGAAAATCAGCTTAGTTGGAATTGGTACCAAGTTGTGGATTCAAAACCAGCCCAAATTTGCATACATGAATTGAATTTACGTATGTATTCATCGTAACGCATTGACTGCAGCACACACCTGGTTATTTTTACTGCGCATCATATATGCGGCCTTACACGCCAGGCGTGTTGCCGCGAATATGTATCATCATTTTATTCCACGGCGTGACAGAGTCTGTGGCGCAGTGGGCGAGTAGCCGGCTGTGAAACGAGAGGCCGTGGGTTCGATTCCCACACCGGGACAAATGTTTGTGTGACAGACAGATATTTGTGTCCGGGGTATGGGTGTTGTAGGACCGAAAGTGTCTCGTAGTCCCTGATACCCACAACACAAGAATCGTATATTGGTTGGGGTTATGTGGGTGACTGTTGGGTGTTATTTATTTATTCCACGCCACATTCAACGTGTTCCACTTAAGCGGAGACAGAAAACATAGTTCCGAGATTAATAATTTTGAAGTAATGTAAAGTATAACACATTATGCAAGAATTCATATACATTCATATACGTGGATGAGCAGACAGTAAAGGGGCGTCCTGGATAAACCAATAGCGCGCACCGCTACGCCCTGGCTACTGGGTTATGTAGGATAATCATTTAACAGTGATAACTCGAACAGTTTTTTTCAATTGACATAAAAGAAAAGGACAATAAAGTGAATAATAAACACGTTTACTGCTCCGCGAAATAATACATAATAAATCTATGTGGCTCCCATACGCTAAGTGTTTCCCGCAGTCGCGTAGCGTAAAACACGCCTAGCGTGTGCCGGTCATATGCGATCCGGTATTTACACGCCAGGCGTGTGCGGCGCGTGGATATATCTGAATCTCAGTTCTGTACGCCACATAGGTATTATTGCGCACACGGATCGCCTAGCTTATTACCGTCCCATGATGTGACAGGTGGCGAACCTATATCGCCTGGGAATCCAATCCACGACCTCGCTGTTACAGGTCTATCGTTAAAATGGTAGTCAAGATATGAGTATTACATAATAGTATAGTCACACATGATTATTTCGACACCAACAATTTATACTACGCTAACTCGAGTTCGTTTCTTTAGTCCAAGTGGCTTAAAATGTGGTTATATATATATATATATATATATATGTAATACAAAAATCGTGAAGAAATATAGATTTACGACTTCGTTCTTTTTATATATTTATTCATAAAGAAACGAATTCACCTAAAATTCTAGTTAGCATAGTATAAATAATGGATCCAGCCTTACGAATAGCTACACGCGAAGTGTGTCCGCATTTCTGTAGCGAGCATTTTGACACGTGAATGGCTAGGATACGATAAAAACCTTGATAACAATAAATAACTGGGCGTGTGATGACCTTTTACCATTTTCTGCCAAGTCTAAGGGAGTACTTAGTATTTAATCTACCAGTAATGTTGTAGCTTTTTAACAAACATATTGATCCGAAGCCATACAGTCGCTACAGTATTAGATTCCGAGTTCGTCGTAAACTTTCTTATATAGATTTTTGTTGATACACGACTGGCGTGTTCGCCAAATTTTTGTTAACACACGCCTAGCGTGTGCCTTAAATACGATACGCGCTTAACACGTCAGGTGTTACGCTGTAGTCAACGTAGAAAAAATATGTCAGTTATGTCCATATAAGGTCTAAATGGCAATCTAAACTAGCATAATTTCCGACTAAAGACCATTCTAGAATGACGCCACTCAATTTTGAACACATGCATACAAAAATCATTCATGACATAAACTATTTAAAAAAATGATAAGTCTATGTTTAACAGTTGAGTTATGAACGTGGGCGCAGGTTCGATTATCGAGCAATGATAAAAAAATCATGAGATTATCCAGTCCCAAAAGTCAGTTGTGATACTCTAAGCGATATTAATATCCCTTAAGATGCAAATTAAAGAATCAAATTCGAAAGAGAATGAAAAACATTTTACTGTACTTAAAAATACTTAAATCACTTCTCAAACATTATATATGAGATCATAAAAAAATTAATATTGAAATAAAAAAATACGAATTTTACCGTTCATTTTAAGTTTTCATCCTGACGTTTCGAAAACTACCTTCATTTTCAAGGGGTGAAACAAAACAAAAAACGCGATAAAAGCCGTAAAATCGTTTGTAATATTCCCGGAAACATAAGAAATCATCGCATAAACCAAATTTAATAATCAATAGACGCAAAAAATAACCCAAAACTATACATTGAGCTGTAACTTCGAAACGGCTGAACCAATTACGATGTTAAAAAAACATTTTCTAGGCAACCGTGTACATACGTCTTCTGTGACACACTGGGACAGAGCGAGACGTCGCAGATTCGATACTTGAGAAGCAATTTCATTCTATACCTCGCACTAGCTGCAAATAAGAGATCAACGGAAAATCCGCCCAAGAATTACACAGGTGTTGCAAAAAGGGGGTATATACCGAATGCCTATCTTCCTATGATCCTGGCTCCTTTAGGCGGTGAAGAACACAGCAGGCCGGCATGATTGTGTTGAGTAGCGAAGGATAGATTGTCTCTCGCTACTTGATACTCTGATCGGACTGTGCTTACCATCAGGTGCAGTGTGGTCACTGCCATGCCAGGATAAAAAAACAAACAGATCTGTAGGGGTACATAACATCTTGATCCCTAGTAATTGGCTTGCCGGATTATTATAAAAAGAAAATGATCCCCCCTTTTTAGAACATCATGTATAAATCTAAAACTACATGACGTTACATGTTATTAACTCAGACGTAATTAAAAACTAATACCAGCTCAATTAGATAGGAGTGAATATAGTTCTTGGTGGGTTTTTACGCATTATCTTATACACCTAGTTTGATTGAATTTGATAAGAGATTGTCGACTGGGTGTACTTTGAAAGTCGAACGTGATGAGACGTTGCGACATTCGACGGTCGATATAATATCGAAACTTTGTTTTTCGCATCACCCCTTATCCGGGTACTACCTAAAATCCTTGATACCATGTTTTTGCCCTAAATTTGTGCCTTACAGACGTTTAAAGATAATCAAGTGTGGGATAATTATAAGTTATTTGAATATAAATGCGAAAGTATTTCATGTTAACACTTTTAAAGGGATTTTGGTTCATTTTTAATCAATACTCGCGAACTTGGATGTCCAAAGACATGTGTACCCTTATAATTATGTACAAATGGACACACTAGCCAATTTTGAATTAATTTTATCATATTACGTATGTACATCCAAAAAATTTTTTTTCTGAAAAACGAACGAAGAAAACGATGAAATTTTGAATTACGCGCGAAAATACTCGGAGTCGTGGGTTGTGACGTCACTTCTATGAGTTCTAAAATGAACTATATCAAGTCATTAGTGTTTACAAAGAAGTGACGTAACTCACTCTGATTGGTGTATTAATTAAAATGGCGGGTTGATGTGTTTTGTGTTATTTTAAACAAAATAACAATGTGTCAAATAAAGACAATTTTTTTAGATAATTTTTTACCTAATCATTAATTTCTGTTACTGTCATTTACAATAAGGTTGAGATTTTGACTGATGTAAAAAAAATGCAAATTAATAAAAAAATAATTATCCGCCATAGAGTATCGGTTAAATTAATTTAATAAATTAATTAAAAAATATAGTGATAAAGAGAATAGTCATACTATTAATAGAAAAATATGACAGACTGGTAGATACAGAAAAAGATCCTTTATTACTTTGTATATAAGACTCAAATTTGCCAAAATGTCACCTACGGCTTTACCTACATTAGGCCACCGACTAAGGGTAAAATCCATAGTACAGAAAGAACATACTGAACAACTGATTGATTTAGAGGGCAAAACTATAAAGAAGGGGTTCAACCCGCTCCGAATTATAGGGGTCAGAATTTCATAGACCCGTAGACGTACAATCGTTCACTCATCCCTATCAAAAATGACCTCACAATCAGGCCGGAGCACCCGAAAATTGCTGACACCGCGTTCAGTGACCCTTGTGCCGGTGAAATCAACCCTCCTGAGCATCGGAGCAGCCGTGGCCAAATGTACTAGACTCCGGTTGGTGATATTTCTGAAACCGGTCATTGACAGCACCCTGAGGTTAGACCGGTCCGGTCTGGTAACGGGTGACTCTTGATGAATACCGTTCGGACCTATGTTGATATAGCTGATATTATCACTGTCTGCTCTACCGAAGCGGTGCACTGTCGTGTCAGACACCAAGGTCCGGGGATCGAGCCTCGGCGCGGCGAAGGGGCCGTCGAAGCGTCTAGCGTTCTCGCCCATTAATTCATTATCCCCAAACGCGTATACCGGCATGGTCAATCTATACATCGTGTGCAAACGCCTTCCGACATTCACGTATAGAATTTTGTGTATAGGTTCTTGATTTCTGTTGTTATCTTCTTCCGGCCGGTCAACGACCACCGGATTCTGGTTTTGGCGGAAACGGATGTATCTCTGGAAGCTCAGTTTAGCGCTTCCGGGTGGTTGGTTGGACGTGCCCGGTCTTGCTGAGTCTGCGTCTCTCGGTGGTGATTTCGAAGGTCCTGGGCCAGTTCCTGGTGGTTTTGAAGATCCTGGTGGTTTTGGAGTGTCTGATGACTTTGAGGTACCGGGAGACTCTAAAGATTCCACTGATTTTGAAGAACCAGGAGATTTTAAGGTTCCTGATGATTGTAAAGTGCCAGGAGATTCTAAACATCCTGGTGACTTTGAAGTTCCTGGGGATTCTAAAGACCCTGGTGATTTTGAGGTTCCTGGGGATTCAAAAGACCCTGGTGATTTTGAATTGCTCGGAGATTTTAAGGTTCCGGATGTTTGTGAAATGTCTGGAGATTCCAACGTTTCTATTGATTCAGAATTGTCTGTCGATTTTGAACTTGGCGAATTTGATATTTCTGATGAATTTGAAGTGGCTGTTGATTTTAAAGTGCTTGGTGATTCCGATGATGTTTGTTTAGCATCTGATGATTCAGCCTTGAACGGTGTGTCCATCCCAGATGATTCTGTACTCACAGATATCTCCATCCCAAATGATTCTATAGTCCCAGACGATTCCATACCGGCTGATTCTGTGCACATAGATTCAGTTCTCTCCGACTCCATAGAACCACTAGGTTCATCACATTTCTCATTAAAATACCACAGCGGTGGCGGATCTTCAGTTGGGGTCCATTTAGAAGTACTCGCTCCTTCGTTAACTCCGTTCGATTTTGGTTTCTTAGCTGCCGTCTCATCTAACGCATTTCTCGCTCCACACGAACACACGACCGGCGTGGCCATTTTACGTTTGAGACTGTGTGTATCATTTTCTACATCAGTTTTTGCGTCCACATCAGAATTGCTTAGCTTCTGTTTGGATTTGAAATATTCTGGTTCCTGTGAAAAATATTTTTTAGGGTATAGTGATAAATAGTGAGCACATTCTTTATTGAATATACATACGCACTAACGTCTGTAATCCGCGAAGGGGTAGGCAGAGGTGTAAGTAGTACACCCACTTTAACTGAATTTCGGTCCCATAATATGATAGGGGGCCTATCGCCATTTCGGGCATCATTCCAAACTCCGACCTAATATTGAATATTTCTTGGTAAATAAAACCCAATATCACTATTACCCTGGGGATCGTACCCGGGACCTCAGCACAGCAACAGTGCCGTGTACACAATTAAAACTGCGCCACCGAGGCATTCAGTTCTTTATTGAAGTCGTTTAAAAAGCTAACTAACAACTAATTAACAGTGTACATAAGGTTTTTGTCGGGGGTCTAGAGTTGGGGTACGATGTTCTGAGTACTCTGACACTAGACCCTCGACCGCTTCTTCACCTTGCCCCATGGCGTAGTGTGAAGAAGCAGGCCGGCATGATTGTGTTGAATAGCGGGGAATAGATTGTCTCTCGCTACTCGATACGATAGTTAGACGGCACTGCGCTCGGTGCAGTGTGGTCACTTTGCCGTGCTAGGATAAAAAAAACTAAGCTAATTTAAAAGCATATTAAATGGTCGAATAATGGATTTTAAATTGTCATTGATCATGAGGTCTGATCGTACATACATATATACATATACACTCACGCCCGTATCCCATGGGGGTAGGCAGAGACTATTGAGTGCCACAAGCTACGATCCTGACACACTTCTTTCGCCTCTTCCACATTCATACATCTTCTCATACATTTTCGGCGGTTGGAGGTCTGATGGTATTAAATCTAAATAAGTGTAAAATATTTTGTCCGTTTCAGATACAACGTTAATAACTATGTAAAAAGCACCGTCTTTATTTTATCCAATCATGAGTAAATATAACATTTTAGAAGTGGTAGAGCCACGCTGTAGACATATTTGTCTACAGCATGAATGGGCCGGCTCGACCGGGGTAGTACCACTGTCTCACAGAAAACCAACGTAAAGTGACAGTTTACTGTCGCGTTTCGTATGGTAAGTGAGATATCCGGAGGCCCAGATTCCCCCTTCCCTTCTCGAATCCCTATTCCTGTCCTTTAAGGCCGACAGCGCGTACATGACACTTTCGGTATTGTGGATGTTCATGGGCGGTGGAGATCACTTAACATCAGGTGACCCACTGGCTCGTTTGTCGGACTATGCTATAAAAAAAACTCTCCTTGCTAGGTTGTCTGGAAGAGGCACGGCAAAGTGACCACACTAGACCTGATGATAAGTGCAGTGCCGTCCAGTTAGAGTATAAAGTAGCGTCAGACATCAGTCCCCCGCTACTCAACACAATCATGCCGGCCTGCTGTTTAGCTTCTTCGTAGTGTACGCCTAAAGGACCCAGGATCATAGGAGGGAGGGAACACGGTACCTGGCAAACTGTTCCACAGCTTGATGGTGCGGCAAAAATACGAGATAATATCAAATATCTACCTGTTCCTCCCATGGATCCAATTCAATATGTTCAGGTAACACATCGCCTACATAATGGGCGTGATGTACCACTTGGGGCATGGTCGGTGCTGGAGACACATACAACTCCTGCAGAGACGAGACCCAACCGAATGAAGACACTTCCGAATCACCGACGGGCGACTCGCGCAAATCTATCACCTGGTGATATACACAAATTACTGATTTATTATCGTGGTTATTATATTGAATAGAAGACTAAGAGATTCCATTAAATTTCGTGATATTCCTGCTAACCCCAATTAATTCCATTAAAACTTATAAAATTCCAGCTAACCTCAATAAATTCCATTAAATCTCATGAAATTTCAGATAACCCCATTAAATTCCATTATACATACATACATACGTATGTACAGCGGTAGATAAAAAAAATGACTTAATCTAAATGATGTATAACATTTCATGGATTCAATAAATATTGATTTTGATTTTTGACATACACTCACGCCTATAATGTCCGAATGGGTAGGCAGAGGTGTAACCAGTGCACCCACTTTTCATCGAATTTATTACAATTCCAGACTCCGGGCTGATACTGAATATTTCTAAATACAAAAATCCAATATCACTTTACCCGACCCGGGGATCGAACCCGAGACATCAGAGCACAGCTGACGTAACGCATGCGCAATTACAACTGCGCCACCGAACAGTCAATTCAGACAAAACTCAAAAAATTCCATTATCTCATAAAAATTCCAGCTAACCCCAATAAATTCCATTAAATCTTATAAAATTCCATTAAATCTCATAAAATTCCAGCTAACCCCAACAAATTCCATTAAATCTTATAAAATTCCATTAAATCTTATAAAATTCCATTAAATCTCATAAAATTCCAGCTAACCCCAACAAATTCCATTAAATCTTATAAAATTCCATTAAATCTTATAAAATTCCATTAAATCTCATAAAATTCCAGCTAACCTCAACAAATTCCATTAAATCTCATAAAATTCCATTAAATCTCATAAAATTCCATTAAATCTCATAAAATTGCAGCTAACCCCAACAAATTTCATTAAATCTCATAAAATTCCATTAAATCTCATAAAATTGCAGCTAACCCCAACAAATTCCATTAAATCTCATAAAACCTACTAACTTATTTTTTCCTACAGTAAATATATTCAAAACTCACTTCCAGCCGCTTGAATCCGTATCGAGTGGCGAGCGATGAATAAGCGACGCATTCGGTCATCTTGCAACAACGGCGCATGTACAGTCGGCGTAGTGCGGGCAGCTTGCTCAATGGCAGAAGGGACGATGGTTCAATCCAGTTACATTCAGATACGTTCAGCTCCTGAGAGAGATCATTAGCGTATGGCTTAGTCGTTTACTCGTATGGTTTTATAATATAAATGAAACACGGTAAATTTCATCTAATTAACCGACTTAAAAAAAATTAGGAGTTTGTCAATTCGTCGGAATCTTTTTTCTTTATGTATGTTCCCCGATTACTCGAAGACGCCTGGACAGATTCGAGAAATTATTTTTTTGTTTAATAGGGTATACTTCCCAGGTGATCCCATTGGCACCAAGTCAGGATCTGATGATGGGATCTCAGAAAAATCGAGGGCAACCCACAAATTTTATAGGGACGCATAATTTGTTTTTTTTTTTTTAAGTCGGTGTACTTTTTGAGTTTATCATAATGGTTTTTTTACCTCCAATTTGGTGAGATAACCTTGTATCTTGAACAAAAACGACTTTTCTAATGGTTGATTGTAGCATTTGGAGCCACGGAGAGACAATTTCTTCAGGGTGCGAGGGAAATGGCCTATATTTCGCTGAAAAGAAAAATAAATTCTTATTAAAATCTCCTAAAGTCACTAAAGCACCACAGCTTCGTGGTGTCTACTACCCCGGACCGAACCAAGAGGATCGTAAATTCGTATTTTTGCCGCACCATCAAGCTGTGGAACAGTTTGCCAGCTACCGTGTTCCCTCCTTCCTATGATCCTGGGTCCTTTAGGTGTAGTGTGAAGAAGCTACACAGCAGGCCGGCACGATTGTGTTGAGTAGCGAGGGTTAGATTGTCTCTCGCTACTTGATGCTCTAATTGGACGGCGCTGCGCTTACCATCAGGTGCAGTGTGGTCACTTTTGCGTGCCAAAAAAAACGAATCTTTTTTTAGTTCGACACGAACTTACTCAATTGAAATGAACTGATTAAGTTTTCAGTAGTCGTTCGAAACCAGCTCAAATGGCATACACCTCTGACTTTTCAAGCTAGGTTTGGCCTGTAGTAGCCCTGTATTGTACAGTCTACAGCTGGGCCTGATGCCCGTTGCATCCTCTACTAATGAGGTCAGACCTTAGTCCACCACGCTGGCCTGTTAGACTTGACATATTGAAATTCTCGGAATTCCAAGCCAAGGCGTTTGATAGGGTCTGGCATCGCGGCCTTCTCTCCAAGCTCCCGGCATACGGTCTGCCCGACAACCTGTGCAAGTGGATCTCCGGCTTTCTGCATGAGCGTAGAATACGTGTCCTCGTTGATGGACACGCTTCGCAGCTCATGTCAGTAAATGCCGGAGTACCACAAGGTTCTGTACTTTCGCCCACCTTGTTTATTCTGCATATTAATGATATGTTGTCGCTTGGCAACATTCATTGCTATTATTATTATTGCCGCTATTATTGCCGCTTCTTCACCTTGTTGCCCATGGCGTAGTGTGAGGAAGCAGGCATGATTGTGTTGAGTAGCGGAATGATTGTCTCTCGCTACTTGGTACTCTATCTGGACGGCACTGCGCTTACCATCAGGTGTGGTCACTTTGCCATGCCAGGATAACAGCCAACTAGCGTTGCTTCTGAAAACATAGGAAAGAATGAAACCCTCAAGGTGCCCAGGATATAAAACTTACCGTGGTGCAGTCAATGTTGCAGTATTCCAAAGCCAAGGTGGTGATGCTAGGACACAACTCCACCAAATCCCGGAGCACACCAGGGGTCAGTGTGTACTGGGGTCCGGGACAGGACGAATCAGGGGGAGCCCACTCTGGACCTATGTCCGGGCCGAAAGCATCCGATAGGGGGAAGCAAGTTGCCCTGGGGAAGATGCACTGATGTTTTTATTTGCACTTGTGCGGTTTATCTGAATATAATGAAATGTTGCGTTGTTATTTGCCTACTGCCATCTGGTCCAAAGGCAACGGCAAAATAAATATATTCTTTCTTTTCTCTCAATGTTCGCCAGAATTAAGCTTTGATGAGGTTGTTAAAAGATCGGTTATCTGAGGTCAATTAATCAAACAATCGATTTAAAAAAAATCGATATCAGATACTCAAATGTTGAGATTCGATTTTTCTTTTTCTTTATAGTCCGACAAACGAGCCAGTGGGTCACCTGATGTTAAGTGATCACCACCGCCCATGAACATCCACAATACCGAAAGTGTCCTGTATGCGCTGTCGGCCTTAAAGGACAGGAATAGGGATTAGGGAAGAAAAGGGGGAATCTGGGCCTCCGGATATCTCACTTACCATACGAAACGCGACAGTAATCTGTCGCTTTACGTTGGTTTTGTGTGAGACAGTGGTACTACCCCGGTCGAGCCGGCGCATTCATGCTGTAGACAAATATGTCTACAGCGTGGCTCTACCACTTCCGTTTTGGTTACGATTATATTTTCACATTTAGGAATTCCGTTAAACTTTGGACCATGCAAACATTGGGAAATGTAATTATTTATTATTTAATTGATGTAATTATTAAAAAAAAACATGATTTTATTGACTAATGTTATAAATACATATTTACTTAGGTATTTAAGTAATTATAATTTTTTTTATTCAATTAAGTTCATTATGATAAAAGATCCATTAAAAAAAAGATTTTTAAGTCATGAACTGTTCAGAATCGATTGTTAAGTTTTCAAAGATAAACGATTTTTTTAGTGCCTCGATAGGCAAACGAGCAGACGGGCCACCTGATGGTTGGTAAGTAGTCACTACCGCCCATAGACTTCTGCAATACCAGGGCACAGCAAAGCCGCTGCCGACCGTTACCTGTTTTCAACAATGTGACAAAAATGTCTAAAATTGGTTGATGTACAAAAACCATTTCCCATCAACAAAGAAGCGTCGTCTTTTCCGCCGTAATGTGGCACAGCCCTAAAACTTTAGACTATACATGATGTCCCAAAAAAAAAAACAAATGTGTACCATATACAGGATGGTTTATCACTACAGTTAACCGATTAAACAGAAAAATTAAATACTTAATTATAATAACTATGTTATTATAGTGTGATAAAATAAAATAAAATAAAAATCTTTATTGATCACGTAGGCATATAAAAGGCACTTATGACATGTCAAAACACAGATGGAAATTCACCATACGGAAAAATAATTAATTATGTCTAACGTCATGGGAACTTAGAAACCACCATCAAGGGCTAGGCAAGGAAGGATACAACGAGGACGGGACTGGAAAGGAAGAAAAGAGGGAGACCACAAAAAGGAAGGAAGGTAATCGCGGTTTTCGGTAAAGGAAGTGACTGGAGCAGATGATCACGGGAAGGCGCAGGAATGGGAGGAGAGAAGGCGAACGGAAACTGGACGGATATAGAAGGGATGAGTGTAAACCCTAGTCTAGCTAACCTACCAGCCTTTCACTAGCTACCTAAGCGATGACGACCCGAAGAAGGAAGGCAGAAAGAAACTCCGGGCTTGTTTTTTTCGTCATCAATTGTCATATATATATATTTTTTTCTCATAGTAATTTTACAGACATATTTTAATAATAATAATACGAGATACGAGACTATCCCGCCCACACACCCGCCATTGTAACTCCTGTTTAGCCAGGATCAACAATGGCACGCAACAACACCGAGTAATGAAACACGGCGAGTCTCTGGAAATGCTTAAATTTTATCCCGCAACGAAATTAATCAAATAGAAATATAGGGAGGAGTTGGAAATATAAATTGTCGACTTCCCTCCATAGCAAAGCGGGAGACAAATATTGAACTAAAGCGGTATTAACCTCCAATAAAGGACATTTCCTGGAGAAAACAGACGTAAAGCGTGATTAATGACACTATGGCGCTGAAATTTGAAACATACCAGAAAAATAATATCCACATTGGAAATCTTTTAACAATCAATAACTTTAGGTTTTTAACCGAATTCAAAAAAAGGAGGTTAACAATTCGTCGGAATCTTTTTTTTTATGTATGTTACTCGACGACGCCTGGACCGATTCGAGAAATTCTTTTTTTGTTAGAAAGGGTATACTTCCCAGGTGGCACCAAGTGAGGATCTGATGAAAAATCAAGGTTAACCCTCAAATTTTATGGTGACAAATAATTTGTTTTTCATTGTAGTCGGTCTTTTTATAAATATAAAAAACACATATCAAATTGTCTTAATTTTAATGCAATTAAAATTACCGCAGTGGTTAAAAAACTACCCTGTATAGATCCTATACAAATATAATAAGACATATTCTATCTATTATTATACAATATTTAGAAGTCGTAATACTCGAAAGTACTCAGGAGACAAACATTCGCAATTACGGTACAAGTTAAATAGCACCTTATTACTCCACTTTCAGAGTCCCTATTTCCTTACTTCTGTATGTCATGCATAACATGGGAAATCAAGAAACAGTAACACAGCAAGATCTTTTAAATTAAATTAAGAAAAAAGGACTTTAAACCAAGGGGGTTAGAAGTCGAATACCTGATGATGTGACCGCTGATACCCGTGAACACAAAAGTGATTGTGGATGCATTACCAAACTCTAAGGATATGTTTACAACTAGCAAACAAAAATGCAAAGAAACATACAAAAAAAAATAAGGAACTACAAAAAACTGAAACAAAAAGGGAAGCGCAACGAATAATAACTACAGCATCGATTCAATTAGGGTTGCCAACCATTTTAATATTCGTATTTAATAATAATACTAGCCCTGAATTAAACATTGTCCCATTGCTGAGCACGGGCCTCCTCTACTAATGAGAGGGGTTAGGCCTTAGTCCACCACGCTGGCCTAATGGGTTGGTAGACTTCACATACCTTCGAAATTCGTATAAGAATTCTCAGAGGTTTCTTCACGATGTTTTCCTTCGCCGTATTCGTATATTCGAATTTATTGCCATGAATTGTTACAGATAACAATTCATGGCAACAAACCTACTATAATAATAGGCTACAATACCCCTACAATAATAGGCTAGTTGACTGTTTGTGGGAAACCGTTTTATTTTATTCTTCATGGTCCATATTATTAAAATATTATCATTAATAAACATAAAACATAAGTTTTCAAGATCCAATTTACATTTTTATAAACCAACTTTATTTTTCCCACCAAAACGCTAACAAATGTCATGGCCTCACGTGTGACGTCCGCAAAATTAATAGACGTTTGGCTCAGCGTTTACTAGATGTTTCGAACGGTGACGTCATGCATGACTGATTTGTGTTTCATGTCACGTGACAAAATGCTTTATTTTTACATATAGTATAGTTTTCCGGGATAAAAGTAACCTATGTGCTATTCCAGACTATAATATATCTCTGTGCCAAATTACAACCAGATCCGACCAGCCGTTGCAGCGTGATTGAATAACAAACATCCATCCAAACTTTCGCATTTATAATACTAGATGTTGCTCGCAGCTCCGCCCGCGTGGATGTTATTTTTGGAAGGAAAGGTATACAATCCATGGAGGCATCTTAAGCTATTACACCTTTCTATATTTTGGTATCCCATAGGTGAGTGCATTTTTCCGGGATAAAAAGAGGTATATGTCATTTTCTGATCCCTAAACTACCACTATGCAAAAAAATATGTCGATCCCTTGCTCTGTGAAAAACTAAACTATCCCACGGAAACTATACATTTTTCCGGGATAAAAAGTGGCATATGTGCTATTCCATACGATAATCTATCTCTGCCAGCCAGAACTGTCCAGCTGTTGTAGCGTGATTGAGTAACAAACATCCATCCATGCATCCATCCATCTAAACTTTCGCATTTATAATATTAGTAGGTTTAGTAGGAAAATATCAGCTCTGTACATACTCGCGCTAAGGGCGGGCGTTCTCAGCCAGTAGTTTGGCTTTAGTCCACCCCGCTGGATAACTTCATAAGTTGGCAACCCTACACACTTAGTTGACATCGATACTATACCTAATGTGCACAGCGTTGCCGCCAGCCGCGGAGACAAGCACCGCTACACACGTGGCGTCGTCAGGCCGCGGCGGGCCGTAGACAGCATCTAAAAAGCTTCAAAAACAACCTGCACTTAGTCCAGGATCGATCACTGTCAGTGGCAGAAAATGGGAAGGCAGAATTGGCTAAATGGCAGGCTAAATTACGAAGTACGTAAGTAATTACCCCGGGATCGCTCCGTAAGCGCTGAAGAAGGCCACCGCGGGGTTTTAGCTGGTAGTGTCGGGTGGGGTGTACATGTGGGGTAGGGACTCGGCCCAGCGGCAGCACGGATAGCCATCATCCGTGCGAGGGGATGCTGGGTCGTAAGACCGGCTAGCCCAGCATAACCGTTTTATTCTTATTTCGCTTCCCCCGGAGTGGGCGGCAGTAATAAAACGCTTTCCTCACGACAACAAAAAAAGGCTAAATTACGAAAGTCTAGGATCGATGTTAGAATTATTGAGAAATAGATTCTTTGTAAAGCCAAAACTTATTTTATGAGGATTTCGAAATAACATCTGTCGATATATTTTTGAATATGTTCTTGTATGTCTGCCGTGACGATATAGATTGTAACTAATAATGTAGCTTCCAGAAAATATGAGTAAATTAATTAGAAATTCATACATTTGTTTATGTAAAAGCTCATATTTTAACACAGTAAATATTTCAGGAAATGGAAGAGGCCGAAGTAGGTGAAGCCAGTGGTAAATCAAAAATTTGGGTAAGACTAGCAGTAGTAGATCTAGAAAGAATTAAGAGTATAAATGAGACTATGCTCAAGTCAAGTAGCAATGGTAGATACAAAAAAATAGGGGAACATAAATTTGGGGATGCAGAATTAAGGGAAATTGGAATATCGGAAGTCGCATTAGGTAGGCAGCATTGTGAATTTAGTTTGCTGAAGGCTTTAGACAATTGCTATTACGAAATAGAGTGTATTAAATGGGACAGTATTTTTAAGAATCGCTACAATGCTCTGAATTTGCAGAACGAGTAATGATTACAAAATACAAATTTACTTTAATAACCAAGCTTTGTGCAAATCATCGAAATAAGTATCATGATTCCCGGCGAATTTTGTACACAAATGTAAAATATTCATTTTCGAAGGTTGCCTTAGTCAATTTAAACTGAGTTCAGCTCAACGGTTACACTAGAACCTTGCAGGTTTATCCGTGGTAGCGTGGGTTAACAACGATTGTTACCTGACAATTTGTTTACCTATAAATCTGAATTTGCTTTTAAACTGCTTGATTTGGACTTATAAAAAAATACTGCAACCAATTTTAATGAATATATCAATTTCTTGCGGTGGATTTAATATAGTGCCAAAGAACCTTGTTTAACATAAGCAAATCCTTCTAAATACCAAGCAACTGGATCAATGGCCGGACAAAGCAATGACAAATGCTAATTAAAAATACTACGACCTGCATACGACAGTAAATAAAAAAAACTGAATAAGCGAAGCTAAATCGATAAAAAAAACCTAAAACAAAAACAAACTAGAAAAAAAATTAAAAACGGCTAACCAAAAAAATCTAACACCTAAATAGCGGTACAGTACAAAAATAAAGAATAACAAAAAAGGCAGCTAAAATTTACTTGAGCGAAAAAACATCAGGATAAAATGAAAAAAAAAACATATACAAAACCATTAAAATACTAAAAGTACATATATTTATTTTCAGTACATACTCAAAAATAATGAATTTTAATATGATACCATGTTTTTGAAACATCCTGTATAATGTATTATTAAGCTGACAGTTTTTTAGACGTCAATCCATAGAGCGTCACCGTATTACGACAGTTTCCATTTTCAAATGTTTCAAATTCTTTCATACAAAAATTTGAATATGGAACCTAACGGCGTTTCCATTCAATTCGACGTATTTTAAGCTGCCAGTTTTTTCGACGTCAATCCATAGAGCGTCACCGTATAACGACAGGTTCCATTTTCAAATGTTTCAAATTCGTTCATACAAAAATTTGAACATGGAATCTAGCAACGGTTTTTCCATTCAATTCGACGTAAGCATACAATCTTCTTAACATAATAGCAGCCCTGTATTAAGCATGTCCCACTGCTCACGGGCCTCTATTAATGAGAGGGGTTAGGCCTTAGTCCACCACGCTGGCCTACTGCGGGTTGGTAGACTTCACCATAAAAACTCTTATGCATGGTTTCCTCATGGTGTTTGGATCGTAAGAGCAAGCGATAATTAACAATGAATACACACGGTTAGAAAAGTCAGAGGTGTATGCCATTTGGGCTGGTTTCGAACATACGAGTTTCGTCTCTGCTGTTTTTTTTATCCTGGCACGGCAGTGACCACACTGCCCCTGATAGTAAGGGCAGTACCGTCCAATTAGAGTATCGAGTAGCGAGAGACAACCTATCCCCCGCTACTCAACACAATCATGCCGGCCTACTTCTTCCCACTACAAGGCGAAGAAGCGGTCGAGGGTC
Organism: Laothoe populi; assembly: GCA_905220505.1. NCBI lineage: Eukaryota > Metazoa > Arthropoda > Insecta > Lepidoptera > Sphingidae > Laothoe > Laothoe populi. Next base: position 2,478,507 of record HG992174.1, read on the forward strand.
TAGTGTCAGAGTACTCAGTAGGCCGCAAAACGGCCAAACATCGTACCGCAACTCTAGACCCTCGACAAAAACCGGATGTACACTGGCTGATCCCGGAACGCGACAATCTAAAACAGCAGTAAGATTCACAACACAGGATTGACGTCACTGCCATTAAGATGTACGCATGCGAGGGAGATGGCTAGATGTTGCCATTACGCTTCAACAATTACCTTCATATTTTAATTATTACCTCATTTTGCAGATTTTAGTGCAGTTTTCACATTTCTTTATAAAGACATACAAACATCACATTAAAAATTACCACAGACAAAGATTTAATAGACTACGCAAGTGCAACTACATTGATTCGAAACCAATTATTGGAAAAATTGTAAGCATCTACAACAAACGAAAATAGATATTGACAGTCTCCGTGTCGCAGCGGGCGAGTACCGGCTGTGAAACGAGAGGCAGTGGGTTCGATTCCCACACCGAGACAAATGTTTGTGTGTCAGACAGATATTTGTGTCCGGGGTCTGGGTGTTGTGAGACCGTGCGTCTCCCGTAGTCCCTGATACCCACAACACAAGACTCGTATCTTAGTGTGGGGTCGGGGCTAAGTGTGTGACTGTTGGGTGTTATTTATTATTTATTGGACCTTACTTAGTTCATTCAATGAGCCTTATGTTGGTTTTAAAACAAACATTTCTTGCGTTGTCTATTAGAATCTTTGTCTGCGGAAACCCTAGTGTGTTACTAACCTGGGCATGGTGTCATAAATCTGTATCACTGGACCTCCACGGATGATCCCACGTCTTGTTGTAGGGTCTGAAACAATGCACTGAATCTGCGGAACCGGCCATGTGGGTTTTACCATAGACATATACAGTAGGCCAACTCTTGAAATCAATTCCAATCTCGAACTCGATACAGTTTCAATTCCAATCTAGAAGACATTGGAACTCACTAAACTAAATGAAATAGAATACGAACTAGCGATCGTAAATACTCTATTTCGCTTAGTTACTAAAAATTCCGCCGTGTTCAGTTAAATCGTGCGCTGGTGTTGCGTTCAAGAGTGCCAATTGTACAGTTTTCGAACCAATTTTAAATTGGAATCGGGTGACAAGAGTAACCTGACTGAGCAATATCCTTACAAAATTGACCACTTTGTAGAAAGAGACAAAGCGACTGTGCGGCCAATACCTTTTTTTTTCCTGGCACGGTAAAGTGACCACACTGCACCTGATGGTAAGCGCAGTGCCGTCCAGATAGAGTATCAAGTAGCAAGAGACAGTCTATCCCTCGCTACTCAACACAATCATGCCGGCCTGCTGTTAAGCTTCTTCACATTACGCCTAATCAAGAAATTACATTACCTGAAATCTGTTACCGAAAGAATTTTATAAATCCGCCCATAAATAAGTAAATTAGAAGCCATTCAAATGTAGAAGGGGTAGTTGTGAGAGAAAAGAGATGCACAATATGATTTATGACGTCACACGACGTGGGTTCGATTCCCACACCGGGACATATGTTTGTGTGATAGACATAGTGTCCGGGGTCTGTGTGTTGTGAGAGGGTGCGTCTCTCTAGGTCCCTGATACAACACAAGACTCGAATCTTAGTGTGGGGTCGGGGCTATGTGTGTGACTGTTGGGTGTTATTTATTTAAAAAAAAACTTGTTTATTATCTTTATATAATTCTACTGTACGTGTGTATGTCACTGAACTCCTCCTAAACGGCTGGACCGATTTGAATGATTATTTTTGTATGCGTTTGGGTGACGTCCTGGATGGTTTAGATTCACAAATCAGCCCGGCAGATGGCGCTGCAGACGGTGTGGTGCTGCTTTTACGGACAGGACGACGTCTGCCGGCCCGCTAGTGTACTTATTTAAGATTATACATACCGTACGTGAAACCGCCGTTGCCCCAATGGCCGGTATTCGCTTCTTTCTTCTCTTCCTTCTCCACATCTTTATAATCACAATTCATATGTCCAAGGCATCTGCAAAGAAATTATATGATCAAGCTGGGACGGATCTTAACTACACCTGTTGACTATTTTTAAAGTCATTAAAAGTACACAAGGGGTAGGATATTCATATCCGCAACATAGCGACCACCGTACACAGGGTGTAAAATCCGCCATAGTGGCACACGCAAGTGTGTCGCGTTCCGGGATCAGCCAGTGTACACCCGGTTTTTGTGGGTCTAGAGTTGGGGTACGATGTTCTGAGTACTCTTACACTTCTTCACCTTCTTGCCCATGGCGTAGTGAATAAGCAGGCCGGCATGATTGTGTTGAGTAGCGGGGATAGATTGTCCCTCGCTACTCGATACTCTAATTGGACGGCACTGCGCTTACCATCGGGTGCAATGTGGTCACATTGCCGTGTCAGAATAAAAAAAAAACACTCACCCATCAGCCTCCCTCGCGTATCCAGACAGCAATATTTCAGTGGTGCCCGACGTCAACGCGTGCTTCATGTACCACCGCAGCCTCTCCGGCCCAACTGGCTCCGAGCGAGCGTCCATGCGCTCCCATAACGTCCTATCCAACACTAGAGCTCCTAGGCGGGAACACGTGCTGGAAGTAAACACACCCATCATAGACAAGAGACCAGACTGAGCTAGCGGAGGAGGGCTAGGGTAGCTTGGTATGGGCATGTGGTGAGGAGGGATGAAAGGCATGTGACAAGGCTGGTTGTCAATATGAATGTGGATGGGAGAAAGAGAAAAGAGAAAAGAGAGAGGGAGACCAAAAAAGAGGTGGATGGATTGTGTGAATGAGGGCATGCGTATTAAATGCGTGAATGCAGATTTGACGCATGACAGGGCTGCGTGAAGGGTTCAAACAGTTTTTGCCGACCCCACTTAGTGTGGGATAAAGGCAGGTAGATGATGAAACAAAAGACCAGACTAGCCTCATTCGAAATGGCCCGTCTGCTCGTCTGTCTATCGAGGTTCAACGGTAGGCAGCGGCTCTGTTGTGCCTTGGCATTGCAGAAGTCTATGGGCGGCGTGACTACTTACCAACGGATGGCCCGTCTGCTCGTCTGTCTATCGAGGTTCAACGGTAGGCAGCGGCTCTGCTGTGCCCTGGCATTGCAGAAGTCTATGGGCGGCGGTTTACTTACCATCAGGTGGCCCGTCTGCTCGTCTGTCTATCGAGGTTCAACGGTAGGCAGCGGCTCTGCTGTGCCCTGGCATTGCAGAAGTCTATGGGCGGTGGTGACTACTTACCATCAGGTGGCCCGTCTGCTCGTCTGTCTATCGAGGTTCAACGGTAGGCAGCGGCTCTGTTGTGCCCTGGCATTGCAGAAGTCTATGGGCGGTGGTGACTACTTACCATCAGGTGGCCCGTCTGCTCGTCTGTCTATCGAGGTTCACCGATAGGCAGCGGCTTTACTATACCCTGGTATTGAAGTCTATGGGCGGCGTGACTACTTACCAACAGATGGCCCGTCTGCTCGTCTGTCTATCGAGGTTCAACGATAGGCAGCGGCTTTACTATGCCCTGGTATTGAAGTCTATGGGCGGCGTGACTACTTACCAACAGATGGCCCGTCTGTCTATCCAGGCCGTAAAAAAAACTGTAACCCCAAATGTATTGTGCATGTGTGGGACATATTGTATCCAAAATGTGCCAGGTCCCATTTCTGACTTAAAATGATACATTGTATAATAATCTAGCCCTGTATTAAACATTGTCCCACTGTGCACGGGCCTCCTTTGCTATTGAGAGTTAGGCGTTTGTCCACCACGCTGGCCTAATGCGGGTTGGTAGACTTCACATACCTTTGATATTCGTAAAGCATCAGGCAAGTTACTTAACGGGTCCTATCATGCGACGTTACGCTTGATTCCAATAATAGTAATGGCAAAAAAGGAAAGCACGGAAATAAACATTTTTTTTTTTTTATTCTGGCGCGGTTAACTGACCACACCGCACCTGATGGTAAGCGCAGTGCCGGCCAGATAAAGTATCAAGTAGCGAGAGACAGTCTATCTCTCGCTACTCAACATAATCATGCCGACCTGCTGTTTAGCTTCTTCACATTACGCCTAAAGGACCCAGGATCATAGGAAGGCAGTTATTAATCAAAGGCAGTTGAAAGATACTTACTACCCGAGAGACTTCAGGTCTCGCGGCGCGCAATGCTTGAGGATGTAGAGCAGGACATCATCAGACAAATCCAAGAGTTGTGGCTTGGTGGCATTCTCCAAACACTGCCTTTTCATCATAGGTTCTGAAAAACCAGCAAATATTAGTCATCAACATAAGGGGCCATCCATTACGTCACACGTAAAGGGGGAAGGGGTCGACGAAGTGTGACATTATGTGACAACGGGTAGGAGGGTCCCTAATTTTCGTGACGTCACATTTCAAAATGTTAGTTTGATGTTTATTTAGAAGTATAACTTCAATGAAAATGAAAGGTTTATCTACTAGAAATGAAACGTTATCAAATGTCCTACATTTCTGCTAGCCTGGTATTTTTTTTTTCGCGGGGAAAAGCGATTTATCACTACCGCCCCGCCGGACCCCTACCGCCCCGCCGGGGGGGTGGCGGGACGGTTATGTTGGGCTCGCCGGCCTTACGACCCAGCGTTAAGCCGTCCGGGAGAGATGTTGACATCAGGACGACCGCTGGGCCGAGTCCCTAACAAATACCCTACACCGGCAATACCAACTAAAAACCCCGCGGTGGCCCTCTTCGGCGCATAAGAGACGGTCTCGGGCTCACGGGGCGAGAAGCGCTCCATTTTCGACCGGAACCGCCCCTGCGCGGTGCCGCCTTGCGGCCCGTCTCCAAGTAGGGGGGGCTCAGAAGCCCCCGCGCACCGAAGGACGCCCTCGGCGTCCACGGCAGCAACGAGGCCAACCAACCGTGCTGCCGTCATCCCGGGGTCGCCCGGTGTGCCGACGAAGTATATACAAAATAAAACTATGTACAAACAAGTTTCGACACACCGGAAAGGGCGCTACGACAGCCCCCCGCTGCGCGCCCGCGACCCCCGATGCCCCTATTAGTCGCCTCTTACGACAGGCAGGGGATACCGTGGTGGGATTCTCCAAACGCCCCCAAACCACAGGGCGGGAGACGCCGGTCAGTCGTCAACCCGGCGCGTCCTCCGTCTCGACTGGCGGCGGGAGGGATCGGAGCGCTGTTCCCGATCCCTCTCGGCACTCTCCTTCTGTGAGATAACAGCCTCACAGAAGAGGGCCACCGCACGCCAGGACCTCCGGCTGTCGACCATGGCTGACACCAAAGTCGGCAGTGAGAGGTCTCCTCCGACGACTGCTACGAGAGCGCTGCGCTCTTCGTCCCAGGCTGGGCACTCCTCCAAAGTATGTTGGGCCGTGTCACGCGGACAGTTGTCACAATGGTGACACACGGCCGACCCTTCTGCGCCGGCTATACGACACAGGTACTCGCCAAAACAACCGTGGCCTGTGAGCACCTGTGTCAGCCGGAACGACGCCGCGCCGTGGCGCCTGTCCAACCACTGACGGAAGACAGGACGCACTGCCGCTACGACCCGCTGATAGCCTGGTACTTAGGGCAACTTCAGAGGTGTTACTTTTGTATCACGCGCATCTTTAAATTTCACTCTCATCATTTTTTCATAGCGCCTAAAGAAGTAAAACTTCAAAGAAATGCAAAAAATTGTCGTATTGAACCAAAGTCACCAAAGTAGGGCCGACTTATATTATATTGGCAAATAAAAAAACTGGTAACTTTTGTTTAAGTCGAAAGACAATTTTGTTAAATATTTTGTGAGGCCGAAAGTCTCTCGTAGTCCCTGATGCCCACCGTCACCGCTTGAAATATCATTATGGTGCCGTCGTGTGAGAGAGATAGATATGTTGAGATAGATGTGTCGTAGTCCCTGATACCCACCGACCACAACACAAGATCCTATCTTAGTGTGGGATCGGGGCTATGTGTGTGACTATTGGGTGTTATTATTTTATTTTCCTTTGAGTAGATATTTAATTTCATTAATGACAATGACAGTGATCAACAATTAAGCTTAACCGTGAAAAATATTATTAAAATTTCTAGATAGCTGAGTTTACTGTACTCCTGCCAAGTTTGCCATTTTTGATTGTCACTGACTTCATGAGAAATAGGATCGTCGACTTGACAGGCGCTTATTGGTTTCAGTGAAAGATTGCCGACTTTGGTTCTAAAGCAACTTTTGTTCTGTTTTAGAAAGGGTTCACAGCCGTCTTTAATTATAAAACACTAGATGTAGCTCGCGGCTCCGCCCGCGTGGAGGTTATTTTTGGAACGAAAGGTATACAATCCACGGAGGCATCTTAAAATATTACACCTTTCTATATTTTGCTATCCCATAGGATGCGTGCATTCTTCCGGGATATAAAGTGGCACATGTCATTTTGATCCCTAAATTACCACTATCCAAAAAATCATGTCCATTCCTTGCTCTGTGAAAAACTAAACTATCCCACGGGAACTGTACATTTTTCCGGGATAAAAAGTAGCCTATGTGCTATTCCAGACTACAATCTATCTCTGTGCCAAACTTCAACCAGATCCGTCCAGCTGTTGTAGCGTGATTGAGTAACAAACATCCATCCATCCAAACTTTCGCATTTATAATATTAGTAGTGTAAGGGTACTTTAGATTTTTATGGAAATATTGGGGGTCACTTACGAAATATTTGTGGGTAGATTGGATACTCGGTGGGGAAGATTTGTTATAAAAAGGAAAGCATCAACGCTCGCGGGGGCAGTCTATACGTAACTACCGGAAGTGTAGCTCGGTTTTAATCAGTGTGCGTACAGTTGTTTTCAGTTTAGTTTGTGTTTAATCGATGATGGCTTATAGTAGGATTAGTAGAATTGCAATAGTCTATGCAGATTTTAATTTCCTATATTGCCATATATTTTTGCCAAACCACCTACTTTGCCGACTTCCGTTCTATGCGAGCAAAATAATAAAATGAAAATATAAGCTTAACAGTAGGTACTAGTTCGGCGTACTTGAAATAAGCCATAAAAATCAACACTGCAAAAATCGTAAAAAATACGTCAAATAAATAGAAAAGTCTGCCAACCCGATCTTTATTCAACTTTCATGCAAAACATGGCTTCGTCACAAAACTTTTTGTCACAATAGAATTTTTATAAGTGCTCTCAATTAACTTGGAAACAATATTACCGTAGGCTGTTTCATCAGAGTCCGTAAACACGTTCCTAAGAAAGAACAACTGGTTAATTAAAAGTTTTTTATTTGTTTCTTGTTATAATATAAAAATATGTCGAAATCGTAAACATTTCGGAAACCCTACAAATGATTTTATGAATCGAAACACTTAATAAAAGTTTTTTTATTCATAAAAAGTACACAGACTTCAATAAAAAACAAATTAAGCGTCACTATAAAATTTTATTTTCCTTGATTTTTCTGAGATCCCATCATCAGATGCTGACTTGGTGCCTTGGACCCTTTTAAACAAAAAAAGAATTTCTCAAATCGGTCTAGGCGTCTTCGAGTAATCGGGTAACATACATAAAAAAAAAGATTCCGACGAATTGTTAACCTTCTCCTTTTTTTTGAAGTCGGTTAATAAAAAGTAGTCGACGCCGTTTCTTAATTTTAATTGGCTAAAACTACTATTAGGATATTTCCGTTTATTAGAAATACCGAAGGTAAAACGGAGGTATTTAGGAGACTAGTTGGGGGTAGTTAATAATGACAACCTAAGTGGGAGTAATAAATGTTTAATATAAAACAGAGTGCCTTCCGCACTTCGGGGTTCAGTTGGTTCAGTTCAGTTGTTTTGTGAAGTAGACGAGACGATAGCCAGTATATTCGTGGTTCGTTCGCGGGGCAGTAAGTAATTGTAAATGGTTCAATGGCGTTGTTCAGTTTAAAAGGGTAATGCTGGTAGATTAATTATAAAGAGAAGCCTTAAGTGAATCCTGACATGCGTGTGTGTTAATATTAAGCACTGAGATGTGTAACAGTGTCGTGTAAATCAATCAATAAATTATAAACATTGTATTTGTGCCTTTTAAATATCCATCTTGCATAGTTTTGTTGATGTTCCTAACACTACCGACAAACCTGTTTTTAAATAAAACATTATTTGATATGCAATAGAAAAAAATTAAAAATAAACTCATTTGCAAAAACGAATCGAAATTGAGTAAAAATGGGGCGATAATAGGGTAATTGTCTCGATTTTTTTTTTATTAATTTTATCAACAATTTACAAAACCTATTATCGAAAGAATTTTATGAATCCGAACAAAAATAAGCAAATTAGACGCCATTCAAATCTGCTGGAAGGGGTAATTGTTAAATTACAGTAAAAGGATGCATGATATGTACCGTGACGTCACGGTTCTCAGACTCCCCATCGCTGTGCCGTTGTGCGAGGGAGATACCAATATGTTCCCAATACGCAACCATTTTCGCTCATGCCTGTGAGTATTTGCTCCCACCAATATTTAATATAAATATTGTGAAAATACGAAAAGGTCAGCGAATTTGTGTATCTTGGTTCATTGATAACCTGTGACGGCGGCTGCACCGAAGAAATCCGCCGTAGAGCCGGTATGGCCAAAAGTGCTATGGCAAACCTCTACAAGATCTGGAGGAACCGAAGCATTCGACGCTCTACAAAGGTGCACTTGGTCCGTACTCTGGTATTCACTATATTTTTGTACAGTGCCGAAACTCGGAGCTTAAGAAGTCGCGATAGCAGTAAGATCGATGCTTTCGAGATGTGGTGTTGGAGGAGACTGCTCCGTATACCTTGGACTGCGATGAGGACTAATGAGTCTATATTAAAAGAACTCAACATCACTTCGCGACTCTCTTCAACATGCCAGAAACGAGTCCTAAGTTTCTTCGAACACATTATGCGGTCGTCAAAGCATTGTCTTGAGAAGCAAATAATTGTAGGGCAAATGGAAGGCAGACGTGCTCGAGGCAGGGCACCTACAAGGTGGTCGCATACAGTGAGGAAATATCATGACAAATATCTGTATGTCACACAAACATATGACCTGGTGTGGGAACCGAACCCACAGCCTTTCGTGTCACAGCCGTGATACTCGCCAACTGCGCCACGGAAGGTGTTGCTTTCTAACATATCTCTAAGTTTCCTAGAAAACAATAAAATAACTTGAAATGAAACTTCCGCATTTGTATACGCAATAATCAAGACGCAATGTCTCCTTAAAGAGGTCGATCTAACCATATGTAATTCCAACAAGGAGTCTTAAGGTGACTCCTAATATGCGAGTTGTTCGTAACAGTTTTTTTTATCCTGGCAAAGTGACCACACTGCACCTGATGGTTAGCGCAGTGCCATCCAATTAGTCCTCGTTGATGGACACGCTTCGCAGCTCATGTCAGTAAATGCCAGAGTACCACAAGGTTCTGTGATTTCGCCCACCTTGTTTCTTCTGCATATCAATGATATGTTGTCGCTTGGCAACATTCATTGCTATGCAGACGACAGCACGGTTCATGGGCGTTATAGCAGCAAGCCTTCTGGTTGCCGGGCGGATACTGAGAGGAGACGAGAGGATCTTGTCATTGAGCTCAACCAGACCTTGGATCTCATCTCATCATGGGGCACCAGGAATCGGGTTGAGTTTAATGCCAAGAAAACCCAGGTGTGCGCGTTCTCGTGCAAGAAGTCTCCGTTTTCTCCAATCCCCGTTCTTCAGGGTGTTCCACTCGCAATGCGGAATGACCTTAGTGTCCTAGGTATGGATATCCGCCGCGATCTTAATCCAAGGAGTCACATCGAGGGCGTAATATCCGCCACTTCACGCAGGGTCGGAATCCTGAACAGGGTGCGGCGGTTTTTCACGCCTGGTCAGCTCTACCGCTTATATAAAGCGCAGGTGCGGCCGGGAATGGAATACTGCTCGCACCTCTGGGACGGTTCCGGAAGGTACCTTCTCGATGCCTTGGATGGGTTGCAGCGGCGGGCCATCCGCATTGTGAATGATGCAGACGTGAGTAACAGCCTGGAGCCGCTACAGCTGCGTAGGGATATTTCCTCGCTTAGCGTGTTCTACCGTCTGTATCATGGCGAATGCTCTGAAGAATTGTTTGATCTTATCCCATCCTCTCCCTTCCATACCAGAACCACGCGTACTGGCTTGCGGAGCCACAGCTTCGTGGTGTCTACTACCCCGGCCCGAACCAAGAGGTTCGCAAATTCGTATTTTTGCCGCACCATCAGGCTGTGGAACAGTTTGCCAGCTATCGTGTTCCCTCCCTCCTATGATCCTGGGTCCTTTAGGCGTAATGTGAAGAAGCTAAACAGCAGGCCGGCATGATTGTGTTGAGTAGCGGGGGATAGACTGTCTCTCGCTACTTGATACTCTATCTGGACGGCACTGCGCTTACCATCAGGTGCAGTGTGGTCACTTTGCCGCGCAAGAATAAAAAAAAAAAAAAAAAAAAAGACCATCAAGTAGCGAAACACAATCCCTCGCTACTCAACACAATCATGCCGGCCATTTCTTTTTTTTGTCGCGGTGAAAGCGTTTTATTACTGCCGTCCGCTCCGGGGGAAAGCGGAATAAGAATAAAACGGTTATGCTGGACTAGCCGGTCTTACGACCCAGCATCCCCCTCGCACGGATGATGGCTATCCGTGCTGCCGCTGTGTAGCTTCTTCACACTATGCCATGAGGCAAGGAGGTGAAGAAACGGTCGAGGGTCTATTTTCAGAGTACTCAGAACATCGTAGACCAACTCTAGACCCCCGACAAACCGAATGTACACTGGCTGATCCCAGAACGCGACATACTTGCGTGTGCCACTATAAAATAAAATAAAAATTTAAAAATCTTTATTCATCATGTAGGCATATAAAAGGCACTTATGACAGTCAAAATACAAATGGAAATTCTCCATACGGGAATGAGTAATTATGGTTAGTGGCGTAGGAACTTGGAATCTACCATCAAGGGCTGGTAGGCAGGGATACAACGTCGAGGATAGGACTGGAAAAGGAGAAAAGAGGATGACCGGAAAATGAAAGGAATCATGATCGTCGATAAAGGAACTGACGGGAGATGATGATCATGACAGGAATGGGAGGGGAGAAGTTGAAAGGAAACAGGACGGATTTGGAAGGAAAGTAAACCCTAGTCTAGCTAACCTACCAGCCTTTCACTAACTATCTAAGCGATGACGACCCGAAGAAGAAAGGCAGAAAGAAACTCCGGGCTTATTTTTTTCGTCGTCAATTGTAACAATTTTTTTTTTCTCATTATAATAAATTTATAAACATATTGTATCAATATATGGATTAATGCATACATAGCACCGTTAAAACTATGGCGGGTTTTAGTCGTACAGTGGTCGCTATCCGGGTAGATATGAATATCCTGCTACCAGTAAGTCTACTACGGTCCCTACAATGGATTTTATCCATGATGCAATATGCTACTTGTACTATACGGTTCGAGACACACGGAGCGCCTTAAGAGCAGATGTGTGGAATCGCATTTCAGTATACATTTTTTTTATTTTTTATCCTGGCATGACACAGTGAGAACACTGCCCCTGATGGTAAGCGTAGTGTCATCCAATTAGAATATCAAGTAGCGAGAAACAATCCTTCACTACTCAACACAATCATGCCCGGATGTGTAGCTTCTCCACACTACGCCATGGGGCAAGGAGGTGAAGAAGTGGTCGAGGGTCTTGTGTCAGAGTACTCAGAAGGACGCAACACGGCCAAACATCGTACCCCAACTCTAGCCCGCCGACAAGAACCGGATGTACACTGGCTGATTCCGGAACGCGACAAACTTGCGTGTGCCACTATGGCGGGTTTTAGTCGTACAGTGGTCGCTATCCGGGTAGATATGAATATTCTACCATCAGTAAGTCTACTACATTGTAGGGCAATGGATTTTATCCATCTGTATATATAAAAGAAGAAGCTGACTGACTGACTGATCGATCAACGCACAGCCTAAACGGCTGGGGTTAGAGACTTGAAATTTTGACAGTAGGTACCTTTTATGACGTAGGCATCCACTAAGGAAGGGTTTTTGGAAATACCACCCCTAAGGTGGTAAAATAGGCGATGAAAGTTTGTATGAAAATTTGTCATTTTTGAAGTTAAACGCACGAAAATTGGTATTTGGCCTTTTAGTTAAAAACAAAAAATATATATTTCAGGATTTTTCGAAATTCTACCCCAAGGGGGTAAAATAGGGGTTGAAAGTTTGTATGAACATCTGTCATTTTTCTCCCAAATATGGTCTCCACACGGGCGGAGCCGCGAGCAACAGCTATGATGCAATATGCTACTTGTACTATACGGTTCGAGACACACGGAGCGCCTAAAGAACAGATGTCATGTCATTTCGCATTTCAGGATAGTTTTTTCTTTTCTTATAATAATCACATTGTATGGTCCGTGCGTCACTTACACGGGGTCTAGTTGAAAACCAGCGCTAAGCATACTGCCTAGCCTAATGCTGAACTAGAACCCATTCAGCATCTTTATGAGACACACTCTACCCGTTACCCTATTTTGTTTTTTAGCCTCAATTATATTAATTTTTCTTTTATTTTTGTTATCAGTTTCTGTTTATGTTGTGTCTCTTTTTGTGCTGAATAATTGTTTTCTTTCTTTCTATATATATACATTATAGCTGTTGCTCGCGGCTCCGCCCGCGTGGAAGTCATGTTTCGGAGAAAAAGTATACGATACAAAATACAAATTTTCATGCGCTTAACTTAAAAAATGAAGGATTTTCATACAAACTATCATCCTCTATTTTACCCCCTTAGTATTTCCAAAAACCCTTCCTTAGTGGATGCCTATGTCATAAAAGGTCACTACTGTCAAAATGTCTCTAAACCCAGCCGTTTTGGCTGTGCGTTGATCAATCAGTCAGTCAGTTTCTTCTTTTATAAATACAGATTACGCAGCTAATGTGTTGTGCCGCTTGCTGCTATAGATTTTTGTACCACACCTAATGTAAGCTGGTTGCATATAGGATACGCACTTACCACAGTGTTACGCCGTATGTATTAAACAGTTATGACATTAAAAAAAACTATTATGCCTCAAAAAGTTCACCAACTTCAATAAAAAACACATTATGAGTCCTTATAAAATTTGAGGGTTACTCTCGATTTTTCTGGGATCCCATTATCAGATCCTGACCTGGTGTCAATGGGACCACCTGCGAAGTATACACTTTTAAACAAAAAAAGAATTCATATATATTGGGTTAATTTAATTTTGTATTTACTTTTATGAAGAACTGACTGTTAGTCGCGGCTCCGCCCGTGTGAAAGTCATGTGTAATGTCAGAGTGTAATTTGCAATTAAAATAGCCTATATTAATCAATGATAATGTAGCATTCAAATGGTGAAAGAATTTTTAAAATCGGTCCAGTACTTTTTGAGCCTATTCATTACAAACATATATACAAATCTTTCCTCTTTATAATATTAGTATAGATAATGAATTCAACCTTTATGCTTTGTGTGAATTATTTGAAAAAGGAACACTTATTTTTAAATGCTTGAGAACATGAAGACTTTTGCATTATTATTTGTTTGATTATCAAGTAGAGAAAATATATTTCCAATATAGAAATATTTAAAGAAGCAAGAATTTTATTAAAATGCCTGAATTTTAATGGACTGCCTTGGTGGCGCAGTTGTAATTGCGCATGCGTTACAACTGCTGTGCTGCGGTCTCGGGTTCTATCTATAAATTCTCAGTATTAGCTCGGAGTCTGGAACCTGTGCCCGGTATGGCGATAGGCTCGCCCCCTAACACATTATGGGACCGAAATTCGCCGAAAAATGGGTGTACTTACACTTCTGCCTACCCCTTCGGGGATTATAGGCGTGAGTGTATATATATGTATGTATGTTATTTTATTAAAAACCTCAGTAAAATCCTCAGTCTATCACTACAGTATTAAGATTATTTTGTATATTACAAAAATATTATATTTAAATTAACTAAAAAAGAGAGATTATAAAAAAGAGCACTGAGATACTTTCAAAAAATTCAAACTTTATGAACATTATCAAATAAACAGGTCACAACATAAGTAAAAGTTTTTTAATTCATAAAAAGTACACTGACTTCAATAAAACACAAATTATGTGTCCCGATTAAATTTGAGTGTTGCCCTTGATTTGTCTGAGATCCCATCATCAGATCCTGACTTGGTGCCAATGGGACCACCTGGGAAGTATACCCTTTTAAACAAAAAAGAATTTCTCAAATCGGTCCAGGTGTCTTCGAGTAATCGGGTAACATACATAAAAAAAAAGATTCCGACGAATTGAGAACCTCCTTTTTTTGAAGTCTGTTAAAAATTCAAATTTTATTGATATAAAAAATATATAAAAAAAATTACAAAACGTATCGCTTAATCCTGACCCAACATCGCAATGCACACCTCAGACCATAGAGTTAGAACTCGCATAAGAAAATTCAATAACTGCTCATATTTTACTGTCTACCCCACAAATAAAACTTGACTTACCGTCTTGAGCGAATCCGCTATCATTCAACTCGTTGTTAAAATCACTTTCAGCTTGCAAAGTGCCCATTTTAATTAAAACTACGAAGCTTTGTCCCGGCAGACATACGATAGATGAAACGGCAGAATCGAAATAAAGTCCTGAACAAAGAAACTGGCACGAATAAGGAATAAATACACCGGCGCGTGTAAACAAATGCGTTTTGGAATGTTTCCAAATTCACACTGACGATTTTTATATTAATTTTATCGCGGCACGAGCTGATTGACCTGCGAACACTTTTTGTAAATTCTGACTTTGACATGACACAAACAAATCCGAAAACATTGATTGATTTTACCTAAGTGATGCGCTTTCTGCTTTAAATAGTCGATGATACTAATTTCGTTATTGATTTTGTTTGGCATCTAGCTCATTATTACTTAATGAATATAATTTCTGTGACGTTCTAAATTGAATGTATAAGACTAAGAATAGTAATAATAAGAATAGATTGTAATGCAAGTTAAAATTAATAAAATTCACTAACTTATAAAACCTTATAATGCTGGATTTAATGGTGTATTTATTCTAGTGCATTTGATTGAAATATTATTATAATCGAGGATTGATTTTTTTAGGAATAAATCGATTCAGTGTTTTCAATGAATCTCGAATATCGATTATTTAATTGTTTTAGTTACATCGACATGCCTAGCTCACTCACAACCCTTGACAAAAAAAAACTAATTTTGACATTTCTCTTCACGCGACAAAAGTTGTAAAACAGGACGTCGCAAAATATTTTTATTTTCATATCATGGCTAAATCAATGAGAAGCCGTTGGAAGCGAAAATGCCGAGCTATAAAACGCGAAAGGTACGCAGTAAAAGAACTTGCACGTTTGAAAAACATGCTTGGGATCAAAGAAGAAGAAAAAACAGACGGTGAAAAAGAGGTTATGGAGACCGACCAAGTGATATTCCTTGACGCAGGAGAATTGAAAAAAAAGAAAAAGAAAAAAGCACCAGAGCCCGCCGAAATTGACGAAGATGCAGAAATGAGTTCGGATGACGAAAAAGTGGAAGTTCTTGGCGACAATGGAAAGAAAAGGATATTTAGTACAAAGTCTTTGAAGGACCAAAACGGACAGTATCCAGTTTGGTTGCACAAAAGGAAAATCGCCAAAATCAATAAAGTGTCAAAGAAAAATATAAAGAAAAAATCTAAGAAACGTAAACGATAACCTTAATACACATATTAAATAAAATATTGCCTTTCATTATGAAACCCAGATCCAAATGATTTACTGTTTTTAACTTGGTCAACAAACACAAAGACAACATTATTATTGTTTTTAGAGACAGCATAATGGAACAGGCAAAGGTGAATTCATTTTCAGGCTGGTCAAATCATTCATTCTATATCATTGACATGATAAATGTATTTTTTTTAAAGAGGTGAATGCAGATTTGATGCATGATAGGGCTGCGTGGAGGGTTCAAACCGTTTGTGCCGACCCCACTTAGTGTGGAATAAGGACAGGTAGATGACTGACATTAATTTTTTAAAGCTTCCTTTTTATGTACCTTGTTTAACTCTCCTGATAGTTAAGTTCCTATTCCTCTCCTTTCTCCATAATAAATCAAATAGTTTCCCTACCTTTACCTGTTGTAAAATACCAATATCCAAAAGTTCAACTCGCTCAACACTCTTTCAAATGACACTTGACTACATGATATGATACATTGATTGGCTACATGTACAGGAAGTGTTGAGCCATAAAAGAAAAAAAATGAACTTTTATGACCGTAGCTGGTTCCTTGTGGAGCAAATAAAAAAAAGGATTTTTAGGGCAAAAATATACATCTATTTTTTATTTTCTAACATATTAAATGGTTCATTTAATAATTTATATTTAATTCCTTAAATCAATAAGATAATTAATCAACGAAATCATGGTAAAATAATTCAATTCAATTCAATTTTTGATGAATGGCAAATGGTGCTGATGACGACAATTCTGCCAATGTCTTATGTGCGATGAGTACTCGTGTGTTTTGATGAATTAAGTTAATTCGTATAATTAACTGTAGGAGTAAACTTTGTAAAAACAAATTTCAAAAATAAAATTGTGATGTAGTGCTACTAAGGATTTTTGTAATTTTGTAAAGAAAATTATTAAATAGACCTCTCAGTGTAGACAAAATGATATATAAAAGGAATAACAATTATTTTACAAAATACAGTTGAATTGAGAACAAAGTCACTTTTGAATATGGTTTTTTGATCTATTTATTGTATTTATGTATAGGCAAATCTATACTTATAATAAATCTGTAGAGAGGTCAATTCTGTACATGAAATATATTTCCAAAATAACTATCAGCGGGTGATTAGTGATCGATACTGACGCCAAAAATGCAAACAGTAAAATTTTTGTCTGTCTGTCTGTCTGTCTGTATGTTCGTTATAGAAACAAAAACCACTCGACGGATTTCAACAAAACTTGGTATAATTGTTCTTCATACTCCTGGGCAGGTTATAGTATACTTTTCATCACGCTACGATCAATAGGAGCAGAGCAGTGAAGGGAAATGTTAGGAAAACAGGAGAACTTACTCCATTTTTTAAGCTTCCGTCGCGTGTGCAGCCTTAATAGTTAAAGCTACACAGAAATCATGTATGACGGAAATGTTCTCCTTAAAATTATATAAAAAATATTCCACGACAGCAAATGTCTATATTTTATGGTTGACTCACAATAACACGTGTAACTCCCGATAGCTTAGCAGTTCGGAGATTTCTGATTATATTTGTCTACTCTTACGTTTATAACACTCTCAATCATCCCTAATTAATAAATGTTAACATTATTACCTATTTAATTTAATAAAAAAAGAATTATAGAAATAGGTACAGAAACACCAGGCTATTTTAATCGCAAGAAAAAATAACTACTTGGATTGTATACTTCTGCTCCCGAAAATAACCTCCACGCGGGCGGAGCCGCGAGCAACAGCTAGTACCTAATAAATCCTAAGGCTGTATGGCAAAATTGTTGTAGCATCAATGGTAGTTAAGATTATTTTTTTTATTATTTCTATTTCAAATACTGTCAAAGACTAGGCAGTATGGTCGATTGACTATAGCCTGTCCTTTGGACGAATAAAACGAAAAAAAAATCAAATATTGTCACTAAGCGATATATGAATGTCAACAAGCAGTAGCTGGTTCGATTCCCACCCTGGAACAAAAGAAAGCTAATTACACTTATATACATTTCTATATATGACTATGCTAGTATTGATTTTTCCGATTTGTCATCCCCTCCTAAATTAAACGTAACCACTACGTTGAACACACTATTACAAAGATGATTTCCCAAAGAGTAACATACTATCTCAGAATACAGAAAAAACCATACTATTGTGGTTTTAATAACTAACACATGCCTCTCAAGCATCAAGGACACCATTGTTCGGACAAAGGTAATAAGTAGTGAGTAAAAATACATGCCAAAATCAACTTTATTAAACTCCCAAAACAGCTGGAGCGATTTTGATGAAATTTTCAGGATATCTTCAGATTAGTCCAGCACCCGCGTCGCTGTATCCTGTAAAGCTTGGTAGATCGGATCAACAGATTTTTTTTTTGGCTTTTTGATAATTATTATATTATATATGTCACATTTTCTTGGGCATGAGTAATTATTGTTTTGGTTCCACAGGATAGCGGCGAAATCGTTCAACGCGGAAGCAGTCGCGGACAAAAGCCAGTATTCTATGTAATCGTACAGCATATATAGTAAGCAAGTGGTTAGAACATCGACTGCCTCGGTGGCGCAGTTGTAATTGCGCAAGCGTTACGACTGCTACGCTGAGGTAAAGTGATATTGGGTTTTCTATTTAGAAATACTCAGTATCAGCCCAAAGTCTGGAATAGGGTAGTTTTCTGTGTTTAATTTTGTACATTATTCTTAGAGTAGGCAACCAAATACTCGAAGACATTAAATTCTATATGCAACCGATTATAATACGCAAAAGAAACACTTTTGCGAAAACAGAATCAAAATTGCTTGAGAGCAAACTCACAGGTATGAGCGAAAATGGTTGCATATTGGGAACATATTGCTATCTCCCTCGCATAACGGCACAGTAATGTGGATTCTGAGTACCGTGACGTCACGGGACATATCATGCATCCTTTTACTGTCATTTGACAATTACCTCTTCCAGCAGATTTGAGTGGCGCCCACTGACGTTTATTATATGGACAGGATATTTGATCCGCGAAAGTGTGCCTATTTGATTTTCGCCATATTGGCGCTGATAGCAGTGCAGTCGAGCAGTGAGCGTCCGTGGAACTAACGATAGAGTTGAGACACGAAGGATGATATATCGACAATGATACACAACAGTCGATGGTTTACAAATCTTAAAAATAATAAAAACATCGCCTTAGCAAAACATATTTTGACTAAAATTACTAGTTACAATATACATAGCTAAAACATGATGCAAGTTTACTAACTTGTGAAATGTTACTCCACTTCCCGTTTGGTAACGGGTCATACAAAAAACACAAACACTCATGGTTTATTAACAAAAACCACACACAAATAATTCTTCAAATTCAGGTCTTCAACGCAATAATCAGTTAAAAGCCACTGTCAAGACAGACGCACTCGAAACAATAAAACGGCCATATATATATATATGTTAGGAATGTTGATAAAATATCGATATTATGATTTAGAAATATCGATATTTATTAGTAATATTTTTTTGGACGATATATCGATATTGAAATATAGATATCGGAGATAGATATTTATACTCGTAAATTATTGAAACTACTACATCATCGTCAACTTAATCTACGGTACTCTAGTTACACTATAATATGTGTTTCCTCTTTCCCTATATTTACACACGTATCAAGGACCTATGATCTATAGGTTCACCAAGATAATAAAAAATATAAGGTATCATTTTAGATCATATTTTTTTATGGGGTCTTAATTTACAATCGAATATTTTATTATAACTAGGTTTGATGCTGTTTTGGGACTATAAATTATATATAAAAAATAGCACGCTTTAATAGCTAGCCGAACTAAAAAGTAGAAAATAATATTAAGTTCGTGGCAAAAAATTATAATTTAAAAAAAATATCACGTTTTAAGGTGTCGTCAAATATGATTCCAAGATCTTTGGATCTAATAAATTCATTGGCGCCCCGATTCACGAAGAAAGGATGTATGGCGTCAGGACCAGACCCTTAGACGCGTCAAAATTTTTAATAAAAATATCGATATATCGATATTTTTTTCGGATATATCAAACTCCGATATTGATATATTTTAAAAATATCGATATATCAAACTCCGATATTGATATATTAAAAAATATCGATATATCGGAAATCCGATATTTAAAAAAATATCAACATCCCTATTATATGTCAAATTTAGTTTGAAATACACTCGAGAGGGGCGCTTCAAATAAGTCAAGAAAATAGCTATCATTTTGTATTAGATATCATGTCCATATAATATACGTCAGTGGTGGCGCCTAATTTACTTATTTTTGTTCGGATTCATAAAATTCTTTCGATAATAAGTTTTAGGTAATGTAAATTGTTGATTATATTAATAAAAATAATCGAGTCAACTACCTTATTGTGCCCGGTATGGCGATAGGCGACCGAAATTCGGCGCAAAGTGGGTATACTGGTTACACCTCTGCCTACCCCTTCGGGCTTACAGGCGTGAGTGTATATGTATGTGCATCGAAGTGAAAATATCATATTTGATAAATAACTAAAAGAATTGACTATTACTTTTTTATGACATTACATAACTTTTAATTTTAATAGTGCGGGGGCACGCGGCCTTTTCAGATAAGCGTCGAATAATAAAATGTTGGTATAAAATGAATTTGTTTCTTATACAAATATGTAAGTTATTATTATGAAATTATTGATTATAATAAAATAATAATACTAGCCCTGTATTAAACATTGTCCCACTGCTGGGCACGGGCCTCCTCTTCTAATGAGAGGGGTTAGGCCTTAGTTCACCACGCTGGCCTAATGCGGGTTGGTAGACTTCACATACCTTCGAAATTCTTTTTGAGAACTCTCAGGTATGCAGGTTTCCTCACGATGTTTTCCTTCACCGTTAAAGCAAGCGATAATTAACATTTAATACACACATAACTTTAGAAAAATCAGAGGTGTGTACCACTTGGATTTCGAACATACGACTTTCGTCTTGACAGTCCGTACCGCAACCAACTAGGCTATCGCTGCTATCAATTAATAGTTGATTAATGATAATTATTGATTATTAATAGTTATATTTTTTTAAAGGATTCTCTGTTTTATTTAAGGTATTTTAATAAGCCGAATATGGACAAAATCGTATAACGGGGAGATAGATGAATTTATAAATAAACTCTTAAATTCAAATAAATTCGATGAACTAGCTGAAAAGTTAGCCGAGAAAGCGGCTAGGAAGATTTTTGCTTTAGACCAAAGTAGGATATCGCTTAATATAAAAACTCAAGATGAAGAACCGCCGAATAAAACTAAATATAAAACACTACGTGATGGATTTGGGAGTGAGAATTTTAAAGAAAAAGAAGATAAGTCGATAGTTGGTAATGAACATTTAAATGAAATAAAACAAAAAGCAATTCAAATTAAAAATGAATTTAACAGAAAACAGACGATAAGCAAAAACATTTTGTCATCGAAAGAACAACTGCGTTTGAAATATAAAAATTTAAAAATGTCTCGAGGCAAAACCTTTACAAACCAAAACATTTTGGAGAACAAAAATGATTCTTTAGAAATACATAAAAATAGAATCGAGCTCACAAAATCTGAACCAATAACAAAAACCAACGAAAAAGAACACAAAAGTAGATCTCAAAAAGTCAACAATCAGCGCAAAAGCTTGAAAGGATTGAAAATGAAAAGTAAATCTGGTAAAAGCTCAGAAGAATTGAAACTGAATGAGGACAAAAATCAAGAAACTAGAGAAAATACAAGCGAAGGTCTTGATCATAATATGAAGCTTAGTGCAGACAAAGATTCCGAAGAAAAAGAGAGATCTAATTCTATAGAAACTATTAAGAAGGACGTGGTCAATGATGACGAAAGCATATATGATCATAATAATGATTCAAATGAAGGAAAGAAGTTACACAACCAAACTCTAAGCGTTGAAACTGACAATGATAATCTAAGCAAAGAAAAACAAATGAGTGAGGATTTAGAACCTAAATCCCATAGCCGCGACGATCCATATGAGACGGAAAAAGATTCTTACGTTAAAAAATTCAAAGATAAAAGAAAAAGTTATAGCATGACCACAAGAAAATTAATCATTCGCAGAGAAGGCGATAAATTATTTGCTTTTGAAAATTCACCGGACTATCAAGAGTATGAAGAGAAAATTGCAAGACAAAAATTTCAGTCAAAAGAAATTCTACTTTAAGCATTTGAAAAGGGTTTCAGTAGGTATTGCTTATTACATTAAACATATTAATTTAATAAATACAATTTTATTAACGCTTAGATGCTATTATTTCTTCCTTTTTCTATAGATTGTGACCCACTTTAAATGGTGTAAATAAAAATATTGCGCATACAGTCTACGTGTGATTTAGTTCCTGAAGGACTTAAATCAAAGCATCTTATCTTTAGGACTGGCATGTCGCTATTTTTGTTTATCTTAAGTTATGTTTCTCATACTTTTTTCTAAATCGAAAAAATAAAATTAGGTAAAATAAACATTTTTTTCAAGCATTTTTTTTGAGCCTTTTTTGTTTTTTTTATTATTAGTCCAAAGGACAGGCTATAGTCAATCGACCATACTGCCTAGTCTTACGTTTCCTTCTTCCTTTTTTTTCAAAACAGAAAGGTATTTTTTAATCATTTTTAAACCATGGAGGCATTTAGTATAAGGAGTACAATCTCAGGTTGAAAAATTTACAACTGTAAGCAGCAAACTACAACACAAAAACCAACCACGTTAATAGCGCTAAGGTAGCAAGTGGTGTGATATATATGTAGCAGTTATAAACGGAGTGAAGTTTGCTTTGGTCGCTTTGGGATATGAATGTAGCAGTGGCCTTTTAGCGCTATATGTGAAATTACACTACTTGCTACGATGCTGCCACCTTAATTTATTGCTTTTCGATGGACACTTCTTCATACACAGATATTGTACTCCTTATACTCTAGCCTCCATAAGTTCCACGTAAGACTAGGCCGTATGGTCGGAAGACTATAGCCTGTCCTTTCGACGAAAATAAAATGATTTTTGACAATTGACAACTATATTTGTCAACAAATGCATAAATTGTTTTTATGTTTTAATGGCAAAATTGTGGAATCGTTCTTCCGCAAAGACCATTGAAACAAGAGAAGAAGTTTTTAAGTTTTCTAACTGAAAAAGTAAGCACTTAATACAGCTAATTGACAATATGCATTACAAAATATAATTGTATTGATTACTGTATAATGTAAGTGATAACTATAACTTTATAAATACTTTTGTCAATAACATTACACTAGGGTTGCCCGAAATTGAAATACCAGGATTTTTAGTTTTTGAAGTAAGAAAAACCAGGACAATTCAATTAAAATGCATGCAACTTACGGAGGCTAACAAAAACACCAATAATATATATAATCTTTATTTTATTATTATTTTCCTTTGTTATAATATAAATCATTGGTCTCAATATCTATTCAAATAGCTTTATGAATTTAAAATAGTTAGATGAGCATTAAAAAGACGTCAGGCCAGTTTGACATTGGCAAAATCACCGAATCCAATGGTGGAGCCATACGTAAATAGAAGAAGAAGAAGAATGCATGCAATGCAAATTTGGATGCAAAGAAAATTTGATGTATCTTTTGCGAGCCGAGACGCAACCCCCATGTGGTTGACAATATGTAAGCAACAGCTTAGTTAAGTTGAAAGAACTCTCAAAATAGAGGTTGCAAATTCTAGGAGTTGTAGATAACATTTCCAAGACATGTTTATTATTAATCCTATTTAACCTCTCACTAGGACACTGGTGTTGGGAAAAGGTAATAAGTAGTGAGTAAAATACAAGCCAAAAGCAACTTTATTTACATAATATTAACGTTACAAATACGCTAAATACAGTGTAAACTCTATATAGCGACACTGAAGGGACTGTGCATTTTATGGCGTTATAGAGAGTTGTCGTTAAATGGAGAGAAGAAACATCAGAATTAGAAAAATAAAAAGTTTATTTCTGACTATTGTTAGTAGTTATGTGCATAAAAAAGAATGTTATTTGAACGCTATTGAGTATAGTCTGTTATTTTTGTCTGACGTCTTTTGCTGCACCAGTAATTTTGTTGTATTTTTTTAGTTATTTTATTAATATCTAGCAATACTGAGGCATCTTGGTTATAAAGGAAATATTTTTCCAATAATTTTGCTGCTTCCAGAGCTTCTTTAATGCTCGGCGGAAGCTCAGGCTCATCCGTCTCATCTTCTTCATCACCTTGTTCTTGATCCTCAGTTTTTCTCACTGAATCCAAAATTTCTTCGTCTGTGAGTGAAGCCGTTGTAAGCAGGCGGTCGTCCACTTCAATGTAGGTTTGAAGATTTACCGTATTTCCTGCCATGTTGAATTGTTGAATCCACTCAGTTAATGGAAGGTCGTCGTCGCTTTCAAACTCAGATTCTGTTTCCAAGTCTGTTTTTTTGGAAGATTTTCCCTCGCCCGCAGCGTGGAGGATTTTTTCTTTATTTTTCCATATTGTGGACACGGTAGAGCGACTAAATCCAAAGCGTTTGCCAACATCACTTATCTTCTCTCCCGTTTCTATTGCGCGTATCAGTAAAACTTTTTCGTCAATACACAGTGATTTTCTTTTAGTAGCCATGTTTACAGTTTGCAAGTTTGTGAGCAACTAAGAATATGATAAGGTATAGATAATCCATGACTCCTAGTTATGAATCATGGTCAATAACAGTCTACACGTGCAAGCAATCCCAATTTGTAAACAAAAGAATGAATTTCTTAGAAAGTTCGGTATGCATGATGCCGACAGTCGAGTTTATTGCGGGCTAGGATAATAAAGCGACAATAGATAGTACACAGCTGCGCAGTTTTTACTAATTTTAGCAACTTAATTGTTGTCGTTATTGAGAGTGGGTGTAATGCTATATAGAGTGAAACATTGTATGAAAAACAAGCTAAACCAACCAAAGCCAATTGATTTCGACGCTTAAGAGAGTTTGTCGTTAAATAGAGTGACGTTACATGGAGTTTACACTGTACATACAATAAGTATTTATGTTATGTCTATTTATTTTGCTGTACATCATAGTATGTCTATTTCCCTACTATGACCACCCATTACTTTTGTTTCTCTTTAAATCGAATCCATGTAAAGGTTGTCTGGAGATCGCAGATAGCAATAAGACCGCCGTTTGTACATTCTATTTTAAGTTTATTGCAATGTACTGTTAATATTTGTATTCTGGTGTACAATAAAGCATAAATAAATAAGGGCGAGTATTGCCAGTCTTTGACTGGACACCGGTGTCGGCATAATCTGTGTTTAATAAATATCTTTCAGTACACGAACCATGGCAGAAACTCCATTAGCAGATGGTCCGATAGTCTTTGTTGATGTGGCAAAAGACGCAATACAGTATCCGATAGAAGAGGTAGTCGTTGAGCCACTGGCTGAGAAGCAAGAGACTCCAATAAAAAATGAGTAAGGAATGCTGTTTGGTTTATGGGCAATTTTTTTTACTGCCTGGATACTTTGACATCCTCTATAGTAGGCAAGTAGCCGGCTGTGAAACGAGAGGCCGTGGGTTCGATTCCCACACCGGAACAAATGTTTGTGTGACAGACAGATATTTGTGTCCAGGGTCTGGGTGTTGTGAGACTGCAAGTCTCTCTAGGTCCCTGATACCCACAACATAAGACTTGTATCTTAGTGTGTGGTCGGGGCTATGTGTGTGACTGCTGGGTGTTATTTATTTATAGACAGACGAGCAGAAGGGCCATCTGATGGTAAGTAGACACCATCCATAGATTTTTGCAATGCCAAATCGAATTTCATAATTACCCCTTCCAGTAGATTTGAATAGCGTATAATTTACTTATTTTTTATAATAATAATAATAACTTTATTTCATTCAATCTTTACAAGGATATACAATGAGGTCCACCCTTAAAGCAATTGAAGAATGCTTGTGTTGGGTGAGACTCGCTCTTCCCGTGGTTACATTTATGAGTACAAATAAATTATATATAAAGCAACAAAAAATATATTTTATTTAATCTTATCTTAATCTTTAGTGTATAGGTACAATAGTAAGTGTATGGAGTTTGTGAATATATTGTGTGTATGTGCATGAGTGAGTGGGTGTATGTATATATGTGTGTGTGTGTCTGTGTACATTATGCATGTTTGTGTGCTAGTATTATGGATTTATAAATTCTTTTCGATTGATTAAAATAATAATACCCTACTCTTTCAAGAATTTTAACTGTGCAGTCCACTAAACCCACATTAGACCAGGATGGAGGACTAAGACCTAACTATTAATAGTTTGGTATTATTATTACTCTATTATCATATGTATATGTTTGTATGTATGTGTTTATATGTATATATAGATGTGTGTGTGTGTATGTAATTGTGTGTATAATTCCATCTCATGGTTGTCTTGAAAAGATCGCCGAGAGCGATAAGGCCGCCAATTGTACTTTTAATTAATTTTTGCAGTGTTCCTATATTGTGTATCTTAGTGTGCAATAAAGAGTATAAATAAATAAATATAATTTCCTGACAGAATACAGAATGACCAGTATCTTCAAGTCGATCCAGACAAATACAAGTGTATTGAATGCAATCGCACAGCAGCGAGTGAAGAGAAGATATTACAGCACATACGTAAAGTGCATAGAGGAGAGAATCCGTTCCAATGTTACCTGTGTGATTATAACACTTATAATAAGAGCTTATTTGAGGAACATGTGCGGATACATCAAGGTAAGTTTTTTTTATTTTTTTATAATATAGTCCGACAAACGAGCCAGTGGGTCACCTGATGTTAAGTGATCTCCACCGCCCATGAACATCCACAATACCGAAAGTATCATGTATGCGCTGTCGGCCTTAAAGGACAGGAATGGGGATTAAGGAAGGGAAGGGGGAACGTGGGCCTCCGGATATCTCACTTACCATACGAAACGCGACAGTGAACTGTCACTTTACGTTGGTTTTCTGTGAGACAGTGGTACTACCCCGGTCGAGCCGGCCCATTCATGCTGTAGACAAATATGTCTACAGCGTGGCTCTACAAGTGTGCCAAAAATACACCCAACCGTTACTGGTGGTAGGATATTCATATGTGCCTGGACAGCAACCATTGTAAACAGGGTGTAAAACATCCAGTGTACATTTTTGTCGGGGGTCTAGAGTTGGGGTACGATGTTATGAGTACTCTGACACTAGACCCTCGACCGCTTCACCTTCTTGCACATGGCGTAGTGTGAAGCAGCAGGCCAGCATGATTGTATTGAGTAGCGGGGATAGGATGTCTCTCGCTACTCGATAGTCTAATTGGACCGCACTGCGCTTACCATCAGATGCAGTGTGGTCACTTTGCAGTGCAATAACTAAATATAATGTAATGGCGCTTCCTAAAATTATCTTTGCGCGTAATCCTAAATGAACAATACAACAAATTAGTTGATTACACTGTCAACAGATGGCACTGTTAATTTTTCATCTTTTTTTAGCAAAACCTATAATTTTAAATTTTGTCTATTTTCGTCAATAGCGGCGAACATAAGCTTAAAAATGGCGCTTCAATCATTAAATTTGATGAAGAACTATGGAAGTAATGGCGTTCCGACAAAAAACACCTTTGAGAAATAATAATATAGAGATTATATAGTGGTAGAGCCACGCTGTAGACATATTTGTCTTCGGCATGAATGGGCCGGCTCGACCGGGGTAGTACCACTGTCTCACAGAAAACCAACGTAAAGCGACAGTTTACTGTCGCGTTTCGTATGGTAAGTGTGATATCCGGAGGCCCAGATTCCCCCTTCCCTTCCCTAATCCATATTCCTGTCCTTTAAGGCCGACAGCGCATACATGACACTTTCGGTATTGTGGATGTTTATGGGCGGTGGAGATCACTTAACATCAGGTGACCCACTGGCTCGTTTGTCGGACTATGCTATACTAAAAAAGATTATTTATATTTTTACAGGTATAAAACCCTTCAAATGCAAGCACTGTCCGTACAGGAGTGCGTCAAAGAAAAACACGAAAAAACATGAACTCATACATAGACCAAACAACCCTCTGAAATGTTCAGAATGCCCATTCATAGCACGGAACACTAAAGTCCTGAACTGCCATAGACTGAAGACCCACCCGGTCAAAGACGCCACGAAGTCGTACAAGTGCTCGAAATGCGATCAATCATTCACAGACTTGGCATCTTTCAGTAACCACAGAAAGAGTAGAAAGAGATGCAAGATTTGCACGCAGCTGTTCTGTCAACATCTTTTAAAAAAACACGAGACTGAAGCGCATGGGATGGAGAAGAAGAAAAGAAATACGAAGAAAAAAAAGAGATTGTTCACATGTGACATATGCAAATGGTCTTCGAATAGCAAGCCGAGGATATTGTTGCATCTAATACACCATCCTAATCAAGATTTGGGTGATTGTACTGTAGATGTCACTGTGCTGCGCCAGTGTGGCATTTTGCCGGCCGCGTAAATGCCATTTGTGAACGAAAGTTGATGCCAATTTCGGTGAATGTCAGTTGTGAAATATGGAGTGAGATTAAATTATTATGAATTAAAATTGATTTAGTAGAATCTACCGCCTTTATGTGCGCATGAATAAAATTTTTAACTGTTACCTTCTCTAAGATTATGTAAGCGTTTTATTGAATTATTTATTGATTGGGTGAAAAACATTTTTAACCTGTCGGTCCTTTCTACGTAAGACTTAAAGAAACGTATTTCCGCACTTATACCAACATGAAATAAAGTACTTAATGTAAACACTGTCAGTATTATCTATACTAATATTATAAAGAGGAAAGATTTGTATGTAAGTATGTTTGTAACGAGTTGGCTCAAAAAGTACTGGAGCGATTTTAAAAATTCTTTCACCATTTGAATGCTACATTATCATTGACTAGTATAGGCTATTTTAATTGCAAGAAAAATAAGGATCGAAAGGTGTGATAGCTTAAGATGCCTCCATGGATTGTATACCATTCCTTCCAAAAATTACCTACACGAGGGCGGAGCCGCGAGCAACATCTAGTCTTAAACATGCCTTTAATGCATGGTAATAAGGGCAACTTTCGTTTGTTTCGGTGCGGCCATATTCGGCCGGGCCAACAGGTTACGCTAGTGACTATTGACAGACTCCGGGATAATATTTAGAATTTCTAGATAAAAACCCAATATCACTTTACCCGACCCAGGGATCAAACCCGAGACCTCAGCACAGCGGTTGTAACACATGCGCAATTACAACTGCGCCACCGAGGAAGTCTAAATAAATTACATTATGCGTGACATTTGCCATACAAATTTCGACCGTACATTAGTTTCTTAAGGTTGAATTTCGAATTACTCATTTCATCGCTTCTCGACCTGTCTCGACCGATAGTATTTTCGTTACAATAGAGGAAATGGAAATAAAAGAAGTCTATGGTCATAATCGATTTATTATAACAAATACATCGAGCTATTTATATTTCAAAATATAATTTAAAATTATAATTCTGTACTTTAGGTATACAACAGAAACAATTTTTTTCAAAATCTTGTTTACATACATACATATACACTCACGCCTGTAACCCCCGAAGGGGTAGGCAGAGGTGTAACCAGTACACCCACTTTTCGCCGAATTTCGGTCCCATAATGTGATAGGGGGCGCGCCTATCGCCACACCGGGCACCATTCCAGACTCCGGGTTAATACTGAGTATTTCTAGGTAGAAAAACACAATATCACTTTACCCGACCCGGGGATCGAACCCGAGACCTCAGCACAGCAATCATAACGCATGCGCAATTACAACTGCGCCACCGAGGCAGTCATTCATTCATTGTCAAAATCTTGTTTTTGACAATGAATTCGCAAAACCAAGTTGTCTATGGTATTGAAATCCCACGGTTGGAATTTTAATAGCAATAACTTTACAACCTGTACAATATTGTATTAAAATTTTATTTATTTTTGCCACGGGCGTAGTCAGGGACCCAAACCCCTGCCGAAATATTCAAAATATTACATTTATATTATAAGGAGAGGCAGCGATAGCCTAGTTGGTTGCGGTACGGACTGTCAAGACGAAAGTCGTATGTTCGAAACCCATACACCTCTGACTTTTCTTAAGTTACGGGTGTATTCATTGTTAATTATCGCTTGCTTTAACGGTGAAGGAAATCATCGTTAAGAAACTTGCATACCTGAGAATTCTCATAAGAATTTCGAAGTATGTGAAGTCTACCAACCCGCATTAGGCCAGCGTGGTGGACTAAGGCCTAACCCCTCTAATTTGTAGAGGAGACCCGTGCCCAGCAGTGGGACAATATTAATACAGGGCTAATAAGGAGAGGCAAGGAGTATAAATGATAACGTAATAAATCCTATTCATATTTGGAATGTGTTTTTTTTTTAGCAAACCGCCTCTGATACTAGCCCGGGTACGCCCGTGGTTTTTGCCTTTCCTGTAAAATTTGTTTTGGCCTGCTAAGTGTTCCTAAGGTACAAAATTATTGGGGTTATTTTTACCCAAAAAACCCCAAAATGTTATCCATAACCAGGTACTCGCTCATGGGGTTCCATAATATGAGAATACCGGGAATCCCCCGCCAACCAACCGTAATGTCCCATAGACGAAGCTACTTCAGAAAACCGAGCGAATTGGAGATATCTGAAAAAAATATTTGCTGGTGGTATATAAATTTGCTGGTGGTATATAAATTTACTGGTGGTACATAATTCTGCTGGTGGTATATAAATTTGCTGGTGGTATATAAATTTGCAGGTGGTATATAAATTTGCTGGTGGTATATAAATTTGCTGGTGGTATATAAATTTGCTGGTGGTATATAAATTTGCTGGTGGTATATAAATTTGCTGGTGGTATATAAATTTGCTGGTGATATATAAATTTGCTGGTGGTATATAAATTTGCTGGTGGTATATAAATTTGCTGGTGGTATATAAATTTGCTGGTGGTATATAAATTTGCTGGTGGTATATAAATTTGCTGGTGGTATATAAATTTGCTGGTGGTATATAAATTTGCTGGTGGTATATAAATTTGCTGGTGGTATATAAATTTGCTGGTGGTATATAAATTTGCTGGTGGTATATAAATTTGCTGGTGGTATATAAATTTGCTGGTGGTATATAAATTTGCAGGTGGTATATAAATTTGCTGGTGGTATATAAATTTGCTGGTGGTATATAAATTTCCTGGTGGTATATAAATTTCCTGGTGGTATATAAATTTGCTGGTGGTATGTAAATTTGCTAGTGGTATATAAATTTGCTGGTGGTATATAAATTTGCTGGTGGTATATAAATTTGCAGGTGGTATATAAATTTGCTGGTGGTATATAAATTTGCTGGTGGTATATAAATTTCCTGGTGGTATATAAATTTCCTGGTGGTATATAAATTTGCTGGTGGTATGTAAATTTGCTAGTGGTATATAAATTTGCTGGTGGTATATAAATTTGCTGGTGCACTGCCACTGCACACAGGGTGTAAACTTGTTGATTAAATTAATAAAAAAATTGTGTCAACTACACTCTCGCACGGTTTCACAGTCTATTTGCCATGCCCTAAGCTGTTTGCCGTCACGAAAATATTAAAAAGATTGTAAATTGTTACCTCGAAGCTCCACAATACGACCAGCTTAGTGGAGAACTGCTGACTTTTTCATCTTCATCAGGAGGCGGGGAAAATTCTATAATAAACACACCCAACAGTCACACATAGTTCTGACCCTACACTAAGTCAAACCTGTATTATTATTATATCAACTGGCTGGCGTCCGTACGTCACTTAAGGTGACCACTGAAAACCAGCGCTGTGTTGTGGTGTTTACTATGTACGTGCCACAGCACAGCAGTACGCTGAGTGGTCACCTACCTGTCACAGCTGCGACGTGCAAGTGCCAAACCCATTAGTTTTAAGTGTAATAATAGTTTTTGTCAATGTGGTATGTGCGCGTTGTAGTTTGTGCAAATAAATCGTTTTTCTTTCATTCTTTCTGTATGATGGTATCGTGGGTATCAACTGCGGGTAACTTTCGTTTTTTTTTAAGTGAAACTTCTTTACAATCGTTGTCATTTGAAACTCGATGAAACGAAAAAGCGACAGTAAAAAGAGACAAATACATAAATCTATAGGATTAAGCCTATGAGAGAATGAGAGCCTACGAGAGAGTGGGATCGAGTGGGATCTGTGGTAAGCGCAGTGCCGTGCAATTAGAGTATCAAGTAGCGAGAGACAATATATCCCCCGTTACTCAACACAATCATGCCGGCCTGCTGTCTTCACACTACATCTAAAGGACCCTGGATCATAGGAAGCAGGGAACACGGTAGCTGGCAAACTGTTCCACAGCTTGATGGTGCGGCAAAAATACGAATAGGCTATTTGACAACATTGAAAATACACTACAAATTGTGGTCATCCTGTCAGATAATAGCTTAAAAAACCATATTTCACTTAATTTTAAACGAAATAATGTATATTTTTTGCAAATTACACGGAATAAAATACAACATCTTTTTAAATTTTATATGTGATCACTCTGTGATTGGTTGCTACTCTGGTGACGTCACACGCAAGTAAACAAAGCTTCTTCCGAGTGATTTTAGTTCGCGTTTTATGTTTTCTCGGTGATAAATTCTATAGTTGATCTATTTTTGAAGCAATTTTATGATAATTGTTGATAAAACTTATAACTGGAGAAAATGGAGTCAAATTTTGTGCGACCTGATAACAGCAACCTACGTAAGATAGTCTACGCATTTATGATTAGGTACACTCAGTTAAGTGTAAAATGTGCCCATAGTAGGTATAAAGTATAATGTGGCGACGATATTGAACGAAAATATACTGTTTTCTTTGGGTTATTAGTTCGTTTACTTGCATGTGACGACACACGTGTCATATGATCAGCCATTACAGAAATAGCGTTTTTGCCGCGGTTTTGGAGATTCAAACTTTAAAATTTATTTTTATTAAAAATAATAGTAGATTTCCCGGAAATATCAATATAATGTGCTTATTATGTAATAAAGAATAGTTTAAAATCATTTTCGAAAATTAGTCAAATAGCCTATTTGCTCTTTGTTCGAGCCGGGGTAGTAGACACCACGAAACTGTGGCTCGGCAAGCCAGTACGCGTGGTTTTGGTATGGAAGAGAAAGGATGGGATAAGATTAAACAATTCTTCTGAGCATTCCCCATGATACAGACGGTAGAACACGCTAAGCAAGGAAATATCCCTTCGCAGCTGTAGCGGTTCTAGGTTGTTACTCATGTCTCATGTCTGCATCATTCACAATGCCGGTGGCCCGGCATCGAGTTGGTATTTTTTATTTCGACAACCTCCGTGGCGCAGTAGGCGAGTAGCTGTGAAACGAGAGGCCGTGGGTTCGATTCCCACACCGGGACAAATGTTTGTGTGTGACAGATTTGTGTCCGGCGTCTGGGTGTTGAGACCGTGCGTCTCTCGTAGTCCCTGATATCCACAACACAAGACTCGTATCTTAGTGTGGGGTCGGGGCTATGTGTGTGACTGTTGGGTGTTATTTATTTACTGTAACCGTCCCCGACGAAGTGCAAACAGTATTCCATTCCGGCCGCACCTGCGCTTTATATTGGTTTAAAACACCGATCATATGGGTCTAACCGACTGTTGGCGTGCCGATGCGTCGCTGCGTCATAACGTCGCCACGCTATATGATAATATCAAATATCTAATACGGTGTGGCGACTACAGAGCACACTGATTAAAATATTTGAGTGGAGAGAGTGGGAGTGGGTAATATTTTCTGTAAAAAAATCTGAATATTATATTTTTAAGTTTGCTATATTTATTTCCTTGCATAAGCTATCCTTATATGCTCATTATTTATACAAAATAATTTCGATTATATATAACTGTGGTTGCCTGTATCTGGGTAGCATAGACCAAAAATGTTGTTTAATTATAGTACATTATGTACCACCCACTGGCAATCCATTTAAAATAAATAAATGTTTCACATCTGTCAGACGTCCCGAGAGAGCTCGATTTTTCTTGGATAATTTTTATTAATTCAGGGAACCGGCTAAAGTCAGAGACTATACTGCCAAATCATAGATAAAGCGACCATACAGACTGTTAAGTTGTGTTATAAACGATTTAATATATCCTTACCTTCCCAATGCTTACAATAATATAAATCTCCAGCGCAATGATTGACGAATGTAAAAAACTTGAAGTACTTCCCGAAGCCACGGTTTGCGCTCACGCAAATTGGTGAATATATATCCGGACAAGAGTACGGACAAATGTGGAAATCAAACGCTGTTTCTACTTCATAAAGGGTGCTGAATGTGGTTTCTTGTTTGGATCTTAGAGCTGGAGTCACTAGAAGTTTGCAATTTGTTATATGATTATTTATAAACATTAGGTGCCAATGAAACGTAGGCAAACAGCCTAAAACTATTTTTACAAATGTATTACTAATTTTTATAATGATATTTAGGGTTGATACAATAAAAAGCAGATCAGGGGATACCAGGCCCTTAGCACCTTTGATGGTTTATAATAACGTGAATTAATTGTTAATTATTGGCTAACGATGATAAAAGACATCTTGAAGGAACTTGTAGGTAGGTACATCTAAAAATTCTCCATGAGAATTACTTTTATGTACTTATTAGTTTATTGCCACCTGGTCCGGAGATTATGGCCAAATATAAATATTTTCTTTCTTTATTACTATAGTATATCTACAACATATGTTTGCCCAGCATAATAGAGTACCTATTCAAAAACGATACGCTAACACTTCAGTGGTTCATACTTCATTCTTGGCGCCAAAACTGACCAATCACGTTCATAGAAAAGATGTCGTTTATGATGGTGCATACGAGTGCATACGAGCGTAATGCCCAACCCCTATCATTAGTATAGATTAAAGAAGTTTCGTGCTCAGTATAATATAGGGCTGAGATTAATTTATTAATAATAACAATGAAATAATTTTCCAATGGCGTTATCTAACTTATGTAAACAAAATGTCGCATAGGTCGTTTTTATCTCACGTTTAGGGACAGTAGACCCTCGACCGCTTCTTCACCTTCTTGCCCATGGCGTAGTTTGAAGAAGCAGGCCGGCATGATTATGTTAAGTAGCGGGGGATAGATTGTCTCTCGCTACTCGATACAATAATTTGACGGCACTGCGCTTACCATCAGGTGCAGTGTGGTCACTTTGCCGTGCCAGGATAAAAAAAACGTCTTTTACCGCACGCGTAAGTGCCTGTATACCATTTCTGCCTTTAAAAATGTATTTTGTACCTGCTTTTGAATCTGTTCCATTTGTGATATTTTGATTAGGTACATTTACAGAGCCAGTCTGGTTTTTTGATGCTAGATCACTAGATCGTCTCGAATTTAAATACTCTTTACACGTACCGCTACTGGTTATGGAATATTCTAGAAAACAAATACAAAAAGTACAGCAGCAGCAATAGCCTAGTTGGCAGCGGCACGGACTGTTAAACCATTTACCATTTATGTTTCCACACACACAATACAGAAACGGAAAAAAAATTATATACTATCTAGTTACATAATTTGGCTATTTGCTGCAACATGTGCGGTGGAAGGGGCACCAGCTCAGTATACGCTGCTGAAAAACAGCACTGATTTTCAGCTGGACCCCACCGTCGCTTCATCATAGCACAAACATTTCGACAGACGTGCAAACATCAACAACCAAAGTTACATGAACAAAACGCAAATTCTAACAGACAAACAATTACACAATTTAGCAATTACAACTACAACATAGAAAAAATGGATTGCAACAATACAATGTAATTTATAAGATTTT
Organism: Laothoe populi; assembly: GCA_905220505.1. Taxonomy (NCBI): domain Eukaryota; kingdom Metazoa; phylum Arthropoda; class Insecta; order Lepidoptera; family Sphingidae; genus Laothoe; species Laothoe populi. The sequence goes on from HG992174.1 coordinate 2,514,220, forward strand.
TCCCAGACATAATATTACACATGAAAATCTCACTGCTTGTAGCGGACGTAGTTGCTTCTTCTGAATAGCTTTTGGGCAAAAGCGGCAAGCGGTAGCTTTTTAGGCAAAAGTCGTATGCTCGAGACCCAGCCCAAATGGCATACACCGCTGACTTTTCTTAATATACGTGTGTATTGTTAATTATCGCTTGCTTTAGCGAAAGAAAACATAAAGACACCTGTATAAATACCTGAGAATTCTTACAAGAATTTCCATCGTATGTGAAGTCTACCAATCCGCATTAGGCTAGCGTGGTGGACTAAGGCCTAACCCCTCTTATTAGTAGAGTAGGTCCGTGCCCAGCAGTGGGACAATGTTTAATTAAGTAATACAAGGCTAGTATTATATATTATTTTTATTGTTACTCCTATCAGTCACACACATAACCTAATCCCATAATCATGTGAGTATCAATAAATTAAAAATAAAAGTGTAAAACTTTCTCACATGAACTTAAGTAAACTCTGGCATATATTTAAACTATTAGAAGTTACGTATTCTATGTGAATTATAGCCTGGTTAACGGCGAAGGAAAATATCGTGAGCAAACCAGCATGCCTAAAAATGCTAAATAAGAGTTTCGTATGGAAAGTCTCTAATCTGCATTAGGACAGCGTGGTGGACTAAAGCCTAAGCCCTCATTAGTAGAGGCCCGTGATGGGCAGTGAGAAATTATATATACTTATTGTAAGAAAGCAAAAAAGAGGGCCATTAAAGGTGGATGCCATAAGATCCACATAAATGATGGTTACCACGGCAGCGATCAAGTTAATGATCACAGTTACACAACTTAGTGCCTAAGGTTCACAACCCTATGTCAGGATGTACCAAGTACCACTATCCAAGTAGTCTGAAGTGCGCATGGACAGCATAACCCTATATGCTGAACCGCCACCTAGACCAAAAACTAGGACGATGTGAACTGACTCCACAATACACGTCCGTACAGTGGACAGTCCGAGAATGGACTGTGTTCTAGAGCGCCTGAGCGCTCCCTTTTATTGCAAACCTTTACCCCCGCTCAATTGGTAATTATCAATCTACCCAGTTATTTATAGGGTACCCTCGGTATCTCTAATAAATAAGAACTACCCTATCAAAATTATATTTACCATATCCAGGCGAATTGCACATATTACTCAGAAACAAGTAACACGTGTTATCGAAGTCTTTGTAATTGGCGCCATTTTTGTCACTTCTCACACAACATATTCTGGTATTATTTGCCTTACATATAGAATCACTATTCTCGCAAATTCTTTTTATGTGTTCTAAAGATAAATGTGCTGTCGAATTAAAGTTTGTTACATTTATTTTCGGTAAATTATTATGTAAAATGTATGCTTGGGTAAAAATGATTTGCATGGAAAGTAATAACATTTTATGCATCGTAAAAATAAATTGAAATATTATGATTACTATTTTACCTACGCTTGCGTAATATATTATTTCTCGAAGGTGTTTTTTTGACCGAACGCCATAACTCCCATAATATTTCATCAAAGAACAATGGGCGAATTGGTATGAGCTCCGTCCCCACCCTCCAACAGACACCATACATATACATAATTGTTAAGTGACATTTAAAACTCTTACTGCATCGTTAAAATTATATATATCCATGGGGAATCCATAGAAAATAAAATAAATATTCCTATTAAATACTGTTACTTTTTTTGTATTTTACACTTTCTTTTATTAGCTTTTCGCGCGCTATTACAAAATATAATCGAGTAACGTTTTGGTTACATTTTATACGTAATTCTGCCAGGATATGATTATTAAGTAACTAGATCTTGAAAACTACAACAGTTAAGAACGTCGTGTTTAGATATTTGAGCTTCTATACCTTCACCATTTTTATATGAAATATTTTTTTATAGCTTAGTCCGACAAACGAGCCAGTGGGTCATCTGATGTTAAGTGATCTCCACCGCCCATTAACATCCACAATACCGAAAGTGTCATGTATGTGCTGTCAGCCTTAAAGGCCAGGAATAGGGATTAGGGAAGGGAAGGGGGAATCTGGGCCTCCGGACATCTCACTTACCATACGAAACGCGACAGTAAACTGTCACTTTTTCGTTGGTTTGCTGTGAGACAGTGGTACTACCCCGGTCGAGCCGGCCCATTCATGCTGTAGACAAATATGTCTACAGCGTGGCTCTACCACTATTATATGATGCTGACTTGATGAGAGTCTCAGGAAATTAGCTGGATCTTGGAAAATATAACAGCTGGAGACGTCCTTGTGTATATTGTATATATTTGGTACTTTGCACTACCACAAAAGTTAAAATCTGTCACCTAGGCAATTACCATAAAATAAATCTATATACATGGGACATCATGGCCCTCAGACTAACGCCAAAATTGCGATAGAGGACCACGATGTTTATTATTATCTTTGGTATAATATACGAAATTGAATGGTTTATTTTGTGTATCCATTATTGTAGTGTAAAATGTGTTGTGTTGGCATATCCTCGACTTTGAAGAAAAGCATCATTATTAAATTCTACTTTGAATTTATAAATTATTTCTATGCATACTGGTTCTAAACCATATGTTGGGTCTAAGCGTCAGTTTGGACGGCTATAGCGCATATTCCGCTCAATGCATTCGTTTGCTTCGCCTAGACTAATCAGTGACAGGGTATGTATCACGTTAATCTATAGATAGATTATATATAGATTAACGTGATACATAATCTATAGAAACAGAATAGGTTAATCTATAGAAACAGACATACTGCAAATTGATTAATTAATGGTAGCAGGTTAAACTTATTTTAATTTATTATTTAGATAAGTTTACTCAAAGCGACTGCTGTAGACTTACAAGGATACAACTAAGACCTGCAAGAAGACTTACTGTAAAATAAATGTTCTGCATGTCATCAGGATTAGTCGTGTTTTAGAGGACCATCCGTTAAACTTATTAGAGTCTAGCTAAACCTCATTTTTTCGAGACATCGAAAAGAATTACTGAGGTCTAGACTTCAGGAGAGAGCTACTCTCATTGCAGCCAACTACAGTTTGAAGACTTAATAAAGTACACTCATACTGCCTGATTGTAGGTATACCATGTTGAATGTCCGTTTAATGGTGTATTATGTATGACATTATAGGTCTTCCTATGTTCGCAAAGCTTGTAGCTATTTGATAGCCATAGAGGACACCGAAACGCGTTCCCAGAGTTTAGTCAATTAATTTCTTCAAGCTTAGAATCTTATACGAGAATGGGGTCCAAAAAATATTGATTTCAATGCAAAGATAATTGTTTGTGCGCGTGTATGAAGTCGTACGCGTCCATATGTAAAAAAGATGTCTTGCTTGCAAGAATGATGCATGATAATGTGGGTATGTATAGAAGGCATAATATACATCGCATGAAGCTGAACGGTTTGTAGGTCTTTTACACCCTATCATCCAGCTGTGAGGAGTTGCTCATTCTGTCGTAATACAGACCGAGGGCACATGACACACGTACATATGTCTAGTTTATATCATTTTATTACTTTCATTTTCAGAAAGTTATCTTTCAGTTCTGTAGTTCTGTAGAACATAGGATTGACTACGATGACAGGTTTTATATAGGACAATGATACCATCCCGAGTCTGGTCCATTCAAGCTTTACAAAAAAATAGGTGCAATATAGCTCTACCACCTACAAAATATGTTGTCGCATAGTAAAGTATAGTGAAACCACCAAAAATAACATATTTTATACATACATACGCCTGTAATCTCCGAAGGGGTAGTAAGAGGTGTAACTAGTACACCCATACTTCGCCAACTTTATTACTGTCCCATGATGTATTAGGGGGCCATACCGAACGGAATTCCAGACTCCGGGCTAATACTGAGCATTTCGTGATAGAAAAACCTAATACCACTTTACCCGACCTGGGATCGAACCTGAGACTTCAGCCTAGCAGTCGTAGTGCGCAGGCAATAACAATTGCGCCAATGAGGAAGTCAAGAAATAGTAATATATTTTATATAACACAAAAATGTGAATTTAAAAAAAACCCTATACATTTCGTGGTTGACCCCATAACAAAAAATGATCACCTTGCTTAGATGAATCGATTGAGACCCATTTCAAACTTGTTGATGGGTGGGGACACTTCACCCATTGTCCTTTAATGATTAACCACCATTTTTAACATACTTCAAAAAAGAAGGAGGTTCTCAATTCGTCGGAATCTTTTTTATGTATGTTCCCCGATTACTCGAAGACGCCTGGACCGATTCCAGAAATAACTTTTTTGTTTAAAAGGATATACTTCCCAGGTTGTCCCATTGGCACCAGTGGCGGCGTAAGGGGGGGGGGCGGTCCGCCCCGGGTACCAAGCACCAAGGGGTGCCATCGTGGCGATAACTCACTCGAGCAGCTCAGTAGCCGTTTGCGCATCTCATGCCCGAAGAGGACGGCACGGGCGGCCAGGAGAAATGACCCAACATGCTGGACTAAGATTGCCATAAGAGCTGCAGAGAGCTTTTAGAACGTCTTAATAGATTTCACGGAGACCTAGATCATAGTTACAAGGCAATGAATGACATTCTCATATCATTTGGTGTTGTTCAGCCTTAAGTTCTGCTCACGCGAACTTTTTTTTTATATCATAGTCCGACAAACGAGCCAGTGGGTCACCTGATGTTAAGTGATCTCCACCGCCCATGAACATCCACAATACCGAAAGTATCACGTATGCGCTGTCGGCCTTAAAGGACAGGAATAGGGATTAGGGAAGGGTATTTGTAAGAAAATTATAACTCTTTAATTTTCAAGCCAAATTATTTCATGTGACTTATTCGAGCATAGTAGTAATATATAGAAGCCGTTCCAACCATAAAACATTACAATTAAAACATCGGAATCCTATGTCTTCGAAAGCCGATTTTCAATGCACTGTGTGACGCAATCTTATCGTAAATTTTTCAAGAATCTCAATGTTTCCTAAATGAACTCATGAACCAAATTGAAGAAAAGTGCCGCCCGGATTCTAGGCCCGTCAAATCCTAGATTTGCGTTGAATTATTTATTGAAAGTTGTTGAATTCAGAAAATTGAAAATAATCGATTTTGTAAGCTAATTTCCATCTTTACGCTGCTATAACTCGATACATGTGAGACTTACAAAAAAAATTGTAACAACACATTAAAAATGTGTAAAATTACATTTTCTTCAATTTTGTATTGAACGTTTTTAACCGTGGGAACTACCGTTGAGGTGTTATATTGAAAAACCAAGTTTTTTGCTACTTTCATCCAAGATGGCCGCCCGACCGACCACTCGTCAAAGTTACAAACTTGGATTTTTCATCAGAGTCACGAGCGTAGCCAGATTTGTGTATCGAGTTTAGACCTCCGACAATCCAACCCCCCTCCCCCCCTATACGCCCCCGTGATTAGACTGCCACCAACCAGCAACTTTTGTAGGTGGTGTAAAAAGGTCTTTATCCCTACTGACTGGACTATATTTAGTATTTATTGTTTTATTTTGAGGGTGCTTAATAGCAAACCGCCCCGGGTGCCAACCTATGCTACGCCGCCACTGATTGGCACCAGGATCTGATGATGGGATCTCAGAAAAATCGAGAGCAACCCTCAAATTTTATAAGTACGCATAATTTGTTTTTTTTTGTTGAAGTCGGTGTACTTTTATGAATTAAAAATCTTTCATAAATCTTATGTTTTTTTATTCTGGTACGGCAAAGTGACCACACGGCACTTGATGGTAAGCGCAGTGCCGTCCAATTAGAGTATCAAGTAGCAAGAGACAACCTTCCCCCGCTACTCAACACAATCATGCCAGCCTGCTGTGTAGCGTCTTCACACTACACCAAAGGACCTAGGGTCATAGGAAGGAGGTAATATGGAAGCTGGCTAACTTTTCCACAGTTTGTACTCCGATAAGATGAGGTTTATGGGATTTTCATCTTTTCCGATAAATTACCAACCATCTTCCCTTTACAAAGACGGTAGGCAGTGGCTCTGCTGTGCCCTGGCATTGCAGAAGTCTATGGGCGGCGGTGACTACTTACCATCAGGTGGCCCGTCTGCTCGTCTGTCTATCGAGGTTCAACGGTAGGCAGCGGCTCTGCTGTGCCCTGGCATTGCAGAAGTCTATGGGCGGCGGTGACTACTTACCATCGGGTGGCCCGTCTGATCGGCTGCCTATTGAGGCATTAAAAAAAAATTACATCGTATTTTTATGTATACCACCTTTATGGAACATACTGTATTAAAAAAAATAATAAACTCATCGATTATTGCATATGGTTTTATTAAAACATCTTTGTGTTTAAAAATATATTATTTCTTAAAATATTTAAGACACTAACGTTGTACAAATGTATTTTCAATATTTATTAAATTTGGCAGTATTATTGAAGTGCATTGTGATAACTTTGCCTATTTTTGTCATGCTGGTAACATTACCCGAAAATGGGCCGTTCAAGTTTATATAAACACCAAAGATGGTCATTGCTTTTATTTTTCATGACATGCAGAGGGGGTCAGAATGGCGTCCGCAATATTTTTCTTTGATATTTTTTGAAATGCAGATTCTGATTTACATATAAATGACAATCCTACTTGTCTATTCTCAAACGAAAAAGATGTTTGCCATAGACTTCAGAATTCGTTCTTAGCCCGGAAGCCCCTGAGAAATGCTAACGGACATTTTTATAACCGTGTTTCATCCTAATTTGGTTGACACCTTATCAGCTATTTTAAAAGTCATAATACCTTTCTAAGATTGCGTCACAAAATATAAGATTTCAACTTCATATTTTTATTTCTTTACCAATAATTTACTAATCGTCAACTCTTTGCGTATTTTATTAATACCACCTTTTTGAAACACCTTGTATATGCAAAAACACTGCCTGTTTGAAATGATAAATTGTGGCTTTATCCAAATTAGGGTTCTTTTATCCTGGCTTGGCAAAGTTACCAATGTGCACCTTTTTTTTTTTTTTTTTTTTAGTGCCTTGATAGGCAGACGAGCAGACGGGCCACCTGATGGTAAGTAGTCACCGCCGCCCATAGACTTCTGCAATGCCAGGGCACAGCAAAGCCGCTGCCTACCGCACCTGATGGTAACAGCAGTGCCATCCAATTAGAGTATCGAGTAGCGAGAGACGATCTATCCCTCTCTACTCAACACAATCATGCCGGCCTGCTGTGTAACTTCTTCACTCTACGCTATAGGTCAAGAAGGTGAAGAAGCGGTCGAGGGTCTGGTGTCAGAGTACTCAGAAAGCCGCAAAATGGCCAAACATCGTACCCCATCTTTAGACCCCCGACAAAATGTTATATTTTAAATCTTGCTTGAGACCGATAACAGTCGCATGGCCTCCCTGTATCCTGTCTCCGAAGCCCCGTGGACTGTCGAGAAGTGTTTAGGGTTGGTCGCCTCCCCAGCGAAGAGCACCCGCGGGTTACCAGCCGAGTCGACCAAGGGTTTACCCAGGTCGACTCTAGAGTTGGGATACTGTGGGGTAAGTAGGTTGTCATAGGTATAACTGCCGCGGGTGTAGGGATTCGAGTGCCAGGTTGACCTATAAAATAAATTTTATCAGTGTATAAGTTGTGTAGATTTTTTTTCCTGGCATGGCAAAGTGACAGCTGATGCTAAGCGCAGTGGCGTCCAATTAAGAGTATCGAGTAGCGATCTATCCCCCGCTACTCAACACAATCATGCCGGCCTGCTTCTTCACACTACGCCATGGGCAAGAAGGTGAAGAAGCGGTTGAGGGTCTAGTGTCAGAATACTAGATGGTACTCTGTTATGGTACTAGTGATGGTAGATTAAAGATAGTTGGCTTTAAGTAAGATATGGCTGCTGTATTGAAGAGTTGAGTGGTATGCAGGTGATCTTGGCTGCATCAGGTCCAGCTTACCATATCATGAGGTTTGTTTTACTAAAGCTGTTAACCCATTATGTCTACAAGAATTGGTTCAAAATACAGAAATATTTGATCTAAACAAAATACATTGCAAGTTTGTAATAATTTCAAAATAGATGAAGTTGGCTTACTCTTTAGGATGGAGTCATTTTTTTTATTTATTTTTTTATACTGGCACGGCGAAGTGATCACACTGCACCTGATGGTAAGCACAGTGAAGTCAAATTAGAGTATCGAGTAGCGAGAGACAATCTATCCCCCGCTACTCAACACAATCATGCCGGCCTGCTTCTTCACACTACGCCGTGGACAAGAAGGTGAAGAAGCGGTCGAGAGTCCATTGTCAGAGTACTCAGAAGGGTGCAAAACGGCCAAACATTGTACCCCCACCTAAACCACCATGTGCTTATGGCACTTACCTTAACATGCCAGTTGGTTCTGGTATGGTTATATTCTTTCCCATAAACCTTCTGAGGACTTCCATTACTTTCGTCTTCACCACTTCCTCGGGAAGTGTCTCTACCTGTGGTATGAGTAATTGTTAAGTTTAATGGTTTTTAAAGTTTACGCGACACTTTGAAACGAAACTAACTTTACGGATTTTATTGAAGTCTGCAGTTACTGATTTAGAGGAAGACTCCATTAGCTTAGATTTGAAAAATAATTGAACACTGATTCCTTCCTAGCATGATTCGCAAGGCTATTGGAATTCAAAATCCAAATTTCCTTAATGGTTTCTTATGTTTCCGGGAATATTATACAATTTATTTAAGTAAATATTTTAGTTAAATATACCGCGATAGAATCCGTAAAATTTGTGTTATTTAAATCCAAATTAATAGCAGTGATAGCCTAGTTGGTTGTGGTACGGACTGCCAAGACGAAAGTCGTAGGTTCGAAACCCAAGTGGCATACACCTCTGACTTTTCTAAAGTTATGTGTGTATTAAAATGTTAATTATCGCTTGCTTTAACGGTGAAGGAAAACATCGTGAGGAAACCTGCATACCTGAGAATTCTTATAAGAATTTCGAAGGTATGTGAAGTCTACCAACCCGCATTAGGCCAGCGTGGTGGACTAAGGCCTAACCCCTCTCATTAGTAGAGGAGGCCCGTGCCCAGCAGTGGGACAATGTTTAATACAGGGCTAGTATTATTATTATAAATCCAAATTTCCTGCTAGTATTTATTTATTAAACATGCTTATATCAGAATATGTTGTATGTTTTTCAAGTGAAAACTTTTGAAGTAAAAACTTCTTTAGGGACGTTGGGCACTTTTGGGGGAATAAGCACTGAATTAACGTGACCGTCCCGCTCAGATTATTTTGCTTTTGACCTTAGCCTATGAAGTTCTGTATTGACAAACAATCAAAAATGTCACTACTTCATGGACGCTGTTTAAAAAAAAACAGTAATTCCAAAGTTTAAAAATTCATTTCTATTGGTAGTCCCCATGCATATGTTCTTTTAAAATGAATTTAGTGGTGTTTAAACTATCTTATAGTTGAAAAACTGCACATAGCCTATCTTTAACGCCTATAGTTATTGTTGCGTCTTATATTCTAAATTTCTAATGTTAGTCCAAACTTTATTTGAATGTTTTCATGCAAACATAAAGTTGTATATGTCATATTAAGGTTAATTATCAAAAGATACATTCACGAATTGTTAGTTATACAGGGCGTTGCAAAAGGAAGGTACTAATGTAAGCACCATGTATAGAGTTGGTGATTAGTATCATATCGATAAAGTTGAATATCCGGTAAACCTCATCTTATCTGAGTAATTGTAATTTGATTTTTTATGGAATCATTCATTTTATGACCTCTGAAGCCAATGATAAGCCTATTTTTTCAAGTGCTTAAATAATCGGTTGACATTTTACCAAGAGTTTTAAGTGACAATAAAATTATATGGTCGCGCTACAAAAATGACAAGAAAAAATTCAAATTTCGTGTTTTAACCCTACTAATAAGTTTGTAATCACCGACTCTATGGTGCTTTCATTGTTACCCAACCTTTTGCAACAGCCTGTATACGAGAACGCCTCGGCGGCGCAGTCGAATTTGCATACGCGGTCCAACTGCTGTGATATTGTGTTTTTCTATCACTCATACTCAGTATCAGCCCGGAGTCTGATTGTGAAGATGGCGATGGCTCGATATCACATCATGGGACGGTAATAAGCGAAAAGTGGACGTACTGGGTTCCGAAAGTAACTCTGTTTGTTTATTTGTTAACTTTTCACGGCTAAACTAAACAGATCGTAATGAAATTCAGCAGCGGGATAGATTATATCCTGGGGAAAGACATAGCCTATCTTTAGCCGCAAAAAAATATCTTAAAGGAGGGTTTGAACATGGGTTGAAAGTTTGTATGGACAATCCGTAATACCTCAAGTTAGAGATCTGAAAAATCACAGACTTTTGGTAAGGAATAAAGAAGTACGTGTTTCAACGTTTTTAGCAAAATCATTCCTAAAAGGGGCAAAGTAAGGAGTTAACTTATGAGGTATTCTTTAGATTCAATCTCAAGATTCAAGCACAACACCGGAGAGGCAGGACGATCGCTACAGGTGCGTCAGTGCAGAAGACAACTTCTTGGATTGTATACTTCTCCCAAAAATAACCAACACGCGGACGGAGCCGCGAGCAACAGCTGATTTTTAATACAGGGCTGGTTATATAAAATGCTATAGAATCATGCCCAAACCATGCATTCTTACTATCCTAATTCATTCTCTCTGGCAAAATTAGCGCAACATTATGCTTGACAGTATGCAGATAACATCTGGAGTTGTATACTATATGGACCTTGTGGAGACTGGGAGGAATTTCCGTGCTTTCCGGCGTTTTTGCCATACCTATTATTGGAATCAAGCGTAACAGTTCGCATGATAGGACCCGTTAAGTAACTTCCGTGGTGCTTTACGTCTGGCTTCTCCAGACGTAAATGTCCCTTTATTGGAGGTTAATACCTTTTTAGTTCAGTATTTGTCTCCCGCTTTGCTATGGAGGGAAGTGGACAATTTATATTTCCAACTCCTCCCTATATTTCTATTTGATTAATTTCGTTGCGGGATAAAAGACAGTTATGAAGCATTCCCAGAGACTCGCCGAGTTTCATTACTCGGTGTCGAAAAAATGCGTGCCGTTGTTGATCCTGGCTAAACAGGAGTTACAATGGCGGGTGTGTGGGCGGGATAGTCTCTATCCTAATTCATCCCAATACAACCCAGGCCCATTTAGCATACCATCCATATGTCCTAAACCATCCAAGGAACCAACGATACATCCAAGTATACTAACCAATTTGGTTGTGTCCCCTTTCGTCCAAACAGTAACGCAATTACGACACCCCGTCGGTCGAGATACGCCTGGTATCGTAGATATCCATAAATCAGAAGAAGTCAGTCTTACGACATCAGAACTAGTCCAGAAAGTGTACGCGAAATCCCCAATCGGCCACCAGGGTTGTGAAAATGTCAGAATTACTTTGCCAATAACTCCCGAAAGACATTTTATCTATCGCTGCCAATTTATCACTTGGCAAGTTTTTAAATAGTGTGCTGTGTCTGAAATGAAATATAATCGAGGTTTTGGAAGAAGCTGGATACCAGATGCAGTAGTACAGAATTGGAATTATACATTCCATAGTTGACTCTTGTGAATTATTTCTTTTTTCCTGGCACGGCAGTGACCACACTGCACCTGATGGTCAGCGCAGTACCGTCCAAATAGAGTATCGAGCAGCGAGAGACTATCTATCCCTCGCTACTCAACACAAGCATGCCGGCCTGCTTCCTCACACAACGCCATGGGCAAGAAGGTGAAGAAACGGTCGAGGGTCTAGTGTACTTAGAAGGCCACAAAACACTATAATCTATCTCTGTGCCAAATTTCAACCAGATCCGTCCAGCCGTTTTAGCGTGATTGGTGATACCCACGATACAGGACCTAGTTTGAGGTCAGGACTATGTGTGTGATTGTTGGCTATAATTTATTTACCCTTAGTCTGATCTCATGACGATACCCCATTGGATTAGAACTATGTGTGTGAGTGTCAGATGTAAGTGTTTAATATGAGTATGAAAAATTACAAATCTATGGTGAAAACCGTTCCCTCAAGTTTACAAATGCAATGCGAAGATACATTAGTGAAATTCTCCTTCCGACGCAGTTGTTACGACATTTGACAATTAACTTTCAATATAAATCCCAATCCCAGCATCAACCAATTCATCCAAACGCAAATCTCATGTAACTTTATGTCCCAAATCATCCAACCGTACTAACCAATTTGGTTGCGGTCCCTATAAAGGTGATAACCACATATGCCGATAAAGTTTCCATTAGAATCCCGAAACCATCCAACACACCAGCCAATCCAACCAATCCCGTGCAATCTCATGTCCCAAAACATCCAACCGTACTAACCAATTTGGTTGCGAAACCTATCGTCCATAAGGTAATGCAATTCCCACATCCCATTGGACGGGATAAGCCTGGAGTGTTTGCAAGCCAAACATCGCTGGGCATCAACAGTTCTTTATCAGACTTCATCCAAAACAAAGAAAACCAGTTGCCGAATGGCCACCAGGGTTGTGGGAAGGCCAGAATAATTTTTCCTACGGCACCTATAGACATTTTGTCTATCGCCGTCAACTTATCGCTTGGCAATTGCTGAGCAAATAATGTTTTGTACCTGAAACAAAATAAAACACGAACGAGATTTACAGTAGTCGCATATGTGTAACATCTGGCATCTCTTGGTAATAAGCAACATTAACATTACAGCCTGAAAAATGATTCATCTATTATTTGTAATGATTTTTCGTAACGAAGAATAATTATTTTTAATTAAAATTGTATTTTGTTTATATGAGACAAGTAGATTATCATTTCAAAGTATTTAAAAGCCATTAAAGAACTGCGTCAATAACAGTAAGCGATTCGATTACACTCGATACCATTTGAAAACCAAAATCAAACCTCTCGGAAAATGGGTTGATACCATCTGACAGCCATGAGCCAACTCTAGCACCCGGCGCTCATTGGTCAAATCAAATGCGCGCGCTTCCCCGACTTCCTGTTACACACTTCCGTCCCTTTTCTCGAAATACCTCCCAGAGAGCGATAGTAAAGATATTACACATCAATAATACACCCAACAGTTACACAAACAGTCCTAAGCCCACACTAGTTCCTAGGTCTGGGTATAACGGGTCTATACCCAGATACGTCTATAAACATATATTCATGGACAACATAACCATTTGTCTTGATGCAGGAATACTGGAAAGGAAACCGCGGCGAAAACAAACTGTCGACGAATGAATTATCTTCTTTTTAACCGACTTCAAAAAAGGTTCTCAATTCGTCGGAATCTTTTATTTTTATGTGTTACTCCGATTACTCGAAGATGCCTGGACCGATTCGAGAAATTATTTTTTTGTTTAAAAGGGTATACTTCCCAGGTGGTCCCATTGTCACCAAGTCAGGATCTGATGATGGGATCTCAGAAAAATCGAGGGCAACTCATAATTTGTTTTTTATTGAAGTCGGTGTACTTTTTATCAATTAAAAAACTTTTGCTTATTGTGTCCTAGCATTGACCATACTGGTTCAGTCAAGCTATAGAATGTCTAGAAAATAAATGTACCAGCTGGACCTGTTAGACCCAAATTGCCGAAACGTGACTAAGATTTAGCTGGTGGTAGGATATTCATATCCACCCGTATAGCGACCACCGTGCATAGGGTGAAAAACCCGCCATAGTGGCACACACAAGTGTGTCGCGTTCCGAGATCAGCCAGTGTACATCCGGTTTTTCTCGGGGGTCTAGAGTTGGGGTACGATGTTTGGCCGTTACGCGGCCTTCTCAGTACTCTGACACTAGACCCTCGACCGCTTCTTCACCTTCTTGCCCATGGCGTAGTGTGAAGAAGCAGGCCCGCATGATTGTGTTGAGTAGCGGGGGATGAATCGTCTCTTGCTACTCGATACTCTAATTGGACGGCACTGCGCTTACCATCAGGTGCAGTGCTGTCACTTTGCCGTGCCAGGATAAAAAAAAATAAAGATGCTAAATTCTCTTCAGCCAATGCTACTCGATTGAAACGGCGAGAAATAGATATCCATACCATAGGCTAAAAAGTATAAATGAACAGTGATATAATCCGTGATATTAGTTTTATTTCAATAGCTGGTGGTAGGATATTCATATCCGCCCGGATAGTGACCACCGTACACAGGGTGTAAAACCCGCCATAGTGGCACATGCAAGTGTGTCGCGTTCCGGGGTCAGCCGTACATCCGGTTTTTGTCGGGGGTCTAGAGTTGGGGTACGATGTTTGGCCGTGTTGCGGCCTTCTTAGTACTTTGTAACAAGACCCTCGACTGCTTCTTCACCTCCTTGTCCCATAGCGTAGTGTGAAGAAGCTACACAGCAGGCCGGCATGATTGTGTTGAGTAGCGAGGGATAGATTGTATCTAATTCTAACTGGACGGCACTGCGCTTACCATCAGACGCAGTGTCACTTTGCCGCGCCAGGACAAAAAAAAACAAAAAAATCATATCTGTGGTTGAAAAATTTGGTTATCCCACATCCTGACCCCAAAATAAGACAAGGTTTGTGACGTGGATACCAATTACGAGAGACCTAACCTTATTATTTACGAAAAAAAATTTGCAAAATCTGTGTACGAAAAATTCAGAAAGCATTTTAACGTTGATCGATTGTTCGTCCAAGCCCACATGCGCTGATCGTTTCATTATAGAGCACAAAAAGCAAAGAAATCGTGGATTGTGATATTATTTTAAGAAGTATAAGTAGATCGAAACGCAATAGACCTTCAACAGCCAAGACACAGAACAGGATGCCGCCATTTTGTTAAAAAAATAACAAAAGCACACCCAAACTTAAACAACACAAACCGGTATTATCAATTTTTTTAGTAAGTCAGTCTGACCGAAAATTTTAAATGACCAAATTCACTTCACCAAAAAAATTATGACCAAGTTATGACTGACCCTAATTCAAAATTGACATATAACTGACGTCAGAATCCCTGAAGGAGTAGAGGTGTATCCGGTACACCCACATTACGACGAGCTTATTGCAGTCCCATAGGAGTGGGCGTTGAATCAACGAACCGTTTTTTTAAACTGTTTTTCTACTGTTAACGAGTATACCGTTTTGTAATAAAACGAAATTTACGGATTCTATCGCGGTTTATTTTACTTTTTTAACCCGACGTTTCGAAGGCTTTACAGCCTTCATGGTCACGGGGGAGACTGAGTTGTATGTCGTCACGAAAGTATAGTGCAATGTTTCTACTTGTGCGTTACTTAAATAAAAGTATTGAGATTTTGTCCAGTGAACTAAAGACAGAACTATCAGCATTTGATTTTACAAATTGCATCGATACTCTTAATAAACGTGAAAGATCTAAATATCAGGAATGCAAAAATAAACAAATAACTAAATACGAAAAACTATTATCAAAATCAAATGCCAAATATCTTTGTAACAATGTGAGCAGAAACGGAACGCAAAACTGCACAGATAACATTCACTCTTGCGCAGACCAATCACGCGCAGTCATAAATCTGTCAAATAAAGTATTGGACCAAAACACAATTAAAGTTTTATCAAAGGGATTAAATTTTGCCATAACACCTCGAAGGATACCGTATGAGGACATTATTTGTAACGTTGAGAACAGTCTTGTCAAAAATAGTTTAAAAAAGGAAGATTCGGAGGCAATACGTCAAGATATTTCGTCTATCTTACGTCAAAAGGTAACGCCGAAACCAAATCTTTCAAAACATGAATATATCGCTTTAAAGAACTTGCGATCACAGAAGGACTTAACTGTGCTCCGTGCAGATAAAGGTAATGCGACGGTCGTAATGGATACGTCAGACTATAACAGTAAAATCGAACACCTTTTGTCGGACGAGAGTACTTACAAAAAGGTGAAAACAGACCCCACTAGTAAAGTTTTAAAGGCTACCAGCTCTTTAATAAGTAAGTACTCTAACACATTAAACCTGGATGTATCCTTACTCATTCCATCGTGTGCAAAACCTCCCAAACTGTATGGGTTACCAAAAATACATAAGGCTAATGCTCCGCTACGTCCCATAGTGAGTCAGATCGACACACCAACCTATAGATTGGCTCAGCACGTAGCAAAGGTGCTTTCACCACTTAGAGGGAAGACCAGAGCATCTGTGAAGGATTCATACCAATTTGTCAGTGATATTAAACACCTACAATTAGCTGACAATGAAACCATGGTAAGCTTTGATGTTAAGTCTCTATTTACAAGTTTACCTGTACAAGACTGCATCAAAGTTGTCTCTAAGAAGTTAGCCGAGAACAGCATGCCCCTAGCATATGCAGAAATACTGAACCATTGCCTTACATCTGGCTACATGTTGTGGAATAGTCAATTCTACATGCAAGTGGATGGAGTAGCTATGGGCTCACCCGTGTCTCCAGTAGTCGCCGATATCTTCATGGAGGACTTTGAGGAGACAGCCCTAAGCACAACCCCTGTGCCAATAAGGTTTTACAAGCGGTATGTAGATGACACATTCACAATTTTACCATCTGATAAAGTAACTGCATTTTTAGATCATCTTAACTCAGTTAATAATAAAATTCAATTTACTATGGAGTTAGAACAAAATAATTCTCTTGCATTCTTAGATGTCTTAGTTATCCGTAATCCTGATCAGTCTTTAAGCCATACTGTATATAGAAAAAAGACCCATACTGATAAATACCTTAATGGTGAATCTCACCACCATCCAAAACAGTTAGCTACCGTGGGTAAATCTTTGTTTCAGAGAGCACAAGGAATCTGTGATGAGAAACATCTGGCCGCTGAGCTGCAACATGTCAAGCAAGTACTGCAAGACAACAAGCTCCAAATTCCTCGCCGTCATCACAGAAACCGAGTGAAACCAGCCACAGTCGAGCGTGTCCCGGTTACTTTACCATACATCAGAGGTGTCACTGACAAGATTGGCTATGTACTGAAGCGTGCTTCTATTAAAACCTATTATAAGCCGCCCAAGAAGATTAGTCAATTCCTACCACCTTTCTACAAGTTCACAGTTCTACAAGAACCGGGCATCTATAAAATAGATTGTGACTGTGGACTCTCTTATATTGGTCAAACAAAAAGAAATATAGGGACCCGCGTAAAAGAACACATAGCTGACGTAAAACACCGACGCTCTACGAAGTCTGCAGTTGCTGAACATTCAGAGGAAGGCTCCAAGCATTATCTTCGATTTGACAAACCACAAATCCTTGCCAAAGAACACCGATTCCTACCTAGGATGATTCGCGAGGCTATTGAAATTAAAAAACATCCAAATTTCAATAGAGAAGATGGTTGGAAGCTAGCACCAGCCTGGGATCCAATTATACATTTAATTAAATCGGAACCCAAAAGACCAACTGCCGGACCTCAAGACATTGTGAGCTCTTTCTGCGTAGATCGGACTACAACAAAATAAAAATTAAATATCAACTATATGGAGGGTAGAAACATTGCACTATACTTTCGTGACGACATACAACTCAGTCTCCCCCGTGACCATGAAGGCTGTAAAGCCTTCGAAACGTCGGGTTAAAAAAGTAAAATAAACCGCGATAGAATCCGTAAATTTCGTTTTATTACAATGTATAATATTCGCGTAAACATAAGAAACCATTGAGTATACCGTTTTCTCTTTACCGCAAAACTATTTGAATTTATCAACCTGTTTCATTGAACGTCGTTGAATCAACGACAGACGCGAACAAAACGGGCGCACAGATAAACTAGTTGAATTTATCAACCTGTTTCATTCGACGTCGTTGAATCAACGACTAACGCTAACAGAACGGGAAATTAACGTATAGATCTGTGGACGTTTCTGCAAACCAGTTAAAAACGTCAACTGGTTTTTCAACTAGTTGACCGTTTATAAGAAACGTTTTCATTTCGTTAACGCAAAAACCGTCAACGACCCACCTCTACCGTCCTATGATGTGATAGACGCGAACCTAAGCCTTCCTCTGGGACGATAAGTATTTCGTGATAGAAAGAGCCATCGCTTTTACCCGACCAGGGGATCAAACCTGTAACCGCAGCAGTCGACGAAAACTGCACCACCGAGGCAGCATAAACTAAATGGTCACTAATACTGACCAATTTGCCTCCATCCCCATTGGTCCATATAGTCAAGGTATTACTAGACCCCAGACCATAACTGGGTCCGTTGATTGTAGTTGTCCAGTAATCTTCTTTAGGAACCTCCATCTTGTCTCTAGAGTTCCACATGAAAGCTGTAAAAGTCACGGTTTTTGGCCACCATGCTTTCTCGAATGATAGTACCACTTTACCAAGCAGACCCATAGACATTTTCTCTATAGCTGATACTTTGTCGGTTGGCAATGGTGGAGAGAATAATGTGGTGTACCTGAAAATAATTTGGGTTCTGTCTCTTATCCTGGCTTCACTGCACCTGGTGACAGTGCCGTCCAGTCTGCAAACCCTATGTCCAGAGTATTAACAAGATATAACTATCCATACTCCACACAATATGCTGAGTAGCTCTTGACTAGTTTAAAGGAGACTTAGCTTGGAATGGGCGTGTGATGAGGAGGGATGAAAGGCATGTGACAAGACTGGTTGTCAATTTTTTTTTATCCTAGCACAGCAAAATGACCGCACTGCACCTGATGGTAAGCGCAGTGCGGTCCAATTAGAGTATCGAGTAGCGAGAGACGATCCATCCCCCGCTACTCAACACAATCATGCCGGCCTGCTTCTTCACACTACGCCATGGGCAAGTAGGTGAAGAAGCGGTCGAGGGTCTAGTGTCAGTGTACTAAGAAGGCCGCAAAATGGCCATTGTACCACAACTCCAGACCCTCGACAAAAACCGGATGTACACTGGCTGATCCCGGAACGCGACACACTTGTGCCACTATGGCTGGTTTTTCGCCCTGTGTACGGTGGTTGCTATCCGGACGGATATGAATATCCTACCACCAGCTATATGAATGTGGATGGACGAAAGAGTCATGTGAGACCGTGTAGCGTTTAGTATGATATTACTATAGACACCATTAAAACTTGCCGACACCGGATAATACCAGAAATAAAACAGATTTTTAGTCCTACAGCACAAAAAACCTTGTCATGGCAATCCAAGACAAGGTTTTTTTTCTTAAAGCTCCAATTTTTTTCGTTAAGGTTTTTGTGCTGTAAGACTGAAAAATCTGTTTTTTTTTTGTATTATCCGATGTCAGCAAATTATATTTATAACTAAAACAATCGAGACAACAAAAATATGTTCATTTACAATAAAAAAAACAATTCTGAAGAATAACCAGAGATACTAAACGGTTTCTTACGTTTACAAAGGAAACAATTCCGTCACCTTAGTCACAAACAAATAAAAAACGGTTTTAAAATTCCTAAAAATTCTGGTCTATACATAAAACCCTTTCTTTAATACAAGCGAAACACAAAACCTTACAAGCTAAGTTCTTTTACCTCTCCTTCAAGACCCCGAGTGAGACAGTTACAATGACATTCCTGGCTGTATACTGAGTGCCGTCCGTGCAGGACACGGTCACGTCCTGCGCCGGGTCCTGCGGCCACGAGATCACTGACACCTCCTTGTTCAACTGGACCTCTAGGTTCGAATATCCACTCACCTCTCCTTCAAGACCCCGAGTGAGACAGTTACAATGACATTCCTGGCTGTATACTGAGTGCCGTCCGTGCAGGACACGGTCACGTCCTGCGCCGGGTCCTGCGGCCACGAGATCACTGACACCTCCTTGTTCAACTGGACCTCTAGGTTCGAATATCCACTCACCTCTCCTTCAAGACCCCGAGTGAGACAGTTACAATGACATTCCTGGCTGTATACTGAGTGCCGTCCGTGCAGGACACGGTCACGTCCTGCGCCGGGTCCTGCGGCCACGAGATCACTGACACCTCCTTGTTCAACTGGACCTCTAGGTTCGAATATCCACTCACCTCTCCTTCAAGACCCCGAGTGAGACAGTTACAATGACATTCCTGGCTGTATACTGAGTGCCGTCCGTGCAGGACACGGTCACGTCCTGCGCCGGGTCCTGCGGCCACGAGATCACTGACACCTCCTTGTTCAACTGGACCTCTAGGTTCGAATATCCACTCACCTCTCCTTCAAGACCCCGAGTGAGACAGTTACAATGACATTCCTGGCTGTATACTGAGTGCCGTCCGTGCAGGACACGGTCACGTCCTGCGCCGGGTCCTGCGGCCACGAGATCACTGACACCTCCTTGTTCAACTGGACCTCTAGGTTCGAATATCCACTCACCTCTCCTTCAAGACCCCGAGTGAGACAGTTACAATGACATTCCTGGCTGTATACTGAGTGCCGTCCGTGCAGGACACGGTCACGTCCTGCGCCGGGTCCTGCGGCCACGAGATCACTGACACCTCCTTGTTCAACTGGACCTCTAGGTTCGAATATCCACTCACCTCTCCTTCAAGACCCCGAGTGAGACAGTTACAATGACATTCCTGGCTGTATACTGAGTGCCGTCCGTGCAGGACACGGTCACGTCTTGCGCCGGGTCCTGCGGCCACGAGATCACTGACACCTCCTTGTTTAATAGAATCTCCAGGTTGGGATATCTCGGGCCGTTTTTGTATGTGTTCTAAAATAAAACAATACTAATTTCACCTTGGCTTCGTGGGCTAAGTCCTCAGCTTTGGGAGAATAGTAATAAATCATCTGGACATATTTGTCACGCCGAACTTGCAATACTCGTCCTTATTGACGTGCATACGCGTATTTTTAACGTTAACATTATGGAAATAAAGTTGATTTTGGGTTGTATTTTACTCACTACTTATGACTTTTTTCCAAGCACCGGTGTTCTTGATACATACAGGTCAAACAACTTACCAACAGAATTTCAAAGAACGTCTTGTATCCGTGCCTATGCCAACTTGCGTACTGATGGCCCTTTAACTCTTCGTAATCTGACTTCGTTGTGACGTCATTCCAGCTGTTCGACGCCTCTAGATTGTCTATGACCATGTCCATAAAGAACAGGAAAGAGTCTATGAATTCCGTGTCGTTCGATATATGTGGGTATTTATCTTTTATATGGTCGATCACTCTGGAATGGAATGGGTATTGTTAATAGCGCCCTCTATTATCGAATAGCGGAGCTATATGCGTGGAATATGCTCTAGAATTGAATCATTAGAAATACCTATTTGGTCCGATTGCAATGAGACTTCTAGATTATCTAGAAATCTGACAGCTGTCCTATGTACCCTGTAATTTCACTAATGTTCTGGAATTTTCCATACAGTTCGGTCAAAAGTGCGACCGGTATATAAAGGGGTCGCAATCGCCGATCTAGACAGTTTTTATTTCATAAAGAAAACATCTCTCGGCCAGAAAGCAAATTGGAAACGATGCGTAAAGCCAACGCCCATTCTTGAGACTGCTTTTTCTCGCGCCTCAAGATAAAAATAATATTTAAATTAATTTCTTTATTTTTGAAGTCGTCTGGCAAAAGAATGTCTGTATTGTACAGGGGATTTCTTTTAAAACTTAATCAGAGATATAATTGATTAAAATTGACTACCAGTTTTCATTGACGTAATGATACCTACGGTTTTTTTTATTCATCCAAAGGACAGGCTATAGTCAATCGACCATGCTTCCTAGTCTTACGTTTAAATCTTTATATACCTACAGTTTACACAAAAATTATTATTATTACATTACACAAAAAACATGGATACCTGCGTTCCAATTCCAAAAATGTAAACTTTAGATAGTATTTGGATACTTTATAGACTATTTAAAACAACTTTGGAATTGACGCAAACTTGTACCGTGGTCCATATATTCTTGGTCATTCTCCTTTCCATTAACTATCTACCCTAGCATCCATGCTCCATATGCTTCATCCATACCTTCTGCTAATATACTGTCCCAAAGACTCAGGCACTGGTGGAGGGTCATCAATAACCTCCATGGCAAAGTCCATCAGATTGCTGATCAACTGCTTATCGCCCGGAGACCCGTCTGACATGAACAGTTCGAAGTCCAGGGACTGGTTGACGACATCCACGTTGTTTTTTATTGCTATATCATACACTGGACTGCGGGATGTACCGTGGATCCTGAAATATTTTTCCTATACATTCCCCTGTTTTTGAAGAGATAACTTCTTATGGGAGGGTAAACCGCTTCGTAACGTAACGCGTTCATACATCGCCACTCTGGCTTCTCTATTAATTTCTATTTCTGTCGTTCCATAATCTCTGTTCTATATTTTTTTAAGTGAAACTTCTTTAGAATCGTTGTGATTTGATTTGAGTGGGATCGTGTGTGTAATATATTTTATAATCAATAAAAGATTTTATTAATAATTAACCTTTCCTCACATTATCATATTAATATACATAAAGTTTAAGTAATAACCTAAGCTTTTCCAAGTTAAACAATTTCAATATTAAATAGTCTCACTTAGATTAGTTTAAGTTATCACTTCTGTCGAGCGTCCCGAGACGCACACGTTTTTTTTATACCACGATGGTAGAATACAAGCTTACAGCCCGCCTGATGGTAAGCAGTTACCGTAGCCTATGAACGCAACACCAGGAGCATCACATGCGCGTTGCCGACCCCTCTAGTATTACGCTTGAAATTAATAACTCTTGGGTCATTATTTCGTCTCCCTTTTTGCTTTTTTTTAGTGCCTCGATAAGCAGACGAGGAGACGGGCCACCTGATGGTAAGTAGTCACCGCCGCCCATAGACTTCTGCAATGCCAGGGCACAGCAAAGCTGCTGCCGTAACGGCATGAAGGCTATGAAATGGACAAGCTATATTTTTAAATCATATATTTTTATTTGTTAATATCATAGATATGCACTCACCATTCCGCCCCAAGTTCAACGACACCATCTCCAAAGGGCACAGTATTGACCCTCCCACCGACTCTACCTTGAGCTTCCAGTGCCAGGACACTCTTCCCAGCCTGGGCCAGGGTTGAGGCAGCAGTGCAGCCGGCAGAGCCCAGGCCTATGACGATTGTGTCGTAGGCCATGACGCTGTAAAATAAATACAATAGCTGACTTTTCAATCAGGTCTTTTGTATCCTGGGTGGACAGCTGATAGTAGTGTCGTCTAGATAGTTTATCGAATGGCCAGAGACAATAATAAAAACACCCAACAGTCACACATAGTCCTGACCCCACACCTAGGTCACACCTGCATCATGGATATCAAGAACTATGACGGACTTCGGTCCCACAACACCCAGACCCGAAACAAATATCTGTCTGTCATACAAATATTTGTCTCGTTGTGGGTATCGAATCCACGGGCTATCGTTTCACAGCCTCACCCGTTACGCCACGGAGGGTGACGTGCAATCTCTCACCATTCGACACAATTATGCGTCAATTTCTTCACTGGTGTTCAATCAGCTGATTCCTACATAGAATTATTCGCGAGGCTATTGAATTTAAAATACATCCAAGTTTCAATAGAAAAGGTTGGGAGCAAGCCTGGGATCATGTTTACATTTAATTAAACCGAAATCCAAGAGCCCAATTGCCAGATCGCATAACTTGTTTGTTAAATCACAATCGAATATGATTAAAAAATTAAGCGATATTTATGATTTTAAATACTTGTATAAAAAAAGTGGGTGGGTAGTGGGAACATCCCATCCTCGCAAAAGTACCGTAATGGCAATTCAAGACAGTGACATCATGAATCCAGATTATGGCATCCTTGTCATTTGACATTTACCCTACCCATTTGAATGGCTAACTTACTTATTTTTGAGCGATTTATAAAAAGACCTTTACGAAATTCGTTGCATAAATTGTCACCATACCATAGTCCAAATCGACGTGCACAATTTCCAATGTTTTCTATATTAAAAATGCTGATCCTGATAATTCTGTTGTGCGAACTCCACACCCGTGTGTACTTTACGAGACCACGTGACACAGCGAGCGCCATGATTGGCCGATTTTGAAAATAACAGTCATTTTAAAATAGAATTAAGATACGATTCCGAACACGACCGTTGTCGCCACTGTACAACACAGAGTTGAGTTTAATTCATTCCTTTTGTAAAATGATTAAATTATAACCAAATGTAATACACAGACTGAGGAAATGACTTATATTGTCTAATAAAGTTCGGATAGATGTCTTTGATCGGTTTAGGTATGTTCGTTCCCGTAAAGTAAGTCGGTA
Organism: Laothoe populi; assembly: GCA_905220505.1. Taxonomy (NCBI): domain Eukaryota; kingdom Metazoa; phylum Arthropoda; class Insecta; order Lepidoptera; family Sphingidae; genus Laothoe; species Laothoe populi. The sequence goes on from HG992174.1 coordinate 2,538,496, forward strand.
TTGTGACGTCATTTATAAGGATAGTGTGCTCATAAGCCTCCGCGAAGGACGCCCTCGGCGTCTACGGCAGCATCGAGGCCAACCACCCGTGCTGCCGTTCATCCCGGGGTCGCACGGTGTGCCAACAATATATCCAAGTGAAATAATTATACACAAAATTCGACACCGATATGGGCGCTACGGCAGCCCCCCGCTGCGCGCCCGCGACCCCCAATGACCCCTATTAGTCGCCTCTTACGACAGGCAGGGGATACTCCAAACGCCCCCAAACCACAGGGCGGGAGACGCCGGTCAGTCGTCAACCCGGCGCCTCCTCCGTCTCGACTGGCGGCGGGACGGATCGGTTTGGTTACTAACAGCTATAGCTGCATGTTCAAAATCGTACCTTAACATGGTTTATTATGAAATGAAATTTTATGTACGATTTATCAATTTTACCTAACAATTTGTGTGGTAATATTACTTAATATGAAATTATTATCAGTGGTAACAATTTTGAAAAGGTTAGACTTTCTTGTCCTTATCATCATGGGACAGTAATAACCTTGTTGAAATGTGGGTATACTGGTTGAACTTCTGCCTACCCTTCGGGAATTACAGGTGTGTGTGTATGATGTATGTTCAACAATAATGATAATGGGGCTATGGTTGTAACAATTCCTTTACTAATTTAAGAAATTGTGATTTCTGTATGACAGCCTCCGTGGCGCAGCGGGCGAGTAGCCAGCTGTGAAACGAGAGGCAGTGGGTTCGATTCCTGCACCAAGACAAATGTTTGTGTGACAGACATATATTTGTTTCGGGTCTGGGTGTTGTAGAACCGTAGTCCCTTGTAGTTCTTGATACTCAGAATACAGGTTTATTTTATTTATTTATACTTTATTGTACACCAGAATACAAATATTAACAGTACATTGCAATAAACTTAATATAGAATGTACAAACGGCGGTCTTATCGCTAACTGCGATCTCTTCCAGACAACCTTTACATGGATTCGATTTGAAGGGAAACAAAAGTAATGGGTGGTCATAGTAGGGAAATAGACATACTATCACGTACAGCAAAATACATAGACATAACATACATACTTCAGGTTTTACCTAGTGTGGGGTCAGAACTATGTGTGTGAGACTTTTGGCTGTTTATTGATACAGCATTATATTTAGTGATATTGGGTTTTTCTATCTAGAAATTGTCATTATTCGCCCGGAGTCAGGAATCTGTGCCCGGTATGGCGATAGGCTCGCCCCTTATCACATTATGGGACCGAAATTCGGCGAAAAGTGGGTGTACTGGTTACACATCTCTCTACCCCTTCGGGGATTAGAAGGGGTTGGATTTCAAACAAAAATAAATATTATACTGTATATGTATTATATTTACTTTTGTTTGAAATCTACACTGAGGAACCAAAATGCCTCAAAAACCAGAACAAATGCAAGGAAATCTGGACAGATGGGCCACTTAACTTTATCCTCGGTTTTGTGAAGAGCATGGACTCCATAATCTATATTTTAATATTATAATTATTAAATAAATGTAACATGCAATGTAAAATAAATATAAAATTAACTGGAACGTAAGAAAAACGGGTGTATTTAATTGGTAAAATTTAAAAATAATTTTGAATGGTTTACTAATAGGATCTGGAAGTGCCTTTTCTTATTATCAGGAATTAAAAAATAAGTTTTAAAGTACTTACGTTATTTTTTTTAAACAAGTGGTTTCAACTCTTTTACCACAAACACAGTAGAACCCATTTATTGATGTAAACACGATAAAATTATCATTGTGATCCAAATTGACTTTAATGATAATTTTATTAGAAAATCTAACCTTTAATTTTATTCCGTGAAATGATTTCGCAACAGCAGTCGTGATTATATACTTATATACACTATAAAAACATTATACAACTGATAAACTAATCCTCATAAGTATTTTTTAATACAACTTAATTATTTAAGATTTGTAAACAAAGTTACCGGAAACTTTATCACTTTTTTTAATTCTACTTGCTATAGAATAGAGATGTACTTACTATTCACACTTTTGTTTAGTAATTAGTCGATTTATATTTGATTGTAATACACATTTATTTTAGGAACACGGGATTATGTAATGACCAGGTATCTTTTTTTAAACGTTCTAAGAGATTCAATATCAACTACTGGGTAAAGTGAAATTATGAGATAAAAAAATATTTTAAGACAACTTTGTAAAAATCATAACATTGGCGATTGGCGGGCTATTTGATTAAAGAGCAAAAAAAATTACATTAGAGAGAAGTAAAGTTTTTTTGATTTTTGGAAAAAAATTACTACAAAAAACTATTGCGTGGATTTTAGTAGGATTCATATATTACTTGTGTAAGCGCGCACTGTATCTTTATGACTTATTTTCATGCACTTATTTCTCTATGAGCATTATTTTCTAAAAAAATGAGCCTTTTTACCAGTTGATTTGAGCGCCAAAAAAGTGCTCAAAGAATTTAAACTAGACTCAAAAGATGCAGAAAAATTAGCTTATTTCGAATATGAATATAACTCAATATCGCAAAAATGATGCTTTATCCAATAGCCCGGCAACCGTCGATATTATTATACAATTTTCCAGTTATTATACCGATAGCCTTATATTTTTCGTGATTGTCTAAACGAATGTACGTGAGATATTCCATGGCGCGAGCCAGATAGCACATGGTGTTTTTTTTTAGTGCCTCGATAGGCAGACGAGCAGACGGGCCACCTGATTGTAAGTAGTCACCGCCGCCCAGACTTCTGCAATACAAGGGCACAGCAAAGCCGCTGCCTACCGTTAAATACGGGTCTGTCGGTATCGTATACCGTTTTAATATAAAAATGAGCTTAGAATAAGAAGAAGGAAACTTATTTTTTCCACTCAGATAGTTTCAATGAATCTGCGGATTAATCCCATTCATAAACGCTGCGATGTTCCAATAATACTCATGGTCCATAAAACGCATCTTTATAAAAAAAACATAGACAGGCATGGTGACTACCGACATCACTGCGGTACCACGTGGTGCCACCGTATCTCCGGCGTCTGGTGCGCTCGTATCTCACAGACAGGTACATAGTGTATCCAGGCGCCGACAGGTGGCACCGAAGAGCTATGGCCTGCGGTGTTCCACAGGGCTCAGTCCTGGGCCCTCTCCTGTGGAACATCGGCTACGATTGGGTGCTCCGTGGTACCAATCCCCGAGGCGTCGCTGTCGTCTGTTATGCAGACGACACGCTAGTAACAGCGACAGCCAGGTCTTTCCAGGAGGCCACCCTGCTCGCCTCGTTCGCAACCGAACAGGTGGTGGGCAGGATTCGGCGACTGGGCCTTAAGGTGGCCCTGAACAAATCCGAGGCCCTTTACTTTCACGGTCCTCGGATTCGGCCACCTTTAATGCCCCACATCAATGTGGAGGGGGTGCGGATTCCCATCGGCTGTACAATGAAGTACTTGGGATTGATTCTTGACAGCCGGTGGGATTTTCGTGCCCATTTCAAGGAGTTGTCGCCGAAATTGGTGCGGGCGGCGGGCGCGCTCGGACGCCTGCTGCCGAACCTGGAGGGACCTAATAGCCCTTGCCGAAGTTTATACGCTGGAGTCGTGCGGTCAATGGCCCTGTACGGATGTCCCGTATGGGCCCAGTCCCTGAAACCCCGCTGCGTCGCCTTGCTGCGCAAACCGCAGCGTTTGTTGGCGCAGCGAATAGTAAGGGGCTACCGCACGGTCTCCCACGAGGCGGCCTGCGTATTGGCCGGCACCCTCCCTTGGGAGTTGGACGCAAAACTCCTCTCGTCCGCGTTCTTCTGGCGGGAGGAGGCGTCCAGTCGCCGTCAGGTGAGACTGGCCCCGAGGGAGATTGCGGCCCGATTTCGCAGAACCGCTGTGGAGGAGTGGCATACCAGGCTGGAAAGCCCAAGTGCGGGCTTGAGGACCGTCGCGGCAGTGCGTCCTGTCCTAAAGAGATGGCTAGACAGGCGCCACGGTGCGCCAACTTTCCGGCTGACGCAGGTACTGACGGACCACGGGTGTTTCGGTTCGTTCCTGTGTCGGATCGGAAAGGAGGTGTCTGCCGTGTGCCACCATTGTGGCAACTGCCACGAGGACACGGCCCAACACACGTTGGAGGAGTGCCCAGCCTGGGACGAAGAGCGCAGCGCTCTCAGAGCAGTCGTCGGAGGAGACCTCTCGCTGCCGGCCGTGGTGTCGTCCATGGTCGCCAGCCGGAGGTCCTGGCGTGCGGTGGCCCACTTCTGCGAGAGCGTCATCTCGCAGAAGGAGAGTGCCGAGAGGGATCGGGAACGAAATGATCCCTCCCGCCGCCAGAGAAGACGTAGGAGGCGCCGGGTGGACGACTGACCGGCGTCTCCCGCCCTGTGGAACGGGGGCGTTTGAATTCCACCACGGTAACCCCTGCCTGTCGTACGAGGCGACTAACTGGGGCCATCGGGGGTCGCGGGCTCGCAGCGGGGGGCTGTCAGCCCGAATCGATGCACTCCCAGTTTCGGAGCATCGTGCGACCCCGAGATGGACGGCAGCGCGTGTGGTAAGGCCTCGTTCGCTGCCGTTGTTCGGTGCGCGGGGGCCCTAAGCCCTCCCATGGAGATGGGCTGCTACGCAGCACCGCGCAGGGGCGATTCCGGCTGCAATTCTAGCACTCCTTAGAATACCCCGGGATCGCTCCGTAAGCGCCGAAGAAGGCCACCGCGGGGTTTTAGCTGGTAGTGTCGGGTGGGGTGTACATGGGGGGTAGGGACTCGACCCAGCGGCTGCCCGGATAGCCATCATCCGGGCGAGGGGGATGCTGGGTCGTAAGACCGGCTAGTCCAGCATAACCGTTTTATTCTTATTCCGCTTCCCCCCGGAGCGGGCGGTAGTAATAAAACGCTTTCCCCGCGACAACAAAAAAAAAAAAAAAAAAAATGGTGACTACCGACAGAAGTTAAACATAAAAGTTTAGAATAGCTCTGTTCTTTTTTGGAACAGCGTCCATGAAGTACTAACATTTTTATTTACGATTAATAATAATAATAATACTAGCCCTGTATTAAACATTGTCCCACTGCTGGGCACGGGCCTCCTCTACTAATGAGAGGGTTTAGGCCGTAGTCCACCACGCTAGCCTAATGCGGGTTGGCAGACTTCTCATACCTTCGAAAAATTCTCAGATATACAGGTTTCCTCACGATGTTTTCCTTCACCGCTAAAGCAAGCGATAATTAACATTTTAATACACACATAACTTTAGAAAAGTCAGAAGTGTATGCCACTTGGGTTTCCAACCTACGACTTTCGTCTTGGCAGTCCGTACCACAACCCCTAAAGAGATGGCTAGACAGGCGCCACGGGGCGCCTACGTTCCGACTGACACAGGTATTAACGGACCATGGGTGTTTCGGTTCGTTCCTGTGTCGGATCGGAAAGGAGGTGTCCGCCGTGTGCCATCACTGTGGCAACTGCCGCGAAGACACGGCCCAACATACGTTGGAGGAGTGCCCAGCCTGGGACGAAGAGCGCAGCGCTCTCAGAGCAGTCGTCGGAGGAGACCTCTCGCTGCCGGCCGTGGTGTCGTCCATGGTCGCCAGCCGGAGGTCCTGGCGTGCGGTGGCCCACTTCTGCGAGAGCGTCATCTCGCAGAAGGAGAGTGCCGAGAGGGATCGGGAACGAAATGATCCCTCCCGCCGCCAGAGAAGACGTAGGAGGCGCCGGGTGGACGACTGACCGGCGTCTCCCGCCCTGTGGAACGGGGGCGTTTGAATTCCACCACGGTAACCCCTGCCTGTCGTACGAGGCGACTAACTGGGGCCATCGGGGGTCGCGGGCTCGCAGCGGGGGGCTGTCAGCCCGAATCGATGCACTCCCAGTTTCGGAGCATCGTGCGACCCCGAGATGGACGGCAGCGCGTGTGGTAAGGCCTCGTTCGCTGCCGTTGTTCGGTGCGCGGGGGCCCTAAGCCCTCCCATGGAGATGGGCTGCTACGCAGCACCGCGCAGGGGCGATTCCGGCTGCAATTCTAGCACTCCTTAGAATACCCCAGGATCGCTCCGTAAGCGCCGAAGAAGGCCACCGCGGGGTTTTAGCTGGTAGTGTCGGGTGGGGTGTACATAGGGGGTAGAGACTCGACCCAGCGGCTGCCCGGATAGCCATCATCCGGGCGAGGGGGATGCTGGGTCGTAAGACCGGCTAGTCCAGCATAACCGTTTTATTCTTATTCCGCTTCCCCCCGGAGCGGGCGGTAGTAATAAAACGCTTTCCCCGCGACAACAAAAAAAAAAAAAAAAAAAATGGTGACCACCGACAGAAGTTAAACATAAAAGTTTAGAATAGCTCTGTTCTTTTTTGGAACAGCGTCCATGAAGTACTAACATTTTTATTTACGATTAATAATAATAATAATACTAGCCCTGTATTAAACATTGTCCCACTGCTGGGCACGGGCCTCCTCTACTAATGAGAGGGTTTAGGCCGTAGTCCACCACGCTAGCCTAATGCGGGTTGGCAGACTTCTCATACCTTCGAAAAATTCTCAGATATACAGGTTTCCTCACGATGTTTTCCTTCACCGCTAAAGCAAGCGATAATTAACATTTTAATACACACATAACTTTAGAAAAGTCAGAAGTGTATGCCACTTGGGTTTCCAACCTACGACTTTCGTCTTGGCAGTCCGTACCACAACCCCTAAAGAGATGGCTAGACAGGCGCCACGGGGCGCCTACGTTCCGACTGACACAGGTATTAACGGACCATGGGTGTTTCGGTTCGTTCCTGTGTCGGATCGGAAAGGAGGTGTCCGCCGTGTGCCATCACTGTGGCAACTGCCGCGAAGACACGGCCCAACATACGTTGGAGGAGTGCCCAGCCTGGGACGAAGAGCGCAGCGCTCTCAGAGCAGTCGTCGGAGGAGACCTCTCGCTGCCGGCCGTGGTGTCGTTCATGGTCGCCAGCCGGAGGTCCTGGCGTGCGGTGGCCCACTTCTGCGAGAACGTCATCTCGCAGAAGGAGAGTGCTGAGAGGGATCGGGAACGATATGATCCCTCCCGCCGCCAGAGAAGACGTAGGAGGCGCCAGGTGGACGACTGACCGGCGTCTCCCGCCCTGTGGAATGGGGGCGTTTGAATTCCACCACGGTAATCCCTGCCTGTCGTACGAGGCGACTAATAGGGGCCATCGGGGGTCGCGGGCGCGCAGCGGAGGGCTGTCAGCCCGTATCGATGCACTCCCAAATTCGGAGCATCGTGCGACCCCGTGATGGACGGCAGCGCGTGTGGTAAGGCCTCGTTCGCTGTCGTTGTTCGGTGCGCGGGGGCTCCTTAGCCCTCCATGGAGATGGGCTGCTACGCAGCACCGCGCAGGGGCGATTCCGGCTGCAATTCTAGCACTCCTTAGAATTCCCCGGGATCGCTCCGTAAGCGCCGAAGAAGGCCACCGCGGGGTTTTAGCTGGTAGTGTCGGGTGGGTTGTATATAGGGGTTAGGGACTCGGCCCAGCGGCAGCACGGATAGCCATCATCCGTGCGAGGGGGATGCTGGGTCGTAAGACCGGCTAGTCCAGCATACCCGTTTTATTCTTAATCCGCTTCCCTCCGGAGCGGGCTGCAGTAATAAAACGCTTTCCCCGCGACAACAAAAAAAAAAAAAAAAAAAGTCCGTACCACAACCAACTAGGCTATCGCAGCTATTATTTACGATTGCTTGTCATTAATTAAGAACTTTATAGGCGTGCTTATGTCAAAAGTAAAATAATCTGAGGGTAATGGTCATGCGAGTTCAGTGCTTTTGCCTATCCCAAAAATGCCCAAAAGAAGTTTTCACTTCAAATGTGCCAGCCATCGTGGTGCAGCGGCCGCCGATAAAAAAACGTTTATGCGATCAACAAATGTTAAGGACAGACAGATTCGCTACTTGATACAATCATGCCAGCCTGCTGAGTAACTTCTTCACACTACGCCTAAAGGACCCAGAATCATAGGAACGAGGGAACACGGTAGCTGGCAAACTGTTCTACAGCTTGATGGTGCGGCAGATACAAAGTTCTGCTCTTGGTTTGAGCTGGGGTAGTAGACTCATCGAAGCTGTGGGAGCCACAAGCAAGCCATTACGCGTAGTTCTGGAATGGAAGGGAGAGGATGGGATAATATTAAACAATTCTTCAGGGGATTTCACGACTTCACCTATATCTATATATCTAAGAAAATGTATAATCAAATGACATTGGAGCAATAGAACAAATACATTTAATTACATTTTGATATCAATTGAGGTTATAAGTTCAAGAGATTATTTATCGTCTGATAAATTACAGGAGAGCATTTGTATTGTCAATAGAAACATCATATCTCCATTCTTATATAAATAAGAATTATTTCAACTATATATATGCGAAAACTTAATATTATATTTATAAAGCAATAAAAACAAAACTATTTAGAGTCTCGCGTATTGTGAACACTGGCAATTAATTGGTATCTTTCTATGGTGGTACAGGCTTAATCGACTAATGCGTAGGCTTTCTTCTAATACCTTTGCCTAATGTAAACTAGTAGACGTCAATGGTACATGATATTTTCATTGATTATTCGATAGAAATGGATGTCGCAGTTAAAATAAACATTAATTGCTTATTTTTGACTGTCCTGTAGCGAGTGCTGTTTTCAAAAAAGAACAATTTGATATCGCTACTGATTATAAAATATTTTTGTTGATCACCAATTAGAAAGAATCGATTGAAGCTTGAAATAATAAATACATACAGCAGTATAACACATAGTCCTGCTCTGTATCGTGGGTATCAAGAAATACGAGGGACTACGACCCCACAACACCTAAACTAGAAATATATATGTCGGAGCAACATGAAAACGGTTACTCAATTGAACTTTTAAATAACTCGTTTTATTGTAGAATATCTGTACCGCGACTTGTTTTGCTATATTGCGGGTGGATTTGATTAGTTTTATCGCGTGATCCCGCTCACAGAGTGGGGCACAATAGAAAATATTATAATAAAAGCGTGCACTTTGTCATTTGTAGAAGAGTTCCATATTCAATCTTGAAATACTTAGTAACTTAGAGGTCGTAATGCCGAAATATTGTAAAAGTAGTAAGTTAACGTAATGTGAAAGTGTTATTGTGTACTGCATACTGTAATGTAAACTGTGATGTGTTTAAAAGAGCAACCATGAGGGTTTCTTGCCAGCTCTTCCCCATGGATGACTGCATTCCGAACTGGTGGTAGCTTCAAATCTTCAAATAGACTCTGAAGTGTTAATCTTGTGTTTTATTACCGAACTATTACACGCTATGCATCCTGACATTATCTGGAGATCAGAGAGGGATGTGTAAGCCCTCTCACAACCTCTGCCTGATGACCTGACCGGCCTGCTATCATGTCTGCACCCGACATCAGAAGTGCGATGGAGGACAGCGCTCACTATCGTCAATCAGGTGATGTAATGGTTTGGTACTGTGTTGTTTTTGTTGTTTGAGAGATTAGAGAACAGTGATAGTTCGCACATAAAGTGCGTACTTTGTTGGGTTGTACAAGAGGTTATCTATGTTTGGGATTCTATTATAAAAAAAATAGTGATGGTATATTGTGGTATTCTAGGGCGTTATACGTGGTAAAAAGGGCTTTATGCACTGTAGTCTACTGTACATGAGGAGGTTACGAGTATTTTAACATCATTATTCAAATTAAATTGTAAAAAGAGTAACGTCATAGTTTTGTTAATATACGTGGTTCTATCAAATATTTAGTTTATTTAAGAGAGACGAACTATATCATAAGGAATGTACTAGTCCTTTAGAGCAATACATAAGAAGTAAAATACAATTTTCTATTTATTGACAATGTAAGTTGGACAGCAAATCAAATTTAAATCTCTTAAAGCACTGGCCAAATATAAACCTCCTTGGTTTATTATTTATAAAAATCATTACCTATTTCTTCTTCTTCTTGTTTCAATGGACTATGCGGAGGAACGATTCCACAATTTTGCCAATGTCACGTAATATGATAGACCATTACCTATTTCAACAAGTCTTTATACGAACGTCATAAAATACATCTAGAAAATATGAAGCGTCGAAGATTACTGTGTTAATGATTTTGGTTTTCAAATTTCATATGCTGTGGATGGTTTCCCGCGGAGCTGTGGCGCGGCTGTGGCGTGGCTGTGGCGTGGCTGTGGCGGTGCTCTGACAGCGGAAGTAGTACGACAGCGTACTGATTACGTGCCCACACGTGACTGCGCGTATGGATGTTATTGGGATTTGGTGAGTCGCTTCTGGTTTTGTTTTTATGCCCCCTGTTAAAGCGAGCTATTAGAGATACAAATATCAGGGTTTATTATCTATACCTTGCGTCCGTAGCCTGGTTATTGTCTACTCAATATATATTGAGTGACCTCGGGTCCGCGGTCCGCGCTTAAGGTATATGAGGGGATCTGTGGGGAGGGGGATCTGTGTGAGGAGCCTATGTGGCAAGGGGTCTGAAATATCAGGGTTTAGTCTATACCTTGCGTCCGTAGCCTGGTTATTGTCTACTCAATGTATTTTGAGTGACCTCGGGTCCGCGGTCCGCGCTTAAGGTATATGAGGGGGAGGTCTGTGTGAGGGTCTGTGTGAGTAGCCTGTGTGGCAAAGGGGTCTGTGTGAGGAGCCTATGTGGCAACGGGGTTCTATGTGACGGGGTTCTGTGTAACGGGGTTCTGTGTAACGGGGTTCTGTGTAACGGGGTTCTGTGTAACGGGGTTCTGTGTAACGGGGTTCTGTGTAACGGGGTTCTGTGTAACGGGGTTCTGTGTAACGGGGTTCTGTGTAACGGGGTTCTGTGTAACGGGGTTCTGTGTGACAGGGTTCTGTGTAACAGGGTTCTATGTGTCAAAAGCCTATGTGGGTCCAATCTGTGTGGGTAATCATACTAGGTCAGATATGGCCGAGCGTGAATGATACTGTGTGGTATTTTCTTTTCAGGTACATCACACTGGGACGTGTGAGCTGTCAGGAAGGCCGTGTCGGAGCAACATGAAAACGGTTACTCAATTGAACTTTTAAATAACTCGTTTTATTGTAGAATATCTGTACCGCGACTTGTTTTGCTATATTGCGGGTGGATTTGATTAGTTTTATCGCGTGATCCCGCTCACAGAGTGGGGCACAATAGAAAATATTATAATAAAAGCGTGCACTTTGTCATTTGTAGAAGAGTTCCATATTCAATCTTGAAATACTTAGTAACTTAGAGGTCGTAATGCCGAAATATTGTAAAAGTAGTAAGTTAACGTAATGTGAAAGTGTTATTGTGTACTGCATACTGTAATGTAAACTGTGATGTGTTTAAAAGAGCAACCATGAGGGTTTCTTGCCAGCTCTTCCCCATGGATGACTGCATTCCGAACTGGTGGTAGCTTCAAATCTTCAAATAGACTCTGAAGTGTTAATCTTGTGTTTTATTACCGAACTATTACACGCTATGCATCCTGACATTATCTGGAGATCAGAGAGGGATGTGTAAGCCCTCTCACAACCTCTGCCTGATGACCTGACCGGCCTGCTATCATGTCTGCACCCGACATATATTTGTTAAAGATTGTCTCGGTGGCGCAGTTGTAATTGCGCATGCGTTACGATTGCTGTGCTGAGGTCTCGGGTTCGACTCCGGGTCGGGTAAAGAGATATTGGGTTTTTCTACCTAGAAATACTCAGTATTAACCCGGAGTCTGGAAAGGTGCCCGGTGTGGCGATAGGCTCGCCCCCTATCACATTAAGGGACCGAAATTCGGCGAAAAGTGGGTGTACTGGTTGCACCTCTGCCTACCCCTTCGGGGATTACAGGCGTGGGTGTATATGTATGTATGTATATTTGTTAATCACACAAAGTCACACACATTTGTCTCAGTGCGGAGTTCAAGCCTGCGGCCTCTCCCTTTGCTATGAGACTGTTTAAAACAAATCCGAAGTAAATTAGTAAACACATTTTTACCGCCATTATATGTATTCGGTTTTACCAATTATACCTTGTGCTTTGATTTATATTTTTTATAGTATAGTCATAATGCCTAAGTGGCGCAGTTTTAATTGCGCATGCGTTACGACTACTGTGCTGAGGTCTCGGGTTCGAACCACGGGTCGGGTAAATTGATACTGAGTTTTTCTATTTAGAAATACTCAGTATCAGTGCTGGTGGTAGGATATTCATATCCCCCCGGATAGCAACCACCGTCCACATGGTGTGAAACCCGCCATAGTGGCACACGCAAGTGTGTCACGTTCCGGGATCAGCCAGTGTACATCCGGTTTTTCTCGGGGGTCTAGAGTTGGAGTACAATGTTTGGCCATTTTGCGGCCTTCCGAGTACTCTGTCAATAGACCCTCGACCGCTTCTTCACCTTCTTGCCTATGGCGTAGTGTGAAGAAGCAGGCCGGCATGATTGTGTTGAGTAGCAGGGGATAGATCGTTTCGTACTACTCGATGCTCTAATTGGACCGCACTGCGCTTACCATCAGGTGCAGTGCGGTTACATTGACATGCCAGGATAAAAAAAGTCTGGTATTGTGCCCGGTATGAGCCGTAATGAATGAGGTGAAAAGTGTGTCTACTGGTTGCACCTCTGCCAACCCCTTCGGGGATTACAGGTTTGAGTGTATATGTATGTAGAATACTCTTACACGCTGTTTTTCCGTAAGATATTTTCTTCCTGTCGATATTTCGTTTTAGTTTTAACACCAAAGGGCGTGTAACTTAGGCATTCTAATATCACTAACGGTGTTTTCGTCTTACTATATCTGCCTAGATATAGCTTATCTCATCCAGCAAACGAAAGACTTATCTTATTAAGAACAATTTTAATCTCAAGTTATTTCAGTTTGTTTTCCGGTAAAGTTTTTACATATTCTCTGATATTCCAACTTGGGAATGGAAACATTTGCATTGCATTGGCAACTTGGAATAAAGACAATTAGATCTCATGAGTTCAGTGAAGCCATAAGTGTTAAGCTATATAGCTTAACTTAGAAAATTCACCAATTTGATATTTCATCATAGATAACCAGATTTTTATGTCAAAGATAAGCTGGCCTTGGATGATTTCGCAACAGTGTTATCTGAAAACCACCTGAAATACTTTTCCTACACAGTTACCCATAAAAAGCAAATGATTTTGTATATAGGGATTTGCGTACTTTCTGTTCTTTGCCATACTTATTATTGGAATAAAGAGTTACATCTCTCATGGTAGGACTCTTTAAGAAACAGTGTGCTGCTTTACATCTAGCTTCTCTAGATATAATTGTCATAAAAATAGAAGTTAGTCCGTGCTCCCTCCTTCCGATGATCCTGGGTCCTTTAGGCGTAGTGTGAAGAAGCTACACAGCAGGTCGGCATGATTGTGTTGAGTAGCGAGGGATAGTTTATCACTCGCTACTTGATACTATAACTGGACGGCACTGCACTTACCATCAGGTGCAGTGTGGTCACTTTGCCGAGCCACGATAAAAAAAAAAAAATTAATACCATCTTAGTTAATAATTTTGCCTCCGACTTAGCTATGAAGAGAAGTTGATAATGAATTAAAACTCCTCCCTATATTTAATTGATTGACTTCGTTGTTAAATGCGTGCCAATGTCGATTATGGCTTATAGGAGTTACAGTGGGCGAATGGTCTCCAACAGTTGTCTATACTTATCTAAGGGCTTACCAAATATTTTTGCTGTCCTTTTACTAGCTGATAGCAGTAGTGTTTTTATAAGTATGTAGGGGTTGCTTCTGCTCTACTCAATGAAGTTTATAATTTAGGGTTGCGAATAAAACAATAACGTAGTATCTGACTCGAATGGCGACAGTGATAGGTGTACGCTGTGTCGCTCTAATTGATAGACTCGTACGGAGCGTAGCGCGGCCGTGACTTTTGTATAGTCATACTCTCTGCGCGGCACCCCCGTTCTGGCCCTATGAATATCTACTGTCAGCAGTCGTGGTGTTTATTAATATAAACATAAAATACAATGGTTCTTACAGCAATTTCTCCGTAGGTAAAAGTTTACATTGAATCTAATAACTAGGCTTTGTTAAAGTATAAATGCGTCGTTTATTTTCTTGGTAATCCCGGCATACGTCCTGTATGTGTGTGGCCGTGATGCCACAAGTATATAGCAGCATCAACCGAACAGGTGCTGGTAGTAGGATATTCATATCCATCCGGATAGCCACCACTATACACAGGGTGTAAAACTCGCCATAGTGGCACACGCAGGTGTGTCGCGTTCCGGGGTCAGTCAGTGTACATCCGGTTTTTGTCGGGGGAAGTATGATGTTTGGCAGTGTTGCGGCCTTCTGAGTTTGACTAGAGTAATAGACCCTCGACCGCTTCTTCACCTCTTTGCCCAATGACGTAGTGTAAAGAAGCTACACATTAGGCTGTACAGACTTTATTAATAGCGAGGGATAGATTGTTTCTCGCTACTTCATACTCTAACTGCACGGCACTGCACTTACCATCAGGTGCAATGTGGGCACTTTGTTGTGCCAGGATAAAAAAAACATAATGACACGGAATGAAACGGACGTCGCTAATGTAAACTATCTTTCAACTGGTATGGAATAACTACTATTTTGACTTTTTTATTGCTGTGTTCGACTGTCTAGCGCCTCCCACCCTATGGATTGGGGGATTTGAAGAATTCTACCTCTGCCTGTCTTAAGAGGCTACTAAAAGAGGTCACGGCGGTTACGGCTGCGCAGTGGGGATGTGTTGCCTTTATAAATATTTTTATAATATTTTCACGATACAACCCCGAGACGGGCGACGGATCCAAGTCTCCGTGCTGCCGTAGAATGTGGTGGACATCCAGTCCTAGAAGAGACGGGCCGTAAAAGTACCGCGCAGGGATGGTTCCGGCAGCTATCCAGAGATCTACTTAGGATCCGCCGGTAGCGTCCAGCATGCACCACAGAAGGTCACCGCGGGATTTTTAGTCCGTACACCGGCGTCGGAAAATTGTTTAGGGCCCCGGTCTGGTCCCTTGGGTAAACTGGGTTGGAAGTCATAACCATCTCTCCTCCCCCGAGGTTGTGAAGGTATCCTTCACAACCTCGTGAAGCGTGAAAAAATGTCTATGATAATAGTAGTGTGGAAATAACATTATCTTAAAATGCGTCTCAAGGGTGTACAGATACTTATGTAACGGATGCAAGGATTATCTGTATCTTATCCATGCCATATCTGATTTCGATACATAAGATCATTCGCCAAGATGTTGGCGTTCGCTTTACTCCTGCCGTTAGCTCAAGCTTTAATCAGAATAGACCCGTTGGTTGAAATTGAAAAGGGTTTAATACGGGGTCTGAGATCCGATGATGGACAATACTCAATGTTCCTTGGTGTACCCTACGGTGTAGTCGATGATAAAAATCCTTTCGGGGTGAGTAATCGATTTAATTTAAGGTATTTTAATTATAATAATGACTGCCTCGGTAGCGCAGTTGTAATTGCGATCCCCGATCTGGAATCTGTGCCCGGTATGGGGATAGGCTCGCCTCCTATCACATTATGGGACCGAAATTCGGCGAAAAGTGGGTGTACTGGTTACACCTCTGCCTACTCCTTCAGGGATTACAGGCGTGAGTGTATGCGTGTGTGTGTGTGTGTGTGTGTGTGTGTGTGTAATTATAATAATTTTCGAAATACAGACTGGATATTATATAATCAAGAATTTCTTTTGAAGCAGCGAAAGCCTAGTTGGTTGTGGGACGAAATGTCAAGACGAAAGTCGTATGTTTCAGGCCAGGCCAATTGGTATACACCTTGGACTTTATTTTTGTTATCGCGGGGAAAGCTTTCTATTACCACCGCCCGCTCTGGGGGGAAGCGAAATAAGAATAAAACGGTTATGCTGGACTAGCCGGTCTTACGACCCAGCATCCCCCTCGCCCGGATGATGGCTATCCGGGCAGCCGCTGGGCCGAGTCCCTACCCCCTATGTACACCCCACCCGACACTACCAGCTAAAACCCCGCGGTGGCCTTCTTCGGCGCTAACGGAGCGATTCCGGGGTATTCTAAAGAGTGCTAGAATTGCTGCCGGAACCGCCCCAGCGCGGTGCTGCGTAGCAGCCTATCTCCATGGGAGGGCTTAGGAGCCCCCGCGCAACGAACAACGATAGCGAATGAGGCCTTACCTCCCGCGCTGCCGTCCATCTCGTGGTCGCACGATGCTCCGAAATTGGAAGTGCATCGATTCGGGCTGACAGCCCCCCACTGCGAGCTCGTGCCCCCGACGTCCCCAATTAGTAGCCTCGTACGACAGGCAAGGGTTACCGTGGTGAAATTCTACAAACGCCCCCAATCCACAGGGCGCGAGACGCCGGTCAGTCATCCACCCGGCGCTTCCTAGGTCTCCTCTGGCGGCGGGAGGAATCAAATCGTTCCCGATCCCTCTCGGCACTCTCCTTCTGCGAGATGACGCTCTCACAGAAGTGGGCCACCGCACGCCAGGACCTCCGGATACTGACCATGGACGACATCACGGCCGGCAGCGAGAAGTCTCCTCCGACGACTGCTCTGAGAGCGCCGCGCTCGTCGTCCTAGGCTGGGCACTCCTCCAACGTGTGTTGGGCCATGTCCTCGAGGCAGTTGCCACAATGATGGCTCACGGCAGACGCCTCCTTTCCGATCCGACACAGGAACGAACCGAAACACCCGTGGTCCGTCTGCGTCAGCCAGAACATTGGCGCACCGTAGCGCCTGTCTAGACATCTCTTTAGAACAGGATGCACTGCCGCGACGGTCCTTAAGCCCGCACTTGGACTTTCCAGCCTGGTATGCCTCTCCTCCACAGCGGTTCTGCGAAACCGGGCCGCAATCTTCCTTAGGGGCCAGACTCTCCTGATGGCAACTGGACGCCTCCTCCCGCCAGAAGAACGCTGACAAGAGGAGTTTTGCGTCCAACTCCCAAGGGAGGGTGCAAGCCAATACGCAAGCCGCCTCGTGGCAGACCGTGCGGTAGCCCCTTACTATTCGCTGCGCCAGCAAACGCTGCGGTTTGCACAGCAGGGCGACGCAGCGGGCTTTCAGGGACACGGCCCATACGGGACATCCGTACAGTGCCATTGACCGCACGATCGTGAGTTAACCTGCATACCTGAGAATTCTCGTACGAATTTCAAAGGTGTGTTAAGTCTACTAACCCGCATTAGGCCAGCGTGGTGGAATAAGGCCTAACCTCTCATTTTAGGATAACATCTCGGAGTGGGACAATGTTTAATACAGGGCTAGTATTATTATTATGAATATTTCTTTTTCAGCCATCAATTCCTCATCCAGGCTTCGAAGAAACCTTTGAAGCTTACGACGATTCACTAAAATGCCCTCAATTGTTATACGGTACTGTGAGCGGCTCACTGAACTGCCTAAATTTAAACATCTATATCCCCAATACTGCTACCTCCCAAAACCTTCTCCCAGTCATGGTATGGATTCACGGGGGTGAATTTATCGATGGTAGTGGAAACAGAGAAATCTATTCTCCAGAATTCCTCATAAAACATAATGTGATCATCGTATCCGTTAACTACAGAATCGGGCCATATGGTTTTCTATGCACAGATTCGGAGAAAATCGCTGGAAACCAGGGATTAAAAGACCAACTCCTAGCTTTGAGATGGGTTCGGGAAAATATACAAGCTTTTAGTGGTGATGTAAATAAAATTACAGTTTTTGGTAGCGATTCTGGAGCTGATTCTATCAATTTACATTTAGCATCACCACATGAGAAGTTATTCGATCAGGCTATATTGCAAAGTGGGACCGATTTGAGAGTTGGGGAGCCGAACAACGCAGTGCCTATTGCTATAGCGGATAGATTAGGCTACAAAACAGATGATTTGGACGAGGCTATAAATTTTTTGTCAAGTCAAGACTCTAATTTGGTCGTCGCTGCCTTCGATGACTTAAAAATCAATGTCGGACCGTGCGCAGAAGGGGATTTCGATGGTGTCGAAAAATTCATCGATTCCGAAGCTAGCTCGAACAAAATCCGTAATATACCTGTTATTATCGGATACACTAATGACGAAGCATTGTTTAAATATGCAAAAGCGAGCCCAGATGTGTTTGTAAACTTCTCTTTCGAGAACAATCTTGGCTTAGATATCGATCAAGAAATAGTAGAGTTAGTAAGACATTTTTACACCGGCGATGATGATCTAAACGAAGATGTAAGAGAAAAAATTACTAATTTCATATCTGATTTCAAATTTTATCATCCTACAGAGAGGTTGATTAAAAAATACACATCGTTGAGCGCGAAATCTATTTACTACTACGTGTTTTCGTACGATGGTAGTAGAAACCTAATGAAAGTGATAGCTAATATAACAGACGGTGGTGCAACACATTTAGATGATTTGGGATATCTGTTCAACGCGAAAGTGCTTGCAAAAACCTCGGAGGATGATCAAGTGATAATAGACAGATTGACGACTATGTGGACTAACTTTGCCAAATCTGGGTACGTACATTTTATACATTTAAAAAGTAATAGTCTCATCTAGAACTTTGTTAACAATGTACATACTGACACTAAAACCAATTTAAAATGTATGTTGCTTCTTTCTGAATTCATTTAATGTATCGACTACGGCGAATTACGTAAATATTGCGTATTTACTATCGGGTAAAGTGATATTGGGTTTTTCTATAAAAATAAAATAAATAAATAACACCCAACAGTCACACAGCCCTGATACCACACTAAGATACGAGTCTTGTGTCGTGGGTATCAGGGACTACGAGAGACTTTCGGTCTCACAACACCCAGACCCCGGACACAAATATCTGTCTGTCACACAAACATTTGTCCCGGTGTGGGAACCGAACCCACGGTCTCTCGTTTCACAGCCGGCTTCTCGCCTACTGCACCACCGAAATACCAATAATTGTGCTCGCTCCCCACATTATGGGACGGTAATAAGCTCGGCGAAATGTGAGTGTACTGGTTACACCTTGCCTACTCTTTCGGGGATTCCAGGCGTATGTGTGGACGTATATACTATGGTACAACACGCCTGCTGTGTTTTAAAAGCATGTCATACATGTGGCAAGACGCGACTCCACACGATAGGTGTTTTCAAATAATCTATACGCATATACAGCGCCACACATCTGGTATGTTTTCGGTGATGCTATGTATACATGAGTTGTGTTAGACCGTACGCTCATAGCACCAATATATACGTGTCTTACTTGTGCCACCACATATGTTATGTTCACTGCGCAAGTGCTGAACACACGTCTAGCGTGTAGCAAGCCGCTATTCATAAGAGTAGACACAAACCATTAATATGGGCCCTGAAACCGTGAAATTTTCTTTTGAGTTCTTAATAATTTGTACGTCTAAAATACAGGTCACATCAGTTTTGTATTCATGGATATAAACCTTGAGAAATTATTTACTCATCGAGCCTGAATAATTTAGAATATGAAATTAAATGGAGTCACCGTAAAAGTGCGCGAATTAAGTCAACTTGCATGTAAGATTGAATAACGTTATGAAGGGTCGCGACCGTCTAGGGGTTAAACTTTAACTTGCTAGGTTAATAATAAAACTTTATATTATTACAGTGACCCGACACCCGAAGAAACCGACCTGTTGCCAGTAAAATGGTTGCCAGTGACACCAACAGAACAGTGGTACTTGCAAATTGACTCGGAATTGACATTGGAGAGCAGACCTTTCCACGATCGAATGGCTTTCTGGGATCTTTTTTATAAACTACATGAGCAATCAAAGAAGTAATGTTATAAATTGGAAACGAAATTTTATTTATTTTAGAAAATAATGTTTGTA
Source organism: Laothoe populi (assembly GCA_905220505.1). Taxonomy (NCBI): domain Eukaryota; kingdom Metazoa; phylum Arthropoda; class Insecta; order Lepidoptera; family Sphingidae; genus Laothoe; species Laothoe populi. Next base: position 2,558,365 of record HG992174.1, read on the forward strand.
CTAGAATTTAATAGATGTAGGCACAGTTATTTATGTTAGACTAAATTAAATTAATGATTATGAATGGTACGTGTTTTTCTTAAACAACTTGTATGCATGTCATGTTTTTTTTTATATTTGCAGACTATAAAACATCTACATATTGCATTTTTAATATAACCAACATTGCGTGCCTGATGTTATACTCACTTGAGACAACAATTTCTGAAAAATCACGAGCATTAGTACTAAAAATCGCGCCGTAAGCGAATCGAACGTTTTAAATAACAACCCATTAAGATTTTATATAGCCTAATAAAACAACAAAACGTCAGTGGCGAGTGATTTTGTACCTAAGTTATCGTATTCCTATAATGTACCAATACACAAGTCAAGAAAGAGTACGATTTTAAAAGTGTTAATTATTGTTTGGTACTTTACTTTTTTTAGTAACATAAATATATATAAAATGTATAGCCATTTAGTCGATTAATTTTTAGTTTTGGTTGACATCTCTAACGCTTCTTTGAATTGCGAAGAACATAATTTAAATATTTTCTAACGTTTGAAAATATGCCCCAATTTCACTATTAGTACCTTCTAAAGTTTGTAATCACAAATGTAGATATTCTCTCTTCCCACAATTTAACGTTCCAATATATTATATCAAAATTAACTGTTGTAGTGAGAAGAAATAAACAAGTTTTACCGGGATTTTCAGGCATAGGCAATTCCATCGCCATTCCATTTGCAAATCCCATTTAAAAATATGTATATTCGACTGGTATTTCTTTATTAAAAATAATAATTATAAATACTTTATAAATGAATAAAGTAATTGCTAGTGTATTGACGATGCTATGTATGTTATGTAATCTTAAGCTCATATGCTTTTAGTTTCTTCACTTTTATTTAATGTACTGACTTGTCATAAGAGCTATAATAGCATGATCAATAAACGATTTCATTTAATTTCATTCCGACGCGAAAACGGATGCGTTACTGTAGGAATCACAGAACAACAGGAAAAAGGAAGTGCTCTTTCCATGCTGCTTTCCAATGGTGCTTGGTCCATTAAACACACAGAAACCATAAGCTAATTAGAGAATCCTTTAAAAATTCTTATTAAAATCTGGAAACGTACGGTACTGGTACGGACTGTTAGGCCCAAAGTCGTTGATTCAAATCTAGCCTAAATGGCATACACTTCTGACTATCTGAAGATTATTCATGGCTAATTATCGCTTGCTTCGGTGTAAAATATCGCGAGGAAACCTGTACACAATTCTCATAGGAATTTCAAATGTGAAGTCTACCAACCCGCATAAGCCCAGCGTGGTGGACTAAGGCCTAACCCTCAATTAATAGTTTAATACAGGGATAGTATTATTATATTATTATTTATTTCTTACCATGTTATATTACTATTACGAGTTGGGTAAAGTGATATTGGGTGTTTCTATTTAGATATAATCAGTACCAGCCCGGAGTCTGGAATTGTGCCCGGTATGGCGATAGGCTCGCCCCCTATCACATTAGGGGACCGTAATAAATTTATTACACTGAATTCGGTGCAAAGTCTGTATACTGGATACACCTTTGATTTTTATATATGAGAAGATAGTTACATATATCTATACCTACTATAATAAGTAAATATAATATAATTTGCATTAATGACGAGACTCTGCAACTCCGTCCATATAGTGATCCGTCCTCCGTAATAATAGGGAGGTGAATAATAATAATAATAATAATTAATCGATAAATAAGTTAAACTCACCGGCTCCCGCCGACGCAAGCAAACAGTACTACCAACCACAGAATCATGTTGAACAATGTCATTCGCTGCTCCAAACTCTATTTATACGGTTTATTATCAATAGTATAAATATAAATAATATAATATAAATCTCGTACTAGGGTCATTATTTATTATGTTAGATGATAGCTAGCGAAAACCTCAAGAGTGAAAAGGTGAGTACTAATTATATAAACCATTTCGTTTTTATTGCTATTACATGATAAGATCTATGTTTTCATTCAAAAAAAAATGCCGTGCTTCGCGTGACGTCTGGCAGATGTGAAACATCGAAATTATTTTAAACTAGCTCTTGCCTGCGGCTACGCCCATATTATTCCAAAAACAATTGTTTTGGGTTCTATATCGACAATATAACACGTTACAATCAAAACTTTGCAAAAATATTTAATGTACAGACAAAGTGCCTCTTCAGCTTTATTATAGTATATATAGATGAACAATATTAAATTAATTATTATTTTGAAGAAAAAAAGCATGTTAAGGATAGCTTATGAGAGGAAAATATAAATATAGCATAATTAAAAATATAATATTCAGATTTTCTTAAGGAAAGATATGACCTCGCACTCCCACTTCCAATCAAGGTAGAGGGAGATTTTCTTTCTGGGCCCTTTGGATAAACGCGAAACCGATATTGAATACACGCATAAAAAAATATTTTTTTTAATGACACTCAACAGTCACACACATAGCCCCCATCCCACACTAAGATACGAGTCTTGTGTCGTCAGTATCAGGGACTACGAGAGACTTTCGGTCTCACAACACCCAGACCCCGGACACAAATATCTGTCTGTCACACAAACATTTGTCTCGGTGCGGGAATCGAACCCACGGCCTCTCGTTTCACAGCCGGCTACTCGCCAACTGTGCCACGGAGCCTGTCACCCTTTTTTTAACTAGAACATCTCGTTTATTAGATGATCGCCTAACTAACGTTTGAATAAATAATGACGCGACCCTCTGATAATGTCAGTATAAAATAGAGTCTAGAATAACGGAGGGGCACAGTTCAACATGACTCCGTTGTTGATACTACTGTTAACCGGCGCTGGCTGGTAAGTTTTTACAATTTTAACCGATAAGTATTTAGTTCACATCACTAGCATGTTTAGCCTTAAAAATTAATAGTGGTATAGCCATAATACGTATATAGTCTAATCGTATAAATTAGAATGTGCAAATGTTGACTTAACAATACAGAAATTACTAATTATCAAAATAATGAGCATCAAAACGCTGTCGTGTTGAATAAACGGTTTTGTAAATTCGAAATTCAAATGTTATGGAATGGAGATGTGAATTGAAAAAAATTATAATCGCCTAGACGATTTTCGTTAGACGGTTATCGACTTTTATAATTAATTATTACGTATAAATATTTATTAGATATTCGTACTATGATTTGTTGATGTCTCGTGTTTTCATTATAGTGTCATGATAGTTCATAGCATGTTGTTGTTTACATCACTTGACATTGACCGTTATGGCCCGGTCTGAATTATATATAATAATACTAGCCCCGTGTTAAAGATTGTCCCACTGTCATTAGTCCACCACGCTGGCCTAATGCGGGTTGGTACACTTCACATACCTTCGAAATTCTTATGAGAATTCTCAAGTATGCAGGTTTCCTCACGATGTTTTCCTTCACCGTTAAAGCAAGCGATAATTAACAATGTTTACACACTTAACTTTAGGAAAGTCAGAGGTGTATGCCGTTTGGGTTTCAAACATACGACTTTCATCTTGATAGTCCGTACCACTACCAACTAGGCTATCGCAGCTATTGCGATTGAATTATAAGCTTTACATTTAAGAATTAACTTAACTTGTTAAGATGTAGTGTACGTGCGTGTGTGGATAGTAAATGGATTCAAAGTCACAGTTAGGCAATTTGTAAAGATTTTTTATGATTTAACAGAGATGATGATTTACTGATGGTACGATATTCATATCGGCCTGGTTAGCGACCACCTTACACAGGGTAAAAACCCGCCATTTGTGCACACGCAAGTGTGTGAGGTTCCGGGATCAGCCAGTGTACATCCGGTTTTTGACGGGGGTCTAGAGTTGGGGTACGATGTTTGGCAGTGTTGCGGCCTTCTGAATACTCTGACACTAGACTCTCGACCGCTTCTTCACCTCCTTGCCCTATGGCGTACTGTGGAGAAGCCACACAGCAGGCTGCCATGATTGTGTTGAGTAGCGAGGGATAGATTGTCTCTCACTACTTGGTACTCCGACTGGATGACACTGCGCTTGCCATCAGGTGCAGTGTAATCAATTTGCCGTGCCAGGATAAAAAAAGATTGGGTTCAAATCCCAGATCGGGGAATCAACATTTGTCTTTGATTTTTTATTCAAGATTTAAATCATACATGAATATTATCATCAATCATTAATCGCATATTTAAAAAAAAAACTTACGATCGAAACCAGCGTTTAAATAATAAAATAAATGAATAAATCAACTATCGAATTTATTTCTTTACGTCTTCTTCCAGCGTCTCGGCCTACGACACAATTGTCATAGGCCTGGGCTCTGCCGGTTGCACGGCCGCTTCGACCCTGGCCCAAGCTGGAAAGAGTGTGCTAGCACTAGAGGCTCAAGGTAGAGTTGGTGGGAGGGTCCATACTGTACCATTTGGGGATGGAATAGTCGAACTTGGAGCTGAATGGTGAGTTAGCTGGTGGTAGAATATTCATTTCCGCCCGGACAGCGACCACAGTACACAGGGTGTAAAACCCTCCATAGTGGCAAACGCAAGTGGGTCGCGTTCCGGGATCAGCCAGTGATCCGGAATCCGGTTTTTGTCAAAGTCTAGAGTTGGGGTACGACGTTAGGCTGTTTTGCGGTCTTATGAGTACTCTGACAATAGACCCTCGACCGCCTTACCCATGGCGTAGTGTAAAGAAGCAGGCTGGCATGATTGTTGAGTAGCGGGGGATGGATTGACCCTCGCTACTCGATAAAAAAAAAGAAAAAAAATTCTTTAATAAACTCTTTCTTTCTTTATTGGACCGCACTGCGCTTACCATCACGTGCAGTGTGGTCATTTTTCCGTGCCAGTATAAAAAAAAACTTTTATGTAGCGCGAATTTAATCTCTCTTGAACTGATTGACCGACTGTAAACGCTTGAGAAAAAATTCAATTCTATCTCATATCCTTATGTTGATAGAGTAGAGGAACCGGTGATAGTGTTGCTCTAGCAAAGGATCTTCAGTCAGGCGAGTTATGCCCGACCGGCCGTGGCCCCTCCAACCGTTCATTTTTGGAGCTTTTATATATAACGGCGCGCGACATTATTGAATAATGAAAATCAGTCAATTTTGAGAATTATCCATTAACTTTATTTTTCTAAGGAACTATGGTTTTGTATTCGATTAAATACTATTTGTAATTAAGAGCGGGTAACCCCGAATGGAGTTGCGTCTGTCATTTGCGTGCGAATGGCTGGTCAATTAGTTCTCTGGTTGACAGCGGTAGTGCGTTGTGTGATTCGCAAACCCATTGGCTCTAAATCGCTAATTATTATTGTAATCCCTAATTGTCTAAGTTATTTAAATGTCTGTATTATTAAAATATTGTAAAGTCAAGGCCATAGTCCACTTATTTAAACGATTCCTGAAGTTTAACGCCTACAATGGAATTTCGTGATACAAATTCACGAATAAGCAAGATGGAGCAGATCGGCTATCCCGACGTTCCGACATATATAATACCAGTCGCCTAAACTTTGCAACCGCGATTCAGGAAGGTGTTTGCTATTCGTGTGGTTCGCGCTGTGTGCCGCCACAGATTTGAACTGGGGCATTATTCTCTAAGTCCTTACAAAGGCGTAACTAGGCGCGTTACGTTAATTGCATGTTATTCACATGTAATTCGCATGTTATTGTAGTCTGCAAAGCCATTACACGCGAATAACATGCAGTTAACGTAACGCGCCTCGTTACGTATTTTTAAGGACATAGAGAATAATGGCCCTGAAAGGTCAACGTGGATGAGGAGTTAACAGTCTGATCATCTTTAATTATCGCTTAAATTTCGGTAACGCGTCGACTTTTCTCATGACTTAACGGTAACGGTAGGCAGCGGATTTGCTGTGCCCTGGCAATACAGAAGTCTATGGTCGGCGGTGTCCAGTGTCTACTTACCAGCAGGTGGCCCGTCTGCTCGTCTGTCTATCCAGGCCGTAAAAAAAACTTAAGAGTTTATGAAAGACAATTAATGGTTAGGATTCACCATCAAACGACTGACTCTTTCGCCTATCCAAAAAATTCTACCACCAGGATCTATGGCACATACCCGAGCAGAGTCTACGATGCAGCCATAAACAACAAAGTGGACATAATCAACCAGACCCAGGACTTTGAAATGTTTAAATCGGATGGTTCGATGGGTGATAAAAAGTTGCTCGGCGAACTAATGGACTTCGCCTTGGAGGTGATGGATGACCCTCCTCCAGCACCGGAGCCTATGGGAGAATATATTAGCAGGAGGTAAGAAGATTGCGGTAGGCTCGCCCCCTATCGCATCACGGGACGAAATTCGGCTAAAAGTGGGTGTACTGGTTACACCTCTGCCTACCCCTACGTGGATTACAGGCGTGAGTGTGTGTGTGTGAGGTAAGAAGATTGTATGGTAACTATCAAACTGAAGAACCAAACTCCACTATTGGGGAACAAGTGTAAATCTATAGAAGGAACGGGGGTTAATGTTTCTTTGGTGTAGGCCTCCTTCAGACCTCAAACCGTTGATATTAATTAAACCTTTTATTTAATTATTTTATTTATACACCCAACAGTCACATACATAGCCCTGACCCCACACTAGGTCAAACTTGTGTCTTGGGTCTGCGCCATGGAGCCCGCATTTGATAACGATACGAGCGCGCTGTTTGAATAAATATTGTACTCCAAAAGTATTGTACAAGACCACCATGTATATCCCATTATTTTAGGAGAGCATTAGCAGGTGGTAAGATATTCATATCCACCCGGACGGCGAACACCGTACACAGGGTGCAAAACCCGCCATAGTGGCACAGGCAAGTGTGTCGTGTTCCGGGATCAGCCAGTGTACATCCGGTTTTTGTCGGGGTCTAGAGTTGGGGTACGATGTTTGGCCGTTTCGCGGCCTTCTGAGTACTCTGACAAAAGACCCTCGACCGCTTCTTCACCTTCTTGCCCGGGGCGTAGTGTGAAGAAGCAGGCCGGCATGATTGTAGGAGTGGCATACCAGGCTGGAGAGCCCGACTGCGGGCTTGAGGACTGTCGCGGCAGTGCGTCCTGTCCTAAAGAGATGGCTAGACAGGCGCCACGGGGCGCCTACGTTCCGACTGACACAGGTATTAACGGACCATGGGTGTTTCGGTTCGTTCCTGTGTCGGATCGGAAAGGAGGTGTCCGCCGTGTGCCACCACTGTGGCAACTGCCGCGAAGACACGGCCCAACATACGTTGGAGGAGTGCCCAGCCTGGGACGAAGAGCGCAGCGCTCTCAGAGCAGTCGTCGGAGGAGACCTCTCGCTGCCGGCCGTGGTGTCGTCCATGGTCGCCAGCCGGAGGTCCTGGCGTGCGGTGGCCCACTTCTGCGAGAACGTCATCTCGCAGAAGGAGAGTGCTGAGAGGGATCGGTAACGATATGATCCCTCCCGCCGCCAGAGAAGACGTAGGAGGCGCCAGGTGGACGACTGACCGGCGTCTCCCGCCCTGTGGAATGGGGGCGTTTGAATTCCACCACGGTAACCCCTGCCTGTCGTACGAGGCGACTAATAGGGGCAATCGGGGGTCGCGGGCGCGCAGCGGAGGGCTGTCAGCCCGTATCGATGCACTCCCAAATTCGGAGCATCGTGCGACCCCGAGATGGACGGCAGCGCGTGTGGTAAGGCCTCGTTCGCTGTCGTTGTTCGGTGCGCGGGGGCTCCTTAGCCCTCCATGGAGATGGGCTGCTACGCAGCACCGCGCAGGGGCGATTCCGGCTGCAATTCTAGCACTCCTTAGAATACCCCGGGATCGCTCCGTAAGCGCCGAAGAAGGCCACCGCGGGGTTTTAGCTGGTAGTGTCGGGTGGGTTGTATATAGGGGTTAGGGACTCGGCCCAGCGGCAGCACGGATAGCCATCATCCGTGCGAGGGGGATGCTGGGTCGTAAGACCGGCTAGTCCAGCATACCCGTTTTATTCTTATTCCGCTTCCCTCCGGAGCGGGCGGCAGTAATAAAACGCTTTCCCCGCGAAAAAAAAAAAAAAAAAAAAAAAAGGCCGGCATGATTGTATTGAGTAGCGGGCGATAAATCGTCTCTCGCTACTCGATTCTCTAATTGGACCTCACTGTGCTTACCATCAAGTGCAGTGGGGTCAGTTTGCCGTGCCAGGATAAAAAAATCTTCGGTTACGCTGAGGGCAGTGACGTAGCTATAGCTTTTACATGGGGGGGGTCCGCGGGTAAAAGCTAAAAATCTAAACGCTCAAATCATAGTCATTTGTAAATTACTTAAACATAGAATGGGAACACGCTAGTTAATAAAAAAACAGCTGCAAACAATCAATAGTTACTTTAAGTACATTAAAATAAAATTTGTAAGTAATTTCCGTAAAGCATTTATTTCATTATGACGAAAGTAACAAAGTAGAAGATACATAAAATAAGCATAATTTTATGGGAGTGATTTGGTGAAAAGGGACGGAACTACGTAACAGGAAGTGGGGAAGCGCGAGCTATTTTTGAAGTGAAAACTTCTGTAGGCGAGCTCGACACTTTATTTTGTGGATATTGAATGAGACTGAGCCGTCATGTATATAACGCTCTCGTCGACTTAGGGAGCGAGAAAGTTATAGTCGACGCGTCACTGCTATACTCGCCCGGTGACCATTTATTTATATTTTATAATATTATGGCATCATGAGCAAATGGTTTTCTTCCATGTTTACTCTGTGATATCTATAACTTGGTACAGAAAATTAAAAATGGAAAATTATAAATATTGAAATTATAATTTGTGCAGGATTTGAACACGAATGAATCGAAAAGGAACGATGAAACCAATGTTCAAATTTCATATTAGTTTCTGTTTATGAATGTTTAACCTCTTATGTATTACAGGGATACCGGTTTTCGGAAAAATGTAAAATACAAGCCAATTCAATTTTATTTCCATAATATTAACGTTAAAAATCGCTTAATACGCTCGTCAAAGAAGGGCGATTATGGCCAGTATTTGGGCGGTAGCCGGCTACCGAATGATACATGACTGAATGACGGTTAATGATTAATTTACGTTCATGAATCGAGCGTGTTGCCGTCTCCTTTTTAACCGACTTCAAAAAAAGGAGGAGGTTCTTAATTCGACGTGTTTTTTTTAATATTTGTTATCTCAGAAAATTCTTCTTTTATAACAGAAAATATGCTTTCATATTGGTCCCATAGAATTTTTATCAAAATCGGTTGAGTAGTTTGGCTTTAAAACCATAATAACTTGAAAAAATATGTTGTCCGAATATACGAAACTGCGAATTTTGCTATTCTGTTACTTTTTCAGTGGTGTTTTCTATTGGTAATCTATCCAATGTACCTATTTTATATAAGTACCACTAAAAAGAAAAAAATAATTATTACTTTTTAAATAAAAATAAAACCGCCTTCAAAAAAATCCAGACACAACAAAAAAGCAAAAAAATATTGGTTACATTAACATCAATTAATTACATACAATTTAAATCAATTATTTGGAGTCGGTGCCAGCCATGTTTTGGCTATATGGCTGGGAATAAACAGAATAATAAGGCATAAAAAATAGATCCATGCTTGGTTTTTATGAATCTAAAAGTAAAGAAAACAATACCGGCGGCGACTCCAAAAATAATTGATTTAAATTGTATGTAATTAATTGATGTAAATGTAACCAATTATTTTATGCTATTTAGTTGTGTCTGGGTTTTTTGAAGGCGGTTTTATTTTTAACCGACTGCAAAAAAGGAGAAGGTTAACAATTCGTCGGAATCTTTTTTTTACCTATGTTCCCCGATTACTCGAAGATGCCTGGACCGAATCGAGACATTATTTTTTTGTTTAAATGCTTATACTTTCCAGGTGATCCCATTTGCACCAAGTCAGAATCTGATGATGGGATCTCAGAAAAAACGAGGGCAACCCTCAAATTTTATAGGGACGCATAATTTGATTTTTATTAAAGTCGGTGTAATTTTTATGAATTAAAAAACTTTAATATTATGGAAATAAAATAAATTTTGGCTTGTATTTAAACCCTACTTATTACTTTGTTCCGAACACCGGTATCCTTTTGATACATGTAGATTAAACAAATATATAATTGTTTGATATTGTATACATAAAGTGACATAAACATAGTGCCATTCCTAGGAAAATATAAATTTATGTACGTGAAAAAGGATAGCTATATTTGACCTCGAACCATACTACCAACATTTATTGAATCCTTCTTTGAAAATACTTTGGATGCCGTAGATTTTCATCCATTTATGTTTTATTGTTTAAATAACAACTGTCAAAACATGTCAAGTGAAGTCAATTTATTTTAAATTTTGGTAAATAACTATTTTAATGTTGCTTATTTATTACCAAGATGAGATGTTAGAACTCAGTTACTTTTGGTACATCATATGCGACTACTGTAAGATTTGTTCGTATTTTTTAAAATAAATGTGCCCTGTAAAAAAGATGAGCCTTGTTTTATCATTTAATTTAAACTAGGCCCAAAAGTCGCAGAAAAATCTGCTTATTCCGAATATGCATATAACTCAATATCGCAAAAATTATCACTTAAATCGAATAGCCTGCCAACAGTCTATATTATCCGCTATCAATATTCCGCGATTTTTTATTATGTCGAATGCTAAGGGGGGGGTCCGGACCCCCTGAACCCCCCCCCTTATATACGCCCATGGCTGAGGGTGATTAGCCTTTGCAACGCAAGACCGCAGATTCCATCCTCGCACCTTGACAAACATTTGTGTTATCCAAAAGTTGTTTCTAAGTGTTGTGGGGTGTAGTTTTGATACCCACGATACACGTTTGACCTATTGTAGGGTCAGAAGTATGTGTGTGACTCTTGGTTGTAATAAAACAGTATTCTATTTTCAGAGTGATCGATCACATAAAAGTGAAATACCCACAAATATCAAACGACACAGATTACATAGTCTCCTTACTGTTCTTCATGGATAAAGCTGTAGGGAACTTAGAGGCTTCTTATAATTGGAATGAACTCTCTACGAAGTCTGATTACGAAGATATACAAGGAGCTCTGTATGCAAGTTGGCATCGACATGGGTACAAAACTTTCTTCGACATTTTATTGGTAATAGTTTTATTTATCAACAGAAAATGACATTTCCAAGATTTTAAATAAAACCACTCTGGTCAGTTTCAGCGTTGTGAATGGGTTCGGACTTGCCCAAGAGGCTAAGTAGTAGTAGTAGCTTTGCCTCACAGAAATTCACCGAAATTATCTTCCGTCGTCCATCAAACTTCACTTACCATCAGTGCTCGAATGCCAATATCCGTGTAAAAAAATCTATTGATTGCATTAGATATTGTTTAAATATTCATTCTTCGTTTACTTGCTAGAAACTAGTTTACATTGCAATTAATCTTGCAGAACACATACAAAAACGGCCCAGGGTATCCCAACCTGGAGATCCAGTTGAACAAGGAGGTGTCAGTGATCTCGTGGCCGCAGGACCCGGCGCAGGACGTGACCGTGTCCTGCACGGACGGCACTCAGTATGCAGCCAGGAATGTCATTGTAACTGTCTCACTCGGGGTCTTGAAGGAGAGGTGAGTGGATATTCGAACCTAGAGGTCCAGTTGAACAAGGAGGTGTCAGTGATCTCGTGGCCGCAGGACCCGGCGCAGGACGTGACCGTGTCCTGCACGGACGGCACTCAGTATGCAGCCAGGAATGTCATTGTAACTGTCTCACTCGGGGTCTTGAAGGAGAGGTGAGTGGATATTCGAACCTAGAGGTCCAGTTGAACAAGGAGGTGTCAGTGATCTCGTGGCCGCAGGACCCGGCGCAGGACGTGACCGTGTCCTGCACGGACGGCACTCAGTATACATCCAGGAATGTCATTGTAACTGTCTCACTCGGTGTCTTGAAGGAGAGGTGAGTGGATATTCGAACCTAGAGGTCCAGTTGAACAAGGAGGTGTCAGTGATCTCGTGGCCGCAGGACCCGGCGCAGGACGTGACCGTGTCCTGCACGAACGGCACTCAGTATACAGCCAGGAATGTCATTGTAACTGTCGCATTCGGGGTCTTGAAGGAGAGGTGAGTGGATATTCGAACCTAGAGGTCCAGTTGAACAAGGAGGTGTCAGTGATCTCGTGGCCGCAGGACCCGGCGCAGGACGTGACCGTGTCCTGCACGAACGGCACTCAGTATACAGCCAGGAATGTCATTGTAACTGTCTCACTCGGGGTCTTGAAGGAGAGGTGAGTGGATATTCGAACCTAGAGGTCCAGTTGAACAAGGAGGTGTCAGTGATCTCGTGGCCGCAGGACCCGGCGCAGGACGTGACCGTGTCCTGCACGAACGGCACTCAGTATACAGCCAGGAATGTCATGGTAACTGTCTCACTCGGGGTCTTGAAGGAGAGGTGAGTGGATATTCGAACCTAGAGGTCCAGTTGAACAAGGAGGTGTCAGTGATCTCGTGGCCGCAGGACCCGGCGCAGGACGTGACCGTGTCCTGCACGGACGGCACTCAGTATACATCCATGAATGTCATTGTAACTGTCTCACTCGGGGTCTTGAAAGAGAAGTAAGTTGAGCTGGTATTTTATGGGTTAGGAAACTGTAAAAATATTAGCTTGTTAAGAAAAGCATATTAATTTGTAAGTCATCAGTGTAGCAAACGGGAGGGACGAGTGGATCAAGCAATAGATAGCCTGATTTGCTGGTGCCCAGATAGCGATCACCGTACACAGGTTGTAAAACCCGCCATGGTGGCACACACAAGTGTGTCACATTCCAGGGTCAGCCAGTGTACATCCGGTTTTTGGACGGACGGCACTGCGTTTACTATTAGGTGTAGTGTGGTCACTATGCCGTGCCAGAATAAAATAAGGAACTCCGTTCCAAAAAAACCGCCTTCGTGATACTATGAGTGAGTAGCCGCCTGTTAATCACAAGACCATGACACGGAAATGTTAGTAGCCACTCATGTATCAATGGATATTAAAAAGGTAATAAGTAGGGAGTAAATACAAGCCAAAATCAATTTTATTTTCATAAAATTAAAGTTCAAAATAGCATGTGAGAACGGTGAGTATTGCCAGTATTTGTGACTCGCCGGCATGCCATTGATATAATTGTATGGGATAAATATTTGTTTCAAGCGTGGATTTAGTGGAACTGCGAATACCTCGTAACTCCTGATACCCACAGTACACCTTGTTATCCTAATTTGGAATATAGACTATGTATGGCTATGTGGTATATACAGCTGGAATCCACTTGTCCCTCATGGATCAATCAACGTTAATAATTCTGAGTTGACACTCGGTCATGTTTATCAATGTTTCTATAATTTATATAGTATTCATTTGTTTTTATTTGTGACGTCAGAAAGAGGTCTAAAATTAAAATTAGCGCTGATTTCAACAACCACAGCGTTATGTCAAGCTGGGACCTTTTTCATGGCGTTGTTACAACACATAAATATGTTCTTTTACATATATTTTATGTTTGGGTATTGTCTGTTTTTTTGTTAATACCCTAAACATAATTACTTTTCAGGTACAGCACATTATTTTCTCCAGCCCTGCCATCTGAAAAAGTGACGGCCATAGACAAAATATCTATGGGTTTGCTCAGCAAAGTGATTCTTTCCTTCGAGAAAGATTGGTGGTCGGCTAACTTAATCAATAGCGCTTTTCTGTGGATCCCGAAGGACAGAGAAGAGATTCCTAAAGAAGATATCTGGACAACAATGATCACCGGGCCGAGTTACGGGATAGGAACTAGTAACACATTAACGCTGTGGACCAGTGGTGATGCAGGCATAACGGTCAGTATTGTATAAATAAATAACACCGAACAGTCACACACATAGCCCCAACCCTACACTAAGATACGAGTCTCGTGTTGTGGGTATCAACTACGAGAGACGCACGGTCTCACAACACCCAGACCCCGGACACAAATGTCTGTCTGTCACACAAACATTTGTCCCGGCGTGGGAATCGAACCTACGGCCTTTCGTTTCACAGCCGGCTACTCGCCTAGTGCGCTACGGAGGCTGCTGTATACTTAAGATCTTTGTAAGTTTCTATTCAGCCATCAGCTGATTTTCAACATCATAGAAAAGATGAATATATGTAAAAAAAACATACGATATCATCGAAATAAAACCACGTCAAGTGATTATGTGATGACATATACATCAGTCTGCGCTGTAACCATTAAGGATGTAAAGTTTTCAAAACGTCCAGACTAAATAGTAAAAAAAAACACGAAAATTGCATAAAATAAGTTTTATTTCAATTCACGTGAATATGAGAAATCTAAAAATCATTAGATGTTTTTTTATCCTGGCATGACAAAGTAAGCACACTGCACCTCTGGCAGTGGCAATGTCTTCCAGGCCGAGTATCGAGAGACAACTTTACCTCGCTACTCAACACCATTATCCCTGTTAAGCAGCTTCTTCACACTACGGTTAAAGGACCCAGGACCACAGGAAGAAGGGAACACGTGTGCCAATAAATTGGCCTGTGTAAGAACGGATCTCAGTGTTTCTCTTATAACGAAGGGCAGATTTCTAAGGCGGGAGATGCCCGATCAGCCGCGGCCCCTCCGAGCTTTCATATTTGGAACTTGTATATGTTACGCCTCGCGCAAACTTAGCTACCGCGACTTAGGAATGCGTTTGCTAATTGTTCGGAGTGTGCGCTGTGTGCCGCAATAGGTCCACAGCTTGATGGTGCGGTGGCGGTACTAGTTTGTTTGCTTTCCTCTTGATTAGTGTCGGGGTAGTAGAGACCTGCTGTTGCTCCGTAAGACAGTACGGACGACGATTTCGTTTGATCGACAAATTATATAATGAACTAATAAATTATTGATTTAACAGGCAGAGTCACTACCCGAGGACGTAGTAAAATCAAAAATGATGAAACTAGTAAGGAGGTTCATGGGTAAAAATACCAGTATACCAGAGCCTACTGCTATGTTAAGGTAACCTAACCTAATCTAACATGCATTTTTTAGTGCCTCGATAGGCAGACGTGCAGACGGGCCACCTGATGGTAAGTAGTCACCGCCGCCCATATACTTCTGCAACGCCAGGGCACAGCAGAGCCGCTGCCTACCATTGAACCTCGATAGACAGACGAGCAGACGGGCCACCTGATGGTAAGTAGTCACTGCCGCCCATAGACTTCTGCAATACCAGGGCACAGCAAAACCGCTGCCTACCGTACGTTTGTGTCCCATAAGGAATCAATGGTACAGTTTCCGAGCTCATTTCTGTGATAGATAAAGGTTGCGCTATACTGGAGGAAAATATGACAGCCTCCTTGGTGCAGCAGGCAAGAAGTCAGCTATGAAGCTAGGGACCGTGTGTCCCATCCCCGCACCTAGACAAATATTGTGTGCGTTAACTCAGTGTAAATAATGCTTAATATGTTTCGTTCCACAAACAGCTATCTAAACATTAGCAGTGGATGTTTAATTCAATTTTCCCTCGTTTTTCAGGTCAAGCTGGCATTCAAACCCATACACACGCGGTAGTTATTCATTTGACAACCTGCTTACCCCACAGTACCCTAATTCCAGAGTCGACCTGGGTAAACCAATAGTCGACTCGGCGGGTAACCCGCGAGTGCTCTTCGCTGGGGAGGCGACCAACCCTAAACACTTCGCGACAGTCCACGGGGCTTCGGAGACCGGATATAGGGAGGCCATGAGATTATTTTCGGTGTAAAGCAAGATATAAAAAGCATACGTTAAAATTACAAATTACTTTTCTAGAATGTATATTGTAATTTTGTATAATTACAATAAACATTTATAATATAATTTGCAATATATATTTCTGTTTTTTTTTCCTAAATTAATCACTCCAACACCAGTGCATCCAGTGCGTAAACTATAATATAACAGTAGGTAATAAAAACAATGTTAAAAAAAATGTAAAGAAATATTTATATTTTTACGACGTTTGTAAAATTGTTTTTAAAGAAGATGGCTCGCAAAAGAGGAAGTGAATTAATTAACTGATATCCACCACCCATGAACATATATAATATTAGAAGAATCGTAGGTCAATTTTTAAAGAACATTTATGCAACGCAACAGCTGCACCGCTGTTTACCATATTTATAAAGAATAATTGCATTGCAAAAATCACCAACATAAGGACAAAGCTCAGAATGAAATACATATATATTGCACATTGGTGTTTATCATTTACTGTATAACCTATTAAAGTAAACTTAAATTATATTTCCAAATATAAAAAATTTTTGGTCCCACTAACTCTTGGCATATAATAACACGAATGACACTCACGTGTAAAAAAAATATTATTTACCAGCCATTG
Source organism: Laothoe populi (assembly GCA_905220505.1). Classification (NCBI taxonomy): domain Eukaryota; kingdom Metazoa; phylum Arthropoda; class Insecta; order Lepidoptera; family Sphingidae; genus Laothoe; species Laothoe populi. The sequence continues at coordinate 2,574,754 of HG992174.1, forward strand.
ACTTATATTCTATAGACACGAACTGTCGAAGAAACTATATTATGTTCCAAAAACCTTGTCCGCCCACTAATGCCATCTATTCATTTTACTAAGAACTATTTGGAAGATAGAATCCTGATAACTCCATCACTTTCTCTCTCACTTTCTTTCGTCGTGCGTTCGCAAGAACAACACATAGCTCCATGTCTTTATTATCAAAAAAATTGTTCGAAGATAGTTATGAATATTAATTTATGCATAATCCGGAAGCAAAAGTGTAATTACATATGAGACAATGTTATCTAATGTAAATTCAAGTAAATCACGTAGAAATTTCGCGTAATATATATTGACTGTGTTAAAACAAAACAATTACCTAAGACAATAATAGTGATAAACTGCAGTAAAAAACAACAAAAAAGTGACTTTGACATAATAATCATAATAATTAAAAAAGTGTTCAAACCAAACAATATAATTTTGCAGCAATATAGTTAAACAGACCAATGTTATAATGAAGAAACAGCAGTGTTAAAATTGTGTTATAAATTTGGTTACCCACACTCAAAAAATACTCTACGTATTATGTACTTGTGCACATAAAGCGTTCGCCAATTTTGTCAACAGTTGGTAGAGACAGAATAGCTCACGTAAATCAATGCAAGTTAACTTAACTATATCGTCCCCGATACGAAGTTCGAGTCCTCGTGGCCCATGAAAATTTTTATATATATTTTTTAGTTTTTTTTTTGTATGTATGTGTATATATAGATAATTATTTGTATATATATATATATATATTTATAAATCATTAATTCACTTATATATTATTATAATGGCTACCAAAACATGTGCGGGCTGTCTTAAACCCTTTAAGAACAAAGACGGTTTGCAGTGTGTCGCCTGCAATCAGTGGCATGACTTACTCTGCGCAAATATAAGCGATAAGCGATTTAAGTCAATGAACATTGAGGCAAAGAATCTTTGGAAATGTCCTGAATGTATCAATAAGCACTCTAGAAAAGGCGACAATACGAATACGCCAGCCCGATCAAATCTATATGACGGAGCAACACACTCTAGCTCTCGCAGTCCTTCTCCACCAATTAACGCCCGTGTGACTTTGCGCAACAAACAACATATACCTAATAAGTTGGACATCGATAACGACACGATGTTATCCAATATTACTAGTGGAACTAATACGGCAAGAACTCGAGGGCGCCATCCAAGATACTGTGAGTGCTTTAATGAACCAGCATTTAATTAAAATTCACGATTTAATTACTGATTTCCAACAATCGCTTAGCTTTTTCAATGAACAGTATGAAAACCTGAAAAAGACCGTTACTGAAAAAGTGGTTCAAATACAAACACTGGAAAAAGACAATATTTGTCTTCGTAATAGTGTAAATGACCTTACCAAGCGCATGAACTTAATGGAGCAGCATGCTCGTGCTGCTAATGTTGAACTACAATGCGTACCGGAACATCGGTCGGAAAACCTGGTCAGCACTGTCCGTCAACTAGGTAAAGTTATTGGCTGCGACTTGAAAGATAGTGATCTAACACTCTGCACGAGAATGGCACAAAAGGATACACAAAGCAAGAGACCCAGATCTATTCTGATCAAATTCATTAACCCCCGACTCCGTGACTCCTTCCTCGCTGCTACTATTAAACATAATAAAAATAACCCGAAGAACAAATTAGACACAAGCCATTTGGGTATCGCTGCTGAGAATCCCACTCCTGTTTATGTTGTCGAGCATCTGTCTGCCGAGAACAAGTCCATCCACGCCGCCGCTCGAAATCGTGCTAAGGAGCTAGGTTTTAAATACGTCTGGGTCCGCTTTGGAAAGATCCTGATGAAGAAAGATCAAACTGTAAAGGTTGGCTCTGGCGGAGGATTGAAACACAACGAAGTCTGGTTACATACTATTATTTATTAGCATAAGCAATCCTTTATATAACAATGTTCCTTATACTAGGTACATACATCTCACCTTCCTGGCAAACAAAAAAAATAAAATGAATGAAATTTATTTTATTTTTACTTATAACAACATATAGGTCTAGATAACTACTTATACAGTTTATAAAAGTTTTTTTTTTTTTATATAATATGTTTATACTTCTTATCAATACATTAGGATACACAACATAATACAAAGTTTAATAAAAATATAGATACGATACAAAATTAATGTTATATTTGCTTACATGGTATTATATGAATATATCTACTTAATATTAATAGACAAACTTTTATTTTTTATACTGTAACAGGCTGAAAATACAATTTTGTCCTGTTTTTATGTATAACGTATGGTTTGTTATCTTTCAATATTTCTACATTTGGTGAGCATTCTCTGATTACTTTAAATGGACCTGAGTATATACTTTGGAACTTATTGCCGGATTCATTTCTAATTAAAATTAAGTCATTTGGCTTGTATGCTACAGGATTAATATTACGATCATACTTAGCTTTTCTTTTTATTTTACTGACAATTAAATTATCGCGTGCCTCTTTTTGTGACGTTTGTATTCTATACTTTAACTCTAATGGATAGTTATCGAAGTTATACAACGGGTCTACTTGACCTGATGTAAGATTCGATGGTAATACACATTTCTTGCCAAAAACTAATTCAAAAGGTGTAAATTTAGTTTCAGTATGTACAGATGTATTATATGAGAAACACCAAAAAGGAAGCCATGTGTTCCATGTCTCTGGGTGCTTTTCAGTATGTATTCGTAAAAAATTACCCAAATGTTTGTGAGAATTTTCCAAGGCGCCGATGCTCTGATGGTGATATGCTGTAGATTGTAACTGGTTAATATTTAAAAGTTTACAAACCTCTTTCATTGTAGATGATAGAAACTCTGTTCCTCGGTCTGTAGCAATTTCTCTCGGAATACCGTATCTGAGAATAAAATTATTAACAAAACTCCTAGCTACTTCACTCGTAGTTTTTGTTAACAATGGATAAGCTTCTATATACTTACTTAATTCACATTGTATAGTTAAAATGTACATATAATTATTGTAATCTTTTTCTAACGGACCTACTATATCTAAGTAAATTTTTTCAAATGCCGAATTGGCTGTTGTGGTAATCGTCATAGGTTCTTTAGTATGATGTGACGAATGTTTCTCTTTTTGACATTTATCGCATCGTTTTACAAATTCTGTAACATCAACTTCAAGACCTGACCAAAAATAATATTTTTTAATATTATTTAACATCCGTCTTATGCCCGCGTGGCCACTTGTGGGCAAAAGATGGAAATCATTTAGGATTACACGTTGGTCGTCTTTATTATTTATTCTCTCAACATCTCTTAAAATACAAAATCGTGGTCCGGACCATTTATCTATACTCCTTATCTCTTTTATCACTTTCTCTATAAAAATATTATTGTTATTATTTTTTATGAAATATATTTCCTCTATATTAATTCCTTCACAAAATAAATTCAGTTCTCTCACAAATTCGCCTGGCGATAATTGTGATCGAGAAGCTAAATTGATAAATATAGTATTTTTTGAAGGCACATAACATAAGCATTTACTTTCGTGCTTAATCTCCTTTAATTTACGATATCGTATTAATTCATTTGAGCTACTAAAACGTAATTCAGTAAGCTGCTTCGGTTTACTATATATTTCCACAACTTTTGGGTGATCAAGCCAATTGTTCTGAGAAATAATAGCATCCCGTGCTTGCCTAGCTTTTTGACCTCGCGTCATTACATTTACTACCCCTTGGTTCATTTCTTTTAACATTTCTGACGTTATCTTTATCCGAGAAAGAGCGTCAGCTACGACATTGTGTTTACCTTTAAGATATTCAATCGTAAAATCGTATTCTTCTAAAATAATTCTAAATTTCATTAATCGGCTAGACGGATCGCGCATACCAAATAAATAAATAAGTGGTTTGTGATCCGTATGAATCTTGAACTTACGGCCATATAAATAAGGGCGAAAATGTTTTACTGCCCAGACAACCGCTAGTAATTCTTTTTCAATGGTAGGATACCTTTTTTCCGCGTCATTAAGACTTCGACTAGCATATGCCACAGGTTTTCTATCGCCATTACATAAAACTGCGCCAATGGCATATCCGGATGCATCAGTTTGCAAAATAAATTGATTATTATTAGAAAAGTCCGGATACTGTAGTATGGGGTGTGAAATTAAGTTCTGTTTTAATAATTCAAAAGATTTTTGACACTTGTCATCCCATTTAAAAACTATATTTTTCCTACATAAATTATTTAACGGATGAGCTTTTGTTGCAAAATTCGGTATAAATTTCCTATAATAATTAACGAATGCTACAAATCGTTTAACATCCTCGACTTTTGTCGGAACAGGATAATTTTTAACAGCTTCTATTTTATGTGGATCAGGTATCACACCGTCTGGTGTCACAATATGACCTAAATATAATATTTCTTTTTGTAAGAAATTACATTTTTGCGGGTTTAACTTTAAATTGACTTTACGTAATCTTTCAAAAATATCTTGAAGATTTTTAACATGACTCGATAAATCACGGCTAAAACAGACTAAATCATCCTGGTATACCAAACATTTTTCATATGTTAACCCCGTCATTGCTAAAGTCATCATGCGTGAAAAAGAACTAGGACTAGTTTTTAGCCCCATAGGCATCCTAGTCATTTGATACTGACCTGAACAAAAGGCAGTATATTTGCGACAATTGGGATCTAAATTAACATTATAATATCCTTGATGAAGATCCAAATGCGAAAAATACATGCAACCGGAAAGTGAATCTAATATTTCCGTAATATTTGGAAGAGGAAATTTGTCATCATGTATACAATTATTTAGCTTTCTATAATCAATAACCAAGCGCCATTGTTTGATTCCATTAATATCGGATTTCTTTGGCACTAATAAGATGGGACTAGACCATTCGCTTTGACAAGGCTCAATAATCCCTTCCTGAATCATATTATCAATCTGATTTTTTATTTCATTTTTCAAAGAATGTGGCAACCTATACGGTTTTGAATATATTGGCTGAGTGTTTGGTTTCAACTCAATAACATGTTGGTAAATATTAGTGGTTGATAACTTATCTCCTTCCAAATAAAAAATGTCGGAATATTTAGCACATAAGTTTTCTATATTAATCTTTTCTTCTTTGTTTAAATGAGTCAAATTTAATTTTGAAAATAATTGTTTAACACGTAATGCATTTTTCTCATTATGACCAAAATTACAAATATCATATTCTTTCGAACTATGTATATCAAGATTTATCTCAGATAAACTTAAATCTTTAGTCGTGGAGTTCAATACTCTAATTGGTATTTTACCACAAATTGGTTTGACTAATGCACTCGCAATAAAAACGCCTTCCTGAATTTCTTTCGAACATATTACGCTTTCCTCTGTTAAGTTAGTTTCAATGTAATGTATTGATTCTGACCTAGCGGGTAAGGATATTAAATAATCCATTGAATCTATTAACTTTAAAAATGTTTGTTTAGAATTATTATGCAATAATGATAAAGTTTTGTTGTTAAAATCGACAACTGATCTATACTTTCCTAAAAAGTCTTGTCCTAGAATTCCATGTGACTTACAAGGTAAGGTATCAAATACATAAAACTTATGATTAATGCTTTGCCCATCAATTGAGAAATGTAAATAAATGTATCCAATAGCTTGGACTTTGCCACCGATTCCATTTATGGTTATGTTTTCTTTATAGATTGGAACGTCGAAATTGAGAACATGTTTATGTTTTATCGCTGAGATGGATGCGCCTGTATCTATGAGCCAAGTAGAAACATAACTTTGATTATAAATTAACTCTACACAATAACCACTACCATTTGCCAAAATGCTATAATTTTTAGGGACGAAAAAACTCATTTTCGTATCCATTTTGTTGCATTGAGGAACTTGGTTGGGGATGTGAATCATTATCTAATACCCTAATGTGTCCTCTAAATGATGACGTATGACCTCTATATTTATTATGAAACGTATTACCTCGGTATTGTGGTCTATTTCTGGACGTCATCCCTCGTGGATGGTGTTGCTGCGGCAACTGCTTGATGCCAGCAGGGGTGACGTTTGGCTGCGACCACCGACCAGGGCCTCGTCCGTACCCACGACCAGCATTATACGTACCTCTTCGGATGGTCTGGAACTGAGGCTGCCTGAAATTGTGTATTAGGTATTTTTTATTCTCACGTCTCATTGTCAATACATCATTAGTTGAGTTTGGTGATGACACATCTTCATCAATAGCGGCCTGAATTGCATCTTTCAGATTATCAAATTTCTGAGCTGAAATAACTGTACCGATCCTACGATTTCGTAATCCCTCACTAAATTGCCTAATGGCCTGTTTTTCGTTGACTGATTTTAACACATTATATTTTTCTGTGTTCCCTTCAGACTGCGAAATGGTAAGGTCAACAAACATTTCATTTAATGTTTTGCCGAATTTGTCAATCGACAAATCATTTTGTTTTGAACCTAAGAGTTGCTTTTGCAATGCACTGGCAGACTTTTTTGGTAATAACATTTTTTTCATATCGTCTAAGAGATCTGAAATATTATTATATTTATTGGCCAATTTTAATTTGGCTGCTTTTGACAATCTCGTTTTGAGTACAAAAGAAATTAAACGCATTTGAGATTCATTATCGATGCCGGTACTGTAAAATTCTATACCATCAATTAATTGCTCTGTATTTTCCTGTTCATCAATCATGACTGGTAATAAGTTCAACGCTACTTTCATGTCAAACTTGTCCATTTTTGAACAATCTGAAGTTTCCGATTCACACATTTTAGAAATTTCTTTATATAACTTATTAAAATCTTCACAATATTTTACTATTAGTATATCTTCGTTACTATCAAAACTCTTTATTTTAGTTATATTATCTAAGTAACTATTATATTGTTGAACAATTACATTGGCCTCATTAAGCTTCTTTTTTAATATACTACCATGTCTTCGAGAAGGGCCAATTTTAATTAAGTATTTTCTTATTACTAATAAATCTTCACACAACTTTTTTAAATTTATTGCCATAAAGGACTAATCCATTTTAAAATATTATAATATAATAATGAGAATTAGCTCACCTGGGTTTTCAATTCAAATTCAAATCTGAAAGTACATATAAAAAAATATGATGCATATAAATATTACACATATAAATATTTATATAACAAATAATGTAAAATATAATATATTAATAGGTATATCTATAGTGTCCATTATATCTCATTGTATGCCGATTTTCTCTTGATTTGTTGACACCACACTGCACTGGACTTGGGACGTCTGCTTCTCAAACTTTGCCGTTGCTGATCTTTAATTCCGGGTTGATCTGGCACCGTCGGAAAGATAGTCGCCTTCCTCCATTAGAATATTTGTAGTAGATATGTTGGCTCGTAGCTCCTCTATTGAGGCATTATTCGTGCCTCCAGCCGCGTTTTGGGCAATTATAACTTCTTCTTTGGACTGTTTTTGTCCCATTTTATATAGTGTTGTGCTTTAAACACGTCGTAATAACTGTTCGCAAACGAATAAAAAAGTTCCATGATGTATAATACGTATTGATGTTTTTAAATGTCGGTCCTTATACGGAACACTCGTGTCGGATGAGCGCGCGCATGGTGTCGCCTTTCGGCAGGGTCGCCATGTAAAGGTTGGCTCTGGCGGAGGATTGAAACACAACGAAGTCTGGTTACATACTATTATTTATTAGCATAAGCAATCCTTTATATAACAATGTTCCTTATACTAGGTACATACATCTCAATAGCTAATTTTTAAATAATTTTATCATATTACGTATGTACATCCAAAAAATTTTTTTTCTGAAAAACGAACGAAGAAAACGATGAAATTTTGAATTACGCGCGAAAATACTCGGAGTCGTGGGTTGTGACGTCACTTCTATGAGTTCTAAAATGAACTATATCAAGTCATTAGTGTTTACAAAGAAGTGACGTAACTCACTCTGATTGGTGTATTAATTAAAATGGCGGGTTGATGTGTTTTGTGTTATTTTAAACAAAATAACAATGTGTCAAATAAAGACAATTTTTTTAGATAATTTTTTACCTAATCATTAATTTCTGTTACTGTCATTTACAATAAGGTTGAGATTTTGACTGATGTAAAAAAAATGCAAATTAATAAAAAAATAATTATCCGCCATAGAGTATCGGTTAAATTAATTTAATAAATTAATTAAAAAATATAGTGATAAAGAGAATAGTCATACTATTAATAGAAAAATATGACAGACTGGTAGATACAGAAAAAGATCCTTTATTACTTTGTATATAAGACTCAAATTCGCCAAAATGTCTCCTACGGCTTTACCTACATTAGGCCACCGACTAAGGCCAAGGGTAAAATCCATAGTATAGAAAGAACATACTGAACAACTGATTGATTTAGAGGGCAAAACTATAAAGAAGGGGTTCAACCCGCTCCGAATTATAGGGGTCAGAATTTCATAGACCCGTAGACGTACAATCGTTCACTCATCCCTATCAAAAATGACCTCACAATCAGGCCGGAGTACCCGAAAATTGCTGACACCGCGTTCAGTGACCCTTGTGCCGGTGAAATCAACCCTCCTGAGCATCGGAGCAGCCGTGGCCAAATGTACTAGACTCCGGTTGGTGATATTTCTGAAACCGGTCATTGACAGCACCCTGAGGTTAGACCGGTCCGGTCTGGTAACGGGTGATTCTTGATGAATACCGTTCGGACCTATGTTGATATAGCTGATATTATCACTGTCTGCTCTACCGAAGCGGTGCACTGTCGTGTCAGACACCAAGGTCCGGGGATCGAGTCTCGGCGCGGCGAAGGGGCCGTCGAAGCGTCTAGCGTTCTCGCCCATTAATTCATTATCCCCAAACGCGTATACCGGCATGGTCAATCTATACATCGTGTGCAAACGCCTTCCGACATTCACGTATAGAATTTTGTGTATAGGTTCTTGATTTCTGTTGTTATCTTCTTCCGGCCGGTCAACGACCACCGGATTCTGGTTTTGCCGGAAACGGATGTATCTCTGGAAGCTCAGTTTAGCGCTTCCGGGTGGTTGGTTGGACGTGCCCGGTCTTGCTGAGTCTGCGTCTCTCGGTGGTGATTTCGAAGGTCCTGGGCCAGTTCCTGGTGGTTTTGAAGATCCTGGTGGTTTTGGAGTGTCTGATGACTTTGAGGTACCGGGAGACTCTAAAGATTCCACTGATTTTGAAGAACCAGGAGATTTTAAAGTTCCTGATGATTGTGAAGTGCCAGGAGATTCTAAAGATGCTGGTGACTTTGAGGTTCCTGGGGATTCAAAAGACCCTGGTGATTTTGAATTGCTCGGAGACTTTAAGGTTCCTGATGTTTGTGAAATGTCTGGAGATTCCAACGTTTCTATTGATTCAGAATTGTCTGTCGATTTTGAACTTGGCGAATTTGATATTTCTGATGAATTTGAAGTGGCTGTTGATTTTAAAGTGCTTGGTGATTCGGATGACGTTTGTTTAGCATCTGACGACTCAGCTTTGAACGGTATGTCCATCCCAGATGATTCTGTAGTTACAGATATCTCCATCCCAAATGATTCTATAGTCCCAGACGATTCCATACCGGCTGATTCTGTGCACATAGATTCAGTTCTCTCCGACTCCATAGAACCACTAGGTTCATCACATTTCTCATTAAAATACCACAGCGGCGGTGGATCTTCAGTTGGGGCCCATTTAGAAGTACTCGCTCCTTCGTTAACTCCGTTAGATTTTGGTTTCTTAGCTGCCGTCTCATCTAACGCATTTCTCGCTCCACACGAACACACGACCGGCGTGGCCATTTTACGTTTGAGACTATGTGTATCATTTTCTACATCAGTTTTTGCGTCCACATCAGAATTGCTTGGCTTCTTGGATTTGAAATATTCTGGTTCCTGTGAAAAATATTTTTTAGGGTATAGTGATAAATAGTGAGCACATTCTTTATTGAATATACATACATACGCGCTAACGTCTGTAATCCGCGAAGGGGTAGGCAGAGGTGTAAGTAGTACACCCACTTTCACTGAATTTCCGTCCCATAATATGATAGGGGGCCTATCGCCATTTCGGGCATCATTCCAAACTCCGACCTAATATTGAATATTTCTTGGTAAATAAAACCCAATATCACTATTACCCTGGGGATCGTACCCGGGACCTCAGCACAGCAACAGTGCCGTGTACACAATTAAAACTGCGCCACCGAGGCATTCAGTTCTTTATTGAAGTCGTTTAAAAAACTAATTAACAGTGTACATCCGGTTTTGTCGGGGGTCTAGAGTTGGGGTACGATGTTCTGAGTACTCTGACACTAGACCCTCGACCGCTTCTTCACCTTGCCCATGGCGTAGTGTGAAGAAGCAGGCCGGCATGATTGTGTTGAGTAGCGGGGAATAGATTGTCTCTCGCTACTCGATACAATAATTAGACGGCACTGCGCTCGGTGCAGTGTGGTCATTTTGCCGTGCCAGGATAAAAAAACTAAGCTAATTTAAAAGCATATTAAATGGTCGAATAATGGATTTGAAATTGCCATTGATCATGAGGTTTGATGGTACATATATACATATACACTCACGCCCGTATCCCATGGGGGTAGGCAGAGACTATTGAGTGCCACAAGCTACGATCCTGACACACTTCTTTCGCCTCTTCCACATTCATACATCTTCTCAGACATTTTCGGCGGTTGGATGTCTGATGGTATTAAATCTAAAAGAGTGTAAAGTATTTTGTCCGTTTCACATACAATGTTAATAACTATCTAAAAAGCACCGTCTTTATTTTATCCAATCATGAGTAAATATAACATTTTAGTAGTGGTAGAGCCACGCTGTAGACATTGTCTACAGCATGAATGGGCCGGCTCGACCGGGGTAGTACCACTGTCTCACAGAAAACCAACGTAAAGTGACAGTTTACTGTCGCGTTTCGTATGGTAAGTGAGATATCCGGAGGCCCAGATTCCCCCTTCCCTTCCCTAATCCCTATTCCTGTCCTTTAAGGCCGACAGCGCATACATGATACTTTCGGTATTGTGGATGTTCATGGGCGGTGGAGATCACTTAACATCAGATGACCCACTGGCTCGTTTGTCGGACTATGCTATAAAAAAAACTCTCCTTGCTAGGTTGTCTGGAAGAGGCACGGCAAAGTGACCGCACTCGACCTGATGGTAAGTGCAGTGCCGTCCAGTTAGGGTATCAAGTAGCGTCTGACATCAGTCCCCCGCTACTCAACACAATCATGCCGGCCTGCTGTGTAGCTTCTTCACACTACGCCTAAAGGACCCAGGATCATAGGAAGGAGGGAACACGGTAGCAAACTGTTCCACAGCTTAATGGTGAGGCAAAAATACGAGATAATATCAAATATATACCTGTTCCTCCCACGGATCCAATTCAATATGTTCAGGTAACACATCGCCTACATAATGGGCGTGATGTACCACTTGGGGCATGGTCGGTGCTGGAGACACGTACAACTCCTGCAGAGACGAGACCCAACCGAATGAAGACACTTCCGAATCACCGACGGGCGACTCGCGCAAATCTATCACCTGGTAAACACATTATTGATTTATTATCGTGCTTATTATATTGAATAGAACGCTGATAGATTCCATTAAATCTGATGAAATTCCAGTAAACCCTAATAAATTCCAGCCAACCCCAATAAATTCCAGCTAACCCCAATAAATTCCATTAAATCTCATAAAATTCCAGCTAACCGCATTAAATTCCATTAAATCTCATAAAACCCAATTTAACTTAAATTTAATTCATTCAACACTCACTTCCAACCGCTTGAATCCGTATCGAGTGGCGAGCGACGAATAAGCGACGCATTCGGTCATCTTGCAACAACGGCGCATGTACAGTCGGCGCAGTGCGGGCAGCTTGCTCAACGGCAAAAGGGACGAAGGTTCAATCCAGTTACATTCAGATACGTTCAGCTCCTGAGAGAGATCATTAGCGTATGGCTTAGTCGTTTACTCGGTTTTATAATTTAAATGGTTTTATAATTTAAATGAAACACGGTAAATTTTATCTAGTTAACCGACTTAAAAAAGGAGGAGGTTCTCAATTCGTCGGAATCTTTTTTCTTTATGTATGTTCCCCGATTACTCGAAGACGCCTGGACAGATTCGAGAAATTCTTTTTTTGTTTAAAAGGGTATACTTCCCAGGTGATCCCATTGGCACCAAGTCAGGATCTGAAGATGGGATCTCAGAAAAATCGCATTATGTATTTTTTATTGAAGTCGGTGTACTTTTTGAAGCTATCATAATGGTTTTTTTTACCTCCAATTTGGTGAGGTAGCCTTGTATCTTGAACAAAAACGACTTTTCTAACGGTTGATTGTAGCATTTGGAACCGCGGAGAGACAATTTCTTCAGAGTGCGAGGGAAATGGCCTATATTTCGCTGAAAAGAAAAATAAATTCTTATTAATTCTTCTCGTCCTGTATTAAACATTGTCCCACTGCTCCCGGCCCTCTACTAATGAGGTCAGGCCTTAGTCCACCACGTTGTAATGCGGGTTGGTAGACTTCACATACCTTCGAAATTCTAATGTATGCAGGTTTCCTCACGACGTTTTCCTTCACCGTTAAAGCAAGCGATAATTAACAATAAATACACACGTAACTTTAGAATAGTCAGACGTGTATGCCACTTGGGTTTCGAACATATGACTTTCGTCTTTTATCATAGCACGGCAAAGTGACCGCACTTCACCTGATAGTAAGCGCAGTGCGGTCCAATGAGAGTATCGAGTAGTGCGAGACGATCTATCCCCCGCTACTCAACACAATCATGCCGGCCTGCTCCTTCACACTACGCCATGGGCAAGAAGGTGAAGAAGCGGTCGAGGGTCTATTGTCAGAGTACTTAGAAGGCCGCAAAATGGCCAACATTATACCCCAACTCTAGACCCCCAAACAACCGGATGTACACTGGCTGATCCCGGAACGCGACACACTTGCGTGTGCCACTATGGCGGATTTCACACCCTGTGTACGGTGGTCGCTATCCGGGCGGATATGAATATCCTACCACCAGCAAAAAGGTTATCGCTGCTATTGAAATTCTTATTAAAATGCCTTAAAATCTGGAGCTTACTCCTTTTAATACGATACGAACTATTGTACTCAGTTGAAATGAACTGAAAGTTTTCAGTAGTCGTTCGAAACCAGCTCAAATGGCATACACCTCTGACATTTCAAGTTAGATTTGGCCTGTAGTAGCCCTGTATTGTACAGTCCTACAGCTAGGCCTGATGCCCGTTGCATCCTCTACTAATGAGGTCAGATTTTAGTCCACGACGCTGGCCTGTTAGACTTGACATATTGAAATTCTGGGAATTCTCCAGCAGGTTTCCTCACGATGTTTTTAAAGCAGACTATAATTAACAATGAATACACACTTAACTTTAGAAAAATCAGATGTTTATTTGGGCTGGTTTCTGTACTTGGGTCTCGACAGCCCATACCCATGTACTGGTGGTAAAATATTCATATCCGCCCGGATAGCGACCACTGTACACAGGGTGTGAAATCCGCCATAGTGGCACACGCAAGTGTGTGTCCGGGATCAGCCAGTGTACATCCGGTTTTGGTCGGGGATCTAGAGTTGGGGTACAATGTTTGCTGCAACACGGCAGCCTTCTGAGTCCTCTGACACTAGACCCTCGACCGCTTCGTCACCTTCTTGACCATGGCGTAGTGTAAAGAAGCAGGCCGGCATGATTGTGTTGAGTAGCGGAATGATTGTCTCTCGCTACTTGGTACTCTATCTGGACGGCACTGCGCTTACCATCAGGTGCAGTGTGGTCACTTTGCCCTGCCAGGATAACACCCAATCAGGCTATCGTTGCTTCTGAAAACATAGGAAACAATGAAACCCTCAAGGTGCCCAGGATATAAAACTTACCGTGGTGCAGTCAATGTTGCAGTATTCCAAAGCCAAGGTGGTGATGCTAGGACACAACTCCACCAAATCCCGGAGCACACCAGGGGTCAGTGTGTACTGGGGTCCGGGACAGGACGAATCGGGGGGAGCCCACTCTGGACCTATGTCCGGGCCGAAAGCATCCGATAGGGGGAAGCAAGTTGCCCTGGGGAAGATGCACTGATGTTTTTATTTGCACTTGATAGTGCGGTTTATCTGAATATAATGAAATGTTGCGTTATTTGCCTACTGCCATCTGGTCCAAAGGCAACGGCCAAATAAATATATTCTTTCTTTTCTCTCAACGTTCGCCAGAATTAAGCTTTGTTGAGGTTATTAAAAGGTCGTTTATCTGAGGTCAATTAATCAAACAATCGATTTTCAAAAAATAATAAATCGATATCAGATACTCAACATTTGAAATTCGATTTTTCTTTTTCACCACGTGATGTTAAGTGATCTCCACCGCCCATCACCATCCACAACACCGAAAGTGTCATGTATGCGCTGTCGGCCTTAAAGGACAGGAATAGGGATTAGGGAAGAAAATGGGGGAATCTGGGCCTCCGGATATCTCACTTACCATACGAAACGCGACAGTAAACTGTCACTTTACGTTGGTTTTCTGTGAGACAGCGGTACTACCCCGGTCGAGCCGGCCCATTCATGCTGTAGACAAATATGTCTACAGCGTGGCTCTACCACTTCCGTTTTGGTTACGATTTTATTTTCACATTTAGTTAAACTTTGGACCATGCAAACATTGGGAAATGTAATTATTTATTATTAAATGGATGTTATTATTTAAAAAAACATGACTTTATTGATTAATATTATAAATACATATTTACTTAGGTATTTAAGTAATTATAATTTATTTTATTCAATTAAGTTCATTATAATGAAAGATCCATTAAAAAAAAGATTTTTAAGTCATGAACTGATCAGAATCGATTGTTAAGTTTTCAAATATAATCGATTTTTTTTAGTGCCTCGATAGGAAGACGAGCAGACGGGCCACCTGATGGTAAGTAGTCACCGCCGCCCATAGACTTCTGCAATGCCAGGGCACAGCAAAGCCGCTGCCTACCGTTACCTGTTTTCAACAATGTGATAAAAATGTCTAAAATTGGATGATGTACAAAACCCATTTCCCATCAACAAAGAAGCGTCGTCTTTTCCGCCGTAATGTGGGACAGCCCTAAAACTTTATACTATACATGATGTCCCAAAACAAAACAAATGTGTACCATATACAGGATGGTTTATCACTACAATTTACCGATTAAACAGAAAAATTAAATAATTATAATAACTATGTTATTATAGTTTGATACGAGACTATCCCGCCCACACACCCGCCATTGTAACTCCTGTTTAGTCAGGATCAACAATGGCACGCATTTTTTCAACACCGAGTAATGAAACACGGCGAGTCTCTGGAAATGCTTAAATTTTATCCCGCAACGAAATTATTCAAATAGTAATAGGAGTTGGAAATATAAATTGTCGACTTCCCTCCATAGCAAAGCGGGAGACAAGTAATGAACTTAAAAGGTATTAACCTCCAATAAAGGACATTTCCTGGAGAAAACAGACGTAAGCGGGATTAATGACACTATGGTGCTGAAATTTGAAACATACAAGAAAAATAATATCCACATTGGAAATCTTTTAACAATCAATAACTTTAGGTTTTTAACCGAATTCAAAAAAAGGAGGTTAACAATTCGTCGGAATCTTTTTTTTATGTATGTTACCCGATTACTCGAAGACGCCTGGACCGATTCGAGAAATTCTTTTTTTGTTAGAAAGGGTATACTTCCCAGGTGGTCCCATTGGCACCAAGTCAGGATCTGATGATGGGATCTCAGAAAAATCAAGGTTAACCCTCAAATTTTATGGTGACACATAATTTGTTTTCATTGAAGTCGGTGTACTTTTTATAAATATAAAAAACACATATCAAATTGTCTTAATTTTAATGCGATTAAAATTACCGCAGTGGTTAAAAAACTACCATGTATAGATCCTATATAAATAAAATAAGACATATTCTATCTATTATTATATAATATTTAGAAGTCGTAATACTCGAAAGTACTCAGGAGATAAACATTCGCAATTACGGTACAAGTTAAATAGCACCTTATTACTCCACCTTCAGAGTCCCTATTTCCTTACTTCTGTATGTCATGCATAACATGGGAAATCAAGAAAGAGTAACACAGACAGGATCTTTTAAATTAAATTAAGCAAAAAAGGACTTTAAAGCAAGGGGGTTAGGTTTACCTGATGATGTGACCGTTGATACCCGTGAACACAAAAGTGATTGTGGATGCATTACCAACCTCTAAGGATATGTTTACAACTAGCAAACAAAAATGCAAAGAAACATACAAAAAAAATAAGGAACTACAAAAAACTGAAACAAAAAGGGAAGCGCAACGAATAATAACTACAGCATCGATTCAGTTAGGGTTGCCAACCATTTTAATATTCGTATTTAATAATAATAATACTAGCCCTGTATTAAACATTGTCCCATTACTGGGCACGGGCCTCCTCTACTAATGAGAGGGGTTAGGCCTTAGTCCACCACGCTGGCCTAATGCGGGTTGGTAGACTTCACATACCTGCTGGTGGTAGGATATTCATATCCGCCCGGATAGCAACCACCGTACACAGGGTGAAAAACCCGCCATAGTGGCACACGCAAGTGTGTGGCGTTCCGGGATCAGCCAGTGTACATCCGGTTTTTTGGGGGTCTAGAGTTGGGGTACAATGTTTGGCCATTTTGCGGCCTTCTGAGTACTCTGACAATAGACCCTCGACCGCTTCTTCACCTTCTTGCCCATGGCGTAGTGTGAAGGAGCAGGCCGGCATGATTGTGTTGAGTAGCGGGGGATAGATCGTCTCTCGCTACTCGATACTCTAATTGGACCGTACTGCGCTTACCATCAGGTAAAGGGCGGTCACTTTGCCGTGCTAGGATAAAAAAAACCTTCGAAATTCGTATAAGAATTCTCAGATATGCGGGTTTCCTCACGATGTTTTCCTTCGCCGTATTCGTATATTCGAATTTATTGCCATGAATTGTAATTGTAACTTCGGTCCCTACAATAATAGGCTAGTTGACTGTTTTTGGGAAACCGTTTTATTTTATTCTTCATGGTCCATATTATTAAAATATTATCATTAATAAACATAAAACATAAGTTTTCAAGATTAAATTTATATTTTTATAAACCATCTTTATTTTTCCCACCAAAACGCTAACAAATGTCATGGCCTCTCGTGTGACGTCCGCAAAATTAATAGATGTTTGGCTCAGTGTTTAATAGATGTTTCGAACGGTGACGTCATGCATGACTGATTTGCGTTTCATGTCACGTGACAAAATACTTTATTTTTACATATAGTATAGTTTTCCGGGATAAAAGTAGCCTATGTGCTATTCCAGACTATAATATATCTCTGTGCCAAATACAACCAGATCCGACCAGCCGTTGCAGCGTGATTGAGTAACAAACATCCATCCAAACTTTCGCATTTATAATACTAGATGTTGCTCGCAGCTCCGCCCGCGTGGATGTTATTTTTGGAAGGAAAGGTATACAATCCATGGAGGCATCTTAAGCTATTACACCTTTCTATATTTTGCTATCCCATAGGATGAGTGCATTTTTCCGGGATAAAAAGAGGTATATGTCATTTTCTGATCCCTAAACTACCACTATGCAAAAAAATATTACGATCCCTTGCTCTGTGAAAAACTAAACTATCCCACGGGAACTATACCTTTTTCCGGGATAAAAAGTAGCCTATGTGCTTTTCCAGACGATAATCTATCTCTGCCAGCCAGATCTGTCCAGCCGTTGTAGCGTGATTGAGTAACAAACATCCATTCATGCATCCATCCATCTAAACTTTCGTATTTATAATATTAGTAGGTTTAGTAGGAAAATATCAGCTCTGTACATACTCGCGCTAAGGGCGAGCCTTCTCAGCCAGTAGTTTGGCTTTAGTCCACCCTGCTGGCTAACTTCATAAATTGGCAACCCTACACACATAGTTGACATCGATACCATACCTAATGTGCACAGCGTTGCCGCCAGCCGCGGAGACAAGCACCGCTACACACGTGGCGTCGTCAGGCCGCGGCGGGCCGTAGACAGCATCTAAAAAGCTTCAAAAACAACCTACACTTAGTCCAGGATCGATCACTGTCAGTGGCAGAAAATGGGAAGGCAGAATTGGCTAAATGACAGGCTAAATTACGAAGTACGTAAGTAATTACCCCGGGATCGCTCCGTAAGCGCTGAAGAAGGCCACCGCGGGGTTTTAGCTGGTAGTGTCGGGTAGGGTGTACATAGGGGGTAGGGACTTGGCCCAGCGGCAGCACGGATAGCCATCATCCGGGCGAGGGGATGCTGGGTCGTAAGACCGGCTAGCCCAGCATAACCGTTTTATTCTTATTTCGCTTCCCCCCGGAGTGGGCGGCAGTAATAAAACGCTTTCCTCGCGACAACAAAAAAAAGGCTAAATTACTAATGTCTAGGATCGATGTTAGAATTATTGAGAAATAGATTCTTTGTAAAGCCAAAACTTATTTTATGAGGATTTCGAAATGACATCTGTCGATATATTTTTGAATATGTATGTCTGCCGTGACGATATAGATTGTAACTAATGATGTAGCTTCCAGAAAATATGAATTAGAAATTCATACATTTGTTTATGTAAAAGCTCATATTTTAACACAGTAAATATTACAGGAAATGGGAGAGACCGAAATAGGTGAAGCCAGTGGTAGATCAAAAATTTGGGTAAGACTAGCAGATCTAGAAAGAATTAAGAGTATAAATGAGACTATGCTCAAGTCAAATAGCAATGGTAGATACAAAAAAATAGGGGAACATAAATTTGGGGATGCAGAATTAAGGGAAATTGGAATATCGGAAGTGGCATTAGGTAGGCAGCATTGTGGAGTTAGTTGGCTAAAGGCTTTAGACAATTGCTATTACGAAATTGAGAGTGTATTAAATGGGACAGTATTTTTAAGAATCGCTACAATGCTCTGAATTTGCAGAAAGAGTACTGATTACAAGATACAAATTACTTTAGTAACCAAGCTTTGTGCAAATCATCGAAATAAGTATCATGATTCCCGGCGAATTTTGTACACAAATGTAAAATATTAAATTTCGAGGGTTGCCTTAGTCAATTTAAACTGAGTTCAGCTCAACAGTTACACTAGAACCTTGCAGGTTTATCCATGGTAGCGTGGGTTAACAACGATTGTTACCAGACAATTTGTTTCCTATAAATCTTAATTTGCTTTTAAACTGCTTGATTTGGACTTATTAAAAAAATACTGCAACCAATTTTAATGAATATATCAATTGCTTGCGGTGGATTTCCTATAGTGCCAAAGAACCTTGTTTAACATAAGCAAATCCTTCATAATACCAAGCATCTGGATCAATGGCCGGACAAAGCAATAACAAATGCTAATAAAAAATACTACGACCTACATACGACAGTAAATAAAAAATAAAACCGAATAAGCAAAGCTACATCGATAAACAAAAAACCTAAAACAAAAACAAACTAGAAAAAAAATTCAAAACGACTAACCAAAAAAATCTAACACCTAAATAGCGGTGCAGTACAAAAATAAAGAATAACAAAAAAGGCAGCTAAAATTTACTTGAGAAAAAAAAAGGGTAAAATGAAAAAAAAACATACACAAAACCATTATAATACTAAAAGTACCTATATTTATTTTTAGTACATACTCAAAAATAATTAATTTTAATATGATACCATCTTTTTGAAACATCCTCTATAATGTATTTTCGAGCTGGCAGTTTTTTAGACGTCAATCCATAGAGCGTCACCATATTAAGACAGGTTCCATTTTCAAATGTTCAAAATTCTTTCATACAAATATTTGAATATGGAATCTAGCAACGGCTTTTCCATTCAATTCGACGTATTTTAAGCTGCCAGTTTTTTGGTTGTCAATCCATAGAGCGTCAGCGTATTACAGGTTCCATTTTCAAATCTTTAAATTCTTTCGTACAAAAATTTGAATATGGAATCTTGTAACGGCTTTTCCATTCAATTCGACGTAAGCATAGAATCTTCTTAATATAATAGCAGCCCTGTATTAAACATTGTCCCACTGCTCACGGGCCTCTATTTATGAGAGGCGTTAGGCCTTAGTCCACCACACTGGCCTAATGCGGGTTGGTAGACTTCACATACCTCTGAAATTCTTATGTATGCAGGTTTCCTCAAGCTGTTTTGATCGTTAAAGCAAGCGATAATTACACACGTTTAGAAAGGTCAGAGCTGTATGCCACTTGGGTTTCGAACATACGACTTTCGTCTTGACAGTCCGTACCGCAACCAACTAAGCCATCGCTGCTGCGTCAAATAACTCAAACCTTATTTAGTCCATTGGCTCAACGAACATTCTTGAATACTTTATTGAAACTGATTGCCACAGTGGCGCAGTTGTAATTGCGCATGTGTTACGACTGCCATGAGATCTCGGGTTCGATCCCCGGGTCGATTAATGTGATATTATGTTTTTCTATTTATAAATACTGAGTATCAGCCCAGAGTCAGGAATTGTGCCCAGTATGGCGATACTCTCACCCCTATTACATTATGGGACCGTAATAAACGGCGTAAAGTGGGTGTACTGGTTACACCTCTGCCTACCTCTTCGGGGATTACAGAAGTGTATATATGAAACTAATTGATATTGTTTTTTCAGTAAATAATATAGTTGAATATATTTTTGTCAATTTTTACACCAGATGAAATTCCAAAACAGCAGCAAGATTCACAACACAGGATTGACGTCACTGCCGTTACGATGTACGCGTGCGAGGGAGAAGGCTAGATGTTGCCATTGTGCTCCAATAATTACCTTCATATTTTAATTATTACCTCATTTTACAGTTTTTAAAGCGGTTTTCACATTTTTTTTATAAAGAAATACAAATATCACATTTAAAATTACCACAGACAAAGATTTAATAGACTATGCAAGTGCAACTATATTGAGTATATACAAAAAATGGACGGCGGTGTCCCGGGTCCTACGGACCACTAATATTAAACAAATACATAAATAAAACAGACATTGGACCTTATTTATTTTCATCCAACGGCCTTATGCACGCATGGTTTTTATACAAAACTAGATGTTGCCCGCGGCTCCACCCGCGTGTAAGTTATTTTTAGAAGAAAAGGTATAAAATCCATGGAGGCATCAAGCTATTACACCTTTCTATATTTTGCTATCCCATCGGAAGCTTGCATTTTTCCGGGATGAAAAGCCTATGTGCTATTCCAGACTATAATCTATCTATCTAAATTTCAACCAGACCCGTCCAGCCCGTTGTAGCGTGATTGAGTAACAAACATCCATCCATCCAAACATTCGCATTTACAATATAAGTAGGATTTTCTTACGTTGTCTATTAGAATCTTTGTCTGCGGAAACCCTAGTGTGTTACTAACCTGGGCATGGTGTCGTAAATTTGTATCACTGGACCCCCACGGATGATCCCTCGTCTTGTTGTAGGGTCTGAAACAATGCACTGAATCTGCGGAACCGGCCATGTGGGTTTTACCATAGACATATACGGTAGGCCAACTCTTGAAATCAATTCCAATCTCGAACTCGATACAGTTTCAATTCCAATCTAGAAGATATTGAAACTCACTAAAATAAATGAAATAGAACACGTACTAGCGATCGTAAATACTCCTTCATTTAGTTACTAAAAATTCCGCCATATTCAGTTAAATCGTGCGCTGGTGTTGCGTTCAAGAGTGCCAATTGTACAGTTTTCGAACCAATTTTAAATTGGAATCGAGTGTCAAGAGTAACCCTCCTGGACTGAGCAATATGATTACACAATTGACCACTTTGTAGAAAGAGACAAAGCGACTGTGCGGCCAATACCTTTTTTTTCTGGCACGGTAAAGTGACCACACTGCACCTGATGGTAAGCGCAGTGCCGTCCAATTGGAGTATCAAGTAGCGAGACAATCTATCCCTCGCTACTCAACACAGTCATGCCGGCCTGCTTCTTCACACTACGCCATGGGCAAGAAGGTGAACAAGCGGTCGAGGGTCTACTGTCAGAGTACACAGAAGGCCGCTAAATGGCCAAACATCGTACCCCAACTCTAGATCCCCGACAAAAACCGGATGTACACTGGCTGATCCCGGTTTTACACCTTGTGTACGGTGGTCGCTATCCGGGCGGTTTTTTTTTTATCTTGGCACGGCATAGTGACCGCACTGCACCTGATGGTAAGCGCAGTGCCGTCCAATTGGAGTATTAAGTAGCGAGAGACAATCTATCCCTCGCTACTCAACACAATCATGCCGGCCTGCTTCTTCACACTACGCCATGGGGCAAGAAGGTGAAGAAACGGTAAAGGGTCTAGTGTCAGAGTACTCAGAACATCGTACCCCAACTCTAGACCCACGACAAAATGGATGTACACTGGCTGATCCCGGAACGCGACACACTTGCGTGTGCCACTATGGCGGGTTTTACACCCTGTGTACGGTGGTCGCTATCCGGGCGGATATGAATATCCTACCACCAGCAATATACCCACCTATTTCTTTTCCCTCCTGCAAGTCTGTGACGTATACCAATTAAAATTCTAGAAAAAGACAACTGCTGGCCGCACCTTCGCTTGATCTCTCTCACATTTTTCTGTCCGTATTCACTTAGCAGCTGGATAGTAAACGCTCAGTCCCTTTTCTATGTCTATTGGTATTACCCAGCAAAAAGGGTTCCGTGGTAACAATACAATATAACTCTAGGACAATACAATATTTAATAATATTGCTTTTTTTTTATTCTGGCGCGGCAAAGTTACCACACTGCACCTGATGGTAAGCGCAGTGCCGTCCAGATTTAAACCTATTGGCAGAATCATCACAGCAGGAATAATTATTTAGTTTTATGTATTATTATTTAATATATTATATTTATATATACTTATTATGTTTATATGTGTAAGTTTTATTCTGTTATAGTATATGTGTAGATATTAATATATTCTTCTAACGTAGTGTTCTATTTTAGCACCTACCTTCTTGCATCTCTGCACTACCTCAGGCTGACTGGCAGAGAATGCCTCCGGCATTAAGTCCGCCTTTACTTAAATGTATAAAGTGTGTTAAATAAATAAATAGAGTATCAAGTAGCGAGAGACAGTCTATCCCCCGCTAATCAACACAATCATGCCGGCCTGCTGTTTAGCTTCTTCACATTACGCCTAGCCTCTTCACATTACGCCTAATCAAGAAATATATACGTTTTAATCAAAAAATTACATTATCTGAAACCTATTACCGAAAGAATTTTATAAATCCGCCCATAAATAAGTAAGTTAGAAGCGATTCAAATGTAGAAGGAGTAGTTGTGAAAGAAAAGAGACGCACGACATGATTTATGACGTCACACGACGTGGGTTCGATTCCCACACCGGGACATATGTTTGTGTGATAGATATTAGTGTCCGGGGTCTGTGTGTTGTGAGAGGGTGCGTCTCTCTAGGTCCCTGATACAACACAAGACTCGAATCTTAGTGTGGGGTCGGGGCTATGTGTGTGACTGTTGGGTGTTATTTATTTAAAAAAAACCTTGTTTATTATCTTTATATAATTCTACTGTACGTGTGTATGTCACTGAACTCCTCCTAAACGGCTGGACCGATTTGAATGATTTTTTTTGTATGCGTTTGGGTGGCGCCCTGGATGGTTTAGCTTCACAAATCAGCCCGGCAGATGGCGCTGCAGTCGGTGTGGCGCTGCTTTTACGGGATGACGTCTGCACGGTCCGCTAGTGTACTTATATATGATTATACATACCGTACGTGAAACCGCCGTTGCCCCAATGGCCGGTGTTCGCTTCTTTCTTCTCTTCCTTTTCCACATCTTTATAATCACAATTCATATGTCCAAGGCATCTGCAAAGAAATTATATGATCAAGCTGGGACGGATCTTATCTATACCAATTAACTATTTTAACCGACTTCAAAAAAAGGAGGAGGTTAACAATTCGTCGGAATCTTTTTTTATGTATGTTCCTCGATTACTCGAAGACGCCTGGACCGATTCGAGAAATATTTTTTTTGTTTAAAGGGTATACTTCCCAGGTGGTCCCGTTGGCACCAAGTCAGGATCTGATGATGGGATCTCAGAAAAATCGAGGGCAACCCTCAAATTTTATAGTGACGCATAATTTGTTTTTTATTGTACTTTTTATGAATTAAAAAACTTTTACTTATTAAAATCAGTAAAAGTACACAACTGGTGGTAGGATATTCATATCCGCCCGGATTGCGACCACCGTACACAGGGTGTAAAACCCGCCATAGTGGCACATGCAAATGTGTAGGATTCCGGTTTTTGTCGGGGGTCTAGAATTGGGGTACGATGTTTGGTCGTGTTGCGGCCTTCTGAGTACTCTGACATTAGACCCTCGACCGCTTCTTCACCTCCTTGCCCATGGCGTAGTGTGAAGCAGGCCGGCATGATTGTGTTCAGTAGATTGTCCCTCGCTACTCGATACTCTAATTCGACGGCACTGCGCTTACCATCGGGTGCAATGTAGTCACATTGCCGTGCCAGGATAAAAAAAAACACTCACCCATCAGCCTCTCTCGCGTATCCAGACAGTAATATTTCAGTGGTGCCCGACGTCAACGCGTGCTTCATGTACCACCGCAGCCTCTCCGGCCCGACTGGCTCCGAGCGAGCGTCCATGCGCTCCCATAACGTCCTATCCAACACTAGAGCTCCCAGGCGGGAACACGTGCTGGAAATAAACACACCCATCATAGACAAGAGACCAGACTGAGCTAGCGGAGGAGTGCTAGGTTAGCTTGGTATGGGCATGTGATGAGGAGGGATGAAAGGCATGTGACAAGGCTGGTTGTTAATATGAATGTGTATTGGAGAAAAAGAAAAGAGAGAGGGAGACCAAAAAAGAGGTGGATGGATTGTGTGAATGAGGGCATGCGTATGAAAGGGGTGAATGCAGATTTGACGCATGACAGGGCTGCGTGAAGGGTTCAAACAGTTTTTGCCGACCCCACTTAGTGTTGGATAAAGGCAGGTAGATGATGAAACAAAAGACCAGACTAGCCTCATTCGAAATGGTCTGCTCGTCTGTCTATCGAGGTTCAACGGTAGGCAGCGGCTCTGTTGTGCCCTGGCATTGCAGAAGTCTATGGGCGGCGGTGACTACTTACCATCAGGTGGCCCGTCTGCTCGTCTGTCTATCGAGGTTCAACGATAGGCAGCGGCTTTACTATGCCCTGGTATTGAAGTCTATGGGCGGCGTGACTACTTAACAACAGATGGCCCGTCTGCTCGTCTGTCTATCGAGGTTCAACGGTAGGCAGCGGCTTTACTATGCCCTGGTATTGAAGTCTATGGGCGGCGGTGACTACTTACCATCAGGTGGCCCGTCTGCTCGTCTGTCTATCCAGGCCGTAAAAAAACTGTAACTCCAAATGTATTGTGCATGTGTGGGACATATTGTATCAAAAATGTGCCAGGTGCCATTTCTGACTTAAAATGATACATTGTATAATAATCTAGCCCTGTATTAAACATTGTCTCACTGTGCACGGGCCTCCTCTGCTATTGAGTTAGGCGTTTGTCCACCACGCTGGTCTAATGGTAGACTTCGCATACCTTTGATACTCGTAAAGCATCAGGCAAGTTACTTAACGGGTCCTATCATGCGACGTTACGCTTGATTCCAATAATAGTAATGGCAAAAAAGGAAAGCACGGAAATAAACAATATTTTTTTTTTTATCTGGCGCGTTAAAGTGACCAAACCGCACCTGATGGTAAGCGCAGTGCCGGCCAGATAAAGTATCAAGTAGCGAGAGACAGTCTATCTCTCGCTACTCAACATAATCATGCCGACCTGCTGTTTAGCTTCTTCACATTACGCCTAAAGGACCCAGGATCATAGGAAGGCACTTATTAACCAAAGGCAGTTGAAAGATACTTACTACCCAAGAGACTTCAGGTCTCGCGGCGCGCAATGCTTCAGGATGTAGAGCAGGACATCATCAGACAAATCCAAGAGTTGTGGCTTGGTGGCATTCTCCAAACACTGCCTTTTCATCATAGGTTCTGAAAAACCAGCAAATATTAGTCATCAACATAAGGGGCCATCCATTACGTCACACTTAAAAGGGGAAGGGGTCGAAGAAGTGTGACATTGTGTGACAACGGGTAGGAGGGTCCCTAATTTTCGTGACGTCACATTTCAAAATGTTAGTTTGATGTTTATTTAGAAGTATAACTTCAATGAAAATAAAAGGTTTATCTACCTAGCAGTCACTAGAAATGAAACGGTATCAAATTTCCTTACATTTCTGCTAGCCTGGTACTTAGGGCAACTTCAGAGGTGTTACTTTTGTGTCACGCGCATCTTAAAATTTCACTCTCATCATTTTTTCATAATGCGCTAAAGAAGTAAAACTTCAAAGAAATGCAAAAAAATCGTTAAAACCAAAGTCACCAAAGTAGGGCCGACTTATATTATATTGGCATATTAAAAAAACTGGTAATTTTTGTTTAAGTTGAAAGACAATTTTGTTAAATATTTTGTGTGGCCGAAAGTCTCTCGTAGTCCCTGATGCCCAACGTCACCGCTTGAAATATCATTATGGTGCCGTCGTGTGAGAGAGATAGATATGTTGAGATAGATGTCTCGTAGTCCCTGATGCACACCGTCACCGCTTGAAACATCATTATGGTGCCGTCGTGTGAGAGAGATAGATATGTTGAGATAGATGTCTCGTAGTCCCTGATGCACACCGTCACCGCTTGAAACATCATTATGGTGCCGTCGTGTGAGAGAGATAGATATGTTGAGATAGATGTGTCGTAGTCCCTGATACCCACCGCCCACAACACAAGATCCTATCTTAGTGTGGGATCGAGGCTATGTGTGTGACTGTTGGGTGTTATTATTTATTTATTTTATTTTCCTTTGAGTAGATATTTAGACTGGCTCGGTGGCATAGTTGTAATTTCGCATGCGTTACGATTGCTGTGCTGAGGTCTCGGGTTCGATCCACGAGTCGGGTAAAGTGATATTGGGTTTTTCTACCTAGAAATACTCAGTATTAACCCGGAGTCTGGAATGGCGCCCGGGGTGGCGATAGGCTCGCTCCCTATCACATTATGGGACCGAAATTCGGCGAAAAGTGGGTGTACTGGTTACACCTCTGCCTACCCCTTCGGGGATTACAGGCGTGAGTGTATATGTATGTAGATATTTAATTTCATTAATTAAGATAACAGTGATCAACAATTAAGCTTAACCGTGAAAAATCTTATTAAAATTTCTAGATAGCTGAGTTTGAACCGTCCTAAGGTAAGATGGCCGCCTTTGCTAATGTTTTGATTGTCACTGACTTCATGAGAAATAGGATTGTCGACTTGACAGACGCTTCTTATAGGTATTAGTGAAAGATTGCCCACTTTGGTTCTAAAGCAACTTTCGTTCTGTTTTAGAAAGGGTTCACAGCCGTCTTTAATTATAAAACACTAGATGTTGCTCGCGGCTCCGCCCGCGTGGAGGTTATTTTTGGAAGGAAAGGTATACAATCCATGGAGGCATCTTAAACTATTACACCTTTCTATATTTTGCTATCCCATAGGATGCGTGCATTCTTCCGGGATAAAAAGTGGCACATGTCATTTTTTGATCCCTAAATTACCACTATGCAAGAAATCATGTCCATCCCTTGCTCTGAAAAACTAAACTATCCCACGGGAACTGTAAATTTTTCCGGGATAAAAAGTAGCCTATGTGCTATTCCAGACTATAATCTATCTCTGTGCGAAATTTCAACCAGATCCGTCCAGCTGTTGTAGCGTGATTGAGTAACAAACATCCATCCATCCAAACTTTCGCATTTATAATATTAGTAGTGTAAGGGTACTTTAGATTTTTATGGAAATATTGGGGGTCACTTACGAAATATTTGTGGGTAGATTGGATACTCGGTGGGGAAGATTTGTTATAAAAAGGAAAGCATCAACGCTCGCGGGGGCAGTCTATACGTAACTACCGGAAGTGTAGCTCGGTTTTAATGTGTGCGTACAGTTATTTTCAGTTTAGTTTGTGTTTAATCGATGATGGCTTATAGTAAGATTAGTAGGATTGCAATAGTCTATGCAGATTTTAATTTCCTATATTGCCATATATTGCCAAACCACCTACTTTGCCGACTTTCGTTCTAAACGAACAAAATAATAAAATGAAAAAATAAGCTTAACAGTAGGTACTAGTTCGGCGTACTTTAAATAAGCCATAAAAATGAACACTTGAGTTTTTTTTTTAAATACGTCAAGTTCCATGAAACTCCAGAGAAATCTGCTAACCCGATCGTTATTCAACTTTCATGCAAAACATGGCTTCGTCACAAAACTTTTTGTCACAATAGAATTTTTCTAAGTGCTCTCAATTAACTTGGAAACACGTTCCTAAGAAAGAACAACTGGTTAATTAAAAGTTTTTTATTTGTTTCTTGTTATAAAAATATGTCGAAATTGTAAACATTTCGGAAACCTTACAAATGATTTTATAAATCGAAGCACATAAAAAGTAGTCGACGCCGTTTCTTAATTTTAATTGGCTAAAACTACTATTAGGATATTTCCGTTTATTAGAAATACCGAACGTAAAACGGAGGTATTTAGGAGACTAGTTGGGGGTAGTTAATAATGACAAGCTAAGTGGGAGTAGTAAATGTTTAATATAAAACAGAGTGCCTTCAGCGCCCCGGTGTTCAGTTGGTTCAGTTCAGTTGTTTTGTGAAGTAGACGAGACGATAGCCAGTATATTCGTGGTTCGTTCGCGGGGCAGTAAGTAATTGTAAATGGTTCAATGGCGTTGTTCAGTTTAAAAGGGTAATGCTGGTAGATTAATTATAAAGAGAAGCCTTAAGTGAATCCTGACATGCGTGTGTGTTAATATTAAGCACTGAAGTGTGTAACAGTGCCGTGTAAATCAATCAATAAATTATAAACATTGTATTTGTGCCTTTTAAATATCCATCTTGCATAGTTTTGTTGATGTTCCTAACACTACCGACAAACCTGTTTTTAAATTATACATTATTTGATATGCAATAGAAAATAATTAAAAATAAACTTGCAAAAACGAATCGAAATTGAGTAAAAATGGGGCGATAATAGGGTAATTGTCTCGTTTTTTTTTTATTTATTTTATCAACAATTTACAAAAACTATTATCGAAAGAATTTTATGAATCCGAACAAAAATAAGCAAATTAGACGCCATTCAAATCTGCTGGAAGGGGTAATTGTCAAATTACAGTAAAAGGATGCATGATATGTACCGTGACGTCACGGTTCTCAGACTCCCCATCTCTGTGCCGTTGTGCGAGGGAGATACCAATATGTTCCCAATACGCAACCATTTTCGCTCATGCCTGTGAGTATTTGCTCCCATCAAAATTTAATATAAATATTGTGAAAATACGAAAAGGTCAGCGAATTTCTGTATCTTGTTTCATTGATAACCTGTGACGGCGGCTGCACTGAAGAAATCCGCCGTAGAACCGGTATGGCCAAAAGTGCTATGGCTAACCTCGACAAGATCTGAAGGAACCGAAGCATTCTACGCTCTACAACGGTGCGCTTGGTCCGTACTCTAGTATTCACTATATTTTTGTACGGTGCCGAAACTTGGAGCTTAAGAAGTCGCGACAGCAGTCAGATCGATGCTTTCGAGATGTGGTGTTGGAGGAGACTGCTCCGTGTACCTTGGACTGCGATGAGGACTAATGAGTCTATATTAAAAGAACTCGACATCACTTCACGACTCTCTTCAACATGCCAGAAACGAGTCCTAAGTTTCTTCGGACACATTATGCGGTCGTCAAAGCATTGTCTTGAGAAGCAAATAATTGTAGGGCAAATGGAAGGCAGACGTGCTCGAGGCAGGGCACCTACAAGGTGGTCGCATACAGTGAGGAAAGCGGTGGGCGGCAGCATGCAACGGGCGGTCCACACGGCTCAAGACCGCACACAGTGGAGACTGAAGACATGTGGTCGCGATCCTCAGCATTGAGGGAACGAGGAAGAAGAAGATTGTGACCTCATTTTTCAAGCAATTTTGATTCTGTTTTCGCTAAAGAGTTTCTTTTGCGTATTCTATTCGGTTGCATATAGAATAATACAAAATTAAACACAGGAAACAACCCTATTATTATTTTAAATATTGGCATAAGTAAAAGCGTGTGCGTTGTGGGATCATCTCACTATCTCCCTCGCACGACTACATCGTAACGGCCATTTTGGACTGTGACATCACGAATCAAAACGTGCATCTCTTTCTGACATTTTATTTCACTCTGTACATTGTTTTATATGCAATCGAAATATGACAAAGAGACACTTTTTTGAAAACAGACTCAAAATTGAGTAAAAATGGGGCGGTGACTATTATTTTAAATATGGGCACAAGTAAAAAGTACACCGACTTCA
Source organism: Laothoe populi (assembly GCA_905220505.1). NCBI lineage: Eukaryota > Metazoa > Arthropoda > Insecta > Lepidoptera > Sphingidae > Laothoe > Laothoe populi. Next base: position 2,605,383 of record HG992174.1, read on the forward strand.
ATGAAAACCAAATTATGCATCTCTATAAAATTTTAAGGTTTCCCTCGATTTTTCTGAGATCCCATCATCAGATCCTGACTTGGTGCCAATGGGACCACCTAGGAAGTATACCCTTTTAAACAAAAAAAGAATTTCTCGAATCGGTCCAGGCGTCTTCGAGTAATCGGGTAACATACATAAAAAAAAAGATTCCGACGAATTGTTAACCTTCTCCTTTTTTTGAAGTCGGTTAAAAAGCGTGTGCGTTGTGGGATCATCTGACTATCTCCCTCGCACAACTGCATCGTAACGGCCATTCTGGACTGTGACATCACGAATCATAACGTGCATCTCTTTCTGTCATTTGATTTCACTTTGTACATTGTTTTATATGCAATCGAAATATGACAAAGAAACACTTTTTCGAGAACAGAATCCAAATTCAGTATATATATATATATATATTTGACTGGTATTACCTTGAATGATATTAATCCATAATATAAAAATTAAAAATAATTAATAATAAATATATAATAATAATGTTAAATACCATATGAATAATTAATTGCTAGTGTATTGATGATGCTATGTATGTTATGTATACATAAGCTGATATGCTTTTCTTAAAATTTCTTTACTTTTTTTAATGTTCTGACTTGTCATAAGAGCTATGTAATTGCCTACATGATCAATAAACGATTTCATTTCAGTAAAAATTGGGCGGTAATTTTTTTCTAATATTGGCATAAGTAAAAGCGTGTGCGTTGTGGGAACATCGACACATTAGTACATCTCTTAACGATAGCTTTTCCTTTTACTAGATTTTACTGACTTCTACATTATTTATTTTTGAACGGACTTACAATTTTTTTCAATAGTAAGTTGAAACGTAATGAATTAATGCAAATAATAAAAAACGTATCATCTACCTTAATCTATTGACGTGTGTCCTACCCTAAAAGTATTGTGACATATTTTAAAAACGTATTAATAAAAATAAATAAATAACATCCAACAGTCTCACCCATAGCCCCGATCCCGCACTAAGATACAAGTCTTGTGGTGTGGGTACCAGGGACTACGAGAGACGTTCGGTCTCACAACACCCAGACCCCGGACACAAATATCTGTATGTTACACAAACATATGACCTAGTGTGGGAACCGAACCCACGGCCTTTCGTGTCACAGCCGTGATACTCGCCAACTGCGCCACGGAAGGTATTGCTTTCTAACATATCTCTAAGTTTCCTAGAAAACAATAAAATAACTTGAAATGAAACTTCCGCCTTTGTATACGCAATAATCAAGACGCAATGTCTCCATAAAGAGGTCGATCTAACCATATGTAGTTCCAACAAGGAGTCTCAAGGTGACTCCTAATATGCGAGTTGTTCGTAACAGTTTTTTTTATCCTGGCAAAGTGACCACACTGCACCTGATGGTTAGCGCAGTGCCATCCAATTAGTCCTCGTTGATGGACACGCTTCGCAGCTCATGTCAGTAAATGCCGGAGTACCACAAGGTTCTGTGATTTCGCCCACCTTGTTTCTTCTGCATATCAATGATATGTTGTCGCTTGGCAACATTCATTGCTATGCAGACGACAGCACGGTTCATGGGCGTTATAGCAGCAAGCCTTCTGGTTGCCGGGCGGATACTGAGAGGAGACGAGAGGATCTTGTCATTGAGCTCAACCAGACCTTGGATCTCATCTCATCATGGGGTACCAGGAATCGGGTTGAGTTTAATGCCAAGAAAACCCAGATGTGCGCGTTCTCGTGCAAGAAGTCTCCGTTTTCTCCAATCCCCGTTCTTCAGGGTGTTCCACTCGCAATGCGGAATGACCTTAGTGTCCTAGGTATGGATATCCGCTGCGATCTTAATCCAAGGAGTCACATCGAGGGCGTAATATCCGCCACTTCACGCAGGGTCGGAATCCTGAACAGGGTGCGGCGGTTTTTCACGCCTGGTCAGCTCTACCGCTTATATAAAGCGCAGGTGCGGCCGGGAATGGAATACTGCTCGCACCTCTGGGACGGTTCCGCAAGGTACCTTCTCGATGCCTTGGATGGGTTGCAGCGGCGGGCCATCCGCATTGTGAATGATGCAGACGTGAGTAACAGCCTGGAGCCGCTACAGCTGCGTAGGGATATTTCCTCGCTTAGCGTGTTCTACCGTCTGTATCATGGCGAATGCTCTGAAGAATTGTTTGATCTTATCCCATCCTCTCCCTTCCATACCAGAACCACGCGTACTGGCTTGCGGAGCCACAGCTTCGTGGTGTCTACTACCCCGGCCCGAACCAAGAGGTTCGCAAATTCGTATTTTAGCCGCACCATCAGGCTGTGGAACAGTTTGCCAGCTATCGTGTTCCCTCCCTCCTATCATCCTGGGTCCTTTAGGCGTAATGTGAAGAAGCTAAACAGCAGGCCGGCATGATTGTGTTGAGTAGCGGGGGATAGACTGTCTCTCGCTACTTGATACTCTATCTGGACGGCACTGCGCTTACCATCAGGTGCAGTGTGGTCACTATGCCGCGCCAGAATAAAAAAAAAAAAAGACCATGAAGTAGCGAAACACAATCCCTCGCTACTCAACACAATCATGCCGGCCATTTCTTTTTTTTTTGTCGCGGTGAAAGCGTTTTATTACTGCCATCCGCTCCGGGGGGAAGCGGAATAAGAATAAAACGGTTATGCTGGACTAGCCGGTCTTACGACCCAGCATCCCCCTCGCACGGATGATGTCTATCCGTGCTGCCGCTGTGTAGCTTCTTCACACTACGCCATGAGGCAAGGAGGTGAAGAAGTGGTCGAGGGTCTTGTGTCAGAGTACTCAGAAGGACGCAACACGGCCAAACATCGTACCCCAACTCTAGACCGCCGACAAAAACCGGATGTACACTGGCTGATTCCGGAACGCGAGATACTTGCGTGTGCCACTATGGCGGGTTACAGTCGTACAGTGGTCGCTATCCGGGTAGATATGAATATCCTGCTACCAGTAAGTCTACTACGGTCCCTACAATGGATTTTATCCATGATGCAATATGCTACTTGCACTATACGGTTCGAGACACACGGAGCGCCTAAAGAGCAGATGTGTGGGATCGCATTTCAGTATACATTTTTTTTATTTTTTTATCCCGGCATGACACAGTGAGCACACTGCCCCTGATGGTAAGCGTAGTGCCATCCAATTAGAATATCAAATAGCGAGAAACAATCCTTCACTACTCAACACAATCATGCCCGGATGTGTAGCTTCTCCACACTACGCCATGGGGCAAGGAGGTGAAGAAGTGGTCGAGGGTCTTGTGTCAGAGTACTCAGAAGGACGCAACACGGCCAAACATCGTACCCCAACTCTAGACCGCCGACAAGAACCGGATGTACACTGGCTGATCCCAGAACGCGACATACTTGCGTGTGCCACTATGGCGGGTTTTAGTCGTACAGTGGTCGCTATCCGGGAAGATATGAATATTCTACCATCAGTAAGTCTACTACGGTCCCTACAATGGATTTTATCCATCTGTATATATAAAAGAAGAAGCTGACTGACTGACTGACTGACTGATCGATCAACGCACAGCCTAAACGGCTGGGGTTAGAGACTTGAAATTTTGACAGTAGGTACCTTTTATGACGTAGGCATCCACTAAGGAAGGGTTTTTGGAAATACCACCCCTAAGGTGGTAAAATAGGGGATGAAAGTTTGTATGAAAATTTGTCATTTTTGAAGTTAAACGCACGAAAATTGGTATTTGGCCTTTTAGTTAAAAACAAAAAATATATATTTCAGGATTTTTCGTAATTCTACCCCAAGGGGGTAAAATAGGGGTTGAAATTTGTATGAACATCCGTCATTTTTCTCCCAAATATGGTCTCCACGCGGGCGGAGCCGCGAGCAACAGCCATGATGCAATATACTACTTGTACTATACAGTTCGAGACACACGGAGCGCCTAAAGAGCAGATGTGTGGGGTCGCATTTCAGTATAGTCTTCTTTTTCTTATAATATTCACATTGTATGGTCCGTGCGTAACTTACACGGGGTCTAGTTGAAAACCAGCGCTGAGCATACTGCCTAGACTAATGCTGAACTAGAACCCATTCAGCATCTTTATGAGACACACTCTACCCGCTACCCTTTTATATTTTGTTTTTTAGCCTCAATTATATTATTTTTTCTTTTATTTTTGTTATCAGTTTCTGTTTGTGTTGTGTCTCTTTTTGTGCTGAATAATAGTTTTCTTTCTTTCTATATACATTATAGCTGTTGCTCACGGCTCCGACCGCGTGAATGTCATGTGTAATGTCAGAGTATAATTTTTCTTGCAATTAAAATAGCCTTTATTAATCAATGCTAATGTGGCATTCAAATGGTGAAAGAATTTTTAAAATCGGTCCAGTACTTTTTGAGCCAATTCATTACAAACATATATACAAATCTTTCCTCTTTATAATATTAGTATAGATAATAAATTCAACCTTTATGCTTTTATTGTTGTTGTATTGTATTGTGAATTATTTTAAAAAGGAACACTTATTTTTAAATGCTTGAGAACATGAAGACTTTTGCATTATTATTTGTTTGATTATCAAGTAGAGAAAATATATTTCCAATATAGAAATTATTAAAGATTAGTTTTTACTATCTTTCTGTAAATTGAAGCTGGCTGTTTATAATAGTTTTATATTTGAAATTATTTATTTGACAGTGTTCTTTTACTCGATGTGATTTGTTTTGCGATTCCGTTCTTGGTTGTCTAATATACTACTACAATATGTTATAATGGTTTTAATGGACCTAACAGAAATATTTAAAGAAGCAAGAATTTTATTAAAAACCTCAGTAAAATCCTCGGTCTATCATTACTGTATTAAGATTATTTTGTATAATACAAAAATATTATATTTAAATGAACTAAAATATAAAAAAAGCACTGAGATACTTTCAAAATATTCAAATTTAATGAACATTATCAAATAAACAGGTCACAACATAAATAAAAGTTTTTTAATTCATAAAAAGTACACTGTCTTCAATAAAACACAAATTATGGGTCCCGATTAAATTTGAGGGTTGCGCTTGATTTTTCTGAAATCCCATCATCAGATCCTGACTTGGTGCCAATGGGACCACCTGGGTAGTATACCCTTTTAAACAAAAAATAATTTCTCGAATCGGTCCAGGCGTCTACGAGTAATCGGGTAACATAAATAAAAAAAAAACGACGAATTGAGAACCTCCTTTTTTTGAAGTCTGTTAAAAATTAAAATATTATTGATATAAAAAATATATAAAAAAAATTACAAAACGTATCGCTTAATCCTGACCCAACATCGCAATGCACACCTCAGACCATAGAGTTACAACTCGCATAAGAAAATTCAATAACTGCTCATATTTTACTGTCTACCCCACAAATAAAACTTGACTTACCGTCTTGAGCGAATCCGCTATCATTCAACTCGTTGTTAAAATCACTTTCAGCTTGCAAAGTGCCCATTTTAATTAAAACTACGAAGCTTTGTCCCGGCAGACATACGATAGATGAAACGGCAGAATCGAAATAAAGTCCTGAACAAAGAAACTGGCACGAATAAGGAATAAATACACCGGCGCGTGTAAACAAATGCGTTTTGGAATGTTTCCAAATTCACACTGATGATTTTTATATTAATTTTATCGCGGCACGGGCTGATTGACCTGCGAACACTTTTTGTAAATTCTGACTTTGACATGACACAAACAAATCCGAAAACATTGATTGATTTTACCTAAGTGATGCGCTTTCTGCTTTAAATAGTCGATCATACTAATTTTGTTATTGTTAATTTTATTTGGCATCTAGCTCAGTATTACTTGGTGAATATAATTTCTGTGACGTTCTAAATTGAATGTATAAGACTAAGAATAGTAATAATAAGAATAGATTGTAATGCAAGATAAAATTAATAAAATTCACTTATATTAACTTATAAAACCTTTTAATGCTGGATTTAATGGTGTATTTATTCTAGTGCGTTTGATTGAAATATTATTATAATCAAGGATTGATTTTTTTAGGAATAATTCGATTCAGTGTTTTCAATGAATCTTGAATATCGATTATTTAATTTTTTAGCTACATCGACATGCTTAGCTCACTCACAACCCTTGACAAAAAAAAACTAATTTTGACATTTCTCTTCACGCGACAAAAGTTGTGAAACACGACGTCGCAAAATATTTTTATTTTCATATCATGGCTAAATCAATGAGAAGCCGTTGGAAGCGAAAATGCCGAGCTATAAAACGCGAAAGGTACGCAGTAAAAGAACTTGCACGTTTGAAAAACATGCTTGGGATCAAAGAAGAAGAAAAAACAGACGGTGAAAAAGAGGTTATGGAGACCGACCAAGTGATATTCCTTGACGCAGGAGAATTGAAAAAAAAGAAAAAGAAAAAAGCACCAGAGCCCGCCGAAATTGACGAAGATGCAGAAATGAGTTCGGATGACGAAAAAGTGGAAGTTCTTGGCGACAATGGAAAGAAAAGGATATTTAGTACAAAGTCTTTGAAGGACCAAAACGGACAGTATCCAGTTTGGTTGCACAAAAGGAAAATCGCCAAAATCAATAAAGTGTCAAAGAAAAATATAAAGAAAAAATCTAAGAAACGTAAACGATAACCTTATTACACATATTAAATAAAATATTGCCTTTCATTATGAAACCCAGATCCAAATGATTTACTGTTTTTAACTTGGTCAACAAAGACAACATTATTATTGTTTTTAGAGACAGCATAATGGAACAGGCAAAGGTGAATTCATTTTCAGGCTGGTCAAATCATTCATTCTATATCATTGACATGATAAATGTATTTTTTTAAATCATTAATTTTTTAAAGAGGTGAATGCAGATTTGACGCATGATAGGGCTGCGTGGAGGGTTCAAACCGTTTGTGCCGACCCCACTTAGTGTGGAATAATAAGGGCAGGTAGATGACTGACATTAATTTTATAAAGCTTTCTTTTTATGTACCTTGTTCAACTCTCCTGATAGTTAAGTTCCTATTCCTCTCCTTTCTCCATAATAAATCAAATAGTTTCCCTACCTTTGCCTGTTGTAAAATACCAATATCCAAAAGTTCAACTCGCTCAACACTCTTTCAAATCATACTTGACATTGGCTACATGTACAGGAAGTGTTGAGCCATAAAAGAAAAAAAAATTACTTTTATGACCGTAGCTTGCCTTGTGGAGCAAATAAAAAAAAGGATTTTTAGGGCAAAAATATACATCTATTTTTTATTTTCAAACTTATTAAATGGTTCATTTAATAATTTATATTTAATTCCTTAAATCAATAAGATAATTAATCAACTAAATCATGGTAAAATAGTTCAATTCAATTCAATTTTTGATGAATGGCAAATGGTGCTGATGACGACAATTCTGCCAATGTCTTATGTGCGATGAGTACTCGTGTGTTTTGATGAATTAAGTTAATTCGTATAATTAACTGTAGGAGTAAACTTTGTAAAAACAAATTTCAAAAACAAAATTGTGATGTAGTGCTAATAAGGATTTTTGTAATTTTGTAAAGAAAATTATTAAATAGACCACTCAGTGTAGACAAAATGATATATAAAAGGAATAACAATTATTTTACAAAATACAGTTGAATTGAGAACAAAGTCACTTTTGAATATGGTTTTTTGATCTATTTATTGTATTTATGTATAGGCAAATACCTAATAAATCCTAAGGCTGTATGGCAAAATTGTTGTAGCATCAATAGTAGTTAAGATTTTTTTTTTTTATTATTTCTATTTCAAATATTGTCAAAGACTAGGCAGTATGGTCGATTGACTATAGCCTGTCCTTTGGACGAATAAAACGAAAAATAAATCAAATATTGTCACTAAGCGATATATGAATGTCAACAAGCAGTAGCTGGTTCGATTCCCACCCCGGAACAAAAGAAAGCTAATTACACTTATATACATTTCTATATATGACTATGCTAGTTATTGATTTTTCCGATTTGTCATCCCCTCCTAAATTAAACGTAACCATTACGTTGAACACACTATTACAAAGATGATATCCCAAAGAGTAACATACTATCTCAGAATACAGAAAAAACCATACTATTGTGATTTTAATAACTAACACATGCCTTTCAAGCATCAAGGACACCATTGTTCGGACGAAGGTAATAAGTAGTGAGTAAAAATACATGCCAAAATCAACTTTATTAAACTCCCAAAACAGCTGGAGCGATTTTGATGACATTTTCAGGCAATCTTCAGATTAGTACAGCGCCGGTGTCGCTGTATCCTGTAAAGCTTGGTAGATCGGATCAACAATTTTTTTTTGGCTTTTTGATAATTATGTGTCATATTTTCTTGGGCATGAGTAATAATTGTTTCGGTTCCACAGGATAGCGGCTAAGTCGTTCAACGCGGAAGCAGTCGCGGACAAAAGCCAGTATTCTATGTAATCGTAGAGCATATATAGTAAGCAAGTGGTTAGAACATCGACTGCCTCGGTGGCGCAGTTGTAATTGCGCATGCGTACGACTGATGTGCTGAGGTAAAGCGATATTGGGTTTTTCTATTTAGAAATACTCAGTATCAGCCCAAAGTCTGGAATAGGGTAGTTTTCTGTGTTTAATTTTGTACATTGTTCTTAGAGTAGGCAACCAAATACTCGAAGACATTAAATTCTATATGCAACCGAATATAATACGCAAAAGAAACACTTTTGCTAAAACAGAATCAAAATTGCTTGAAAAATGAGGTCACAATATTTATTTAAAATATTGGAATGAGCAAACTCACAGGTACGAGCGAAAATGGGTGCATATTGGAAACATATTGCTATCTCCCTCGCATAACGGCACAGTAATGGGGATTCTGAGTACCGTGACGTCACGGTACATATCATGCACCCTTTTACTGTCATTTGACAACTACACCTTCCAGCAGATTTGAATGGCGCCTAATTTACTTATTTTTGTTCGGATTCATAAAATTCTATCGATAATAAGTTTTAGGTAATGTAAATTGTTGATTAAATTAATAAAAAAAATCGAGTCAACTACCTTATTGTGCCCGGTATGGCGATAGGCTCGCCCCCTATCACATTATCGAACCGAAATTCGGCGTAAAGTGGGTATACTGGTTACACCTCTGCCTACCCCTTCGGGCTTACAGGCGTGAGTGTATATGTATGTGCATCGAAGTGAAAATATCATATTTGATAAATAACTAAAAGAATTGAACATTACTTTTTTATGACATTACATAACTTTTATTTTTAATAGTGCGGGGGCACGCGGCCTTTTCAGATAAGCGGCGAATAATAAAATGTTGGTATAAAATGAATTTGTTTCTTATACAAATATGTAAGTTATTATTATGAAATTATTGATTATAATAAAATAATATTACTAGCCCTGTATTAAACATTGTCCCACTGCTGGGCACGGGCATCCTCTACTAATGAGAGGGGTTAGGCCTTAGTCCACCACGCTGGCCTAATGCGGGTTGGTAGACTTCACATACCTTCGAAATTCTTTTTGAGAACTCTCAGGTATGCAGGTTACCTCACGATGTTTTCCTTCACCGTTAAAGCAACCGATAATTAACATTTAATACACACATAACTTTAGAAAAATCAGAGGTGTGTACCACTTGGGTTTCGAACATACGACTTTCGTATTGACAGTCCGTACCGCAACCAACTAGGCTATCGCTGCTATCAATTAATAGTTGATTAATGATAATTATTGATTATTAATAGTTATATTTTTTAAAAGGATTCTCTGTTATATTTAAGGTATTTTAATAAGCCGAATATGGACAAAATCGTATAACGGGGAGATAGATGAATTTATAAATAAACTCTTAAATTCAAATCAATTCGATGAACTAGCTGAAAAGTTAGCCGAGAAAGCGGCTAGGAAGATTTTTGCTTTAGACCAAAGTAGGATATCGCTTAATATAAAAACTCAAGATGAAGAACCGCCGAATAAAACTAAATATAAAACACTACGTGATGGATTTGGGAGTGAGAATTTTAAAGAAAAAGAATATAAGTCGATAGTTAGTAATAAACATTTAAATGAAATAAAACAAAAAGCAATTCAAATTAAAAATGACTTTAACAAAAAACAGACGATAAGCAAAAACATTTTGTCATCGAAAGAACAACTGCGTTTGAAATATAAAAATTTAAAAATGTCTCGAGGCAAAACCATTACAAAGCAAAACATTTTGGACACCAAAAAATATTCTTTAGAAATGCATAAAAATAGAATAGAGCTCACAAAATCTGAACCAATAACAAAAACCAACGAAAAATAACACAAAAGTAGATTTCAAAAAGTCAACAATCAGCGCAAAAGCTTGAAAGGATTGAAAATGAAAAGTAAATCTGATAAAAACTCAGAAGAAATGAAACTGAATGAGGACAAAAATCAAGAAACTAGAGAAAATACAAGCGGAGGTCTTGATCATAATATGAAGCTTAGTGCAGACAAAGATTCCGAAGAAAAAGAGAGATCTAATTCTATAGAAACTATTAAGAAGGACGTGGTCAATGATGACGAAAGCATATATGATCATAATAATGATTCAAATGAAGGAAAGAAGTTACACAACCAAACTCTAAGCGTTGAAACTGACAATGATAATCTAAGCAAAGAAAAACAAATGAGTGAGGATTTAGAACCTAAATCCCATAGCCGCGACGATCCATATGAGACGGAAAAAGATTCTTACGTTAAAAAATTCAAAGATAAAAGTAAAAGTTATGGCATGACCACAAGAAAATTAATCATTCGCAGAGAAGGCGATAAATTATTTGCTTTTGAAAATTCACCGGACTATCAAGAGTATGAAGAGAAAATTGCAAGACAAAAATTTCAATCAAAAGAAATTCTACTTTAAGCATTTAAAAAGGGTTTCAGTAGGTATTGCTTATTATATTAAAAATATTAATTTAATAAATACAATTTTATTAACGCTTAGGTGCTATTATTTCTTCCTTTTTCTATAGCTTGTGACCCACTTTAAATGGTGTAAATAAAAATATTGCGCTTACAGTCTACATGTGATTTAGTTCCTGAAGAACTTAAATCAAAGCATCTTATCTTTAGGACTGGCATGTCGCTATTTTTGTTTATCTTAAGTTATGTTTCTCATACTTTTGTCTAAATCGAAAAAATAAAATTAGGTAAAATAAACATTTTTTTCGAAGGCCGCATAGTTAAGAGCCTTTTGCCTTTTTTTGTTTTTTTTTTTATTATTAGTCCAAAGGACAGGCTATAGTCAATCGACCATACTGCCTAGTTTTACGTTTCCTTCTTCCCTTTTTTTCAAAACAGAAAGGTGTTTTTTAATCATTTTTAAACCATGGAGGCATTTAGTATAAGGAGTACAAACTCAGGTTGAAAAATGTACAACTGTAAGCAGCAAACTACAACACAAAAACCAACCACGATAATAGCGCTAAGGTAGCAAGTGGTGTGATATATATGTAGCAGTTATAAACGGAGTGAAGTTTGCTTTGGTCGCTTTGGGATATGAATGTAGCAGTGGCCTTTTAGCGCTATATGTGAAATTACACTACTTGCTACGATGCTGCCACCCTAATTTATTGCTTTTCGATGGACACTTCTTCATACACAGATATTGTACTCCTTATACTCTAGCCTCCATAAGTTCCGCGTAAGACTAGGCCGTATGGTCGGAAGACTATAGCCTGTCCTTTCGACGAAAAATAAAATGATTTTTGACAGTTGACAACTATATTTGTCAACAAATGCATAAATTGTTATTATGTTTTAATGGCAAAATTGTGGAATCGTTCCTCCGCAAAGACCATTGAAACAAGAGAAGTTTTTAAGTTTTTTAACTGAAAAAGTAAGCACTTAAAACAGCTAATTAACAAATAAAATTTCTTTCTAATTGACAATATGCATTACAAAATATAATGTATTGATTACTGTATAATGTAAGTGATAACTATAACTTTATAAATACTTCTGTGAATATACATTCAACGGCAATATATACACTAGGGTCAATAACATTACACTAGGGTTGCCAACCCCGAAATTGAAATACCAGGATTTTTAGTTTTGAAGTAAGAAAAACCAGGACAATTCAATTAAAAAACAGGACGCATCTTTTGCGAGCCGAGACGCAACCCCCAAGGATTGCAAAAGTGATTGCAATTTTCAAATACAGGACGCTTTAAAAACCCAGGACGCTATTTAAAAACATAAGACGCTGCCTCAAAACTATCCAGGATTTCCCAGGACACTCCAAAAACTAGGACATGTCCCCGGAAAACAGGATGGTTGGCAACTCTACATTACACTCATATTTCATTTTTTTTTTAATATTGTTTCTATGCATGCAATGTAATGCGGTAGAGAAAAAAAATATTGTTTGAAACTTAATAATCCTAACATGCTTATTCAGGTATGTTTTTAACTTTATCACAAAGCAAAAATAACAGGATTTAGTTTGAAGTTATTTTTTCTTTGCCATAGTTTTTAAACAGATAAATAAATACACCCAACAGTCACACATATAGTTCTGACCCCACACTAGGTACAATAGGTATCGTGGGTATCAAGAACTATGAGGGACTACGGTCCCACAACATCCAGACCCGAAACAAATATCAAATACACAAATATTTGTCTCGGTGCGGGAATCAAACCCACAGCCTCTCGTTTCACAGCAGGCTTCTTGCCCACTGCGCCATGGAGGCTGGTATATACCAATTTCAATGAATTTGGTTGACAATATGTAAGCAACAGTGTAGTTAAAGAAAGATAGAGGTTGAAAGAACTCTCAAAATAGAGGTTGCAAATTCTAGGCGTTGTAGATAACATTTCCAAGACATGTTTATTATTAATCCATTTAACCTCTCACTAGGACACTGGTGTTGGGAAAAGGTAATAAGTAGTGAGTAAAATACAAGCCAAAATCAACTTTATTTCCATAATATTAAGGTTACAAATACGCTAAATACATACATTATTTTGCTGTACATCATAGTCTATTTCCCTACTATGACCACCCATTACTTTTGTTTCTCTTTAAATCGAATCCATGTAAAGGTGTTCTGGAGATCACAGTTAGCGATAAGACCGCCGTTTGTACATTCTATTTTAAGTTTATTGCAATATACTGTTAATATTTGTATTCTGGTGTACAATAAAGCATAAATAAATAAGGGTGAGTATTGCCCGTTTTTGACTGGACACCGGTGTCCGTATAATTTGTGTTTAATAAATATCTTTCAGTACACGAACCATGGCAGAAACTCCGTTAGCAGATGGTCCGATAGTGTTTGTTGATGTGGCTAAAGACGCAATACAGTATCCGATAGAGGAGGTAGTCGTTGAGCCACTGACTGAGAAGCAAGAGACTCCAATAAAAAATGAGTAAGGAATGCTGTTTGGTTTATGGGCAATTTTTTAACTGCCTGGATACTTTGACATCCTCCATAGCATAGTAGGCGAGTAGCCGGCTGTGAAACGAGAGGCCGTGGGTTCGATTCCCACACCGGAACAGCGGTTGTGTGACAGACAGATATTTGTGTCCAGGGTTTGGGTGTTGTGAGACCAAAAGTCTCTCTAGGTCCCTGATACCCACAACATAAAACTCGTATCTTTGTGTGCAATCAGGGCTATGTGTGTGACTGTTGGGTTTTATTTATTTATAGACAGACAAGCTGACGGGCCACCTGATGGTAAGTAGACACCATCCATAGATTTTTGCAATGCCAAATCGAATTTCATAATTACCCCTTCCAGTAGATTTGAATAGCGTATAATTTACTTATTTTTTATAATAATAATAACTTTATTTCACTCAATCTTTACAAGGATATACAATGAGGTCCACCCTTAAAGCAATTGAAGAATTCTTGTGTTGGGTGAGGCTCGCTCCTCCCGTGGTTACATTTTTGAGTACAAATAAATTATATATAAAGAGTATATAAAGCAACAAAAAATATATTTTATTTAATCTTATCTTAATCTTTAGTGTATAGGTACAATAGTAAGTGTATGGAGTTTGTGAATATATTGTGTGTATGTGTATGTGCATGAGTGAGTGGGTGTATGTATATGTGTGTGTGTGTGTGTGTGTGTGTGTGTACATTATGCATGTTTGTGTGCTAGTGCAGTATTATGGATTTATAAATTCTTTTCGATTGATTAAAATAATAATACCCTACTCTTTCAAGAATTTTAACCGTGCAGTCCACTAAACCCACATTAGACCAGGATGGAGGACTAAGACCTAACTATTAATAGTTTGCTTTTATTATTACTCTATTATCATATGTATATGTTTGTATGTATGTGTGTATATATAGATGTGTGTGTGTGTATATATATTTATTGATAACATTATTCTATTTATGTATTCTTATATCTATATAAATAAATATATACGATATATATATTTTTATATTTTCCTTAATACCTTTATGTACACTAACTGCCCGACCCTTATTATTTTTCCCTTCTAATAATTCGATCCCATGGTTGTCTTGAAAAGGTCGCCGAGAGCGATAAGGCCTCCAATTGTACTTTTAATAAATTTTTGCAGTTTTCCTATATTGTGTATCTTAGTGTGCAATAAAGAGTATAAATAAATAAATATAATTTCCTGACAGAATACAGAACGACCAGTATCTTCAAGTCGATCCAGACAAATACAAGTGTATTGAATGCAATCGCACAGCAGCGAGTGAAGAGAAGATATTACAGCACATACGTAAAGTGCATAGAGGAGAGAATCCTTTCCAATGTTACTTGTGTGATTATAACACTTATAATAAGAGCTTATTTGAGGAACATGTGCGGATACATCAAGGTAAGTTTTTTTTTTTTTTATAATATAGCCCGACAAACGAGCCAGTGGGTCACCTGATGTTAAGTGATCTCCACCGCCCATGAACACCACAATACCGAAAGTATCATGTATGCGCTGTCGGCCTTAAAGGACAGGAATAGGGATTAGGGAAGGGAAGGGGGAATCTGACCCTCCGGATATCTCACTTACCATACGAAACGCGACAGTAAACTGTCACTTTACGTTGGTTTTCTGTGAGACAGTGGTACTACCCCGGTCGAGCCGGCCCATTCATGCTGTAGACAAATATGTCTACAGCGTGGCTCTACAAGTGTGCCAAAAATACACCCAACCGTTACTGGTGGTAGGATATTCATATGTGCCTGGACAGCAACCATTGTAAACAGGGTGTAAAACATCCAGTGTACATTTTTGTCGGGGGTCTAGAGTTGGGGTACGATGTTATGGGTACTCTGACACTAGACCCTCGACCGCTTCACCTTCTCGCCCATGGCGTAGTGCTAAGAAGCAGGCCGGCATGATTGTATTGAGTAGCGGTGGATAGGATGTCTCTCGCTACTCGATACTCTAATTGGACCGTACTGCGCTTACCATCAGATGCAGTGTGGTCACTTTGCAGTGCAATAACTAAATGTAATGTAATGGCGCTTCCTAAAATCGTCTTTGCGCGTAATCCTAAATTAACAATGCAATAAATTAGTTGATTACACTGTCAACAGATGGCACTGTTTATTTTTCATCTTTTTTAGCAAAACCTATAATTCTAAATTTTGTCTATTTTCGTCAATAGCGGCAAACATAGGCTTAGAAATAGTGCTTAAATCATTAAATTTGATGAAGAACCATGGAAGTTATGGCGTTCCGACAAAAAACACCTTTAAGAAATAATAATATAGAGATTATATAGTGGTAGAGCCACGCTGTATACATATTTGTCTACAGCATGAATGGGCCGGCTCGACCGGGGTAGTACCACTGTCTCACAGAAAACCAACGTAAAGCTAGATATCCAGAGGCCCAGATTCCCCCTTCCCTTCCCTAATCCCTATTCCTGTCCTTTAAGGCCGACAGCGCATACATGACACTTTCGGTATTGTGGATGTTCATGGGCGGTGGAGATCATTTAACATCAGGTGACCC
Source organism: Laothoe populi (assembly GCA_905220505.1). NCBI lineage: Eukaryota > Metazoa > Arthropoda > Insecta > Lepidoptera > Sphingidae > Laothoe > Laothoe populi. The sequence goes on from HG992174.1 coordinate 2,621,412, forward strand.
ACTGGCTCGTTTGTCGGACTATGCTATAAAAAAAAGATTATTTGTATTTTTACAGGTATAAAACCCTTCAAATGCAAGCACTGTCCGTACAGGAGTGCGTCAAAGAAAAACACGAAAAAACATGAACTCATACATAGACCAAACAACCCTCTGAAATGTTCAGAATGTCCATTCATAGCGCGGAACACTAAAGTCCTGAACTGCCATAGACTGAAGACCCACCCGGTCAAAGACGCCACGAAGTCGTACAAGTGCTCGAAATGCGATCAATCATTCACAGACTTGGCATCTTTCAGTAACCACAGAAAGAGTAGAAAGAGATGCAAGATTTGCACGCAGCTGTTCTGTCAACATCTTTTAAAAAAACACGAGACTGAAGCGCATGGGATGGAGAAGAAGAAAAGAAATACGAAGAAAAAAAAAAGATTGTTCACATGTGACATTTGCAAATGGTCTTCGAATAGCAAGCCGAGGATATTGTTGCATCTAATACACCATCCTAATCAAGATTTGGGTGATTGTACTGTAGATGTCACTGTGCTGCGCCAGTGTGGCATTTTGCCGGCCGCGTAAATGCCATTTGTGAACGAAAGTTGATGCCAATTTGTGTGAATGTCAGTTTTGAAATATGGAGTGAGATTAAAGTATTATGAATTAAATAATTGATTTAGTAGAAGCTACCGCCATTTTTGTGCGCAAGAATAACATTTTTAACTGTTACCTTTTCTAAGATTATGTAAGCGTTTTATTGATTGGATGAAAAACATTTATAACCTGTCGGTCCTTTCTACGTAAGACTTAACGTATGCCCGCAATTATACCAACATGAAATAAAGTACTTAATGTAAACAAACTGTCAGTATTATCTATACTAATATTATAAAGAGGAAAGATTTGTATGTATGTTTGTAACGAGTTGGCTCAAAAAGTACTGGACCGATTTTAAAAATTCTCTCACCATTTGAATGCTACATTATCACTGATTAATATAGACTATTTTAATTGCAAGAAAAATAAGGATCGAAAGGAGTGATAACTTAAGATGCCTCCATGGATTGTATACCTTTTCTTCCAAAACTTACCTACACGAGGGCGGAGCCGCGAGCAACATCTAGTCTTGAATATGCCTTTAATGCATGATAATAAGGGCGACTTTCGTTTGTTTCGGTGCGGCCATATTCGGCCGGGCCAACAGGTTACGCTAGTGACTATTTCAATAAGCTGACTATTATTTGGATCGACTTCTGTGCTAAAATATCGGAATATGTTAATACATGAATATTTTACCGAAAAACAAATCAATACATTTTTCTTATAAAATTTTGTTTGTTTTATTACCAGCTATTGTAGGCTGTAAGGCACTGTTTTGTATCCTAGCAATGTCCTCACTGCACCTGATGGCGGCAGTCCAGGTAGAGTACCATCGCATCGACTCATACCTGCTGAATAGATTCACACTACTTGTAAAGGACCCAGGATCATAGGAAGGAGGGAACACGATAGCTGGCAAACTATTCAACAGCTTGATTTTGAAAAAACACGAATTTGCTAACCTCTTGGTTTTTTTTAGTGGCGGGATAGGCAGACGAGCAGACGGGCCACCTCAAGGTAAGTAGTCACCGCCGCCCATAGACTTCGGCAATGCCAGGGCACAGCAAATCAAATCAAAATATCAAAATCATTTAAATTAGTTGTACTAATTTTCGACATAAAGTTCGTAATTTTAATTATTTGATTTTTTTTGTGTTCGTTTATTATTGCATTTAGTAAAGACTTTATCGCATCGAGTTATGTTTCAGTTTCGTTTGTCTTTAACGTTAAATTAAAGTGTGACTATTATTTACCTGAGTCTTACATATTTTTGGAAAACAAAATCGTCTATAAAAAAATTGTTGATATCGATTCAGTCGCTGATTCTGAACAAACTACTTTCACAGTGTGCGTTAATCATGTTACATGTTGTATACAGCTGAAAGTAGTTGTCCAACCACCTTGAAGTTGTTTGTTTATAATCTGAGCCATATTCAAAAGGACGCAAAGTTCAGATTTAAATGAACATACATATACACTCACGCCTGTAATCCCCGAAGGGGTAGGCAGAGGTGCAACCAGTACACCCACTTTTCGCCGAAGTTCGGTCCCATAATGTGATAGGGGGCGAGCCTATCGCCATACCTGGCACAAGTTTCAGACTCCAGGATAATATTGAGAATTTCTAGATAGAAAAACCCAATATCACTTTACCCGACCCAGGGATCAAACCCGAGATTTCAGCACAGCAGTCGTAACGCATGCGCAATTACAACTGCGCCACCGAGGAAGTCTAAATAAATTACATTATGCGTGACATTTGCCATACAAATTTCGACCGTACATTAGTTTCTTAAGGTTGAATTTCGAATTACTCATTTCATCGCTTCTCGACCTGTCTCGACCGATAGTATTTTCGTTACAATAGAGGAAATGGAAATAAAAGAAGTCTATGGTCATAATCGATTTATTATAACAAATACATCGAGCTATTTATATTTCAAAATATAATTTAAAATTATAATTCTGTACTTTAGGTATACAATAATATTTTTTTTTTCAAAATCTTGTTTTTGACAATGAATTCGCAAAACCAAGTTATCTATGGTATTGAAATCCCACGATTGGAATTTTAATAGCAATAACTTTACAACCTGTACAATATTGTATTAAAATTTTATTTATTTTTGCCACGGGCGTAGTCAGGGACCCAAACCCCTGCCGAAATATTCAAAATATTACATTTATATTATAAGGAGAGGCAGCGAGAGCCTAGTTGGTTGCGGTACGGACTGTCAAGACGAAAGTCGTATGTTCGAAACCCATACACCTCTGACTTTTCTTAAGTTACGGGTGTATTCATTGTTAATTATCGCTTGCTTTAACGGTGAAGGAAATCATCGTTAAGAAACTTGCATACCTGAGAATTCTCATAAGAATTTCGAAGTATGTGAAGTCTACCAACCCGCATTAGGCCAGCGTGGTGGACTAAGGCCTAACCCCTCTAATTTGTAGAGGAGACCCGTGCCCAGCAGTGGGACAATATTAATACAGGGCTAATAAGGAGAGGCAAGGAGTATAAATGATAACGTAATAAATCCTATTCATATTTGGAATGTGTTTTTTTTTAGCAAACCGCCTCTGATACTAGCCCGGGTACGCCCGTGGTTTTTGCCTTTCCTGTAAAATTTGTTTTGGCCTGCTAAGTGTTCCTAAGGTACAAAATTATTGGGGTTATTTTTACCCAAAAAACCCCAAAATGTTATCCATAACCAGGTACTCGCTCATGGGGTTCCATAATATGAGAATACCGGGAATCCCCCGCCAACCAACCGTAATGTCCCATAGACGAAGCTACTTCAGAAAACCGAGCGAATTGGAGATATCTGAAAAAAATATTTGCTGGTGGTATATAAATTTGCTGGTGGTATATAAATTTACTGGTGGTACATAATTTTGCTGGTGGTATATAAATTTGCTGGTGGTATATAAATTTGCAGGTGGTATATAAATTTGCTGGTGGTATATAAATTTGCTGGTGGTATATAAATTTGCTGGTGGTATATAAATTTGCTGGTGGTATATAAATTTGCTGGTGGTATATAAATTTGCTGGTGATATATAAATTTGCTGGTGGTATATAAATTTGCTGGTGGTATATAAATTTGCTGGTGGTATATAAATTTGCTGGTGGTATATAAATTTGCTGGTGGTATATAAATTTGCTGGTGGTATATAAATTTGCTGGTGGTATATAAATTTGCTGGTGGTATATAAATTTGCTGGTGGTATATAAATTTGCTGGTGGTATATAAATTTGCTGGTGGTATATAAATTTGCTGGTGGTATATAAATTTGCTGGTGGTATATAAATTTGCAGGTGGTATATAAATTTGCTGGTGGTATATAAATTTCCTGGTGGTATATAAATTTCCTGGTGGTATATAAATTTGCTGGTGGTATATAAATTTGCTAGTGGTATATAAATTTGCTGGTGGTATATAAATTTGCTGGTGCACTGCCACTGCACACAGGGTGTAAACTTGTTGATTAAATTAATAAAAAAATTGTGTCAACTACACTCTCGCACGGTTTCACAGTCTATTTGCCATGCCCTAAGCTGTTTGCCGTCACGAAAATATTAAAAAGATTGTAAATTGTTACCTCGAAGCTCCACAATACGACCAGCTTAGTGGAGAACTGCTGACTTTTTCATCTTCATCAGGAGGCGGGGAAAATTCTATAATAAACACACCCAACAGTCACACATAGTTCTGACCCTACACTAAGTCAAACCTGTATTATTATTATATCAACTGGCTGGCGTCCGTACGTCACTTAAGGTGACCACTGAAAACCAGCGCTGTGTCACAACACACAGTCACAACATACCACAGTATTTACTATGTACGTGCCACAGCACAGCAGTACGCTGAGTGGTCACCTACCTGTCACAGCTGCGACGTGCAAGTGCCAAACCCTTTAGTTTTAAGTGTAATAATAGTTTTTGTCAATGTGGTATGTGCGCGTTGTAGTTTGTGCAAATAAATCGTTTTTCTTTCTTTCTTTCTGTATGATGTATCGTGGGTATCAATTGCGGGTAACTTTCGTTTTTTTAAGAGAAACTTCTTTAGAATCGTTGTGATTTGAAACTCGATGAAACGAAAAAGCGACAGTAAAAAGAGACAAACACATAAATCTATAGGATTAAGCCTATGAGAGAATGAGAGCCTACGAGAGAGTGGGATCGAGTGGGATCTGCGGTAAGCGCAGTGCCGTGCAATTATAGTATCAAGTAGCAAGAGACAATATATCCCGCTACTCAACACAATCATGCCGGCCTGCTGTGTCTTCACACTACATCTAAAGGACCCAGGATCATAGGAAGCAGGGAACACGGTAGCTGGCAAACTGTTCAACAGCTTGATGGTGCGGCAAAAATACGAATTTGCTCTTTGTTCGAGCCGAGGTAGTAGACACCACGAAACTGTGGCTCAGCAAGCCAGTACGCGTGGTTTTGGTATGGAAGGGAGAGGATGGGATAAGATTAAACAATTCTTCGGAGCATTCCCCATGATACAGACGGTAGAACACGCTAAGCAAGGAAATATCCCTTCGCAGCTGTAGCGGTTCTAGGTTGTTACTCATGTCTCATGTCTGCATCATTCACAATGCCGGTGGCCCGGCATCGAGTTGGTATTTTTTATTTCGACAACCTCCGTGGCGCAGTAGGCGAGTAGCTGTGAAACGAGAGGCCGTGGGTTCGATTCCCACACCGGGACAAATGTTTGTGTGTGACAGATTTGTGTCCGGCGTCTGGGTGTTGAGACCGTGCGTCTCTCGTAGTCCCTGATATCCACAACACAAGACTCGTATCTTAGTGTGGGGTCGGGGCTATGTGTGTGACTGTTGGGTGTTATTTATTTACTGTAACCGTCCCCGACGAAGTGCAAACAGTATTCCATTCCGGCCGCACCTGCGCTTTATATTGGTTTAAAACACCGATCATATGGGTCTAACCGACTGTTGGCGTGCCGATGCGTCGCTGCGTCATAACGTCGCCACGCTATATGATAATATCAAATGTCTAATACGGTGTGGCGACTACAGAGCACACTGATTAAAATATTTGAGTGGAGAGAGTGGGAGTGGGTCATATTTTCTGTAAAAAAATCTGAATATTATATTTTTAAGTTTGCTATATTCATTTCCTTGCATAAGCTATCCTTATATGCTCATTATTTATACAAAATAATTTCGATTATATATAACTGTGGTTGCCTGTATCTGGGTAGCATAGACCAAAAATGTTGTTTAATTATACTAAAATATGTACCACCCACTGGCGATCCATTTAAAATAAATAAATGTTTCACATCTGTCAGACGTCCCGAGAGAGCTCGATTTTTTTTGGATATTTTTTATCAGGGTACCGGCTAAGGTCAGAGACTATACTTCCAAATCATAGATAAAGCGACCATACAGACTGTAAAGTTGTGTTATAAACGATTTAATATATCCTTGATTTAATATATCCTTACCTTCCCAATGCTTACAATAATATAAATCTCCAGCGCAATGATTGACGAATGTAAAAAACTTGAAGTACTTCCCGAAGCCACGGTTTGCGCTCACGCAAATTGGTGAATATATATCCGGACAAGAGTACGGACAAATGTGGAAATCAAACGCTGTTTCTACTTCGTAAAGGGTGCTGAATGTGGTTTCTTGCTTGGATCTTAGAGCTGGAGTCACTAGAAGTTTGCAATTTGTTATATGATTATTAATAAACATTAGGTGCCAATGAAACGTAGGCAAACAGCCTAAGACTATTTTTACAAATGTATTACTAATTTTTATAATGATATTGATACAATCAAAAGCAGATCAGGGGATACCAGGCCCTTAGCACCTTTGATGTTTTATAATTACGTGAATTAATGGTTAATTATTGGCTAACGATGATAAAAGACATCTTGAAGGAACCTGTAGGTAGGTACATCTAAAAATTCTCCATGAGAATTACTTTTATGTACTTATTAATTTATTGCCGCCTGGTCCGGAGATTATGGCCAAATAAAATATTTTATTTCTTTATTTCTATATATCTACAACACATGATTGCCCAGCATAATAGAGTACCTATTCAAAAACGATACGCTAACACTTCAGTGGTTCATACTTCATTCTTGGCGCCAAAACTGACCAATCACGTTCATAGAAAAGATGTCGTTGATGGTGCATACGAGCGTAATGCCTAACCCTTATCATTAGTAGAGATTAAAGAAGTTTCGTGCTTAGTATAATATAGGGCTGATATTAATTTATTAATAATAACAATGAAATAATTTTCCAATGGCGTTATCTAACTCATGTAAATAAAATGTCGCATAGATCGTTTTTATCTCACGTTTAGGGACAGTAGACCCTCGACCGCTTCTTCACCTTCTTGCCCATGGCGTAGTTTGAAGAAGTAGGCCGGCATGATTATGTTAAGTAGCGGGGGATAGATTGTCTCTCGCTACTCGATACAATAATCGGACGGCACTGCGCAATCAGGTGCAGTGTGGTCACTTTGCCGTGCCAGGATAAAAAAAAACGTCTTTTACCGCACGCGTAAGTGCCTGTATACCATTTCTGCCTTTAAAAATGTATTTTGTACCTGCTTTTGAATCTGTTCCATCTGTGATATTTTGATTAGGTACATTTACAGAGCCAGTCCGGTTTTTTGATGCTAGATCACTAGATCGTCTCGAATTTAAATACTCTGTACACGTACCGCTACTGATTATGGAATATTCTAGAAAACAAATACAAAAAGTACAGCAGCAGCAATAGCCTAGTTGGCAGCGGCACGGACTGTTAAACCATTTACCATTTAAACCATTTATTTTTCCACACACACAATACAGAAACGAAAAAAATTTATATACTATCTAGTTACATAATTTGGCTATTTGCTGCAACATGTGCGGTGGAAGGGGCACCAGCTCAGTATACGCTGTTGAAAAACAGCACTGATTTTCAGCTGGACCCCACCGTCGCTTCATCATAGCACAAACATTTCGACAGACGTGCAAACATCAACAACCAAAGTTACATAAACAAAACGCAAATTCTAACAGACAAACAATTACACAATTTAGCAATTACAACTACAACATAGAAAAAATGGATTGCAACAATACAATGTAATTTATAAGATTTTTCCCAGACATAATATTACACATGAAAATCTCACTGCTTGTAGCGGACGTAGTTGCTTCTTCTGTTACAATAGCTTTTGAGCAAAAGCGGCAAGCGGTAGCTTTTTAGGCAAAATTCGTATGCTCGAGACCCAGCCCAAATGGCATACACCGCTGACTTTTCTAAATATACGTGTGTATTGTTAATTATCGCTTGCTTAAGCGAAAGAAAACATAAAGACACCTGTATAAGTACCTGAGAATTCTTACAAGAATTTCGATCGTATGTGAAGTCTACCAATCCGCATTAGGCTAGCGTGGTGGACTAAGGCCTAACCCCTCTTATAAGTAGAGTAGGCCCGTGCCCAGCAGTGGGACAATGTTTAAACTCTGGCATATATTTAAACTATTAGAAGTTACGTATGAATTCTTTGTGAATTATCGCCTGGTTAACGGTGAAGGAAAATATCGTGAGCAAACCAGCGTGCCTAAAAATGCTAAATAAGAATAACGTATGGAAAATCTCTAATCTGCATTAGGACAGCGTGGTGGACTAAAGCCTAATCCCTCATTAGTAGAGGCCCGTGATGGGCAGCATTATACTGTAAGAAAGCAAAAAAGAGAGGGCCATTAAAGGTGGATGCCATAAGATCCACATAAATGACGGTTACCACGGTAGCGATCAAGTTAATGATCACAGTTACACAACTTAGTGCCTAAGGTCCACAACCCTATGTCAGGATGTACCAAGTACCACTATCCAAGTAGTCTGAAGTGCGCATGGACAGCATAACCTTATATGCTGAACCCCCACCTAGTCCAAAAACTAGGACGATGTGAACTGACTCCACAATACACGTCCGTACAGTGGACAGTCCGAGAATGGACTGTGTTCTAGAGCGCCTGAGCGCTCCCTTTTATTGCAAACCTTTACCCCCACTCAATTGGTAATTATCAATCTACCCAGTTATTTATAGGGTACCCTCGGTATCTCTAATAAATAAGAACTACCCTATCAATATTATATTTACCATATCCAGGCGAATTGCACATATTACTCAGAAACAAGTAACACGTGTTATCGAAGTCTTTGTAATTGGCGCCATTTTTGTCACTTCTCACACAACATATTCTGGTATTATTTGCCTTACATATAGAATCACTATTCTCGCAAATTCTTTTTATGTGTTCTAAAGATAAATGTGCTGTCGAATTTAAGTTTTTTACATTTATTTTCGGTAAATTATTATGTAAAATGTATGCTTGGGTAAAAATGATTTGCATGGAAAGTAATAACATTTTATGCATTGTAAAAATAAATTGAAATATTATGATTAGGTACTATTTTACCTACGCTTGCGTAATATATTATTTCTCAAAGGTGTTTTTTTTTTTCATCCTGGCACGGCAAAGTGACCGCACTGTACCTAATGGTAAGCGCAGTGCGGTCCAAATAGAGTACTGAGTAGCGAGAGTCGATCTATCCCCGCTACTCAACACAATCATGCCAGCCTGCTGCGTAGCTTCTTCACACTACGCCAAAGGACCTAGGATCATAGAAAGGAGGTAATATGAAAGCTGGCTAACTGTTCCACAGCTTGATACTCAGATAAGATGAGGTTTATGGGATTTTCATCTTTACCGATAAATTACCAACCATCCTCCCTTTACAAAAACGGTAGGTAGCGGCTCTGCTGTGCCCTGGCATTGCAGAAGTCTATGGGCGGCGGTGACTACTTACCATCAGGTGGCCCGTCTACTCGTCTGTCTATCGAGGTGCAACGGTAGGCAGCGGCTTTGCTGTGCCCTGGCATTGCAGAAGTCTATGGGCGGCGGTGACTACTTACCATCAGGTGGCCCGTCTGTCTATCGAGGTTCAACGGTAGGCAGCGGCTCTGCTGTGCCCTGGCATTGCAGAAGTCTATGGGCGGCGGTGACTACTTACCATCAGGTGGCCCGTCTGCTTGTTTGTCTATCGAGATTCAACGGTAGACAGCGGCTCTGCTGTGCCCTGGCATTGCAGAAGTCTATGGGCGGCGGTGACTACTTACCATCAGGTGGCCCGTCTGCTCGTCTGTCTATCGAGGTTCAACGGTAGGCAGCGGCTCTGCTGTGCCCTGGCATTGCAGAAGTCTATGGGCGGCGGTGACTACTTACCATCAGGTGGCCCGTCTGCTCGTCTGTCTATCGAGGTTCAACGGTAGGCAGCGGCTCTGCTGTGCCCTGGCATTGCAGAAGTCTATGGGCGGCGGTGACTAATTACCATCAGGTGGCCCGTCTGCTCGTCTGTCTATCGAGGTTCAACGGTAGGCAGCGGCTCTGCTGTGCCCTGGCATTGCAGAAGTCTATGGGCGGCGGTGACTACTTACCATCAGGTGGCCCGTCTGCTCGTCTGCCTATCGAGGTTCAACGGTAGGCAGCGGCTCTGCTGTGCCCTGGCATTGCAGAAGTCTATGGGCGGCGGTGACTACTTACCATCAGATGGCTCGTCTGATCGTCTGCCTATTAAGGCATAAAAAAAACATCGTATTTTTATGTATACCACCTTTATGGAACATCCTATATAGAAAAAAGGCAATAAAAAAGTCATTGATTGAATATGGTTTTATTAAAACATCTTTGTAAACAAATATATTATTTCTTAAAGTATTTAAGACACTAACGTTGTACAAATGTATTTTCAATATTTATTAAATTTTGCAGTATTATTGAAGTGCATTGTGGTAACTTTGCCCATTTCTGTCATGCTGGTAACCTTACCCGAAAATGGGCCGTTCAAGTTTATATAAGCACCAAAGATGGTCATTGCTTTTATTTTTCATGACATGTCAAAATGGCGTCCGCAATATTTTTCTTTGGTATTTTTTGAAATGCAGATTCTGATTTACATATGAATGACAATCCTACTTGTCTATTCTCAAACGAAAAAGATGTTTGCCATAGACTTAATAATAATGATATGTACTTGCTCATGAATAAAGAAACTTGAACATATTTTGTAAAATTCTTTTTTTTTATTCTGGCACGGCAAAGTGAGCACTTATTAAATATTGAGTAATTAGTAAGCTATCGGTAAAGTTAAAAACCCTGTACATCTAGTCTTATGGATTGGAATTTGAAATTTGAACAGAATTCGTTCTTAGCCTTGAAGCCACTGAGAAATGCTAACGGACATTTTTATAACCGTGTTTCATCCTAATTTGGTTGACACCTTATTAGCTATTTTAAAAGTTATAATACCTTTATAAGATTGCGTCACAAAATAAAAGATTTCAACTTCAAATTTTTATTTCTTTACCAATAATTTACTAATCGTCAACTCTATGCGTATTTTATTAATACCACCTTTTTGAAACACCTTGTATATGCAAAAACACTGCCTGTTTGAAATGATAAATTGTGGCTTTATCCAAATTAGGGTTCTTTTATCCTGGCTTGGCAAAGTTACCAATCTGCACCTGATGGTAACAGCAGTGCCATCCAATTAGAGTATCGAGTAGCGAGAGACGATCTATCCCTCTCTACTCAACACAATCATGCCGGCCTGCTGTGTAACTTCTTCACTCTACGCTATAGGTCAAGAAGGTGAAGAAGCGGTCGAGGGTCTGGTGTCAGAGTACTCAGAAAGCCGCAAAATGGCCAAACATCGTACCCCAACTTTAGACCCCGACAAAATGTTATCATATTTTAAATCTTGCTTGAGACCGATAACAGTCGCATGGCCTCCCTGTATCCTGTCTCCGAAGCCCCGTGGACAGTCGAGAAGTGTTTAGGGTTGGTCGCCTCCCCAGCGAAGAGCACCCGCGGGTTACCAGCCGAGTCGACCAAGGGTTTACCCAGGTCGACTCTAGAGTTGGGATACTGTGGGGTAAGTAGGTTGTCATAGGTATAACTGCCGCGGGTGTAGGGATTCGAGTGCCAGGTTGACCTATAAAATAAATTTTATCAGTGTATAAGTTGTGAAGGTTTTTTTCCTGGCATGGCAAAGTACTGCGTTACTGCGCTTTACCGTGCCTGGATAAAAAAGGTGACCACATCTGATGGTAAGCGCAGTGCCGTCCAATCAGAGTATCGAGTAGCGAGAGACAATCTATCCCCCGCTACTCAACAAAATCATGCCGGCCGAGGTACATTGTCAGAGTACTCAGAAGGCTGCAAAACTGCCATTTTGCGGCCTTCTTAGTACTCTGACACTAGACCCTCGACCCCTTCTTCACCTTCTTGCCCATGGCGTAGTGTGAAGAAGCAGGCCGGCATGAGTGTGTTAAGTAGCGGGGATAGATCGTCTCTCGCTACTCAGTACACTATTTGGACCGCACTGCGCTTACCATCAGGTACAGTGCGGTCACTTTGCCGTGTCAGGATAAAAAAAAAAAACGGCCAAACATTGTACCCCAATTCTAGATCCCCAACAAAAACCGGATGTACACTGGCTGATCCCGGAACGCGACACACTTGCGCGTGCCACTATGGCAGGTTTTACACCCTGTGTACGGTGATAGCTATCCGGGCGGATATGAATATGCTACAACCACCTAAACCACCATGTGCTTATGGCACTTACCTTAACATGCCAGTTGGTTCTGGTATGGTTATATTCTTTCCCATAAACCTTCTGAGGACTTCCATTACTTTCGTCTTCACCACTTCCTCGGGAAGTGTCTCTACCTGTGATATGAGTCATTGTTAAGTTTTTAAAGTTTACGCGACACTTTGAAACGAAACTAATTTTACGGATTTTATCTGTCTGCAGTTACTGATTTAGAGGAAGACTCCATTAGCTTAGATTTGAAAAAAATTTAACACTGATTCCTTCCTAGCATGATTCGCAAGGCTATTGGAATTCAAAATTCAAATTTCCTTAATGGTTTCTTAAGTTTCCGGGAACATTATACAATTTATTTAAGTAACTATTTTAGTTAAATATACCGCGATAGAATCCGTAAAATTAGTTTTATTTAAATCCAAATTTCCTGCTAGTATGTTGAAAAACTGCACATAGCCTATCTTTAACGCCTATAGTTATTGTTGCGTCTTATATTCTAAATTTCTAATGTTAGTCCAAACTTTATTTGAATGTTTTCATGCAAACAAAAAGTTGTATATGTCATATTAAGGTTAATTATCAAAAGATACATTCACGAATTGTTAGTTATACAGGGCGTTGCAAAAGGAAGGTACTAATGTAAGCACCATGTATAGAGTTGGTGATTAGTATCATATCGATAAAGTTGAATATCCGGTAAACCTCATCTTATCTGAGTAATTGTAATTTGATTTTTTATGGAATCATTCATTTTATGACCTCTGAAGCCAATGATAAGCCTATTTTTGCAAGTGCTTAAATAATCGGTTGACATTTTACCAATAGTTTTAAGTGACAATAAAATTATATGGTCGCGCTACAAAAATGACAAGAAAAAATTCAAATTTCGTGTTTTAACCCTACTAATAAGTTTGTAATCACCGACTCTATGGTGCTTTCATTGTTACCCAACCTTTTGCAACAGCCTGTATACGAGAACGCCTCGGCGGGGCAGTCGAATTTGCGTACGCGGTCCAACTGCTGTGATATTGTGTTTTTCTATCACTCATACTCAGTATCAGCCCGGAGTCTGATTGTGTAGATGGCGATGGCTCGATATCACATCATGGGACGGTAATAAGCGAAAAGTGGACGTACTGGGTTCCGAAAGTAACTCTGTTTGTTTATTTGTTAACTTTTCACGGCTAAACTAAACAGATCGTAATGAAATTCAGCAGCGGGATAGATTATATCCTGGGGAAAGACATAGCCTATCTTTAGCCGCAAAAAAATATCTTAAAGGAGGGTTTGAACATGGGTTGAAAGTTTGTATGGACAATCCGTAATACCTCAAGTTAGAGATCTGAAAAATCACAGACTTTTGGTAAGGAATAAAGAAGTACGTGTTTCAACGTTTTTAGCAAAATCATTCCTAAAAGGGGCAAAGTAAGGAGTTAACTTATGAGGTATTCTTTAGATTCAATCTCAAGATTCAAGCACAACACCGGAGAGGCAGGACGATCGCTACAGGTGCGTCAGTGCAGAAGACAACTTCTTGGATTGTATACTTCTCCCAAAAATAACCAACACGCGGACGGAGCCGCGAGCAACAGCTGATTTTTAATACAGGGCTGGTTATATAAAATGCTATGGAATCATGCCCAAACCATGCATTCTTACTATCCTAATTCATTCTCTCTGGCAAAATTAGCGCAACATTATGCTTGACAGTATGCAGATAACATCTGGAGTTGTATACTATATGGACCTTGTGGAGACTGGGAGGAATTTCCGTGCTTTCCGGCGTTTTTGCCATACCTATTATTGGAATCAAGCGTAACAGTTCGCATGATAGGACCCGTTAAGTAACTTCCGTGGTGCTTTACGTCTGGCTTCTCCAGACGTAAATGTCCCTTTATTGGAGGTTAATACCTTTTTAGTTCAGTATTTGTCTCCCGCTTTGCTATGGAGGGAAGTGGACAATTTATATTTCCAACTCCTCCCTATATTTCTATTTGATTAATTTCGTTGCGGGATAAAAGACAGTTATGAAGCATTCCCAGAGACTCGCCGAGTTTCATTACTCGGTGTCGAAAAAATGCGTGCCGTTGTTGATCCTGGCTAAACAGGAGTTACAATGGCGGGTGTGTGGGCGGGATAGTCTCTATCCTAATTCATCCCAATACAACCCAGGCCCATTTAGCATACCATCCATATGTCCTAAACCATCCAAGGAACCAACGATACATCCAAGTATACTAACCAATTTGGTTGTGTCCCCTTTCGTCCAAACAGTAACGCAATTACGACACCCCGTCGGTCGAGATACGCCTGGTATCGTAGATATCCATAAATCAGAAGAAGTCAGTCTTACGACATCAGAACTAGTCCAGAAAGTGTACGCGAAATCCCCAATCGGCCACCAGGGTTGTGAAAATGTCAGAATTACTTTGCCAATAACTCCCGAAAGACATTTTATCTATCGCTGCCAATTTATCACTTGGCAAGTTTTTAAATAGTGTGCTGTGTCTGAAATGAAATATAATCGAGGTTTTGGAAGAAGCTGGATACCAGATGCAGTAGTACAGAATTGGAATTATACATTCCATAGTTGACTCTTGTGAATTATTTCTTTTTTCCTGGCACGGCAGTGACCACACTGCACCTGATGGTCAGCGCAGTACCGTCCAAATAGAGTATCGAGCAGCGAGAGACTATCTATCCCTCGCTACTCAACACAAGCATGCCGGCCTGCTTCCTCACACAACGCCATGGGCAAGAAGGTGAAGAAACGGTCGAGGGTCTAGTGTACTTAGAAGGCCACAAAACACTATAATCTATCTCTGTGCCAAATTTCAACCAGATCCGTCCAGCCGTTTTAGCGTGATTGGTGATACCCACGATACAGGACCTAGTTTGAGGTCAGGACTATGTGTGTGATTGTTGGCTATAATTTATTTACCCTTAGTCTGATCTCATGACGATACCCCATTGGATTAGAACTATGTGTGTGAGTGTCAGATGTAAGTGTTTAATATGAGTATGAAAAATTACAAATCTATGGTGAAAACCGTTCCCTCAAGTTTACAAATGCAATGCGAAGATACATTAGTGAAATTCTCCTTCCGACGCAGTTGTTACGACATTTGACAATTAACTTTCAATATAAATCCCAATCCCAGCATCAACCAATTCATCCAAACGCAAATCTCATGTAACTTTATGTCCCAAATCATCCAACCGTACTAACCAATTTGGTTGCGGTCCCTATAAAGGTGATAACCACATATGCCGATAAAGTTTCCATTAGAATCCCGAAACCATCCAACACACCAGCCAATCCAACCAATCCCGTGCAATCTCATGTCCCAAAACATCCAACCGTACTAACCAATTTGGTTGCGAAACCTATCGTCCATAAGGTAATGCAATTCCCACATCCCATTGGACGGGATAAGCCTGGAGTGTTTGCAAGCCAAACATCGCTGGGCATCAACAGTTCTTTATCAGACTTCATCCAAAACAAAGAAAACCAGTTGCCGAATGGCCACCAGGGTTGTGGGAAGGCCAGAATAATTTTTCCTACGGCACCTATAGACATTTTGTCTATCGCCGTCAACTTATCGCTTGGCAATTGCTGAGCAAATAATGTTTTGTACCTGAAACAAAATAAAACACGAACGAGATTTACAGTAGTCGCATATGTGTAACATCTGGCATCTCTTGGTAATAAGCAACATTAACATTACAGCCTGAAAAATGATTCATCTATTATTTGTAATGATTTTTCGTAACGAAGAATAATTATTTTTAATTAAAATTGTATTTTGTTTATATGAGACAAGTAGATTATCATTTCAAAGTATTTAAAAGCCATTAAAGAACTGCGTCAATAACAGTAAGCGATTCGATTACACTCGATACCATTTGAAAACCAAAATCAAACCTCTCGGAAAATGGGTTGATACCATCTGACAGCCATGAGCCAACTCTAGCACCCGGCGCTCATTGGTCAAATCAAATGCGCGCGCTTCCCCGACTTCCTGTTACACACTTCCGTCCCTTTTCTCGAAATACCTCCCAGAGAGCGATAGTAAAGATATTACACATCAATAATACACCCAACAGTTACACAAACAGTCCTAAGCCCACACTAGTTCCTAGGTCTGGGTATAACGGGTCTATACCCAGATACGTCTATAAACATATATTCATGGACAACATAACCATTTGTCTTGATGCAGGAATACTGGAAAGGAAACCGCGGCGAAAACAAACTGTCGACGAATGAATTATCTTCTTTTTAACCGACTTCAAAAAAGGTTCTCAATTCGTCGGAATCTTTTATTTTTATGTGTTACTCCGATTACTCGAAGATGCCTGGACCGATTCGAGAAATTATTTTTTTGTTTAAAAGGGTATACTTCCCAGGTGGTCCCATTGTCACCAAGTCAGGATCTGATGATGGGATCTCAGAAAAATCGAGGGCAACTCATAATTTGTTTTTTATTGAAGTCGGTGTACTTTTTATGAATTAAAAAACTTTTGCTTATTGTGTCCTAGCATTGACCATACTGGTTCAGTCAAGCTATAGAATGTCTAGAAAATAAATGTACCAGCTGGACCTGTTAGACCCAAATTGCCGAAACGTGACTAAGATTTAGCTGGTGGTAGGATATTCATATCCACCCGTATAGCGACCACCGTGCATAGGGTGAAAAACCCGCCATAGTGGCACACACAAGTGTGTCGCGTTCCGAGATCAGCCAGTGTACATCCGGTTTTTCTCGGGGGTCTAGAGTTGGGGTACGATGTTTGGCCGTTACGCGGCCTTCTCAGTACTCTGACACTAGACCCTCGACCGCTTCTTCACCTTCTTGCCCATGGCGTAGTGTGAAGAAGCAGGCCCGCATGATTGTGTTGAGTAGCGGGGGATGAATCGTCTCTTGCTACTCGATACTCTAATTGGACGGCACTGCGCTTACCATCAGGTGCAGTGCTGTCACTTTGCCGTGCCAGGATAAAAAAAAATAAAGATGCTAAATTCTCTTCAGCCAATGCTACTCGATTGAAACGGCGAGAAATAGATATCCATACCATAGGCTAAAAAGTATAAATGAACAGTGATATAATCCGTGATATTAGTTTTATTTCAATAGCTGGTGGTAGGATATTCATATCCGCCCGGATAGTGACCACCGTACACAGGGTGTAAAACCCGCCATAGTGGCACATGCAAGTGTGTCGCGTTCCGGGGTCAGCCGTACATCCGGTTTTTGTCGGGGGTCTAGAGTTGGGGTACGATGTTTGGCCGTGTTGCGGCCTTCTTAGTACTTTGTAACAAGACCCTCGACTGCTTCTTCACCTCCTTGTCCCATAGCGTAGTGTGAAGAAGCTACACAGCAGGCCGGCATGATTGTGTTGAGTAGCGAGGGATAGATTGTATCTAATTCTAACTGGACGGCACTGCGCTTACCATCAGACGCAGTGTCACTTTGCCGCGCCAGGACAAAAAAAAACAAAAAAATCATATCTGTGGTTGAAAAATTTGGTTATCCCACATCCTGACCCCAAAATAAGACAAGGTTTGTGACGTGGATACCAATTACGAGAGACCTAACCTTATTATTTACGAAAAAAAATTTGCAAAATCTGTGTACGAAAAATTCAGAAAGCATTTTAACGTTGATCGATTGTTCGTCCAAGCCCACATGCGCTGATCGTTTCATTATAGAGCACAAAAAGCAAAGAAATCGTGGATTGTGATATTATTTTAAGAAGTATAAGTAGATCGAAACGCAATAGACCTTCAACAGCCAAGACACAGAACAGGATGCCGCCATTTTGTTAAAAAAATAACAAAAGCACACCCAAACTTAAACAACACAAACCGGTATTATCAATTTTTTTAGTAAGTCAGTCTGACCGAAAATTTTAAATGACCAAATTCACTTCACCAAAAAAATTATGACCAACTTATGACTGACCCTAATTCAAAATTGACATATAACTGACGTCAGAATCCCTGAAGGAGTAGAGGTGTATCCGGTACACCCACATTACGACGAGCTTATTGCAGTCCCATAGGAGTGGGCGTTGAATCAACGAACCGTTTTTTTAAACTGTTTTTCTACTGTTAACGAGTATACCGTTTTGTAATAAAACGAAATTTACGGATTCTATCGCGGTTTATTTTACTTTTTTAACCCGACGTTTCGAAGGCTTTACAGCCTTCATGGTCACGGGGGAGACTGAGTTGTATGTCGTCACGAAAGTATAGTGCAATGTTTCTACTTGTGCGTTACTTAAATAAAAGTATTGAGATTTTGTCCAGTGAACTAAAGACAGAACTATCAGCATTTGATTTTACAAATTGCATCGATACTCTTAACCCCTCCAGTCAGGAAGGATATTAAAAAAAAAGTCGGGAGTAAAGCAACAAGCTTTTATTTCCATAGCATTAAAGTTAAAAATTGCATGCAAGAACGGCGAGTGTTGCCAGTGTACGCGCCGCCGGCGTGTCTATCCGTCATGACAGTTTAATAAACGTGAAAGATCTAAATATCAGGAATGCAAAAATAAACAAATAACTAAATACGAAAAACTATTATCAAAATCAAATGCCAAATATCTTTGTAACAATGTGAGCAGAAACGGAACGCAAAACTGCACAGATAACATTCACTCTTGCGCAGACCAATCACGCGCAGTCATAAATCTGTCAAATAAAGTATTGGACCAAAACACAATTAAAGTTTTATCAAAGGGATTAAATTTTGCCATAACACCTCGAAGGATACCGTATGAGGACATTATTTGTAACGTTGAGAACAGTCTTGTCAAAAATAGTTTAAAAAAGGAAGATTCGGAGGCAATACGTCAAGATATTTCGTCTATCTTACGTCAAAAGGTAACGCCGAAACCAAATCTTTCAAAACATGAATATATCGCTTTAAAGAACTTGCGATCACAGAAGGACTTAACTGTGCTCCGTGCAGATAAAGGTAATGCGACGGTCGTAATGGATACGTCAGACTATAACAGTAAAATCGAACACCTTTTGTCGGACGAGAGTACTTACAAAAAGGTGAAAACAGACCCCACTAGTAAAGTTTTAAAGGCTACCAGCTCTTTAATAAGTAAGTACTCTAACACATTAAACCTGGATGTATCCTTACTCATTCCATCGTGTGCAAAACCTCCCAAACTGTATGGGTTACCAAAAATACATAAGGCTAATGCTCCGCTACGTCCCATAGTGAGTCAGATCGACACACCAACCTATAGATTGGCTCAGCACGTAGCAAAGGTGCTTTCACCACTTAGAGGGAAGACCAGAGCATCTGTGAAGGATTCATACCAATTTGTCAGTGATATTAAACACCTACAATTAGCTGACAATGAAACCATGGTAAGCTTTGATGTTAAGTCTCTATTTACAAGTTTACCTGTACAAGACTGCATCAAAGTTGTCTCTAAGAAGTTAGCCGAGAACAGCATGCCCCTAGCATATGCAGAAATACTGAACCATTGCCTTACATCTGGCTACATGTTGTGGAATAGTCAATTCTACATGCAAGTGGATGGAGTAGCTATGGGCTCACCCGTGTCTCCAGTAGTCGCCGATATCTTCATGGAGGACTTTGAGGAGACAGCCCTAAGCACAACCCCTGTGCCAATAAGGTTTTACAAGCGGTATGTAGATGACACATTCACAATTTTACCATCTGATAAAGTAACTGCATTTTTAGATCATCTTAACTCAGTTAATAATAAAATTCAATTTACTATGGAGTTAGAACAAAATAATTCTCTTGCATTCTTAGATGTCTTAGTTATCCGTAATCCTGATCAGTCTTTAAGCCATACTGTATATAGAAAAAAGACCCATACTGATAAATACCTTAATGGTGAATCTCACCACCATCCAAAACAGTTAGCTACCGTGGGTAAATCTTTGTTTCAGAGAGCACAAGGAATCTGTGATGAGAAACATCTGGCCGCTGAGCTGCAACATGTCAAGCAAGTACTGCAAGACAACAAGCTCCAAATTCCTCGCCGTCATCACAGAAACCGAGTGAAACCAGCCACAGTCGAGCGTGTCCCGGTTACTTTACCATACATCAGAGGTGTCACTGACAAGATTGGCTATGTACTGAAGCGTGCTTCTATTAAAACCTATTATAAGCCGCCCAAGAAGATTAGTCAATTCCTACCACCTTTCTACAAGTTCACAGTTCTACAAGAACCGGGCATCTATAAAATAGATTGTGACTGTGGACTCTCTTATATTGGTCAAACAAAAAGAAATATAGGGACCCGCGTAAAAGAACACATAGCTGACGTAAAACACCGACGCTCTACGAAGTCTGCAGTTGCTGAACATTCAGAGGAAGGCTCCAAGCATTATCTTCGATTTGACAAACCACAAATCCTTGCCAAAGAACACCGATTCCTACCTAGGATGATTCGCGAGGCTATTGAAATTAAAAAACATCCAAATTTCAATAGAGAAGATGGTTGGAAGCTAGCACCAGCCTGGGATCCAATTATACATTTAATTAAATCGGAACCCAAAAGACCAACTGCCGGACCTCAAGACATTGTGAGCTCTTTCTGCGTAGATCGGACTACAACAAAATAAAAATTAAATATCAACTATATGGAGGGTAGAAACATTGCACTATACTTTCGTGACGACATACAACTCAGTCTCCCCCGTGACCATGAAGGCTGTAAAGCCTTCGAAACGTCGGGTTAAAAAAGTAAAATAAACCGCGATAGAATCCGTAAATTTCGTTTTATTACAATGTATAATATTCGCGTAAACATAAGAAACCATTGAGTATACCGTTTTCTCTTTACCGCAAAACTATTTGAATTTATCAACCTGTTTCATTGAACGTCGTTGAATCAACGACAGACGCGAACAAAACGGGCGCACAGATAAACTAGTTGAATTTATCAACCTGTTTCATTCGACGTCGTTGAATCAACGACTAACGCTAACAGAACGGGAAATTAACGTATAGATCTGTGGACGTTTCTGCAAACCAGTTAAAAACGTCAACTGGTTTTTCAACTAGTTGACCGTTTATAAGAAACGTTTTCATTTCGTTAACGCAAAAACCGTCAACGACCCACCTCTACCGTCCTATGATGTGATAGACGCGAACCTAAGCCTTCCTCTGGGACGATAAGTATTTCGTGATAGAAAGAGCCATCGCTTTTACCCGACCAGGGGATCAAACCTGTAACCGCAGCAGTCGACGAAAACTGCACCACCGAGGCAGCATAAACTAAATGGTCACTAATACTGACCAATTTGCCTCCATCCCCATTGGTCCATATAGTCAAGGTATTACTAGACCCCAGACCATAACTGGGTCCGTTGATTGTAGTTGTCCAGTAATCTTCTTTAGGAACCTCCATCTTGTCTCTAGAGTTCCACATGAAAGCTGTAAAAGTCACGGTTTTTGGCCACCATGCTTTCTCGAATGATAGTACCACTTTACCAAGCAGACCCATAGACATTTTCTCTATAGCTGATACTTTGTCGGTTGGCAATGGTGGAGAGAATAATGTGGTGTACCTGAAAATAATTTGGGTTCTGTCTCTTATCCTGGCTTCACTGCACCTGGTGACAGTGCCGTCCAGTCTGCAAACCCTATGTCCAGAGTATTAACAAGATATAACTATCCATACTCCACACAATATGCTGAGTAGCTCTTGACTAGTTTAAAGGAGACTTAGCTTGGAATGGGCGTGTGATGAGGAGGGATGAAAGGCATGTGACAAGACTGGTTGTCAATTTTTTTTTATCCTAGCACAGCAAAATGACCGCACTGCACCTGATGGTAAGCGCAGTGCGGTCCAATTAGAGTATCGAGTAGCGAGAGACGATCCATCCCCCGCTACTCAACACAATCATGCCGGCCTGCTTCTTCACACTACGCCATGGGCAAGTAGGTGAAGAAGCGGTCGAGGGTCTAGTGTCAGTGTACTAAGAAGGCCGCAAAATGGCCATTGTACCACAACTCCAGACCCTCGACAAAAACCGGATGTACACTGGCTGATCCCGGAACGCGACACACTTGTGCCACTATGGCTGGTTTTTCGCCCTGTGTACGGTGGTTGCTATCCGGACGGATATGAATATCCTACCACCAGCTATATGAATGTGGATGGACGAAAGAGTCATGTGAGACCGTGTAGCGTTTAGTATGATATTACTATAGACACCATTAAAACTTGCCGACACCGGATAATACCAGAAATAAAACAGATTTTTAGTCCTACAGCACAAAAAACCTTGTCATGGCAATCCAAGACAAGGTTTTTTTTCTTAAAGCTCCAATTTTTTTCGTTAAGGTTTTTGTGCTGTAAGACTGAAAAATCTGTTTTTTTTTTGTATTATCCGATGTCAGCAAATTATATTTATAACTAAAACAATCGAGACAACAAAAATATGTTCATTTACAATAAAAAAAACAATTCTGAAGAATAACCAGAGATACTAAACGGTTTCTTACGTTTACAAAGGAAACAATTCCGTCACCTTAGTCACAAACAAATAAAAAACGGTTTTAAAATTCCTAAAAATTCTGGTCTATACATAAAACCCTTTCTTTAATACAAGCGAAACACAAAACCTTACAAGCTAAGTTCTTTTACCTCTCCTTCAAGACCCCGAGTGAGACAGTTACAATGACATTCCTGGCTGTATACTGAGTGCCGTCCGTGCAGGACACGGTCACGTCCTGCGCCGGGTCCTGCGGCCACGAGATCACTGACACCTCCTTGTTCAACTGGACCTCTAGGTTCGAATATCCACTCACCTCTCCTTCAAGACCCCGAGTGAGACAGTTACAATGACATTCCTGGCTGTATACTGAGTGCCGTCCGTGCAGGACACGGTCACGTCCTGCGCCGGGTCCTGCGGCCACGAGATCACTGACACCTCCTTGTTCAACTGGACCTCTAGGTTCGAATATCCACTCACCTCTCCTTCAAGACCCCGAGTGAGACAGTTACAATGACATTCCTGGCTGTATACTGAGTGCCGTCCGTGCAGGACACGGTCACGTCCTGCGCCGGGTCCTGCGGCCACGAGATCACTGACACCTCCTTGTTCAACTGGACCTCTAGGTTCGAATATCCACTCACCTCTCCTTCAAGACCCCGAGTGAGACAGTTACAATGACATTCCTGGCTGTATACTGAGTGCCGTCCGTGCAGGACACGGTCACGTCCTGCGCCGGGTCCTGCGGCCACGAGATCACTGACACCTCCTTGTTCAACTGGACCTCTAGGTTCGAATATCCACTCACCTCTCCTTCAAGACCCCGAGTGAGACAGTTACAATGACATTCCTGGCTGTATACTGAGTGCCGTCCGTGCAGGACACGGTCACGTCCTGCGCCGGGTCCTGCGGCCACGAGATCACTGACACCTCCTTGTTCAACTGGACCTCTAGGTTCGAATATCCACTCACCTCTCCTTCAAGACCCCGAGTGAGACAGTTACAATGACATTCCTGGCTGTATACTGAGTGCCGTCCGTGCAGGACACGGTCACGTCCTGCGCCGGGTCCTGCGGCCACGAGATCACTGACACCTCCTTGTTCAACTGGACCTCTAGGTTCGAATATCCACTCACCTCTCCTTCAAGACCCCGAGTGAGACAGTTACAATGACATTCCTGGCTGTATACTGAGTGCCGTCCGTGCAGGACACGGTCACGTCTTGCGCCGGGTCCTGCGGCCACGAGATCACTGACACCTCCTTGTTCAACTGGACCTCTAGGTTCGAATATCCACTCACCTCTCCTTCAAGACCCCGAGTGAGACAGTTACAATGACATTCCTGGCTGTATACTGAGTGCCGTCCGTGCAGGACACGGTCACGTCCTGCGCCGGGTCCTGCGGCCACGAGATCACTGACACCTCCTTGTTCAACTGGACCTCTAGGTTCGAATATCCACTCACCTCTCCTTCAAGACCCCGAGTGAGACAGTTACAATGACATTCCTGGCTGTATACTGAGTGCCGTCCGTGCAGGACACGGTCACGTCTTGCGCCGGGTCCTGCGGCCACGAGATCACTGACACCTCCTTGTTTAATAGAATCTCCAGGTTGGGATATCCCGGGCCGTTTTTGTATGTGTTCTAAAATAAAACAATACTAATTTCACCTTGGCTTCGTGGGCTAAGTCCTCAGCTTTGGGAGAATAGTAATAAATCATCTGGACATATTTGTCACGCCGAACTTGCAATACTCGTCCTTATTGACGTGCATACGCGTATTTTTAACGTTAACATTATGGAAATAAAGTTGATTTTGGGTTGTATTTTACTCACTACTTATGACTTTTTTCCAAGCACCGGTGTTCTTGATACATACAGGTCAAACAACTTACCAACAGAATTTCAAAGAACGTCTTGTATCCGTGCCTATGCCAACTTGCGTACTGATGGCCCTTTAACTCTTCGTAATCTGACTTCGTTGTGACGTCATTCCAGCTGTTCGACGCCTCTAGATTGTCTATGACCATGTCCATAAAGAACAGGAAAGAGTCTATGAATTCCGTGTCGTTCGATATATGTGGGTATTTATCTTTTATATGGTCGATCACTCTGGAATGGAATGGGTATTGTTAATAGCGCCCTCTATTATCGAATAGCGGAGCTATATGCGTGGAATATGCTCTAGAATTGAATCATTAGAAATACCTATTTGGTCCGATTGCAATGAGACTTCTAGATTATCTAGAAATCTGACAGCTGTCCTATGTACCCTGTAATTTCACTAATGTTCTGGAATTTTCCATACAGTTCGGTCAAAAGTGCGACCGGTATATAAAGGGGTCGCAATCGCCGATCTAGACAGTTTTTATTTCATAAAGAAAACATCTCTCGGCCAGAAAGCAAATTGGAAACGATGCGTAAAGCCAACGCCCATTCTTGAGACTGCTTTTTCTCGCGCCTCAAGATAAAAATAATATTTAAATTAATTTCTTTATTTTTGAAGTCGTCTGGCAAAAGAATGTCTGTATTGTACAGGGGATTTCTTTTAAAACTTAATCAGAGATATAATTGATTAAAATTGACTACCAGTTTTCATTGACGTAATGATACCTACGGTTTTTTTTATTCATCCAAAGGACAGGCTATAGTCAATCGACCATGCTTCCTAGTCTTACGTTTAAATCTTTATATACCTACAGTTTACACAAAAATTATTATTATTACATTACACAAAAAACATGGATACCTGCGTTCCAATTCCAAAAATGTAAACTTTAGATAGTATTTGGATACTTTATAGACTATTTAAAACAACTTTGGAATTGACGCAAACTTGTACCGTGGTCCATATATTCTTGGTCATTCTCCTTTCCATTAACTATCTACCCTAGCATCCATGCTCCATATGCTTCATCCATACCTTCTGCTAATATACTGTCCCAAAGACTCAGGCACTGGTGGAGGGTCATCAATAACCTCCATGGCAAAGTCCATCAGATTGCTGATCAACTGCTTATCGCCCGGAGACCCGTCTGACATGAACAGTTCGAAGTCCAGGGACTGGTTGACGACATCCACGTTGTTTTTTATTGCTATATCATACACTGGACTGCGGGATGTACCGTGGATCCTGAAATATTTTTCCTATACATTCCCCTGTTTTTGAAGAGATAACTTCTTATGGGAGGGTAAACCGCTTCGTAACGTAACGCGTTCATACATCGCCACTCTGGCTTCTCTATTAATTTCTATTTCTGTCGTTCCATAATCTCTGTTCTATATTTTTTTAAGTGAAACTTCTTTAGAATCGTTGTGATTTGATTTGAGTGGGATCGTGTGTGTTTTTTTTTTTTTTTTTTTTTTTTTTTTTTTTTTTATTCTGGCGCGGCAAAGTGACCACACTGCGCCTGATGGTAAGCGCAGTGCCGTCCAGATAGAGTATCAAGTAGCGAGAGACAGTCTATTCCCCGCTACTCAACACAATCATGCCGGCCTGCTGTTTAGCTTCTTCACATTACGCCTAAAGGACCCAGGATCATAGGAAGGAGGGAACACGGTAGCTGGCAAACTGTTCCACAGCTTGATGGTGCGGCAAAAATACGAGTTTGCGAACCTCTTGGTTCGGGCCGGGGTAGTAGATACCACGAAGCTGTGGCTCCGCAATCCAGTACGCGTGGTTCTGGTATGGAAGGGAGAGGAAGGGAGAGGAAGGGAGAGGAAGGGATAAGATCAAACAATTCTTCAGAGCATTCGCCATGATACAGACGGTAGAACACGCTAAGCGAGGAAATATCCCTACGCAGCTGTAGCGGCTCCAGGCTGTTACTCACGTCTGCATCATTCACAATGCGGATGGCCCGCCGCTGCAACCCATCCAAGGCATCGAGAAGGTACCTTGCAGAACCGTCCCAGAGGTGCGAGCAGTATTCCATTCCCGGCCGCACCTGCGCTTTATATAAGCGGTAGAGCTGACCAGGCGTGAAAAACCGCCGCACCCTGTTCAGGATTCCGACCCTGCGTGAAGTGGCGGATATTACGCCCTCGATGTGACTCCTTGGATTAAGATCGCAGCGGATATCCATACCTAGGACACTAAGGTCATTCCGCATTGCGAGTGGAACACCCTGAAGAACGGGGATGGGAGAAAACGGAGACTTCTTGCACGAGAACGCGCACACCTGGGTTTTCTTGGCATTAAACTCAACCCGATTCCTGGTACCCCATGATGAGATGAGATCCAAGGTCTGGTTGAGCTCAACGACAAGATCCTCGCGTCTCCTCTCAGTATCCGCCCGGCAACCAGGCGGCTTGCTGCTATAACGCCCATGAACCGTGCTGTCGTCTGCATAGCAATGAATGTTGCCAAGCGACAACATATCATTGATATGCAGAAGAAACAAGGTGGGCGAAATCACAGAACCTTGTGGTACTCCGGCATTTACTGACATGAGCTGCGAAGCGTGTCCATCAACGAGGACACGTATTCTACGCTCATGCAGAAAGCCGGAAATCCACTTGCACAGGTTGTCGGGCAGACCGTATGCCGGGAGCTTGGAGAGAAGGCCACGATGCCAGACCCTATCAAACGCCTTTGCTATGTCGAGACTCACAGCCAGAGCCTCGCCATGCTTGTCAATCGCCTCTCCCCAGTGATGTAATACGAACGCTAGAAGATCACCCGTTGATCGGTTATGACGGAACCCGTATTGGCGGTCATTGATCAACGAGTGATCCTCTAGGTAGCGAACTAATTGGCTGTTTATCAGTCGCTCCATGACTTTACACATCACTGAGGTTATGGCGATTGGGCGATAATTGTTAGGGTCTGACCGATCACCCTTTTTGGGGATCGGCTGCACATTAGCCTCCCTCCAAGATTCAGGCACAATACCTGAGAGGTAGGACGATCGGTATAGGCGCGTCAGTACAGGAGACAACTCCGCTGCACACTTTTTAAGTACAAGCGCTGGGATACCATCAGGACCACTAGCCTTCCGGACGTCGAGAGACTGCAGCTCACGCCGCACATCACAATGCCTGATACGGATATCAGGCATTGTGTGACCGCAACCGGGCAGCGTAGGTGGTAAATGAGCATTGCAGTCCTCGAGTCTCGAATTAGCCGCGAAGAGGTCTGCCAATAAATCGGCCTTCTCCTGCGAGCTATGGGCCAGTGTTCCATTTCGATATCTCAGCGGTGGCAGCGAAGGGCGACAGAAATTAGATTGGACGGCCTTAGCCAAGCTCCAATAAGCACGACTGCTTGTTGGGTTATCGGCCAAAGCACATCCAATCTTGGAGACGCGCTGGGCATCCGCTTTAACATACGCCCTCTTGCAGACCTTGGCAGCACGGTTGTAGGCTGCTTTGAGTGACTTGAGGTTGGGATCCTTCGTAGCGCGACCCCCGATCCAAGCACGATATGCCGCCTGTTTCTTGCCAACAGCATCGGCGCATGCACGGTTGAACCAGGAGCGTCCTCGGCCCTTGCCTGCGATCTCAGAGGAAGGAATGTAATATTCCATTCCTATTCTGATCTCGCAAGCAATGGCGTCGGCACTCGCTGAAGGATCCTTTCCATCAAAGCAGCGCTGCCGCCAAGGGATGGATGCGAAGTAATCCCGCATACCATCCCAATCTGCCGACGAGTAGTGCCAGACCCTGCGCTTGACCTTCACGGGACGTGGAGGCAAAGCGCAAGGAACCGACGTCCCAACCAGGCAGTGATCGGAAGTACCCAGGGGAGCACCAACCGTCACTTTATACCCGGTCGGATGACTCGTCAGCAGTAGGTCCAGCAGAGAGGGCGCATGACTTGCCACATCTGGGATCCTGGTAGGCTGATCCACCAGCTGTGTCAAGCCATTGGTCAAAGCGAATGCATGAGCAGTCCTGCCGGCATGGTCAGTTCTGGAGGAGCCCAACCACAACTCGTGGTGTGCATTAAAGTCCCCCAGAACTACCAATTCCGCTGTTGGAAACTGCTCCTGCGCGTCGTCTGTCGCCTGGCTAATATAATTAAATAGCCGAGTTGTCTCTACGTCCCCGTCGTGTGACCTGTAAAGGCACACGTAAACCCGACTCTGGGAGCCGAGGTCGACGTGCACCCACAGGGTGGAGAAGGAGGGGTCCTCCATGCAGCGCAGACGGCGACAGCAGACGTCCGACCGAACATACAGGCATACCCCGGCCCTCGGCCTGAAGCTTTCTTCAAGCGAGTAGCCGGGGTAAAGCAAGTATGAAGTATCGGTCGGACTACAAATCTGTGTCTCCGTCAAGAAGAGCAGAGCAGGCCGGGCCGTCTCAAGATGGTGGTGGACGGCATTAAGATTAGAATATATTTTATAATCAATAAAAGATTTTATTAATAATTAACCTTTCCTCACATTATCATATTAATATACATAAAGTTTAAGTAATAACCTAAGCTTTTCCAAGTTAAACAATTTCAATATTAAATAGTCTCACTTAGATTAGTTTAAGTTATCACTTCTGTCGAGCGTCCCGAGACGCACACGTTTTTTTTATACCACGATGGTAGAATACAAGCTTACAGCCCGCCTGATGGTAAGCAGTTACCGTAGCCTATGAACGCAACACCAGGAGCATCACATGCGCGTTGCCGACCCCTCTAGTATTACGCTTGAAATTAATAACTCTTGGGTCATTATTTCGTCTCCCTTTTTGCTTTTTTTTAGTGCCTCGATAAGCAGACGAGGAGACGGGCCACCTGATGGTAAGTAGTCACCGCCGCCCATAGACTTCTGCAATGCCAGGGCACAGCAAAGCTGCTGCCGTAACGGCATGAAGGCTATGAAATGGACAAGCTATATTTTTAAATCATATATTTTTATTTGTTAATATCATAGATATGCACTCACCATTCCGCCCCAAGTTCAACGACACCATCTCCAAAGGGCACAGTATTGACCCTCCCACCGACTCTACCTTGAGCTTCCAGTGCCAGGACACTCTTCCCAGCCTGGGCCAGGGTTGAGGCAGCAGTGCAGCCGGCAGAGCCCAGGCCTATGACGATTGTGTCGTAGGCCATGACGCTGTAAAATAAATACAATAGCTGACTTTTCAATCAGGTCTTTTGTATCCTGGGTGGACAGCTGATAGTAGTGTCGTCTAGATAGTTTATCGAATGGCCAGAGACAATAATAAAAACACCCAACAGTCACACATAGTCCTGACCCCACACCTAGGTCACACCTGCATCATGGATATCAAGAACTATGACGGACTTCGGTCCCACAACACCCAGACCCGAAACAAATATCTGTCTGTCATACAAATATTTGTCTCGTTGTGGGTATCGAATCCACGGGCTATCGTTTCACAGCCTCACCCGTTACGCCACGGAGGGTGACGTGCAATCTCTCACCATTCGACACAATTATGCGTCAATTTCTTCACTGGTGTTCAATCAGCTGATTCCTACATAGAATTATTCGCGAGGCTATTGAATTTAAAATACATCCAAGTTTCAATAGAAAAGGTTGGGAGCAAGCCTGGGATCATGTTTACATTTAATTAAACCGAAATCCAAGAGCCCAATTGCCAGATCGCATAACTTGTTTGTTAAATCACAATCGAATATGATTAAAAAATTAAGCGATATTTATGATTTTAAATACTTGTATAAAAAAAGTGGGTGGGTAGTGGGAACATCCCATCCTCGCAAAAGTACCGTAATGGCAATTCAAGACAGTGACATCATGAATCCAGATTATGGCATCCTTGTCATTTGACATTTACCCTACCCATTTGAATGGCTAACTTACTTATTTTTGAGCGATTTATAAAAAGACCTTTACGAAATTCGTTGCATAAATTGTCACCATACCATAGTCCAAATCGACGTGCACAATTTCCAATGTTTTCTATATTAAAAATGCTGATCCTGATAATTCTGTTGTGCGAACTCCACACCCGTGTGTACTTTACGAGACCACGTGACACAGCGAGCGCCATGATTGGCCGATTTTGAAAATAACAGTCATTTTAAAATAGAATTAAGATACGATTCCGAACACGACCGTTGTCGCCACTGTACAACACAGAGTTGAGTTTAATTCATTCCTTTTGTAAAATGATTAAATTATAACCAAATGTAATACACAGACTGAGGAAATGACTTATATTGTCTAATAAAGTTCGGATAGATGTCTTTGATCGGTTTAGGTATGTTCGTTCCCGTAAAGTAAGTCGGTATTGTGACGTCATTTATAAGGATAGTGTGCTCATAAGCCTCCGCGAAGGACGCCCTCGGCGTCTACGGCAGCATCGAGGCCAACCACCCGTGCTGCCGTTCATCCCGGGGTCGCACGGTGTGCCAACAATATATCCAAGTGAAATAATTATACACAAAATTCGACACCGATATGGGCGCTACGGCAGCCCCCCGCTGCGCGCCCGCGACCCCCAATGACCCCTATTAGTCGCCTCTTACGACAGGCAGGGGATACTCCAAACGCCCCCAAACCACAGGGCGGGAGACGCCGGTCAGTCGTCAACCCGGCGCCTCCTCCGTCTCGACTGGCGGCGGGACGGATCGGTTTGGTTACTAACAGCTATAGCTGCATGTTCAAAATCGTACCTTAACATGGTTTATTATGAAATGAAATTTTATGTACGATTTATCAATTTTACCTAACAATTTGTGTGGTAATATTACTTAATATGAAATTATTATCAGTGGTAACAATTTTGAAAAGGTTAGACTTTCTTGTCCTTATCATCATGGGACAGTAATAACCTTGTTGAAATGTGGGTATACTGGTTGAACTTCTGCCTACCCTTCGGGAATTACAGGTGTGTGTGTATGATGTATGTTCAACAATAATGATAATGGGGCTATGGTTGTAACAATTCCTTTACTAATTTAAGAAATTGTGATTTCTGTATGACAGCCTCCGTGGCGCAGCGGGCGAGTAGCCAGCTGTGAAACGAGAGGCAGTGGGTTCGATTCCTGCACCAAGACAAATGTTTGTGTGACAGACATATATTTGTTTCGGGTCTGGGTGTTGTAGAACCGTAGTCCCTTGTAGTTCTTGATACTCAGAATACAGGTTTATTTTATTTATTTATACTTTATTGTACACCAGAATACAAATATTAACAGTACATTGCAATAAACTTAATATAGAATGTACAAACGGCGGTCTTATCGCTAACTGCGATCTCTTCCAGACAACCTTTACATGGATTCGATTTGAAGGGAAACAAAAGTAATGGGTGGTCATAGTAGGGAAATAGACATACTATCACGTACAGCAAAATACATAGACATAACATACATACTTCAGGTTTTACCTAGTGTGGGGTCAGAACTATGTGTGTGAGACTTTTGGCTGTTTATTGATACAGCATTATATTTAGTGATATTGGGTTTTTCTATCTAGAAATTGTCATTATTCGCCCGGAGTCAGGAATCTGTGCCCGGTATGGCGATAGGCTCGCCCCTTATCACATTATGGGACCGAAATTCGGCGAAAAGTGGGTGTACTGGTTACACATCTCTCTACCCCTTCGGGGATTAGAAGGGGTTGGATTTCAAACAAAAATAAATATTATACTGTATATGTATTATATTTACTTTTGTTTGAAATCTACACTGAGGAACCAAAATGCCTCAAAAACCAGAACAAATGCAAGGAAATCTGGACAGATGGGCCACTTAACTTTATCCTCGGTTTTGTGAAGAGCATGGACTCCATAATCTATATTTTAATATTATAATTATTAAATAAATGTAACATGCAATGTAAAATAAATATAAAATTAACTGGAACGTAAGAAAAACGGGTGTATTTAATTGGTAAAATTTAAAAATAATTTTGAATGGTTTACTAATAGGATCTGGAAGTGCCTTTTCTTATTATCAGGAATTAAAAAATAAGTTTTAAAGTACTTACGTTATTTTTTTTAAACAAGTGGTTTCAACTCTTTTACCACAAACACAGTAGAACCCATTTATTGATGTAAACACGATAAAATTATCATTGTGATCCAAATTGACTTTAATGATAATTTTATTAGAAAATCTAACCTTTAATTTTATTCCGTGAAATGATTTCGCAACAGCAGTCGTGATTATATACTTATATACACTATAAAAACATTATACAACTGATAAACTAATCCTCATAAGTATTTTTTAATACAACTTAATTATTTAAGATTTGTAAACAAAGTTACCGGAAACTTTATCACTTTTTTTAATTCTACTTGCTATAGAATAGAGATGTACTTACTATTCACACTTTTGTTTAGTAATTAGTCGATTTATATTTGATTGTAATACACATTTATTTTAGGAACACGGGATTATGTAATGACCAGGTATCTTTTTTTAAACGTTCTAAGAGATTCAATATCAACTACTGGGTAAAGTGAAATTATGAGATAAAAAAATATTTTAAGACAACTTTGTAAAAATCATAACATTGGCGATTGGCGGGCTATTTGATTAAAGAGCAAAAAAAATTACATTAGAGAGAAGTAAAGTTTTTTTGATTTTTGGAAAAAAATTACTACAAAAAACTATTGCGTGGATTTTAGTAGGATTCATATATTACTTGTGTAAGCGCGCACTGTATCTTTATGACTTATTTTCATGCACTTATTTCTCTATGAGCATTATTTTCTAAAAAAATGAGCCTTTTTACCAGTTGATTTGAGCGCCAAAAAAGTGCTCAAAGAATTTAAACTAGACTCAAAAGATGCAGAAAAATTAGCTTATTTCGAATATGAATATAACTCAATATCGCAAAAATGATGCTTTATCCAATAGCCCGGCAACCGTCGATATTATTATACAATTTTCCAGTTATTATACCGATAGCCTTATATTTTTCGTGATTGTCTAAACGAATGTACGTGAGATATTCCATGGCGCGAGCCAGATAGCACATGGTGTTTTTTTTTAGTGCCTCGATAGGCAGACGAGCAGACGGGCCACCTGATTGTAAGTAGTCACCGCCGCCCAGACTTCTGCAATACAAGGGCACAGCAAAGCCGCTGCCTACCGTTAAATACGGGTCTGTCGGTATCGTATACCGTTTTAATATAAAAATGAGCTTAGAATAAGAAGAAGGAAACTTATTTTTTCCACTCAGATAGTTTCAATGAATCTGCGGATTAATCCCATTCATAAACGCTGCGATGTTCCAATAATACTCATGGTCCATAAAACGCATCTTTATAAAAAAAACATAGACAGGCATGGTGACTACCGACATCACTGCGGTACCACGTGGTGCCACCGTATCTCCGGCGTCTGGTGCGCTCGTATCTCACAGACAGGTACATAGTGTATCCAGGCGCCGACAGGTGGCACCGAAGAGCTATGGCCTGCGGTGTTCCACAGGGCTCAGTCCTGGGCCCTCTCCTGTGGAACATCGGCTACGATTGGGTGCTCCGTGGTACCAATCCCCGAGGCGTCGCTGTCGTCTGTTATGCAGACGACACGCTAGTAACAGCGACAGCCAGGTCTTTCCAGGAGGCCACCCTGCTCGCCTCGTTCGCAACCGAACAGGTGGTGGGCAGGATTCGGCGACTGGGCCTTAAGGTGGCCCTGAACAAATCCGAGGCCCTTTACTTTCACGGTCCTCGGATTCGGCCACCTTTAATGCCCCACATCAATGTGGAGGGGGTGCGGATTCCCATCGGCTGTACAATGAAGTACTTGGGATTGATTCTTGACAGCCGGTGGGATTTTCGTGCCCATTTCAAGGAGTTGTCGCCGAAATTGGTGCGGGCGGCGGGCGCGCTCGGACGCCTGCTGCCGAACCTGGAGGGACCTAATAGCCCTTGCCGAAGTTTATACGCTGGAGTCGTGCGGTCAATGGCCCTGTACGGATGTCCCGTATGGGCCCAGTCCCTGAAACCCCGCTGCGTCGCCTTGCTGCGCAAACCGCAGCGTTTGTTGGCGCAGCGAATAGTAAGGGGCTACCGCACGGTCTCCCACGAGGCGGCCTGCGTATTGGCCGGCACCCTCCCTTGGGAGTTGGACGCAAAACTCCTCTCGTCCGCGTTCTTCTGGCGGGAGGAGGCGTCCAGTCGCCGTCAGGTGAGACTGGCCCCGAGGGAGATTGCGGCCCGATTTCGCAGAACCGCTGTGGAGGAGTGGCATACCAGGCTGGAAAGCCCAAGTGCGGGCTTGAGGACCGTCGCGGCAGTGCGTCCTGTCCTAAAGAGATGGCTAGACAGGCGCCACGGTGCGCCAACTTTCCGGCTGACGCAGGTACTGACGGACCACGGGTGTTTCGGTTCGTTCCTGTGTCGGATCGGAAAGGAGGTGTCTGCCGTGTGCCACCATTGTGGCAACTGCCACGAGGACACGGCCCAACACACGTTGGAGGAGTACCCAGCCTGGGACGAAGAGCGCAGCGCTCTCAGAGCAGTCGTCGGAGGAGACCTCTCGCTGCCGGCCGTGGTGTCGTCCATGGTCGCCAGCCGGAGGTCCTGGCGTGCGGTGGCCCACTTCTGCGAGAGCGTCATCTCGCAGAAGGAGAGTGCCGAGAGGGATCGGGAACGAAATGATCCCTCCCGCCGCCAGAGAAGACGTAGGAGGCGCCGGGTGGACGACTGACCGGCGTCTCCCGCCCTGTGGAACGGGGGCGTTTGAATTCCACCACGGTAACCCCTGCCTGTCGTACGAGGCGACTAACTGGGGCCATCGGGGGTCGCGGGCTCGCAGCGGGGGGCTGTCAGCCCGAATCGATGCACTCCCAGTTTCGGAGCATCGTGCGACCCCGAGATGGACGGCAGCGCGTGTGGTAAGGCCTCGTTCGCTGCCGTTGTTCGGTGCGCGGGGGCCCTAAGCCCTCCCATGGAGATGGGCTGCTACGCAGCACCGCGCAGGGGCGATTCCGGCTGCAATTCTAGCACTCCTTAGAATACCCCGGGATCGCTCCGTAAGCGCCGAAGAAGGCCACCGCGGGGTTTTAGCTGGTAGTGTCGGGTGGGGTGTACATGGGGGGTAGGGACTCGACCCAGCGGCTGCCCGGATAGCCATCATCCGGGCGAGGGGGATGCTGGGTCGTAAGACCGGCTAGTCCAGCATAACCGTTTTATTCTTATTCCGCTTCCCCCCGGAGCGGGCGGTAGTAATAAAACGCTTTCCCCGCGACAACAAAAAAAAAAAAAAAATGGTGACTACCGACAGAAGTTAAACATAAAAGTTTAGAATAGCTCTGTTCTTTTTTGGAACAGCGTCCATGAAGTACTAACATTTTTATTTACGATTAATAATAATAATAATACTAGCCCTGTATTAAACATTGTCCCACTGCTGGGCACGGGCCTCCTCTACTAATGAGAGGGTTTAGGCCGTAGTCCACCACGCTAGCCTAATGCGGGTTGGCAGACTTCTCATACCTTCGAAAAATTCTCAGATATACAGGTTTCCTCACGATGTTTTCCTTCACCGCTAAAGCAAGCGATAATTAACATTTTAATACACACATAACTTTAGAAAAGTCAGAAGTGTATGCCACTTGGGTTTCCAACCTACGACTTTCGTCTTGGCAGTCCGTACCACAACCCCTAAAGAGATGGCTAGACAGGCGCCACGGGGCGCCTACGTTCCGACTGACACAGGTATTAACGGACCATGGGTGTTTCGGTTCGTTCCTGTGTCGGATCGGAAAGGAGGTGTCCGCCGTGTGCCATCACTGTGGCAACTGCCGCGAAGACACGGCCCAACATACGTTGGAGGAGTGCCCAGCCTGGGACGAAGAGCGCAGCGCTCTCAGAGCAGTCGTCGGAGGAGACCTCTCGCTGCCGGCCGTGGTGTCGTCCATGGTCGCCAGCCGGAGGTCCTGGCGTGCGGTGGCCCACTTCTGCGAGAGCGTCATCTCGCAGAAGGAGAGTGCCGAGAGGGATCGGGAACGAAATGATCCCTCCCGCCGCCAGAGAAGACGTAGGAGGCGCCGGGTGGACGACTGACCGGCGTCTCCCGCCCTGTGGAACGGGGGCGTTTGAATTCCACCACGGTAACCCCTGCCTGTCGTACGAGGCGACTAACTGGGGCCATCGGGGGTCGCGGGCTCGCAGCGGGGGGCTGTCAGCCCGAATCGATGCACTCCCAGTTTCGGAGCATCGTGCGACCCCGAGATGGACGGCAGCGCGTGTGGTAAGGCCTCGTTCGCTGCCGTTGTTCGGTGCGCGGGGGCCCTAAGCCCTCCCATGGAGATGGGCTGCTACGCAGCACCGCGCAGGGGCGATTCCGGCTGCAATTCTAGCACTCCTTAGAATACCCCAGGATCGCTCCGTAAGCGCCGAAGAAGGCCACCGCGGGGTTTTAGCTGGTAGTGTCGGGTGGGGTGTACATAGGGGGTAGAGACTCGACCCAGCGGCTGCCCGGATAGCCATCATCCGGGCGAGGGGGATGCTGGGTCGTAAGACCGGCTAGTCCAGCATAACCGTTTTATTCTTATTCCGCTTCCCCCCGGAGCGGGCGGTAGTAATAAAACGCTTTCCCCGCGACAACAAAAAAAAAAAAAAAAAAATGGTGACCACCGACAGAAGTTAAACATAAAAGTTTAGAATAGCTCTGTTCTTTTTTGGAACAGCGTCCATGAAGTACTAACATTTTTATTTACGATTAATAATAATAATAATACTAGCCCTGTATTAAACATTGTCCCACTGCTGGGCACGGGCCTCCTCTACTAATGAGAGGGTTTAGGCCGTAGTCCACCACGCTAGCCTAATGCGGGTTGGCAGACTTCTCATACCTTCGAAAAATTCTCAGATATACAGGTTTCCTCACGATGTTTTCCTTCACCGCTAAAGCAAGCGATAATTAACATTTTAATACACACATAACTTTAGAAAAGTCAGAAGTGTATGCCACTTGGGTTTCCAACCTACGACTTTCGTCTTGGCAGTCCGTACCACAACCCCTAAAGAGATGGCTAGACAGGCGCCACGGGGCGCCTACGTTCCGACTGACACAGGTATTAACGGACCATGGGTGTTTCGGTTCGTTCCTGTGTCGGATCGGAAAGGAGGTGTCCGCCGTGTGCCATCACTGTGGCAACTGCCGCGAAGACACGGCCCAACATACGTTGGAGGAGTGCCCAGCCTGGGACGAAGAGCGCAGCGCTCTCAGAGCAGTCGTCGGAGGAGACCTCTCGCTGCCGGCCGTGGTGTCGTTCATGGTCGCCAGCCGGAGGTCCTGGCGTGCGGTGGCCCACTTCTGCGAGAACGTCATCTCGCAGAAGGAGAGTGCTGAGAGGGATCGGGAACGATATGATCCCTCCCGCCGCCAGAGAAGACGTAGGAGGCGCCAGGTGGACGACTGACCGGCGTCTCCCGCCCTGTGGAATGGGGGGCGTTTGAATTCCACCACGGTAATCCCTGCCTGTCGTACGAGGCGACTAATAGGGGCCATCGGGGGTCGCGGGCGCGCAGCGGAGGGCTGTCAGCCCGTATCGATGCACTCCCAAATTCGGAGCATCGTGCGACCCCGTGATGGACGGCAGCGCGTGTGGTAAGGCCTCGTTCGCTGTCGTTGTTCGGTGCGCGGGGGCTCCTTAGCCCTCCATGGAGATGGGCTGCTACGCAGCACCGCGCAGGGGCGATTCCGGCTGCAATTCTAGCACTCCTTAGAATTCCCCGGGATCGCTCCGTAAGCGCCGAAGAAGGCCACCGCGGGGTTTTAGCTGGTAGTGTCGGGTGGGTTGTATATAGGGGTTAGGGACTCGGCCCAGCGGCAGCACGGATAGCCATCATCCGTGCGAGGGGGATGCTGGGTCGTAAGACCGGCTAGTCCAGCATACCCGTTTTATTCTTAATCCGCTTCCCTCCGGAGCGGGCTGCAGTAATAAAACGCTTTCCCCGCGACAACAAAAAAAAAAAAAAAAAAAGTCCGTACCACAACCAACTAGGCTATCGCAGCTATTATTTACGATTGCTTGTCATTAATTAAGAACTTTATAGGCGTGCTTATGTCAAAAGTAAAATAATCTGAGGGTAATGGTCATGCGAGTTCAGTGCTTTTGCCTATCCCAAAAATGCCCAAAAGAAGTTTTCACTTCAAATGTGCCAGCCATCGTGGTGCAGCGGCCGCCGATACAAACGTTTATGTGATCAACAAATGTTAAGGACAGACAGATTCGCTACTTGATAAAATCATGCCAGCCTGCTGAGTAACTTCTTCACACTACGCCTAAAGGACCCAGAATCATAGGAACGAGGGAACACGGTAGCTGGCAAACTGTTCTACAGCTTGATGGTGCAGCAGATACAAAGTTCTGCTCTTGGTTTGAGCTGGGGTAGTAGACTCATCGAAGCTGTGGGAGCCACAAGCAAGCCATTACGCGTAGTTCTGGAATGGAAGGGAGAGGATGGGATAATATTAAACAATTCTTCGGGGCATTTCACGACTTCACCTATACCTATATATCTAAGAAAATGTATAATCAAATGACATTGGAGCAATAGAACAAATACATTTAATTACATCTTGATATCAATTGAGGTTATAAGTTCAAGAGATTATTTATCGTCTGATAAATTACAGGAGAGCATTTGTATTGTCAATAGAAACATCATATCTCCATTCTTATATAAATAAGAATTATTTCAACTATATATATGCGAAAACTTAATATTATATTTATAAAGCAATAAAAACAAAACTATTTAGAGTCTCGCGTATTGTGAACACTGGCAATTAATTGGTATCTTTCTATGGTGGTACAGGCTTAATCGACTAATGCGTAGGCTTTCTTCTAATACCTTTGCCTAATGTAAACTAGTAGACGTCAATGGTACATGATATTTTCATTGATTATTCGATAGAAATGGATGTCGCAGTTAAAATAAACATTAATTGCTTATTTTTGACTGTCCTGTAGCGAGTGCTGTTTTCAAAAAAGAACAATTTGATATCGCTACTGATTATAAAATATTTTTGTTGATCACCAATTAGAAAGAATCGATTGAAGCTTGAAATAATAAATACATACAGCAGTATAACACATAGTCCTGCTCTGTATCGTGGGTATCAAGAAATACGAGGGACTACGACCCCACAACACCTAAACTAGAAATATATATGTCGGAGCAACATGAAAACGGTTACTCAATTGAACTTTTAAATAACTCGTTTTATTGTAGAATATCTGTACCGCGACTTGTTTTGCTATATTGCGGGTGGATTTGATTAGTTTTATCGCGTGATCCCGCTCACAGAGTGGGGCACAATAGAAAATATTATAATAAAAGCGTGCACTTTGTCATTTGTAGAAGAGTTCCATATTCAATCTTGAAATACTTAGTAACTTAGAGGTCGTAATGCCGAAATATTGTAAAAGTAGTAAGTTAACGTAATGTGAAAGTGTTATTGTGTACTGCATACTGTAATGTAAACTGTGATGTGTTTAAAAGAGCAACCATGAGGGTTTCTTGCCAGCTCTTCCCCATGGATGACTGCATTCCGAACTGGTGGTAGCTTCAAATCTTCAAATAGACTCTGAAGTGTTAATCTTGTGTTTTATTACCGAACTATTACACGCTATGCATCCTGACATTATCTGGAGATCAGAGAGGGATGTGTAAGCCCTCTCACAACCTCTGCCTGATGACCTGACCGGCCTGCTATCATGTCTGCACCCGACATCAGAAGTGCGATGGAGGACAGCGCTCACTATCGTCAATCAGGTGATGTAATGGTTTGGTACTGTGTTGTTTTTGTTGTTTGAGAGATTAGAGAACAGTGATAGTTCGCACATAAAGTGCGTACTTTGTTGGGTTGTACAAGAGGTTATCTATGTTTGGGATTCTATTATAAAAAAAATAGTGATGGTATATTGTGGTATTCTAGGGCGTTATACGTGGTAAAAAGGGCTTTATGCACTGTAGTCTACTGTACATGAGGAGGTTACGAGTATTTTAACATCATTATTCAAATTAAATTGTAAAAAGAGTAACGTCATAGTTTTGTTAATATACGTGGTTCTATCAAATATTTAGTTTATTTAAGAGAGACGAACTATATCATAAGGAATGTACTAGTCCTTTAGAGCAATACATAAGAAGTAAAATACAATTTTCTATTTATTGACAATGTAAGTTGGACAGCAAATCAAATTTAAATCTCTTAAAGCACTGGCCAAATATAAACCTCCTTGGTTTATTATTTATAAAAATCATTACCTATTTCTTCTTCTTCTTGTTTCAATGGACTATGCGGAGGAACGATTCCACAATTTTGCCAATGTCACGTAATATGATAGACCATTACCTATTTCAACAAGTCTTTATACGAACGTCATAAAATACATCTAGAAAATATGAAGCGTCGAAGATTACTGTGTTAATGATTTTGGTTTTCAAATTTCATATGCTGTGGATGGTTTCCCGCGGAGCTGTGGCGCGGCTGTGGCGTGGCTGTGGCGTGGCTGTGGCGGTGCTCTGACAGCGGAAGTAGTACGACAGCGTACTGATTACGTGCCCACACGTGACTGCGCGTATGGATGTTATTGGGATTTGGTGAGTCGCTTCTGGTTTTGTTTTTATGCCCCCTGTTAAAGCGAGCTATTAGAGATACAAATATCAGGGTTTATTATCTATACCTTGCGTCCGTAGCCTGGTTATTGTCTACTCAATATATATTGAGTGACCTCGGGTCCGCGGTCCGCGCTTAAGGTATATGAGGGGATCTGTGGGGAGGGGGATCTGTGTGAGGAGCCTATGTGGCAAGGGGTCTGAAATATCAGGGTTTAGTCTATACCTTGCGTCCGTAGCCTGGTTATTGTCTACTCAATATATATTGAGTGACCTCGGGTCCGCGGTCCGCGCTTAAGGTATATGAGGGGATCTGTGGGGAGGGGGATCTGTGTGTAGGGGGATCTGTGTGGCAAAGGGGTCTGAAATATCAGGGTTTAGTCTATACCTTGCGTCCGTAGCCTGGTTATTGTCTACTCAATGTATTTTGAGTGACCTCGGGTCCGCGGTCCGCGCTTAAGGTATATGAGGGGGAGGTCTGTGTGAGGGTCTGTGTGAGTAGCCTGTGTGGCAAAGGGGTCTGTGTGAGGAGCCTATGTGGCAACGGGGTTCTATGTGACGGGGTTCTGTGTAACGGGGTTCTGTGTAACGGGGTTCTGTGTAACGGGGTTCTGTGTAACGGGGTTCTGTGTAACGGGGTTCTGTGTAACGGGGTTCTGTGTAACGGGGTTCTGTGTAACGGGGTTCTGTGTAACGGGGTTCTGTGTGACAGGGTTCTGTGTAACAGGGTTCTATGTGTCAAAAGCCTATGTGGGTCCAATCTGTGTGGGTAATCATACTAGGTCAGATATGGCCGAGCGTGAATGATACTGTGTGGTATTTTCTTTTCAGGTACATCACACTGGGACGTGTGAGCTGTCAGGAAGGCCGTGTCGGAGCAACATGAAAACGGTTACTCAATTGAACTTTTAAATAACTCGTTTTATTGTAGAATATCTGTACCGCGACTTGTTTTGCTATATTGCGGGTGGATTTGATTAGTTTTATCGCGTGATCCCGCTCACAGAGTGGGGCACAATAGAAAATATTATAATAAAAGCGTGCACTTTGTCATTTGTAGAAGAGTTCCATATTCAATCTTGAAATACTTAGTAACTTAGAGGTCGTAATGCCGAAATATTGTAAAAGTAGTAAGTTAACGTAATGTGAAAGTGTTATTGTGTACTGCATACTGTAATGTAAACTGTGATGTGTTTAAAAGAGCAACCATGAGGGTTTCTTGCCAGCTCTTCCCCATGGATGACTGCATTCCGAACTGGTGGTAGCTTCAAATCTTCAAATAGACTCTGAAGTGTTAATCTTGTGTTTTATTACCGAACTATTACACGCTATGCATCCTGACATTATCTGGAGATCAGAGAGGGATGTTTAAGCCCTCTCACAACCTCTGCCTGATGACCTGACCGGCCTGCTATCATGTCTGCACCCGACATATATTTGTTAAAGATTGTCTCGGTGGCGCAGTTGTAATTGCGCATGCGTTACGATTGCTGTGCTGAGGTCTCGGGTTCGACTCCGGGTCGGGTAAAGAGATATTGGGTTTTTCTACCTAGAAATACTCAGTATTAACCCGGAGTCTGGAAAGGTGCCCGGTGTGGCGATAGGCTCGCCCCCTATCACATTAAGGGACCGAAATTCGGCGAAAAGTGGGTGTACTGGTTGCACCTCTGCCTACCCCTTCGGGGATTACAGGCGTGGGTGTATATGTATGTATGTATATTTGTTAATCACACAAAGTCACACACATTTGTCTCAGTGCGGAGTTCAAGCCTGCGGCCTCTCCCTTTGCTATGAGACTGTTTAAAACAAATCCGAAGTAAATTAGTAAACACATTTTTACCGCCATTATATGTATTCGGTTTTACCAATTATACCTTGTGCTTTGATTTATATTTTTTATAGTATAGTCATAATGCCTAAGTGGCGCAGTTTTAATTGCGCATGCGTTACGACTACTGTGCTGAGGTCTCGGGTTCGAACCACGGGTCGGGTAAATTGATACTGAGTTTTTCTATTTAGAAATACTCAGTATCAGTGCTGGTGGTAGGATATTCATATCCCCCCGGATAGCAACCACCGTCCACATGGTGTGAAACCCGCCATAGTGGCACACGCAAGTGTGTCACGTTCCGGGATCAGCCAGTGTACATCCGGTTTTTCTCGGGGGTCTAGAGTTGGAGTACAATGTTTGGCCATTTTGCGGCCTTCCGAGTACTCTGTCAATAGACCCTCGACCGCTTCTTCACCTTCTTGCCTATGGCGTAGTGTGAAGAAGCAGGCCGGCATGATTGTGTTGAGTAGCAGGGGATAGATCGTTTCGTACTACTCGATGCTCTAATTGGACCGCACTGCGCTTACCATCAGGTGCAGTGCGGTTACATTGACATGCCAGGATAAAAAAAGTCTGGTATTGTGCCCGGTATGAGCCGTAATGAATGAGGTGAAAAGTGTGTCTACTGGTTGCACCTCTGCCAACCCCTTCGGGGATTACAGGTTTGAGTGTATATGTATGTAGAATACTCTTACACGCTGTTTTTCCGTAAGATATTTTCTTCCTGTCGATATTTCGTTTTAGTTTTAACACCAAAGGGCGTGTAACTTAGGCATTCTAATATCACTAACGGTGTTTTCGTCTTACTATATCTGCCTAGATATAGCTTATCTCATCCAGCAAACGAAAGACTTATCTTATTA
Organism: Laothoe populi; assembly: GCA_905220505.1. NCBI lineage: Eukaryota > Metazoa > Arthropoda > Insecta > Lepidoptera > Sphingidae > Laothoe > Laothoe populi. The sequence goes on from HG992174.1 coordinate 2,665,395, forward strand.
AGAACAATTTTAATCTCAAGTTATTTCAGTTTGTTTTCCGGTAAAGTTTTTACATATTCTCTGATATTCCAACTTGGGAATGGAAACATTTGCATTGCATTGGCAACTTGGAATAAAGACAATTAGATCTCATGAGTTCAGTGAAGCCATAAGTGTTAAGCTATATAGCTTAACTTAGAAAATTCACCAATTTGATATTTCATCATAGATAACCAGATTTTTATGTCAAAGATAAGCTGGCCTTGGATGATTTCGCAACAGTGTTATCTGAAAACCACCTGAAATACTTTTCCTACACAGTTACCCATAAAAAGCAAATGATTTTGTATATAGGGATTTGCGTACTTTCTGTTCTTTGCCATACTTATTATTGGAATAAAGAGTTACATCTCTCATGGTAGGACTCTTTAAGAAACAGTGTGCTGCTTTACATCTAGCTTCTCTAGATATAATTGTCATAAAAATAGAAGTTAGTCCGTGCTCCCTCCTTCCGATGATCCTGGGTCCTTTAGGCGTAGTGTGAAGAAGCTACACAGCAGGTCGGCATGATTGTGTTGAGTAGCGAGGGATAGTTTATCACTCGCTACTTGATACTATAACTGGACGGCACTGCACTTACCATCAGGTGCAGTGTGGTCACTTTGCCGAGCCACGATAAAAAAAAAAAAATTAATACCATCTTAGTTAATAATTTTGCCTCCGACTTAGCTATGAAGAGAAGTTGATAATGAATTAAAACTCCTCCCTATATTTAATTGATTGACTTCGTTGTTAAATGCGTGCCAATGTCGATTATGGCTTATAGGAGTTACAGTGGGCGAATGGTCTCCAACAGTTGTCTATACTTATCTAAGGGCTTACCAAATATTTTTGCTGTCCTTTTACTAGCTGATAGCAGTAGTGTTTTTATAAGTATGTAGGGGTTGCTTCTGCTCTACTCAATGAAGTTTATAATTTAGGGTTGCGAATAAAACAATAACGTAGTATCTGACTCGAATGGCGACAGTGATAGGTGTACGCTGTGTCGCTCTAATTGATAGACTCGTACGGAGCGTAGCGCGGCCGTGACTTTTGTATAGTCATACTCTCTGCGTGGCACCCCCGTTCTGGCCCTATGAATATCTACTGTCAGCAGTCGTGGTGTTTATTAATATAAACATAAAATACAATGGTTCTTACAGCAATTTCTCCGTAGGTAAAAGTTTACATTGAATCTAATAACTAGGCTTTGTTAAAGTATAAATGCGTCGTTTATTTTCTTGGTAATCCCGGCATACGTCCTGTATGTGTGTGGCCGTGATGCCACAAGTATATAGCAGCATCAACCGAACAGGTGCTGGTAGTAGGATATTCATATCCATCCGGATAGCCACCACTATACACAGGGTGTAAAACTCGCCATAGTGGCACACGCAGGTGTGTCGCGTTCCGGGGTCAGTCAGTGTACATCCGGTTTTTGTCGGGGGAAGTATGATGTTTGGCAGTGTTGCGGCCTTCTGAGTTTGACTAGAGTAATAGACCCTCGACCGCTTCTTCACCTCTTTGCCCAATGACGTAGTGTAAAGAAGCTACACATTAGGCTGTACAGACTTTATTAATAGCGAGGGATAGATTGTTTCTCGCTACTTCATACTCTAACTGCACGGTACTGCACTTACCATCAGGTGCAATGTGGGCACTTTGTTGTGCCAGGATAAAAAAAACATAATGACACGGAATGAAACGGACGTCGCTAATGTAAACTATCTTTCAACTGGTATGGAATAACTACTATTTTGACTTTTTTATTGCTGTGTTCGACTGTCTAGCGCCTCCCACCCTATGGATTGGGGGATTTGAAGAATTCTACCTCTGCCTGTCTTAAGAGGCTACTAAAAGAGGTCACGGCGGTTACGGCTGCGCAGTGGGGATGTGTTGCCTTTATAAATATTTTTATAATATTTTCACGATACAACCCCGAGACGGGCGACGGATCCAAGTCTCCGTGCTGCCGTAGAATGTGGTGGACATCCAGTCCTAGAAGAGACGGGCCGTAAAAGTACCGCGCAGGGATGGTTCCGGCAGCTATCCAGAGATCTACTTAGGATCCGCCGGTAGCGTCCAGCATGCACCACAGAAGGTCACCGCGGGATTTTTAGTCCGTACACCGGCGTCGGAAAATTGTTTAGGGCCCCGGTCTGGTCCCTTGGGTAAACTGGGTTGGAAGTCATAACCATCTCTCCTCCCCCGAGGTTGTGAAGGTATCCTTCACAACCTCGTGAAGCGTGAAAAAATGTCTATGATAATAGTAGTGTGGAAATAACATTATCTTAAAATGCGTCTCAAGGGTGTACAGATACTTATGTAACGGATGCAAGGATTATCTGTATCTTATCCATGCCATATCTGATTTCGATACATAAGATCATTCGCCAAGATGTTGGCGTTCGCTTTACTCCTGCCGTTAGCTCAAGCTTTAATCAGAATAGACCCGTTGGTTGAAATTGAAAAGGGTTTAATACGGGGTCTGAGATCCGATGATGGACAATACTCAATGTTCCTTGGTGTACCCTACGGTGTAGTCGATGATAAAAATCCTTTCGGGGTGAGTAATCGATTTAATTTAAGGTATTTTAATTATAATAATGACTGCCTCGGTAGCGCAGTTGTAATTGCGATCCCCGATCTGGAATCTGTGCCCGGTATGGGGATAGGCTCGCCTCCTATCACATTATGGGACCGAAATTCGGCGAAAAGTGGGTGTACTGGTTACACCTCTGCCTACTCCTTCAGGGATTACAGGCGTGAGTGTATGCGTGTGTGTGTGTGTGTGTGTGTGTGTGTGTGTAATTATAATAATTTTCGAAATACAGACTGGATATTATATAATCAAGAATTTCTTTTGAAGCAGCGAAAGCCTAGTTGGTTGTGGGACGAAATGTCAAGACGAAAGTCGTATGTTTCAGGCCAGGCCAATTGGTATACACCTTGGACTTTATTTTTGTTATCGCGGGGAAAGCTTTCTATTACCACCGCCCGCTCTGGGGGGAAGCGAAATAAGAATAAAACGGTTATGCTGGACTAGCCGGTCTTACGACCCAGCATCCCCCTCGCCCGGATGATGGCTATCCGGGCAGCCGCTGGGCCGAGTCCCTACCCCCTATGTACACCCCACCCGACACTACCAGCTAAAACCCCGCGGTGGCCTTCTTCGGCGCTAACGGAGCGATTCCGGGGTATTCTAAAGAGTGCTAGAATTGCTGCCGGAACCGCCCCAGCGCGGTGCTGCGTAGCAGCCTATCTCCATGGGAGGGCTTAGGAGCCCCCGCGCAACGAACAACGATAGCGAATGAGGCCTTACCTCCCGCGCTGCCGTCCATCTCGTGGTCGCACGATGCTCCGAAATTGGAAGTGCATCGATTCGGGCTGACAGCCCCCCACTGCGAGCTCGTGCCCCCGACGTCCCCAATTAGTAGCCTCGTACGACAGGCAAGGGTTACCGTGGTGAAATTCTACAAACGCCCCCAATCCACAGGGCGCGAGACGCCGGTCAGTCATCCACCCGGCGCTTCCTAGGTCTCCTCTGGCGGCGGGAGGAATCAAATCGTTCCCGATCCCTCTCGGCACTCTCCTTCTGCGAGATGACGCTCTCACAGAAGTGGGCCACCGCACGCCAGGACCTCCGGATACTGACCATGGACGACATCACGGCCGGCAGCGAGAAGTCTCCTCCGACGACTGCTCTGAGAGCGCCGCGCTCGTCGTCCTAGGCTGGGCACTCCTCCAACGTGTGTTGGGCCATGTCCTCGAGGCAGTTGCCACAATGATGGCTCACGGCAGACGCCTCCTTTCCGATCCGACACAGGAACGAACCGAAACACCCGTGGTCCGTCTGCGTCAGCCAGAACATTGGCGCACCGTAGCGCCTGTCTAGACATCTCTTTAGAACAGGATGCACTGCCGCGACGGTCCTTAAGCCCGCACTTGGACTTTCCAGCCTGGTATGCCTCTCCTCCACAGCGGTTCTGCGAAACCGGGCCGCAATCTTCCTTAGGGGCCAGACTCTCCTGATGGCAACTGGACGCCTCCTCCCGCCAGAAGAACGCTGACAAGAGGAGTTTTGCGTCCAACTCCCAAGGGAGGGTGCAAGCCAATACGCAAGCCGCCTCGTGGCAGACCGTGCGGTAGCCCCTTACTATTCGCTGCGCCAGCAAACGCTGCGGTTTGCACAGCAGGGCGACGCAGCGGGCTTTCAGGGACACGGCCCATACGGGACATCCGTACAGTGCCATTGACCGCACGATCGTGAGTTAACCTGCATACCTGAGAATTCTCGTACGAATTTCAAAGGTGTGTTAAGTCTACTAACCCGCATTAGGCCAGCGTGGTGGAATAAGGCCTAACCTCTCATTTTAGGATAACATCTCGGAGTGGGACAATGTTTAATACAGGGCTAGTATTATTATTATGAATATTTCTTTTTCAGCCATCAATTCCTCATCCAGGCTTCGAAGAAACCTTTGAAGCTTACGACGATTCACTAAAATGCCCTCAATTGTTATACGGTACTGTGAGCGGCTCACTGAACTGCCTAAATTTAAACATCTATATCCCCAATACTGCTACCTCCCAAAACCTTCTCCCAGTCATGGTATGGATTCACGGGGGTGAATTTATCGATGGTAGTGGAAACAGAGAAATCTATTCTCCAGAATTCCTCATAAAACATAATGTGATCATCGTATCCGTTAACTACAGAATCGGGCCATATGGTTTTCTATGCACAGATTCGGAGAAAATCGCTGGAAACCAGGGATTAAAAGACCAACTCCTAGCTTTGAGATGGGTTCGGGAAAATATACAAGCTTTTAGTGGTGATGTAAATAAAATTACAGTTTTTGGTAGCGATTCTGGAGCTGATTCTATCAATTTACATTTAGCATCACCACATGAGAAGTTATTCGATCAGGCTATATTGCAAAGTGGGACCGATTTGAGAGTTGGGGAGCCGAACAACGCAGTGCCTATTGCTATAGCGGATAGATTAGGCTACAAAACAGATGATTTGGACGAGGCTATAAATTTTTTGTCAAGTCAAGACTCTAATTTGGTCGTCGCTGCCTTCGATGACTTAAAAATCAATGTCGGACCGTGCGCAGAAGGGGATTTCGATGGTGTCGAAAAATTCATCGATTCCGAAGCTAGCTCGAACAAAATCCGTAATATACCTGTTATTATCGGATACACTAATGACGAAGCATTGTTTAAATATGCAAAAGCGAGCCCAGATGTGTTTGTAAACTTCTCTTTCGAGAACAATCTTGGCTTAGATATCGATCAAGAAATAGTAGAGTTAGTAAGACATTTTTACACCGGCGATGATGATCTAAACGAAGATGTAAGAGAAAAAATTACTAATTTCATATCTGATTTCAAATTTTATCATCCTACAGAGAGGTTGATTAAAAAATACACATCGTTGAGCGCGAAATCTATTTACTACTACGTGTTTTCGTACGATGGTAGTAGAAACCTAATGAAAGTGATAGCTAATATAACAGACGGTGGTGCAACACATTTAGATGATTTGGGATATCTGTTCAACGCGAAAGTGCTTGCAAAAACCTCGGAGGATGATCAAGTGATAATAGACAGATTGACGACTATGTGGACTAACTTTGCCAAATCTGGGTACGTACATTTTATACATTTAAAAAGTAATAGTCTCATCTAGAACTTTGTTAACAATGTACATACTGACACTAAAACCAATTTAAAATGTATGTTGCTTCTTTCTGAATTCATTTAATGTATCGACTACGGCGAATTACGTAAATATTGCGTATTTACTATCGGGTAAAGTGATATTGGGTTTTTCTATAAAAATAAAATAAATAAATAACACCCAACAGTCACACAGCCCTGATACCACACTAAGATACGAGTCTTGTGTCGTGGGTATCAGGGACTACGAGAGACTTTCGGTCTCACAACACCCAGACCCCGGACACAAATATCTGTCTGTCACACAAACATTTGTCCCGGTGTGGGAACCGAACCCACGGTCTCTCGTTTCACAGCCGGCTTCTCGCCTACTGCACCACCGAAATACCAATAATTGTGCTCGCTCCCCACATTATGGGACGGTAATAAGCTCGGCGAAATGTGAGTGTACTGGTTACACCTTGCCTACTCTTTCGGGGATTCCAGGCGTATGTGTGGACGTATATACTATGGTACAACACGCCTGCTGTGTTTTAAAAGCATGTCATACATGTGGCAAGACGCGACTCCACACGATAGGTGTTTTCAAATAATCTATACGCATATACAGCGCCACACATCTGGTATGTTTTCGGTGATGCTATGTATACATGAGTTGTGTTAGACCGTACGCTCATAGCACCAATATATACGTGTCTTACTTGTGCCACCACATATGTTATGTTCACTGCGCAAGTGCTGAACACACGTCTAGCGTGTAGCAAGCCGCTATTCATAAGAGTAGACACAAACCATTAATATGGGCCCTGAAACCGTGAAATTTTCTTTTGAGTTCTTAATAATTTGTACGTCTAAAATACAGGTCACATCAGTTTTGTATTCATGGATATAAACCTTGAGAAATTATTTACTCATCGAGCCTGAATAATTTAGAATATGAAATTAAATGGAGTCACCGTAAAAGTGCGCGAATTAAGTCAACTTGCATGTAAGATTGAATAACGTTATGAAGGGTCGCGACCGTCTAGGGGTTAAACTTTAACTTGCTAGGTTAATAATAAAACTTTATATTATTACAGTGACCCGACACCCGAAGAAACCGACCTGTTGCCAGTAAAATGGTTGCCAGTGACACCAACAGAACAGTGGTACTTGCAAATTGACTCGGAATTGACATTGGAGAGCAGACCTTTCCACGATCGAATGGCTTTCTGGGATCTTTTTTATAAACTACATGAGCAATCAAAGAAGTAATGTTATAAATTGGAAACGAAATTTTATTTATTTTAGAAAATAATGTTTGTACTAGAATTTAATAGATGTAGGCACAGTTATTTATGTTAGACTAAATTAAATTAATGATTATGAATGGTACGTGTTTTTCTTAAACAACTTGTATGCATGTCATGTTTTTTTTTATATTTGCAGACTATAAAACATCTACATATTGCATTTTTAATATAACCAACATTGCGTGCCTGATGTTATACTCACTTGAGACAACAATTTCTGAAAAATCACGAGCATTAGTACTAAAAATCGCGCCGTAAGCGAATCGAACGTTTTAAATAACAACCCATTAAGATTTTATATAGCCTAATAAAACAACAAAACGTCAGTGGCGAGTGATTTTGTACCTAAGTTATCGTATTCCTATAATGTACCAATACACAAGTCAAGAAAGAGTACGATTTTAAAAGTGTTAATTATTGTTTGGTACTTTACTTTTTTTAGTAACATAAATATATATAAAATGTATAGTCATTTAGTCGATTAATTTTTAGTTTTGGTTGACATCTCTAACGCTTCTTTGAATTGCGAAGAACATAATTTAAATATTTTCTAACGTTTGAAAATATGCCCCAATTTCACTATTAGTACCTTCTAAAGTTTGTAATCACAAATGTAGATATTCTCTCTTCCCACAATTTAACGTTCCAATATATTATATCAAAATTAACTGTTGTAGTGAGAAGAAATAAACAAGTTTTACCGGGATTTTCAGGCATAGGCAATTCCATCGCCATTCCATTTGCAAATCCCATTTAAAAATATGTATATTCGACTGGTATTTCTTTATTAAAAATAATAATTATAAATACTTTATAAATGAATAAAGTAATTGCTAGTGTATTGACGATGCTATGTATGTTATGTAATCTTAAGCTCATATGCTTTTAGTTTCTTCACTTTTATTTAATGTACTGACTTGTCATAAGAGCTATAATAGCATGATCAATAAACGATTTCATTTAATTTCATTCCGACGCGAAAACGGATGCGTTACTGTAGGAATCACAGAACAACAGGAAAAAGGAAGTGCTCTTTCCATGCTGCTTTCCAATGGTGCTTGGTCCATTAAACACACAGAAACCATAAGCTAATTAGAGAATCCTTTAAAAATTCTTATTAAAATCTGGAAACGTACGGTACTGGTACGGACTGTTAGGCCCAAAGTCGTTGATTCAAATCTAGCCTAAATGGCATACACTTCTGACTATCTGAAGATTATTCATGGCTAATTATCGCTTGCTTCGGTGTAAAATATCGCGAGGAAACCTGTACACAATTCTCATAGGAATTTCAAATGTGAAGTCTACCAACCCGCATAAGCCCAGCGTGGTGGACTAAGGCCTAACCCTCAATTAATAGTTTAATACAGGGATAGTATTATTATATTATTATTTATTTCTTACCATGTTATATTACTATTACGAGTTGGGTAAAGTGATATTGGGTGTTTCTATTTAGATATAATCAGTACCAGCCCGGAGTCTGGAATTGTGCCCGGTATGGCGATAGGCTCGCCCCCTATCACATTAGGGGACCGTAATAAATTTATTACACTGAATTCGGTGCAAAGTCTGTATACTGGATACACCTTTGATTTTTATATATGAGAAGATAGTTACATATATCTATACCTACTATAATAAGTAAATATAATATAATTTGCATTAATGACGAGACTCTGCAACTCCGTCCATATAGTGATCCGTCCTCCGTAATAATAGGGAGGTGAATAATAATAATAATAATAATTAATCGATAAATAAGTTAAACTCACCGGCTCCCGCCGACGCAAGCAAACAGTACTACCAACCACAGAATCATGTTGAACAATGTCATTCGCTGCTCCAAACTCTATTTATACGGTTTATTATCAATAGTATAAATATAAATAATATAATATAAATCTCGTACTAGGGTCATTATTTATTATGTTAGATGATAGCTAGCGAAAACCTCAAGAGTGAAAAGGTGAGTACTAATTATATAAACCATTTCGTTTTTATTGCTATTACATGATAAGATCTATGTTTTCATTCAAAAAAAAATGCCGTGCTTCGCGTGACGTCTGGCAGATGTGAAACATCGAAATTATTTTAAACTAGCTCTTGCCTGCGGCTACGCCCATATTATTCCAAAAACAATTGTTTTGGGTTCTATATCGACAATATAACACGTTACAATCAAAACTTTGCAAAAATATTTAATGTACAGACAAAGTGCCTCTTCAGCTTTATTATAGTATATATAGATGAACAATATTAAATTAATTATTATTTTGAAGAAAAAAAGCATGTTAAGGATAGCTTATGAGAGGAAAATATAAATATAGCATAATTAAAAATATAATATTCAGATTTTCTTAAGGAAAGATATGACCTCGCACTCCCACTTCCAATCAAGGTAGAGGGAGATTTTCTTTCTGGGCCCTTTGGATAAACGCGAAACCGATATTGAATACACGCATAAAAAAATATTTTTTTTAATGACACTCAACAGTCACACACATAGCCCCCATCCCACACTAAGATACGAGTCTTGTGTCGTCAGTATCAGGGACTACGAGAGACTTTCGGTCTCACAACACCCAGACCCCGGACACAAATATCTGTCTGTCACACAAACATTTGTCTCGGTGCGGGAATCGAACCCACGGCCTCTCGTTTCACAGCCGGCTACTCGCCAACTGTGCCACGGAGCCTGTCACCCTTTTTTTAACTAACACATCTCGTTTATTAGATGATCGCCTAACTAACGTTTGAATAAATAATGACGCGACCCTCTGATAATGTCAGTATAAAATAGAGTCTAGAATAACGGAGGGGCACAGTTCAACATGACTCCGTTGTTGATACTACTGTTAACCGGCGCTGGCTGGTAAGTTTTTACAATTTTAACCGATAAGTATTTAGTTCACATCACTAGCATGTTTAGCCTTAAAAATTAATAGTGGTATAGCCATAATACGTATATAGTCTAATCGTATAAATTAGAATGTGCAAATGTTGACTTAACAATACAGAAATTACTAATTATCAAAATAATGAGCATCAAAACGCTGTCGTGTTGAATAAACGGTTTTGTAAATTCGAAATTCAAATGTTATGGAATGGAGATGTGAATTGAAAAAAATTATAATCGCCTAGACGATTTTCGTTAGACGGTTATCGACTTTTATAATTAATTATTACGTATAAATATTTATTAGATATTCGTACTATGATTTGTTGATGTCTCGTGTTTTCATTATAGTGTCATGATAGTTCATAGCATGTTGTTGTTTACATCACTTGACATTGACCGTTATGGCCCGGTCTGAATTATATATAATAATACTAGCCCCGTGTTAAAGATTGTCCCACTGTCATTAGTCCACCACGCTGGCCTAATGCGGGTTGGTACACTTCACATACCTTCGAAATTCTTATGAGAATTCTCAAGTATGCAGGTTTCCTCACGATGTTTTCCTTCACCGTTAAAGCAAGCGATAATTAACAATGTTTACACACTTAACTTTAGGAAAGTCAGAGGTGTATGCCGTTTGGGTTTCAAACATACGACTTTCATCTTGATAGTCCGTACCACTACCAACTAGGCTATCGCAGCTATTGCGATTGAATTATAAGCTTTACATTTAAGAATTAACTTAACTTGTTAAGATGTAGTGTACGTGCGTGTGTGGATAGTAAATGGATTCAAAGTCACAGTTAGGCAATTTGTAAAGATTTTTTATGATTTAACAGAGATGATGATTTACTGATGGTACGATATTCATATCGGCCTGGTTAGCGACCACCTTACACAGGGTAAAAACCCGCCATTTGTGCACACGCAAGTGTGTGAGGTTCCGGGATCAGCCAGTGTACATCCGGTTTTTGACGGGGGTCTAGAGTTGGGGTACGATGTTTGGCAGTGTTGCGGCCTTCTGAATACTCTGACACTAGACTCTCGACCGCTTCTTCACCTCCTTGCCCTATGGCGTACTGTGGAGAAGCCACACAGCAGGCTGCCATGATTGTGTTGAGTAGCGAGGGATAGATTGTCTCTCACTACTTGGTACTCCGACTGGATGACACTGCGCTTGCCATCAGGTGCAGTGTAATCAATTTGCCGTGCCAGGATAAAAAAAGATTGGGTTCAAATCCCAGATCGGGGAATCAACATTTGTCTTTGATTTTTTATTCAAGATTTAAATCATACATGAATATTATCATCAATCATTAATCGCATATTTAAAAAAAAAACTTACGATCGAAACCAGCGTTTAAATAATAAAATAAATGAATAAATCAACTATCGAATTTATTTCTTTACGTCTTCTTCCAGCGTCTCGGCCTACGACACAATTGTCATAGGCCTGGGCTCTGCCGGTTGCACGGCCGCTTCGACCCTGGCCCAAGCTGGAAAGAGTGTGCTAGCACTAGAGGCTCAAGGTAGAGTTGGTGGGAGGGTCCATACTGTACCATTTGGGGATGGAATAGTCGAACTTGGAGCTGAATGGTGAGTTAGCTGGTGGTAGAATATTCATTTCCGCCCGGACAGCGACCACAGTACACAGGGTGTAAAACCCTCCATAGTGGCAAACGCAAGTGGGTCGCGTTCCGGGATCAGCCAGTGATCCGGAATCCGGTTTTTGTCAAAGTCTAGAGTTGGGGTACGACGTTAGGCTGTTTTGCGGTCTTATGAGTACTCTGACAATAGACCCTCGACCGCCTTACCCATGGCGTAGTGTAAAGAAGCAGGCTGGCATGATTGTTGAGTAGCGGGGGATGGATTGACCCTCGCTACTCGATAAAAAAAAAGAAAAAATTTTCTTTAATAAACTCTTTCTTTCTTTATTGGACCGCACTGCGCTTACCATCACGTGCAGTGTGGTCATTTTTCCGTGCCAGTATAAAAAAAAACTTTTATGTAGCGCGAATTTAATCTCTCTTGAACTGATTGACCGACTGTAAACGCTTGAGAAAAAATTCAATTCTATCTCATATCCTTATGTTGATAGAGTAGAGGAACCGGTGATAGTGTTGCTCTAGCAAAGGATCTTCAGTCAGGCGAGTTATGCCCGACCGGCCGTGGCCCCTCCAACCGTTCATTTTTGGAGCTTTTATATATAACGGCGCGCGACATTATTGAATAATGAAAATCAGTCAATTTTGAGAATTATCCATTAACTTTATTTTTCTAAGGAACTATGGTTTTGTATTCGATTAAATACTATTTGTAATTAAGAGCGGGTAACCCCGAATGGAGTTGCGTCTGTCATTTGCGTGCGAATGGCTGGTCAATTAGTTCTCTGGTTGACAGCGGTAGTGCGTTGTGTGATTCGCAAACCCATTGGCTCTAAATCGCTAATTATTATTGTAATCCCTAATTGTCTAAGTTATTTAAATGTCTGTATTATTAAAATATTGTAAAGTCAAGGCCATAGTCCACTTATTTAAACGATTCCTGAAGTTTAACGCCTACAATGGAATTTCGTGATACAAATTCACGAATAAGCAAGATGGAGCAGATCGGCTATCCCGACGTTCCGACATATATAATACCAGTCGCCTAAACTTTGCAACCGCGATTCAGGAAGGTGTTTGCTATTCGTGTGGTTCGCGCTGTGTGCCGCCACAGATTTGAACTGGGGCATTATTCTCTAAGTCCTTACAAAGGCGTAACTAGGCGCGTTACGTTAATTGCATGTTATTCACATGTAATTCGCATGTTATTGTAGTCTGCAAAGCCATTACACGCGAATAACATGCAGTTAACGTAACGCGCCTCGTTACGTATTTTTAAGGACATAGAGAATAATGGCCCTGAAAGGTCAACGTGGATGAGGAGTTAATAGTCTGATCATCTTTAATTATCGCTTAAATTTCGGTAACGCGTCGACTTTTCTCATGACTTAACGGTAACGGTAGGCAGCGGATTTGCTGTGCCCTGGCAATACAGAAGTCTATGGTCGGCGGTGTCCAGTGTCTACTTACCAGCAGGTGGCCCGTCTGCTCGTCTGTCTATCCAGGCCGTAAAAAAAACTTAAGAGTTTATGAAAGACAATTAATGGTTAGGATTCACCATCAAACGACTGACTCTTTCGCCTATCCAAAAAATTCTACCACCAGGATCTATGGCACATACCCGAGCAGAGTCTACGATGCAGCCATAAACAACAAAGTGGACATAATCAACCAGACCCAGGACTTTGAAATGTTTAAATCGGATGGTTCGATGGGTGATAAAAAGTTGCTCGGCGAACTAATGGACTTCGCCTTGGAGGTGATGGATGACCCTCCTCCAGCACCGGAGCCTATGGGAGAATATATTAGCAGGAGGTAAGAAGATTGCGGTAGGCTCGCCCCCTATCGCATCACGGGACGAAATTCGGCTAAAAGTGGGTGTACTGGTTACACCTCTGCCTACCCCTACGTGGATTACAGGCGTGAGTGTGTGTGTGTGAGGTAAGAAGATTGTATGGTAACTATCAAACTGAAGAACCAAACTCCACTATTGGGGAACAAGTGTAAATCTATAGAAGGAACGGGGGTTAATGTTTCTTTGGTGTAGGCCTCCTTCAGACCTCAAACCGTTGATATTAATTAAACCTTTTATTTAATTATTTTATTTATACACCCAACAGTCACATACATAGCCCTGACCCCACACTAGGTCAAACTTGTGTCTTGGGTCTGCGCCATGGAGCCCGCATTTGATAACGATACGAGCGCGCTGTTTGAATAAATATTGTACTCCAAAAGTATTGTACAAGACCACCATGTATATCCCATTATTTTAGGAGAGCATTAGCAGGTGGTAAGATATTCATATCCACCCGGACGGCGAACACCGTACACAGGGTGCAAAACCCGCCATAGTGGCACAGGCAAGTGTGTCGTGTTCCGGGATCAGCCAGTGTACATCCGGTTTTTGTCGGGGTCTAGAGTTGGGGTACGATGTTTGGCCGTTTCGCGGCCTTCTGAGTACTCTGACAAAAGACCCTCGACCGCTTCTTCACCTTCTTGCCCGGGGCGTAGTGTGAAGAAGCAGGCCGGCATGATTGTAGGAGTGGCATACCAGGCTGGAGAGCCCGACTGCGGGCTTGAGGACTGTCGCGGCAGTGCGTCCTGTCCTAAAGAGATGGCTAGACAGGCGCCACGGGGCGCCTACGTTCCGACTGACACAGGTATTAACGGACCATGGGTGTTTCGGTTCGTTCCTGTGTCGGATCGGAAAGGAGGTGTCCGCCGTGTGCCACCACTGTGGCAACTGCCGCGAAGACACGGCCCAACATACGTTGGAGGAGTGCCCAGCCTGGGACGAAGAGCGCAGCGCTCTCAGAGCAGTCGTCGGAGGAGACCTCTCGCTGCCGGCCGTGGTGTCGTCCATGGTCGCCAGCCGGAGGTCCTGGCGTGCGGTGGCCCACTTCTGCGAGAACGTCATCTCGCAGAAGGAGAGTGCTGAGAGGGATCGGTAACGATATGATCCCTCCCGCCGCCAGAGAAGACGTAGGAGGCGCCAGGTGGACGACTGACCGGCGTCTCCCGCCCTGTGGAATGGGGGCGTTTGAATTCCACCACGGTAACCCCTGCCTGTCGTACGAGGCGACTAATAGGGGCAATCGGGGGTCGCGGGCGCGCAGCGGAGGGCTGTCAGCCCGTATCGATGCACTCCCAAATTCGGAGCATCGTGCGACCCCGAGATGGACGGCAGCGCGTGTGGTAAGGCCTCGTTCGCTGTCGTTGTTCGGTGCGCGGGGGCTCCTTAGCCCTCCATGGAGATGGGCTGCTACGCAGCACCGCGCAGGGGCGATTCCGGCTGCAATTCTAGCACTCCTTAGAATACCCCGGGATCGCTCCGTAAGCGCCGAAGAAGGCCACCGCGGGGTTTTAGCTGGTAGTGTCGGGTGGGTTGTATATAGGGGTTAGGGACTCGGCCCAGCGGCAGCACGGATAGCCATCATCCGTGCGAGGGGGATGCTGGGTCGTAAGACCGGCTAGTCCAGCATACCCGTTTTATTCTTATTCCGCTTCCCTCCGGAGCGGGCGGCAGTAATAAAACGCTTTCCCCGCGACAACAAAAAAAAAAAAAAAAAAAGGCCGGCATGATTGTATTGAGTAGCGGGCGATAAATCGTCTCTCGCTACTCGATTCTCTAATTGGACCTCACTGTGCTTACCATCAAGTGCAGTGGGGTCAGTTTGCCGTGCCAGGATAAAAAAATCTTCGGTTACGCTGAGGGCAGTGACGTAGCTATAGCTTTTACATGGGGGGGGTCCGCGGGTAAAAGCTAAAAATCTAAACGCTCAAATCATAGTCATTTGTAAATTACTTAAACATAGAATGGGAACACGCTAGTTAATAAAAAAACAGCTGCAAACAATCAATAGTTACTTTAAGTACATTAAAATAAAATTTGTAAGTAATTTCCGTAAAGCATTTATTTCATTATGACGAAAGTAACAAAGTAGAAGATACATAAAATAAGCATAATTTTATGGGAGTGATTTGGTGAAAAGGGACGGAACTACGTAACAGGAAGTGGGGAAGCGCGAGCTATTTTTGAAGTGAAAACTTCTGTAGGCGAGCTCGACACTTTATTTTGTGGATATTGAATGAGACTGAGCCGTCATGTATATAACGCTCTCGTCGACTTAGGGAGCGAGAAAGTTATAGTCGACGCGTCACTGCTATACTCGCCCGGTGACCATTTATTTATATTTTATAATATTATGGCATCATGAGCAAATGGTTTTCTTCCATGTTTACTCTGTGATATCTATAACTTGGTACAGAAAATTAAAAATGGAAAATTATAAATATTGAAATTATAATTTGTGCAGGATTTGAACACGAATGAATCGAAAAGGAACGATGAAACCAATGTTCAAATTTCATATTAGTTTCTGTTTATGAATGTTTAACCTCTTATGTATTACAGGGATACCGGTTTTCGGAAAAATGTAAAATACAAGCCAATTCAATTTTATTTCCATAATATTAACGTTAAAAATCGCTTAATACGCTCGTCAAAGAAGGGCGATTATGGCCAGTATTTGGGCGGTAGCCGGCTACCGAATGATACATGACTGAATGACGGTTAATGATTAATTTACGTTCATGAATCGAGCGTGTTGCCGTCTCCTTTTTAACCGACTTCAAAAAAAGGAGGAGGTTCTTAATTCGACGTGTTTTTTTTAATATTTGTTATCTCAGAAAATTCTTCTTTTATAACAGAAAATATGCTTTCATATTGGTCCCATAGAATTTTTATCAAAATCGGTTGAGTAGTTTGGCTTTAAAACCATAATAACTTGAAAAAATATGTTGTCCGAATATACGAAACTGCGAATTTTGCTATTCTGTTACTTTTTCAGTGGTGTTTTCTATTGGTAATCTATCCAATGTACCTATTTTATATAAGTACCACTAAAAAGAAAAAAATAATTATTACTTTTTAAATAAAAATAAAACCGCCTTCAAAAAAATCCAGACACAACAAAAAAGCAAAAAAATATTGGTTACATTAACATCAATTAATTACATACAATTTAAATCAATTATTTGGAGTCGGTGCCAGCCATGTTTTGGCTATATGGCTGGGAATAAACAGAATAATAAGGCATAAAAAATAGATCCATGCTTGGTTTTTATGAATCTAAAAGTAAAGAAAACAATACCGGCGGCGACTCCAAAAATAATTGATTTAAATTGTATGTAATTAATTGATGTAAATGTAACCAATTATTTTATGCTATTTAGTTGTGTCTGGGTTTTTTGAAGGCGGTTTTATTTTTAACCGACTGCAAAAAAGGAGAAGGTTAACAATTCGTCGGAATCTTTTTTTTACCTATGTTCCCCGATTACTCGAAGATGCCTGGACCGAATCGAGACATTATTTTTTTGTTTAAATGCTTATACTTTCCAGGTGATCCCATTTGCACCAAGTCAGAATCTGATGATGGGATCTCAGAAAAAACGAGGGCAACCCTCAAATTTTATAGGGACGCATAATTTGATTTTTATTAAAGTCGGTGTAATTTTTATGAATTAAAAAACTTTAATATTATGGAAATAAAATAAATTTTGGCTTGTATTTAAACCCTACTTATTACTTTGTTCCGAACACCGGTATCCTTTTGATACATGTAGATTAAACAAATATATAATTGTTTGATATTGTATACATAAAGTGACATAAACATAGTGCCATTCCTAGGAAAATATAAATTTATGTACGTGAAAAAGGATAGCTATATTTGACCTCGAACCATACTACCAACATTTATTGAATCCTTCTTTGAAAATACTTTGGATGGATGAAAATCTGCCGTAGATTTTCATCCATTTATGTTTTATTGTTTAAATAACAACTGTCAAAACATGCAAGTGTCAAGTGAAGTCAATTTATTTTAAATTTTGGTAAATAACTATTTTAATGTTGCTTATTTATTACCAAGATGAGATGTTAGAACTCAGTTACTTTTGGTACATCATATGCGACTACTGTAAGATTTGTTCGTATTTTTTAAAATAAATGTGCCCTGTAAAAAAGATGAGCCTTGTTTTATCATTTAATTTAAACTAGGCCCAAAAGTCGCAGAAAAATCTGCTTATTCCGAATATGCATATAACTCAATATCGCAAAAATTATCACTTAAATCGAATAGCCTGCCAACAGTCTATATTATCCGCTATCAATATTCCGCGATTTTTTATTATGTCGAATGCTAAGGGGGGGGTCCGGACCCCCTGAACCCCCCCCTTATATACGCCCATGGCTGAGGGTGATTAGCCTTTGCAACGCAAGACCGCAGATTCCATCCTCGCACCTTGACAAACATTTGTGTTATCCAAAAGTTGTTTCTAAGTGTTGTGGGGTGTAGTTTTGATACCCACGATACACGTTTGACCTATTGTAGGGTCAGAAGTATGTGTGTGACTCTTGGTTGTAATAAAACAGTATTCTATTTTCAGAGTGATCGATCACATAAAAGTGAAATACCCACAAATATCAAACGACACAGATTACATAGTCTCCTTACTGTTCTTCATGGATAAAGCTGTAGGGAACTTAGAGGCTTCTTATAATTGGAATGAACTCTCTACGAAGTCTGATTACGAAGATATACAAGGAGCTCTGTATGCAAGTTGGCATCGACATGGGTACAAAACTTTCTTCGACATTTTATTGGTAATAGTTTTATTTATCAACAGAAAATGACATTTCCAAGATTTTAAATAAAACCACTCTGGTCAGTTTCAGCGTTGTGAATGGGTTCGGACTTGCCCAAGAGGCTAAGTAGTAGTAGTAGCTTTGCCTCACAGAAATTCACCGAAATTATCTTCCGTCGTCCATCAAACTTCACTTACCATCAGTGCTCGAATGCCAATATCCGTGTAAAAAAATCTATTGATTGCATTAGATATTGTTTAAATATTCATTCTTCGTTTACTTGCTAGAAACTAGTTTACATTGCAATTAATCTTGCAGAACACATACAAAAACGGCCCAGGGTATCCCAACCTGGAGATCCAGTTGAACAAGGAGGTGTCAGTGATCTCGTGGCCGCAGGACCCGGCGCAGGACGTGACCGTGTCCTGCACGGACGGCACTCAGTATGCAGCCAGGAATGTCATTGTAACTGTCTCACTCGGGGTCTTGAAGGAGAGGTGAGTGGATATTCGAACCTAGAGGTCCAGTTGAACAAGGAGGTGTCAGTGATCTCGTGGCCGCAGGACCCGGCGCAGGACGTGACCGTGTCCTGCACGGACGGCACTCAGTATGCAGCCAGGAATGTCATTGTAACTGTCTCACTCGGGGTCTTGAAGGAGAGGTGAGTGGATATTCGAACCTAGAGGTCCAGTTGAACAAGGAGGTGTCAGTGATCTCGTGGCCGCAGGACCCGGCGCAGGACGTGACCGTGTCCTGCACGGACGGCACTCAGTATACATCCAGGAATGTCATTGTAACTGTCTCACTCGGTGTCTTGAAGGAGAGGTGAGTGGATATTCGAACCTAGAGGTCCAGTTGAACAAGGAGGTGTCAGTGATCTCGTGGCCGCAGGACCCGGCGCAGGACGTGACCGTGTCCTGCACGAACGGCACTCAGTATACAGCCAGGAATGTCATTGTAACTGTCGCATTCGGGGTCTTGAAGGAGAGGTGAGTGGATATTCGAACCTAGAGGTCCAGTTGAACAAGGAGGTGTCAGTGATCTCGTGGCCGCAGGACCCGGCGCAGGACGTGACCGTGTCCTGCACGAACGGCACTCAGTATACAGCCAGGAATGTCATTGTAACTGTCTCACTCGGGGTCTTGAAGGAGAGGTGAGTGGATATTCGAACCTAGAGGTCCAGTTGAACAAGGAGGTGTCAGTGATCTCGTGGCCGCAGGACCCGGCGCAGGACGTGACCGTGTCCTGCACGAACGGCACTCAGTATACAGCCAGGAATGTCATGGTAACTGTCTCACTCGGGGTCTTGAAGGAGAGGTGAGTGGATATTCGAACCTAGAGGTCCAGTTGAACAAGGAGGTGTCAGTGATCTCGTGGCCGCAGGACCCGGCGCAGGACGTGACCGTGTCCTGCACGGACGGCACTCAGTATACATCCATGAATGTCATTGTAACTGTCTCACTCGGGGTCTTGAAAGAGAAGTAAGTTGAGCTGGTATTTTATGGGTTAGGAAACTGTAAAAATATTAGCTTGTTAAGAAAAGCATATTAATTTGTAAGTCATCAGTGTAGCAAACGGGAGGGACGAGTGGATCAAGCAATAGATAGCCTGATTTGCTGGTGCCCAGATAGCGATCACCGTACACAGGTTGTAAAACCCGCCATGGTGGCACACACAAGTGTGTCACATTCCAGGGTCAGCCAGTGTACATCCGGTTTTTGGACGGACGGCACTGCGTTTACTATTAGGTGTAGTGTGGTCACTATGCCGTGCCAGAATAAAATAAGGAACTCCGTTCCAAAAAAACCGCCTTCGTGATACTATGAGTGAGTAGCCGCCTGTTAATCACAAGACCATGACACGGAAATGTTAGTAGCCACTCATGTATCAATGGATATTAAAAAGGTAATAAGTAGGGAGTAAATACAAGCCAAAATCAATTTTATTTTCATAAAATTAAAGTTCAAAATAGCATGTGAGAACGGTGAGTATTGCCAGTATTTGTGACTCGCCGGCATGCCATTGATATAATTGTATGGGATAAATATTTGTTTCAAGCGTGGATTTAGTGGAACTGCGAATACCTCGTAACTCCTGATACCCACAGTACACCTTGTTATCCTAATTTGGAATATAGACTATGTATGGCTATGTGGTATATACAGCTGGAATCCACTTGTCCCTCATGGATCAATCAACGTTAATAATTCTGAGTTGACACTCGGTCATGTTTATCAATGTTTCTATAATTTATATAGTATTCATTTGTTTTTATTTGTGACGTCAGAAAGAGGTCTAAAATTAAAATTAGCGCTGATTTCAACAACCACAGCGTTATGTCAAGCTGGGACCTTTTTCATGGCGTTGTTACAACACATAAATATGTTCTTTTACATATATTTTATGTTTGGGTATTGTCTGTTTTTTTGTTAATACCCTAAACATAATTACTTTTCAGGTACAGCACATTATTTTCTCCAGCCCTGCCATCTGAAAAAGTGACGGCCATAGACAAAATATCTATGGGTTTGCTCAGCAAAGTGATTCTTTCCTTCGAGAAAGATTGGTGGTCGGCTAACTTAATCAATAGCGCTTTTCTGTGGATCCCGAAGGACAGAGAAGAGATTCCTAAAGAAGATATCTGGACAACAATGATCACCGGGCCGAGTTACGGGATAGGAACTAGTAACACATTAACGCTGTGGACCAGTGGTGATGCAGGCATAACGGTCAGTATTGTATAAATAAATAACACCGAACAGTCACACACATAGCCCCAACCCTACACTAAGATACGAGTCTCGTGTTGTGGGTATCAACTACGAGAGACGCACGGTCTCACAACACCCAGACCCCGGACACAAATGTCTGTCTGTCACACAAACATTTGTCCCGGCGTGGGAATCGAACCTACGGCCTTTCGTTTCACAGCCGGCTACTCGCCTAGTGCGCTACGGAGGCTGCTGTATACTTAAGATCTTTGTAAGTTTCTATTCAGCCATCAGCTGATTTTCAACATCATAGAAAAGATGAATATATGTAAAAAAAACATACGATATCATCGAAATAAAACCACGTCAAGTGATTATGTGATGACATATACATCAGTCTGCGCTGTAACCATTAAGGATGTAAAGTTTTCAAAACGTCCAGACTAAATAGTAAAAAAAAACACGAAAATTGCATAAAATAAGTTTTATTTCAATTCACGTGAATATGAGAAATCTAAAAATCATTAGATGTTTTTTTATCCTGGCATGACAAAGTAAGCACACTGCACCTCTGGCAGTGGCAATGTCTTCCAGGCCGAGTATCGAGAGACAACTTTACCTCGCTACTCAACACCATTATCCCTGTTAAGCAGCTTCTTCACACTACGGTTAAAGGACCCAGGACCACAGGAAGAAGGGAACACGTGTGCCAATAAATTGGCCTGTGTAAGAACGGATCTCAGTGTTTCTCTTATAACGAAGGGCAGATTTCTAAGGCGGGAGATGCCCGATCAGCCGCGGCCCCTCCGAGCTTTCATATTTGGAACTTGTATATGTTACGCCTCGCGCAAACTTAGCTACCGCGACTTAGGAATGCGTTTGCTAATTGTTCGGAGCGTGCGCTGTGTGCCGCAATAGGTCCACAGCTTGATGGTGCGGTGGCGGTACTAGTTTGTTTGCTTTCCTCTTGATTAGTGTCGGGGTAGTAGAGACCTGCTGTTGCTCCGTAAGACAGTACGGACGACGATTTCGTTTGATTGACAAATTATATAATGAACTAATAAATTATTGATTTAACAGGCAGAGTCACTACCCGAGGACGTAGTAAAATCAAAAATGATGAAACTAGTAAGGAGGTTCATGGGTAAAAATACCAGTATACCAGAGCCTACTGCTATGTTAAGGTAACCTAACCTAATCTAACATGCATTTTTTAGTGCCTCGATAGGCAGACGTGCAGACGGGCCACCTGATGGTAAGTAGTCACCGCCGCCCATATACTTCTGCAACGCCAGGGCACAGCAGAGCCGCTGCCTACCATTGAACCTCGATAGACAGACGAGCAGACGGGCCACCTGATGGTAAGTAGTCACCGCCGCCCATATACTTCTGCAATGCCAGGGCACAGCAAAGCCGCTGCCTACCATTGAACCTCGATAGACAGACGAGCAGACGGGCCACCTGATGGTAAGTAGTCACTGCCGCCCATAGACTTCTGCAATACCAGGGCACAGCAAAACCGCTGCCTACCGTACGTTTGTGTCCCATAAGGAATCAATGGTACAGTTTCCGAGCTCATTTCTGTGATAGATAAAGGTTGCGCTATACTGGAGGAAAATATGACAGCCTCCTTGGTGCAGCAGGCAAGAAGTCAGCTATGAAGCTAGGGACCGTGTGTCCCATCCCCGCACCTAGACAAATATTGTGTGCATTAACTCAGTGTAAATAATGCTTAATATGTTTCGTTCCACAAACAGCTATCTAAACATTAGCAGTGGATGTTTAATTCAATTTTCCCTCGTTTTTCAGGTCAAGCTGGCATTCAAACCCATACACACGCGGGAGTTATTCATTTGACAACCTGCTTACCCCACAGTACCCTAATTCTAGAGTCGACCTGGGTAAACCATTAGTCGACTCGGCTGGTAACCTGCGGGTGCTCTTCGCTGGGGAGGCGACCAACCCTAAACACTTCGCGACAGTCCACGGGGCTTCGGAGACCGGATATAGGGAGGCCATGAGATTATTGTCGGTGTAAAGAAAGATATAAAAAGCATACGTTAAAATTACTACAA